>CM077163.1:92041131-93484767 GCA_039583875.1 Platanthera guangdongensis
GTGAAGAAGAAGAAGGTCTGCCGCTCTCGATTTGGAAAGAAAAGTCAGATTCAGGAAACTTAGAATTTCTTCTTGCGGCGATTGAAATTCTTCTTAAAATCTTCTTAACACTTCTTAGGGTTAGTCGAAAATGTCAAGACCTTTTATAGGATTACCCTAATGGTCGTAATCGTCATTAATTACATCTACATGGACCAATCACGCTTTAATGATGTTTGAAATAAACATCTGTCTGGACTTAGCAAATTTTAGAAAAACAGACAAGGGTGTTCTCGAGGAGGTTTTTACTCGAGAACTAATGAATTCTATTACTCGAGAATAATAAGGAAGTTCTCGAGAAGAAGACTTAGAGAAAATTGATGTGGTGAGAAGAAACAACATTCTTGGTAAAGAAATAAATTACTCGAGAAAAATTGTTTATTGTTCTCGAGAAGAAAGTATTATGTACTCGAGAACTAAAAGCTGTCTCAAGAAAAATACTTAGAAAAATATGTGGAGGTGGAAAACTGCAGTGTCGAGATTGAAAAGAAGTACTCGAGAAAGATGTTGTTTTGTTCTCGAGAAAAAATATTGTGGGACTCGAGAACAATTAATCATCTCTAGAACAAAAGTCTGGCTCTAGAGAAAAGTACACTGGGTCTTGACAAATACCTTCTGCATCTCAAGAAAATAAGATAGTCTTCTCGAAAATAATATTGGTCTTCTCGAGAAAAGACTTAGAAAAGCATAAAGACAAGTCCTGTTACTCGACATAAAGACAAGTCTTACTCAAGAATAAGCATAAGTCTTCTCGAGTACAACTTATAGTACTCGAGAAAAAGACTTAGACTTTTTCTGAAAACTTAAAATCTTCATTCTTCATAAGAATCAACATCCATCTTTTCTCTTGCCCTTAGTGCTTGAAAATGAAGTGTGTCCCAATAGAGACTCTACACATGAGTCAAAACCATGGATCAAATAATGAGGGATTACATTGTATGGTCCTGTGTTTGGAGACTAATTGAACACTGACGTTGGTCTACACTTAGCAATTAAGTCCTGTAAACACTTAACAAAAAGTGCATCAAATACAAACTTAATTCATCTTAGTTTAAAGGTCACTTCATACAAATCTGGGCTATTGTTGATGCAATACACAACACTTTTCCCTTCCGGAAGATTCTCCTACAGAGAGGACTGCCGCTCCAGCCCTCTTCACTACCATCTTAGTCTTCATTACCGGCCTGGGCTTCTCTGCCTGAGAAGTGAGGCTGCCGAAGAGTGCTCCTAGTCCAGTCATGGCGGACTATAGAGCGTAGACCGCAAGTGGTGAGAAGCGCACCGTGATAATGAAAAGCTTTTGATAAATGCAGAGCTTCCAATGATATATATAGCGCTGACAACATCAATGAGTCTTGCAGACTCGATGGTTAAGTTAACATTTTCGAAGTTTCCAAAAATTTAAAAATGTGTGGTGATTGTGTTAACCCCAAAGTCTGCAGCATGTTCAACAAGGTTCCAAGGTCACATACTGCTTAAGAGGTGGACTTGATTCTCCAGTCCGCCCAGATCGTCAAGCCTCTGCAGGTTCATCAAAGATCCATCTCCGGCGGCGGACTTAGTTCTCAGTCCGCCCAGGTTGTTCTTACTAGGGGGATCATCCCACAGGATCGTTCTGCTACCTCTTCATGATGACTCAGTCCTCAGTCTGCACAGGTCGCGACCCTCCAGCCAGGATCGTGCCATGTAGGCAGACAGAAGCTCCAGCCTGCGAGACCAGTCTGCCCCTATTGAGCGGACTGGCGTGTATTTTCTTTTTGCTTCTCATCACCACTGTCCGGTTCTCCTGTACCTCGGGCAGCCGGTTATGTTAGCCCTACCCATTTGGGCAGGCCCCCGAGCTTATAAATAGGAGGAGTGGTACCCCCAAAGCACGCTGACTCGAGCCTTGGAGCCTACCTGTTAAATACTGCAGACTCGAATCTCAAGCTTTGCGGTCTCCAGCTTGCTCTACTCCCGAACATGTCCTTTCCTCTCTGTAAAAAACTCATTTGCAATCAAAGGAAAGCCCGTCTCAAGAGAGGCATTTAGGCCGTGACGGGCAAAGTCTTGTGTTGCTGTGTGTCACGGCTTTGCTTTCTTTCTCATCTGCTATGTAGATAGCTGCTTATAGTCGCCTCTTTTCCCTTCCTTTCCCCGTGATCGAACCGTTACCTGGTGGTGCCCATCTCTCTCCGTTTTCGCGCATCAATATGTAAAAGGGATTCAGAAGACCAATATCGACAGAATTGTTAGTCTGCATCTGTTTAGACAATTCAAGATAATATAAACTATAAAGTTGGAACAAAGATCAACCATATGAGGAGAATTGACCTAATAATTTTCTCAAGATGGGATAGGGTCTTGTCTAAGGAGTATTCAGTACCCAATAAGATAAAGGAGGTAAAAGGCAAGAAAGTAGTGGTAGAGGAAGTTGAGACCTCAAGTGATTCTGAGGAACAAGTGGAGTTTAGTTCAAATAAGGATGTTGAGGAAGAACAAAGAAGATCTCCAACAACCTCACCTAGAGTTGGAGATCAGGTGTAGGGGGAGAACATTACAGAAAAGAACCAATTGATGGGGAGAACCTCATTAATCTGGCTGAAACAGAAATGGATGCAATAGATGTTATGATTATGGATGTTGTACAAAAACTAGAACACTCAAAGGTTCCTGAAAAGGAATTGTTTGATAGAGAGACGGTGAATGAATTCCTAAAGGAAACTGAAAAAGAAATGCTTCTGCATATAGTTGGGGATGAAGCTAAGACTCTTACAAAAGATGTGCAGACTTCTGAGAAAGTATACGAGAATAAAACAAAAATTCCATTAACTAAGGAATCAGAAACCAAGGGGGAGTTAGCTAAACCTCCTCAGAATCAAGTTCCTGATGCTAACATTCAGCATGCAGTAAATACCTTAGAAATTATTAATATTAATAAAGACTTTGCAATAGTTGAGGGGGAGTTACCAAATCTTTCCCCGGATACTGAAAGTGGTGCAAATTTACAATCTGTTGGGAGGGTAAGTTTTTCTGAATCTAAAAAAGAATAAGCCATTCAGTTAAAGAAAAGGAAATTATCTGCCCAAAAATAGAGAAGAAAAAGCTATTAGAAGATCATCCAATCTAGTCCAGCATCTGCTCCTCCAGTGGACTCAAACTCACTCCTTATACAAATACAAATTATGTTAGACCAGCAAAGAACACAGCTTGAGAAATATGTAGATGAAAGGAACAAGGCCTTATAATTTCAACTGGCTCGGGACATTAAGTCCATTAGATTTGAGGTGAATCTCTTGAGAACTGACATGACTGACTTCTTCCAGAAGGGAGCAATTGTTGTTGTATATATTGCAAAATAGCAGCAAGAAGCTAAGAAGACTGAAGATGAAATGATTATCAAACAAGGATATGTCCTTGAAATTCAAAGAAAATTGGAAGAAGACATGACTTTCATGCATATAGAAACATTGGTCAAGTTAACTGAGAAGACTTCTGCACTAGAAATTGAGATAACTGCTGCCATAACAGAGATCGATACTTAACTAACCACACATTCGCCACACAACTTAAAGATATCAAAGCATCTGACAAAAAATTAGATGACCACTTTCTTAAACTCAACAATTTCTCAACATCTGGAATAAATAATCTAGATGGACAAGTTAGGTTTCACAAGAATGATCTAAGAGATCACATAGAAAGAGAATTCATAAAGGGGGAGAGGGTAACGATAAGGGCCAATTCTGAGCATGCTACCTGGATATCCAACAATATCAGAGACACTTTAGGCCATCCAGCCCTATGGTATGATGAAGATCAAACTACTGAGTCTGCTTGTCAACCAGCTTAACTTGAAGCACCTCATACTACACTGGAACTCATGCTCTTGGACAGTCTAGGTACACTCCTACTGCACAAGATCCATTTTGAGGCTTTCCAAGCAGCTGTCGAACACATGTACAGTCATCTACCACCAGTTCAAAATGTTATATGTGAAGAGGTGGAGATGTCTGAATCTGCTATGATTAAAGAAAAAGAAGCTCGGCAATGAAAGAAAAACTTTAGGGAACAAGCTGAAACTAGACCAGACTTTCTGTAATGGGACCCAACCACCAGATCAATAATTCTGACTGCATGGAAAGCAGTTAATGGCAATGCTACAGATAGGGGAAAATGGTACCAAGAGCAAGAGTGGGCTAAACATTTGAAGCATCAAGAGGCTGTCCAGAAATTCAGACATGATCTGAAGACTGGGAAGATACCTGTTAATTTAGTTGAGCCTAACAAATATTTCCCAAAGCCTTACCACTATTTTGAAAGATAAAGGCTTAAGGCAGTACAGATCTCAAAATCTAATGTTGACAAAGGGAAAAAGGAAGCTGATGGCAAGGTGCCTGAAGTGAATGCAAAGATACAATCTAGAAAGGGTATAGTCATCAAGGAACTAAAAGATCATTAGAATATATTTTCGAAGCATTTTTGTACTTTTACATTTAGATCAGTATAACTAATCAAACAAATGTAATCCAGAACAGATTCATAATGAAAAGTTTGGTTGCACTATGTTCTATATATGTGTTTATCAATTGTGACATTTAATATGTTATTTAACACTGTTAAATTTATAACTCTGTCATCATTTTTTTGGTATCATGTTGTATATCATTCAATTGTTGTTATGACTTCTCCGAATAGACGGAGATTGTTGGGTACATTGCTCATAATGTACTTGATTTGAAGAAGTTTTTTCAGCTCAAATATATACACATAGTTATATTTGTTGAATGTTAAGTTCTTGTATGTATGCAAATAATGCTAAGTACAAAAGTGTCGAGACACTACGGAACTGCCAACACCTTTGTCAAAGTTGTGCTGAGACAAGAAGTTGTCGTGTCGACACTCAAGACTTGTGTCGACACACTTAAGACAAGAAGTAGCTGTGTCGACTCTCAAGACTAGTGTCGACACACTTAGACAAGAAGTAGTTGTGTTGACACTCAGGACTAGTGTCGACACACTTAAAAAAAGTTCTAAGTCAAGGAGAAAGTTGTGTCGACACACAGGACTTGGGTAGACACTATGATACAAGAATTCAACTGTGCTGACACTCAGAACTAGTGTAGACACACACTACTCAAGTTATGTTAAGACAAAAAGTAAATGTATCGATAGTAAGGACAAGTGTCGACACACTACACATGTTTTGTCAAGACAAGGACACATTCTACATCAACTGTGTTGAGACAAGGTTAAGGCTGTGTTGACACATTCAGAAAAATCAAGTCAGAGGATCTGACAGCTGTCAGAACTGTCAGATGTCAGAAATTAACCTGATCAGCCAGATACCTTTGACAAAGCCTATATAAAGGGATCAACTCGACAGAAATAGAGTGTGGAAAAAGTGGAAAAGTGAGCAGATTACAAAAAAAGAAGCAGAATAAAAACAGGATCAAGGAGATTTCAATTCAATATCTCTACCCGGATCTAAAAAGTAATCTACTAGAATTTAGAAGGTGGAGAGAAGCCAGATCAAGAATCTACTTCAACATTCTCCAGCCTAGATCTACCCTAATTTTATCTTTAAGAAGCTTTGACAAGCTAAGAAGGGTTGGATCAAAATCATTACAATAAGTATCAAGGGAAGCTGACTTATCAATATCAGTTCAAGAAGCAGTCACCCGTTTCTCTCTTGCTAGGTGACTAATTCAGAATTTATTTCTTTTCACCATTATAAATCTTGAAAGATCTAATTGTAGATCTAAGTTTAGGAGAATCAATTTATTTGAGTTGTAAGCATGTGTTATAAAGGCTGAGGTAAGGCTGAGTGCCTGAGGTAGGAGAAGTGGGTATTTCTCTGAGTTGTAGGAACTGTTTGTTCTGAGTTGTAGGACAGGAGTTGCCCGATGAGTAGGAGTGTGGATACACTCTGATGTAGATTTATTGGAAAAACATGAGGTGTAGGATCTTGTCATCAGAGTGGTAAGACTTGTATAGTTTGTGTTGTAGGAGCCAGCGGGGCTCTGAGCTGTAAGATCTGAGGATCTGAGTAAAGAAAGAAGGATGAGTTTGGCTGAATCTAGTTCATTGCTAGATAAGCGAAGGTAGAAAGTGGATGTACCCATAAATTGGGGAACCACTATAAATATATGTATACTGTGTACAACCCCGTATCCGGAGAGCGGGTCGCCAGGAACCAGACCGGCTGGCTCTCTTTTTTCTCAAGTCCCGGGCGAGCACCAAGGGGCCAGAGCTCGGCAGCCCCCAGATCACCGAGGCGAGCCCTTCTAGTGGAAGGCGAGCAAGGCCGGTCGGGCCCGCACTCACCAGGAGGTAGGTAGAAGCGATGAGTACCAGCTAGTCCAGACACTAGACGCCATTCTGCCTTAGCGTTGAGTGAAGTACAGACACTCAACTCCTTTCTGCCTTAGCAATGAGTGAATTCCAGACACTCCACACCGTTCTATCTTTAGCGTTGAGTGAAGTCTAGACACTCAACGCCATTCTACCTCGATATTGAGAGAAGCCCGCCCAGTCCGCCTAGTTCGTCGAACGGAGCTCGGCATTTGTTGAATGGAACTCAACATTCATCGGGCTCAATTTCTCAAGAGCCGACCCACAGGATCATGCAGTACTCGTCCCAGGCGAGCAATCAATGGGCCAGTGCTCGATAGTCCCCAGCTCGCCAATGTGATGTGGAATCATTAGGGGTGAATAGAGCCAAAAGGCTCGCACTCGCAAGGTGGAGCCGACCAGTAGGTCCCGCCGGGCCCGTACTCGTCAAGGCCCGACAGGACCAGCTGAACACGTATTCGCCGGCCCAGGCGAGCTGAGGCTTTAGGGGGGCTTGCCCAGCGGCACATGATGTTTTCTAAAATTTTTGCCCTTGCTGGTCTTCCTATACCCTGTTAGAATAACGGATTTACGATGTTGGCAGACCCGGTTGGGCTGCACACAACTGTCCAAAACAGCGAAGGTTTGCTATTTGCAGGCCATTTTCAGAAATCTATAAATAAGACCCAATGGGCACCTCAGAAAGAAGGGCTTACGAGTGTTCAGATCTTCTTGCGCTTTTTGAGGTAGCCTTAGCTTAGCCTTTGGCTAAGTAGGGGAAGCGCTCCAAGATCTTCCGTGTTCGTGGTGGGACCTCCATGCCGAGCTCTTTGGTCAGTTTTCTTTTCTTTTATCATTTGGCTTGCAAGAGAGAAGTAAATGTACGATCACCCCTTCCCCAACGGTGAACTCCACAAGAGACCGAGTTTTCGGTTTCAACATTTTGGTGCGGTGAGCGTGGAGAGTGGCCAGCACAGAAAATCTTCTGCATGCTCGATGATAGGAGGAGAAGGACAAGGATCACACAGGTCCAACTCGCCACCCCCACCCCCGCTAGCCACAGTGGGGATGTTCGAAGATTTTAGGTAGGAGGTGATCAACCTCGTCATGTTCGCACTCGGCATGCAGGACGAGTGCTCGACTCCAGCGGTCGCAGTCTTGCCCGCCCCGTCTCTGGGTAAGGACGCTCAGGATAGTCGAGCTGGGAAGGAGGTCGTCGAGGAAGGAAGGGGATACAAGCTACTGGGGCGCGCGCTCTTCCACGGCTAGGAAAGAGGAGGCCGGTTCGGTGAGGCGAGTGCACGAGACCCTCCAGCTGCCCTGCAGGGGGAGGCAGACCCTTCAGTGAGTTGGTTTCTTCTGCCCCAGTTCCAGAGGGGTTCAGGGAGCATGATATGTCTTACTACATCTACAAGGGAGTACCGGTCAAGTACATCTAGTGGTTCAAGGACGTGGTCTCGATCTGGTAGATATGGGATGGCTTCAAATGTCAGCTCTTCGCCATCACCCTCAAGGAGAAGGCGAGGAAGTGGTTTCACCAGCTACCGACCAGCTTTATTTACTGCTTCGAGGACCTACGCCGGGGGTTCATGTTGAGATTCACCACCTCCAAGAGGAGGAATAAGGAGTCAGTGTAACGTCCCGAATCACACTAGGCCCCTCGTGTGTGTTTTTTAGTCAGGGGAGCTGACTTGTGTTCAGGGGGAGTGCTAACAACTGGGCAGTACATGTGAATAGGAGGAGCAATCAGTCAATCATAGGACACGGGTAGAGATACGGGCGTGTCCCTACCTGTGTAGGAGAGGCTAGCTCTCGAGTCGATGACTCGAGTATGTCCAGATAAGGACACGGGTAGTGACACGGGCATGTCACTACCCGTGTGAAGTGACACGGGTAGAGACATGGGCGTGCACCTACCCGTGTGTGTGTCGAGTTGGACTCGACGAAGTGTATCGAGATCGACGAAGTGTGTCGAGATCGATGTGTCAAGCAGGGGTACACGGCCTATGACACGGGCGTGTCACAGGGAGTGTCCCATTGTGTCAAGAGGTCGATAATATTCTCTCAACAAAGTGTCGAGTGGGTTACATGCCCTGGGTCACGGGCATGACTGGACCGACACGGGTAGAGACACGGGCGTGTCCCTACCCATGTGTGTCGAGTTGTACTCGATGTAGCATGTCGAGATCGACGAAGTGTGTCGAGATCGATGAAATGTATGACACGGGTAGATACACGGGCGTGTCCCTACCCGTGTGTGTGTGTGTGTCGAGTTGAACTTGACGGAGCGTGTCGGGATCGACGAAATGTGTCGAGATTGATGAAATGTATGACACGAGTAAAGACATGGGCCTATCCCTACCTGTGTGTCGGTGTGTCGAGTTGAGTTCGTCGAGATATATCCAGAGAAGGACATGACCAGAGAACACGACCATGTCATGTGGACACGGTCGAGACACGGGTGTGTCCCTACCCATGTCGAGTATTGAACCGACTGTAAAACTGTCATTGACGCTTCACCCAAGCAGGACACGGGTAAGGACACGGGCGTGTCCCTACCCGTGTCACATTTCATATATAAGGGTTATGAAAACCTTAGCCGTTTTCACTCCTCATTCCAGCCATTTTTCCTGAGAGAAACTTCTGTAGAGAGGGAAAACTACAGGAGCAAGTCTTGGAGGAGAAGATCCGCCACCGCCGTGAAGGAGAAGGTGCCACCGAGAAGAGTTAAACAATCCATGGCCAAAAATAGTGGAAATGCCGGAAATGAGGTGAGCTTCCTCCCCTCTCCCTTGGTGTTAGATCTATAAATATCTAGGGGAGATGTCGACTCAAAAGAGTCTAGACTATTGAGATGGTGATTTCTCTAGGAAGAGGCCATTCTAGGGCTTGTTCTCTAAGGCTAGCTGTGTCTTCAACCTCTCCAACCTTCTAAGTGAAGATGGGGGATGGTTTCATGAGGAATCATGGCCTCATGAGGGTGAATAAGGTAAGAGGAACTTCTGGTCTGATTTTTGAAGACCAACTTTTGGAGGAAGATGAACCGATGTCATTCATTCCTCTTTAAGATGCGTGCAAAATATGTGTTCTGCGCGCAGCAATATTCTTGGCCATTTTCAGATGTGATATGGCCAGATCTGGGCTGTTGACTAAACACAAAAGTTGAAGTCCTCGAAAATACCTTTCCAACGAATTGTTGCACGACTTCAGGCGAAGCCTGTAGCCACGGGAAAGTCTGAACAAAATTGACATCCGGAAAACCTGCATGGAGAAATTATTCTGTGCGCAACAGACTTTGATGCCGATTTCAAATAGGATATATTCAAATCTGGGTTGTGGGCTGAATATAAAAGTTGTAACCCATGGAAAGACCTTTCTATCGAGTAGTTACATGTCTTTACCGGATTCGTGTAGCTTCGGGAATCTCCATTTGAAGTTGTTGTGTAGATTTATTCTGCACTTAAAATTCTGGATTTTTATATAATATGGATTTGGATTCGGTGGAATCGATGTTGCAAACTAACTCGAGATTTTGGTGAACTATTTTATGTTAACCACCGTAGTGCTATGAATGATGAAGATTACTAATTGGATTTCATATAACTGAATTATGAAGCAAGCTTACTTAAACGAAATGACTTGCTCGAAATTGATAGACTATTATATATGCGCATTATGTTATATTATGTCGAAATCATTTGGAATGACATATAGAAGGATAAACTATGGCCATGAGTATGTTTGATGGTTGGAATGAAATTTAGAAGTCCAATACTTAGAGCGTAGTCTCCCTACGGGTAGTATTGTGGAAGGATTTAAGTGCGGTGTTGACCGTCACTAGTTGGGTTAGTGTTGAGATGAGGTATAGATGGACGGTTGGGCTTGGTCCTCGGTGTTCACATCCGGGATCCTTCCATGGTGAGTGGATGGTTGGGTTGTGTCCTCGTGCTTACTTTCGATGCCCCTTCCATGCCACGGTGATGTGGAATTTTCATGCTGTGTGAGTCGACATGTAGTGTCGTGATCCTGGGTTGAGGATAGTGTGGCAAGTCTACTGGCTCTCCGATCATCACACCGATGAGAGTTGATAGTTAGACTTTGGACGGTTTGGCAGTGTCCTCGGTGTTCACGTCCCGGGGCCCCTTCCGTGCCAAGTGAATGGTTGGGATGTGTCCTCGTGCTTACTTCCGAGGCCCCTTCCGGGTCACACAAGGTCAGTTCGGGGCTGTGTTCTCGCTGCACATCTACCCGAGACCACCGCTGGGCGATAGTACGGATGGGCTCCGCTGTAGTGTTCTTAGAATCGTGGCATACAGAGGCCTAGGTGAAGCAGTGTTGATGCCCGCCTTGTAGTAGAGATGCCTGCTCTACTGTCACTGCCTGGCCACGACAGTTGATGCCTGAGAGGTTAGCTACCTACTCGAATAGTGTGAACTATAGTCTGTGTCGACATAGCAATTGCATGTGTGTGATCATGGGTGAGTCTTTTCATAGCATACATACCATTTCATAACATTGCACAACAAGATCCTCATCGTATAAGTTTGTATGGACACATCTATACGATGAGTTACTTTATGCAAACCGATCCTTGACTTATAAGCTTGTATGGGCATCCTTATATGTTAAGTTAATTACTTGGTGTAGTTTCCTATACTTGTTGAATTACTACTGCTCCAGTTGAACTGCTAGTTTATAATATTGTTATTCATGTACTATTACCACCTGCTTGTACATGTTTAATTACTTATACATTTTGCACCCTTGTTCCTTTCTCCGCCCGGTGCCGAGGAGTCGCCGAGGGAGCGCATGTGAAGCCACTTAGTCTTTTCGACTAACGGTTGCTAAGTCTTCCTTTTTAGGAGGTCTCCACACAGGTAGAGTAGCCACAGACTTTGCAGCAGAACAGGCAGGCCAGGACGATAAAGCCTGATGTGATGGTGCCGTCGCTACCGTCGGTCAAGGATGTGAGTGTTGAGCGACTCTGATGTAGCCTGTTTCGGCAAATTTTATAGTTGTACTCTGATATTGTAGAAGCATGTTTTAACTTCTCTTATTTGCTGTATTTGGACTATATACATAGTGTGGATTTGACTTCTCTTGTTTATACATTGGTTGGGTTGGCATATGTACTTTGATATTGATTGTAGCCAGTGGAATAGGCGTCTTGTGGTACAGGTTAGCCCGTGTGCTAATACTACACCAAGGCGACTATTCCGGGCATAAGACGCCTTCGTACCTTGTTTTGTGATCCGGGAGGGTAGTCTTACAAATGGTATCAGTTTGTCACGATCCTCAACTAAAGAAGCCATTCAACAATGGTGCCACCCCCGCTCGATTAGTCTGTTTGGGGACAAACTGACTTAGCGAAAGCAGTGGTGTGCCCATATGTAATTCACACTAAGTTTGTCCAACTTTGACCTTAAGATTAGCCAACCGGATCATACGTTTGTGTTTTGCGTGTAGATTCCAGTGCACGCTGAGCCGATGGGGGGCACTCCTGCCCCTTCCATACTCACTCAGTTCCAACAATCTGAGTTGGGCCAGATGCTTACCGCCATCCTGGATTCCTTTAGGGCGCAGCAGCCTCCAGTCCAACAACAAGCTCCGGGCTCTAATTGGTTGAGCACCTTTCGGGCCCTCTCCCCTCTCGCCTACCTCAGGACGGAGTCGGTCGTACGCACGAAGGAATGGCTTGACACAGTGCAGGAATTGTTGGCGGGGATCCGTTGCCCAGCCAACATGGCTGTGACGTTGGTGGTGTCCGTCTTGGAACTACATGGTAAGAGGTGGTGGAAGTCCCTTATGTGCTCCACCTTCCAAGGCCGAGTCTATAAAGAGATAAGTTGGAGCGAGTTCTCGGATGTCTTCTTGGAGCACTTCATTCCCACATCCACTCGAAATGAACTCGAAGAGAGGTTTCTTCTATTGAAGCAAGGATCAAAATCAGTTATGGAATATCAGCGAGAATTTCAGTACCTTGCGAGGTTCGCAGCTTCTTATGATTTGGATGATAGAGGATACGCCAAGAATTTCTACAAAGGGCTGCGAGATCCCCTAAGACAGGCCCTTTTGTTTATAGCGGAGCTAGCTTGGTAGAGATTATCAACATGGCGAAGTGATTGGAGGCGGATCACTTGAGTAGTGGTAAGAGACCTGCGGACGGCGTGATGGAAGCTGGCCCAAGCAATAGAAGAACGCGGGACTTTAGAGGAGGAAGAGGACATCAAAGAGGTGGAGGACATTTCCACCGAGATTTTAGAGTGGAGCATCCGGTCCCGCAACCACACGCGTCGCCTCCACCGCCACAGCCTCAACATTTTCAGCAACATAAAGGGCGTCGCGGGCTGGTGTGTTTTGAATGCAACCAGCCGGGCCACATTCGACGTTTCTGCCCGTGGTTGTTTGGGAATGTGCCTCCTGCTCTCCCTCAGGCAGCTCCGCGGGGGTGGGGATATATGCGTGGTCGAGGACGAGGACCGCGAGGAGGAAACCCCGACCCTGATAGTGATCAAGTGTACGCGATGAACATGGCGTAAGAACGGAATCCCCAAGATGTGATTTCAGGTATGATTTAACTAATTATCACGTTTCCATTATTTAACTTAAAGTTTCTTGAGACATACTAGACACCTAGCAATAAGTTTTGGTTATTGGTACTTAGGCACCGTGATAGTTGGCGGGAAGACGGCCTATGCGCTGTTCGATACCGCTGCCTCACGCTCCTTTGTGTCTGAGGATTTCATTAAGGACATGGAGGGCGTACAATACTTTACTGGTATAGCCCGACGAGTGCGCCTACCGGAGGGCTTGGAGATGATTGCAACCACTAAGTGCGATTTCGAGATATTTATTGAAGGAAAGGCCTTTGATACACCTGCCACGGTCTTGAGAATGCCCGAGTTTGACATCATTTTGGGCATGGCGTGGTTGGACTGGCACTTTGCATGGATTGACTGTGCAGAGAAACAAATCTACTTGAGGCATGGAGACACCGACGTCATTTTTTCAAGGTATTAGATTCGCACCTCGTATGATGTTATCTTCCGTTCAGGTTGTAAAAGCCCATATGAAGGGTGATGAAGACTTCATGATCTGGTTCAAGTTGAAGGAGATAGCATTGGATATAAAAGACGTACGGGTAATGCGGGACTTCCCCGAGTTATTTCCTGAGAAACTGCTTTGATTACCCCCATACAGAGAGGTTGACCTCTAGATTAATCTAGTATCGGGTGCCAAGCCTATATCTAAGGCCCCTTGCCGAATGGCTCCGAAGGAACTCACGGAGTTTAGAGTTAAAATGCAAGAACTGGTGGAGTCATGGTTAGTTTGCCCAAGCTTGTCACCCTGGGGAGCCCCTGTATTGTTCGTGAAGAAGGATGGAACTCTGCGATTGTGCATAGACTATCGGGAACTCAATCGGCTGACTGTGCGGAACACTTATCCGCTACCTCGGATCGATGAGTTGTTCGATCAACTAGTGGCAGCGAATTGGTTTTCTAAGCTGGACTTGCGCTCAGGGTATTATCAGTTGAGAATACAAGAAGGTGACATCCAAAAAACGCCCTTTAGATCAAGATATTGGTTGTATGAGTTCACTGTAATGCCGTTTGGGCTCACAAATGCCCCTTCGGCTTTCATGAGACTGATGAACAAGGTAATTGAACCGTATTTGGACATATTCGTCATTGTTTTCATCGATGACATCTTGGTCTACTCAAAGATGGAGGAGGAGCATGTCAAGCACCTGACCTTGGTGTTGAAGAAATTGAAGGAGCACACCTTGTTCGCCAAGTTCAGCAAGTGTGAATTCTGGCTTAAAGAGGTTGCTTTCTTGGGGCTTGCGATCAGTGTAGCAAGGCTTGCGATGGATCCGGCGAAGGTGTGTGCCGTGAAGGAGTAGTCTCCATTGAGGTCAGCGGCCGATGTGCGGAGCTTCCTTCGACTTGCCGGGTAGTACCGCAAGTTCGTGAAAGTGTCCTCCAAGATTGCCCTCCCTCTTAATTCATTGACAAAGAAAGGTGTGCCATTTGAGTGGACACCCCAATGTGAAGCGGCATTCCAGGAGATGAAGAATAGACTTACCTCTGCCCTCATCCTTGTCTTCCGTCTGGGAAGGAAGGATTTCATGTTTACAATAACGCATCATATCAAGGGATGGGAGCGGTATTGATGCAACACGGGGATGTGATTGCTTATGCTTCAAGACAACTGAAGAAGCATGAAATAAATTACCCGGTTCATCATTTGGAGCTGGGGGCAGTGGTGTTCGCCTTGAAGGTGTGGAGGCATTATCTATACGACATCCACTGCGAGATCATTTCAGATCACAAAAACTTGAAGCACGTTCATACTCAGAAGGAGTTGAACTTGAGACAATGGCGGTAGTTAGAATTTTTATACGACTATGAGTTCACCATGAACTACCACCCCGGAAAGGCGAACTTGGTGGCCGATGCATTGAGTTGAAAGGTACCAGGTTCTAGCCGGGAGTCTCGGTTGATGAGTATGGAGTTGGCTTGGATGATTGAGGACATGGATATTACATTGATATTTAAGGCTCCTTCGACAGAGTATATGGAGTAATTGGCAAGCATGAGCATAGTTTTTGATATTCGGGACCGAATTAGAGTGGAGCAAGAAATGGATGCGGCTCTGGCCCCGACAATCAAGTCAATCGAAGATGCGACTACGGATGAGTATATCGTAAAAGACGACCTCGTTTATTTTCGTGGCCGGCTATACATTCCCAAAGGCGGTAAAATCTGGGAGGATATCTTGAGAGAGGCTCATTGCTCTCAATATTCAGTGCACCCGGGCATTGCTAACATGTACGCCGGCTTACGGAATACCATGTGTTGGTCGGGAATGAAGTAGGATGTCCGATATTTTGTTACACATTGCGAAACTTGCCAAAGGGTGAAGGCAAAATACAAGAGTCCCGGTGGTTTGCTACAATAATTGCCAAACCTCGAGTGGAAGTTTCAGGATGTCTCCATGGACTTTGTCCATGGGTTACCTCGCTCACGCTCCAGGAATGATTCGGTGTGGGTGATAGTTGATAGCATGACGAAAGTAGCCCTGTTTATCCCTATGAAGAAAGATGCTCATGTGGATGTCTTAGTACGCCTTTTTGTGGAGCAATTCGTACGGTATCATGGCGTGCCTAAGACGATCTTGTCTGACCGTGATGGTCAGTTTACCTCCAAGGAGTGGAAAGCGGTCCAGACGTATTTGGGTTCGCGCCTTACCTTTACCACCGCGTTTCATCATCAGATGGATGGGCAATCTGCAAGGACCATCCCAACATTGGAAGACTTGTTAAGATTATGTGTGTTGGATAGAGGAGAGCCGTGGGAAAGGCTCTTACCTTTGGTAGAATTCTCCTACAACAGCAGCCATCAGGCTAGCATCAGCATGGATCCTCATAGAGCTCTTTATGGAAGGAGGTGTAGAGCCACCTTGTCTTGGGTGCAAGATGAAGACCCGAAGGCTTTGGGTGTTCAATATATTGATGATACCGATGTGGCGGTTAGACGGATACTGGATCGCATGTTGGAGGCTCAAAGTCGGCAGTCGAAGTATTATAATGCAAGGCACCGAATGGTGGAGTTTCAAGTGGGTGATAAGGTGTTCCTAAAAATCCAACCGATGCATGGAGTGTCACGTGTGCGTGGTGTGAAGTGACACAGGTAGAGATACGGGTGTGTCCGTACCCATGTGTGTGTTGAGTTGGACTCGATGAAGTGTGTCGAGATCGACGAAGTGTGTCGAGATCGACATAGTGTGTCGAGATCGACGTGGCACGCAGGGGTACCCAGCCTGTGACACGGGCGTGTCACAGGGCGTGTCCCGCTATGTCGAGAGGTCTACAATATTCTCTTGACAAGGTGTCAAGTGGGTTACACGCCATGGGTCACGGGCGTGACTGGACCGACACGGGTAGTGACACGGGGGTGTCCCTACCTGTGTGTGTCGAGTTGGACTCGACGAAGCTTGTCGAGAACGACGAAGTGTATCGAGATCGACGAAATTTATGACACGGGTAGAGACACGGGCGTGTCCCTACCAATGTGTGTGTGTGTCGAGTTGAACTCAACGGAGCGTGTCGAGATCGACGAAATATGTCGAGATCGACGAAATGTATGACACGGGTAGAGACTCGGGCGTGTCCCTACCCGTGTGTCGGTGCGTCGAGTTGAGTTCGTCGAGATGTATCCAGAAAATGACACGGCCAGAGACACGGGCATGTCGCAACACGTGTTGAGTATTGAACCGACACTAAAACCGTCGTTGACGCTTCGCCCAAGCAGGACACGGGTAAGGACACGGGCGTGTCCCTACCCGTGTCACTTTTCATATATAAGGGTTGTGAAAACCCTAGGCATTTTCACTCCTCATTCCAGCCTTTTTTCCTGAGAGAAACTTCTGTAGAGAGGGAAAACTACAGGAGCAAGTCTTGGAGGAGAAGATCTGCCGCCGCCGTGAAGGAGAAGATGCCACCGAGAAGAGTTACACGATCCATGGCCGAAAATAGTGGAAATGCAGGAAATGAGGTGAGCTTCCTCCCCTCTCCCTTGGTGCAAGATCTGTAGATATCTGGGTGAGATGTCGACTCAAAAGAGTCTAGACTAGTGAGATGGTGATTTCTCTAGGAATAGACCGTTCTAGGGCTTGTGCTCAAAGGCTAATTGTGTCTTCAACCTCTCCAACCTTCTATGTGAAGATGGGGGATGGTTTCGTGAAGACTCATGGCCTCATGATGGTGAATAAAGGAGGAGAAACTTTTGGTGTGATTTTGGAAGAACAACTTGAGGAGGAAGATGAACCGATGTCGTTCATTCCTCTTTAAGATGCGTGCAAAATCTGTGTTCTGCGCGCAGCAATATTATTGGCCATTTTCAGATGTGATATGTCCAGATCTGGGCTGTCGACTAAACACAAAAGTTGAAGTCCTCCAAAATACCTTTCCAACGAATGGTTGCACGACTTCAGGCGAAGCCTACAGCCACGGGAAAGTCTGAACGAAATTGACATCCGACAAACCTGCATGTAGAAATTATTCTGTGCGCAGCGGACTTTGAAGCCGATTTCAAATAGGATATACTCAAATCTGGGTTGTGGGCTGAATATGAAAGTTGTAACCCATGGAAAGACCTTTCCATCGAGTGGTTACACGCCTTCACCGGATTCATGTAACTTCAGGAATCTCCAGTTGAATTTGTTGTCCAGATTTATTCCGCACTTAAAATTCTGGGGTTTTAAATAATATGGATTTGGATTAGGTGAAATCGATGTTGCAAACTAACTCGAGATTTTGGTGAACTATTTTATGTTAACCACCGTAGTGCTATGAATGATGAAGATTACTAATTGGATTTCATATAACTGAATTGTGAAGCAAGCTTACTTAAACGAAATGACTTGTTAGAAATTGGTAGACTATTATATATGCGTATTATGTTATATTATGTCGAAATCATTTGGAATGACATATAGAAGGATAAACTATGGCCATGAGTATGTTTGATGGTTGGAATGAAATTTAGTAGTCCAATACTTAGAGCGTAGTCTCCCTATGGGTAGTATTGTGGAAGGATGTAAGTGCGATGTTGACCGTCACTAGTTGGGTTATTGTTGAGATGAGGTATAGACGGACAGTTGGGCTTGAACCTCGGTGTTCACGTCCCGGGGCTCCTTCCGTGCCGAGTGGATGGTTTGGTTGTGTCCTCGTGCTTACTTTTGAGGCCCCTTCCATGCCATAGTGATGTGGAATTTGCATGCGGTGTGAGTCGACACGCGATGTCGTAATCCTGGGTTGAGGATAGTGTGGCAGGTCTACGGGCACGACGATCATCACACCGACGGGAGTTGACAGTTAGACTTTGGGCGGTTGGGCTGTGTCCTCGGTGTTTACGTCCCGGGTCCCCTTCCGTGCCAAGTAAACGGTTGGGCTGTGTCCTCGTGCTTACTTCTGAGGCCCCTTCCGGGTCACACAAGGTTAGTTCGGGGTTGTGTTTTTCAGTGCACATCTACCCGAGACCCCCGCTGGGCCATAGTACACATGGGCTCCACTGTTATGTTCTTAGCATCGAGGCGTATGGAGGCCTAAATGAAGTAGTGTGGATTCCCGCCTAGTAGTTTAGATGCCTGCTCTACTTTCACCTCCTGGCCACGGCGGTTGATGCTAGGGAGGTTAGCTACCTGCTCAAATAGTGGGAACTATAGTCTGTGTCGACATAGCAATTGCATGTGTGTGATCATGGGTGAGTCATTACATAGCACACATACCATTTCATTACATTGCACAACAATATCCTCATCGTATAAGTTTGTATGGGCACTCCTATACGATGCGATACTTTATGCAAATTGATCCTTGACTTATAAGCTTGTATGTGCATCCTTATAAGTTAAGTTAATTATCTGCTGTAGTTTCCTATACTTGTTGAATTACTATTGCTCAAGTAGAACTGCTAGTTTATAATATTATTATTCATTTACTATTACCACCTGCTTGTACCTGTTTAATTACTTATACATTTTGTACCCTTGTTCCTTTCTCTGCCCGGTGCTAAGGAGTCGCTGGGGGAGCGGATGTGAAGCCACTTAGTCTTTTCGACTAACGGTTGCTACGTCTTCCTTTTTATGAGGTCTCCCCGTAGGTAGAGCAGACGCAGACTTTGCAGCAGGACAGCCAGGCCAGGACGACAGGGCATGATGTGACGGTGTAGTCGCTACCGTCGATCACGGATGTGAGTGTTAAACGAATCTAATGTAGCCCGTTTCGGCAAATTTTATAGCTGTACTCTGATATTGTAGAAGGATGTTTTAGCTTCTCTTATTTACTGTATGTAGACTATATACTTAGTGTGGATTTGACTTCTCTTATTTATACATTGGTTGGGTCGGCATATGTACTTTGATATTGATTGTAGCCGGTAGAATATGCATCTTGTGGTACAGGTTAGCCCGTGTGCTAATGCTACCCCAATGCGGCTGTTCCGGGTATAAGACCCTCTTTGTACCATGTTTTGGGATCAGGGAGGGGGGTATTACAGTCAGATTCCCTGTTCCACATCTAGCAAGGAGTCAGCGAGACGTTGGGGAGTTTTGTCAACCGGTTCCAGGAGGGGTCACCCAAGTCCAGGAGATTCCAGGCCATAGCCTGATGATGGCATTCACCCTAGGGTTGCAATAGGGTTTCTTAAGGATGGAGCTGAAGAGAGTGCCGCCCCTCTCCTACGAGGAGCTGATGGAGAGGTAGGCTAGAGAGGCGTCGAATCCGGAGTTTTCCCGGAAGCTGTCCAGGTGGGCCATAGAGGTGGAGAAGGAGCCCAGAGGTTGCAGGGGGAAGAAAGAGAGGAGAGCCGAACCCCAGTAGATGGAACCGCGACAACTTTAGGGGCAGTAGCAGCCCAGGTGGCGGCGTCAGGAGCTGAACCGCGGTTGGGCTGGAGGCCCGATTGGGAGGACCAGTGGCCACAGAGAGGTTACTAGGGAAGGGGCCACCACCAGGGGGCCTGGATCAGTTCCACCCCGGGTTGGAGGCAAGCGCAAAGACCTCCCCTCCCCGATCAAAATTAGGATATGGCCATATCCATGGGGGAGAGGAGGAGAGCGGCGCGAAGGAGGAGGCGAGAAGACAGGGTGGAGTTGCCCTACTGCGACTTCCATCAAGAGGAAGCGCATGCCACGATCACGTGCCCGGAGTTCCTTGAGATGAGAGGAAACACGAGAGCAGTATCAGTATCAGGGTCGTCGGGAGGTGAGGATCGAGGAGGTCCAGCCTCTGGCAGAGGAGGATTGATGTGAAGATCGGGTGGATGTTGGTACCCGGGGAGGGATAAAAGTGATCTATGGGGGGTGGGGGTTGAGGCTTCTCAGAAGGTGAGCCTCCATACCGTGTATCGTCGGAGCGTTGGCTCCATATCCCAGACCCCACACACAGAAGAGAAAATTACTTTCTCAAGGAAGGATATGCCGGATCATGAGGATCCCTTCTGCGATGCGCTGGTCATCCAGACGGACATAGAGAATTTCACTGTCTCTAGGATCCTCATTGACAATAGGAGCTCCATCAATGTCATCTTCAAGAAGGTGTTCGACGCGATAAAAGTGGAGGCGAAGAGGGTGCTGGCTTCATATGGCCCCTTTTTTGGGTTCTCGGGGGAGAGGAAGGAGGTAGAAGGAGTGGGGCTCCACGTCACTGATGAGTTGTAAATATACACATATTTTAGTACTTTATTTATATCGTTTTAGTTCTTATTCATAGTTTTTAGTTATTTTTATTCATAAATATATTTATTTTTGTAAATATTTACATAACATAATCATTATTTTGATTTCTGGAATTTTCAAGAAAAAGGTCAAAATTTTGCCATGTCATGCCCGTGTACTTTGGGTCACGCCCGCGACCAGGGCGTGATACGTCAAACCCGTGGAAAGCTGCTGTTTTTGAAGAGAAAAATTAGTCACGCCCGGGGTCATGCCCGTGTTATTTGACATGCCCCGTGACCATGGCCATGACATGCAAGCTCGACGATTTGCACTCGACGTTCGTCGAACAACGGGACACAACCATGTCAGCCAACCCGACACACCCGTGTCATTCCCGAGCGACGATCAAGGCTCCCAGCTCGACGTTCCTCTCTCGACGATCGTCGAGCAACCCGACACGCCCCGTGTAGATAGAGACACGGGCATGACCAACACGTGTACTCGTCCAACTGGCCGACAGGACGCTGTCGGCGACTTTTTACGCAACCCGCGCCAGATCTACCTCCCCGACAAACCCAGAGTCACGCTCGTGACCTGGGGCCTGACATCCTCGTATGAAGCCCGAATCCAACTATGCCGTCAAATCGACGGATCACATCACAAACAGTAGTGACACCCCCCCCCCCCCGATACGACCATGTCGGAGGGCGTGTACTTTGATTTTGTTTCCTATAAATAGCACATTTCTGTAAGGGCCAAGGGTTCACTTTTTTGAGCCAAATTTTGTGTGTTTTGTGGGGTGCATCCGTGGATTCCTTTGCCATGTAAGGAGAACTTTCTCCTCCTTTCTCTTTATTTTTGTATTACCTTTGTATTAGCTTTGTATTAGCATTGTAATAGTTCATTTTCATCAATAAAATATGTCTGTTTTTCTCTTCTTAAATGGCTTTGGAATGAACTTGTGTGCTCACTTTCTTCCTCATTTTATCTCTTTGTTCATCTTTGTTCTTCTCTTTTATGAAAAGTGTGTGTGTGTGTATATGAGTGTAACATGTTCATTATTCATGTTTTTAACTTGTCTTCATGTTAGTTTTTGTAGTAGATTTTGATTTCCAAATTAAATGTGGTATGCTAAGCTTTTCTCTTTTTCACCATGTCCTTTTCTTAGAGCTTAATGTTTTCATTCTTATGTATTTGTAAAAGAGATTTTAAAAGTGATTTTGTTCTTTTTTTTACTTAGTTTTTTTAGGATTGTAAAACCTTTTTGTTCTTTTAAATTTTATTTCACCTTTTTTATCACTTTTATGAACTCATAAGAATGAAAAACTTGTAATTTTAATTTTTAAAGAAATTTGGTTTTTGCTTAGTTTTGAAAAACTTTTTGTTCTTTTAATTTTTATTTGTTCTTTTTATGTGTTTTTGGTAAAACCTTAGTATAAAAATGTAATTGTTTTAATTTTTAGGTAACTTTCATTTTATTTTTAGTTTGTGTGTGTGAGTGTATGAGTTAGGTTTTCATTTTGTTCTTTTTAATTTTCATGATGTGTGTGTGAGTGTATGAGTATAACTTTTAATGTTTTCTTTAACTATGTAGAGTGTATGTGTGTGTGGGAGATAAATTTTCATGCTTCCTTTTATCGCTTTCTTCAATTATGTAGAGTGTGTGTGTGTAGGAGATAAATTTTCAGGCTTTCTTTTATCGCTTTCTTCAAATTATGTAGTGTGTGTGTGTGTAGGAGATAAATTTTCATGCTTTCATTTAATTTGTGTAGTGTGTGTGTGTGCGCATTTATTTCCGCCCACTCATTAAGATTTAAATGGCGTGCTTTTATTTCCCACCTACTCATTTGAGTAGGACTTGCAATTTTCCTTTTTTCTTTTTCGCCGACTCGTTAAGAGTTAAATGGCGCACCCTTAATTCCCTCCTACTCCTTTGAGTAGGACTTGTAATTTTTCTTTTTTTGTAACTTAGTTTTTTTTGTTTATTTATAATTTGAAGTGTGTGTGAGTTCTCTTTTTAGCTAACTTTTCTGTTTTCTAAATGTTTGTTATTTTCATGTCTTCTTCTTATAATCATTTAGCGTTTAATTACGAACTCGTGTCTCATCAAATTATAAATTCATCCCCATACCGATGTGTGGCTAATCGCAATTAGCCTCGGCATCGAAGAGCATTGGGACATTAAAAAAATGATTTGAAAGAATTAAAGTTCTTAATTTTCACTTTAATTTTAGGACTTAAGGTTTACCCCGGGTTAACAACGTGTAGGACCACAAATCGATGTGTGGGCCCTATTTCTGCTATCCATATGCTAGCTAGCCGAGAGGTCGTGCGTATGGATAGATCACTCCTGGGTAAAGAGAGTTGCGTGCATAACCTCGAGAGAGGACAAGCGTAATTCTTCCAGATTGTGTTCCCCATCCAATAGCGGGGTTCTTAGCGTAAAGCGGGCATTAAGAGGAATCCTTCGTCGGACTAACGTTCGGTCGTATAGTCGTAGCATTTAGGTGAGCGATATCCTTATAGCTAGGTGAGCTCATATCTGTGGAACCTCCACGGCCAGGTTGCCTTTTATTAATTTGAAATCTAAGTTCAATAATTATTAAAAGTTATTTTAGTCTTAATCCGATTCAATGTCGAGCGTTAACCCTTCATCGAATTTTTAAAAATCATTTTCACACTTGTCTTTTCTTTAGTTAATTAAAATCTACGCCTTACTTTTAGTAAAATAATAGTCCTCTTGGAGGAGTAAGAATAATCAACCCGACCCCGAGAACAATACGACCTCGGTATTCTCCCGAATATCGAGTACTACTTGCGATAGGTGCACTTGCCTACCTTAGCAAGCCAGCGACGATCGACTCATCGAACCAACCATAATAAGAGTCTGTTAGCGGACCATTATGTTTTTGTGCCATTGCTGTGGAATTCTCTTGAGTTGTTATTCCGAATTCCGGAGTCTATTAATTTCACTTATTTTCCAAAAAAATAAATTTTAAAAAAACAAAACAAAAACCAAAAAAAGTTTCTTTCGTTTTATTTTTTTTTAGGGTGCATGACCCATGGACAACCCTCCGAGTCTAAAGATTTTGACTTTGACCCTGAGATCGAACGCTCCCTTGCACGTATTTGATCTCAACGCAGAATTCCTTCTTTAGATCCCAAAGAATCTATCGGCGAACCCTCTGTTGTAGTAATGGACGACCCTAATCCGAACGCGGCCGCCGAGCGAACAATATATTATTACGCCGGGCCGAATTTGGACAATACTGGGTCTAGTATTGTTCGCCCTATGGTGGTGAATAATAATTTTGAAATAAAATCAAGTGTCATTCAAATGGTCCAAAATGCCATGCAGTTCGATGGACTGTCGGATGAGTACCCGAATGTCCACTTGTCCAACTTTTTGGAAATATGCGATACCTTCAAAATTAATGGCGTCACTGATGACGTCATTCGCTTGCGCTTATTTCCTTTTTCCCTTAAGTCCAAAGCCAAGGCGTGGTTGAATTCCCTCCCTCGAGCATGTATCACCACGTGGGCTGAGTTGACGGAGTGGTTCCTAACGAAGTACTTTTTGCCCGCAAAAACTGCAAAGTTGCGAGCGGACATTTCTTCGTTTGTGCAAAATGATCCTGAGTCTCTTTATGAGACTTGGGAACGGTTTAAGGAGTTCGTCAGCCAGTGCCCGCACCACGCACTGCCAACGTGGTTGCAGGTACAAATTTTTTATAATGGCCTGAACTTTCAGACTCGTCAAATGATTGACGCAGCTGTCGGGGGTACCTTGAATAACAAAGCCCCCGAGGCCGCCCAGGCTTTATTCGAAGAGATGGCTATGAACGCCTATAAATGGAACGTCCCGCGGGGATGCCCAAAGCCGGCGGCTGGCCTTTTTGGAGTGGATGCCACAGCTCTCTTAACCCTTCAAGTTGAAAGGTTAACAAAGCAGGTGGAGGAGATAACTGCTGCCTCCTCCACTTTGCCTTGTTTTATTCCCCCTAATGTCTGCGTGGCTGAAGAGTTCGTGGATTTCATGTGAAATTCGGGCCGTCCTTCCTTCAACCCCAACAACAACTCTTATAGTAATAACTATAATCCGGGTTGGAGGAATCACCCAAATTTCTCTTGGAGCAACCCGAACAATGCTCAGCATCCCCCTATTTCTTACGCACCCGGATTTCTGCCTCCTCGTCCTCTTCCAAAACGCTCCCCGATGGAGGAAAATTTTTCTAAATATATAGCGTCAAACGAATCAAATATCCGGAACATCACCAGATCGCTTAAAACACTTGAACAACATGTTGGACAGCTGGCGAGGATGATGTCCAAGCGTGCGCTCGGGACACTGCCGGGAAACACGCAGCCCAATCCGTGGGAGAACGCCAACGCTATAACCCTCCGTAGCGCAAATGAGGTGATCGATCCAAAACGGATAGATCCTCAGGTACATATTTCACCTTCGACCCCTCTTCCCACTTCTTCGTCTACGTTACCTGTACCGAATATAAATGAAAAAATTATTTTAAACAAGGCCTAACCATATCCGCATAGATTAGAGAACGAGCGTAAGGACGCGCAATATGAAAAATCTATTTCATTATTAAAAGAAATTCATATTAATGTTCCTTTTTGCAAGGCTATCTCGCAAATGCCCAAATATGCGAAATTTTTAAAAGAATTACTTTCTAATAAACGTAAATTAGAGGATATTTCGCGTGTATCTCTCAACGCTGTCTACTTGGTGGCGCTTACTAATAAATTGCCCACAAAACAAAATGACCCGGGACGGTTTTCCATCTCGTGCCTTTTTGGCGATATATTACTAAAATACGCATTAACTGATTTAGGGGCTAGCATTAATTTGATGTCGTTCTCGCTCTTTCAACGTTTAGGTTTTGGTACTCCTAGTCCTATGAATATGCACATCCAATTAGCGGATCGCTCGGTTAAGTTCCCTATCGGGGTAGTGGAGTACTACCTTGTCCGAGTAGAAAAGTTTACGTTTCCAGTAGACTTTGTCATCTTAGGCATCGAGGAGGACGCCGGGGTACCAAAAATACTCGGTCGCCCTTTTCTCACCACCTCCCGCACACTAATAGATGTTAGTAATGGTAGTCTTCTCCTCCGAGTAGGAGATGATCAAGTTACTTTCTCTATTAATTCCTCGATGGAAAATTTGTCATCGAGTGACGATTTCTACTATTCTTTAGATACCTTTTTTTAGAGATCGTTCTTCTCCCATTTTCAAGTCCGTATTTTTAAATGATGATATTTATGCTCTCGAAAATTTTCAATGCGATGAGGATACCTCTATAGACTTGCCTTTCGAACCAATTTGTAAGAAAGACATAGAAATTAAAACTCCCTAGAAGAACCTCCCATCCTAGACCTCAAACCCTTACCCGCATCACTCAAATATGCTTTTTTGGGAAAAGACGATATGCTTCCCGTTATTATTTCTTCGGACTTGAGTGATTCGGAGACTTCCGATTTATTGGAAGTTTTACTTAAACATCGCCATGAAATTGCGTGGCAAATCTCTGACTTAAAGGGGATTAGCCCCTCCTTTTGCACCCATAAGATATTTCTTAATGATAATTGCCGCAAAACGATTCAGCCGCAACGTCGTCTTAACCCAAACATGAAATACGTCGTTAAAGACGAGATTATTAAGTTATTAGATGCGGGGATTATCTACCCTATTTCAGACATTGCATGGGTTAGTCCCATACATGTCGTGCCCAAGAAGGGCGGTCTAACCGTAGTGGTGAATTAGCATAACGAGCTCGTCCCAACTCGTAGTGTTACGGGATGGTGAGTGTGCATCGATTATAGAAAACTTAATGATGCCACCCGCAATGACCATTTCCCACTACCGTTTCTGGACCAGATTTTAGAGCGTTTATCCGGTCATCCATATTATTGTTTTCTTGATGGTTTATCGGGGTTTTTCCAAATCCCCATTTCCCCCGATGATCAAGAGAAAACAACTATTACTTGCCCGTTTGGCACCTTCGCATACCGAAGAATGTCATTTGGACTATGTAATGCACCGGCTACTTTCCAAAGATGTATGCTAGCGATCTTTGACGAGCTAGTAGAAGACATTATGGAAGCTTTTGTGGATGAATTTTCTGTTTTTGGACGCTCTTTTTTCCGATTGCCTTCACAATCTAGATCGTGTCCTCCAACGGTGCGAGGACACAAGCCTTGTTTTAAATTAGGAAAATTGCAATTTTATGGTTCGAGGAGGTTTGGTCCTCGGCCATATGATTTCGTCTAAGGGGATAGCGGTGGATAAGGCCAAGATAGAAATCAGAGAAAAACTTCCGCAACCAACAAACGTAAAATCTATTATGAGTTTCTTAGGCCATGCGGGCTTTTAACGACGTTTTATTCAAGATTTTTCAAAAATAACAAAGCTGCTAACTCACCTCTTGTAAAAGGAATCACGTTTCATATTTAGTAGCGAATACGAGTCCGCCTTTAATTTAATAAAACAAAAACTTATCACCTCACAAATTTTAGTGGCCCCTAATTGGTCCCCTCCATTCGAAATTATATGCGACGCTAGTGATATTGCCTTAGGTGCCATTCTTGGCCAACACGTTGAAAAACATTTTCATCCTATTTATTACGCTAGCAAGATGCTCATTTCTGCACAAGTAAATTACACGACAACGGAAAAGGAACTCTTAATCGTCGTCTTCGCTTTTGATAAGTTTCGCTCGTATATAACGCTATCTAAATTTATCGTATTTACCGATCACTACTCTCTTAAATATTTATTAGCTAAAACTAATGCGAAGCCCCACCTTCTTTGATGGATTCTCCTCCTACAAGAGTTTGATTTGGAGATCTGAGATAAGCGGGGCGCGGAAAATCTAGCGGCAGACCACCTCTCCCGTTTAGAAAATCCGGGTGTGGAAGCGCTAGTTGAATCTAAAATAATTGACAGATTCCCCAAGGAACGCCTCCTAGCCGTTCATAATTCTTCGTCATCTTCGCCTTGGTTTGCAGATTTAGCAAATTACTTAGTAGCGCGGGTGCTTCCAAAAGAGTTTTCAAGTCATCAAAAGAAGAAATTCTTTTCTGACTTGAAAAATTTCTTTTGGGCGGAACCATTTCTTTTTCGTATCTGCGCGGACCAAGCGGTCCGAAGAAGCGTTGTGGGTGTGGAGTGCTTGCAAATTCTTATGCATTGCCACGAGGGTCCAGCCGGTGGGCATTATCAAGCCAACCGGACCGCTCGGAAGGCACTAAAGGCGGGCTACTTTTGGCCCACTCTCTTCAAAGACGTGCATACTTTTGTGCACATGCGATAGCTGTCAGCAGTCGGGTAACATCTCTCGTCGTGACGAGATGCCCCAAAACATGTTTTTAGAATGCGAAGTCTTTGATTTATGGGCCATAGATTTTGTTGGCCCCCTACCTCCCTCTTTCCAAAATATGTATATTTTAGTGGCGGTCGACTACGTATCGAGGTGGGCGGTAGCGCAGGTTCTCCACAACAATGATGCGCGAGTCGTCGTTACATTTCTTAAAAAACTATTTTCTCGCTTCGGCACGCCTCGCGCAATTGTTAGTGATAGGGGAACTCATTTCTGTAACGCTCTTGTGGCTAAGACGTTAGCTAAATACGGACTCACGCACAAACTCGCCACCCCCTACCACCCGCAAACTAGTGGACAAGTAGAGGTAGTCAATCGAGAGATTAAGTGAATATTAGAAAAAACTGTTTCACTAAATAGGAAAGATTGGTCCGTTAAACACGACGATGTGTTGTGGGCGTATCAGACGGCATACAAAAAAGCAATTGGTTGTACGCCGTTCCGGTTAGTCTATGCCAAAGCGTGCCATTTGCCCGTAGAAGTAGAGCATCGCGCTCTTTGGGCTTTAAAACTTTTAAACCTCAACTCCAACTTAGCCGCTCAGAATAGAAAACTACAACTAAATGAGCTCGATGAATGGCGTGCAAATGCTTACTACAGCAATAAGTTCTATAAGTAGCGTTCTAAGTTATATCACGATCGAAAAATCAAGTCCACAAAAATATTTTCTCCGGGCAATCTTGTCCTTCTTTACAATTCACGTCTTAGGCTTTTTCCAGGTAAACTAAAATCTAGATGGTCCGGTCCCTTCCTAGTTGAAGAAGTTTTTCCAAATGGCACCGTACTCGTCTCCCACCCGAAAAAAGGTTCGTTGAAAGTAAACGGTCATCAGTTAAAGTCTTATATAGCGGGCGATCCAGTGATCGGTTTTAAAGAAACCATAGCTTTCCTCCACATTATAAACCCGCCAAAATAGTCAAGCTACATGACTATAAACAAAGCGCTCTTGGGAGGCACCCCTCGCTTATCTTTTTCGCTCTTTCCTTATTATGTTTGCAGCTTTCTAATAAACGTAGGGTTTCTGATTGGCCTCCCCAAACACGTTTCAGGGAAACATCTACCCCCCCTCTCTTTATTTTCTTTGTACTTATTGAATTTCTTGTTTGTTCCGCATACTTACGTTACAACATTGGGGACAATGTTGTACTTAAGTATGGGTGTATTTTCGTGCTTTACTTTCTGCACTTCTACTTTTCTGCATTTTAAAATGAAAAAAAAACAAAAAAAAACTATAAAATGAAAAATCCAAATTTATTTCTTTTCCTTTCTTTTTATTACAAAAATTCCTAAAAATTATAAAACTAAAATCCAAAAAAATTTTAGTTTCATTTTGTAAATATTTTTGTAAATATCCATGAAAACAAAGATTCCAAAAAAATTAAAAAAAAATAAATATCCCCAAAAATTATAAAACTTAAATCGCAAAAAAAATTTAGTTTGATTATGTAAATATTTTTGTAAATATTTTTGTAAATATTATTTGTAAATATTCTTTTTGTAAATACTCCTCTCTCTCCCCCCTTTCTTTTTCTTGTAAAAAACTTCTCTTTTTCTCCCACTTTTTGTAAATAGAATGAAAATTTTCTTAAAAATTACAAAAAAAAATTTCGCAAAACTTAAAAATTCAAAATAATGTTTTGCATTTTCCTTTCTTTAGTATGTATATATTAAAGACATAAACACAAAAATACAAAAAAAGAAGTTAAGTCAAAAATTCAAAAAATTGAGTAAAACAAAACAAAAATTCAGAAAAGTATAATAAATTAAAAAACACAAAAAAAGTGATGATAAAAACTATAAAACTCCAAAAAAATGTTTTGAAAATCAAATATACCATTCTTAAATTTCCTGCTATCCAAAAATTTTGTTTTGAGTTTATTTATATGTGAATTTTATTATTTCTTTGTTTGATATTCGTTTATTAATTATCGATTGAAATATTTAAATAGCCGGGGTTATGTTTTAAAAAATTCATTATGCTTTGTTAAAAATAGCGAACTCGTTTTAGGCACTACTTCTAATTTTTCATTGATAGGAGCACGGGTATTATGTTAGAAACTAGCGACTATAGAATTCAAGTACGTTTACTTTTAGCTTTCTGAAAAATTGGAACGTACAATTTATTAAGATTGCTCTCAAAAATGTTTTAATTAAAAATCTAGTTCTCTTTTCTCCTCTTATCATGCCTTACTTGGCATGATAAAATTTCTATCCCAACAAAAAAATTATTATAAAAAGATCCTATATCAATGGGAATAAGATTTCGTTCCGTAAACATAGGCAGCCAATAATTTAAAAAGATTATATGTTACGGAGTAAGATGATAAAATTCATTACTTCCACACATATACATTGGGTCAATTTTAATATGAAGATAAAAAATGATATTAAGAAAATAAGATTTCATTTTCCTAATAATCCAAAAGAAAAAAAATGGAGGTTCGAGAAAAAATTACCTCACCTCAATATTCAAACCCTATTTTTATACCAACATCAACCCCCTTAGCCAATTTCACGATTCTAGAATTAATTCAAAATTTTTTTTGAGAGCATAATTTATAAATTGCATTATTTCTAGTAAAACTCCTATAAGCTAAAGTTCATATAATTCCAAACTATTTTTGTTTATCTAACCAGTACAATTTTTGCTTTCTATTAGATTACATCAAGAAATCTTTTGGCCAAAACTTTTGAGCTATTTAAATCATCTACATAATCTTAGGACTTAACTCTTATTACCCCGTACGTTTATTTAGATCTCTCTTATAATTAATTAAGCGGTAGCTAAACATAGCATTTTTTCTATTCCTTATAAGTTCACCTCAAACTTTTGTTTTGGAATAGCAAAAGCTTAAGTATGGGGGTATTTGATGAGTTGTAAATATACGCATATTTTAGTACTTTATTTATATCGTTTTAGTTCTTATTCATAGTTTTTAGTTATTTTTATTCATAAATATATTTTTTTTGTAAATATTTACATAACATAATCATTATTTTGATTTCTGAAATATTCAGGAAAAAAGTCAAAAATTTTCCATGTCACACCCGTGTACTTTCGGTAATGCCCGTGACCAGACGTGATACATTAAACCCGTGGAAAGCTGCTGTTTTTGAAGAGAAACGTTATTCACGCTCGGGGTCATGCTTGTGTCATTTGACACGCCCCGTAACCGTGGCCGTGACATGCAAGCTCGATAATTTGCACTCGACGTTCGTCGAACAACAGGACACGCCCGTGTCAGCCAACCTGACACGCTCGTGTCATTCTCCATCAACGATCCAGCCTCCCAGCTCGACGTTCCGCTCTCGACGATCATCGAGCAACCTGACACGCCCCGTATAGACAGAGATACGGGCGTGACCGACACGTGTACTCCTCCACCTGGCCGACAAGATGCTGCCGGCGACTTTTTACGCAACCCGCGCCGGATATACCTCCCCGACACGCCCAGAGTCACGCCCGTGACCTGGGGCGTGACATCCTCGTATGAAGCCTGAAATCAACTATGCCGTCAAATCGACGGATCACATCGCAAATAGTAGTACCACGCCCCCCCGACACGCCCGTGTCGGCGGGCGTGTACTTTGATTTTTTTCCTATAAATAGCCCATTTCTGTAAGGGCCAAGGTTTCACTTTTTTGAGCCAAATTTTGTGTGTTTTGTGGGGTGCATCCGTGGATTCCTTTGCCATGTACGGAGAAATTTCTCCTCCTTTCTCTTTATTTTTGGTGTTAGTTTTGTATTAGCTTTGTATTAGATTTGTAATAGTTCATTTTCATCAATAAAATATGTTTGTTTTTCTCTTCTTAAATGGCTTTGGAATGAAATTGTGTGCTCACTTTCTTCCTCATTTTATCTCTTGGTTCATCTTTGTTCTTCTCTTTTATGAAAAGTGTGTGTGTGTGTATATGAGTGTAACATGTTCATTATTCATGTTTTTAACTAGTGTTCATGTTAGTTTTTGTAGTAGATTTTTATTTCAAAATTAAATGTGGTATGCTATGCTTTTCTATTTCTCACCATGTCCTTTTCTTAGAGCTTAATGTTTTCATTCTTATGTATTTGTAAAAGAGATTTTAAAAGTGATTTTGTTCTTTTTTTTACTTAGTTTTTGTTAGGATTGTAAAACCTTTTTGTTCTTTTAAATTTTATTTCACCTTTTTTATCACTTTTATGAACACATAAAAATGAAAAACTTGTAATTTTAATTTTTAAAGAACTTTGGTTTTTGCTTAGTTTTGAAAAACGTTTTGTTCTTTTAATTTTTATTTGTTCTTTTTATGTATTTTTGGTAAAACCTAAGTGTAAAAAAGTAGTTGTTTTAATTTTTAGGTAACTTTCATTTTGTTTTTAGTTTGTGTGTGTGAGTGTATGAGTTAGGTTTTCATTTTTTTTTCTTTTTAATTTTCATGATGTGTGTGTGAGTGTATGAGTATAACTTTTAATGCTTTCTTTAATTATGTAGAGAGTGTGTGTGTGTAGGAGATAAATTTTCATGCTTTCTTTTATCGCTTTCTTCAATTATGTTGAGTGTGTGTGTGTAGGAGATAAATTTTCATGCTTTCTTTTAGCGCTTTCTTCAAATTATGTAGAATGTGTGTGTGTAGGAGATAAATTTTCATGCTTTCTTTTAAATCATGTAGAGTGTGTGTGTGTGTGTGTGTGTGTGTGCATTTATTTCCGCGCACTCGTTAAGAGTTAAATAACGTACTTTTATTTCCCGCCTACTCGCTTGAGTAGGACTTGCAATTTTCCTTTTGTTCTTTTCTGCCCACTCGTTACGAGTTAAATGGCGCGCCCTTATTTCCCGGATACTCGTTTTGAGTAGGACTTATAATTTGAAGTATGTGTGAGTTCTCTTTTTAGCTAACTTTTCTATTTTCTAAATGTTTGTTATTTTCATGTCTTCTTCTTATAATCATTTAGCATTTAATTACGAACTCGTGCCTCATCAAATTATAAAGTCGTCCCTATACCGATGTGTGGCTAATCGCTATTAGCCTCGGCATCGAAGAGCATTGGGACATTAAAAAAATTATTTGAAATAATTAAAGTTCTTAATTTTCACTTTAATTTTAGGACTTAAGGTTTACCCCGGGTTAACGACGCGTAGGACCGTAAATCGATGTGTGGGCGCGATTTCCGTTATCCATACGCTAGCTAGCCGAGAGGCCGTGCGTATGGACAGATCACCCCTGGGTAAAGAGAGTTGCGTGCATACCCTCGAGAGAGGACAAGCATAATTCTTTCGGATTGGGTTCCCCACCCAATAGCGGGGTTCTTAGCGTAAAGCGGGCGTTAAGAGGAATCCTTTGTCGGACTAACGTTCGGTCGAATAGTCTTAGCGTTCAGGTGAGCGATATCCCTATAGCTAGGTGAGCTCATATCTGTGGAACCTCCATAGCCAAGTTGCATTTTATTAATTTGAAATCTAAGTTCAATAATTATTAAAAGTTATTTTAATCTTAATCCGATTTGATGCCGAGCGTTAACCCTTCATCGAATTTTTATAAATCGTTTTCGCACTTCTCTTTTATTTAGTTAATTAAAATCTCTGCCTTAATTTCCGTAAAATAATAGTCCTCCTGGAGGAGTAAGAATAATCAACCCGACCCCGAGAACAATAAGACCTCGGTATTCTCCCGAATATCGAGTACTACTTGTGATAGGTGCACTTGCCTACCTTAGCAAGCCCGCGACGATCGACTCATTGATCTAACCACAATAAGAGTCTGTTCGCGGGCCATCAGTCACCATGGGGGGAAGTCCCGGAACTGCTGATTTTTCATCGTGGATGCCCCAAGTAGCTACAACGCCATCTTCGGAATGCCCCTCATTAGCGCCTTCCACTGCGTCCCCTCGTCCTTCCACTAATGCCTAAAGTTCAACGCCGAGGGGATCTAGGTCTGGGTTCGGGGTGACCGCAAAGTAGCGAGGGAGTGCTATGTCACCGCTGTGAACTCTATCTCCTGGCAGGAAGGGGGCGAGGAGGTGGAGCGGAAAATGGAGGAGGGGAACCAGAAGGCTGGCGAAGAGGCAATGGAGATGGAAGAGAGCTGCACCCAGGTGGTTTCAGGAGGATACCAGGAGGAGTTGGCCGAGGCGATGGTCGCGGAGGAAGAGGTGGAAGCGGAGGTTCTTATTCCGGAGGAGAGGGACGTCAAAGAATGGGGGAGCAGTCTAGGCTGGAGGCTGCAGACGAGGTGGTGGAGATGGAGGTTCTCACCCTTTGAAGTAGGGTGGAGAAGGCTCACATCAGCGGTGGGCTGGACCCGGAGGCTCAGGGCAGGATGCTATCATGCATCCAAAAAAATGTGGACATTTTCGCATGGATCGCCACGAAAATGCCAGGGGTTGACGGGGAAGTGGCTTGCCACCGCCTCAACCTGGACCCAGGAGCATGCCCCATCCAGCAGAAGAAGAAGTCCACCACGGACAAGCTGTCCGAGCCCATCCGGGAGGAGGTGGCCAAACTCCTCAAGGCCGGCTTTGTATCTAAAATATAGTACCCCGGCTGGGTCTCCAATGTTGTTATGGTTAAAAAAGGAGACGGTCGGTGGCATATGTCTGTTGATTTTTCTTTACTTAATAAATCATACCCTAAGGACTGTTATCCCTTGCCTCGGATCGACGCGTTGGTTGACTCAGCCATCGGTTTTCCTGTAATGAGTTTATTAGATGCATTTTCAGGTTACCACCAGATCAGGATGCACCACCAGACATCAAGGATATCTCGTTCATCATGTGGGATGGGTGCTACTGCTACAAAATGATGCCCTTTGGGTTGAAGAATGTAGGGGTGACATACCAGAAGATGATGGATAGGGTCTTCCGTGAACAAAAGGGGAGGAACCTAGAGTTTAATGTAGATGACCTCATGATCAAGAGTCAGGACGTGGACTCTCACCTCCAGGACCTGGAGGAAACCTTTGCCACCTGCGCAAATATAAGATGTTGTTGAATACCCTAAAGTGCATTTTCGGGGAAAGCAGGGGAAAGTTCTTTGGGCATCTCCTCACCCCTGTGTGGGTCGAGCCAAATCCTGAAAAGGTCAAGACCATCATGGAACTAGGGTCACCACGGAATGCTAAAGAGGTGCAGCGGTTAACAGGGAAGCTGGCAGGATTGAGCAGGTTCCTCTCCCGGGCCGGGGAGAAAAGCTCCCCATTCTTCAAGACACTAAGGTGGGCCAAAAGTTTGAGTGGACGAATGAGTACGAGGAGGCATTCCAGGCCCTAAAGAGGCAGTTGACCCAGGCTCCGCTGCTGCAAGGGCCAAAGGAATGGGAGGACCTGTATTTGTATCTCTGGGTTGGTTCAGAGGACCTGACCTCCATCCTGGTTAAAGAAGAGGGGTAGAAATAGCTCCTCATACACTACATGAGCCGGGTCCTCAGGAGGGCCGAACTTCGATATCCAATCTTGGAAAACCTGGCCTTCGCTCTAATCATCTCGGCCCAGAGGCTCCGACCATACTTCCAGGCACACTCTATCTGAGTGGTGACTGACCATTCCCTCCGCAACATCTTTGAGGGGTTGGAGCATTCAGGCAGGCTAGATAAATGATCGGTAGAGCTAAGTGAGTTTGACATTTCCTTCGTCCCTCACCTCTCGATTAAGGCCCAAGCGATGATCGACTTTTTCGTCGACTATGTGGTCGAAGTGGCAGAGGAGGAACTCACTCGTCCGACTTCATGAAAGGTGAAGGTGGACGACGCTTCAGGGAAACATTCTTTGGGGGTAGGGGTAGTCTTTGAAAGCCCCCAATGGGTGAGGATTGAGCAAATAGTGGTGGTGTACTTGTCCATCACTAATAACCAGGCTGAGTATGAGGGCGTAATAGCAGGACTGCGCCGGACCAGGGAACTAGGGGTGCTAGATGTGGAGGTCATCACTGACTCTATGGTGGTAGCTTCCTAGATCTATGGGGAATTCGAGGTGAGGGAACCTACCCTCCGACTATACTTAGAAAAAGAGAAGGCGGTCATCGACACATTTTAGACCTTCTCCATCCGACACGTGCTCAGGGAGGAGAACGAGCAGGTCGATCAGCTGGCGAAGCATGGCCCCCGAATGGGGGGCACCATCACTAAACTATTTCGTCCTTCCAATGAAGAGGGAGAGCTGATGGAATTGGATCAACACCGCTCGTGGACGGACTCGTTCACGACCTTCCTTTCCACAGGGGAGTATCTAGAGGGGATGGACAAGAAGAAGTTCAGATAAAGTCGGCATACTATCTCCTCCGTGATGGGAAATTGTATCAGAAGATTCTCTCATGGATGTTGGCCCATTGCATGGCTGAGAGGGAGGTATAGAGGACGCTGGAAGAAGTCCACACACAGGAGTGTGGGAGTCACTCATGGAGTCGGACACTGTTGGGGAGGATTCTTAGACAAGGGTACTTCTGGCCATCCTTGGGCCACGACGTTGCAAAATTCACAAAGAGGTTCCATAAATGCCAGTAGTTTTCCCCCTCCAACTACAACCTGCTCAATGCCTCAAGAGTATCACGGCCCCTTAGCCCTTTGCAATTCGGGGAATGGTCTTTGTTGGACCATTCCCCCAGGCCAGCGGGCAAAGGAGGTTCCTGCTAGTTATGATTGACTATTTTTCTAAGTGGTTGGAAGTGAAGGCACTGGCCAAGGTGACTTCCCAGGTCATCAGAAATTTTGTTTGAGGGGATATCATCTGCCACCATGGGTTTCCACAGGACATCGTCACGAGTAGTGGGCCTCAATTTGTCATCGCCGAATTCAGTAGCTTCTGCGAGCAGCTCAGAATTGACCTCAGATTTTCCTCGATTCACCACCCTAGGAGCAACGGGCAGGTGGAGGCCGCGAATAAGATTATTGTGAACCTCCTGAAGAATAAGGTATAAAACCGGAAAGGGAGTTGGGTGGAGCAGCTTCCCTCTATCCTCTAGGCCCTGAGTACGACCCCCAACACAGCCACACGGGAGACCCCTTTCAAGCTCTCCCATGGATGTGAGGCAGTACTCTCCATAGAATTTGAAGTCCAAACGAGTCGGGTGGTCACGACAGAGGAAGGCATAGAAGAATGGCAGGCCGAAAACGAGGAGGAACTGCGACTCTCCCTTGATATGGTAGAGGAGCTGTGCGACCTCTTCGCCATCCAACAGGAAGAAGTGAAGAGGAGAATGTCTAAGTACTTTGACAAGCACGTTAGGTTCAAATAATTTGCGGAGGGGGACTAGGTCTTGAAAAAGGTAGATGCAGCAGGAAGATTGACAGCCGTGGGAAGCTCAACCCCAACCGGGAAGGTCCATACATTGTAAATGAAACATTGAAATCAGGAAGGTATCGTCTCCAAAATGTGGAGGGCGAGACCCCAAGTCCCACATATAGTGGTGATGAATTGAAACGTTTTTATCCTTCAGATATGTATGTGATGCCTTGTTTTTAATAATGCTTTTTGATGGTCTAATCCTCCTACAGTAATACTCGTGAGAGGGTGAGGTGTTCATTTGATAAACCCCGAGCAGATCCTGCTGCCTGGCTCTCATCTAAGTGACGGGGCTAGATGTCACTCGATGGCATCTCCTCGGACCCCGAGCAGATCCTGCTGCCAGGTTCTCACCTAGCTCGTAGGGCTGGATATCACTCGATGGCATATACTCATACCCCGAGCAGATCCCGCTATCAGGCTCTCACGTAGCTGATAGGGCTCGATGTCACTCTATGGAGTCTACACAGACCTCGAGCAGATCTTGCTGTTAGGCTGTCACCTAGCTAGTAGGTATGGATGTCACTCGATGGCGTCTACCCAGACCCGAGCAGATCCCGTTGCCAGGGTATCACCTAACTTGCAGGGCTGGATGTCACTCGATGGCATCTACCCAGACACCGAGCAGATCCCGTTGCCAGGCTCTCACCTGGCTGGCAGGGCTAGATGTCACTCGATGCAACCTACCTAGACCCCGAGCAGATCCTGCCGTCATGCTCTTACCTAGCTGGCAGGGCAAGATGTCACTCGATGGCGTCTACCTAGACCATGGGTAGATCCCGCTGCCATGCTCTCACCTAGCTGACAGGGCTGGATGTCACTCGATGGCATCTACCCAGACCCCGAGCAGATCCCGCTGACAGGCTCTCACCTAGATGACAGGGTCGGATGTCACTTGATGGCGTCTAACGAAACCCCGAGCAGATCCCGCTGCCAGGCTCTCACCTAGCTGATAGAGCTGTATGTCAGTCGATGGCGTATACCCAGACCCCGAGCAAATTCTGCTGTCAGGCTCTCACCAAGTTGGCAAGGTTGGATGTCACTCGATGGTGCCTACCCAGACCCCGAGCAGATCCCGCTACCAGCCTCTCACCTAGCTGGCAGGGCTGAATGTCACTCGATGGAGCCTACCCATAACCAGAGTAGATCCCGCTGCTAGGCTCTCACCTAGTTGGCAGGGCTGGATGTCACTCGATGACGTCCACCCAGACCCATAGTAGATCTCGCTGCCAGGCTCTCACCTAGTTGGCAAGGCTGGATGTCACTCGATGGCACCTACCTAGACCCCAAGCAAATTCTGCTGCCAGGCTGTCACCTAGCTGGCAGGGCTGGATGTCACTCGATGGCGCCTACCCAAAACCAGAGCAGATCCAGCTGCTTGGCTCTCACCTAGCTGGCAGGGCTGGATGTAACTCGATGGCATCTACTCAGACCATGAGTATATCCCATTGTCAGGCTCTCACCTTGCTAGCAGGGTTGGATGTCACTCGATGGAGTCTACCCAGACACCAGGCAGATCCCGCTGTCAGGCTCTCACCTAGCTGGCACGGCTGGATGCCACTCAATGTCATCTACCCAGATCCTGATCAGATCCCGCTGCCAGGCACTCACCTAGCTGGCAGGGCTGGATGTCACTCGATGGCGTCTACCCAGACCCTGAGCAGATCCCGGTGTCAGGCTCTCACCTAGATGGCAGGGCTGGATGTCACTCGATGGCATCTACCTAGACCCCGAGTAGATCCCACTGTCAGGCTCACACCTAGCTGGCAGGGCAGGATGTCACATGGGGAAGGCCCACCCTATCCAGTTGTTAATCTAAAAGTCTGGCCTTTTTATTTAGGACAAGGGGAGAAAAGTCCTCATAAGCAAGTAGGAGTTCGCGAGAATAACTCGGTAGATGGGTGGTGAGCCAGTTATCGGCATCTGGCAAGCAAGGCTAGATCCGGCGGCGCATTCTACCCCCTTCAGGTTTTACTTTTGAAATTGTCTGGTTTTTGACAATGGAATGGAAGGCCTAGGCGAGCTGGGAGGTGGAGAGCCCAGCATGGCGAGTGGTTCACCCCCAGACTTCCTAGTGTGGACGAGCTCTCAAGTTCTATTCACGGGTACGAGCCTTAGCGCCCACTCAAGCGGCGAGCTTTAACATAGCGAGATCACTCAAGAAGGAAAGCTCGCATGCGAATGCATCACAGTAAAAACAAGAAAAGGAAAGAAAATTTTTTTCGAAAAAAAAAGAGAAGGGAGAAATCTATTATTCATTAAGTATAATCCAGATTACATTAGGGAGAACTCGCCTAGGCGAGGCAACAAAAAGGGGGAAAATAATCAGCTTTTTCCTCACTCGCCGGACTCTCGATCTTCACCGCCTCCAGCGGACAAATCATCTTTGAAGCCCTTCCCGAAGAGCAGGTCGAGAATGTCCTCCTTCTCGCTAGGCGGCATCGCTGGTAGCAGACTCGGCATAAGATCCCGGGCCGTGATACCCTCGCAGCCCTCCACCAGCACCCCCGTGTCTTTCAACATCTGAAGGGTACACTCGGCGGAAGCGATCGAGTTGACTCGTAGCCTTTCATCGACATCGGCCTCACCTAAGATTCTCGGGCTCTTATACGGGAACGAGAGCTCACTGTTGACCGGAGGGAAGAAGATTTGTGCTTGGCGGAGGAACCCGCAGTGGTGGACATTATTCTCCTCCTTCAACGCCCTGTTCACCGCCTGCAGCCCAACAAGGCGAGCGCGCAACTGATTGTTCTCCTCTTCCAGCCCATCAGTGCGAGCCCACAACTCCTCAGTGTCCTTGGCATCCTGAAGAAGAAAAAGGAAGCACGTTTATAACAGAGGACAAAAAATTCTAAAGTAAAAAGAGGGGGAAGCAACCCGATGCTTACCAGTCCGCCGACGGCTTGGGCGAGTAAGTTCTCGGCGATGCCGAGTTTCCTCGCTAGATCGAACACCTTGTCATTGGCAACATCACGTGCCTACACGACCATATTCAGGTTGTTGCTGAGGTTGAAGCTGAGGCGGATGATCATATGATGCAGCTCCATGGCCCGCATATGGGCTTGCATGCCATTGTGGCCGAGCTGCCGCAGGGCAATACCCTTATAGGCCTCGGCATCCTCGCGGCCATAAAGTTCGAAGCTAAGCACGTAGGCATCGTCGGTGGAGAGCTGATGGTCGGCCCAGGAATGGTGAAGGGTGGAGATGAAGACTCGGTGGGCTAGCTCAACACACTGGACCAGGGGTTCGCCAACCGAGTCTTTCCACCTTCCCCCGAAGCAAAAGAAGGGATCTCTCTTCGGCGCTGCTGGCTCGCTGGCCGTATTCTTCTCAGCAGGGGGAGCAGAGGACTCGCCACCCCCTGCCCCTTGCCCGTAATCTCTTTCAATGGGCTCTCTGGCGACCCGTCCGGGGTGGTCTCGGGCGAGCTCATATATTTAGGTTTTTGTTATTGTTGTTGTCTTGCCCGAGGGCTTGGTCCCACAGACTCAGGTCCCTTCCTACTGGATGAGGTCTTGGAGGAGGCTAGCTCGTCTCATCAGGCCGCCGTCGCCACCCTCTCGCGAGCAAGGGGATCAGAGAATAACCCCGAGTCCGCGAATGGCGGGTTCACGGGAATCAACCATTCACCTGTATGAAAAAACTTAGAAAAATTCTATGATGACTCGGCGAGATGAGCAAAAATAAAGAGAAGAATACATTCGCCGGGAAGAATGGGGCAGAGTGAGTTAAGGCCACTTCGTAGGAAGGCGACCTCGATATCCTTGTGGAGAAAGAACTTATGGAGCTCGGTGTCATTTCTGGACATGGCGGGAGGGCGGTACACGTCCTCGCCCTTTTGCTGGGGGATTAGGGGATGTTGCCGCGATCGCCCTTGATGAAGGCAATCTTGGTCATCCAATTGTGGTGTTTGTTCGCAATCATGCAAACTTTTTAACGGAGCCCCCGAAGTAGGCGACACTATCCGGGGTCGCCTTATAGGAGAAGAGCTTCCTGAAAATGTTCAGGATGAACTCTATTCGCTCCCAGCGGAGAAAGCACGTGAACGCCACCATCATGGCGATGGCGTTCGAGTTAAGTTGCACGGGCACCGCTCGGTAGTATTTCAGTATCTGGCAGATTTCTGGCCAGAGTGGTAGCCGCAACCCCACCTTGAAATGCGAGATATGGAAGGCAAGCTTGTCAGAATAAAATGTGTTGATGTATTCCTGCTCCCTATTTCGATGCACCTCAAAGCCCGGAGGCACGTATTCTGCAACGAACTCCGCGAGCTCTGCATCGCTTGTATTCCCCTCGAAGAAGCAGTAGTCAGTGAAGTGCTGGGCACACTTGGAGCGCTCGTCGGTGTCCAGATTTGTCTTGCCAATGCTCACGTGAAGGCTAGAAGCATGACTGCGGGAGGAGAGGAGAATCGAGAAGGCAGATTAATCAGTACAGGCGATAGTACGGGGTTGGTGAAGAGGCCTATTTATAGAAAAAGAAATCTGAGGCCGAGCTGGCCGATCAATCTAGCTAGCCTGTCCCAGCTCGCCAACCCCAGCTCGCCGATTCCTAAAACTTGTCCCCGCGATATGTTATTCAAATGACAGGCATTTAAAATCTAGCAATGTCCCAAGTTATTACAGAATAGGGGGAGAATACAGTTCAAAGAAATCAAATACAGAAGAAGAAGATGCACAAGCTAAAGGGGATCAGGGGCAAGTGCCAGAGTAACGTCCCGATTCGTGCTAGGCCCCTCGTGCACGCTTTTGAGTCAGGAGAGCTGACTTGTGCTCAGGGGTGCACGCAACTAGGATTACGCTTTTCTAGGGGTGGATAAATCAGTCCAGAGTAGGACACGGGTAGGGACACGGGCGTGTACATACCCATGTGGTGGTGCTGGAAATTCGTGGGCCTTCTAGAGAAGGAAACAGGTATGGACACGGGCATGTCCCTACCCGTGTGTATGAGGATACGGGTAGAGACACGGGCGTGTCCCTACCCGTGTGCGTCGAGTAGAGCACGACGAACAGTGTTCCCGAGAAGGACACTGGTAGAGACACGGGCGTGTCCCTGCCCGTATGTCTCCAGCTAGCACTCGAGTCGATTACTCGAGTTGTTCCAGAGAAGGACACGGGTAGGGACATGGGCGTGTCCCTACCCGTGTGTACGAGGACACGGGTAGCAGCACGGGCAGCAATACGGGCCTGTCCCTGCCCGTGTGCGTCAAGTGGAACTCGATGAAACAAGACCCGAGCATGACATAGGCAGGAAATACGGCCGTGTCACTTTGACACGGGTAGAGACACGGGCGTGTCCCTACCCGTGTTTGTGTATCAAAATGGCAGTCCAACCGTCGACAACGTTCCACCCGAGCAGGACACGGTTAAGAACCCGGGCGTGTCCCTACCCGTGTCATTTTCACATATAAAGGGGAAGTGAAACCCTTGTCGTTATTCATTCCTCTTTCAACCATTTCTGAGGGAGAAAACTGCTAGAGAAGAGGAAGAAGGTGTAGTAACCAACCTACACCCCGCAATGGACCGCCTCCACCGAGGAGAAGAAGATGCCGTCGAGGAGAGTGACAAGATCCTTTGCTGGAAATGCTGGAAATTCCGAAAACAAGGTGAGTTTCCTCCCCTCACCCTTGGTGCTAGATCTCTAGTTATTTTGTAGGAGAGAAATCGACTCAAGAGAGTCTTGATTTGAGAGAAGAAGTTTTCTAGGGATGGCCATGCAATGACTTGTGTTCTAGGGATTAGACATCTTCAACCTCTCCCTCCTTCTATGTGATTATGAGCGATGATTTCATGAAGAGAAGTGACCTTTTGACGGTGAATAAGGGAGGAGTAAGTTTGGACATGATTTAGAAAAGATCGGCTAGAGGAGGAAGATGAATTAATGTCGTTCATTCCGCCTTAAGATACGTGCAAAAATTTGTGTCCTGCACGCAACGATCGTCTTCGCTGTTTTCAAGTGTGATACGAGCAGATCTGGGCTTTCGACTAAATGCGAAGTCAAAGTCCTTGTAAATACCTTTCCAATGAGTGGTTGCAAAACTTCAGGCGAAGTCTCTGGCCACGGGAAAGTCTCAACGAAATCGACGGCTGACAGACTAAGTGTCCAGAAATTGTGTTATGTATGTTGCAGACTTTAAAGCCGATTTCAGGTGTGTTACTTTCGGATCTGGGTTGTGGTCTGAACATGAAAGTTGTAACCCAAGGAAAGACCTTTCCAATGAGGGGTTACACTGTTTCACTAGATTCTTGTATCCTCGGCAATCTCCGGTCAAAATTGCTGTCCAGAAGGTGTCCTGCGCTTAAAGTCCTTGGGTGGGTTTAAAATCGCGTTTGGACTCGGTAGAGACATTGTAGCAAAATGACATTGAGGTTGGGTGAACTCTTTTATGTTTAACGGTCCAAGTTCAACGAATGATCAAATTTGATGAATGGATCCCACGTAAACGAATGGTGCAGTGAAGTGTACTTAAACGAAACGATTTGGTAGAAATTGGTGAACCAATAGAAATGTGCATCATGTTAACAATGTGTTGAAATCATTTGGAAACAAAGTATAGCATGCTAATTTATGGCCATGCGACTAATTGTTTAACGGAATTAATTTAATAGTCCATTGCTTAGAGTGGTGTTACCCTACGAGAAGCATTGTGTTTGGATATAGGTGCGGGTGTTTGATCGCACTGGTTTGGATAGTGTTGAGAAGCGACACGAATGGATGATTGGGCTTGGCCCTCGGTGTTCATTCTTGAGGCTCCTTCTATGCCATGATAATGTGAAATGGAATGTGGTGTGAGTAGACACGCAGTGTCATAATACTGGGTTAAGGATAGTGTGGCAGGTCTACGGACTTGCCAGTCGTCATATCGACAGGAGTTGACAGTTAGACCTTGGGCTGTTGGGCTTGTCCTTGGTTCTCATTTCACGGGTCTCCATCCGTCCCAAGTGAACGGTTGGGCTTGGTCCTCGTGCTTTTTCTGAGGCTCCTTTCGGGTCACAACATAGGCTAGATCGGGGCTTGGTTCTCATTGCACATCTACCCGATACTCCCACTGAGCGGCAGTACACATGTGTGCTCCGCTGTTGTGTTCTTAGCTTTGAGGCGTAGAAAGGCCTAACCAAGGTAGTGTGGATGCCCGCTTAGTAGTAGAGAAGCCCTCTCTACTATCACCTCCTGGCCACGACGGTTGATGCCTAAGAGGTTTGCTAGCAGCTCGAAAAGTGGGAACTTCAAGTCTGGGTCGACATAGCTTTTGCATGTGTGTGATCATGGGTGAGTCATTGCATTGCATACATAACATTACAATACATTGCATAAACAAGATCCTCATCATATAAGTTTGTATGAGCACTACTATACGATGCGTTACTTTACTGTTAAATTGATCCTTAACTTATAAGTTTGTATGGGCATTCATATAAATTAAGTTACTTTCCTGTTTTAGATCTATATACTAAATGGATTGATATAATTTGGGTAGAAATTACTAGAATAGACTGCTGTTAATGATGTTGTACATTCATTCTATTGCTACTCTCGACATATGTACTTATTCCACCTGCTTGTACCTGCTTATTCTGTAATATATACATTGTACTCTTGTTACTTTCTACGCCCGGTGCCGAGGAGTCGTCGGGGGAGCGGATGTGAAAGCCACTTAGTCTTTCTGACTAACGGTTGCTACGTATCCTTATTTTGGAGGAGACCCCGCGGGTAGAGCAGCTGCAGTTTATACAGCAGGACAGCCATGCCAGGACCACAGGGCCTGAAGGGACGGTGCTTTCGCTACCATCAGTTACCGATGTGAGTTTTTAGAGATTTTGATGTAGCCCTTTTGGGCATGTTTTAGCTGTACCGTGATACTTTAGAAGCTTGTTTTTAGCTTCTTTCCTTGATGTACTTTGGACTTATATTGCTTATGTGTGGATTGACTTCTATTTATGTTTTGTGTTGGCATTTGGTTGATATTGGTTATATCCGCAGGGTAGGCATCTTGTGGTAGAGGTTAGCCTGTGTGTTAATGCTACCGCAAGTCGGCTGTTCTGCGCATCAGACCCCCTTCGTGTTGTGTTTTGTGTTTTGTGTTCTAGGAGGGGGGTCTTACAAATGGTATCAGCTTGCTATGATCTTGAACTAAAGAAGTCATTCAACAATTACACCACCACCATTATAATTAGTTAGTTTGGGGACAAACTGATTTAGCAGAAGCAGTGTTGTGCCTATATGTAATTCACACTAAGTATGTCCAACTTTGACTTTAAGATTAGCCAACCTGACCATAGGTTTGTACTCTATGTGTAGATCACAGTGCACGTTGATCCAATGGGGGGAACTCCTACCCCTTCCGTACCTACTCAGTTCTAACAATCAGAATTGGGACAGACGCACACGACTATCCTAGAAGCCTTTAGGTAGTAGCAGACCCCAGTACAGCAACAGGCTCCAGGCTTAAACTAGTTGAGTACTTTTCGGGCACTCTCCCCTCCCACCTACCTCCGGACAGAGTCGGCCGTGCGAAGAGAAGAATGGCTCGATATGGTGCAGGAGCAATTTGCAGGAATCCGTTGCCCAGCTAATATGTTGTAACATTGGCAGTGTCCGTCTTGGAACTGCACGCCAAGAGGTGGTGGAAGTCCCTCATGGGCTCCACCTTTCAAGGGCGAGTTTTTACGGAGATTAGCTGGTGCGATTTCTCATGAGTCTTCTTAGAGCACTTCATTCCCTCGTCCACTCGAGATGAACTCGAAGAGAGATTTCTACTGCTGAAGCAAGGATCGAAGTCGGTTACAGAGTATCAGCGAGAGTTCCAACATCTCACGATATTTGCAGACTTATATGAATTGGATGACAGAGGATACGCTAAGCGCTTCTACAAAGGGATGAGGGACCGCCTGAGGCAGGCCCTTTTGTTTATAGCGGACTCCAGCTTGGCAGAAATAATTGACATTGCAAAGAGGCTAAAATCGGACTACCTGGGAAGTGGTAAGAGGCCTGCTGAGGGTGTGATGGAAGCTGGGCCTAGCAACATAAGGAGATATGACTATAGAGGAGGAAGTGGACATTAGAGAGGTGGCAGACATTTCCACCGGAATTTTATGGTGGAGCACCCGGTTCTACATCCGGCAGCATTGCCTCCACCTCCACAGCCACAACAGTTTCAGCAACCCGGAGGGTGGTATGAACGGGTGTGCTACCAATTCAATCAACCGGGACACATCTGACGTTACTGCCCGCAGCTGTTTGGGAATGCTCCTCTTGCTCTGCCTCCGACAACTCCTCGAGGGTGGGGACACATGCATGGTCCAGGACAAGGACCACGAGGAGGAAAACCCGGACCGGCTCGGTATTAAGTGTTCGCTCTGGACATGACACAGGAGCAGAACCATCAGGAGGTGATTGCAGGTATGTTACAGTTAGTTATTACATTTTCATTGTGAAACATTAAGTTGCTTAAGACGAACTACATATCTATCATTGAGGACTGTTATTGGTACAAAGGCACCGTGGTGGTCGGCGGAAAACCGACTTATACGTTATTCGATACCGGTGCCTCGCACTCTTTTGTGTCTGAGGACTTCATTAAAGATGTAGAAGAAGTACAATACTTCACTGGTATTGCTCGACGAGTACGCGTCCCTGATGGCTCTGAGATGACCGCAACCGCCAAGTGCGAGTTAGAGATATTCATTGAGGGAAAGGCCTTTGATACCCCGGCCACAGTTTTGAGAATGCCAGAATTGGATCTCATTCTGGGCATGACGTGGTTGGATTGGCACTACTCGAGAATTGACTGCGCAGAGAAGCGAATTTACTTAAGATATGGGGACACTAATGTCATCTTCCAAGGTACAAAATTTCCATCTCGTCTGTTATAATCTTCGATTCAGGATGTAAAAGACCATATGAAGGGGGAAGAAGTTTTCATGATTTATTTCGAGTTGAAGGAGTTGACGTTGGATATCAAGGATATGCGGGTGGTGCAAGATTTCCCCGAGGTATTTCCGTATAAATTGCAAGGATTACCCCCGCATAGAGAGGTAGATTTTCAAATTAAGCTAGTACTGGGTACCAAGCACGTCTCCAGGACCCCTTACCGGATGGCCCCGAAGGAACTCGCGGAGTATATAGTTTCGTTGCAGCAACTGGTGGAATCAGTGTTTCTTCATCCCAGCTCTTCACCTTGGGGAGCCCCGGTTCTATTCGTTAAGAAGAAGGATGGTACCTTACGACTATGCATAGACTATCGGGAGCTCAACCGATTGACGGTACGGAACACCTATCTGCAACCCCAGATTGATGAGTTGTTCGACTAATTGGTAGGAGTGCATTGCTTTTCCAAGTTGGATTTGCGCTCGGAGTATTACTTGTAACACCCCAAATCCCAAGTTGGGTTCAAGTTGGGTGTCACGGCCTGGGACACGGGCGTGTCCTAAGGCATGTCCTGCTCTGTATTGATGAGTAGCCTATCGAGTGATCGACAAACTGCACTCGATGAATTCTCTAGAGTGAACATGCCCTGTGAGACGGGCATGTTAGAGGGCGTGTCCCCCTCTAGTCGACGAGCTTCGCCTGACGAAGTACACACTAGATGTGTATCTACTGCTGTGTAAGGGCACAGGGCCTGTGACACAGGCGTGTCACAGGCCGTGTCCTTTTCTGGATTTGGACAGGGCAGTGCGGCCTAGTAAACATGGGCAGGACACGGATGTGTCTCCGGGCACACGGCCTGTGACACGGGCGTGTCACATGGCCATGTCTTGCTCAGGTTGAGATGGTCATATACCACCTGAGGTACACAGACACAGACACAGGCGTGTCTGAATGCGTGTCAGATCACATATCCTGTTACACGGGCGTGCCACATGGCCGTGTACTCTTCTGGATGAGTCGGTTGTGTGTCGCTTAAGGTACACGGCCTGTGACACGGGCATGTCACAGGCCGTGTCAGCCAAAAATTAGCCTTTTGTGGCAAAATTATGGTCGTCCATTTTCCTCGGCAAGGATCTGAGGGCCCAAGTCCCTCCCTGCTGCTTTAAGGCCAAGAATGAGATGGAAAATCTCATTTTGATCTCGACCAATCTCTTTCTAAGAAACTAGAGAGAGAAGAGAGAGGAAGGAGGAGGAGGAGAGGGGAGCCGGCAATCGGTGGAGCTGTTGAGTTCTGATTCGAGATCGGAGGCCAACGTTGTGGAGGCAAGGCCGCTGCGGTGCTTTCCAACTGGCTAGAATTCCATGGCTCCAAACGATCGTCAAGGGTAACGATCTTTCTCCCTCGGACATGTGAAGTCCATCCTTTTTGGCATATGCATGGATTACCCCCAACAAAGCGTGGATTGTGAAGGGAATCCCTTGGGTTGATTCTTGGAATCCCTAGTAGTTTGGAATATAGATCCGGAAATGGAGTACGAAAAAGACATGCTGTGTAAAGCCCATCTTGTTGGATCCCTAGTTTGATTTGGGCTAGGTTCACTAAGTTAGGATCATATGACCCATCATGTATAACCAGGGTCATGGTTGTGTCCTAGAGTCTAGGCCAAGTCCTTACAATCAACATCACATGGACCTGCCTTCAACAGACTGCCAGGGACTCAAGTAAAATCTCAAAGGACTACTCAGTTTCAAACTTATAAAAGGCATCAGGTTAGGTCCTCATCCTCAGGAAGCAGTCAGCAGAGATACTACTCTTCAGTAAAGCAACAGCAACCTCAACAGCAGCAGCATCAACAATAGCTACAAAAATGACTCCCTAAACATCAAAAAGCTGAAATCCCCAAGAGAACTGATTCCCCACCTGTACCATATGAAGATCCTGAAACAGAAACAACAGCTAGGATGGCCAGGTTCCAAGAACTGGTTGGCCTTTCTATGATCAACAAAGCCAAAGCTGAAGGGAAGGATCCATCAGAATATACTACTATGTAAAAATACAGGAAGAAAGAGCTCAACAGGTTTGAAAAAGCTAATAAATTTTCAATGTTGATGACTATATGAAACTGCATCCAGAAGCAGTGGTCCCAAGGGCTACATCTCTAAATATCATAGGGACTGCTGATATGACAATGACAAATGTGCAAGCTACAGATCCCAATAGGGAAATTATATTTACTAAGCCTGGTGAAAGAGCTAAAGAGGATAAGCACAAGGAGAAGAAGAAGAGGAAGTGAAACCTGAACTGATAAGTTTGTGTTATTTTGAAACTACTTATTAATTTCTTGATACAAAGCTTACTGTGTATATATATATTTGCTGCATGTGTTTAATATTCCTTCCAGATATATGTTTTCATGCTTTGTAATTTTTTTTTGATTTTATCATGAGTCTGTAATTAGTGACCTTACCCAAATAGGGGGAGATTGTTGGATCCCTAGTTTGATTTGTTCTAGGTTCACTAAGTTAGGATCATATGACCCATCATGTATAGGCAGGGTCATGGTTGTGTCCTAGAGACTAGGCCAAGTCCTTAGAATCAACATCACATGGACCAGCCTTCAACAGACTGCCAGAGACTCAAGCAATTATGTCGACACTTCGGAAAGGCTGTGTCGACACCAGAAGTCATATTGTCTCGATACACAGGACTGGTGTTGACACACAGAACATCTGTCGACATCAACTATGTCGATACCAGAGGCCAGATTGTGTCGACACACAGTACTTGTGTATACATACAAAATATCTGTCGGCATCAACTATGTCGACACCAGAAGCCAGATTGTGTCGACACACAGGACTTGTGTCGACACATAGAACATCTATCGACATCAACTGTGTCGACACCAGAAGCCAGATTGTGTCGACACACAGGACTTGTCTCGACACACAAAACATCTGTCGACATCAATTGTGTCGACACACAGGACTTGTGTCGACACACTCCAGATTTCTGTCAAAATAACAACTATGTCGAGACAAGAAGCAATTGTGTCGACACTCAGGACTTGTGTCGACACATTCCACAGAGGCTGTGTCAAGAAGTTAAAGAAGAACTGTGGACTCAGCTCGACGAACTTAGACCACATTGGCAATAGTTATCTAGCAGCAATTAGAAGTTCTCAGCCCAACGAAACTAGTTCTCAGTTCGACGAACCCAGTTCTCAGGTTGACGATTTCTGGATACTCTACGTCAGCATTTCATTCGAACAATATCTATATACAAAAACACTTCACTGAACTCTGGTCGAGGAAGTCAAATTCTCAGCTCGACGATCTTGATGTGCAGAAAAGGCAAGGTTCTAGAGAATGCAGTTATCTGTTCTCAGCTCGACGATCTTGGAACTCAGCACGACGAACAGAATCCATCTGGTCAACGAACACAACTCCTCAGCTCGACGAACTGTGGACTCAGCTCGACGATTTCTATTCTCTGTTTGACGAATCCAGACTTGGTCATTTCCATCCTTCTGTCCCATTACTACTGTAATAATTCCTGAGTAATTAATGCTAAAATATTCTCTGAATATTACTGTTAGACGGAGCATTAATTATGGTCTTCTCCAAGATTATTGCTTGCCATTTTTCAATGGGACAGTTGGGGAAACTCAATCAATGCAAAACATTCTCCAGGCCGTCAGCATTGAATGCAGAAGAATTACAAATTTCAAAAGGAAGATAATATGGAATATACAAAAAGCGATTTTCCATCTTCTTCTCTGTAAGAAACAGACAGACAGTCAGTTTTGTGAATCAGGAATCAAGAATCTTCTGCTTCTCTCTCTCTTGACAACACTCTGAGACAAAAAGAGATAGAAAGCTGATACAGAAATACAAGATCAAGAGCAGAAGAATATCAGCAATCTGAAGAAGAAGAACATAAAGTCAAAATCAAGAGTCTTCATCCTTTTACACTCCAGGATAATTCAAAGGACAACAAATCCTCTATCAGTCAAGAAGTTCATGTACTTTGTCTGGTCAAAGCTGAAAGACTGAAGGCCTATCACCCTCAAGCAAAGCTCCATCTCCCTGAACCATTCAACATCTCAAGGAGAGCCTTTTGCTAACATCATATCCACAAAAGTCTTCCCAGTTATACATTGAGAAAGAGAAGACAAAATCAATCTCTCACCCCCACTGTATAGAGGATTCTTAACTCCGTTCAAAAGTTATTGCTGGTTGCAAGTCAACTGACCAAAAGACTTGAGGTTTGGTTTTTGAGCACCTGATCGAAAGCTCATTGGTGTCAGGCACCTGATCAAAAATCTGAGTGGATTCCTACCAGGGTGGTAGAAAAGTGGATGTACCCGGGTTGGGGAACCACTATAAATTTCTTGTGTTCTCTGGTCGCTCTTTTCATTTGTTTCTTGATATGGCTGTGCTAGTTAGGATACCTGTGTATGTGCTTTAATTTAATTCCTGCAGCACTAGGACTAGATTAAAGTAGTTATAAAATTTTATAAAGACCCTAAATACTCTATTCACCCCCCTTAAAGTATTCCAGATCTAACCCATCACTTTCACATCTGGACAGTTTGGTCTGAATTTGTGATGTTGCATCTGTACACCGGAGAAATCTTCATGGTTAAATATGTAGTTTATGGAGTCAATGGGTTAGACCTGTGAAGAGCAGTAGCAGGAAGTACTGGAGTGGTAGTCCAGGAAAATACCCTTGTGATGCTTGTGATGCTTGATGGGTTGTACCTGTGAAGGGCAGTAACAGGAAGTACTGGTGAGGAAGTCCAGGAAAAGAACCTCTGATGCTTGTAATGCTTATGATGCTTGATGGGTTATGCCTATGAAGGGTAGTAGCAGGAAGTACTGTCTTGGTAGCCCAGGAAAATACCCGCAAGTGTATGCTATGAATGTACGTTATTCCTAGGGATAAAAAATTAGTTTTGTCGCTAACACGAGACGTGGATCCTATTTAACCTATGATGTAAATCCATTCCCTTGAGGACGGTCTGGCTATGTATGGCTTGATGAGCTCAAAAGGCTTTATGCCAAACAGGTAAGGTGAAACTGACCCACACCTTTTACTTAGTCGCGAGTACGTTGGTATTCGGTGATGGCAAGGCGACTTGAGCAATGGGGGGTGGTTGATCCGACCTGCGTTATGTCCGTCCGACTTGAAGACCTGAAGGTGCGGTCTGTTGGAGCGTATAGCGAGAGTCTTATGCCTGCACGGTACGACACCATGGGGGCTACAGGCCAATCCTGGGTTGTTATAAGAATAAAGTCTCCGGCTCCACGCCGTGGAGCAAAATGCTCAAGTTTGTCTTTGGGCTTTGGGGCTTGAACGACGGTGGGTGGCTGGTTTATCAGGTACACCAAGAATGTGCCCTGAGTGCACGGAACGTCGGGCCGTGCGGCGGACGGTTGTGATGGATTGTTTGTGCGTGAGACCACAATATCTGATATATATATATCTGCATATGAATGACTATGACTGCAGTGAAGGAATACCACTGCCCCGGGTAAGGGGTAGGGTCGTTATAAATTGGTCAGCTGAATGCTGAATATTGCCTTTTTTGCCACCGTTGTGTGGGTTGTCCTTGTACAGGTGCTGGAGAGCCGAGCGGGACATATAAAGGCTGAAGTCCCTGCTGCTACTATTGTCGCTGCTACTACAGCAAGCCCTTGAAGGCTAAGCTGAACACATTGTATTTTGGTCATGTGTGGCCGGCCTGCGCGCAGATGTTTGGAAGCCACTTTTGTAAAGAGCAACTGTAAGGCCATAAGGCCAAACACTATTGTATTTGACATACATTCTTATATAAATGTGGGTGTTTATATTTATGGAAATTCATGGTTGGAGTTCTGTTTTTCTGCTAAAAGCTTCCGGTAGAATGCTATGAGTTTGGATGCGTAACTCTGATATCAACCTGTGACATCGCCGCCTGTTTTGTGGTATATGGTGTGGGGCCCCGGCCGGACCTTCTATTATATGTTATATGAATGGACGAAGTCGTTACATTTTTGGTATCAGCTGTCTCGGTCTTTCCCATTTGAATTCGTGGTCTAATTTTTTTGTGGGGTGGCGAGCACGTGCACGTGCGAACCGCGTTAACACTAATGAACTCTTGAATGTCCACGTAGGAATATAAATACACTTGTTTTAGGAACCTGTGTGTTCCTATATTTTTGTTATTGCATGTGTTAGCTCGCTAATGTGGGTGTCTTGTTCACCTTTAGGTGACGCAGAGTGGTGCTGGGCAGTCAGAGCCCCAACATTCTGATGAGAGTACGGCACCAGTGGAGGTTCCTACACCTCCCCCTTTTGCGGAAACAGTCCGCTTAGTTGTTGAGACCTTGTTTGTGATTATTCAAGCACAGCCTACTAGGCAGGCGCAAGGGCAGGCGCAGCCGGCATTGAGGCCAGAATAGGTTGCGGCGAGGCCAGAAATTGTTGTTGCTGTGGGTCCTCCAGTAGGTGAAAAGCAGTTGAAGCAGTTCATGAGATTCAATTCGCCGACGTTTACGGGTTTGGGATCCCCTATGCAGGCGGAGGACTGGTTGTCGCGCGTCAAGCGTATATTGACGGCGATCGGGACGGAGGAAGATCAGAAGGTCACCTTGGCCACCTTCTTATTGGTAGGCGAGGCCTGGCATTTGTGGGACGAGATTGAGTTACACCACTTAGCAGGCAGGCAGTTAATACAAGTGTCGATTGAGGAGTTCTCACAACTCTTCCTGGCAAAGCACCTACCAGCGGCACAAGGTATTGCCATTGAAAATAAGTTCCAACGGCTAACGCAAGAAGAAGATAGTGTGGAGATGTACCTGCATGAGTTCATACAGTTGGGCCGGTATGCGGGGTCCATCTTTGCTGATGAGCAGCGGAAAACCAATCGGATCTATGACGGTTTGCGGGATGAGTTGCGATTCCTTATTTCGAGTTCAGTGACACAAGGGTTCTAGGCGTTGGTTGATACTGCGTGCGCGCTAGAGAAAGACATGAAGAGGGGGCAAGGGAAGAGGGCCTTGGCGGTGACAAAGCCAGAGTTCAAAGTGCCCCGACCTGGGAAATCGTATTATAAAAAGAAATTGGGCAGGAGGTCCAAGTCTTCTCGATGTAAGACCAACATTTTTTTCTTTTTAAACCCCGGGGTCTTATGCCCAGAACCGCAGTTTTGCGGTGGCGCCGACTCTCGGGAAGGCCTCCAGTACAAAATGCTGATTCTACCGGCCTTTTCGATCAACAAGAGAGAGCAGTATAATATAGTTTCAGATAAAACTAAGCCCACATCACATGTGTTAAATGTAAATGAAATTACATCGAGTCCATAAAATAATATAGAGTACTGAATGGTAACAAATGGAAATATAAACGGGCTTAAGCCTGGTACATCAGATCCTCACTACAAACTCTCGCGGAAGCTATAAAAAGACTATCACTCACGGAGCTGGTCGCTGGTGCTCTGGTACTAGACTGGCCCACCTCAATGCGCACCATACTCCATTGGTGTTGGTCCCTGTGTTGTTGGTCACTGTCTCCCATCCGGAGCCCCTGTAATGTTATGGTCCGAAAACCATTAGTCATAAAGACTAAGCCCTATATTCCCCTACCCCTACCCACATGGCTCCTATACACCGAGCAGTGAGGAGGAAAGGGAAGCTACAAAGGTGGAGAGTACAAAGTGGCAGGTGAAAGTGGAACTAGTCTAGCAGTTCTATAATAGTATGCAGTAAGGTAAGCAAGAAGAATAAGCAAGTAGAGTAAGCGGCGTTTGTAAGAAAGATAAGGTAAGAAGTAAGTAAGCATAACTTATATGAATGCCCATACAAACATATAAGTTAAGGGGTCTTCTACAAGGCTCCCACCGTATAAAAAGTCACATACCAATTCATACAGTGGGGTGTCGGTTGTATGCAAGTATGCTATGCAATGATTCATGTAAGTGCAACCCACGCACACGACTCTATGCGCACAGACCTTTAGTTCCCCCTATTTGGGCAGCTAGCTTCACTCCCAGGAACCTCTGTAGTGGGAAACGGAGACAGTGGGTCGTGCCCCCCACTCCCAGGCGGGTATCCACAATACCCGGCCTAGCCCTCCCGTATGCCCCTAGAAGAAAACAACCTAGAGTATCTGTGTACTAATGTTGGCCATATCCCCCAGACTTTCTTTGGCTAATTGTCCTACACCGCCGAGTCAACGTATCGACGTCGGTGAGAACAACCGTCCGATACCGAAGACCCACCACCTTATTTTGTATCCAAAACCTTTTGACCCACTGGCTCCACGGACTATCCGTCCGTGCATCTACCTTCCGAATGAACCGTCTGGATGGCAATCAAAACAACCTAATCAACCTCCCGAGCTGCCGGGGTGTGTGAATGTTTAAGCATAGTTATACTAGTTGCTCTTGAAATATTTTATTCTTACTGTTTAGGTTAGCCCAGGACTGCCTAAGGTATTCCCCGTGAAGGGCTCTTGAAGGCACTAGGAACTACTATGGGATTACGCCCAAAGCTCCCTTTCATAAGGCACTTATTATTATTGGTTGCTTTCAAATTTCCCAAAACCCTTACGTGTTGTACTGGATCTAACCCTAGAGTATTTGACACTTCCTCCCCATGGGAAAGACGATCTTTCGTCGATCCCGAGCATCACCTAACACTAGCCAAACCAACACTCTACTCATCCTATCTTGCAATGGTAAACTCATTTTTAATTATCCAAACCAGCAAACATTTAACACCAACTCAAGTGCCCAAATTCATATTCCAAATTAAATTCTGCAGTTTTACTAAATGCAGGCCACCCCAAGCTATATGACGTGTAAAACAAGAGATACTCAAAATATTCATCCAGTATCCCTATAATAATTATTGGGGGTCTATCATGATATGTTTGGCCTAAATCCAAAAATTCATATTTTTTTCTAATTTATCTGGTTATTTATTTAATTATTCTGCTAATCTAAAAACCCCAAGTTTGAACACGATGTACCAACACCAGACAAGTAAATGCTCCACAAATTTATTATAAAAATAATATGACTAATGAAAATAAAATCCGAAGTTTTTCAACTCTTCATCAAGATTTAAGCCCCTAATTAATTAATTCAATATAAATACAATAAATAGAATTAAATAGAGAAGTACCTTAAAATATTACCCAAAAATTACACAAAATTTACCATGGCTAGAGTATGATCATAAATCCTCACTGACCAAGTTTCATAACATTTTAAGCTATTTTAACCATGATTTTATCATAAATATCCTTAGGGGCAACTTAAAGATTTTAACTACAAGTATAAGTTAATATCTTCCAAACACCCTACAATAATTTCCAGTGGCTCATGATTACCCTAAGACTGCTCTACCCAAGTTTCATTCCTGTTCAATGAGTTTCACTAACCTTTTCTATCTCTACACATTTTGTGCCCTAAACCAGGGTTAGGGTTTAGAGGGGCCTACCCATACCCAAATCCCTTAAGAATTTTACCAGACTGGTTTAGCTACTCTAGTGCTCACCCTACTAAGTTTCAAGTCCATAAAAGGTCTTTTGACCCCTTGCCCTTCACATGACACAAAAGCCCCTCCTTAGGGCTTGGCCTTAGGTCCTAAGGCAAAACTACTCAAATCTACCCCATCTTCAATGAGAGGGTGATAAAAGTCATGCCAAGCCAGTGGCCCCAATTTCAACCACTGTTGAGGTGATTTGGCCACTCAAAACCCAAAGTGCACTATTTGGCCTAGATAGCCTTAATAGGGCAAGGCTAGGGTTGCATGATTTCAACACAAATCATCTCCAAATGAGATGCAATTTTAACCAGAGCCTTATGAACATCCCAAGGACCACTCACCAAAATTTGTGGGGGTTTTGAGGTAATTAGACATCTTAAATAATTCCTACATTATTTATTAAATTTCTACAAACACTTTAGAAAAATGTTTTCCAAAAATTCCTAATTTTCGATATGTTCTAGGAATAGTTAAGAATGACCCTCATCCACAGTTTCAAGTCATTTGGATGGCTGGATTGATAGGGGCACTCAAAATAGTCTCGGGTCTAACCTAGGTATAGCCCTCACCAAAATGGGCGCTGTGGTCAAACCACCTACCCAAATTGGTTCAACTCAATTTTCAATTAAGATAGACTTCAAGGGCTACAATTTTCATGTTGGCAATTTTTCTGAAACAGCAACTAAGTATTTTTAATTTTTAATTAAAAACAACCCATAAATGAGGCAGAAATTAATAAAACAGAAATAATTAAAGAATGATCCAGCACGGATCTTAAAGAAGAATCGTGTTGCTCCTGGTCATCTTCTTCCTCTAGTTAAGGGCTGGGATTGGCCAAACCTGGAGCCTATTGCAAACTCATTTCCCAGCCACCCGTCCACCTACATGGCCGGCCACCACCGCCACAACCTTTATTGAGGTGGGGGCTATCGCCGGGCTGTGGAACGCCCGTCGGAGTGGCGGTTTCCGATGAACTCACGAGGTATAAAAAGCCATGAAAAACTGAAATTTTGCTCACCCGATCCGGCTCAATTGAGCCCGATTTCTCCCCTAATTGATCTAGCATTCTAGCCCATGAAGAGAGGAGTAGAGGAGGACCTTCACCCGTGCTTGTCGACGGGTTTGGTGGTGGTGCGCCATGGCCAGATTTTGAAGCTCCAGGTGTTCTGCAACAGCACTACCAAATGGCTCGAAATCTTTTTGGAATGTGTGGAAATGACTCCTCTGGTCCTAAGGAAGCTTTTAAAACCATCAAATGGGGGAGGGAAAGGGTGTAGCATCAATGGTCATTAATGGCCTTAATGTGGAGATTTCGGCCATGGTGTGTTCACTGCACCCAGCCTCTGAAAAGGGCTGGAAAGTCCACTAATCTTCCCCTAACTGACCAAGGAGTAAGATTCTAGCAAAAAGAGAGGTCTCCTCCATTAAAGGGGAAAATGGAGCGTTTCTATCTCCTACTCACCATGGCCGAATTTGATCATCTCTCTAGCCTAATGGCAGCCTACTAACTCATATTAGTAATAAAAATGAGGTTAGCCCAAGTGGGTGAAATGGGTTTGAGCTTGGGTTAGCCCATTTAGGCTAATTTGACCTAACACTAGAATAGAGTTGACCTTGGTCAACATGACCATTTGGGTTGACCCCAATGGGTCCTTGGTGACCCATTGGACTCTCTTAAGGTCTAGGAAGACTTGAATAGGGTTGGTTGCGCATCTTGGGGGTCACTTGACCCTTAGTTAGGGCAATTTGACCCTTAGTTAGGGCACTTTGACCCTTTCTGAAGCAGGGGTTGACTTGGGTCAACTTAGCCTCTTTGGTTGACCCCAATGGGTCCTTGGTGACCCATTGACCTCCTCTAAGATCTAGGAAGGGTTGGGTAGGGTTGGATTGGCACTTTGGAGGTCACCGGCACTTAGGAAGGGTACTTTGATCAAATTAGGGGATATAGTTGACTTTCGTCAACCTAGACTCTCGGGTTGACCCCAATGGGTCCATGGTGACCCATTGACCTCACTTTAGGTTTAGGAGGGCATGGGGGAGGTCCACTTGGCTGGGGGAAGGTCAATACACCCTAAGTAGGTTAGTTTGACCCATTTAGGGTTAGGGTCGTCTTAGGTCAACTTAACCACTCCGAATGCCCACAGTGGGTCCTTAGTGGCCCTATGGACTTCCCAAGATGTTTGGGGTGTTGTGGTAGGGTCCTGGGATCAAGGTGTGACCCTAGAGTCAGACCTTAGTTCTAAATGTTAAGGCTGAGCTATAGGCAGACCAAGGTGATTTTCACCTTGGCCTTGTTCACTTGGTCATTTGAGCTTCTAGTGTTTTTGTCATGACCTAGTCATGATAAAACAAAATCCTAGGGGTCTAGTTATTTAAGGGATGTTACAAATCCCAATATATATAAAAACAAATTCGTCTCCGAAATTAATGTTGTGCCTACGGGGGTTTCTCAAGAATAAATAAAACTTGTAACATCCCTAAGGTTTAAGGTATACCTGACTCGAAGGGCTCCGGGTACTTTTGTTGCATCAAGTCTTGTGGCTCCCATATATGCTCCTCCTACCCATGGTTTCTCCATAGAACCTTGACTAGCGGGACATTCTTACGTCGCAAGACCCGCACTGCCGTGTCGTCGATCCCGATCGGCTCCAAGCTGACTAATCGATCTGAGGCCATCAGACCGTCATGTAATCCCGCTAACGCTGGCGTAGTAGAGCTCTATATAGTGAGGAGATGTGGAAGACATCATGCAATACCGCTAACTCTGGCGGTAGCTCCAGTCTATAAGCCAAGGGGACGATCCGCTCCAGGATCCTGTAGGGCCCCATATATCTCAGACTGAGCTTCTTCCGCCGGTGAAGCCGCGAGACCCCATGCATCGGCCGTATCTTCAAGAAGACCCGGTCTCCCACCTGGAACTCCACCTGACGATGCCTCGCATCGTAATATTTGGCCTTCCTGCTCTGGGCTTCCAACATCCTATCCCGGATCATCCTAACCTGAGCATCAGTATCCTCCACAAACTCCGAGTCGAGTGCCTGAGGATCCTCATCTTGAATCCATGATAGTGGGGTCCTGCACCTCCGTCCATGCAACGCCTCGTAAAGGGCCATACCTATACTGAACTGATGGTTGTTGGTGTACGAAAACTCGATCAGCGGCAACAATCTCACATAAGGCTCGCCGCGGTCCAAGATACATAGGCGCAGAAGATCTTCCAAAGTACGGTTAGTGCGCTCCATCTTTTCATCGGTCTGAGGGTGAAAAGTCGTGCTAAATGTCAACCGAGAACCCATAAAGGCCTAAACTATCCACTCCTTGGACGTAAACCGCCCATCCCGATCTGAAACGATTGTCCTGGGTACCACAAGATGGCACACAAACTGCTCGATGAACCTCTGCAGTAATACCATGACCGGAGTGTCCTTCACCACTGCAATAAATCTGGCCACCTTCGTTAGCCTGTACACTATCACCCAGATCGAGTCATTCCCCGCACGAGATTGGGGTAGCCCATGTTTGAAATCCATGGCTATATCCTCAAACTTACACTCTGGCACCAGAAGTGGCTGTAGTAAATTGGCCGGATTCCTGCACTCAGCCTTTATGAGTTGGCAAGCCTCACAATGTGTCAAAAAATGCGTGATGTCCTTCTTCATGCCTGGCTAGAACATCGTCCTCTTAAAATCTACTGTCATCTTGGTGATTCCCGGGTGCACCGAGTATCTGCTGCAATGTGCCACCGTCATGATGTCCTCCTGAATCTGTCCTACTGCTGGTATGTAGACCCTGCCTTTGAAACATAAGAGTCCATCCATCAAGGAGTAATCCCCTGTCGTGCCTTCCTCTAAGGCCCTAAATATCGGTTCCGCTCTCGCATCCAGCCTCCGCCCGTCTCGGATGGGGTCCTGAATGTCATTGGTTGCAGTTATCGACATCAGGTACTCCGTATAAAGCTCTGGGTCATCCTCGGACACTAATGATATCTGCATCCTCTTGAATGACTCTACCAACTCCAAGGCCATCAGCTGCGGGCCTACTCCTGATGTACTCGCACTCCGGCTGAGAGCATCTGCAACCACGTTTGCCTTCCCGAGATGGTAGTGAATGGTGTATTGGTAGTCTTACAGAAACTCCACCCAGCATCTCTGCCTGATGTTCAGCTCCTTATGCGTGTCTACGTACTTCAAGTTCTTGTGGTCCAAGAATATATAACATTTGACTCCATAGAGGTAGTGTCGCTGGATCTTTAAAGTAAATATAACTGCCCCCATCTCCAAGTCGTGCACCGGGTAGTTCTACTCATGTTTCTTCTGCTGACGGGAGGCATAGGCTATCACGTGCCTGTAAGATATGGTACCTAAACACCTAGAGGGGGGGGGGGTGAATAGGTTCCTACCTCAGGCCCAAAGCCTTATACTCAGCCAACAGGCCTACACTCAGCCACCCAGGCCTACACTCAGAGTTCTTCAACTCCTACACTCAGGCAATCAAGCCCTACCCTCAGCCTTTATAATATAGGCTTACAATTCTCTCAGATCCAATGGATCCTACAAGTTAAAATAGAAAGTACAATAGCTAACTCTACAACTCAGAAAATAAGAGAGGAGTTGAGAGATTCTTGAAGAGTTCTTGGAAGAACTCAGTTGGATCCAAACTGACTTAGCTTCCTTCAAAGCTTCTTGATTAGAACTGAATTAGTCTGAATCTTCTGCAGTTGTTCCTTGACCTCTGCTTCTTGAAATCCAGATGACTCTGAATTCTTCTTCTCAGCCTTAGTTCCAAAGACTGAATACTTGGTTGGAGCTCTCTCTCTCCAACTTCTTAGATCTGCCGATGCACAGCAAGATCTTCTTGTGTTGATACTCAATATACCACTTTTACAAAGATCTGAACTCTCTCTATCAAAAACTTTTTCAACCACTTCTATATTACTTCTTCAATCTTTTCAACAACAGTTTCTGTAAACTATGGATGCCTATTTATAGTCTTCCTTCATGGTAACCGGCTGGTCCGGTTCATAACAGACTTCTGATATCTCTGACAGTTGATGTAGACCGGCTGGGTCGGCAGCTGTCATGTCAACCAGTCACTTCTTGAAATTTCTCTAACTGTCAGATAGTGTCGAGACTTTCTGTTCTTAAGTGTCGACACTTATAGGCCAAGTGTCGACACATGTTGTGTAAGTGTCGACACAAGTCTACAAGGTGTCGACACAATTCCTTGTATGTCTCGACACAGATTCTTCTGTATGTGTCGACACTGAAATTGAGTGTCGACACAAGTACTTGTACTTCATTCTTTAACTGTATTCTTCTAAGTGTCGACACATGTTCTTTGTGTCGACACATCTTCATGTGTTGAAACTGTCAAGTGTCGACACTGCTTCTTGGTGTCAACACAAGTCTTCACTTTTGATTCTTCAGCTGAGTGTCGACACATTCCTTTAGTGTCGACACTTGTACTTAGAATATTTTGTAACTTTTCTGTTCTTTGCTAAGTGTCGACACAGTTCCTTGTGTCGACACTTTCTTCAAGTGTAGAGTCTTCAACTAAGTGTCGACACATTGTGCTGGGTGTCGACACTTTCTTCAAGTGTTGACTCTTCTGGTTGTGTGTCGACACATTGTGCTGAGTGTCGACACTTTCTTCAAATACTGACTCTTCAGCATAGTGTCGACACATTGTGTTGAGTGTCGACACTTACTTCAAATACTGACTCTTCAGCATAGTGTCGACACATTGTGTTGAGTGTCGACACTTTTACTTAGACTCTGCAGACTTTTGCTGAGTGTCGACACAGCTCCAAGTGTCGACACTTTCTGGTGTAGACACAGCTCTTCTAGGTGTCGACACTTCTGCTAAGTGTCGACACAGCTTCTTCTGCATTCTTCTACACTGAGTGTCGACACAGCTCCAAGTGTCGACACTTTCTGACTGGTGTCGACTCTTCTTCCCAGGTGTCGACACAATGACTCCAAGTGTCGACACTGCTTGTCTGGGTGTCGACACAAGCTTTCTCAAGTGTCGACACTTTCCCTCTGGGTGTCGACACATGGACTTAGAAACTTTTAGCTTCAGTCTAGTGAATACCTAACCTGCACAAGTAACTCAAACAAACATCAAATACATTATGATGCATATCATTGAGTTAGGTGAGGCTTCTTCAAATCAGGTACATTTGACCAATGTACCCAACAATCTCCCCCTATTTGGAGAAGTCATAACCCTTAGTCAATGATATACACCACTCATAATTAAAAATTATAAAATGATGTAAAACAGGTATATGTCAACAGAGTTAAACTTAAACATGTAATAAAGCACACATGTATACTCATTTAGCATTACAGAACAAACAAGAATTAGACACATTCATCTGAACAATCATGAAATTTATATTTATCAAAAGTTGTTCATACATTTTTGTTAATACATTTACAATGATTTACACAAAATGTTTGATGTAACAGATTACAACATTCTTCAGTTTAATCTTAGTCTAATTCTGCTCTGGTTGTTTTATGACTATGCCTTTTCCAGCTTGCACTTTGGCCTTTACACCAGCAGCAGCAGCAGGCTCAGCTTCAGCAGTCTTCTTCCCTTTGGAGTCCTTCTTTTTCTGTTCTTCAGCCTTGATTTTTTGCCTCTCAAAGTAATGATAGGGCTTAGGAAAGTACTTGCTAGGCTCCACAGCTGTTGGAGGTAGCTTTCCTAACTTAGCCTTCCTTCTATGTTGGACAATGGCTTCCTGCCTACTTTCATGCTTCCTCCATTCTGTCTCTGAGAACCACTTGTTCCTCTCATGGGCATTGTCCTTGGCCGCTTTCCAGGCTGTGAGAATGATGTTCCTAGAAGTAGGGCTCCACTGTTCAAAATCAGGTTTTTGCTCAGCAAGTTCCCTGAACTTCTTCTTTGATAGCCTAGTCTCTTCCTCTTTGTCCAAAGCCTCTTGCATAGCAGCTGTAATAGGTTGAACAACCTTTTCCAGAATAACATTAGGCTTACCAGCAGTTGGACTATACATTGTGCTTACATCAGCATGAACCATTTCAAAATCTGGAGGTGGATAGATCACCTGAGCTACTTCCTGTTGCTCACCTCCAAGATATGCACTTTGAATACCAGATTCAGCTACATTATCATCATCACACAGGGGAGGATAGCCCAGTGTAGCCCTGATGGAATTGGATATCCATTTTGCATGCTCAGAACTGGCCTTGACTAACACCCTCTCCCCCTTTATGACTTCTTGTGCTACATGATCTCTCACATCATCTTTCTGGAATCTGATTTGGCTATCCAAATACCTTATTCCATCCTTAAAGAAAGGTCTAAGCTTTGTAAGCTGTTCAGAAATGACCTTCTGTGAATCTTTGATTGCATTCTTGACAGCAGCAATTTCTTCCTGAAATATCTTATCAAATTCAGCCTTGGCAGCAGCAGAGGAGGTTGATGGTTCATTAGACTTACTCTTCAGTTCAGTGACTATTGCATTGTGAGATGCAGTCAAATTATCATTCATCCTCAATTGATTCTCCAGCACATAGCCTTGCTTTAGTGCTATATCTTCTACCTTCTCTTTTATGGTTTCTTGATGTTTAGCCAGGAATACTACTGCATTGCCACCCTTGTGGAAGCAGTCAGTCACTTCCTTCTTATTCAAATTCATTTCAAACCTTATTGATTTGATATCTTGAGCTAAATCAAATTGTAGGGACTTTTGGCTTTCATCAATATATGTCTCTATTGCCCTTCTTTGCTCATCCAGCTTTACTTGCATTGCTACCATTAGGCTACTATAATCAGTTGATGGAGCTTGTTGGACTAGTGAGTGTTGAGCTACAGTTTGTAGAGCTTTCTTATAGCTCTGACTCCTTCTTTTGAAGACAAAGAATTTCTTCTTTTGAGCTTGCTCAGCTTCATCATCCTCAGACTCTGATGTACTGGCTATATCCACCCTATCCTTAGGGCTTGAGGGTTTTTCAGTTTGCACATCTTGTGCCTTCTCAGTATCTAGCCTTATAGGCTCTTCTTGAACATCCAAGTTCTCCCCCTCAATAGCAGCATCCTTCTCTTCATCAGCAGCATTCTTATCCATATCAAAATCATCTTGATCTAAATTCAGAAATAGATCTTCCATTGTGTATTCAGCTGGAGACTGTGCAGGAGAAGTACTGGTTTTATCAACTACTTTATCAGGAACTTGTGGCACAACAACAGATGTGTCCTGAAGAACAACATCTGGTTCTTGAGTTGCTTGCTGATTTTGCTGATGGACATCAGAGAAATCAGAATCCATTACAGAAAAATCTAATGTATTAAGGTCAGAAAGTACCTCTTGGATAATCTGTGTAGCCTGCTCACTTTCCAGTATAGAGGGATGTTCTACAGCTGGAGGCTCCCCCTGGATGTCAGCTGGCTCCTGAGGAGCAGGTGACTTCTCTGCAGCCTCATCCTCATAATTATCAGGAGTGAAAACAACATGTTCTTCACTGCCTGAGCTGCTGGAGGACTCCTGAGTCACAGCAGCTATCTTCCTCTTCTTCCTAGGAGGAGAGTCCTTCTTAGAAACTGGCTTCTCTGGAGTAGGAACTTCCTTAGACAGTACCCTTTCCCACCTGGAGAAGATTCTCATGTCCATCCTTCTCATGTGGTTGATTTTAGTTCCAGCAGCAGTGCTCATTACCTCTGGAATTGATCCAGCCAGGTAGAGGCTTAGTATCCTGCCCAGATTGGGCTTCTTCAGACTTTCCTTCACTTTCTCAAAGACAATCATAGACCAATCTGTTTTGATGTTGAAGATGATTCTGGTCATAATACTGAACATAGAGGCTGACACCCTGTCATGTCCTCCTGGTTTGCTTAGTATAACTTTGCCTACTACTTCAGACAGAAATTTTCCTTGACTGTTCATGCCTTTTCTATTAAAGACTGAACCTATTTTCATCTTTGAATCAAGACCACACCAAATCAAAGCTTCCCTGGTCTTGGATGTAGAAATTTCTTCTTCTTCTTGAGTCTTAGGTAGCTGAAGTACCTTTCTCAGACTTTTGGGTGATACCTTGACCTTGATTCCATGCACTCTGGATTTGATTCTGTATCCAGAGTCGTCTACAGTTGCTCTAGTAAGAAATTCAAGCACTTCTTTCTTCCATATCTTGGTTGGTTCTGAAACCAAGAACTCTAATCCTGAATCGCTGACTAGGGTTATCACTGATTTGATTTCATGATCACCGTCGTCGAATGCGCCTCGCACGAGCTCATAGCCTTCGTTAACATTCTCTTCCAGCTTGGGAGCCATTAGGGTTGTGAGAATTAGTCTTTAGAGAAGAGAAATGTCGACACTGTAGTTTGGTCTCGATACTCTGGAAGCGTGTCGACAAACAAAGACAGAACCCTATTTATACCTTTGTTGTTTGAAGACGAACAGGCGGGATGAATTTCTAAAGATGTGTCGACACTGTCAATAAGTGTCGACACTGACTTATAATGTCTCGACACACATGTGTCGACACAAGTTTAGTCAACAGATTTTATGTGTCGACACTTGGTTAAGTGTCGACACCACACTACTCGACATGTAGTCGAGACTTTACTTAGAAAATTCTGAGTAAAACTTAAGTGTCGACACCTTATTGGATGTGTCGACACCTACTCGACATGTGTCGACACTAACATTCTGAAGTGTCGATACCAACTTCCTAGATGTGTCGACACCATTTTCCTGAAGTGTCGACACTTACTATTCTGTGTCGACATAGACTTGTCTATGTGTCGACACCTTTTTACTTAGCCAATTTTTAGTTCTGTAAACTTAGTCTAAGTTTATCATACCTAGTTCAATTTTGAACCTATTGAACTTAGCTTCTTCTAAGGGTTTAGTAAACATATCTGCTATCTGATTATCAGTTTTAACATATTCAAGTGCAATATCATTTCTTTCTACATGCTCCCTAAGAAAGTGATATTTAATCTCAATATGTTTAGTCCTACTATGTGATACAGGATTATTAGCTATTGAAATAGCACTTGTAGAATCACAGTAAAGTGGAGTTCTACTTACCTGAAATCCATAGTCCTCTAACTGATGTTGAATCCACAGAAGTTGAGCACGGCAACTTCCTGCAGCTACATATTCTGACTCAGCTGTGGAGATGGCCACACTGGTTTGCTTCTTACTACTCCATGAAATGAGTCTTCCACCTAGGAATTGACAGGATCCAGTAGTGCTCTTTCTATCTTCTTTGCATCCTGCAAAGTCTGCATCTGAATAGCCTGTTAGATCAAAATCTCCATTCCTAGGGTACCAGAGGCCTAGATAGGGAGTGCCCTTTAGATATCTCAAGATTCTCTTGACTGCAGTCAAGTGAGACTCTTTAGGGCAGGCTTGATACCTGGCACAAACACATGTAGCATACATAATGTCAGGCCTACTTGCAGTCAAGTATAGTAGGGAGCCAACTATCCCTCTATACAAGGTTTCATCTACAGGTTTCCCTGCATCATCCTTGCTTAGAGACATACTTGACCCCATAGGAGTCTTCATGGTACTGGATGAATCCATACCATATTTCCTTATGAGTTCTAGGGTAAACTTGGACTGACATATGGATAGACCACTTCCAGTCTGTTTAACTTGGAGACCCAAGAAAAACTTCAGTTCTCCCATACTACTCATCTCAAATTGACTTTGCATAAGCTTTGCAAACTTTTTGCAAAGACTACTTTCAGTAGACCCAAATATAATGTCATCTACATATATTTGGACAAGTATTACTTTGCCTCTAGATTCCCTAAGGAATAGAGTCTTATCTATTTTCCACCTTGAGAACTTGTTCTCAATGAGGAAACTAGATAGGGTTTCATACCAAGCTCTAGGTGCTTGTTTTAACCCATATAATGCTTTCCTAAGTCTATAGACATGATGTGGAAGAGTAGGATCAACAAAACCTGAAGGCTGCTCCACATATACTTCTTCTTTTAAATTACCATTAAGGAATGCTGACTTCACATCCATTTGGTATACTTTGAATCCTTGGTAGGTTGCATAGGCCAAGAACATCCTTATGGCTTCCAGTCTGGCTACTGGAGCAAAGGTTTGATCAAAATCAATACCTTCTTCTTGCCTATATCCTTTTGCAACCAGTCTTGCCTTATTCTTAATGATGACACCTTGTTCATCTAACTTGTTCCTGTAGATACACTTTGTTCCTATCACATTGTGATCTTTAGGCTTAGGAACCAGATCCCAAACCTTGCACCTTTTGAACTGATTAAGCTCCTCCTGCATTGCTTCAGTCCACTGTGGATCTTGTATAGCTTCTTCAAATTTCTTTGGTTCTATTTGTGACAGAAAACTTGAATATACTTCAGCATTCTGATTTCTGCTCCTTGTCTGAACACCTTGTCTTGGATCTCCAATAATTAGCTCTACTGGATGATCTCTTAGATGCCTGTTGGCTGGAGGCATCCTTACTTCTGGTTGAACTTCTACAGCATCTTCATCATGCTGAGTTCCTTGTACTTCTTCAGCTCCTTGTACATGTAGTTCTCCCCCTGGACATAAGCCATCTTCTTCTACTTGCTGTCTTGCAGCAGGTACATCTTCTATGGCTAGCTTGTCCATCTTCTTAGTAAGACCTGGGGGCTGCATACATTGCTAGACAACTCATTGTTAATTAGTTGTGTCTCATCAAAAACTACATGCACAGACTCCTCTACAACTTGTGTAGTCAAGTTGTAGACTCTATAAGCCTTACTATTATTGCTGTACCCAACAAACACTCCCTCTTGGGACTTGGCAGCAAACTTAGTTAGGTAAGACTTTCCATTGTTAAGTATGTAGCATTTACAACCAAAGATCCTAAAGTAGGATAAATTTGGTTTCCTGCCTTTCACAACTTCATAGGGGGTCTTGTTTAACCTTTTAGTGATGGTAGCCCTATTTATCACATGGCATGCAGTGTTAACTATTTCAGCCCAGAAATATTCTGGCAGTGATGAATCACTTAATAGGGTTCTACCAGCCTCTATCAAGGTCCTATTTTTCCTTTCAGCTATGCCATTTTGCTGAGGTGTTCTAGGTGAAGAGAATTCTTGAAATATCCCATAGTCTTCACACAGTTTTGTCATGCTTTCAGACTGAAACTCAGTACCATGGTCACTTCTAATTTTGACCACTGTACAGTTCAATTCATTCTGAATTTGCTTAACAAAACTATAGAAGACACTAGGTGTTTCAGATTTCTGCTTTAAGAAGAACACCCAGGAAAACCTTGAGTAGTCATCAACAACTACAAAGGTGTAGACCTTCCTACCTAAGCTGTGAACTGGCATTGGACCAAATAGATCCATATGCAAGAGGTATAAACACCTCACAGCATCTTTGTTGTCTAAGCTTCTAAAGGTGGATTTAGTCTGCTTGCCCTTTTGACAAGCTGAGCAAATGCCATCTTTGACACACTTAACTTGAGGACCATTCCTCACTAACTCTTTACTAAAGAGTTTGCCAATAGTCTTGTAATTAAGATGAGCAAGCCTCTTGTGCCATTTGACACATTGAGAGACTGTCTCATCAGCTACAAGACAAACTGGAGAACTATTGTTCTCAACCATAATGTCTAAACAATAGACATTTCTCTTTCTATATCCTGTCAAAATGATCTCTTGATCACTTGACCTCTTGATATGACAGCCATTTTTAACAAATGAGATGTCATACCCTACATCACTTAATTGGCTTATACTTATAAGATTGTGTTTCAAACCTTTAACATAAGCCACTTGAGTAATGGTAACAAGGTTAGAAGAAATGTTACCAAACCCTTTGATGATTCCTTTTTCAGAACCACCAAAGGTCACCTTTGGACCATTTTTGATTGGGATGTAGTCCTTCAGTAGTCCCCTAGTTCCAGTCATGTGTCTGGAATATCCACTATCCAAGTACCATGTAGGGGTATGGCCACTTGGATTCACCTGCAAAACAAATTAATGAACCTTAGAACCCAGAGTAAACTTGGGTCCTTGGTGATTGTTAGTTTGCAACTTGACATAGCTACCTACTGGCTTTCCATCAGGTAACTTGCTACTCAACTTGGCACTAGCATTGTGCCAACAATCCAAGGCAAAGTGGCCAACCTTGCCACAGCACCAGCATTCAAACTTGTTGTACCTTTGCTTAGATACAACCTTTGCTGTCTTGACTACAGCAGGCTTGTTGAATGTTGGGGCTTTACCCTTGGACTTGAACTTGGACTGTACAGTCCCTGCAGGTCTAACAAAACCTAGTCCAGCTTTGCCTTTTTGATGAACAAATTCATCAATTAATGGTAATACTGATTTAGGTTTTGAAAACCTGGCAGCAAGTTCTTTTTCCTTCTGGAGATTTGTCTCCAGTCTCTTAATTTGATCATTCTTAAATGTAATAGTACCCATCTGAATCACAGTAATGTGTTTCAGCCTGGCTACTTCATTCAGTTTTTGATCATACTGCTTATCAAAATCTGTTGCAGCTGCCTTGAGATCAGCAATCTCCTTAGCCTGACTTTTGGCTAGGATCTTGCTTTTCTTATAGGCTTGCAACAGTACTTGGTATTCATCTAAGAGCTGATGAATATCTCCCTCAGATTCAGAAGCACTTCCATCACTTGATGAAGATGATTCTGACTCTGAACTAGAACTGGAATCTTAACTTAAGGTTAGACTTTATACCTGACTAGGTCCTGGCTGCTCCAGGATTTTGGTACTTTCAGTCAATGCCATCAGTCCTTGGCACTGACTCTCTTCTTGTTCATAGATTGATTCCATGATCTGCATAAACTCCTCTTCTTCTTCAGCAAATAGCCCTATATAGGCTTCAGCATCTGTCTCAGTGTCTGAAGAAGAAATGTCTGAAAGAGTCTTCTCATTCTTTGCAACAAAAGACTTCTCCTTCTTTCCTTTGAAGTGAGTCTTCTTTTTGTCACTGGATTCTTTCCTTCTTTTAGGACAATCTGCAATAACATGACCCTGTCTATTGCAGCAGTAACACACAATCTTAGACCCAGTTGCCTTACTAGTCTTTGTCTTTTTCTTATCCTTCTTTGAAGGCTTCTTCTCCTGATACTGGACTTCTTTCCCTTTGGAATATGAAGGTCTGGACCTCCACTGTTTCTTCTTAAGGAATTTCTGAAAATGTCTGGTAAATGCAGCAAAATCTTCATCACTTTCACTGCTTGTAGATTTAGTGCTAACAGACTCATCAGATTCTGATTCAACTACCTCTGGAGGAGGAGTTGATGACTTAGTCCTGTTCTTTCTAGGTACTTCTGACTTAAAGGCAACAGTCCTTTCCCTGTGTTCAGTCCTTGTTGACTTTTCCTCTTCTTTTCTTACTGACAATTGCATCTCATAAGATAACAACTTGCCAAACAGTGTGGGAGGAGGAATTTCTCCCAACTTTGCCATTTCTCTGATGGCACAGATCTTAGTGTCCCAATCTTTGGTTAGGGACCTTAAGAACTTATCATTTAATTCATAGTTAGTGAACTCTCTTCCATAGGACATGAGTTCATTAACAATTCTATAAAACTTCTTGTAGCATTCAGTGATGCTATCTCCTCTTGCTTGCCTAAAGCTCTCATATTCTTGATTAAGCAAGGACTTCCTATCTTGTCTTACTTCTTCAGAACATTCCATGTAGACAATGAGGGTATCCCACATTTCTTTTGCTGTTTTACAGTGAATAAGGTTCTGGAAGGTGGCATCATCAATTGCGCTAACTATGATGTTCTGTGCCCTTTTGTCCATTGTAGCTAGGACAATCTCATCCTTGGTCATCTCAGAAAAATCCTTTGGAGTTCTCTGTGTAGCATCCAAGACTGAAATCTTCATGGGCACATAAGGCCCTTCTTTGACTGTGATGTAGATCCTAGGGTCAGAGGCCTCCATGAACAGCCTTACCCTTTCTTTCCAGATTCCAAAAATCTCCTTTCTGCATATGGGCAGTTTCATTGAACCAAATTCCTTGTGATTCTCTGAAGACCCCATATTTCTTGAGTTTCTTGAAACTGTTTCCTGACTTATACTGAATCTGCCAACCTGGATCTCCTCAGACAGTTAGTCCTTTTTGAGGAACCTCGCTTTGATACCACTTGTAAGATATGGTACCTAAACACCTAGAGGGGGGGGGGGGTGAATAGGTTCCTACCTCAGGCCCAAAGCCTTACACTCAGCCAACAGGCCTACACTCAGCCACCCAGGCCTACACTCAGAGTTCTTCAACTCCTACACTCAGGCAATCAAGCCCTACCCTCAGCCTTTATAATATAGGCTTACAATTCTCTCAGATCCAATGGATCCTACAAGTTAAAATAGAAAGTACAATAGCTAACTCTACAACTCAGAAAATAAGAGAGGAGTTGAGAGATTCTTGAAGAGTTCTTGGAAGAACTCAGTTGGATCCAAACTGACTTAGCTTCCTTCAAAGCTTCTTGATTAGAACTGAATTAGTCTGAATCTTCTGCAGTTGTTCCTTGACCTCTGCTTCTTGAAATCCAGATGACTCTGAATTCTTCTTCTCAGCCTTAGTTCCAAAGACTGAATACTTGGTTGGAGCTCTCTCTCTCCAACTTCTTAGATCTGCCGATGCACAGCAAGATCTTCTTGTGTTGATACTCAATATACCACTTTTACAAAGATCTGAACTCTCTCTATCAAAAACTTTTTCAACCACTTCTATATTACTTCTTCAATCTTTTCAACAACAGTTTCTGTAAACTATGGATGCCTATTTATAGGCTTCCTTCATGGTAACCGGCTGGTCCGGTTCATAACAGACTTCTGATATCTCTGACAGTTGATGTAGACCGGCTGGGTCGGCAGCTGTCATGTCAACCAGTCACTTCTTGAAATTTCTCTAACTGTCAGATAGTGTCGAGACTTTCTGTTCTTAAGTGTCGACACTTATAGGCCAAGTGTCGACACATGTTGTGTAAGTGTCGACACAAGTCTACAAGGTGTCGACACAATTCCTTGTATGTCTCGACACAGATTCTTCTGCATGTGTCGACACTGAAATTGAGTGTCGACACAAGTACTTGTACTTCATTCTTTAACTGTATTCTTCTAAGTGTCGACACATGTTCTTTGTGTCGACACATCTTCATGTGTTGAAACTGTCAAGTGTCGACACTGCTTCTTGGTGTCAACACAAGTCTTCACTTTTGATTCTTCAGCTGAGTGTCGACACATTCCTTTAGTGTCGACACTTGTACTTAGAATATTTTGTAACTTTTCTGTTCTTTGCTAAGTGTCGACACAGCTCCTTGTGTCGACACTTTCTTCAAGTGTAGAGTCTTCAACTAAGTGTCGACACATTGTGCTGGGTGTCGACACTTTCTTCAAGTGTTGACTCTTCTGGTTGTGTGTCGACACATTGTGCTGAGTGTCGACACTTTCTTCAAATACTGACTCTTCAGCATAGTGTCGACACATTGTGTTGAGTGTCGACACTTACTTCAAATACTGACTCTTTAGCATAGTGTCGACACATTGTGTTGAGTGTCGACACTTTTACTTAGACTCTGCAGACTTTTGCTGAGTGTCGACACAGCTCCAAGTGTCGACACTGCTTGTCTGGGTGTCGACACAAGCTTTCTCAAGTGTCGACACGTTCCCTCTGGGTGTCGACACATGGACTTAGAAACTTTTAGCTTCAGTCTAGTGAATACCTAACCTGCACAAGTAACTCAAACAAACATCAAATACATTATGATGCATATCATTGAGTTAGGTGAGGCTTCTTCAAATCAGGTACATTTGACCAATGTACCCAACAGTGCCCATTCTGCATCAGGACGACACCCATTCCATGATAAGAAGCATCTTTTTACACCTGGAATCCTTCCTTCCCTGACGGAAGAGCAAGGATAGGGGCTGAGGTAAGCCGATCTTTCAGCTCCAGAAAGGCAGACTCGCACTATGGCATCCAAATAAAAGGAGACTCTTTCTTCGTTAGGGACGTAAGAGGGATAGCAATCTGAGAGAACCCCTCTACAAACTTTTGGTAATAACCGGCAAGTCCTAGGAAACTCTGAACATCCGTGGCCATTTTCAGCGGTGGCCAATCTCGCACTGCTTGGACCTTCGCTGGATCTACTGCCAAACCCGCTCCAATAATAACATGGCCCAAAAAGGCCACCTCCTTTAACAAGAATTAGCACTTGATGAACTTAGCGTACATCCTATACTCCTAGAGCTTCTCCAACATCAAGACCAGATGCCTCGAGTGCTCCTCTTCGGTCCTCGAGTAAATAAGGATGTCGTCAACGAATACAATGACGAAGACATCCAGGTACTCTTCGAACACCCAGTTCATGAAGGCCATGAACGCGGAGGGTGGATTCGTGAGCCCGAAGGGCAACACGGTAAACTTGTACAATCCATATCTTTTGCTGAAGGCCGTCTTCGGGATGTCCTCCTCCTGAATGCGTAGCTGATAGTACCCTGACCTCAGGTCCAGCTTTGAGAACTAATGAGCTCCCTCCAGCTGATCAAATAGCTCGTATATCCTTGGCAATGGATACGTATTTCGGACCGTCAGCCTGTTCAGGGCCCGAGAATCGCTACACAGCCGAAGGGTCCCGTCCTTATTTTTGACGAAGAGTACCGGAGCTCCATACGGGGATGCGCTAGGCCAGACGAACCCGGCTTCCACTAACTCTTGAAGCTGGCTTTGAAATTCCACCAGCTCTTTCGGGGACATTCGGTATGGAGTCTGGCTTAGCCCCCGACACGAGTTGAATCTGAAAGTCCTTCTCCCGGTGCGGGGGTAGACCTGGTAGCTTCTCCGGAAATACATCGGCAAAGTCCCGCTGGAATATCTGATATAGAATCCTTGGCCATGACCATCTCGAAGAGGACCTGATAAACTCCGTCACCCTGTAGGTGGGCCTTGACGGCCTGCACAGACGATAAAAATAATAGGTGGGCTAGTGTAATACCTTCGATAACAATAGAGGAGTCCTCGTGCCTCACGGTGATCCTCTTTGCCAAGCAATCGATCTGGGCATAGTTCCAGTGTAACCACGTCATGCCCAGTATGAGATCATAGTCCGACATCCTCAAGATTATCGCTGGTGCCTCAAACGCCTTCCCTCTGATCTCCGCCTCCATTTTGCAATGAGAAGAGGTCATGAGCTCTGATCCATTGGGTAGACGCACCCTCACCATACTTCCTATGAATTACTCCATGCCTTCCATCCCTTTCACGAAATCCTCTAACACAAACGAGTGTGAAGCCCTGGTGTCGAAGAGTGTATGAGCGGGCTTGCCGCTGATGAAAACCACGCCTGAGGTAATTAAGTGTCTTAGTGTTCTAGTTGTAGTTTTTCTTTCTTTTCTTAATTTCAATCTAGTTTGTGTCTTTGAGAACTAGTTCTTATGAAAGAAAGAAATTGAATGTACTGGCATACCTGCTATAACCTGCTCTGGGTTTCGGGGCTGAGCCAGATCTAGTGCATACATTTGCTCCCTCTCTGGCCTGTGGCCCCTGCCCTGATGTCCCCATCCTCGGTCGTGCCCTCGACCCCCAAACTGCCGAGGAGGTGGGGCACCCTGAAGTGCTGGTGGGGGCGCTTGCCTCATGGGACAATTCCTCTTGAAATGCCCCGACTGAATGTAATGGAAGCATACCGATGCCTGTTCTACTACCCTCGGTATCTCCAACATCTGCAAGGTCCGAGGGGCCAATACCCCCTGATTCCTCTGCTCCAGTCCGGTCTCCTAACGGGGTTGATACCCATTTGTTCTTGCCCCGATGACCTAGCCTCGAGGATGGTCTCTACGTCCTCCAATCACTGTATCATTAGGCAACCTCTTCCGGCTTTTGACCGTAAGCTGATCTGCCTCCCTTTTCTTGGCCATTTCCAAAATCCTTGCCAAGCCTCCCTCGGAGATGAAGAGGAGGGCCTATCTCATGTCATCGTGCAGCCCCTTGTAGAACCTCCTGGCATAGCCAGCGTCGTCCAACTGGTAAGAGTCCGCATAACGGGATAAGTGAGTAAATTACTGGTAATGCTCCAGGACTGTACTGTTGCCCTACTTCAACCGCAGGATCCTATCCACCAGCTCATCCCTCGCTGACTGAGGTACAAACTGTCCTAGAAGTGCTACTCTGAACTCTCCCCAAGAGATATCTGCGCAATCCATATCCTCAAACGTGGTGTCCAGCTGTGACAACCACCACATCTTCTCGTGCGACTCCAAGAAGGAGACTGCTAAAGCAACTGCCTCCTTAGTGGGGCATCGGATCCCCGCAAGCACCTCATGAATGGTATCCAACCATTCCTCCGTGCGAACAGCCGACTCTGTCCCCGGGTAGGATGGAGGGGATAGTTCCCGGAAGGCACTCATCCAGTTGGCCCCAGGATTTGGCTGTGGAGCCGTCGCCTACTGGGCCCTAAAGGCAACCCGGGTGGCCGTCAAAGTTTGCCCCATCTACGTCTACTGAAACGGAACTGGAGCCGGTGGAGGTGGAACTATATTTGGAGCCTGAGGTGTCCCCCACTGTGGAGTAGGGTTCGTCGCAGGCTACAAGGAAAAATCCCAACAGTTAGATAGCGTACCAATGAAATAAAAGGGGGAGAAAATGGATTTTTACATGTGATTTCCCTTATAGGCCCACCACTGCTTCCGCTGCTAGTTTGTCCGCAAACTAAGCTCGCACGTGGGTGGCCTAAGGTTATTGTGGACTACTTCTCTTTTCGATCGAGGTTTCGTCTGATACCACTTGTAAGACCCCATTTGTTTTTCTTTTTAAACCCTGTGGTCTTATGCCCAGAACTGCCATTTTGCGGTGTCCCCGACTCTCGGGAAGGCCGCCACTACAAAACGCTGATTCTACCGGCCTTTTCGATCAACAAGAGAGAGCAGTATAATATAGTTTTGGATAAAACTAAGCCCACATCACTTGTATTAAATGTAAATGAAATCACATCGAATCCATAAAATAATATAGAGTACTGAAAGGTAACAAAATGGAAATATAAACGGGCTTAAGCCTGGTACATCAGATCCTCGCTAAAAACTCTCGCAGAAGCTACAAAAAGACTCACTCACGGAGCTGTTCGTTGGTGCTCCGGTACTAGACTGGCCCACCTCCATGCGCACCGTACTCCGCTGGTGCTGGTCCCTGTGTTGCTGGTCCCTGTCTCCCATCCGGAGCCCTGTAATGTTGTGGTACGAAAACCATTAGTCATAAAGACTAAGACCTATCATCCCCTACCAATCCCACCATGGCTCCTAGGCACCGAGCGGGGAGGAGGAAAGGGAAGCTACAAAGGTGGAGAGTATAAAGTGGCAGGTGACAGTGGAACTAGTCTAGCAGTTCTATAATAGTATGTAGTAAGGTAAGCAAGTAGAATAAGCAAGTAGAGTAAGCAGCGTATATAAGAATGACAAGGTAAGAAGTAAGTAACCTTAACTTATATGAATGCCCATACAAACGTATAAGTTATGGGGTCTTCTACAAGGCTCCCACCGTATAAAAAGTCCCATACCAATTTATACGTTGGGGTGTTGGTTGTATGCAAGTATGTTATGCCATGATTCATGCAAGTGCAACCCACACACACAACTCTATGTGCACAAACCTTTAGTTCCCCCTATTTGGACTACTAACTTCACTCCCAGGAACCTCTGTAGTGGCAAACGGGGACAGTGGGTCGTGCCCCCCACTCCTAGGCGGGTATCCACACTACCCGGCCTAGCCCTGTCGTACGCCCCTAGAAGAACACAACCTAGAGTATCTATGTACTAATGCTGGCCATATCCACCAGACTTTATTTCGCTAAGTGTCCCACACTGCCGAGTCAACGTATCGACGTCGGTGTGAACGACCGTCCGATACCGAAGACCCACCACCTTATTTTTTATCTAAAACCTTTTGAGCCACTAGCTCCACGGACTATCCGTACATGCATCTACCTTCTGAACGAACCATCCGGATGGCAATCAAAACAACCTAATCAACTTCCCGAGCTGCCAGGGTATGTGAATGTGTAAGACTAGTTATACTAGTTGCTCTTGAAATATTTTATTCTTACTGTTTAAGTTAGCCCAGGACTGCCCAAGGTATTCCCCGTGAAGGGCTCTCAAAGGCACTATGAACTACGATGGGATTACGCCCAAAGCACCCTTTCGCAAGGCACTTATTACTATTGGTTGCTATCAAATTTCCCAAAACCCTTACTTGTTGTACTGGATCTAACCCTAGAGTATTTGACACTTCCTCCCCACGGGATAGAAGATCTTTCGTCGATCCCGAGCATCACCTAACACTAGCCAAACCAACACTCTACTCAACCTATCTTCCAATGTTGAACTCATTTTTAATTATCCAAACCAGCAAACATCTAACCCCAACTCAAGTGCCCAAATTCATATTCCAAATTAAATTCTGCAGTTTTACTAAATGTAGACCAACACAAGCTATATGACATGTAAAACAAGATGTACTCAAAATATTCATCCAGTATCCCTATAATAATTATTGGGGTTCTATCATGATATGTTTGGACTAAATCCAGAAATTCATATTTTTTCTAATTTATCTGATTATGTATTTAATTATTCTGGTAATCCAAAAACCCTAAGTTTGAACACGATCTACCAACACCAGACAAGTAAATGCTCCACAAAATTTATGATAAATATAATATGACTATTGAAAATAATATCCTTAGGGACAACTTAAAGATTTTAACTACAAGTATAAGTTCATGTCTTCCAAACACCCTACAATAATTTCCAGAGGCTCATGATTACCCTAAGGGTCCGTTCGTTTCATGGGAATTGGAATTAGTAATTTCACTGTTCGGCTTCATATAAGAATTTTCTGTCCAAACGTGCATTTTTTGCCCCGGAGCACATTTTTTTGCCCGGGGGCATATTTTTTGCATGGGAGCGCAATTTTCGTCCGGGCGAGCATTTTTCGCCAGGACACACAGTTTTCGCACGGCCGCACATTTTTTCCCACGGCCGCACATTTTTTCACTGCAAAAAATTCACGCCCGCCAGTCGAAAAATGCGCACCCGGGCGAAAAATGTGTGCGCAGGCGAAAAATTCGGGACCGAGAGAAAAATTCGCACCCGAGCAAAAAAATTGAGCACAACCAGAAAATACGCGGTCGGGCAAAAAATTCGTGTCCGTGGAAAAATTGCGCGCCCGGGTGAATATTCCGAGCACGGACGAAAATGCGCGCCCGGACGAAAAATGCATGCTCGGACGAAAAAAGCGCAACCAGACGAAAAATGGGTGCTCGGGAGGAAAAATGGGCGTCAGGACAAAAAATGCGCGCTCGCGCGAAAAATGCCCGCCTGGGCGAAAAAGCGCGCCCGGGCGAAAAATGCGCGCCCGCGACGAAAAATGCGCGCCCGGGCCGAAAAATTCGCGCCCGGCCGAAAAAATCGCTTCAAGGAGAAAAATTCGCGCACGGGCGAAAATTTTGCATCGTGACGAAAATGTGCGCCCGAACGAAAAATATGCGCCCGAGCGAAAAATATGCGCTCGACCGAAAAATACACGCCCGAGTGAAATATTCGCATCCGTGCGAAAAATGAGATCCCTGGCGAAAATACGTGCATTGGAAAAAAAATGCGTGCTCGGGCAAAAAATACGCGTCGGGGTGGGGGGGATACGTGCCGTGACGGAAAATTCGCGCCCGAGCGAAAAATTCACGCATGGGCGAAATATTCGCTCTCGGGCGTAAAATTCGTTCCCGAGCATAAAATTCATTCCCGAGCGAAAAAAATCGCGCTCATGCGAAAAATGCTCCCAGGCGAAAAATATGTATCCAGGAAAAAAATACGCGCACGGGCGAAAAATGCGCTCCATGGCGAAAAATGGTTGTTGTGGCGGAAAAATGCACGCCCGGCCGAAAAATGCGTGCTCTGGCGAAAAATGAGCTCCCGAGCGAAAAATTCGATCCCAGGCAGAAAATGTGCGCTTCAACGAAAAATTTGATCTTCGGCAAAAAATTCGGTCATGGGCGAACAACATTATTTGCGTTGATGTTTTTTTGAGAGAGTTAGGGACGCGCTGGTAGGGGTGGGAATCACGAATTCTTACCTCATGAGGTAAGAATTGAGGGAGACATGTTTCTTCTATAATCAATTCTCATGGGAATTGAAATGAATTCCAATTCCAATGTAATTTTATGACCGCCGAACAGCCACAATTGGAATTGGCAAATGAATGCCAATTCCAAAGGCCCAATTCCCGCTTAACGAACGGAGCCTAAGACTACTCAACCCATGTTGCATCCTTGTTCAATGAGTTGTACTAACCTTTTCTATCTCTACACATTTTGTGCCCTAAACTAGGGTTAGGGTTTAGAGTGGTCTACCCATACCCAAATCCCTTATGACTTTTACCCGAGGGCCTTAGGTACTCTAGTGCTCACCATACAAGTTTCAAGTCCATACAAGCTCTTTTGACCCCTTGCCCTTCACATGACACAAAAGCCCCTCCTTTGGGCTTGTGCTTAGGTCCTAAGGCAAAACTACTCCAATCTGTCCCATATTCCATGGGAGGGTGATAAAAGTCATGCCATGTCAGTGGCACCAAATTCAACCACTGTTGAGGTGATTTGACCACTCAAAACTCAAAGTGCACTATTTGTCCTAGATAGCCTTAATAGGCAAGGATAGGGTTGCATGATTTCAACACAAACAATCTCCAAATGAGATGCAATTTTAACCCGAGCCTTATAAATACCCCAAGGACCACTCACCAAAATTTGGGATGGTTTTGAGTTCATTAGACCTCTTAAATAATTCCTATATTATTTATTAAATTTCTGCAAAAATATTAGGAAAACGTTTTCCAAAAATTCCAAATTTTGGATATAGTGTAGGCTTAGGTAAGAATGACCCTTATCCAAAATTGCAAGTCATTTGGATGGCTGGTTTGATGGGGGCCTTCAAAATAGTCTCTGCTCTAACCTATGTATAGCCCTCACCAAAATAGGTGTTGTGGTCAAATCACCTACCCAAATTGGTTCAAATGAATTTTCAATTAAAATAGACTTCAAGGACTACTATTTTTATGTTGGTCATTTTTTTGAAACAGCCCCTAAGTAGTTTTAATTATTAATTTAAGTACAGCCCAGAAATGAGGCAGAAATTAATGAAATAGAAATAATTAAAGACTGATCCAGCACGGATCTTAAAGCAGAATCGTGGGTCTCCTGGACATCTTCTTCCTCCAACCAAGGGCGGGGATTGGCTGAACCTGGAGCCTATTCCAAGCTCATTTCCCGGCCACACGGCCACCTCCCTGGCCGGCCGCCACCGCCACCACCTTCGTTGAGGTGAGGGCTATCGCCGGGCGGTGGCAAGACCGCCGGAGGGCGGTTTCCGGTGAACTGATAAGGTATAAAAAGCTATGAAAACTGAAATTTTCGTCATCCGATCTGGCTCAATTGAGCCCGATTTCTCTCCTAATTGATATAGGATTCTAGCACACGACGAGAGGAGTAGAGGAGGACCTTCAACCGTGCTTACCGACGGGTTTGGTGGTGGTGCGCCATGGCCGGATTTTGAAGCTCCGAGTGTTCTGCAACAGCATTATCAAATGGCTCAAAATCTTTAGGGAATGTGTTGAAACGACTCCTATGTTTCTAAGGAAGCTTTTAAAACCATAAAATGGGGGAGGGAAAGGGTGTAGCATCAATGGCCATTAATGGCCTTAATGTGGAGATTTCGGCCATGGTGGGTTCACTGCACCCAGCCTCTGGAAAGGGCTAGAAAGTCCCCTAATCTTCCCCTAACTGACCAGGGAGGAATATTCCAGCAAAAAGAGAGGGCCTTTGGCCTTCCAAGCCATGAATGGCCTTCACTTCCCACTTTCTCTCTCCTCCATTAAAGGGGAAAAGGGAGCTTTTCTCTCTCCTACTCACCATGGCCGAATTTGATCATCTCTCTATCCTAATGGCAGCCTACTAACTCATATTAGTAATAAAAATGAGGTTAGCCCAAGTGGGTAAAATGAGTTTGAGCTTGGGTTAACCCATTTAGGCTAATTTGACCTAACACTAGAATAGAGTTGACCTTGGTCAACATGACCATTTGGGTTGACCGCAATGGGTCCTTGGTGACCCATTGGACTCAATTAAGGTCTAGGAAGACTTGAGTAGGGTTGGTTTGGCATCTTGGGGGTCAGTTGACCCTTAGTTACGACACTTTGACCCTTTTTGAAGCTGGGGTTGACTTGGGTCAACTTAGTCTCTTTGGTTGACCCCAATGGGTTCTTGGTGACCCATGGACATCCCCTAAGATCTAGGAATGGTTGGGTAGGGTTGTCTTGGCACTTTGGATGTCACCTGCCCTTAGGAAGGGTACTTTGACCAATTTAGGGGCTAGAGTTGACTTTGGTCAACCTAGACTATTGGGTTGACCCCAATGGGTTCTTGGTGACCCATTGACCTCACTTTAGGGTTAGGAGGCCATGGGTGTGGTCCACCTGGCTAGGGGAAGGTCAATTGACCCTAAGTAGTCTAGGTTGACCCATTTAGGGTTATGGTCGACTTAGGTCAACTTAATCACTTTGACTGCCCACAGTGGGTCCTTAGTGGCCCTATAGACTTCCCAAGGTGTTTGGGGTATTGTGGTATGGTCTTGGGATCAAGGTGTGGCCCTAGAGTCAGACCTTAGTTCTAAATGTTGAGGCTGAGCTATAGGGAGACTAAGGTGATTTTCACCTTGACCTTGTTCACTTGGTCCTTTGAGCTTCTGGTGGTTTTGTCATGATCTAGTCATGACAAAACAAAATACTAGGGGTCAAGTTGTTTAAGGGATGTTACACTGGACAAGCTCCTTCTACAGTTGCATCGGGTGCAACGTTGGGGGCCACTTCGAGGCCGGAGACTCGTACTTGCTTTACTTGTGGAAGAGTGGGGCATATAGCCTGTAACTGTCGGGTTGGTCCGCCAAAGGAAGAAAAGAAAGCGGTAGCATCTTATGCTGAGAAGGGAAAGGCAGTGATGGAGTCCTCTCCATCCCTGGCGTAGCCCCGAGTCTACAACCTTGGCCTGCAGGAGGGCATAAAGCAATGTGATGCCGTCACAGGTATGATTTAAGTTTTTGAATTGCTTTGCTTATTGCATGCTTTGTTTGTGGCTTGTGTATGATGTGTGCGTCATAGGCTTTGTCATGATTCAGAACATGCTGGCGAGAGCACTATTTGATACGGGTGCTTCACATTCATTTCTTTCTAAGGACTTTGTAGCTCAAATTGGAGTACCTAGTCATGTGAAGACAGAGAGCGTAAAGGTGTTATTACCGAATGGTTGTTTGATGTTTGTGGATAGGGCTTGCGATGCGGCGGTTCAAATTGGAAGTCAGGATTTCTTTTTGACTGCATTTGTACTGCCGATATCGGAATTCGATGTGATCTTTTGTATGGACTAGCTCGCAGAGCAGCGTGCCTTTATTGATTGTAATGCCAAAGAGGTCACACTAGGCCAGAATACCAAGCATGAGACTAAGTTCGTTGGTGTGCGAGGAGTGGGCGGGACCTTTATGTCTGCACTCCAAGTCGCCAATGTTGTTTGGAAGGGAGCGAAGTTATACTTCACGATCATTAAGGATATTGAGCCAAAGGCCAATGTGTGTGATGTTCCGGTTGTATCAGAGTTTACGGATGTGTTTCTTAAGGATCTTCATGGACTACCACCCCAGCGGGAGATAGACTTCACAATTGAGTGGGTGCCAGGTGCGAAACCTGTGGCCCGCTTGCCATATCCCATCGCGCCCAAGGAAATGGCTGAGTTGAAAGTCCAATTGCAAGAAATGCTGGAGTAGGGATATAAACGCCGAAGTATGCCACCTTGGAGCACACTTATTCTATTTGTGAAGATGAAAGACGGTTGTTTGCGGTTATGTATTGACTAACGTGAATTGAATAAGCTGACCGAGAAGAACAAATATCTGATTCCACGAATAGAAGAATTGTTCGATCAGCTGGTGGGATCCACCATCTACTCGAAATTGGATTTGAAATCTAGATATTACCAGTTGAGGATTCAGGAAAGTGATATTCCCAAGACCGCATTTGGAATGCATTACGGTCATTATGAGTTCACGGTAATGCCGTTTGGACTATGCAATGTGCCATCGTTGTTTATGGATCTGATGCACTGATGAGTTGTAAATATATGCATATTTTAGTATTTTTTATATCATTTTCGCTTTTATTCATAGTTTTTAGTTATTTTTGTTTATAAATATGTTTCTTTTTCGAAATATTTACCTAACTTAACCATAATTTTGATTTCTGAAATTTTCCGGAAAAAGTCAAAATTTTGCCATATCACGCCTGTGTACTTTGGGTCACGCCCGTGACCAGGGCGTGACGCGTCACACCCGTGGAAAGCCACTATTTTTTGTAGAGAAAAGTTAGTCATGCCCGGGGTCACGCCCGTGTCGAATGACACGCCGCGTGACACCAGCCCATGACACTCAAGCTCGACGATTTGCATTCGACGTTCATCGACCAAACAGACACGCCCGTATCACCCAAACCGACACGCCTGTGTCAATTGCTCTCGACATTTTCCGCTCGACAACTTCCAGACTCGACACAAGGCTCTCGACATTCATCGAGACCAACCCGACATGCCCCGTGTAGATAGAGACACGGGCGTGACAGCCACATGTTCTCCTCCATCTGGCTGACAAGACGCTGCCGGTGACTTTTTACACAACCCGCACTTTATCTACCTCCCCGACACGCCTAGAGTCACGCCCGTGACCTGGGGCGTGACATCCTCGTATTAAGCCCGAAGTCAACTATGCCTTCAAATCGCCGGATCACATCACAAACAGTAGTGACACGCCCCCCCCCCCAACACGCCCGTGTCGGCGGGCGTGTACTTGGATTTTTTTCCTATAAATTGCCCATTTCTGTAAGGGCCAAGGGTTCACTTTTTGAGCCACTTTAGTGTGTTTTGTGGGCTACATACGTGGATTCCTTTGCCATGTAAGGAGAACTTTCTCCTCCTTTCTCTTTATTTTTGAATTAGCTTTATATTAGCTTTGTAATAGTTCATTTTCATCAAAAAAATATGTTTGTTTTTCTCTTATTAAATGACTTTGGAATGAACTTGGGTGCTCACATTCTTTCTAATTTTATCTCTTTGTTCATCTTTGTTCTTCTCTTTTATGAAAAGTGTGTGTGTGTATATGAGTGCAACATGTTTGTTTCATATGTTTTCTTTCACTTGTCTCAATGTTAGAGTTTGTTATAGATTTTATTTCCAAATATGGTATGATATGTTTATCTCTTTTTCTCCATGGTCGTCCTTATTATTTTTAAATTTCATTCTTTTGTATTTGTAAAAGAGATGTTAAAAGTGATTTTTTTATTTAGCTTTGTTTTAGGATTGTAAAACCTTTGTGTATATGAGTGTAACATGTTTGTTTCATATGTTTTCTTTCACTTGTATCAATGTTAGAGTTTGTTATATATTTTATTTCCAAATATGGTATGATATGTTTATCTCTTTTTCTCCATGTTCTTCCTTATTGTTTTTAAATTTCGTTCTTATGTATTTGTAAAATAGATGTTAAAAGTGATTTTGTTTTTCTTTTACTTAGCTTTGTTTTAGGATTGTAAAACTTTTTTTGTTCTTTTCAATTTCTTTTCACTTTTTAATCACTTTATGAAAACCTAAGAATGAAAAAGTTGTTATTTTAATTTTTGAAAGGGTTTAATTTTTGATTTGTTTTGAAAAACTTTTGTTCTTTTTCTTTTTAATGTATTCTTTTTATGTGTTTTTGAAAAAAGCTAAGTATAAAAAAGTAGATGTTTTAATTTTTAGGTAACTTTCTTTTTGCTTTTAATTTGTGTGTGTGAGTGTAGGAGTTCGGTTTTCATTTTGTACTTTTTAATTTTCATGATGTGTGTGTGAGTGTATGAGTATAACTTTTAATGCTTTCTTTAATTATGTAGTGTGTGTGTGTAGGAGATAAATTTTCATGCTTTTTTTATCGCTTTCTTCAATTATGTAGAGTGTGTGTGTAGGAGATAAATTTTCATGCTTTCTTTTATCACTTTCTTCAAATTATGTAGAGTGCATTGTGTGTAGGAGATAGTTTTATTGCTTTCTTTTAATTTGTGTAGTGTGTGTGTGTGTGCATTTATTTCCGTCCACTAGTTAAGAGTTAAATGTCGTGCTTTTATTTTCCGCATACTCGTTTGAGTAGGACTTGCAATTTTCCTTTTTTCTTTTCCGCCCACTCGTTAAGAGTTAAATGGCGCGCACTTATTTCCAGCCTACTCGTTTGAGTAGGACTCGTAATTTTTCTTTTTTTGTAACTTAGTTTTTTTGTTTATTTATAATTTGAAGTGTGTGAGAGTTCTCTTTTTAGCTAACTTTTCTGTTTTCTAAATGTCTGTTATTTTCATGTCTTCTTCTTATAATCATTTAGCGTTTAATTACGAACTCGCGCCTCATCAAATTATAAAGCCGTCCCCATACCGATGCGTGGCTAATCGTTATTAACCTCGGCATCGAAGAGCATTGGGACATTTAAAATAATTTGAGATAATTAAAGTTCTTAATTTTTCACTTTAATTTTAGGACTTAAGGTTTACCCCGGGTTAACGACGCGTAGGACCACAAATCGATGTGTGGGCCCTATTTCTGTTATCCATATGCTAGCTAGCTGAGAGGTCGTGCGTATGGACAGATCACCCCTGGGTAAAGAGAGTTGCGTGCATACCCTAGAGAGAGGGCAAGCGTAATTCTTCCAGATTGGGTTCCCCACCCAATAGCGGTGTTCTTACCGTAAAGCGGGCATTAAGAGGAATCCTTCGTCAGACTAACGTTCGGTCGAAAAGTCTTCGCATTCAGGTGAGCAATATTCCTAGAGATAAGTGCGCTAACATTTCTGGAACCTCCACGGCAAAGTGGCCTTTTATTAATTTGAAATCTAATTTCAATAATTATTAAAAGTTATTTTAGTCTTAATCCAATTCAATGTCGAGCGTTAACCCTTCATCGAATTTTTATAAATCATTTTCGCACTTTCTTTTCTTTAGTTAATTAAAATCTCTGCCTCACTTTCAGTAAAATAATAGTTCTCCTGTAGGAGTAATAATAATCAACCCGACCCCGAGAACAATACGACCTCAGTATTCTCCCGAATATCGAGTACTAATTGCGATAGTTGCACTTGCCTACCTTAGCAAGCCCGCGACGATCGACTCATCGAACCAAAAATAATAAGAGTCTGTTCACAGGCCATCAAGTTTTTGGCGTCGTTGTCGCGGACTTCTTTTGAGTTTTTATTCTGAATTCCAGAGTCTATTACTTTTACTTATTTTCTAAAAAACAAAAAAAAAAAAGTTTCTTTCATTTTTTTTTTATTTAGGGTGTATGACCCGTGGACAACCCTCCGAGTCTGAAGATTTTGACTTCAACCCTGAGATCGAACGCTCCCTTGCGCCTATTCGATCTCAATGCCAAATTCCTTCTTTAGACCCCGAAGAATCTATCGGCGAACCCTCTGTCGTAGTAATGGCCGAACCAAATCCGAACGCGGCCGTCGATCGAACAATGTCTTATTACGCCCGACAGAACTTGGACTATACTGGGTCTAGTATTGTTCGCCCTACGGTGGCGAATAATAATTTTGAAATAAAATCAAGTGTAATTAAAATGGTCCAAAACACTGTGCAGTTCGATGGACTACCGGATGAGGACCCGAATGTCCACTTGTCCAACTTTTTGGAAATATGCGACAACTTCAAAATTAATGGCGTCACTGATGATGCCATTCGCTTGTGCTTATTTATTTTTTCCCTTAAGTCCAAAGCCAACGCATGGTTGAATTCCCTCCCGCGAGGATGTATCACCACGTGGGCCGAGTTGACGGAGCGGTTCCTAACGAAGTACTTTCAACCCGCAAAAACTGCAAAGTTGCGGGCGGACATTTCTTCTTTTGTGCAAAACGATCCTGAGTCTCTTTATGAGACTTGGGAACGGTTTAAGGAGTTCCTCCGCCGGTGCCCGCACCACGCGGTGCCAACGTTGTTGCAGGTACAAATTTTTTATTACGGCCTTTATTTTCAGATGCGTCAAATGTTTGACGCGGTTGTCGGGGGTACCCTTAACAACAAAACCCCTGAGGCCGCCCAGGCTTTATTCGAAGAGATGGCTATGAACGCCTATCAATGGAACGTCCTGCGGGGACAACCAAAGCCGGCGGCCAGCCTTTTTGAAGTCGATGTCAATGCTCTTTTAACCCTTCAAGTTGAAAGGTTAATAAAGCAGGTGGCAGAGATTTAACGCCCCGAAACTCAAAGGAGCGGCGGGGGATGTTTTGGGCCAGTTTTGGGTTCTGGCTGCAGGTACACGGCCTGGGACACGGGCGTGTCCTAGGGCGTGTTAAGCTTGTGTCGACACTTAGCCAGGAAGTTGACATTTTGAGCTTGACATAGTGTCGAGACTGGGCACACGGCCTGCGACATGGGCGTGTCGCAGGGCGTGTCGACACGTGTCGACACTTAGCCCGCAAATTCGACACTCTGCGTTCGACGAAGTGTCGAGACAAGGCACACAGCCTGCGACACATGCGTGTCGCAGGGCGTGTCGACCCGTGTCGACACTCGTCCCAGGAAGTCTACACTTTGCTCTCGACATTGTGTCGAGACAAGGCACATGGCCTAGGACACGGGCGTGTCCAAGGCCGTGTCGTCAGGTCGACGATCTTTGCTCGACGAAGTGTCGAGACCGTGTACACGGCCTGGAGCCCAGGGGTGTTGAGGTGACACTGGCAAGTACACGGGCGTGTCCTAGAACCCGTGCAGTGCTCAGGTTGTTTTCGGGGAAAAATGATGAGGGTACACTGTCGGCGACACGGCCGTGTCACGTGGAACACGGGCGTGTCAGATCGAACACGGGCATATTCGATGCCTGTGTGTTATTCCAGGCGAGCCGATTTTGACGGCGAATGAGGCACACGGCCCTGGACACAGGCGTTTGCCAGGCCGTGTGCAATCCAGATTGGGCATTTCAGTCCCGAATCAAAGCCGTTTGTTTCTTTATTTTGGGATCCAACGGCTGGGGGTTGTTCCTGAGGAGTTATACCCGGGATTGGACTTAGAAACCCTCACTTTTCATGAGTTCTTATCTTTCTAAATCTTAGAGAGAGAGGAGAGCCAAGGAAGGGAGAAGAAGCTAGATTCGGCCATTGGAGGAGCTTCGAAGCTCCAAATCGCGAGCCGACTCCGGATCCACGGAGGCGAAAAGAGTGCGGTGCTTTTCATCCGCTTACTTTTCCATGGCGCCGAAGAATAACGCAAGGGTAATAATTCTCTTCTTGAGCATGAGTATCTCTCCTTCTTTGCATAGGAAGCCCGCTCTCGCGAGTTTGCGGTGAGTTGGAGGCGTTCCTTCGGGTAGATATGTGAAGTCCCCATTGTTTAGAGTCCGTAAGCGAGAACGGACATAGGCATGATGTGTGAAGCCTACCCGGACATGTTGGTCTGGATCGGTGATGTTGCATTGCATAAATGCCGGAGAAGACTCCGTGCTATTGGTTGTTTTTCGGGTTTTCTACACGGTAGATTGCAACAGGAAGCCTTGGGGATTAAACATAAGGTGCACCCGGAAAACTGGGCTGATGCGTGATCTTGGCAACATGGAGGCCTGAGTGCCAACTTGAACATAACCGAGTTATGTGAAATTGTGTTACGAAAATGGGACTCAGGAGAAGTTTGACCAGCGCAAATTGCTTAAATTGTTGTTGCCACGTGAGCACGGGTTAGATGGAACCGTACCCATATCTATGTCGTTCTGGTTAAAGAGACCTAAAGTTACGTGGCACTTGTCGTTGGCATAGATGAGAGTCTTCGGTGTTCTATGGCTTAAATTGTCGTGACCCATGCCGGGAAGACAAATTGCTCATATGTTTGGCCGTCAAAGTGACGATGGTGGGTCCGGAATGTCTATGGCTTTAACTGACGTGACATCGACCGGTTCATCGAGAATATGCCCTGAGTGCACGGGGTGTGTGGCCGTTTGATCCTACGCCTGTGATGAAATGAATATTATTATATTGCTCGCTTGTGCTAATAAAATTGCAGGGAGGAGCATCGCCGCCCCAAGTCAGGGGCGGGATCGTTATAATTTGGTCAGCATTGCTGACCGTTGCCTTTTTGTTGCCACCGTGCGGTGGTTATGTTGCTTGCAGGTGCTGCTGGACCAAGCGGCCAATAGCAGGCTAAAGCCCAAATTGCGAAGCCGGCCCTTGAAGGCCTATTTGGAGTGTTCACTGTTTTATTAATGTATTACCGGCCTACGTGCCGTGGTTTGAAAATCATGTAACATTAAGTGAACCATTTTGTAAGGCCTTAAGGCCAGTACTGGTGTATGTACTTCATTCCTGGTTGGCTATTCTAGTGGACATTCATGCTTTAGTGTTGGGTTTTTTATTTCAACTTATAAACTGCTTCCGCTATAATGCTCTGTGTAGGACGTTATGATTAGTTGGATGGTTTCCATTGAGTAACCACCAAGTCTGTCTGTAGTATATGGCGTCGGGCCCCGGCCGGACCTACTGCTATATGCTATGCGACGGATAGGGGTGTTACAATTTGGTATCAGACTACTGGTTTTGGTCAGGCTTAAAATGAATTCATGGACGAATTCTTTTTAAGGGGTGGTGAGCACATTGTGTGCGTCATCGTTATAACAGTAAAAGAACCCATGATTGTCCACTTAGGAATGAAAATACACGTGTTTGAGGAACCTGCGTGTTCCTATAATTGCTATTTGCAATTTTATTTGGTCGCTTAACGGTGTTTTGTACCACTATAGGTGACCGGAAGAGGTGCTGGACTGCCAGAATGTCCGGTTTTTGAGGAGCATAGTGCACCCGGTGAGGTGTTTGAGACTCCTCCTTCGTTTGAAACCGTTAGAAGGATCGTAGAAGCGGTGTTCGGTGTGATGGGTGCACAGCTTGGAGGAAATGTACAACCCCGCGCCCCTGTTGTGGATTCAACGCCGGTGGGCGTGATGCAGCAGATGACCTTTGGTAGACCATCGGGGTAGCAGCTGAATATGCATTTAGTGCAGTGAGCGCACACAGTTGAGGAATATTTTGAAGCATTTCTTATGATAAGATGCTACCCATGCTTCGAGGTGGATAATGAGCAAGCTACAGTCGATAGGTTTTATAATGGCCTGCGCGCCGAGTTACGAGTTCTACTGCTAGGACCAAAGTTATTGGGATTCCGAGCCTTGGTGGAATCAGCTAGATCTTTGGAGGCAGATTTGAGGAAGACCCTCCCGATGCTAGTGACCATGGTATCGAACTATGCAAGCCCCATAAGGGTTGCATCCGTTGGAATGTTGAGAAGGGGGCTATGGCATCGACTAGCAATGCTACTTACACATGTTTTACTTGTGGAAAGAAAGGGCACTTTGCCCGAGACTGTTGGAAAGGTGCTCAGAAGGCCAAGAAAGCTATGTCAGGAGCAGTCAAGGACTTTAGTGCAAAGGAGACGGCATTTAAAGTGCTGAACACCTCAAAGTCTGGATATCAAAAATGGTATAAGAAGCGCAGGACTTCGGGTCAAGCTCCTTCTAGTGCTTCTGGGGTGACTACGGGTCGAACCCCGAGCGCATGTTTCACTTGTGGAAAACCGGGGCACTTTGCCCGAGAATGCTGGAGCGGACGTCCCAAGTCCGAGAGAAAGCACGCCTTCGCGACGACATGTATGGTTTAAAGATAGTTTTGCCTTAAACACTTGTCGCCCTTGTGCATGTTAGCTTAGAACTACTGGTGCTAAGCCTTATTATGACTTTATGTTATCTGCGAGAGCACCGTTCATTTAGGGAGCTTCGCATTCCTTTATGTCGGAATTGTTATTACGCGTCGGAGTACCTCCTTCGATGGTAAGAGACAAATTGGATGTGTTATGGTCCAATGGCCCTCAATGCGCGCGGGTACTATCTATTGCGTTTAGGTGTGGTCAGGGAGCCAAGAATTTGACTTCCAAGTATCGTTACTACAGCTAGGGGAGTTCGACGTAATATTTGGCATGGACTGGCTCTCGGAGTAGCAAGCCTATATCGATTGCGGTAGTAAGGAAGTCAAGTTGGGAGCTAGTCGTGAGATGACCTTTACGGGCTCGAAGAGGTCGAGCAAGACGTTGGCGTCTGCCCTTCAGGTGGTGAAGGCAGTTCGTGCTGGTGTAGAGCTGTTCTGTATACTAGTGGAGGTTGTAAAGCCGAAGCCCGCATTGGTTAATATTTCAGTGGTGTTGGAGTTCCCTGATGTATTCCCTAGAGATCTTCCTGGAGCCCCGCCTCGACGGGAGATAGATTTCATGTTTGAGATAGTACAAGGTGCAAAGCCTGTGTCACGCTCTCCTTACCGGCTAGCGCATAAAGAAATGGCGGAGCTGAAGGTGCAACTTCTAAGAACGTTACTGGAGCAAGGGTATGTGCGTCCAAGTCCTTCGTCTTGGATCGCACCGACCCTCTTAATTACGAAGACGGACAGAAGCTTGAGGCTATGTATTAATTATTGGGAGCTCAACAAGTTGACGGAAAAGAACAAGTACCCAATCCCAAGGATCGATGATCTTTGTGATCAGTTGGTCGGGCCAACGGCGTACTCTAAATTAGATAAGGGAGAGTGATATCCCTAAGATAACGTTCAGTACAGGATACGGGCGCTACGAGTTTACGGTCATGCCGTTTGGGCTGACTAATGCGCCGTCAGTATTCATGGATTTGATGAACAGGACCTTCCGGGAGTGCTTGTACCATTTTGTGATCGTCTTCATCGACGATATTTTGTTGTACTCGTAGAGTAAGGAAGATCACTTCAAGCATCTTCTTTTGGTTTTGGAGATGCTAAGGAGGAATCAGTTGTATGCCAAGTTCTCTAAATGCGTGTTTTGGTCATCTTCAGTGGCGTCCTCAGTCTTATAGTCAGTGAGGAAGGTATTGCAGTGTATCCGGCAAAGATTATTGCGATGCGGGAGTGGCCTGAGATTTCTACGTTAGCGGGAGTACGGAGCTTTCTGGGGCTTGTCGGCTATTACAAGCGCTTCGTAGAGAACTTCTCGCGGATAGCGTTACCCCTCACTACTTTGACGAGGAAGGAGCAGAAGTTCTTTTGGACGCCGGAGTGCGCGCGAGCTTTTGAGGAGTTAAAATGTCGGTTGACCACGACACCTGTGCTGACTTCGCCGAGTGGGACCGAAGGCTATGAGATTTAATAGCGATGCTTCGGGCAGCGGTCCGGGTTGCGTGCTACTGCAACACGGAAGTGTAATAGCTTATGGCGCGAGACAGCCAAAAGTGCACGAGAGGAACTATCCGGTCCATGACTTATCGTTAGCGGCCCTGAGTTTTGCCTTGAAGCTGTGGAGGCATAATTTTGTACGGTGTGAAGATGGATATCTACGCCGGTCACAAGTGCGTGAAGTATCTGATTGATCAGAAGGATCTGAATATGCGGCAGCGTAGATGGATGGAGCTCTTGGGAGACTATACATTCAAGATCCACTACGTGCCTGATAAAGGGAATGTGGTTGCAGACGCGTTGAGTCGTCGAGCCCCAGCTCAAGCCAATTGGCTATCGATGCATGATGAGCGGTTAGTGCGGGAGTGGGAGGCGTTGGAGATTGTTTGTGTGGATAGGCAATCAAGTGCTAAAGCAGTACTGAATTGGACTGAAGTTCAATATGACCTGGATGATCGGATTCGGCAGACTTTGGATTTGGATGTCCATATGAGGCAGTTCATGGTAAAAGCTCTGGATGAGTCAAATTCCCAATTCGTTGTGGAGGACGGATTTCTTGGGAGAGTCGGTCGTCTGTGTGTCCCAAGTGTGGGAAATTTGCGTGTGGAATTGTTGTACGAGGCACACCATACTAAGTACTCAATTCACCCGGGGAGCACGAAGATGTACCGCGATGTAAAGAAACTGTTTTGGTGACCGGGTTTGAAGAAAGTTGTGGCGCTCTACGTAGTGAAGTGCCAAACTTGCGTCTTGGTGAAGGCGGAATGCCAAAAGCCTGGAGGATTTCTTAAGTCCTTGCCTATTCCGGAGTGGAAATTCGACGACATCTCTATGGACTTTGTGCACGGTTTGCCAAGGTCGCAAAAAGGGGAACGACGCCATTTGGGTGGTCGTAGATCAGTTAACGAAGGTGTCGCATTTCATTCCGCATAGAAAGGATGATCCGGTGGAGAAGTTAGCAAAACTATAGGTGGAGAATATAGTACGGCTTCGCGGTGTGCCCCGCAGCATCGTGAGGGACCGAGGTGGGCGGTTCACATCCAATGAGTGGAGGCTTGTGTAGCAAATGTTGGGGACAAAGTTAAAATAGAACTATGGAAAGCATGCTCCGCATGTGTGTCTTGTATTTTAGGAAGACCACCTTTATTTGGTGGAGTTCGCATACTACAACATCTACCAAGCGAGTATTCAAATGACGCCCTTCGAGGCCCTATATGGTAGAAAATGTCGCACGCCGTGGTCCTGGCTGGAAACGGGTGAGTCAAGTTGTATAAGCGATTCGAAGTGGAGGATGTTACTTTGTTGATGCGAAGCATTCGGGAGAGGTTGCTTATCGCTCACGACCGGCAAGCAAAGTACTATAATGCCAAGCACAGGAACGTGGAGTTCGCCGTGGGCGACTATGTGTACTTAAAGATCAAGCCGTTCAAGGGTGTCTCGCGTGTGTGGTGATTGAAAAAGCTAAACCCAAGGTACCTTGGGCTGATTGAGGTTCTGAAGCGGGTTGGTGAAGCATGCCTATCAATTGAAGCTTTCAGTGGAGCTTAGTGGTCTACATGATATATTCCATATTTCAGTGCTACACAAGGCGGTGCAAGAGCCTGCAAGAGCCTACAAGAGCCTTCGCGAGTGATTGCGGTCGATCAAGCGCCAGTTGATAGTGGATTGACGACGAAAGTAAAGCCCGTGCGGATTGAGGAACTCTCTTGGAAGCGAGAGCAGACTATGCTTGACGAGTATCCGTAATTGTTCCGCTCAGGTACAAATTTTGGTTTTGTACATGTCTTTCCTTTATATTATTTCGTGGACGAAATTCTTTTAAGAGGGGGAGAGTTGTAACTCCCCGAAACTCAAAGGAGCGGCGGGGGACGTTTTGGGCCAGTTTTGGGTTCTGGCTGCAGGTACATGGCCTGGGACACGGGCGTGTCAAGCTTGTGTCGACACCCAGTCGAGAAGTCGACATTTTGAGCTCGACATAGTGTCGAGACTGGGCACACGGCCTGCGACACGGGCGTGTCGCAGGGCGTGTCGACCCGTGTCGACACTTAGCCCGCAAAGTCGACACTATGCGTTCGACGAAGTGTCGAGACATGGCACACGGCCTGTGACACGGGCGTGTCGCAGGGCGTGTCGACCCGTGTCGACACTCGTCCCGGGAAGTCGACACTTTGCTCTCGACATTGTGTCGAGACAAGGCCCACGGCCTAGGACACGGGCGTGTCCAAGGCCGTCTCGTCAGGTCGACGATCTTCGCTCGACGAAGTGTCTAGTGTCGAGAACGTATACACGGCCTAGAGCCCAGGCGTGTTGAGGTGACACGGGCAAGGACACGGGCGTGTCCTAGAACCCGTACAGTGCTCGGGTTGTTTTCGGGGAAAAAAGATGGGGGTACACGGCCGGCCACATGGCCGTGTCAGGAGGAACACGGGCGTGTCAGATCGAACAAGGGCGTGTTCGATGCCCGTGTGTTGTTCCAGGCGAGCCGATTTTGACGGCGAATGAGGCACACGGCCCTGGATACGGGCATGTGCCAGGCTGTGTGCGGTCCAGATTGGGCATTTCAGTCCCGAATCAAAGCCGTTCGTTTCTTTATTTTGGGATCCAATGGCTGGGGGTTGTTCCTGAGGAGTTATACCCGGGATTGGACTTAGAAACGCTCACTTTTCATGAGTTCTTATCTTTCTAAAGCTTAGAGAGAGAGGAGAGCCAAGGAAGGGAGAAGAAGCTAGATCCGACCATTGGAGGAGCTTCGAAGCTCCAAATCGCGAGCCGACTCCGGATCCACGGATGTGAAGAGAGTGCGGTGCTTTTCATCCGCTTACTTTTCCATGGCGCCGAAGAATAACGCAAGGGTAACGATTCTCTTCTTGAGCATGAGTAGCTCTCCTTCTTTGCATAGGAAGCCCGCTCTCGCGAGTTTGTGGTGAGTTGGAGGCGTTCCTTCGGGTAGATATGTGAAGTCCCCGTTGTTTAGCCCGTAAGCGAGAACAGATATAGGCATGATGTGTGAAGCCTACCCGGACATGTTGGTCTGGATCGGTGATGTTGCATTGCATAAATGCCGGAGAAGACTCCGTGCTATTGGTTGTTTTTCGGGTTTTCTACACGGTAGATTGCAACAGGGAGCCTTGGGGATTAAACCTAAGGTGCACCCGGAAAACTGGGCTGATGCGTGATCTTGCCAACATGGAGGCCTGAGTGCCAACTTGAACATAACCTAGTTATGTGAAATTTTGTGACGAAAATGGGACTCGGGAGAAGTTTGACATGCGCAAATGGCTTAAATTGTCGTTACGACGTGAGCACGGGTTAGATGGAACCGTACCCATATCTATGTCGTTCGGGTTAAAGAGACCTAAAGTTACGTGGCACTTGCCGTTGGCATAGATGAGAGTCTTCGGCGGTCTATGGCTTAAATTGTCGTGACCTATGCCGGGAAGACAAATTGCTCATATGTTTGGTCGTCAAAGTGACAGTGGTGGGTCCGGAATGTCTATAGCTTTAACTGACGTGACATCGACTGGTTCACCGAGAATATGCCCTGAGTGCACGGGGTGTGTGGCCGTTTGAGCCTACACCTGTGATGAAATGAATATTATTATATTGCTCGATTGTGCTAATAAAAGTGCAGGGAAGGAGAATCGCCGCCCCGAGTCGGGGGCGGGATCGTTATAATTTGGTCAGCATTGCTGACCTTTGCCTTTTTGTTGCCACCGTACGGTGGTTATGTTGCTTGCAGGTGCTGCTGGACCAAGCGGTCAATAGCGGGCTAAAGCCCAAATTGCGAAGCCGGCCCTTGAAGGCCTATTTGGAGTGTTCACTGCTTTATTCATGTATGACCGGCCTGCGTGCCGTGGTTTGAAAATCATGTAACATTAAGTGAACCATTTTGTAAGGTCTTAAGGCCAGTACGGGTGTATGTACATCATTCCTGGTTGGTTATTCTAGTGGACATTCATGCTTTAGTGTTCGGTTCTTTATTTCAACTTATAAACTGCTTCCGCTAGAATGCTCTCTGTAGGACGTTATGATTAGTTGGATGGTTTCCATTGAGTAACCACCCAGTCTGTCTGTAGTATATGGCGTCGAGCCCCGGCCGGACCTACTACTATATGCTATGCGACGGATAGGGGGTGTTATAGGAGATGTCTGCTGCCTCCTCCACTCCGCCTTGTTTTATTCCCCCTAACGTCTGCTTGGTTGAAGAGTTCGCAGGCTTCGTAGGAAATACGGTTCGTCCTTCCTTGAACCCCAACAACAACCCTTATAGTAATAACTATAATCCAGGTCGGAGGAATCACCCCAATTTTTCATGGAGCAACCCGAACAATGCGTAGCATCCCCCTATTTCTTATGCGCCCGGATTTCTGCCTCCTCGTCCTCTTCCAAAACCCTGCCCGATGGAGGAAATTTTTTCTAAATATATAGCGTCCAACGAATCAAATATCTGGAACATCACCAGATCGCTAAAAACACTTGAATAACATGTTGGACAGCAGGCGAGGATGATGTCCGAGCACGCGCTCGGGGCACTGCCTGGAAACACGGAGCCCAATCCATAGGAGAACGCCAACGCTATAACCCTCCGTACCGGAAAGGAGGCGATTGATCCAAAACAGATCGATCCACAGGTACATATTTCACCTCCGACCCCTCTTCCCTCTTCTTCGTCTATGTTACCTTTACCGAATTTAAACGAAAAACTTATTTTAAACATGGCTTTACCTTATCCACATAAATTATATAACGAGCGTAAGGACGCGCAATACGAAAAATTTATTTTACTATTAAAACAAATTCATATTAATGTTCCTTTTTGCGAGGCTATCTAGCAAATACCCAAATATGCGAAATTTTTAAAATAATTACATTCTAATAAACGTAAATTAGAGGATTTTGCACATGTATCTCTCAACACTGTCTGCTCTGCGGCCCTTACTAATAAATTGCGCACAAAACAAAATGACCCGGGACGGTTTTCCATCCCGTGCCTTTTTGGCGATATATTAGTAAAATACGCCTTAGCTGAATTAGGGGCTAGCATTAATTTGATGTCGTTCTCGCTCTTTCAACGTTTAGGTTTGGGTACTCCTAGTCCTACAAATATGCGCATCCAATTAGCGGATCGCTTGGTTAAGTTCCCTATCGAGGTAGTGGAGGACGTCCTTGTCCGAGTAGACAAGTTTACCTTTCCGGTGGACTTCGTCATCTTAGAAATCGAGGAGGATGCCGAGGTACCAATAATACTCGGTCGCCCTTTTCTGGCCACCTCCCGCGCAATAATAGATGTTAGTAATGGTAGTGTTCTCCTCCGAGTAGGAGATGACCAAGTTACTTTCTCTATTAATCCCTCAATGGACAATTTGTCATCGAGTGACGATTTCTGCTATTCTTTAGATACCTTTTTTGGAGATCGTTCTTCTCCCATTTTCGAGTCCGTATTTTTAAATGACGATATTTATGGGCTCGAAAATTTTCAATGCGATGAGGATACCTCTATAGGCTTGCCTTTCTAACCAATTGGTAAGAAAGACATAGGAATTAAAAGCTCCTTAGAAGAACTAGCCATCCTAGACCTCAAACCCTTACCCGCATCACTCAAATACGCATTTTTGGGAAAAGGTGATACGCTTTCTGTTATTATTTCTTCAGACTTGAATGACTCGGAGACTTTCGATTTATTGGAAGTTTTATTTGAACACCGCCATGCAATTGCGTGGCAAATCTCTGACTTAAAGGAGATTAACTCCTCCTTTTGCACCCGTAAGATATTTCTTAACGATAATTGCCGCAAAATGATTCAGCCGCAGCGTCGTCTTAACCCAAACATGAAATACGTCGTTAAAGCCAAAATTATTAAGTTATTAGATGCGGGGATTATCTACCATATTTCGGACAGTTCATGGGTTAGTCCTGTGCATGTCGTGCCCAAGAAGCGCGGTCTAACCGTAGTAGCGAATGAGCATAATGACCTCGTCCCAACTCGTACTGTTACGGGTTGGCGAGTGTGCATCGATTATAGAAAACTTAATGATGCCGCCCGCAATGACCATTTCCCACTACCGTTTTTGGACCAGATTATAGAGCGTTTATCCGGTTATCCATATTATTATTTTCTTGATGGTTTATCGGGGTTTTTCCAAATCCTCATTTCCCCCGATTATCAAGAGAAAATAACTTTTACTTGCCCGTTTGGCACCTTCGCATAACAAAGAATTCCATTTGGACTCTGCAATGCGCCGGCTACATTCCAAAGATGTATGCTAGCGATATTTGGAGAGCTAGTAGAATACAGTAAGCAGCGGAGGTGCTTATCCGTGATCTGGTTTTTCGGAGATCGAAGAGGATCAGTAAGCCACCAGTTCGATATAGTGAAGGGAACACGGCAGGATTGATTCTGTGTTTCTTTGCTAGCCCTCAGGTCAAGCAAGTATCTTCTGGCTTTGTGTAACACCCTCTATCCATCACATAGCATATAACAGTAGGTCCGGCCGGGGCCGGACGCCATATACCACAGACAGACCGGGCGGTTACTCAATGGAAACCATCCAACCAATTACAACGTCCTACACAGAGCATTCTAGAGGAAGCAATTTTGGTTACAAGATTAAGAACACAGCAATAAGCATGAATGTCCACTACCCAAAACAAATAGGAATGAAGGTACAAATACACAAGTACTGGCCTTATGGCCTTACAATTGTTTTCCTCAAATTACATGTTTTTCAAACCTCGGCACGCAGGCCGGCCATACATGAATAAAAGAAAACACTCAGAATTAGGCCTTCGAGGGCCGGCTCAGCAACCTGGGCTTTATCCCGCTATTTACCGCTCGGCTCCGCAGCACCTGCACGCAACAATCCACTGCACAGTGGCAAACAAAAGCAACGGTCAGCTATGCTGACCAAATTATAACGCCCCCGAACTCGGGGCGGCGATGCTCCTTCCCTGCACTTTATTAGCATAACCAAGCAGTAATGTAACAACACTACATCACAGGCGCAGGCACGCACGATCACATGCCCCGTGCTCTCAGGGCACATTCTCGGTGATCACGATCAAAGTCCGCTGACTCACCACCGCCCCCAGGACGGCAATATCTCGTGAGCATCTGGTCCTTCTGGCCACTGCCTAAGTCCCTCCATCTATGCCAATGGCGAGTGCCACGTACCTTAGTTCTCTCTAACCAAATGACATAGATCGGGTACGGCTCCTCCTGACCCGTTGCTCACACCGCAACATCCATTTAAGTCATCTGCGCGGGTCAAACTTCCCCGAGTCCCGTATCTCCTCAACATATCACATAACCCAGTTATGTACAGGTTGGCTCCCAGGTCACCAAGTTGGAAGAATAACACATCTTCCCAGTTATCCGGGTGCACCTTGGAGTTATTCCCCAAGGCTCCCTGTTGCAATCTACCATGTAGAGAACCCGAAAAATAAACATTCGCGCGGTGTCTTCTTCGGCCATTCATGAAATGCAACCTCAGTGATCCACACCAACTTGTCCGGGTAGGCTTCAGACATCATTCCTATATCCGTTCCCGATTACGGACTCTACATGTGCACAATAGGGACTATTCACGTCTACCCGAAGGAACGCCTCAACTCACCGCAAACTCGCGAGAGCGGGCTTCCTATGCAAGGGAAAAGAAGAGCTTCACATGCTCAGGTAGATAATCGTTACCCTAGCATTCTTCCTTGGCGCAATGGAAAAGTACGTGGATGAAAAGCACTGCACTCTCCTTGCCTCCGTAGATCCGTAGTCGGTTCGCAATTTGGAGCTCCGAAGCTCCGTCGGTGACCGGATATAGGCTTCTTCTTCCTCCTATGCTTTCCCCTCTCTCTAAACTTAGAAAGAGAACCACTCAAGTAAAATGAGGGTTTCAATGATCCAATCCCAGGTATATCCCTACAGGAACAACCCCCATCCGTCGGATCCCAAACAAAAGAAAAGAACGGCCACGATCCGTAGCCGAAATGCAAAACCTGGGCTGCACTCGGCCTAAGACACGCCCGTGTCCAGGACAGTATCCCCCATTCACCGTCGAAATCGACGCGTCTCGAAAAACACAAGGGCACCTGACATGCCCGTGTTTGACCTGACACGCCCGTGTCAGCCATTAAATGTCCGTCACACACTCGAACACTCTTGGGATCCAGGCCATGTTCACCGTCTCGACACTTCATCGAGCATAGTTCGTCGACCACCAGACACGGCCTTGGACACGCCCGTGTCCTAGGCCGTGTTCCGTGTCTCGACATTTCGTCGAGCGAAAATCGTCGACTTCCCTGGCAGATCATCGACACCAGCTCGACACGCTCTGAGACACCCTCGTGTCTCAGGCCGTGTTTGCTGCTCGACGATCATTGACTCCAGAATTCGTCGACCTCTCGGCCAAATCGTCGACCCAAACATGACATGCCCTGGTACACGCCAGTGTTCCAGGCCGTGTGCCCCCTGCCAAATTCCAAATTTGGTCCAGAATGCCTCCCATCGATCTTTTGAATTTCGGGGCATTACAACTCTCTCCCTCTTAAAAGAATTTCGTCCTCGAAATTACATAAAGGAAAGAAACATAAAACTTAATCGGTACCTGAGTAAAATAACTCTGGGTACTCCTCAAGCATGGTCTGCTCTTGCACCCAAGAGAGCTCTTCCCGACCGCAATTGTCCCAATGGACCTTGACCATCCTGATCTCTTTATTGCGTAGCCGCTTGACTCCCGAGTCCTCAATACATACGGGCTTGACCTTCGTCGTCAACCCACTATCGACCGGCACTTGATCGACCGCGATCACTTGCAAAGGCTCTTGCACCGCCTTCCGTAGTACCTATATATAGAATACATCATGAAGGCCACTAAGCTCCACTGATAGCTTCAAACGATAAGCTGCTTCACCAATCCGCTCCAGAACCTCAAACGGTCCAAGGTACCTCGGGATTAGCTTCTTCAAGCGCCGCACCCACGAGATACCCTTGAACGGTTTGATTTTCAAGTACACCCAATCACCGACAGCGAACTCCACGTTCATATGCTTGGAATTATAGTACTTCGCCTGCCGGTCCTAAGCGATTAGCAACCTCTCTCGAATTATTCGAACCAAAGACGTAGCCTCATCCACCTCTTGGCGCTTGTACAACTTTGACTCACCCGTTTCCAACCAAGACAACGACGTGCGACATCTTCTACCATAAAGGGCCTCGAAGGGCGCCATTTGTATACTCGCCTGGTAACTATTGTTGTACGCGAACTCCACCAAGTATAGACGATCTTCCCACTGCTTTCCAAACTCCAGGACACACATGCGAAGCATGTCTTCCATTGTCCTATTGACCCTCTCAGTCTGCCCATCCGTTTGCGGGTGGAAGGCTGTGTAAAACTAAGCTTCTTTCCCAACATCTATTGCTACAACCTCCAATTGTTTGACGTGAACCGCCCATACCGGTCACTCACGATGCTGCGGGGCACACCGTGAAGCCGTACTATGTTATCCACATACAACTTTGCCAATTTCTCCACCGGATCATCCTTCCTATACGGAATGAAATGCGACACCTTCGTTAGACGATCTACGACCTCCCAAATGGCGTCGTTCCCCTTTTGCAACCTCGGCAACCTGTGCACAAAGTCCATGGTAATGTTGTCAAACTTCCATTCCAGAATAGGCAAGGACTTCAAGAATCCTCCCAGCTTCTGGTATTCCACCTTCACCAAGGCGGACGTCTGACACTTCGCCACGTATAGTGCCACATCCTTCTTCAGTCCTGTCCAGTAGAACAATTTCTTAACATCGCGGTACATCTTCGTGCTCCCTAGGTGAATTGAGTAGTTGGTATGATGCGCCTCGTACAACAATTCCACGCGCAAATTGCCCACGTTTGGGACGCACAAACGACCTTCCTTCCAAAGCAATCCCTCCTCAACGATGAATTGGGAATTTCACTCATCCAGATATTCAACCATGATCTGCTTCATGTGGCCATCCAAATCCAAAGCCTGCCGAATCCGATCAGCCAGGTCATATTGGACTTCATTCCAATTCAATAATGCTTCAGCACTTGATTGCTTGTCTACGCAAGAGATCTCTGACGCCTCTAACTCCCGAACCAACCGCTCGTCATGGACCGACATCCAATTGGCTTGATCTGGGGCCTGGCGACTCAACGCATCCGCAACCGCATTGCCTTTACCAGGCACGTAGTGGATCTTGAATGTATAGTCCCCCAGGAACTCCATCCCCCTACGCTGCCGCATGTACAGATCTTTCTGATCCAGCAAATATTTCAGGCTCTTGTGATCGGTGTAGATATCAATCTTCACATCATACAAATAATGTCTCCACAGCTTCAATGCGAAAATCACGGCCGCTAACTCCAAGTCATGGACCAAATAGTTCCTCTCAAGCATCTTCAACTGTCTCGAGCCATGCACTATCAAGCTTCCGTGCTGCAGTAGCACACAGCCTAAACCACTGCCCCAGGCATCACAATAAATTTCAAAGCCTTCGGTCCCACACAGCAAACTAAGAACTGGCATCGTGGTCAACCGGAACTTCAACTCCTGAAATGCTCGTGCGCACTCCGGAGTCCAAACGAACTTCTGCTCTTTCCTCGTCAAAGTAGTCAGAGGTAACGCTATCCGTGAGAAGTTCTCCACGAAGAACCTGTAATAGCCGACAAGCCCCAGAAAACTCTGAACTTCCGCTACCGTAGCAAGCACAGGCTACTCTCGTATCGCAACAATCTTCGCCGGATCCACTGCAATACCATCTCCACTCACTATATGTCCGAGGAATGCCACTGAGGACAACCAAAACTCACATTTAGAGAACTTGGCATACAACTGATTCCTCCTCAGCATCTCCAAAACCAAATGAAGATCCCTGAAGTGATCTTCCTCACTTTGCGAGTACACCAAAATGTCATCGATGAAGACAATCACAAAATGGTCCAAGTACTCCCTGAAAGTCCTGTTCATCAGATCCATGAACACCGACGGGACATTGGTCAGCCCAAACGACATGACTGTAAACTCGTAATGCCCGTATTTTGTATTGAACGCTGTCTTAGGGATATCACTCTCCCTTACTCTCAGCTGATAGTAACTAGACTTGAGATCCAACTTTGAGTACACCGTCGACCCGACTAACTGCTCAAAGAGATCATCAATCCTTGGGATCGAGTACTTGTTCTTTTCCATTAGCTTGTTTAGCTCCCGATAATCGATACATAGCCTCAAGCTCCCATCCTTCTTCTTAACAAAGAGGACCGGTGCGCTCCAAGGCGAAGAACTTGGACGCACATATCCTTACTCCAATAACTCCTAAAGTTGCACCTTAAGTTCTCCATTTCCTTTGGCGCTAGACGATACGGAGATCGTGACACAGGCTTCGCACCTAGTACTAGCTCAATCGTGAAATCAATTTCCCTTTGAGGCGGGGCTCCAGGAAGATCGGTAGGGAACACATCAGGGTACTCCGATACCACTGAAATACTATCCATCGTAGGCTAAGGCTTCGCAAACTCCACTAGTGTAAAGAGCATCTCTGCTCCAGCACCCACCGCCTTCCCCACCTGAAGAGCAGACATCAACGTCTTGCTCGACCCTTTTAAGCCTGAAAAACACGTCTCATGACCTGCTCCCAACTTGACTTCCTTGCGACCGCAATCAATATAGGCTTGCTGCTCCGAGAGCCAGTTCATGCCAAATATAACGTCGAACTATACAAGCGGTAGTAACGACGCTTGCAGATCGAACTCTTGATTCCCAATGTGAATCTTAACGCCGTAGATTCTATCCGCGTGCATCGAACACCCATTCGATAACAACACATCCAACTTGTCCTTTGCCATCGAAGAAGGTACCCCGATGCGCGATATGAATCCTTCGGACAAGAAGGAGTGTGAAGCTCCCGTATCAAAGAGTGCTCTTGCCGAATTCTCACAAATAAAAATAAATCCTAAACAAGCAGTGATAAGGTAACACACACATAAAAAGTATAAAACACTTTGACTTGCTATAAATTTAAATCATAACTGTCACCACATGTGCTTATTTAATGGCCTCCTGTTGGCCAAGATTATAAACCCTTGGTTGAGCCGGATCATAATGGGACGCGGTTGACTCCACCGCCTTGCCCTTCTCTTCATAAGTTGCTCTTGGCTTTCTTTCGGACTTGGGACATCCGCTCCAGCAGTCACGGGAAAAGTGCCCCGGCTTCCCACAAGTAAAACATGCACCCGGGGTCCGACCCGTTGTCACCCCAGAAGCACCAGAAGAGGGGGCTGGACCCGGAGTTCTAGCCTTCTTGTTGAACTTATGGTACCCAGACCTTGGATTAGCCGGCACCTTAAATTCAGTCCTCTTATCACCCAAGCTTTTCTTTGCTTGAACATTCTTCATGTCCTTCTCCAAAGACCGAGTTGTGTTGACCAGGGTCAAGAAACCCTGCGTCATCGGCCCCGAGAGTAGTAGCCTCAAGTCATCTCTTATAACTTCATAGAAACGATTTGTCTTACACTCCTCATCCGCGAACGTAGAGCTAGTATACCGACCCAACCGAGTAAACTCGTGGAGATACTCATCCACGCTACTTTCTCCTTATACCAACCTCTAGAACTCATTCTCCAATGCTATCCTTTGCGTCGAAGGGAGGTACCTTGCCAAGAACCATCTTGAGAACTCCTCCATCGAGATGTCCACAAGTTGCCTTCCTCTCAAGAGATGCAGCTCCAAACCCTCCCACCACAGCCTAACATCTCCATCTAGCAGGAACGTAGATATATTGATCATCTGCCACTCCTCCGTCTCCGTCGCTGTCAAGACTCTCTTCACAAAGGAGAGCCAGTCTTCAGCTTGAGATGGGGTTCCCAACCCCGAGGATACCGGTGGATTATAACTCATGACATGTTTGATCTGTCTCTCAGATGCTCTCCTCGGCACCAACGGTTCCACTACTACCTGCTCCACTCTTCTAGGCTCAACCTCTGTAAGAGGTACCTGCTCCATCGCAGGAGCGGGCTGCTGCATCTGCCTTGCACGCTGCGCATTGATCATGGCAAACACTGCTTCGGCAACCAATCGTATGGTTTCAGCCGATGGAGGTGTTGCAGGAGCATCATTTGGTGCACTACTAGCCTCAGAAACTCGGCATTCTGATGTCTCAGCACCGCTTCTGGTCACCTATAGTGGTACAAAACACCGTTAAGCGACCATACAAAATTGCAAAAAGCAATTAGAGGAATGCGCAGGTTCCTCGAATTCGTGTATTTTCATTCCTAAGTGGACATTAATGGGTTCTTTTGCTGTTATAACGATGACGCACACACATGTGCTCACCAACCCTTAAAAAGAATTCGGCCACGAATTCAGTTTAAGCGTGACCAAAATCAGTACTATGATACCAAATTGTAACACCCCCTATCAGTCACATAGCATATAGCAGTAGGTCCGGCCGGGGCCCGATACCATATAACACAGACAGACCAGGCGGTTACTCAATGGAAACCGTCCAACCAATGACAACGTCCTACACAGAGCATTCTAGAGGAAGCAATTTAAGGTTACAAGATTAAGAACCCAGCAATAAGCATGAATGTCCACTACCCAAAACAAATAGGAAAGAAGGTACAGATACACAAATACTGGCCTTATGGCCTTACAATTGTTTTCCTCAAATTACATGTTTTTCAAACCTCAGCACGCAGGCCGACCATACATGAATAAAAGAAAACACTCAGAATTTGGCCTTTGAAGGCCGGCTCAGCAACTTGGGCATTAGCCCGCTATTTATCGCTCGGCTCCGCAGCACCTGCAAGCAACAATCCACCGCACAGGGGCAAACAAAAGCAACGGTCAGCTATGCGAACCAAATAATAACGATCCCACCCCCGAACTCGGGGAGGCGATACTCCTTACCTGCACTTTATTAGCATAATCAAGCAGTAATGTTACAACACTACATCACAGGCGCAGGCATGCACGGTCACACGCCCCGCGCTCTCAGGGCACATTCTTGGTGATCACGATCAAAGTCCGCCGACTCACCACCGCCCCCAGGACGGCAATATCTCGTGAGCATCTGGTCTTTCTTGCCACTGCCTAAGACCCTCCATCTATACCAATGGCGAGTGTCACATACCTTAGGTCTCTATAACCGAACGACATAGATCGGGTATGTTTCTGCCTGACCCGTTGCTCATACTGCTACATCCATTTAAGTCGTATGCGCGGGTTAAACTTACCTGAGTCCCGTATCTCCTCCACATATCACATAACCCAGTTATGTACAGGTTGGCTCCCAGGCCACCAAGTTGGCAGAATCACGCGTCTACCTAGTTTTCCGTGTGCACCTTATAGTTAATCCCCAAGGCTCCCTGTTGCAATCTACCACGTAGAAAACCCGAAAAACAAACATTCGCGCGGAGTCTTCTCCAGCCATTCATGCAATGCAACATCACCGATCCAGACCAACTTGTCCGGGTAGGCTTCACACATCATGTCTATATCCGTTCTCGATTACGGACTCTACATGTACACAACAAGGACTATTCATGTCTACCCGAAGGAAAGCCTCAACTCTCCGCAAATTCGAGAGAGTGGGCTTCCTATGCAAGGGAAAAGAAGAGCTTCACATTCTCAAGTAGAGAATCGTTACCCTAGAGTTCTTCCTTGGCACCATGTAAAAGTACACGGATGAAAAGCACCGCACTCTCCTTGCCTCCGTAGTTTCAAAGTCGGTTCGCAATTTGGAGCTCCGATGCTCCGCCGGTGACCGGATCTAGGCTTCTTCTTCCTCGTTTGCTTTCCCCTCTCTAGACTTAGAAAGAGAACCACTCAAGTAAAATGAGGGTTTAAAAGGTCCAATCCCAGGTATATCCCTACAGGAACAACCCCCAGCTGTCGGATCCCAAACAAAAGAAACGAACGGCCACGATCCGTAGTCAAAATGCAAAACCTGGGCCACACACAGCCTGCGACACGCACGTGTCCAAGGCCTTATCCCCCATTCGCCATCGAAATCGAAGCGTCTCGAAAAAGACACGGGCACCCGACACGCCCATGTTCGACCTGACATGCCCGTGTCAGCCATTACACGCCCGTGACACACTCGAACATGCCTAGGCTCCAGGCCGTGTTCACCGTCTCGACACTTTGTCGAGCGCAGTTCGTCGACCACCCTACACGGCCTTGGACACGCCCGTGTACTAGGCCGTATTCCGTGTCTCGACATTTCGTCGAGCGAAAATCATCAACTTCCCTGGCAGATCGTCGACACGAGCTCGACACGCCCTGAGACACGCCCGTGTCTCAGGCCGTGTTTGCTGCTCAACGATCGTCGACTCCAGAATTCGTCGACCTCTCGGTGAAATCGTCGACCTGAACACGACCCTCCCTGGGACACGCCCGTGTCCCAGGCCGTGTGCCCACTTCCAAATTCCAAATTTGGCCCAGAATGCCTCCCGTCGCACTTTTGAGTTTCGGGGCGTTACAGTGATGACCCCACAAGAATCAAGGAGGTGGTTGACACCAAGGCTGAAGAGGTGACTTCTCTCAGAGGTAACAAGGCTTGGGCTTTTGTGCCCAAGGTAGTTAGTGATACTCCTGTGATGCATGATTGGAGGTTGAAGCTGAAGAAGGCAGAGGGAAGCATGGCTCATTTTAGGAGATGCTGGAGGGCTCCCTCATGTTCCATGATTTGCGGGGAGAGGACTATGTCTTGGACATTTCTTCGTAGATGCTATCGGAGGGATCAGGTGCAAGGTTACGGGAGCTGCTGGAGTTATTCACCGCTTCTCACTTCAAGGGGGAGTGTTGAAATTTGTGAAGTGAAAGTGGGTTAATGGAGCACTTGGACCTATCCGCGTGGACTTCTCGGACAGGGTTTGGCAGATTGCTATGTCGGCAGGGATGTTATAGACGGTTTTCTCTGTAGCGGCCTGGACGGTCTGTTTGTGCGGGCTACGAGGACAGCAGTGGAGGTTAGCAAGGTCGTCTTTTGCTGAGCAGACAGTTGGATCCCAGGAAGTTACCGGGTGGATAGGAACTCTAGCCACGAAGTCCGGCATGAAGCGGACTGAAAAACTGGAGCTCGGCAGACTGGTTTTGCAGTTGCCTTGGTCTTGCTCTGGTGCAGCGGCAAGTGGAAGTCACGGAGACCGCTAGTCAGTGCGTACTGATACTGCAGTTCGCCGGGACAGGCAGGACTGGATCCAGTATCCTCCAGTAAGTGTGGGCTGGCCCTTGTGGCCAGTGGTGTGGACTTGGTTGGGTCTGAACCAAGTCCATGTTTGGCTCAGTCCGGGGAGATCGCGCAGTGGAGTGCAGCCTGCTTCTCAGTCTGCTAAGGTCGGCAGAAGTGTTTGTGCCTTGGTTGCGAGTTTGGGGATGATCGGACTGGAGATTGTGTCAGCAACTATGGGCGGACTGATGCTAGGTGTCCGTTGAGTCCGACAGGAACTTTTGTGGCAAAGCTATGGGCTCACGATGTGCGTACTGAATCAGGCTGTCGGTTGAGTACGATAGCTGCCTTGCTGGCGTGGCTGTGGACTTGAGATATGCTTACTGGAGCAGACTGCGAGATAAGCGGACTGGAGTAGTCTGCGGTATATGAGGACTGGAAGTTTGTTGTGTAAGCAAACTAGAGCTTGAGTCCGCTGAGCCCGGAAGGTGTCTTGGTAACAAGGCTATGGACTCGGCTTGCGGACTGGAGTTGTCTGCAGGGTATGTAGACTAGTGTTGTCCATAGTATGGGCGGACTGGAACAACATGTCCACCTGACTCCGGCAGTTGCCTTGGTGGCGAAGCCGTGGTCTCGGTATTGGTGGACTGAAGTACTGTGTCCGTGGATTTGCGGACTGTTGCTATGGAGTCCAGCTGTGGTGGTCCTGGCTTGTACCTTGGCGATATGGCGGACTGGTGTTGCTGTCTGGCCTTGGTGATGTCTTGGCAGCTTGGCCTTTGGCGACAAGGCGGACTAGAAATTGGAGTCCGACCTTGGAGAAGCTAGGCGGGCTGGCTATCTTGAACAGGTGCGACAGACTGGATTGTATCCGCGGACTGTGGAGATGTCTTGCTGCGGGATGTGGCGGTAATAATATAGGCTAGGGCGGTGACCACACTCATCATCGTGCCTATAAATAGGACCCATGTCACATCAGTAAGGATAACCTCCATGTGTCAGTGAACAGTAACTTGTGCCCGCACAGGTTGCTGCGGACTGCCTTTTTGTGTCCACGCGGTTTGATTGAGTTGATCGGGTGTACTGTGCAGGTTGTGCGGATAGCGCTGGAAAGCCAGGATTTGTCTCTGATTGCGGTATGTGATAGTGCGGACTCTGTAGTTAAGCAACAGGCAAAAAACAGTAGGTCGCGGATAGAGACCAGACGGTCTTCTCTTTGGCAACTTGGTTCGGGGTTCAAGAAGTCACCTGCTTCAGTCGGACTATTCTATTCGGCATCACAGCTTGTGCGGTCTGGCGGCTAGGCGACCTCGCGGTCAAGCAGCTTGCAGATCGGCGGCTAGAGCAAGCATTGGAATAAGGGGTAGTCCGCTCGTATTGGGTTGCAGTTTGGCGACCTGGAGGACTGAGCGGACTCCACAATAGTAGACCAACGACTTGTAGTTGAGTCCGCGCGGCTTGTTTTCTCTAGTCTTGTTTTTGTAGTCTCTGCTTTCCCTTCAGTGTTGTTTGGTGAAGCATGTATCGCCATGTATGTCTCGCTGTGTAGAGAAGTGAGCTGTGAATCAATAAAGACGCTTGTGCTGCATGATTTTGCTGGTTGATTGACTTCAGTTGAGTTAACTCCTGCTCACTTCAAGGTCCAGGGAATTTTCTGCGTTATCAAGGTGTGAACTGAATAGTTCTGAGAATATTAATTTGGCTTTAGGCTATCCTGCTGACCACCTCGAGAAAATTCAACGTGGTAGTAGTGTCAGGTTGTTGAATTTTAATAGGGTCATGTATGAGTTCTAGAGTCTAGGCCATGTCCTTAGAGTCAACCTTCCTTGGACCAGCCATCAACAAACTGCAAAAGACTCAAGACTTAGAGGAATTTTCAAAGACTCAGAAAATGAGTTCGACGTTCGTCGAACTCAGGTCGACGAAAGTCCTGCTCAGCTCGACGAAATCAGAGACTATTCTCTCAGCTGAGCTCGATGAACTTGAATCTCAGGTCGATGAATTACAGAATATACTTCAATATTCCAAGTCCAGAATTCTTCACTTAACTCCAGTCGACGAACTTAGTTCTCAGGTTGACGAACTTAGTTCTCAGGTCGACGATCTCTAGATATTCTACTTCAACATCTTATTCCAGAAACAACTAAGTATTCTAAGTCCAGAATCACACTCCAGTCGACGAACTCACCTTCCCAGCTCGACGAACTTAGACTACAGTCTTGGCAAGATTTATCAAGTAGCAGTTAGAAGTTCTCAGCTCGACGAAACTAGTTCTCAGGTCGACGAACCCAGTTCTGCGGTCGACAATTTTTGGACACGTTACTTCAACATTCTTAAGTCCAAGAAACATGGAATTCTGAACTCCAGTCGACGAAGTTATTTTCACAGCTCAACGAACTTGATGCACAGAATTGACTGGTCTAGAGAAAGCAGTTATCAGTTCTTAGGTTGACGATCTTGGATCTTAGCTCGACAAATAAAGATTTTCTGGTCGACGAACTTGACTTCTCAGCTCGACAAACTCTAGACCCAGCTTGACAAATTCTGTTCTCTATTCAACGAATTCTGTAAAGTTCCAGACTTAGAAATTTCTCTCCCGCTGACCATTTTCTATTGCAAAAATTCAAGAGTCATCAATGCATAAATATTCTCTGAATATTACTGTTAGAAGCAAGCATTGATTACGGTCTTCATCAGGAATATTGCTTGCCATTTTTCCATGAGAAAGTTGGGGAAATCAATCAATACAGTTATTCTCCAGGGCGTCAGCATTAAATGAATAGAGGAATTCAAATTTCAAAAGGAAATTCATATGGAAAATATAAAAGGGATTTTCTTTCTCTTCCTGAATAGCTCTCTAGCAGTAGTCAGAAATATACAGTGAATAAGGATCTTCATCTCTCTCGACAACACACTGAGAAATAATAGAGAGAGAGATACATATAGAGAATATACAGAATACAGAGCTCACAGGGCAACAACACTCTCAAGAGACAAAAAGACCTAGCCCTTGACTAGAGAAAAGAACAGCAAGCTGAAGAAGAAGAATAACATACATTCAAGATCAAGAGTATTCGTCCTTCTACATCCCAGGATTCTTCAAAGGATAACAAACATTCTATCTGTCAAGAAGTTTCTGGAGTTCTTCTAGTCAAAGCAAAAGCTTGAAGACCTATCACCCTGCAGCAAGGCTTCAACTTCCTGAACCATTCTATATCTCAGGGGGAGCCTTTCCTAACATTATTTTTCCACTAGAGTCTTCTCAGTTGTATCTGAGAAAGAGAAGACAAAATCACTCTCTCATCCCCCACTGTATAAAGGGTCCTTAACTGCCTTCAAAAGATATTCCTAGTTTCAAGTCACCTGATAAAAAGACTTGAGGATTGGTTTTTGAGCACCTAATCAAAAGCTCATTGGTTACAGTCACCTGATCAAAAACCTGAGTGGATTCCTACCAGGGTTTTAGAAGAGTGGATGTACCCAAGATTAGGGGAACCACTATAAAATTCTTGTGTTGTCTGGGTTGCTCTTTTTCTTTTAATCTTCCTGTGGTTGTGCTTTCTAGGTTGCTGTGTTTGTGTTTTTAATTTAATTTCTGCAGCACTAGTAATTGATAATACGGTTTGCAGTCAATTTTATTAGGATATTTTCGGGGTTTTAAAGCAAATCATGTCTTGTAAAGTACTTATCTTAATTCCCCTTTGTATATATTTTTGTCGCTAATGCATTTTTTCTGCTTTTTGCAAGTTTTCACGGCTTTCAGCCGAATTTTGCTGTGACACGCCCCAAGGTCACGCCCTACCAGGGCATGTACCTAGGTCGTGTACCCAGAGGAATGAAGCAATTGGTCCGCAACTGCATTCCGTGGAAACTTAGTGTTTACGCCCTCTGTCACGCCCGTGGCACATCCGACACGGGCGTGTTCTAGAGGCGTGTCCCCAGGTTCCTAGGAATCGCCGCAGCGCGCTCGTTTTTCCCGCTCCACCGTCGCACCGAAAGTGTCACGCCCCAGGGTCACGCCTGACCCGGGCGTGACATATGGGCGTGTACTTCAGCAATTCTTCCCGTCACCTCCAGCATTCAATTTCAGCTCAACAAAGTCACGCCGCAAAGAACACGCCCCAGGTACACGCCCTACCAGGGCGTGACTTGTGGGCGTGTACCGCAACTACTTCGTTATAATTCAATTCCAGCCCGTAAAAGTCGCGCCGAATGTGTCACGCCCCAGGGTCACGCCCGACCAGGGCGTGACAGGGGGGCGTGACCCGACCCGAAAAATTCTATAAATAGAGCCCAACTCTAAGGGTTCAGGGACACCTTTTGCTTGGAGAGGGGAGGTTCTGTCCTTTATATTTCTGAACCTTTTAAGCATGTCTTTTCATTTTTAGTTCGTGGCTCTAGCTTTATGCTTTCCCTGTATTAGTTCCTAGCTTCGTTCTGTAGTATCATGTTAATGATAGCGTAGTTTACCTTTCCATGCACTTGTAATCTCTGGTTTTCAAGCTATAAGATCTCTGTTTCTATTAATAAAAAGTGTTGTTTTCTTTTACGTTTCTGCTCTGTTTTCATTTTCTTCTTCTACTCATCCCCCCTCTTCCACCTCACCATGATTAACTAATCCTCCATGTACTCGATCTTAATGATCCGAGGTTCGAGTGATTAGGTTATGATGCTTTGAATCTTACCTTTTCTGTTTAGGGTTTAGCTTTGAATTACTCTTGATTTATCATGGGTTGGAGGTATATCATCGATATATACTCTCCACCTTTGCTTTCATTCTGGGCTAGCCGAGAGGCCGAAAGTTTGAAATGAGCACTCAAGAGTAAAGGGAGTTGTTCGCACCCCTCGAGAGAGGCAGACGTTCAAATCTCCTGGATTGGAGTAAAATCCAATAGCGGGGTTCACCGCGTAAAGCGAGTTTTAGGCCTCCGATTTAGGCGAGAGTCGGTCGGACCTTCCTAAACTCAGTTAGGCACGACCTTCGAGAGAAGCGTGTCAATCTTCATGGAACCTCCACGGTCAAGGACCTTTACCCTAATTAGCTTAGGTTTATTTATCGTTTTTTTCTAACCACTATTGCCGAGGTGATTTCTGATCGAGTGCATTTTCCCCTTCATCGTTACTAAGCTTAGGTTAATCGCTCTTTTAGCTCTCTTTAACTTTTCATGCAAGTAGCTCTCTTTCATTGCAAGTAGTTCTCTTCCTTTAGCACGTTTAGCTTTCTTCTCAAAAACTTAATTTTTCCGTCGATAAAATAATAGATTTCGTGTGAGTAAGCTTACTCAACTGTTCCCGGATTTCAATACGACACTTGTGTCCCCTAGCTGCATTTCGATAGGTATACTTGCCTTGATGAATTGTTAGTTTGGTTATTTTCTCCTTACAGATATCTAAGAGACAATCAAGTTTTTGGCGCCGTTGCCGGGGAGGCAACGCTCGTTGATAAATTGAAAACGCGAATATATTAATTTTATCACTTCCCTTTCTCACCCTACTTCTTAAAATTTTTCCGCCTACTCACTTGAGTTAAATGGCTGGATTTTCTTTAAGCAAGTGTGCGTATTTTTAATCTTTCCGCCTACTCACTTGAGTTAATTGGCTGGATTTTATTCAAGCAAGTGTGCGTATTTTATTTTTCCGCCTACTCACTTGAGTTAATTGGTAGGCTTTATTTCAGTAGAGTGTGTTACTTTCTGTAGAGTGGGTGTGTTTTAATTTTCTGTCGAGTGCGTGAGTGTAGCTTTTATTTTCCGCCTACTCGCTCGGAGTTAAATGGCTGGATTTTAATTACCGCATACTTAATAGAAACCCACATCACAAATTTTTCTACACCACCTAACTCTCTCGAAAAGGGCAAAGTGGCTCTAAATGCCACTATCTTGTCTAGTACCTTGCGAACCCTTCACCGAGTAGCCCTTGGGAAGTTCGGGAGTTAAAACATAAAAAATCTATTTCAAAAAAAAAAATTTCGAACTTCACTAGCTCTTTTATTTTCTAGTCTTTCTTCTCCTCTCTTCTTCTAGTGTATGACCCGCGGTAGTCCGTCGGTTACTTTGGACCTGGACCACAAAATTGAGCGTACTCTTCGGAGAAGATCGCGATTTCAAGGCCCTACTACCCAAGTGCTGGTTGAGGATTCCGAGTCATTTTCTACCTTAAGAATGGCAGAACCCAACGTGGAGGAAGCCGTGCATAGGCCTATGTCCTATTATGCACGACCAAATCTCGAGGGTACAGAAACTAGTATAGTTCGCCCTGCAATAAATAATAATAATTTCGAACTGAAGCCTAGCATAATTCAAATGGTGCAGCAGTATGTACAATTTGACGGGCTTCAAGATGAAGACCCGAACGCACACATAGCCAGCTTTCTTGAGATTTGTGACACCTTCAAGATAAATGGTGTCACAAATGATGCTATTAGGCTAAGATTATTTCCTTTCTCTCTTAGAATTAAGGCTAAGCAGTGGCTGAACACCCTTCCTAAAAATAGCATAACTACTTGGACGCAATTAACTGAAAAAGTTTTGGCCAAGTATTTTCCGCCTGCTAAAACTGCTAAACTTAGGAATGACATTTCTGCCTTTGGACAAATAGACTCAGAGACCCTTTACGAAACCTGGGAAAGATTTAAAGAATTATTAAGACGATGCCCACATCACGCTCTGCCTGTATGGTTGCTGGTGCAGACGTTTTATAATGGGCTAAATCAAAGCACGAAGCAAATGATAGACGCAGCTTCTGGCGGTACTTTAAACCATAAGACCCCGGAAGCAGCTCTTGAGCTGTTTGAAGATATGGCCATGAACACTTACCAGTGGAATGTGCCTAGGTCCCGCCCAAACAAACCTGCAGGTCTCTTTGAAGTGGACAATGTCTCCCAACTCGCACTGCAAGTTGAAATATTAAGCAAAAAAATTACGGAGATGACTGCTGCCTCCGCCCCTCAGGTATGGGAATCTGCAAATCCTCCCGCCGAACATTTGGATTATGTAAATAATATGCCTAGAACTGCTTTTAATAATTTTTCTGCTGCGAATTATCATCCTCCTGGTTTTAATATTCCGAATAGTTATAATCCTGCGTTAAGAAATCATCCGTATTTTTCGTGGAGCAATCCATCGAATGCTGTGCGCCCGCCACCGCAAAGTGATTTTTCTGCACCACCACCACCTCCTCAAAGTTTTCCAAAACCTCCAAATTTGGAGGAAGTGTTTTCAAAATACATGAATGTTAATGACGCTACGATTAGGACCTTAACCGGAAGTGTTAAAAATTTAGAAAATCAGGTAGGACATCTCGCTAAAATGATTTCTGAGCGACCCGTAGGGTCTCTTCCTTCCAATAACGAGCCCAACCCGAGAGAGCAAGCGAAAGCTATAACTCTTCGGAGTGGGAAGAAAGTTCCCGGTATGATAAGTGAAGAACCCGAGGCAATCTCCGCTTCCGCTTTAAAAAATCAAAGCTCCGTTCCCGTCTTCAAAATTCCACCCTCTGCCGAAGAAAGTATCACTCCTATTTTAGAACAACAACTCACTCCACCACCCACCTTTAAAAACAATCCATCCACGCCATACCCTTCCGAAATTAATAAACAATGACAGGATGATCAATACACCCGTTTTTTAGAAATGTTTAAACAAATACACATAAATCTGCCTCTCCACGAAGCCATATCCCAGATGCCTAAGTACGCAAAATACCTTAAGGACCTCCTAACCAACAAGAAGAAGTTAGAGAACATTTCTCATGTCATGTTAAATGCCGCGTGCTCGGCGGTTTTGACAAACGGATTACCGAATAAAATCAGTGACCCGGGTAGTTTCTCTATCCCATGTGTCTTTGGTGATCTCTTTGTCAAACACGCTTTAGCCGACTTAGGTGCGAGTATTAATCTTATGCCCCTCTCGTTGTTTAAAAAGTTAGGAATTGGTAGTCTCAACCCCACACGCATGAGTATCCAGCTAGCCGACAGGTCAGTCAAATACCCGTTAGGAATAGTGGAGGACGTCCTAGTCAAAGTTGACAAGTTCATCTTCCCGGTGGACTTTGTCATTTTGGACATCGAAGAAGACGTCGAGGTTCCCCTGATCCTTGGCCGACCCTTCCTTGCCACCTCCCGAGCTATCATTGACGTAAGCAATGGTAAGCTCTCCCTTCGAGTGGGCGACGATGAGGTAACGTTCTCTATCACCCCCTCGATGAAGAACACACTAGCTAATGATGACTCCTATTTTTTCATGGATACCGTAAGTGAAGAATCCTTCTCTCACACCTCTGCTTTTGAAGAAGAATTTTCCAATTTTTGTTCCTCTCCTCCTCCTCCAACTAAATCTCTACACCTAAGTAAAGAATCCTCCACCCGCCTTTCTGATTTTGAAAAAGAATTTTTTGATTTCTGTTCCTCTTCTACTTTTCCAAATGAATCGCTGCACGAAGCCGCCATGGCCGCTAGCAACACCCCTTTTAATTTTACATATAAAAAAGTGTACGAGGACATAGTTTTTGAAAAAGAACAAATTTCCAAAACCTCGTATGATGACCCCCCTACCTTGGAACTGAAAGAACTACCAGAGCACCTTCGATACGCTTTCTTAGAAAAGGACTACAAGCCGCCTGTCATAATTTCGGCCTACCTCACGGATGCACAAAAGGATAAACTTCTTTCAATTTTACAAAAGCATCGCCAAGCTATTGCTTGGCAGATATCTGATATCAAGGGCATAAGCCCATCTTTCTGCACTCATAAAATCTTAATGGAAGATAATTCACGTAACTCTATACAACCTCAGCGCCGTATAAACCCAAACATGAAAGACGTAGTTAAGGGCGAGGTTATGAAATTGTTAGACGCAGGAATTATCTATCCTATATCCGACAGTAAGTGGGTTAGCCCAGTACAGGTAGTACCAAAGAAGGGAGGGATAACGGTCGTAAGTAATGAAAATAATGAATTAATCCCGACTCGGACGGTGACCGGATGGCGAATGTGTATAGATTACCGTAAGTTGAATGACGCCACCTGCAAGGATCACTTCCCCTTGCCGTTCATTGATCAGATTTTAGAATGACTTTCCGGACATAGCTTTTATTGTTTTCTCGATGGCCTCTCGGGGTATCTTCAAATCCCCATCTCCCCCGAGGACCAGGAGAAAACTACGTTTACTTGTCCCTTCGGCACCTTCGCCTACCGAAGAATGCCGTTTGGATTGTGCAATGCGCCGGCTACATTCCAACGATGTATGCTCGCCATCTTTGACAAGTACGTAGAAAGCATTATGGAAGTCTTCATGGATGATTTCTCCGTCTTCGGAAATTCCTTCGATAGTTGCTTAGAGAACCTTGAAAAAGTCTTAGAGCGATGCGAAGAAACTAACCTCACCTTAAATTGGGAAAAATGTCATTTTATGGTAAGGGAAGGGTTAGTTTTGGGACATAAAATTTCTGAAAGGGGTATTGAAGTAGACGTTGCGAAAATAGAAGTTATCGAGAAACTGCCGCCACCTACGAACATAAAAGCCATAAGAAGTTTCCTGGGTCATGCGGGTTTCTACCGCCGCTTCATAAAGGACTTTTCCAAAATCACCAAGCCCCTTACCCATCTCTTAGAAAAAGACGCCCCATTCATCTTTGATGACCTCTGTCTAGTTGCCTTCAATTTAATAAAAGAAAAATTAGTTAATGCGCCAATCATGATAGCTCCGGTGTGGGATCTTCCATTTGAAATAATGTGTGATGCGAGTAGTTATGCGGTGGGAGCCGTACTAGGTCAACGTATTTCCAAAAACTTCCACCCCATTTATTACGCTAGTAAAACACTCACATCTGCACAGGAAAATTACACCACAACCGAGAAGGAGCTCTTAGCTGTAGTATTCGCTTTTGACAAATTTCGCCCTCATATTACTCTTTCGAAAATTATTGTTTTTACGGACCACTCGGCCCTCAAATATCTTCTCTCTAAAACGGATGCCAAGCCTCGCTTGATTCGATGGGTCTTACTCCTCCAGAAGTTTGACTTAGAGATCCGTGATAAGCGAGGTGCCGAGAACTTGGCCGCCGACCACCTTTCGCGCCTAGACAACCCATTTATAGAACAATTAGACGAAAATTCTTTTCATTACTATTTTCCTGATGAGAAGCTGTTCATAATTAACACATCTACTTCTCCTTGGTTTGCCCGCATCGCCAACTATCTAGTGGCTCGTGTGCTCCCAAAAGAGTTTTCATCTCAGCAAAAGAAGAAATTCTTTTCTGAGCTAAAAAACTATTTTTGGGAGGACCCGCATCTTTTCAGAATTTGTGCCGACCAAGTGATCAGGAGGTGTGTTTCTTTCGATGAAGGATTAGATATTATTAAACATTTGCATGAAGGACCGACAGGTGGGCACTATCAAGCTGCTCGCACCGCTCACAAAGTGTTAAGCGCGGGTTTTTACTGGCCCAGCCTGTTTAAAGACGTGCATGCCTTTGTGAGTAGGTGTGATAGTTGCCAACGGTCGGGGAATATTTCGAATAAAAATGAAATGCCACAAAATTATTTCCTAGAGTGTGAAGTTTTCGACCTCTGGGGGATTGATTTTGTCAGCCCTTTTCCTTCTAGCTTCGGGAATAAGTACATTTTAGTTGTCGTTGATTATGTTTCGCGTTGGGCCGAAGCCTAAGCTCTTCCTACGAATGACGCCCGAGTTGTAGTTAATTTCCTAAAAAAATTATTTTCTCGATTCGGTACGCCGCGCGCTATCGTTAGTGATAGGGGTTCCCATTTCTGTAACGCACAATTTTCAAAAATCCTAACTAAATATGGCGTTACTCATAAGCTTTCCACTGCCTACCACCCCCAAACTAACGGACAAGTCGAAGTAGTCAATAGGGAAATAAAAAGAATTTTAGAAAAGACTGTTTCAACATCTAGAAAAGACTGGTCCGCCAAATTAGACGATGCTCTATGGGCTTACCGAACAGCGTACAAAACCGCCCTCGGATGTACGCCATATCGGTTGGTTTATGGAAAATCGTGTCATTTACCCGTAGAGTTAGAGCACCGCGCCTTTTGGGCCTTGCGATTTTTAAACTTCGATCCCCACTCCGTCGGCGATTTTATAAAATTTCAACTTAACGAACTCGACGAGTGGCGCTCTTACGCGTATGAAAATAACAGACTTTATAAAGAGCGGACGAAGCGTTTACACGATCGACATCTTAGGCACCCAAAAATCTTTAAGCCGGGCGACCAAGTGCTTCTTTATAATTCTCGTTTAGGTTTATTCCCGGGTAAATTAAAATCACGTTGGTCTGGGCCTTTTAATGTTTTAGAAGTCTTTTCTTATGGTACTGTTTTAATTTCCCACCCTGATAAGGGTACTTTCAAAGTGAATGGTCAGCGTCTTAAACTGTATTTCTGTGATGATGTCAGTCTAAACCCTGTTAACTCTATCTTTCCGGTCCTGACATTTGATTAAACTTAACTTTCTTTTTCTCATAAACTTTGAACTTTATTCGAACTTTAGTTTTGAACAATATTTGGGACAATTTTATTTTGATGCGTCGAGCTCAAACGACACTTTAAACAAAGGGCGCTCTTGGGAGGCAACCCAAGTTATCCTTTTCTGTTTTCTTTATTTTACAATTTTTGCCCCGAATGGCTCCGGCAAGCTGACACTTCTGCGATCGCCTGCTCCACCGGTTCTGATTCCATGACAAAGTCCACAAGATGACGTTTCCTGAAGATCCACAGCGCACGCATGGAGGAACGGCATCACTCAGCTTTCCCTGCCACATAAAACCGGGGAAGTACCTGTTTTTCAATTCTGTCTTTCATTTTTGTACTTTACTTTTCTCTCGTTCTCCGACCTCCTTCTCCATTGAGGACAATGTAGATTTTTAGCTTGGGGGATGAGTTCCTCCTTTTTGCTTTTTGTAAATATCCAAAAATCCAAACCAAAATATGTATATATATAGCTGTATTTTGGTATTTCAATAAGTACCCCAAAACAAAATATGTATATATATAGCTGCATTTTGGTATCTCAATAAGTACCCCATGTTTATGTTTTGTTTTTCTCAAACTTCTTTATAAACAACTTAGTTAATTATAATTTTTCTAATCATTTTTTTTAATCATATCTCACAAGTAAAATGTCGGCCATGCTGTGTTTCTAATTCACGGTAGCATGTTAAGGTAAAATATTTCTCTAAAACGTGCATTTCTATTATGGTTTTCCGTTATTTATTTTCTTTACTTTCTCTAAAAATTTATCATCCACTATTTTCTTTTTCGTCTTTAGATAATTTTTGTAAGAACAAATTTTGAATAACGTAGTAGATATGAACGATCCAAGTCACATATTATTTTTATTTTCAAGATAATTTCATCAATTTTCTTTTATTATCTCGAACTTGCTTTTTAAAATTTATCGACTCTATGTTTTAAATAAATTTAAAAAAAGCGTGAAAATGATTTAGGCCATTTTTGTTTACGTTTGAACTTTTCTGCCAACCTAAACTCTTTTACAACTAGTTAGCCGCTTTTGAGCCTTTTTTCCAAATTCATTTGATAAACTCCACACAGCATTTCATTTTCACCAAAGCCCAAATTCCTACCTATCTAATCACGCTAATTTTTTTGATAGGAAATTTTGTGTTATCTTTAGAGAAATTGTTGAAAAATGTGTACTCAAAAGCAATACATTGAAAAAAAAAGAAAAAAATGAATGAAAATAATAATAAAAAAGAGATCAATAATCATAAAGGGAAAAAAATAAATTTATTTATACATATTTTGTTTAAAATAAATTTATTTTTTTTGAAACTCGTTGTTTTGGTTTAGTGTGATTTTTAAGCCTCCATGTTTATATTTGAATTCCACTCCTATTCATATTCCTAAACCAAACGTTTCGGTCCTATTAAGTCATTTTGATTCACGCCCTTTTTTAATTTTATTTAACAACTAAGAAAAGAATAAAAGTAAATCAGTTTTAGTTTTGGATTTAAACTTAGATTTTTGTTATTTAATTGATATAATTATAATGCGTTGCTTGGATCTAGTAATAGCTCAATACGTTCTTTTCATTTTCATTGCCTTGCTTAAATCTATTTAAAGAATTTCGTCAAAATTCTGGATGATTTATTTTTATTAAGTAAAGTTTATAAAAGTTAAACCATACCTAAATAATTGTTTTAGATTTACGTTTTACATTCTCCCTATCTAGAATTTCGCATAGTACTTGTGTAAGTATGATTAAAACTTTTTGAATTAATCACTTTTATGATTAGCTAGACTTTATATCTTTGCTTGGGGACAAGCAAAACTTAAGCTTGGGGGAATTTGATAATACGGTTTGCAGTCAATTTTATTAGGATATTTTCAGGGTTTTAAAGCAAATCATGTCTTGTAAAGTACTTATCTTAATTCCCCTTTGTATATATTTTTGTCGCTAATGCATTTTTTCTGCTTTATGCAGGTTTTCACGGCTTTCAGTCGAATTTTGCTGTGACACGCCCCATGGTCACGCCCTACCAGGGCGTGTACCTAGGGCGTGTACCCAGAGGAATGAAGCAATTGGTCCGAAACTGCATTCCTTGGAAACTTAGTGTTCACGCCCTCTGTCACGCCCGTGGCACATCCGACACGGGCGTGTTCTAGAGGCGTGTCCCCAGGTTCCGAGGAATCGCCGCAGCGCGCTCGTTTTTCCCGCTCCACCGTCGCACCGAAAGTGTCACGCCCCAGGGTCACGCCTGACCCGGGCGTGACATATGGGCGTGTACTTCAGCAATTCCGCCCGTCACCTCCAGCATTCAATTTCAGCTCAACAAAGTCACGCCGCAAAGAACACGCCCCAGGTACACGCCCTACCAGGGCGTGACTTGTGGGCGTGTACCGCAACTACTTCGTCAGAATTCAATTCCAGCCCGTAAAAGTCACGCCGAATGTGTCACGCCCCAGGGTCATGCCCGACCAGGGCGTGACAGTGGGCGTGACGCGACCAGAAAAATTCTATAAATAGAGCCCAACTCTAAGGGTTCAGGGACACCTTTTGCTTGGAGAGGGGAGGTTCTATCCTTTATATTTCTGAACTTTTTAAGCATGTCTTTTCATTTTTAGTTCATAGCACTAGCTTTATGCTTTCCCTGTATTAGTTCCTAGCTTCATTCTGTAGTATCATGTTAATGATAGCGTAGTTTACCTTTCCATGTACTTGTAATCTCTGGTTTTCAAGCTGTAAGATCTCTGTTTATATTAATAAAAAGTGTTGTTTTCTTTTACGTTTCTGCTCTGTTTTCATTTTCTTCTTCTACTCATCCCCCCTCTTCCACCTCACCATGATTAACTAATCCTCCATGTACTCGATCTTAATGATCCGAGGTTCGAGTGATTAGGTTATGATGCTTTGAATCTTACCTTTTATGTTTAGGGTTTAGCTTTGAATTACTCTTGATTTATCACGGGTTGGAGGTATATCATCGATATATACTCTCCACCTTTGCTTTCTTTCTGGGCTAGCCGAGAGGCCAAAAGTTTGAAATGAGCACTCAAGAGTAAAGGGAGTTGTTCGCACCCCTCGAGAGAGGCAGACGTTCAAATCTCCCGGATTGGAGTAAAATCCAATAGCGGGGTTCACCGCGTAAAGCGAGTTTTAGGCCTCCGATTTAGGCGAGAGTCGGTCGGACCTTCCTAAACTCAGTTAGGCACGGCCTTCGAGAGAAGCGTGTTAATGTTCATGGAACCTCCACGGTCAAGGACCTTTACCCTAATTAGCTTAGGTTTATTTATCGTATTTTTCTAACCACTCTTACCGAGGTGATTTCTGATCTAGTGCATTTTCCCCTTCATCGTTACTAAGCTTAAGTTAATCGCTCTTTTAGCTCTCTTTAACTTTTCATGCAAGTAGCTCTCTTTCATTGCAAGTAGTTCTCTTCCTTTAGCACGTTTAGCTTTCTTCTCAAAAACTTAATTTTTCCGTCGATAAAATAATAGATTTCGTGTGAGTAAGCTTACTCAACTGTTCCCGGATTTCAATACGACACTTGTGTCCCCTAGCTGCATTTCGATAGGTATACTTGTCTTGATGAATTGTTAGTTTGGTTATTTTCTCCTTGCAGATATCTAAGAGATAATCAGTAATAGATTGAATTAATTAGCAAAATTTTATAAACCCTAATTACTCGATTCACCCCCCCCCCCCCACTAGAGTATTTCAAATCTAACCCTTACTTTCAATTGGTATCAGAGCAAGTTTCCTTTGGATGTACAAGTTACCCCTTGAACCAAAAGATCCTGTGTTAGATCTGAGTTTTATTTCTGTTAAATTTATATTCACAACATTCCACAGAACAAGGACTATGCAAGCACCAAACCTCCAGTATGCAATCTAAATAGGTTTGCCATCTGGAAGGCAAGAATTAAGTTATATATGAACTCTATTGATGAGGATATCTACAATTCCATCTTGAAAGGTCCTCCTCAAGCTACTCCCTCTACATCTACAATAACTTCAAGCACAAATGCAGTTCTTCCACCTGAGTGGACTGAAGCCCAAAAGAAAGCAAAGGTTGATGATGCCAAGGCCATGAACATTCGGGCCAAAACCATGTCAGATGACATCTTCTAGAAGGTGGCTGAATGCACATCAGCCAAGGCCATTTGTGATTCCTTTAATCAAATGGTGGCTGGATCTGCTGATGAAAGAAAGGATAGAAGATCCAATCTAATATCACAATATGAGAATTTCAAGATGGAGGATGCTGAATCAGTTGCAGATATGTACAATATACTGAGCTCATTCATCAATGAGCTTAAGACATTGGACAAGGACATCACCCTCACTGAGGTGAATGACAAAATCTTCATGTGCTTCCCAAGCTCATGGGATTCAAGGATCTAGCCAATCAAGGAGGCCAGGAGCCTAAATGAGATTTCCACAGAATCTCTTTTAGGAAAGCTCAAGTCTTATGAGCAGCTGATCAAATCCAGAGAAGCAGTTGAGCAGAGAACACCTCCACAAGCAAGGAAGGAGCACAATATAGCTTTTAAAGCTGTTGAAGAAACTGAAGCCTCAATTGTGAATGAAGAGCTGATGAGTCTCTTTGCTAAGAGATTCTAAAAAATCGCAAGGAAGGATTTCAGAAGAAAGTCATCCAGGCAGGATGACAAGCCAAGGTATGACAAAACCTCCACTAAAGAAGTGGTTTGCTTTGGTTACAGGAAACCTGGACACTTCATCTGAGAGTGTCCAGAAAATTAAAAGAAGGAAAAGAGAAGAGAGAAGGATTCTAGAAGACAGTAAAGCAGCAGGCCTCTTTCAGCAAATATAAGAAGAATGAGAAAGGCTTTGTAGCTGAATCCTGGAGTGAAACTTAGGATGAATCCACATCATCCAGCTCCAGTGAAGATGAAGAAGAGGCAAGGGCCAAGTAAGTATGTCTTATGGCCATTGATGCCTCTAGGAGTTAATCAGATGAAGAAGAGTCTGACAATGAAGAAGGTTCAAAGACAGAAGCTGATCAGGTACTCTTATCTTTTGACTATAATTCTGATGCTTTCAAAATTGAATTTAAAACTATGTGCATTGATTTAATAAATTCTGAAAAAGAAATCAAAACACTTAGGGAAAAACTAACTAGTCAAGAGACATTGAAATCTGAAAACACCAAGCTAAAAGATGAACTTATATTAGCTAATGAACAAATCATTCTGTTAAAAACTTAACTATGTTAGGCCAAACATCTTGAGGAATCTCTCAATGGGAGAAGCCTTAAGCAGATGGACATCATCAAGTTTACCCCCCATTCTCAAAAAAACATTTTAACAACCCCCATAAAATTTGTTTCTACTAAGGGAAAAGAAATAACAACCATTAAACAAACCATAGAAGAAATGGCCAACTTAAAAGGTCAAAATAACAGAAAGTAGAAAACAAGTAAAAACAAAGTTCAGCAGATTTCGTCGAACTCAGATCGACCAAATATGGACAGTTTGTCGAACTCAAGTCGACGAACGCTGAACACAAATTTATATAATAATCATTCATCTTACTGCGATCAACGAACTCTGTATGGTATGTCGAATAGAGATCGATGAACTTAGGGCACAGAAAATGACTATGTTCATTCTCTAAGCAGAGATCGACGAGCGCATCCCATTTCATCGAACTCTGGTCGACGAACTCACAATAATTCGTCTAACCCAGTCAGACTTAACAAAAAATATAATTATAACACCAACTCAAATCAAACTAAGAAACCATTTAACCCACTTGAAGATTGGATAATACCTCCCAGAAGATATCATCCATTAGGATATAAATCACAACCTGAGTATTCTGTGATTTCAAGTTTTTCCTATCAATCATATAAAGGACTCAAGGTAACCTGGGTCAAGAACAACTAACTGTTTTCATTGCAAGAAAAGGGTTATCCAGTGATTAATCAAACATGGAACCTAGACAGTGTATGCTCCAAACACATGACTGGCAGCAAGGACAACCTAATCAACTACAAGTTCAAGCTTGGACCAAAGGTAATCTTTGGTGACTCAAAGTGTGGCTAGTCTGAAGGCTATGGAGAAGTAAGGATTGGAGCTGTCACATTCAAAAAGGTGACCTATGTAAGTGGACTCAAGCATAACCTCATCTCCATAAGCCAATTATGTGATGAAGGTTATCTGGTGCATTTCAACTCAAAAACTTGTATTATTTCTAATAAAAAAAACAAAATGTTTTAATTGGAAATAGACAAGGAAACATTTATTTAGTTGATTTCTATTCTGCCAATTCAGATATTTGTTTGCTTAATATAGTTTGCACGCAAAATGAATTATGGCATAAAAGACTAGGACATGTAAACATGAAAAATATTGCTAGGATATCTAAAGATAGTCTTGTATGAGGCTTACCTTCTTGTCCCTACAAGAAGGAAGGCCGTTGCAGGGCTTGTCAACTAGGAAAGCAAACTAAATCTAGTTTTAAATCAATTAATAAAAGTGATTCACCTAGGATCTTGTACTTGCTACATATGGATCTCTTTGGACCCATTGCAGTACAAAGTCTAGGAGAGAAATCCTACACTCTAGTTATTGTAGATGACTTCTCAAGATTCACATGGGTGTTCTTTCTAAGATCTAAGTCAGATACCTTTAAAATTCTTACAGATTTTCTCAGGACCATACAGATTGAGTACTCTACTCATGTTGCATTGATCAGAAAAGATCATGGTACAGAGTTTGAGTCTCTTCTTATGCATGAGTTCTGTGAGAAGGAAAGTATCAGACACTGCTTCTCAGCTCATAGAACTCCCCAACAAAATGGGGTAGCTGAAAGAAAGAATAGAAGCTTGATTGAAGCTGCAGGAACATTACTTGCAGATGCTTATATTCCACCATCCTTTTGGGCAGAGGCTGTAAGCACAACAAATTATGTACTGAACAGAAGTTTGATACATAAACTTAAGAATAGGACTCCTTATGAATTTCTTAAATGAAAGAAACCTAAAATCACCTATTTTAAAGTATTTGGATGTGTATGCTATATACATAATAATAACAAGAAATACATTAGAAAGTTTGAAGCTAAAGCTGAAGATGAAATTTTTCTAGGATATTCCCAAGTAAGAAAAGCTTGTAGGGTGTTTAATAAAACAACTTTAAAAATTGAGGAATCTATACATGTTACTTTTGATGAAACTAACATGTCTTACAAGGAGAAAGAGATTTCTACAAGTAATCCTTTGCAGGTACCTCACTTGTGTGAGAATTTGGACGGACTAAGCCTCACCTAAGAGGCTCCAACACATCCTTCTCCACAAGTTGATGAAGACAGTGAAGAAGAACGCACTAAAGTGACTAAACTTCATCCAACAGCAAACATAATTCCACAAGAGGAATTAAATCAAAATGTTGTTGCTGAACCAACTCCACCCACTGATCTTGTCACATTAAGGGATCACCATAGATCTCAAGTGATTGGAGACATGTCAGTAGGTGTACAGACAACGCATCAACTCAACCAGGATGTGATGCATGCATGTTTTATCTCTCAAGTTGAAGCTCAATCAATAAAAGATGATGAGCAAGATCCCCACTGGATCATTGCAATGCAAGAGGAACTCAACCAGTTTGAGAGATGTAGAGTTTGGGATTTGGTTCCAAGACCTATAGACTACCCTGTCATTGGAACCAAATAGGTATATAGAAACAAACTAGATGACAAAGGTGCAATTGTGAGGAACAAGGCTAAGCTTGTTGCTCAAAGATATAGGCAAGAAGAAGACATAGACTATGATCAGACTTTTACACCAGTTGCAAGGTTAAAGGCAATCAGAATCTTTCTTGCCTATGCTGCCTACAAGAAGTTCAAGGTATAACAGATGGATGTAAAGAGTGCTTTTTTAAATGGAATAGTAAAACAAGAGGTTTATGTTGAACAACCTCTAGGTTTTGTTTCTCCAACTCATCCCTCTTATGTATTTAGACTACATAAAGCCCTCTATGGTCTAAAGCAAGCTCCAAGAGATTGGTATGAGACCTTAGCTAGCTTCCTGATAGAGCATGAATTCACTAGAGGCATAGTAGATAAAACATTATTCACTAGGCACCATAAGGATAAAATCTTGTTAGTACAAATTTATGTGGATGACATCATATTTGGGTCTACTGACTCTAAACTATGCAAGAGGTTTTCAGACCTTATGCATTCTAAGTTTGAGATGAGTAGTATGGGTGAGCTCTCCTACTTCCTTGGTCTCCAAGTGAAGCAGCCACCTGATGGCATCTTCATCTCCCAAGCGAAGTATGCTAAAGAGCTTCTTAAGAAGTTTGGGATGGCTGATGGCTCAGCAAAGAAAACACCTATGTCTACTAATGCTGTAATAGATTCTGATCCACATGGGAAACCTGTTGACCAGAAGTTGTATAGGGGCATTGTTGGGTCCCTATTATATCTTATAGCTAGTAGACCTCATATAATGTTTGTCACATGTCTTTGTGCTAGGTTCCAAGTGAACCCTAAAGAATCTCACCTTATTTTTCTAAATAGAATTTTGAGATATATAAAGAGTTGTCCCAGTCTAGGCCTATAGTATCCTACATAGTCAGAATTTTATGCAACTGGATATTCAGATACTGACTTTGCTGGATGCAGGGTTGACAGGAAAAGTACCTCAGGAAATTGTCAGTTCCTTGGTATGAGACTAGTGTCTTGGTTCTATAAAAAATAATCATCTGTGTCTACATCAACAGCTGAAGTAGAATATATAGCAGCTGGCAGTTGCTGTTCACAGATGTTCTGGATTCAGAATCAACTCCTGCACTATGGTTTCAACTTAAATAATTCAACTCTACTATGTGATAACACAAGTGCTATATCCATAGCACACAATCCAGTCCATCATAGTAGAACTAATCATATAGACATTATGCATCATTTCATTAGAGAGTGTGTATACAAAAATAAAATTAAACTTGTCTATATCTACACTGATTTACAAAGAGCTGATATTTTCACCAAACTCTTGGATGAAAGATATCACTTGTTCTTTATGAATCAGCTTCGAATGATCAATGGAGAAGCCTTAGTTTAATTTCTGTCTGCACTCGACGAATTTTCTAAAGTTCGTCGAACGGAGCTCGACGAACTGGGGAATGTTCTTGAGATATTTGTCGAATGGAGATCGATGAACTCACTGTGAGTGATGTCATTTTCGTCGACCGGAGATCGACGAATCTACTTCAGAAAACTTTTGTCGAACGGAGCTCGACGAAATGTCTTCAAATCTTTAGACTGAGCTCGACGAATTATTTAACTTCAAATTATTTCGTCAACCTCAGATCGAAGAATTATTTTATTTTTTGTGGAACATAGTTTGTCGATTCATATTTTGGAAAAACTTATATCTAGGTTTTCTTAGAACTCCATCTCGCGCGTTCAGTTCCTTTGCACTTGATCGTCGTTTTTCTCTTGCAGGTGCTCTAATGGTGATTCCAGCAGGAAATCTTGCGGCAATGAAATTTGACATTGGCTTTGATGTCGATTTCGATTCCTTCCAGCATTCAGACCCAATCTTCCTAGAAATCTTGCAACTGCTTGAAGAACAGCAGTTAAAAACACTGATGACAACCAGGATAAAACTCACCAGAGCTGAAATCAGGGAGTGAGTCTATACCTCCTCCACCACAGATGAGAACACTCTGACATGGACAGTATCGGGTAATGCTATTTCTCTTACTCCCGCCGTCCTAACAGAAATTTTTAGGTTAAGTAATGGTGAAGAAGAATTGGAAATTGACACTGAAGAATATGATGTGATGCTCGGTATGATGGGTTACTTTGGAGAAACCCCAAATATGTTGCTGAAGAAACACTTGTCTACTGAATTCAAATTTTTAACATACATTGTGGGTAAAATGCTGATGGGCAAGCACAATGCACATGACTACATAACCAGGTACCAATTCCTGGTTATGTGTGTTGTGGTTAACAAGAAAAAGGTAAACTAGCCTCAGATAATGTTTGATCTGATTAAGAAAAAGAATACAAAGAAAGAGGTCTGTTTTGGAAGGATCTTAGGGATCTTCCTAAAAGAAAAGGCTACTGAATCCCTGGTCTCCCAGAACATATTCATCAATCCCTCTAAGAGGCTTACCTGTGCCCTTTTTGGCAGGTGGGAGAGGACCATCACCAAACCGTCCAAGGCTTCTTCCTCCTCCACTAGGGCTTCTTAGAGTACTAGGGCTGCTCCATCCACTTCCCTCCCTACTGAAGAGATCCCTCCTCCACTTCCCTCACCTCCAGCCATCCCACCTCAACATCAGATGCTACAACAACCCTCTTCCACAAATCCTTCTCTTCAACAACAACAACCACAACAACCAATTCATATTCCTACTCCAGCTTCATCTCCTGCAACCTCTCCACAAAAAAATATCACTAAAATTCCCTCTGTTGGATCTCTAGTTGATTTGGGCTAGGTTCACTAACTTAGGATGATTTGACCCAACATGTATAGATAGGGTCATAGTTGTGTCCTAGAGTCTAGGCCAAGAGTCAACATCACATCGATCTGCCTACAACATGTAACATCCCATGTTACTTCTGGACCCCCTCAACTTAGATTGGGTTAGGCATGGGTGAGATTTAAGGAAGACCAACTATGTTTGACCCTAGATAGTGGGTGGTAGCCATGTGGGGCCCACTATAGGACCATAGTCAAACTAGGTCAAACTAGCCTAAGTGGGGACCCTAGCCACTCCATGACCCCACCACATTGCCCTAACCCTAAATACAATCTAAGTGGACCCTAGGGCATATCACTAGGTCAACACTTTGACCTAAATTGACAAAAGTCAACCTTGGGCTTAATTGGTCAAACCCACACTCATAAGCCCAATTAGCCTAAGTAGGGCACCCCCTTGACCCAACCCAAGTTGGGTGGTGCCACTAGACCCATTTCCACCAAGTAGGGTCAGCCCACCCACCATGGTTGACCAAGTCAACTCCCCAAGTCAACAAGTCAACAAATTGACCTAAAGGAGTGAAATGAAGACCAAGTCATTTTCCCTTGGACCAAGCCCACCAAAATTGGCCCATGGCCAGCCCAAGTGAACAAGACCAGTCCTACCCCTCTAAATCAGGAGAGAGAATACATGCAAGGGGGTAAAATTGGGATTTTAAGGGTAGGAGGAGAGAGAAAATGGAAAGAGAGGAAATGGTGGCCACATGGCCACCCCATCAGCTGGTTTTATCTGCCCAAAACCAGGTGGCCGACCTACCCTCTTCATTTCCAGCAGAAAACCAGGGCTGTGTGCCACTTGGCAGCTGGGCGGAGCAAACAAAGCTCAAACCGAGCTCAATTTAGGTGTATCTCCATGTACAGCCAAGATCAGTCCATACAGACCTCACTAGAAGCTTCAGGAGATAGAAGGGAGTGGAAATCGAGTGCTGGATCATGGATAATGGTGGAGAATCGAGTTTTCGGGGTGGAGCTCGCCGGTGCACCACCACCACGGCAAACCGCCGCCTAACCCGCAGCCAAGCCCCAATTCAGGTGCGTTTCACCTCACCTCTTCCCGTACTAGAATTCTAGATCTATTTAGGGAGATATCGGGCTCAATCGAGCCCGATACCATGAGAGGAAAATGGAGAAAACCGAGCTTTTTCTTCTTGCTAGGGTTCGCCGGAGGAGCCAACTCCGGCAACCCCACCACCGGGAAACGCTAGCCCCCACCTTAACGAAGGTGGTGGCGATATCCGCCGGCGTTGGTGGTGGCTCAGCTGGCCGGAAAATGCCAGCCAACATCGTCCAGGAAAATGAAATCGTAGCCGTCCATCCATTGTGGATGATGAACCGATCCCGTCGGTTTCCGGCTTTAAGATTCGTGCAATGTATTTAAATGATTAAATTTTATATGATGAATATTGAAATCCCTGTCACACAAATACAGCCACTTTGCATGTTAACTTTAGGCCTCGTAGAAGCATTTCCAGAACTTAGTCTCTTAATGAAAATTGTAGCTGATGGTCTTATCATTAATTTGCCACCTTAAACATGTGATTTGGTTAGTGTACAGTCCTGTAGGACATTTCTCCTAGGATTGGTCCTAGAGTAGTGCAGAAATCAAATTGGATGCCCAGGTCAAACCATTAGTCACCATGGCCCCAAATTTTGGGCACATGCATAATTAGGGCATACTTAGCCCCTGCCAAACATTAGGAATTTGTAGAGAATATTGTCCTATAGTTTTTGCCAAAATATCAAAATACAAATAAATGAAATATATGGAGTTTTACACCTCCCCATGGTCCCAAATCTTGGTGGTAGGTCAATGGGGACATCCTTGGTGCATGATAAAATTTTCAGCACTTTGGGTTCAATGCATGTTGGAGAATCCACTTGCATGTGTTAGCTCATGTTATGCTTTGGTGTGCAATTAGCAAAAATGCAAATATAGTGTATTCAGCCCAATGGTGACATGTAAAGGTCTTGGAATAATTTACAGTGGTTCATTAGGGTAAATTTCATCCCTCAAATTAATCATGGAATTTTTGGAATCAAAAATTCCATTTATTGGAATTTATTTTAAATGTAGCTATTTTGGAAATAAAATTGGAAAATAGGTTTTCCTCAAGTACAAATCCTACACTTTTGCCAAGGCATAGAGAATGTCACATTTGACTTAGGAAAAATATGATCCATCTGTTTTGAAGAACTTTTGGACTAGATATCTTAAATTGCTCATTTTACCCTTATCTTATTAATTCTTGAAATGATGGATATGTACCTCAGAAAAATTTGGAATTTATTATACTGCTATAAAATGGTATTATTAGTTTTGCATGAATTTCTCAGAATTAATGGATGCATTGTTAGTTGTTAAATTAATACAATGACATTTTTGGTAAATATGTTATAATGGAATTTTAAGACCATCACACTATAAATGTTGATGATACTCTGCCAATAGTCATAAATTAGTGTTCTAAAAGTTTTGTAATTTTCCTGGAATTTTTGATTACATAATGCCTATACTTCATTTGGAAAATGGAATTTGTGTGAATTTGATATTAAATAGGAAATGGGTATAAATAATTAAAGGAAAATTATGAAACTCTGTAGGCAGCAATATTTTATCACTATACATCTCAGGAAAAATTTCCTAGGTCAGTGGATATTTAATCATACTACTTCATGTGTAAAGTGACCTAGTGTTTAAATTAAAAGATTTAATTAAAGAACTATTTGGCCAAGAAAATTTATGAGAATTCATAGGGTAGTTCCCTTAGTCCATACCACCCTAGGATAAATATTTAGAGGCAAGATTACTTAAGGTTTGGAAGATCACATTTTTAGGGTAATCATAGGACATGGTTTGCATATAACACAAATAGGTCTTGCCTTAGGGGTTACCAGGGGATTGATTATCGGCTGAAATAAAAGAGTTCAACATGAATAACCCTGGTGGGTAGAGTTGTCTTAGTGAGGGATCAAAAGTGCAAGTCTTAGTTAGCAACTGGAGTGGGGGTCGGCGGAAGACCGTCGGCTTCCCGGTAACACCTTAAGTCACTAGGGTTGTACTAGAGCAATAAGGAGAGCTGGGGAGATACATGGGTAGCCATCAACTAAAATAAGTATCCTTGCGAAAGGGAACGCTGGGCGTAATCCCAACACAGTTCCTAGTGCCCCTTGAGAGCCCTTCACAGGGAATACCGGGGGCAGTCCTGGGATTAACCTTAAATCTCTAAGTATAATAACCCGTAGACAAGAGTAGTTTAATAGGTTAGGACATTGTTGTACCTTCTCGCCCGTGTAGGGTTAGAGAGATTCATTATATATGCTCACCCATTTAAGGTTGGAGGGAGTTGGTATAAAAGCACTAATGGGCGTTCTCACCCGGGTTTGGGTTTGAGGGATTCAGGATGGGTTCGGTCCTGCGAGCGGGAGGCTCGGTATGAATTACTTGCATGTGCATAAATATCGTGGCGGGGCATGCGGTACTGGCCGTTCGTGACACTGATGGCAGTACGGTGCACCAGGCGGTTGTGAGAGTTAGAGGGGCCAGTGGGTTGTTTTACACTGCGGTCTGGACGACGATCCCCGATAACACACATCCGACCCAACAAGACTGACGGGTTTGTCAGCAAAGTACGTACGTGAGACTCTAGAGTCCACCTTGGACGTGTACAGAGGCCTATGAGAGGGGTCTAAGGCTTGGTAGTGTGCATACCGGTCTAGAAGCTGAGACGCCCGCTCCGCTGCTGCCGTAGCCACAGCGGTGGTACCCGAGAGTGATGCTAGCTCTCAAAAAGTGGGAACTGAAGGTCTGTGATCACAGAGTCATTGTGTGTGAGTTGCACTTGCCTACGCATAAAATTGCATCATATCATTCATTCATATTAGGTCATACGCTTCATAGATCCTTATCATATAAATTAGTATGGGCTCTTTTATATGATAAGTTAAATTTCCTGGAAACCCTAACTTATATATTTGTATGGGCATTTATATAAGTTAGGGTACGTTTGTGATGATAGTATAGTGGTAGTTTAGTTTATTTACTTGTTCATATTACTGTTCTTTACTTTCCTTTACTGCACTGCTCTTACTTATTACTTGTACCGTACTTAGAACTGCTAGAGTAGAACTACATTACTTATTACAACTCTAGTTAGATACTGTCACCTGCTTCCACTTTGCTACCCCTTTTGTTGTCCTCTGCTTCGTCCTCCCGCTCGGTGCCTAGGAGCTGCGGGGCGAGGTGCGGAGGAAACGACTTAGTCTTTTTGACTAATGGTCGGTGACCAACTATTTTTAGGAGCCTGGTGAGATGGAGCACCAGCACGTCGAGGAGGCAGGACATGAGGAGCAGATACCGCTTCAGCAGGCTACTACCACTACTGTGCGTCCTCAGGTGGGACGAGATCTGATGTTCTAGTTTAGCTTCCGCATTTATTATTTTGTGAGAGAGTGATTTTGATGTACTGGGCATAAGCCCTTTTTACTCTTTCATTTGTACTCTTCTTTGGACTATAGTGATGTACTTTTAATTTCATTTACATGATTGTACCATGTGACTTGTGGACTGATGGTTTTATATACAGTTTTACTTCTTTCTTCTCATATTGTCCTACAGGTTGAATGATCGTACTAGCTGGCAGAATCGGCGTGTTGCGGTGTCGACTAACCCCTGAGTTAGTGTCACCGTAAGACGGCGGTTCTGGGCATAAGATCCGGTAGCCCTCCTTGGTATTGGGGAGGGGGGTCTTACAAACTGGTATCACTTGAACAACGATCATATGAGAAAGAAGTCCACAACATGGGACCACCCCGCCCGAGCATTAGTTTGCGGACAAACTATGCAGCGGAAGCAGTGGTGTGCCCATATGTAAAGTCACATAAATGGTCCACAAAGTACAATGAGTTAGGCCAGTGTTGTTTTTTTAACCTTACCTTTATGCAACCTCCACAGGTCGCCGCGCCGCAAAATGTGGCTCCTCCCCCTCCAGCTGCCACTCCATTCCTACATACGGAGATGGGGCAGATCTTGACGGCGATTCTGGATGCCTTCAGATCCCAGCAAGTCCCGGCTCCACATCCAAATCCGGGGTCGAGCTGGCTGAGTGCATTCAAGAGCCTGTCCCCACCGACGTACCGTGGGACAGAGGATGCGGTGAAGACGGAAGAATGGCTGGAGGCCATACACGAGATCTTAGCAGGCATCAGCTGCCAAGTCAGCGAGGCAGTACCTCTAGCCACCTCTGTGCTAGAGGCTCATGCGAAGAGATGGTGGAAATCAGTCTGAGAGTCTACTTATGCGGACTTTGAGCTGTCAGAGATATCATGGGAGGAGTTTGGCGATGTGTTTCTGGAGCACTTCGTCTCTGCTACAGACACAAATGCCTTGGAGGAGAGGTTTTTGAACCTCAAGCAGGGGACTAGATCGGTGATAGAGTATCAGAGAGAGTTCTCCCATTTGGCCAGGTTCGCGGGGATTCAGGATACCGATGATAGGAGGTATGCCAAGAGGTTCTATCGGGGCCTCAGGGACGATTTGAGGCAGGCCTTGCTATTCATTTCTCATGGCACATCTAGGCAGATCATCGAGATGGCAAAGAAGCTGGAGGCTGACCTGCTGATGGTGCGAGCCGGAGGGAAGAGACCATTTGATGGGTCGACATCAGGAGAGAGCAGTAGGGGCTCTAAGAGAGGCAGGACCATCAGATACAGGAAGGGTGGGGGACGTCGTCGTCCCAACTTCAGGCAGGAGCAGGGGCCGCCTCCAGCATTGGCTCCCCCACCTCTACAGATGCATGATCCGAGGAGACAGGATGACCGAGGCCATCGACAAGTGGTTTGTTACGGATACCGCCAGCCCGGGCACATCAGGTCGGAGTGCCCGCACCGATTCCATCCCCCTCCTCCTCCTCCACCTCCAGTGGCCCCAGTACAGCAGGGCCGAGGACGGGGCCGAGGACGAGGCCGAGGCCGGGGATATCATGGCAGGAGATGTGAGCAGGAGCAGATATACGCCTTGGACCTCACAAAGCCGAGGAATCCCGAGGAGGTTATCATAGGTACTTAAAGTTAATTATGGATTTTCTTGAATTTTCAATGATATATATATAGTACCTAGAACTATAGGATAACAATTAACTTTCACATAAACAAACCTCAGGCATAGTTATGATCAGCGGTAAGCCCGCTCATACTCTCTTCGACACGGGTGCTTCGCACTCGTTCGTATCCGAGGCCTTCATCGACGGACTCGAAGGTGTGGAGAGGTTTCCTGGACTAGAGATGAGGGTGCGTCTACCCGATGGGTCGGAGCTGCGGACCACTGCACATTGTGATATGGAGGCCGAGATTGGCGGCAAGGCATTTGAGGCGCCAGCAACTATTCTGAAGCTGTAGGACTTTGACTTGATTTTGGGCACGGCCTGGTTACATCGGAACCATGCTCAGATAGATTGTCCGTCCAGGAGGATCACGCTAAGGCATGGCGACTCTCATGTTATCGTTGAAGGTATCCAGCCTATCTGCCACCTAATGTTATCTTCTGTATAGGTTGTGAAGGCCCATGAGCAGGGTGAAGAAGTTTATCTTGTCTGCTTCGAGATGGTGGGAGCGGAGACGACTATCTCAGATATTCCGGTGGTCCGAGACTTCTCCGACATATTTACGGAGAAATTTCCCGGGCTACCACCTGCTAGAGACTTAGATTTCAGGATTCAGCTAGTACCGGGAGCGAGGTCGGTGTCCCGGGCACCCTACAGGATGTCTCCCAGGGAGTTAGCAGAGTTCAGGACTCAACTACGGGAGCTAGTCGAGTCAGGATTTGTGCGGCCCATTTCATTGCCATGGGGAGCGCCAGTTCTCTTTGTGAAGAAGAAGGACGGATCACTGCGACTGTGCATAGATTACCGGGAGCTGAACCGGTTAACGGTCCGCAATACCTATCCTCTGCCTCGGATAGATGAGTTATTTGACCAGCTATAGGGAGCCTTCTGGTTCTCCAAGCTAGATTTGCGATCCGGCTACTATCAGCTCCGTATCAGGGAAGAGGACATACCGAAGACGGCATTCAGTTCACGCTATGGATTATACGAGTTCACGGTGATGCCTTTTGGGCTCACGAATGCTCCTGCCGCATTCATGAGTCTAATGAACCGTGTATTCGAGCCTTTCTTAGACCACTTCGTGATTGTATTCATCGACGACATCGTTATATATTCTCGGACTCAGGAGGAGCATACGGAGCACCTGGCGCAGGTCCTGCAGAGGCTGAGGGAGACCCAGATGTATGCAAAGATTTCAAAGTGCCAGTTCTGCTTGCAGGAGGTGGCTTTCCTGGGGCACACGATCAGTGGGGCTGGGTTAGCAGTGGACCCAACCAAGATAGAGACAGTGAGGGATTGGACACGACCGAAGACCGCATTTGACATCCGCAGTTTCTTGGGACTAGCAGGGTATTATCGCAAGTTCGTGGAGGGGTTCTCGAGGATAGCACTCCCCCTCACGTCCTTGACGAAGAAGGACACAGATTTTATTTGGTTAGAGCGGTGTGAGACGGCTTTTCAGGAGCTGAAGGACCGACTCATCTCATCCCCCATTCTTGCGCTTCCATCCGGGAGCGAAGGATTCCAGATCTACATGGACGCCTCTTATCAGGGGATGGGTGCAGTCCTGATGCAGCATGAACACGTTATTGCTTATGCTTCGAGACAGTTGAAGAAGCATGAGCATAACTATCCAGTACATGACCTAGAGCTCGGGGTTGTGGTTTTCGCCCTAAAGATATGGAGGCATTATTTATACGGGATTCATTGTGACATCTTTTCAGATCACAAGAATCTCAAGCATATCGATACACAGAAGGAACTAAACCTGAGACAGAGGAGGTGGCTGGAGTTCCTCTGTGATTATGATTACAAGATCCACTATCATCCGGGGAAAGCGAACACGGTAGCAGATGCTTTGAGCAGGAGGGCCGGCACTTCTGGACCGGAGCCCCGATTGATGTCTATAGAGCTGTTACAGATGATGGAGGACATGCACATTACCATGGTGTCCGAGACCGAGCCAGTAGTATATAGAGAGTATTTGAGCTCAGTGATCAGTGGCGATGATATACAGGAGCGCATACGAGAACATCAGAGGCTGGATGCTGCATTACAGCCGATTTTCAGTGCCCTAGAGAGGGGCAAGGTCGAGGACTACACGCTACAGGATGATCTTCTTCGGTTCCGGGGGCGCATCTACATACCGGGAGGGGGCAGTATCCGGGAGGACATACTCAGAGAGGCACATTGCTCGAGATATTCAGTGCACCCCGGCATCACCAAGATGTGGGCAGATTTGCGGAGGTCTATGTATTGGCCCGGGATGAAGAGGGAGATCACGGATTTTGTGACCCATTGCGAGACCTGCCAGCGTGTGAAGGCAGTATGCAAGAGCCCGGGAGGTTTACTACAGCCACTGCCAGTTCCAGAGTGGAAGTTCGAGGACATTGCTATGGACTTTGTACACGGATTGCCTCGCTCCCACTCTGGGCATGATTCTATATGGGTTATAGTGGATAGATTGACCAAGGTAGCGCGGTTTATTCCAGTTCGAAAGGATGCCCCAGTTGCAGTTCTGGTGAGATTATTTGTGGAGCAGTACATTAAATATCATGGCATCCCCAGTACTATTATTTCGGACCGTGATGGTCGGTTCACCTCGAGCGAGTGGAGGGTCGTGCATGCTTACTTGGGATCTCGGCTTACTTTTAGTACCGCCTTCCATCCGCAGACCGACGGACAGACCGAGCGGACCATCCGGACTATGGAGGACCTGCTCAGACTATGCATATTGGATACGGGGAAGCCTTGGGAGAGGCTGCTTCCATTGATTGAGTTCTCGTATAATAACAGCCACCAGGCTAGCATCAGGATGGCTCCATACGAGGCACTTTATGGGAGGAGATGCCGGACACCGCTATCATGGGTTCAGGATGTGGATACCAGGGCCCTTGGATCTGATTATATAGAGGATACTGAGGCTCAGATTCGATTGATCAGAGATCGGCTACTAGAGGCCCAGAGCAGGCAGGCAAAGTATTATGATGCTCGGCACCGGAAGGTGGAGTTCCAGGTTGGAGACAGGGTATTCTTGAAGATACATCCAGTACACGGTGTCTCTCGGGTGCGGAGGCACAAGAAGCTCAGTCCACGATACATGGGGTCATACCTGATCCTGGCGCGGATCGGCCCCTTGGCTTACCGACTGCAGCTGCCACCGGAGTTGGGTGCATAACATGACGTCTTCCATGTCTCTTCCTTGCGAAGAGCTCTCCTTCGGCCGGAGCAGCACATTACTACTACAGCCGGACTGGTAGAGCCTGACAGATCAGTGAGATTGGAGCCGATCCGGATTGACGATACAACCATCCGAGTGTTGCGGAAGAAGAAGGTCCCTCTTGTGAAGGTGCTGTGGTCCAACCATGGACGGGAGGAGCACACTTGGGAGCCTAGGGATCTGATGCTGGAACAACACCCGGAGCTATTCGCATTAGGTACTTTTAAGTTATGTCTTTAAATTTCTTGATGATTCTTGCAAGTAGAACCCCGTAGACCCGAACTTAAATTTCGGGGACGAAATTATTTTCTTGTTTATTGGAATTTGTAACATCCCATGTTACTTCTGGACCCCCTCAACTTAGATTGGGTTAGGCATGGGTGAGATTTAAGGAAGACCAACTATGTTTGACCCTAGATAGTGGGTGGTAGCCATGTGGGGCCCACTATAGGACCATAGTCAAACTAGGTCAAACTAGCCTAAGTGGGGACCCTAGCCACTCCATGACCCCACCACATTTCCCTAACCCTAAAGACAATCTAAGTGGACCCTAGGGCATACCACTAGGTCAACACTTTGACCTAAATTGACCAAAGTCAACCTTCGGCTTAATTGGTCAAACCCACACTCATAAGCCCAATTAACCTAAGTAGGGCACACCCTTGACCCAACCCAAGTTGGGTGGTGCCACTAGACCCATTTCCACCAAGTAGGGTCAGCCCACCCACCATGGTTGACCAAGTCAACTCCCCAAGTCAACAAGTCAACAAATTGACCTAAAGGAGTGAAATGAAGACCAAGCCATTTTCCCTTGGACCAAGCCCACCAAAATTGGCCCATGGCCAGCCCAAGTGAACAAGACCAGTCCTACCCCTCTAAATCAGGAGAGAGAATACATGCAAGGGGGTAAAATTGGGATTTTAAGGGTAGGAGGAGAGAGAAAATGGAAAGAGAGGAAATGGTGGCCACATGACCACCCCATCAGCTGGTTTTATCTGCCCAAAACCAGGTGGCCGACCTCCCCTCTTCATTTCCAGCAGAAAACCAGGGCTGTGTGCCACTTGGCAGCTGGGCGGAGCAAACAAAGCTCGAACCGAGCTCAATTTAGGTGTATCTCCATGTACAGCCAAGATCAGTCCAAACAGACCTCACCAGAAGCTTCAGGAGATAGAAGGGAGTGGAAATCGAGTGTTGGATCATGGAGAATGGTGGAGAATCGAGTTTTCGGGGTGGAGCTCGCCGGCGCACCACCACCACGGCAAACCGCCGCCTGACCCGCAGCCAAGCCCCAATTCAGGTGCGTTTCACCTCACCTCTTCCCGTACTAGAATTCTAGATCTATTTAGGGAGATATCGGGCTCAATCGAGCCCGATACCATGAGAGGAAAATGGAGAAAACCGAGCTTTTTCTTCTTACTCGGGTTCGCCGGAGGAGCCAGCTCGGGTTCGCCGGAGGAGCCAACTCCGGTGGCCCCACCGCCGGGAAACGCTAGCCCCCACCTTAACGAAGGTGGTGGCGATATCCGCCGGCGGTGGTGGTGGCTCAGCTGGCCGGAAAACGCCAGCCAACATCATCCAGGAAAATGAAATCGTAGTCGTCCATCCATTGGGGACGATGAAACGATCCCGTCGGTTTCCGGCTTTAAGATTCGTGCAATGTATTTAAATGATTAAATTTTATATGATGAATAGTGAAATCCCTGTCACACAAATACAACCAATTTTCATGTTAATTTTAGGCCTCTTAGAGGCCTTTCCAGAACTTAGTCTCTTAATAAAATTGTAGATGATGGTCTTATCTTTAATTTGCCACCTTACACATGTGATTTGGTGTAGTGTACAGTCCTGTAGGACATTTCTCGTAGGACTGGTCCTAGAGTAGGGAAGAAATCAAATTGGATGCCGAGGTCAAACCATTAGTCACCATGGCCCCAAATTTTGGGCACATGCATAATTAGGGCATACTTAGCCCCTGCCAAAATTAGGAATTTTTAGAGAACATTTTCCTATAGTTTTTGCCAAAATATCAAAATACAAATAAATGAAATATATGGTGTTGTACACCTCAACATGGTCCCAAATCTTCGTGGTAGGTCAATGGGGACATCATTGGTGCATGATAAAATTTTTAGTACTTTGGGTTCACTGCATGTTGGAGAATCCACTTGCATGTGTTAGCTCATGTTATGTCTTGGTGTGCAATTAGCAAAAATGCAAATATAGTGTATTCAGCCCAATGGTGACATGTAAAGGTCTTGGAATTATTTACAGTGGTTCATTAGGGTAAATTTCATCCCTCAAATTAATCATGGATTTTTTGGAATCAAAAATTCCATTTATTGGAATTTATTTTAAATATAGCTATTTTGGAAATAAAATTGGAAAATAGGTTTTCCTCAAGTACAAATCCTAAACTTTCGCCAAGGCATAGAGAATGTCACATTTGACTTAGGAAAAGTATGATCTCTCTGTTTTGAAGAACGTTTGGACTAGATATCTTAAATTGCCCATTTTACCCTTATCTTATTAATTCTTGAAATGATGGATATGTACCTCAGAAACATTTGGAATTTATTATACTGCTATAACATGGTATTATTAGTTTTGCATGAATTTCTCAGAATTAATGGATGCATTGTTAGTTGTTAAATTAATACAATGGCATTTTTGGTAAATATGTTATAATGGAATTTTATATGCCATCACACAATAAATGTTGATGATACTCTGCCAATAGTAATAAATTAGTGTTCTAAAAGTTCTGTAATTTTCCTGGAATTGTTGATTACATAATGCCTATACTTCATTTGGATAATGGAATTTGTGTGAATTTGATATTAAATAGGAAATGAGAATAAATAATTAAAGGAAAATTATGAAACTCTGTAGGCTGCAATATTTTATCAATATACATCTCAGGAAAAATTTCCTAGGTCAGTGGATATTTAATCTTACTACTTCATGTGTAAAGTGACCTAGTGTTTAAATTAAAAGATTTAATTAAAGGACTATTTGGCCAAGACAAATTATGAGAATTCATAGGGTAGTTCCCTTAGTCCACACCACCCTAGGATAAATATTTAGAGGCAAGATGCCTTAAGGTTTGGAAGATCACATTTTTAGGGTAATCATAGGACATGGTCTGCATATAACACAAATAGATCTTGCCTTAGGGGTTACCAGGGATTGATTATCGGCTAAAATAAAAGTGTTCAACATGAATAACCCTGGTGGGTAGAGTTGTCTTAGTGAGGGATCAAAAGTGCAAGTCTTAGTTAGCAACTGGAGTGGGGGTCGGCGGAAGACCGTCGGCTTCCTAGTAACACCTTAAGTCACTAGGGTTGTACTAGAGCAATAAGGAGAGCTGGGGAGATACATGGGTAGCCATCAACTAAAATAAGTATCCTTGCAAAAGGGAACGCTGTGCGTAATCCCAACACAGTTCCTAGTGCCCCTTGAGAGCCCTTCACAGGGAATACCGGGGGCAGTCCTGGGATTAACCTTAAATCTCTAAGTATAATAACCCGTAGACAAGAGTAGTTTAATAGGTTAGGACATTGTTGTACCTTCTCGCCCGTGTAGGGTTAGAGAGATTCATGATATATGCTCACCCGTTTAGGGTTGGAGGGATTTGGTATAAAGGCACTAATATGCGTTCTCACCCGGGTTTGGGTTTGAGGGATTCAGGACGGGTTCGGTCCTGCGAGCGGGAGGCTCGGTATGAATTACTTGCATGTGCATAAATATTGTGGCGGGGCATGCGGTACTGGCCTTTCGTCACACCGATGGCAGTACGGTGCACTAGGCGGTTGTGAGAGTTAGAGGGGCCAGTGGGTTGTTTTACACTGCGGTCTGGAGGACGATCCCCGATAACACACATCCGACCCAACAAGACTGACGGGTTTGTCAGCAAAGTACGTACGAGAGACTCTAGAGTGCACCTTGGACATGTATAGAGGCGTATGAGAGGTGTCTAAGGCTTGGTAGTGTGCATACCAGTCTAGAAGCGGAGACGCCCGCTCCGCTGCTGCCGTAGCCACAGCGGTGGTACCCGAGAGTGATGCTAGCTCTCAAAAAGTGGGAACTAAAGGTCTGTGATCACAGAGTCGTTGTGTATGAGTTGCACTTGCCTGCGCATAAAATTGCATCATATCATTCATTCATATTAGGTCATACGCTTCATAGATCCTTATCATATGAATTAGTATGGGCTCTTTTATATGTTAAGTTAAATTTCCTGGAAACCCTAACTTATATATTTGTATGGGCATTTATATAAGTTAGGGTACGTTTGTGATGATAGCATAGTGGTAGTTTAGTTTATTTACTTGTTCATATTACTGTTGTTTACTTTCCTTTACTACACTGCTCTTACTTATTACTTGTACCGTACTTAGAACTACTAGAGTAGAACTACATTACTTATTACAACTCAAGTTAGATACTGTCACCTGCTTCCACTTTGCTACCCCTTTTGTTGTCCTCCGCTTCGTCCTCCCGCTCGGTGCCTAGGAGCTGCGGGGCGAGGTGCGGAGGAAACGACTTAGTCTTTTTGACTAATGGTCGGTGACCAACTATTTTTATGAGCCCGGGGAGATGGAGCACCAGCACGTCGAGGAGGTAGGACATGAGGAGCAGATATCGCTTCAGCAGGCTATTACCACTACTGTGCGTCCTCAGGTGGGACGAGATCTGATGTTCTAGTTTAGCTTCCACATTTATTATTTTGTGAGAGAGTGATTTTGATGTACTGGCATAAGCCCTTTTTACTCTTTCATTTGTACTCTTCTGTGGACTATAATGATGTACTTTTCATTTCATTTACATGATTGTACCATGTGACTTGTGGACTGATGGTTTTATATACAGTTTTACTTCTTTCTTCTCATATTGGCCTACAGGTTGAATGATCGTACTAGCCGGCAGAATCGGCGTGTTGCGGTGTCGACTAACCCGTGAGTTAGTGTCACCGTAAGACGGCGGTTCTGGGCATAAGATCTGGTAGCCCTCCTTGGTAAGGGGGAGGGGGGTCTTACACTACAGCTTGTTAGATACTCAAGCAGTTGTGTCGATACCCAGAAGAATTATGTCGACACACAGAAAGGCTGTGTCGACACCCAGAGGATTTGTGTCGACACAACAGACTATCAGTCGACACAGATAAAATTAGTCGACACTAGCTCAGTCGACAAAAGAAGGATTTGTGTCGACACAATTCACAGAAGCTATTTTAGAAGGATAAGTCAAATTCTCAGCTCGATGAACTTGAGATATTTCTCTGAGCTGAGCTCGATGATCTTCATTCTCTGGTCGACAAAATCTGGGATATTTCTTCAACTATATAAAGTCAGGATAACTCCAAATTATTCTAAGTCCAACTTCAGACTTTGCTCGACGAACTGGATCCTGAGCTCGATGAACTTGGACCTCAACCTCACAAGAACCTTCAGTTAGAAGTTCTCAGGTCGACGAACTTTGTTCGTTTGTCGACGAATTCTGGATCCTTTACTTCAACAACTATATTCATGAATTATTATAAGTCCAGAATAGTTGCTGAACTCCATTCGACGAAATTACAAACTCAGATCGACGAACTTCAGACAGAAAAGGCAAAGGTTCTGAAGTATGCAGTTCTGTTATCAGCTCGATGATCTTGGAACTCCGCTCGAGGAACAAGAAGTCATCTGCTCGATGAATACAACTTCTCAGCTCGACGAACTGGTAATTCAGTTCGATGGATTCTCCCAACTATTCGACGATTCCAGACTTAGCCATTTCCGGTATTCTGTCATCACTTAAATGCGAAAATTCCTGAAACATTAATGCTCTAACATTCTCTGAATGTATCCGTTAGAGGGAGCATTAATTACGGTTTTCCTCAGGATTATTACTTGCCGATTTTCCAAAAGATAGTTGGGGAAATTAATCAATGCTGATTATTCTCAAGGCAGTCAGCATTAATGACTGAGGCATTCAAAAAATTTGAAAGATATAGAAGAAGAAACACATGAATTCATACATATAAAAAAAGAGACAGAACACAAAAATTAGCAGCTTACAGTGACAAGCAGAGATCATTATTCAGTAGAAGAAGAACAATCATACAATTACAAGAATCTTCTTCTTCCTTATACTCTCCAGGACTTCCAAGGACAACTACTATCAAATCAGTCAAGAAGTTCCTGCATCTCTGCTAGTCAAGAACTCGGCTTGAAGGCCTATCACCCTGCAACAAAGCTCCAGATCTTCCCTGAACCATTCTACATCTCAGGGGGAGCTGTTTGCTAACATCAGTCCACATAAGTCTTCTCTCTAATTGTTGACAGAGAAGACATAATCAACTCTCTAACCCCCACCTCTGTAAAGGGTTGTCATCTCCCTTCAAAAGTGATTCCTGGTTGCAAGTCTCCTGATCAAAAGACTTGAGTTGGTTTTTGGGGACCTGATCAAAACCCTTTGGTGTCAGGCACCTGATCAACAACCTGAGTGGATTCCTACCAGGCTGGTAGAAGAGTGGACTACCCAGATTTGGGGAACCACTATAAATTTCATGTGTCGTCTGGTTGCCTATATTTCTTTTTGTTCTTGCTGTGCTTGTGAATTAGGTTTACTATCTGCTAGTATTTCATCATTTCCTGCACTAGGACTTAATAAGTTTTTTTAAGTATACTCTATTCACCCCCCCTATAGAGTATTATAGATGTAACTCTAACTTTCAAATGGTATCAGAGGAGGTTCCTTCGGTTGGACAAGTTAACCCTTGAACCAAAGATCATTTGTTAGATCTACACATCACTTTATTCATATTTAATTTAGAAACACAGCCATGGCACAGAACAAAGATTATGCAAGAACCAGACCTCCTATTTGCAACCTTAACAGGTTTGCCATCTAGAAGGCAAGAATCAAGCTGTATATGAATTCTATTGATGAAAATATTTTTGATTCTATCTTAACAGGAGTACCTCCACCACCTGCTGCTCCTCCGAGCACTTCTACAAATATGACTGCAGTACCTCCTCCAGACTACAAATGATGCATACAAGATAAGCAAAGATGGTTGATGCAAAAGCCATGAACATACTGGCACAAACTATGTCTGATGATGTATTTCAGAAAGTTGATGAGTGAACCTCAGCAAAAGCCATTTGGGATCCCCTAAACCAAATGGTGGATGGATCAGCAGATGAGAGAAAGGATAGGAGATCAAATCTCATATCCCAATATGAAAACTTTAAGAAGCAGGGAGCTGAGACAGTTTCAGAGATGTACAATAGGTTAAGCTCAATTATTAATGAGCTTAAGACCTTGGACAAGAACTTCACTCTTACAGAAGTGAATGATAAGATTATGATGTGCTTTCCAAGCTCATGGGATACAAGAATCTAGCCCATCATGGAAGTAAGATGCCTGAATGAGATTTCATATGAATCTCTATTAGGCAAACTAAAGTCTTATGAGCAGCTGATAAAGACCAGGGAGGCAGATGAACAAAGAACACCTCCTGTAGACAGAAGAGAACAAAATATAGCCTTCAAAGCTTCAGAAGAATAAGAAACTTCAACAACAAATGAAGAGCTTATGAGTCTCTATGCTAAGAGATTCTTCAAGATGGCTAGAAAGGACTTTAGGAGAAAGTCAGCAAGAACAAATGACAAAACATAGTATGATAAGACACCAACTAAAGAAGATGTGTGCTATGGATGCAGAAAGCCTGGGCACTTTCTGTCTGAGTGCCCAGAGAACCAGAAGAAGGACAAGAGAAAGGTATAGGACTCTAGAAGATAGTACATCAGCAAACCATCTTCCACCAAACACAAGAGAAAGGAAAAGGTGTTTGTGGCTGAGACCTGGAGTGAGACAGAAGATGAGTCAACATCTTTAAGCTCCAGTAAAGATGAGGAAGAAGAAGGAGCAAAAGAGGTTTGCCTCATGGCAATTGATGCCTCAAGAAGTCATTCAGAAGATGAAGATTCAAACAATGACGAAGCTTCTGAATCAGAAGCTGATCAGGTATAATCATCTTTTGATTTTAACTCTGACTCTTTAAAATCAGATTTCAAAATTATGTGTTTAGACTTGATACATTCTGAAACGGAAATTAAAACTCTTAGGGAGAAACTAGAAACTTTAGAAAATGTTCACTCTGAAAACATTAGACTAAAAGATGAACTAAACTTAGCAAATGAAAAAATAATTTCAGTAAAAACTGAGCTTTGTGAGGCCAAACAACTTGAGGAAACTCTCAATGGGAGAAGCCTCAAGCTGATGGATATCACAAGCACTATCAATGCCAGACTTAGTGGCAAGCAGGGCTTGGGTGCTCCATCAGGTTTGGTCCCCATTCTCAGGAAGAACATTTTATCAACCCCAATAAAATTTGTGTCTGCTAAAGGGAAAGAAACTGTAAATAATGAACTACCAGTAGAAAAGATCCCTAAGACAGTAGGACAGAAAACCAAGAACCAGAAAACACCTAATAAAAATAAAGTTCAGCAATTTTTGTCGAACTCAGATCGACGAAATGGGGCCAGCGAACCCAAATCGGCGAACTATGAACGGAAACTATAGTTATATTTATTCGTCTAACTGCGATCGACGAACCTTGCATGGTTCGTCGAACAGAGGTCAACGAACGTGGGGCACAGAGAATGAACATGTTCTTTCTCCGGGCAGAGAACAACGATCTCAACCCATTTCGTCGAACTCTGGTCGACGAACCCGGGAAGACTTCACCAAAACTATAATTCCAACAGAAACTTAAATAATTCTAAGAAACCATTTAATCCCCTAGCTGACTGGATCAAACCACCTAGGAAATATCACCCCCTGGGATACAAATCTCAACCTGAATTTTCTGTTATCTCTAGTTTTTCATATCAGCCATACAAAGGGCCCAAGGTAACATGGGTCAAAAATCATTAACTATTTGTATTGCAGGTGAAAAATTGTCCAGGGGTAAATCAAACTTGGTACCTGGACAGTGGCTGATCCAAACATATGACTGGCAGCAAGGACATCTTATTCAACTACAATTCCAAACTAGGCCAAAGGTTATCTTTGGTGACTCCAAATGTGGTCAGTTATAAGGAATTGAAGAAGTAAGAATAGGAGCTGTCACATTCAAAAAGGTGACATATGTAAGTGGACTCAAGCATAACCTCATCTCTATAAGTCAGTTATGTGATGATGGTTATCAGGTATAATTTAATCCATCCACTTGTTCTATTATTGATAAAAATAACCAAACTATTTTAACTGGAAGTAGACAAGGCAACATTTACTTAGTAAACTTTCTTTCTTCCAAAACTGATATCTGTTTGCTAAATTTAACTAGTACTCAGAATGATTTATGGCACAAAAGACTAGGAAATGTAAATCTGAAAAATATTACTAGGTTATCTAAGCACAACCTTGTTAGAGGTCTACCTTCTGGTCCCTACAAGAAGGAAGGTCTCTGCAGGGCTTGTCAATTAGGCAAGCAAACTAAAACTACTTTTAAATCAGTTAATAAGAGTGATTCACCTAGGATTTTGTACTTGCTGCACTTGGATCTCTTTGTACCCATTGCTGTACAAAGCCTACGTGGGAAATCCTACACTTTAGTTATAGTGGATGACTTTTCCAGGTTCAGTTGGGTATTCTTTCTGAGATCAAAGTCAGATACATTCAAGGTTCTTACAGATTTTCTCAAGACCATATAGATTGAGTTCTCTACTCATGTTGCATTGATCAGAAGTGATCATGGCACATATTTTGAGTCTCTTCTTATGCATGAGTTCTATGAGAAGGAAGGTATCAGATATTGCTTCTCAGCTCCTAGAACTCCCCAACAAAATGGGGTAGCTGAAAGGAAAAATAGGACACTCATTGAAGCTGGAGGTACATTGCTTGCAGATGCTTACATGCCCCTCACCTTTTGGGCAGAGGCTGTAAGCACAGCAAATTATGTCTTGAACAGGAGCTTTATTCATAAATTAAAGAACATGACTCCCTATGAATTACTCAAGGGGAAGAAACCTAAAATAAACTATTTTAAAGTATTTGGTTGTACTTATTACATACACAATAACAACAAAAAATACATTAGAAAGTTTAAGGCTAAGGCTGAAGAGGGAGTTTTTCTAGGATACTCCCAAGTAAGTAGGGCCTATAGGGTGTTTAATAAATCAACACTAAAAATTGAAGAATCTATTCATGTTTCCTTTGATGAGACTAATATGTATTGCAAGGAGAAAGAAACTTATACAAATAGCACCTTGCAGGTACCCCACTTGTGTGAGACCTTGGATGGACTAAACCTCACCCAAGAGGTTCCAACTCATCCCTCTCTAGAAGCCATTGAAGAAAGTGAAGAGGAACAAGTTGATGCAAATGAATCTCTACCAACAGCAAATGCAATTCCACAAGAGGAATCAATACCAAATGCTGTTGAACAACCGACTCCACTCACTGAACTTGTCGCACTTAGGGATCACCACAGATCTCAAGTAATTGGAGACATATCAGTAGGTGTACAGACAAGGCATCAACTCAACCATGATGTGATGCATGCCTGCTTTCTCTCCCAAATTGAGCCTCAATCCATAACTGATGCTGAGCAAGATCCCCATTGGATTCTTGCAATGCAAGAGGAATTAAATAAATTTGAGAGATGTAGAGTTTGGGACTTGGTTCAAAGGCCTAAAGGCTATCCAGTGATTGGAACTAAGTGGGTTTTCAGGAATAAGCTTGATGCCCAAGGTGTGATTGTGAGGAACAAGGCTAGGCTTGTTGCTCAGGGATATATGCAAGAAGAAGGGATTGATTATGATCAAACCTTTGCACCTGTGGCAAGGTTGGAAGCCATAAGAATATTCCTTGCCTATACAGCATTAGAAAGATTCAAGGTTTTCCAAATGGTTGTAAAGAGTGCTTTCCTAAATGGAGTACTACAAGAATAGGTTTATGTAGAAAAACCTCCAGGTTTTATCTCTTCAACTTATCCATCTCATGTTTCTAAACTGCATAAGGCTCTTTATGGTCTAAAGCAAGCTCCAAGAGCTTGGTATGAGACCTTAGTTAGCTTTCTATTAGAGCATAAATTTACAAGAGGAACTGTAGATAAAACTCTTTTCACTAGACATCATAAGGACCAAATCTTATTAGTGCAAATATATGTTGATGACATTATATTTGGCTCTACAGATTCAAAACTATGGAAGAGGTTTTCTGACCTCATGCTTTCCAAATTTGAAATGAGTAGCATGGGAGAGCTTTCCTACTTCCTCGGACTCCAAGTGAAGCAGCTCCCTGATGGCATTTTCATCTCTCAAGCAAAATATGCTAAAGAACTTCTAAAGAAGTTTGGGATGACTGATGCCTCAGCCAAGAAAACTCCCATGGCTACCAATGCTGTTGTGGATTCTGATGCACCAGGGAAACCTTTGTATCAGAAACTTTATACGGGCATTGTTGGGTCCCTATTATACCGCACAACAAGTAGGCCTGATATTTTTTTGTCACATGTCATTGTGCTAGGTTCCTAGTGAACCCTAAAGAATCCCATCTAATTTTATTAAAAGATATTTTAAGATATATAAAGAGTTGTCCTAATCTAGGCCTATGGTATCCTGCTAAATCAGAATTTGAGTTAACTGGATACTCTGATGCTGATTTTGCTGGATGCATGGTAGATAGAAAAAGTACTTCCGGAACTTGCCAGTTCCTGGGTATAAGATTAGTATCATGATTTTTTAAAAAGCAAACATCAGTGTCAACTTCAACTGCTGAAGCAGAATATATTGCAGTAGGCAGCTGTTGCTCACAGATGCTTTGGATACAAAATAAGCTTCTAGATTATGGGTTCAATTTAAATAATTCAACACTACTTTATAATAATACAAGTGCTATAGCCATAACCCAGAATCCAGTTCACCATAGTAGGATAAAACATATTGATATAAGACATCATTTCATTAGTGAGTGTGTAGACAAAAAGAAAATCAATCTTGTCTATATTTACACTGATTTACAAAGGGCTGATATATTCACCAAACATCTGGATGAGAGAAATCTTATTTTCTTTGTAAATCATCTTGGCATGATCAATGGAGAAGATTTTATTTGATTTCTGTATGCACTCGACGAATTTTCCAAAGTTCGTCGAATGGAGTTTGACGAACCGGGGAAGGTTTGTGAGATATTCGTCGAACGGAGTTTGCCGAATTCTCTGTGTGAAATAATTTTCATCGCCCGGAGATCGACGAACTTACTTCAGAAGATATTCGTCGACCGGAGTTCGACGAATTGTCTTCAAGTCTTCAGGGTGAGATCGATGAATTATTTATTACTAAATCATTTCGTCGAACTCAGTTCGAAGAACTTTTTTTATTTTTATGGAGCGGAGTTTGTCGATTTATATTCTGGAAAACCCTATATCTAGGTTTTCTTCGACCTCCATCCCACGCCTTCTATTCTCTTGCACTTGATCGTCGTTTCTCTCTTTTGCAGGTGATTTCATGGCGATTCCAGTGGGAGCTTTGGCTGCGATGAAGTTCGATACTGCATTTGATGTGGATTTTGAGTCATTTCAACATTCAGATCCCATATTTCTATATACTCTGGAACTTCTTGAAGATCAACAACTTAAACCCCTAATGACTACAAGGATCAAGCTGCACAACACTGAAATCAGGGAATGGGTCTACACTCTATCACAAACAGAAGAGAATATCATGACGGGCACCATCGCGAGTAACTCCATCTCCTTAACACCCGCCATCTTAACTGAAATCTTTGGATTAAGAAATGGAGAAGAGGAACTCGAGATTGAAGTAGAGGAATGGGATATGATGCTATGCCTCATGGAGTATACTGGAGATAATCCTAACAAGCTTTTGAAGAAACACATGTTTGCCCCCTATACATTTTTAGCCGACTTATTTGGCAAAGTATTACTTGAGAAACACACTGCCCATAATTATATCACCAAACAACAATTTCTGGCTATGTGTGCCATAATAAACAAGAAACCAATAAATAGAGCACAGTTTTTGTTTGACCTGATAAAGAAGAAAAAGACCAAGAAGGAAGTTTGTTTTGGAAGAATACTAGGAATATTTCTATAGGAAAAGGCTGTAGAATCACTGGTCTCCCAGACCATCTTCATCAATGCCAGTAAAAGGCTAACACGTGCCTTATTTTGCAGGTGGGAGAGGACCATCACTAAGCCCTCTAAGGCTTCCACCTTTTCCACCACAGCTTCTGAAGGCACAAGGGCTGTTAAGGCCACTCCCCACCCTACTAAAGCGAGCATTCCCTCCACATCTTCTCTTCCAGCCTTTCATTCAACACTACCACCTTCATCTCAACATGCTCCATCTTTACCAGTTGACATCACTGACATCCCCGCTTCCCCTCTTCAAGAACATCCACCAACCACACCTCCTGCTTTCCCTCATGACACATACATTTCCACACCACCTCAATCTCATCTTCCCCCACATCTTTCTTCCATTCCATCTTACCATCTCTCACCAGACACAATCCTGACAGATTCCACCCATCCCTCCCTATCATCATCCATCATCCCTCCAAGTGTTCCAATCCCTGCTGCACCACTTTCTACCCCTACTATAGTTTCTACTTCCACACCTTCTGCACCAACCTCTCCCACAATATCATTGGATCCCTCTACCATATCGTCTATCATCTCCATCATCACTCCCCTTCTTAAATCCATTATAGCAGAGGCTATTACCCCTCTTGCTACCACCATCTCATCTTTATCTGCCCAACTATCTGCTCTTACTACTGCCCCATCTTCAGCCCGGGGCCTGGCCTCAACTCCCACTGACACCAGGCAGGGGGAGATGTCTGATGATGAAGCAGCAGCTTCAGCTTCAGAGTCTTCAGCTCCAGCTCTAGCAGATGCTCCAGCTTCACCAGCAGCATATAAAGAATGTATAGATAAAGATTTGAGTGAATTTATTGATACTGATATGGATATTGATGAGATTATTGGTGATTTCATTCTTAATCCCACAGTTAACTTAGAAGATTTGCTGAAAACTTTTGATACTGTACATATGAATCTTCTTACAGCAATATTCACTAAGCTACATTTGGTTATTATGCCTTATACATCTCCTGTCAATCCAGCAATTGCTAAGCAACTTAGGGACAGCTTTATACTTCCAGACTCTGCAGTCATTCCATCCACTCCAGAAGCTATCTCAGCACCAACCTTTGTGATGGATGACTCTCCCATGCCACATCTAGATGCATTGATCTTGGTTGACATTGCAGAAGAAAATAAGGCAGCAGCTGAAAGCTCTGTCCCAGTTACTTCTGATTCTTGTATAGCTTCTTCTCCAACTCCTGCGGAAACTCCAGCCTTTGAAACTTCTGCTCCTGCTACAGAAAAGGCTACTACTTATGCTAAAGCCTTGAAAGCATTGGATGCTCTATATGATAACCCTCAGGGTTCTGCCAGTGATGATGATGAAGATGAGGATGAAGATTCAGATGAGGAGGATACAAAGAAGAAGAGGAAACAAGTATGCAAGAAAAGAAAAGCTCCTCCTCCTCCTGCTCCTAAGCCTAATACAGCACATGACACTCCCTATTACATTCTGCAAAAGATAACACCATTCAAAGGGATGCCAGCTTGGATGTGGCTATCCAAGAATGAACAAAAGATGAGGAAGAGAAGCAGAAGATACTCTCCTCCTCCAGTTCAAAGATATTGAAAAGGTCCACCACCTCCTCCTCCTCCTACAACTGGTGCTTCTGTCTCTAGTTCTTAGAGATCTGCCCCTATTCAAACTTATTAGAGACATCAAGGGAGATCTTCTGGAAGCAGTCAGCAAAGGCATCACTCTTCAGGAAGTCAATAACAGCAACATCAACAACAGCAACATCAACAGCAGCAACATCAATAGCAGCAACATCAGCAGCAGCATCAAACTCTCTCTGCAGAACAGAAAGCTGATAGTCCCAACAGGTTATACTCACCTCCTATTCCTTTTGAAGATCCAGAAACAGCCAACACAGCTAAAATGGCCAGGTTCCAGGAATTTATTGGTCTCTCTATGATCAACAAAGCAAGAGCTGAAGGCAAGGATATCTCAGGATACTCCATTATGTCTAAGTACAGAAAAGAAGAACTCAAGAGATATAATAAGGCAAACAATTTCTTCAATGTTGATGACTACATGAAGCTGCCCCCAGAAGCAGTTGTCCCTAAGGCTACATCTTTGAAGATTATAGGAGCAGCTGACATGGCAATGTCCAAGGTGGAAGCTTCAGATCATAAGAGAGAGATTATGTTTACTAAGCCAGGAGAAAAGACTAAAAAAGATAAGCCCACAGATAAGAAACAGAATAAATAATCTTTACATTGCTTCAATTTTTTTCTCTACATTAGCTTTAAAAATGATTTGTCTGTTTAAAACAAGGCTTATGTACATATATATCTGATGCATATGTTAGTAATCTCTGCTAGATATACCTTTCTCCTGCTTTGTTTATTCTTATGTTTTTGTTTTGAGTCTATTAGTGACCTCACCTAATTAGGGGGAGATTGTTGGATCCATAGTTGATTTGGGCTAGGTTCACTAACTTAGGATGATTTGACCCAACATGTATAGTCAGGGTCATAGTTGTGTCCTAGAGTCTAGGCCAAGAGTCAACATCACATGGAACTGCCTACAACAGCTTGTCAGAGACTCAAACAGTTGTATCGACACCCAAAAGAATTGTTTCGACACACAGAAAGGCTGTGTCGACACGCAGAGGATTTGTGTCGACACAACAGACTATCAGTTGACACAGATAATATTAGTCAACACTACCTCAGTCGAGACAAGAAGGATTTGTGTCGACACAATTCACAGAAGCTGTTTCAGAAGGATAAGTCAAATTCTCAGCTCGACGAACTTGAGATATTTCTCTGAGCTGAGCTCGACGATCTTCATTCTCTGGTCGACGAAATGTAACGCCCCCGATTTTCCAGTGATCTATTTAATTTCTTATTTGGCGTATTATGACGTCAGAGCGTTATGTTAGCGCGTGTTGGTCAGGTGACGTTTTTAGAGCGTGCTTTTAGCTCTTTAGGTTCCCTGCGTGGCTTGGTGATGCCTGGTAGCAAGATTCCCTAGCGAGCCGGAGTCTGTTTGGTGACTCGGTGGAGCCTCTTGGGGAATGCTTGTGTTTTGGCTTCGGGAGTTTTGCCCGAGTTTTGCTCGTCGGATTTTGTTACCGACTTTGTCGTAGCGCGTTTGCGTTCGTTAGGTTTGACCGGCCAAATTTTGGGATTTGCGTCGGGAGTGGAAAATTTTATATTAGGAATTTAGATCGGCCAATTTTAGACTTGCTCGTCAAGTTTCGACGCGTTCCGAGCATTTTTGGAGCCTCGGCGCGCGATCGTAGTTTGTATGTTTTCGCGTACGACGTTAACTTTAGAAATTATTATCTCGAAAACGGTGCGTCGGAATTCGATTTCGACTTCGCCGTTGAATTCGTAGCGTCGTCATTCGCCTACGGTGCGAATTTCGTTCGTTTCGGCGCGCGTTTGGCCCTCCGTAACCATGCAAGATTATCTTAGTATAATAAATATATATATTATTATATATATATATATTTATATATATATAAAAAAAAGTTTAGTTGAGAATCGGTGAGAATGAATCTCACCGATTCTCACCGAATCGGTGAGATTCATTCTCACCGATCGGTTTAACCCCCCCCCCCCCTTTCTTTTTTAAATTGTTTTATTATAATAATATATTATTAATATTATATTATCTTATTATAATAAATATATTATTATAGAAGAAATCCTCTCTTCTTCTTCCCCCGATCAGCCCCCCCCCCTCCTATGCGATATTTCTTTTTTTTGCCGAGTGCGAAACCTTTCGTTCGCGAATCTTCCGGCGGCCGCCACCGCCGATCCGGTGGACGGAATTTCGATCCGATCGCGGCGTTGGAAAGCTCTCGGCGAGAGCTTCGAGATCGCGGTAAGTTTTTCCCGTTTCGGTGACCGTTTCGCCTTAGATTTTTTCGGCCCTAACCCCGGTTGACCGTTTTTTTCGTAGATCTCGTCTCCGCATGTCCCCTTTTGGACGGATCTACGTGGTGGAGTTTTTGGGAGGACGTTTTCAAGGTCGATTTGAGGCAAGTGGATTTCTCCCCTCTTGCGTGCCTCCATGAGTTGCATTTTTGTCGTATTATTCTTTTCTCCTTGTCGTAGAATAGGTGAAATTGGAATGTTCCTAGTTTAGGGCTTGTGGTTGGCCTAAACTAGGAAGTTATCGGATTTATTTTATTTTATTTTTTTTAGTTGTACTCGGCGGGTAGGGGGAAATAACTCGGCGGGTAGGGGAAAATAAATCGGCGGGTAGGGGGAAATACTCGGCGGGTTTTGGTCGTAGAACTTGGTAGTTTCTAAGTGGTGTTGTCGGCTAGTTTTGGCGCCGAATCGTGGATCCTTAGCATGTGGTAGCTGGATTTCTGAAGGAGTATGGTACCAGGGGAGTTCGAGCCGTGGCCACCACCATTCCCTCCTTTGGATATTTTTTTGGGTTCCTGTAAGAGGTTGGAACTCTATGTGTGTGGACCCTGTGGCGGCCCCTTTAGTACTCTTGAGACACCTGGACCTGGTTGTTCGGTTGTGACTGTTCTTAGTCTCCGACACAGGTTTGGGATTTGTGTCAGTGCTAATGATTTACAAGTTTAGGACTGTTAGTTCCTTCTTACTGTTCATTTGATGCATATTGGTTTTCTTCTATCTCTGCAGGCTTGAGCGGAGTTTGGTACGTTTCTGTACTTGTTGCATTTTCTCTCACTTTACTGATTATTACACCTGCATTTTGTCCTCTTTTGGATTCTTTAGCTGAGTTTTCGGCATTTACTCTTGCAGGGTTGGTAACCCTTTTTCTTTCTGTTCTTTTATTCAATTATTATCTGATGCTTCTTTGCCACTTGTTTCATTATTTCTTGCTGAGGTGTTCTTCTTTTGAATGCCTCAGGTTCAGGTCTGTAGCCGGCTGTGCGGCTAGTTTCAGGAGTTTCTCTGTGGACTGCACTTTGGCAGTGTTTTCCTCGCTTGTCGAGGTAGTTCTTTAGCCTTGTTGTAGTACAGACATACATGCTCACCAGCGAGTTCGTGTCAGGTTGTTGACGCTCGTTGGTGATTTTCCTTTGTGATATTAAGTATTTGCTTAGCTGCTAGTTTACCTGTTTTGGTGGTAGTTTCACTTGCTCTCTGGGAATGTTTTATGCTAGGTTGCTAGTTACTTTAAACCCTATAAAAGAACTACTATATGTATTGCATGATCAACATGTTTTATAAAAGCTCAAACTCTATTTTCCAATGCGTAAAAAGATGGTTTTCTTTATAAATATTATAAATTGAAATCTAGGGTCTTGCATAGTGTAAGTTGTCCTCTTAGGACGCTTATGCGCTCTTTTAGGATGTTTAGCATAAATGAAGTATTTTTCCGCTACGTATAAAATAGTTTTCAAACCGTGGACTATCTGATCCACTAAGCCGAGGGATACGACCAATTAATTTAAAAATCAGTTTTCTATTCATTTTAACTTATGATTTGAAGGATTAGAGTGTTGCCTGAGCGTCAGCAGTTATCCCCTGCTTGACGTGGCATCACAGCTCGTAGTTTTCTCGTGCTCTGATTCATTATATAAATGAGAAAATGCGGGATGTGACAGTTGGTATCAGAGAGAGGTTGCTTGACAAATTGTAGGGCAACCTGTCCCTGTAAGTGTTAGGTGTTTAGAATCATACCATACACACACCGATATGTCATCAGCACGTCTTGGCTAAAGCACGAACACTACACTCATGAGCATAAAGAAGTATACGGGGCATATTATGTAGTATGTGATGCATAATATGTGTTTGTATATGGATCCACCATAGGAGGCAACATGTGAGGGTTATGTAGTATGGGATGCATAACCTCACCACATGAATGCGGCTAGCACGTTTTCCTTTTCGTTGCATGGAAATGTTATGTAGTATGGGATGCATAACATTTTCATGTGTACGCCGCTCATAACATGCATTAGGGCCTTTTTAGAATGCATAGCACAATCATGCATAGCATAACATTGCATAAGCACAACGTGCCAAGCTAAAGATTTGCAGGATGACATGTGTACACACATGATTTTGAGTCAAAAAAGAATATAAATTCATGCATTCCCGATCTAGGCACAAGAGTTAGTTGGATGATAGTGAATCATCGTAGGATAAGCATATCATCATTACAAAAAATCCCAGAGCAAGTTAGCAGCATGAGCAAGTACTTAAGTATGTATTGTTTGTACTATGTTGTTGGTTCTAGTGGGTGGGCTAGGTGTCTAATTAGTGTTTTGTTGTTCCATTAGAATGTCGAGGCGTCCTTCGACAAGGTTGACTCCCCAGTCGGAGGGAGAATCTTCAGGTGCGCAGAGCAGCGCAGTGATAGAAGGTCTGAGACAAAGCAATGAAGCCTTGTCAAAGCAAGTAGGGGATTTGCAGTCTCAGGTCCAGTCCTTGTTAGCAGTTGTGGCAGGGCAGATTCGGAGAGTTCAGGACCCTGTTGTGGGTCAAGCTGTCCCTGTTCCCCCCGCTCCTCTGGTGCCTCCAGTCATGGTTCCACCAGAGATGACCTTTATTTCTCAGTTTCAGCGACTTAGGCCTCCGACGTATGATGGCAAGGCAGATTACATGGTCTTAGACGATTGGATGATATCAATCGAGGAGATGTTCTCATACTCCGGGATCACTGATGACCAGAAGGTGATGTTAGCCGCGTATCAGCTCAAGGGGTTGGCAAAGGGCTGGTGGCTGAGGGAGAAAGAAGGTCTGAAGGACGGGTGTTCCTGGGAGTCCTTTAAGGAGCTACTTCTGAGCAAGTTTCTGCCATCGGTCGAGAGGGACCGTATGATGAATGATTTCCTGCACTTAAAGCAGAGGCAACTCACGGTTAGTGAGTACGAAATCGAGTTTAGTAAGCTAAGCCGATTTGCCCCAGACTTGGTGAGTTCCGACGAAAATAGAAGCAAGCGATTTCTGGCTGGGCTAAGGAGTGACGTCCAGCAATTAGCAAGTGCCTATGCGACCTCAAGTTATGCTGGAATGGTGGAGGCTGCCTTAAAGGTAGAGGCAATTGATAATGCCAAGAATCGAGGTCAATAACTGAGAAAGGATAAAAGAAAGTCTGATGAGGGTAAGAGTACTCAGGTCCCTGACGCGGCTCCGAGGAAGAGAAATAAGGAGGTATGCAGTTTCTGTGGCCGACCGGGCCATCCATTGGAAAGATGCTATCAAAGGTTAGGAGCTCAAAAGAAAGAGCAGATTCATGCGATCCAAGGTGTCCAAAAGAAAGATTTGCTTTGTTCGGTATGCAAGAAGCCGGGGCACGATGATGCCCATTGCTGGAAGAAGACAAGAAGTTGTTTCTTGTGCGGTCAAGTGGGTCATCTCAAGTATCAGTGCCCGCAGACTCAACTTACTATGCAGCCAGTTCCTCTTCAGGCCTTGCCGCCGCCGCAGCGTGTGGACAAGGGAAAAGGGAAGTTGAACGTGGTCTCTATGGAGGAAGCTCAGACGTCCACGCAAGTGATATCAGGTTAGATCCTCCCCTAGTTTTAATGTTTAGCTCATAGTTATAGTTTTGAGCGTTCGTCTCCTTAGTCGCGTGTGCAATTTTATAGGACGATTTAAGGTAAAGAACCGCTAGGCGCGTGTTCTGTTCGATTCCGGCGCTACCCACTCATTTGTGGCTAGGGCCTTCGTAGAGCGTTACCGGTTGGATCTCGATCGTGTTGGTGATGCATTCTGTGTCAAGTTTCCTTCAGGCGAATCTGTAGTTTCGGACCAGGGTATTCAGAGTTGTCCAATTTTGCTAGGCGATTTTCTCGCGATTGCTGATTTGAAGCTGTTGGATCTGAAAGACTTCGATGTGATCCTAGGCATGGACTGGTTGTCCAGATATGATGCTGTGATCCAATGCAATGGTAAACGCTTGGACTTCAGGATGGACAACGGTCAGCCCGGGAGTGTTTACGGTTATCTGCGCTAGGATTCTCTGACTATATCGGCGGTATGTGCTCGGAAGCTTGTAGATTCCGGATGTTTTGCTTGTTTGGTTTCGGTTTTAGAAACCAAGGTTAGTTTGCCGTGTTTGGAGGAGATCCCGGTGGTTCGTGATTTTTCTGATGTCTTTCCAGCTAATCTTCCTGGTCTCCCGCCTGATCGAGACGTGGAGTTTGTTATAGATTTGGAGCCGGGTACGCGTCCTATTGCCAAGGCGCCTTACCGAATGGCCCCACGCGAACTGGAGGAGTTGCGTATCCAGTTAGACGAGTTGCTTGAGAACGGATTTATAAGGCCGAGTTCTTCGCCTTGGGGTGCTCCCGTTTTGTTCGTCAAGAAAAAGGATGGGTCGATGAGGTTGTGCATCGATTATAGAGAGCTAAATAAGGTAACGATCAAGAATAGGTATCCGTTGCCGAGGATAGATGATTTGTTTGATCAACTGCGAGGCAGTGCCGTGTTCTCTAAGATTGACCTTCGTTCGGGCTACCACCAGTTAAGGATCCGTGAATCAGATATCCCGCGGACTGCCTTCCGTTCCAGACATGGACATTTTGAATTTTTGGTGATGTCGTTTGGTTTGACCAACGCACCTTCTGCTTTTATGGACATGATGAATAGGGTTTTCAAGGACTTTCTGGACAAGTTTGTAGTCGTATTTATAGACGATGTGTTGGTGTATTCACGCAATGTTGAGGAGTATGACCAACATTTGCGTCTAGTTTTATCTGCCTTGAGGGACCATAAGTTGTTCGCCAAGCTAAGTAAATGCGAGTTCTGGTTGCCTCAGGTTTCTTTCCTGGGTCATGTGGTTAACAAGGACGGAATCTCTGTCGACCCAGAAAAGATAGCCGCAGTTATGGAATGGACGAGGCCTGCCACACCCAAAGAAATAAGAAGCTTCCTAGGGTTGGCTGGCTACTATAGGAGATTTGTAGAGGGTTTCTCTACGTTATCTGCGCCATTGACCAAATTGACGCAGAAGAATGCAGCTTTTGTGTGGAGCGATAAGTGCGAAGAAGCGTTCCAAGAGCTAAAGAATAGACTGTGCACTGCTCCGATATTGACATTGCCTACGGAAGGATTAGACTATGTCGTTTACGTGGACGCTTCCCACGTGGGTCTTGGTTGTGTGCTGATGCAAGAAGGAAACGTGATTGCGTATGGGTCAAGACAGCTTAAGATTCATGAAAGGAACTACCCTACGCATGACTTGGAATTCGCAGCAGTTATTTATGCATTGAAATTATGGAGACACTTGTTGTATGGCGCGCAGTGCAAGACTTATACAGATCATAAGAGTTTGAAGTACGTTTTCACTCAAAAGGAGTTGAACTTGCGCCAGCGCAGATGGTTAGAGTATGTGGCTGATTATGAAGTGGAGATCCTATACTATCCGGGTAAGGCTAACGTGGTAGCCGACGCCTTAAGCAGGAAGACAGGGAAAATTTTCAATCTCTCCACTGAGTTGTTGGTAGAAGAGTTTCTTTTAATGGATATTTCAGTTGGTAGATGTGACTCGCCAAGCAGTTTGGAAGTGTCTGAGCCTTCATGGATTTCTCTTACGAGGCTTCATCAAAAGGACGATCCTGATCTACTGCACCTTCATAATAGGACTGAGAAGGGGGAGCTGCCTGACTTTTCGATCGATGACGCGGGTACTCTAAAGTACCGCGGTAGATTTTGCGTCCCCAATTTTCGAGATATTCGAGATAAGTTGTGCAGTGAGGCACACGGTTCAAGTGTGGCCTACCATCCAGGGTCTACAAAAATGTATAAGGACTTGAAACAGATTGCCTGGTGGATTGGGATGAAGGGTGACATTGCAAGGTTTGTGTCAGAGTGTTTTACATGCAAAAGAGTTAAGGCTGATCATGGAAGGCCTGGTGGAAAGTTTGCGCCTTTAGAGATTCCAACTTGGAAGTGGGAGAGTATCTCAATGGATTTCATTACTGGTTTGCCGAGATCTCCCCGAGGGCATGACTCTGTTTGGGTGATTGTTGATAGATTAACAAAGTGTGCGCACTTCGTACCCTTTCAGATTGGTTACTCGATGAAAAAGATAGCGGAGCTATATTTGAATGAAGTTATCAGATTACATGGAGTACCCGTAAGTATAGTATCAGATCGAGACTCCAGGTTTACGTCTCGTTTCTGGAAGAGCCTTCAAGAAGGATTGGGAACTGACTTGAGATATTCTAACGCATATCATCTACAGACCAATGGTCAAACGGAGCGTGTTAATCAGATTGTGGAAGATATGATCCGTTGTTATATATTAGACCACAGAGGAGCGTGGGATGAACGCTTGAGGTTGATGGAGTTTGCATACAATAACAGTTATCAAGAGAGTCTGCAAATGGCTCCTTTCGAAGCGCTATATGGAAGACGATGTAGAACTCCTCTATTTTGGGCTGAGGTTGGTGAGAGGCCGATGTTAGGTCCAGATGCCTTAGAAGAAATGGAAGTTTCTGTAAAGCTTATTCGAGAGAAGCTTCGGATAGCTCAAGAGCGATACGAGAAGAACGCCAATCGGCGTAGGTCCGTTTTGGAATTTTCTGTGGGGGACATGGTATTCCTTAAGGTTTCCCCGATGGTTGGAGTGAAGAGGTTCGGTAAGAACCATGAGTTGGACCCAAGGTATGTGGGACCATTTGAAATTGTGGAGCGGATTGGTGTGTCAGCCTACAAGTTGAAATTGCCCGCAAATTTTCCTGGCGTGCACAATGTTTTTCACGTGAGCCAACTGCGGAGGTGTGTGCTAAGTGACAGACAAGTGCTGGATGCAGTGCCCCAGTTGGAGCCTAACCTTTCCTACGTGGAAGTTCCTATTCGTGTTCTGGATGTGCAAGATCGAGTGTTGCAGAGAAAGACAATACCGATGGTAAAGATTCTGTGGAGAAACCAAGACGTGGAGAGCGCGACTTGGGAGCTGGAGTCAGCTATGAGGGAGGCGCATCCTCATTTGTTCTCCTAGTTGTGCTCGGTAAGCATTCGATAACCCTTGGTTATTTTCTTTTCCTTCTTTGGTAGAAGTGTTTTGTGCGTAAAGTTTCGGGACAAAACTTTCTTTTAGGGGAGTGACTGTAACGCCCCCGATTTTCCAGTGATCTATTTAATTTCTTATTTGGCGTATTATGACGTCAGAGCGTTATGTTAGCGCGTGTTGGTCAGGTGACGTTGTTAGAGCGTGCTTTTAGCTCTTTAGGTTCCCTGCGTGGCTTGGTGATGCCTGGTAGCAAGATTCCCTAGCGAGCCGGAGTCTGTTTGGTGACTCGGTGGAGCCTCTTGGGGAATGCTTGTGTTTTGGCTTCGGGAGTTTTGCCCGAGTTTTGCTCGTCGGATTTTGTTACCGACTTTGTCGTAGCGCGTTTGCGTTCGTTAGGTTTGACCGGCCAAATTTTGGGATTTGCGTCGGGAGTGGAAAATTTTATATTAGGAATTTAGATCGACCAATTTTAGACTTGCTCGTCAAGTTTCGTCGCGTTCCGAGCATTTTTGGAGCCTCTGCGTGCGATCGTAGTTTGTATGTTTTCGCGTACACCGTTAACTTTAGAAATTATTATCTCGAAAACAGTGCGTCGGAATTCGATTTCGACTTCGCCGTTGGATTCGTAGCGTCGTCATTCGCCTACGGTGCGAATTTCGTTCGTTTCGGCGCGCGTTTGGCCCTCCGTAACCATGCAAGGTTATCTTAGTATAATAATTATATATATTATTATATATATATATTTATATAAATAATTTATATAAAAAAAAAAAGAAAAGTTTAGTTGAGAATCGGTGAGAATGAATCTCACCGATTCTCACCGAATCGGTGAGATTCATTCTCACCGATCGGTTTAACCCCCCCCCCCCCCCTTTCTTTTTTAAATTGTTTTATTATAATAATATATTATTAATATTATATTATCTTATTATAATAAATATATTATTATAGAAGAAATCCTCTCTTCTTCTTCCCCGATCAGCCCCCCCCTCCTGTGCGATATTTCTTTTTTTGCCGAGTGCGGAACCTTTCGTTCGCGAATCTTCCGGCGGCCGCCACCGCCGATCCGGTGGACGGAATTTCGATCCGATCGCGGCGTTGGAAAGCTCTCGGCGAGAGCTTCGAGATCGCGGTAAGTTTTTCCCGTTTCGGTGACCGTTTCGCCTTAGAGTTTTTCGGCCCTAACCCCGGTTGACCGTTTTTTTCGTAGATCTCGTCTCCGCGTGTCCCCTTTTGGACGGATCTACGTGGTGGAGTTTTTGGGAGGACGTTTTCAAGGTCGATTTGAGGCAAGTGGATTTCTCCCCTCTTGCGTGCCTCCATGAGTTGCATTTTTGTCGTATTATTATTTTCTCCTTGTCGTAGAATAGGTGAAATTGGAATGTTCCTAGTTTAGGGCTTGTGGTTGGCCTAAACTAGGAAGTTATCGGATTTATTTTATTTTATTTTTTTTAGTTGTACTCGGCGGGTAGGGGGAAATAACTCGGCGGGTAGGGGAAAATAAATCGGCGGGTAGGGGGAAATACACGGCGGGTTTTGGTCGTAGAACTTGGTAGTTTCTAAGTGGTGTTGTCGGCTAGTTTTGGCGCCGAATCGTGGATCCTTAGCATGTGGTAGCTGGGTTTCTGAAGGTGTATGGTACCAGGGGAGTTCGAGCCGTGGCCACCACCATTCCCTCCTTTGGATATTTTTTTGGGTTCCTGTAAGAGGTTGGAACTCTATGTGTGTGGACCCTGTGGCGGCCCCTTTAGTACTCTTGAGACACCTGGACCTGGTTGTTCGGTTGTGACTGTTCTTAGTCTCTGACACAGGTTTGGGATTTGTGCCAGTGCTAATGATTTACAAGTTTAGGACTGTTAGTTCCTTCTTACTGTTCATTTGATGCATATTGGTTTTCTTCTATCTCTGCAGGCTTGAGCGGAGTTTGGTACGTTTCTGTACTTGTTGCATTTTCTCTCACTTTACTGATTATTACACCTGCATTTTGTCCTCTTTTGGATTCTTTAGCTGAGTTTTCGGCATTTACTCTTGCAGGGTTGGTAACCCTTTTTCTTTCTGTTCTTTTATTCAATTATTATCTGATGCTTCTTTGCCACTTGTTTCATTATTTCTTGCTGAGGTGTTCTTCTTTTGAATGCCTCAGGTTCAGGTCTGTAGCCGGCTGTGCGGCTAGTTTCAGGAGTTTCTCTGTGGACTGCACTTTGGCAGTGTTTTCCTCGCTTGTCGAGGTAGTTCTTTAGCCTTGTTGTAGTACAGACATACATGCTCACCAGCGAGTTCGGGTCAGGTTGTTGACGCTCGTTGGTGATTTTCCTTTGTGATATTAAGTATTTGCTTAGCTGCTAGTTTACCTGTTTTGGTGGTAGTTTCACTTGCTCTCTGGGAATGTTTTATGCTAGGTTGCTAGTTACTTTAAACCACATAAGTCTTCTCTCTGATTGTTGACAGAGAAGACATAATCAACTCTCGCACCCCCACCTCTGTAAAGGGTTGTCATCTCCATTCAAAAGTGATTCCCGGTTTCAAGTCTCTTGATCAAAAGACTTGAGTTGGTTTTTGGGGACCTGATCAAAACACATTGGTGTCAGGCACCTGATCAACAACTTAAGTGGATTCCTACCAGGGTAGTAGAAGAGTGGACTACCCAGATTTGGGAAACCACTATAAATTTCTTGTGTCGTCTGGTTGCCTATTTTTCTTTTTGTTCTTGCTGTGCTTATGAATTAGGTTTACTATCTGCTAGCATTTCATCATTTCCTGCACTAGGACGTAATAATTTTTTTAAGTATACTCTATTCACCCCCCCCCCCCTCTAGAATATTCTAGATGTAAATCTAACTTTCAACCTCCTCTCCCATTCAAGAATACCATCAACCCTCCCCTTCTCACTCACCACAACCAACTCCACCTCAATCCCCTCATGGTACACACATTGCCTCACCACCTTTATCTCCTTTACCCCCCCCGATTTGGACAACATCTCATTCTTCAATCTGCCTTCACCCACCCTCAATACATTTAATCCTCAGGATGTACTAATGCAAGATGCTCCACCTCCACCTCCACCATCCTTCTCCATTCGTACCTCTGTCTCCACTGCTACACCTTCTACACCACCCTCTGCAGCTCCACTATTGGATCCCTCCATCATTCCACAACTCATTGCACTTCTCACTCCCCTTCTTAAAACCATTATAGTAGAGGCCACTTCACCTTTTGCTACTTCCATTTCCTCCCTTGCTGTACAACTATCTGCTCTCTCTGCTCCTTCCTCTTCAGTTAGGGGCCGGGTTCCAGTGTGCACTGAAACCAGGTAGGGGGAGTGATGAATTGTAAATATACGCATTTTTGTGTACAATAAATAAGTCATTTTAGTTACTTTTTGTGATTTTTACTTATTTTTCCTTAATAAATTACTCATATTTTTGTAAATATTTTGCTAACATAATTAATTTTATTTTTCAGGAAAACAATTAATAATCTGCCAAAAATTAACAAGTCACGACCGTGACTTGCTGGTCACGCCCGTGACTGGGGCGTGATATCGCAAAACCCGTGAAAACCGCAAATTTTTGAAGAAATTGCTTGACACGCCCGGTCACATGCCCGTGACATGACCAGTTTCCAGCGCTCGACGATTCTCCGCTCGACGATTTTCGCGCTCGCCAATTTCCGCTCGACGATCGTCGAACACCCGTCACGCTCGTGATCTGGGGCATGACCACTCCATCAAGCTCGATGAAAAGTTCCGCTCGACGATCCTGTGATCGACGATTTTTCCGCTCGACGACTTTCCGCTCGACGATCGTCAAACCCCCGACACGCCCAGATTCACGCTGTGACCTGGGGCGTGACTCCTCCACCTCACTGACAAAGACCCACACTCGACGATCTTCCCGCTCGACGATCGTCGAGCTTGATCTTCCCACTCGACGATTGTTCTGCTCGACGATTTGTCCTGCTCGATGATTTTTCCTGCTGGACGATCTTCCCGTTCGACGATCGTCGAACTCCTCGACATTCGTGCTCGACGATTTTTCAACTCGACAAGACCCGGTGACAGCTCAAAGACCCGAGCCTAGATCTACCTCCTTAACACGCCCAGAGTCACGCCCGTGACCTGGGGCATGACCAACGCGAGACTGACACGTGTCCAGCCCGAAGTCCACTTTCCCGTCAAATCGACGACCGCATTTTGTACAGTGCTGACATGCCCCCCCCCCCTACACGCTCGTGTTAGGGGGCGTGTCACCTGATATTTTTGCCTATTTAAACCAACTTGCTGGATGTAATCCTGTTCCACTTTTTTGGTTCCATTTTTTAAGGGGAGGTGCTGCGTAGATGGATTTCCAACCTATGGAGTGAGCTTTTCTCTTTCTCTCTTTTTTTGTATTAGCTTTGTAATAGTTTTTAGACTTAATAAAAATGCAGATTGTTTCTCATTTCTATGTTTTGGACTTCATCTATGTTCCCACCCTTTGCAATCTTATTTATTCTTTATTTTAACTTTATTTTTCTTCTTTTTAAAATGTGTGTGTGTGTGTCAGAGTAAATGTTATGTTTTCATTTTTTTGGATAAGTAGCTGTTATGTTTTCATTTCATTAGCTTTTGTTAACTTAGAATTTTTATAGCTTTTACTTCATTCCTATAGATCCGTAAAAACGTTTTGAAAGTGACTTTTTTTTCACTAAGTTAGCTTTTCATTTTTCTGTTGTAAAACTTTTCTTCCTTTTTAATTTATTTGCACTTTTTTAGCATTTTTTACGGAGTTATAGGAATGAAAATATAACCTTTTTAATTTTTCATGCACTTAGTTTTTTATTTAAAACTTTGACTTATTTAATTTTTTCGTTCTCTTTTTATGCATTTCTACTGCATTCTAGCGGTAGAAATGTATTCGTTTTAATTTTTCGAGCATTTCAGTTTTTGCGTTTATTTGCAACCCTTTTGCTCGTTTTATTTTTATTGCAGCTTTTTACGGATTTCTACCGCATTCTAGCGGTAGAAATGCAGTCGTTTTAATTTTTTGATAACTTAGTTTTTTTTTCAATTTCTGTTGTGTGCGCATTTATTTTCGCCTACTCGTTAAGAGTTAAATGGCGCATTGTTTTAATTTTCTTCAAGTAGAGTGTGTGAGTTTTACTTTCTGTCGAGTGAGTGTGTTTATTTTATGTCGAGAGAGTGTGTGCGTGAGTTTTACTTTCTATAAAGTGCATGAGTGTGAGCATTTATTTAGTCCTACTTGTTTGAGTAGGACACGTTTTCTTTCTCCCGCCCACGCACTTGCGCCGGGACTCGCAATTTACAGCTTTCTTCAGTCCTACTCCTTTGAGTAGGACTTGCAATTTTCTGATTTCTTTTCCTGCTTTCATTTACTTCTTTCTTTTACTGCTTTCTTTACTGCTTTATTTTCTGCTTTTCCTGCAAGCCATCCCCATTCCGATGAGTGGCTAACTGTTCTTAGCCCTCAGTATCGAAGAGCATTGGGGCAAATAAAATAGCTTAAAATATTTAAAGGTCTCATTTTTCTAATTAATTAAAGTACTTATGGTTTGCCCGGGGTTAACGACGCATAGGACCACATATCGATGTGTGGACCCTATTTTCGTTTTCCATACGCTAGCCGAGACGCCGTGCGTATGGACAGATCACCCCTTGGCAAAGAGAGTTCCGCACTAACCCTCGAGAGAGGAGGCGCGGTAACTCTACCAGATTGGGTTCCCCACCCAATAGCGGGGTTCTTAGCGTAATGCGGGCGTTAAGAGGAATCCTTCGTCGGACTAACGTTCGGTCGAATAGTCTTACAGTTTAGGTGAGCAATAGTCCTAGAGATAAGTGAGCTCATTCTAGTGGAACCTCCACGGCCAAGTCTCCACCTTAATTAATTAGAAATTTAGGATCTCTTTTTATTTAAAGTTTATTTTGGTTCAAATTTTATTCGATGCCGTTCTGTTAAGATTTTCATCGGCTCCACCTTCTTTTTTTCAATTTATGCTTTCATTTTATGTTTTCTGTCTTTTTATTATATATAAAATATCCCGACAAAATAATTATCGGTAAAATAATAGTCCCCTCTAGGGAAGAGTAGAAATAGTCGAACCGACCCCAAGAATAATACGACCTCGATATTCCACCCGGAATATCCTGTAATACTCACGATAGGTGCACTTGCCTCCTTTCGTTAAAACTCGATCACAACTTTTTTATATCCAAAATAAATAAATACGCGCGCCCCGTTTTCTAAATAAAAAACCACTTCCTCTTTACTTAAATAAAATCGCCGGGTCATCGCGTGACCGTAAATATTTTTGGAGTTTTAACACGCAATCAAGTTTTTGGCGCCGTTATCGAGGATTTTCCAGTCGTTATTTTGAACCCTAGAAATCTATTAATTTTACCTATATATATATATACTAAAAATTACAAAAAGGGCCCACAAAATTTTTAATACTAATAATAATTAAAAATAATAATAATAATAATAATAATAACTAAAAAAAACTTACAAAATTATAAAACAAAAAAATATTTTGAAAAACTTATAAACCAAAAAAATTTCAAAAACCCATAAAACTAAAAAATCAAAAAATCTCTAAAAAACTAAAATTTGAAAAAAAAAAAAACAACAACAAAAAAAAATCTAAAAAAAACATGAAAAAAAAACTTAAAATTTTTTTTCAATATTTTTATGAAAAAAAACTAAAACACTACAAAAAAACCTAAAAGTCCAAAACTTAAAAATAAAAAAAAAACAAACCTATTAAAAACCTTAAACCCAAAACTTAACAAAACAAAAAAAACCTTAAAAACTAAAAAAACTCTCAAGACCAAAAAAACTAAAATCATACGTAAAAACAACTAAAAAATAAAAACCGTACCGAAAAACACACACAAAAAATAAAAGTGTATATGTTTTGTCTAATTTATTTTATTTTAACTTGTTTTATTTTGTTTTATTTCGCTTCGGCGCGCTTCCATTCTTGTGCGCGCTAGGGGTGCGCATTTCCATCACACTCACGTAGCTAAGGCCTTAGCTACCTTCGACTCACCCACGCACATGCCCCCCTACCGCCCACACACTTTTCGCCGAGTTTATCTTTTTCCTTTTATTTTTTTATCTATGTTATATTTTTCCTATGTCATCTCACAATAATGCAGGATTTCAACCCGGGCCTCCCCGAACTCGTCTTAGGGAAGCTCCTACCCTCTCTTTTAATTTTTTCACATATTATATTTTGTATATTAATTGTTCCGCATACTTAGACTGCAACATTGGGGGCAATGTTGGGTTTAAGTATGATGGTGTTTTCTTATTCTGCATTTTTTATTCTATACTCATAAAAATACAAAAAAAAAATTACAAAAATTAAAACTTGAAAAAAATTTCCTTGTTTTTTTTATTATCATAAAACTCAAAAAAATCATAAAACACAAAAAATTCACAAAAACAAAACTTATAAAACATCAAAAAATTCAAAAAATTTTTCTTTTATTTTGTAAATATTTTTTTAAAATAAATCTCTTTCCCACCCCCCTTTCTTTTTGTAAAAGCTCGCTTTTTAGCATCCCCGCGACGTTCGACTCATCGAACCAACCACCCAAATAAGGGTCTGTTTGCGGGCCGCCTTCGAGTTTTTACTTTGTACATTATTTAAAAATAAAAACAAAATTTTTTTTGATCTCTTTCCTCCACTATCTCCTTTGTAAATAACACTTTTTTCTCTCCTTATTCTTGTAAATTACTTATCAAATACACAAAAAAATAAAAAAATTAGAAAAACAAAAAATTCTTAAAAAGATAATAACTCTAAAAATTCAACAACAAAAAATCATAATCACAAAAAAAACTACAAAAATGATAAAAACCCTAAAATCCCAAAAATATTTTGTTAATTATGTAACGCATAAATCGAATATCTCAATTCTTAATTTTCTTGTTATCCAAAAATTTTGTTTTGAGTTTATTTATATATGAATTTTATTAATTCTCTATTTGCTATTCGATTGTTAATTATTGATTGAAAAATTTAAGTAGCCGGGGTTAAGTTTTAGAGAATTCATTATGCTTTGTTAAAGATAGCGAACTCGTTTTAGTCACTACTTCTAATTTTTCATTAATAGGAGCACGTGTATTATGTTAGGAAATAATGACTATAGAATTCAATTATATTTACTTTTAACTTTCAGAAAAATTTGAACGTACAATTTATTAAGGTTGCTCTCAAACATTTTTAGGATTAAAAATCTAGTATTTTTTCTCCCCTTACTTATCATGACCTACTTGGCATGATAAAATTTTTATCCTTAAAAGATCCTATGTCAATGGGAATAAGATTTCCTTCCATAAACATAGGCACCCAATAATTTAAAAAAATTATATGTTATGGAGTAAGAGGATAAAATTCATTACTCATACACATATACATTGGGTTAATTTTATTCTTATGAAGTTGATAAACAAAAATCATATTAGGAAAATAAGATTTCATTTTCCTAATAATCCAAAAAAAATGGAGGTTCGAGAAAAACTTACCTCACCTCAAAATCCAAACCCTCTTCATAAACCAACATCAACCCTCTTAGCCAATTTCACGATTCTAGAATTAATTCAAAAATCCATTTTAGAGCATAATTTGTAAATTATATTATTTCCAGTAACACTTCTATAAGCTAGAGTTCATATAATTCCAAACTATTTTCGTTAATCTAACCATTACAATTATTGATTTCTATTTGATTACATCAAGAAGTCTATTGGCCAAAACTTTTGCGATATTTAAATCATCAACATAATTTTAGTACTTAACTCTTATACCCTGTATATTTATTTAGGTCTCTCTTATAATTGATTAAGCAGTAGCTAAAGTTAGAGTTTTTTCTATTCCTTATAAGTTCACCTCAAACTTTTGCTCTGGAATAGCAAAAGCTTAAGTGTGGGGGTATTTAATAAATTGTAAATATACGCATTTTTGTGTACAATAAATAAGTCGTTTTAGTTACTTTTTGTCATTTTTACTTATTTTTCCTTAATAAATTACTCCTATTTTTGTAAATATTGTGCTAACATAATTAATTTTATTTTTCAGGAAAAAAAATAATAATCTACCAAAAATTGACAAGTCACGCCCGTGACTTGCTGGTCACCCACGTGACTGGGGCGTGACATCGCAAAACCCGTGGAATCCGCAAATTTTTGAATAAATTGCTTGACACGCCCGGTCACACGCCCGTGACATGACTCGTGTCCAGTGCTCGACGATTCTCCGCTCGACGATTTTCACGCTCGCCGATTTCCGCTCGATGATCGTCGAACACCCATCATGCCCGTGATCTGGGGCGTGAACACTCCATCAAGCTCGACGAAATGTTCTGCTCGACGATCCTCCGCTCGATGATTTTGCCACTCGACAACTTTCCGCTCGACGATCGTCGAACCCCCGAGACGCCCAGAGTCACGCCGTGACCTGGGGTGTGACTCCTCCACCTGGATGACAAAGACCCGTGCTCGACGATCTTCCCGCTCGACAATCGTCGAACTCGATCTTCCCACTCGACGATTGTTCTGCTCGACGATTTGTCCTGCTCGACGATTTTTCCTGCTGAACGATCTTCCCGTTCGATGATCGTCGAACTCCTCGACATTCGCGCTCGAAGATTTTTCAACTCGACAAGACCCGGTGATAGCTCAAAGACCCGAGCCCATATCTACCTCCCAGACACGCTCAGAGTCACGCCCGTGACCTAGGGCATGACAAACGCGAGACCGACACATGTCTAACCCGAAGTTTACTTTCCCGTCAAATCGACGGCCTCATTTTGTACTGTGCTGACACGCCCCCCCTACACGCCCGTGTCAGGGGGCGTGTCATCTGAAAATTTTGCCTATTTAAACCAGCTTGCTCGATGTAATCCTGTTCCACTTTTTTGGTTCCATTTTGTAAGGGGAGGTGCTGCGTACATGGATTTCCAATCTATGGAGTGGGGTTTTCTCTTTCTCTCTTTTCTTTTTGTATTAGCTTTGTAATAGTTTTTAGACTTAATAAAAATGTAGATTGTTTCTCATTTCTATGTTCTGGACTTCATCTATGTGCCCACCCTTTGCAATCTTATTTATTCTTTGTTTTAACTTTATTTTTCTTCATTTTAAAATGTGTGTGTGTGTGTGTGTGAGAGAGAGAGAGACTAAATGTTATGTTTTCATTTTTTTGGATAAGTAGTTGTTATGTTTTCATTTTATTAGCTTTTGTTAACTTAGAATTTTTATAGCTTTTACTTCATTCCTATAGATCCGTAAAAACATTTTGAAAGTGATTATTGTTTTTTTCACTAACTTAGCTTTTCATTTTTCTGTTGTAAAACTTTTCTTCCTTTTTATTTTATTTGCACTTTTTTAGCATTTTTTACGGATTTATAGGAACGAAAATATAACCTTTTTAATTTTTCATGCACTTAATTTTTTATTTAAAACTTTTGCTTATTTAATTTTTTTGTTCTCTTTTTATGCATTTCTACTGCATTCTAGCGGTAGAAATGTATTCGTTTTAGTTTTTCGAGCATTTCCATTTTTGCGTTTATTTGCAACCCTTTTGCTCATTTTATTTTTATTTCAGCTTTTTACGCATTTCTACCGCATTCTAATGGTAGAAATGCAGTCGTTTTAATTTTTTGATAACTTAGTTTTTTTTCAATTTCTGTTATGTGCGCATTTATTTCCGCCTACTCGTTAAGACTTAAATGGCGCATTGTTTTAATTTTCTTCAAGTAGAGTGTGTGAGTTTTACTTTCTGTCAAGTGAGTGTGTTTATTTTATGTCGAGAGAGTGTGTGTGTGAGTTTTACTTTCTGTAGAGTGCGTGAGTGTGAGCATTTATTTAGTCCTACTCGTTTGAGTAGGACCCGCTTTATTTCTCCCGCCCACACACTTGCGCCGGGACTCGCAATTTACAACTTTGTTCAGTCCTACTCGTTTGAGTAGGACTTGCAATTTTCTGCTTTATTTTCCTTCTTTCATATACTACTTTCTTTTATCGCTTTCTTTACTGCTTTATTTTCTGCTTTTCCCGCAAGTCGTCCCCATTCCGATTAGTGGCTAACTGTTCTTAGCCCTCAATATCGAAGAGCATTGAGACAAATAAAATAGCTTAAAATAATTAAAGGTCTCATTTTTCTAATTAATTAAAGTACTTATGGTTTTCCCTGGGTTAACGACGCGTAGGACCACATATCGATGTGTGGGCCCTATTTCTGTTTTCCATACGCTAGCCGAGATGTCGTGCATATGGACAGATCACCCCTTGGCAAAGAGAGTTCCGCAGTAACCCTCGAGAGAGGAGGCGCGCCAACTCTACCGGATTGGGTTCCCCACCCAATAGCGGGGTTCTTAGCGTAATGCAGGCGTTAAGAGAAATCCTTCATCGGACTGACGTTCGGTCGAATAGTCTTAGCGTTCAGGTGAGCGATAGTCCTAGAGATAAGTGAGCTCATTCTAGTGGAACCTCCACGGCCAAGTCTACGCCTTAATTAATTAGAAATTTAGGATCTCTTTTTATTTAAAGTTTATTTTGGTTCAAATTTTTTTCGATGCCGTTTTTTTAAGATTTTCATCGGCTCCACCTTCTTCCTTTCTTTTTATGCTTTCATTTTATGTTTTCTGCCTTTTTTATTATATATAAAATATCCCGACAAAGTAATTATCGGTAAAATAATTGTCCCCTCCAGGGAAGAGTAGAAATAATCGAACCGACCCCGAGAACAATACGACCTCGATATTCCACCCGGAATATCCTGTACTACTCACGATAGGTGCACTTGCCTCCTTTCGTTAAAACTCGAGCAAAACTTTTTTATATCCAAAATAAATAAATACCCGCGCCCCGTTTTCTAAATAAAAAACCACTTCCGCTTTACTTAAATAAAACTGCCGGGTCGCCGCGTGACCGTAAATATTTTTGGAGTTTTAACACGCAATCAGGGAGATACTCCATGAAGAAGAAGTAGCAACAGCAACAAAAACAACAGCAATAGTAGTAGCAGCAATAGCAACAGCAGTAGCAGTAGTTGAAACCCCAGCAGCAGCAGACACAGCAGAACAAGCAGATGTTGATGATGAATTCATGGATTTCATTCATTTTATTGAAACATATATGGAAATAGATACTGTAGATGATACAGTAATAGAGGAAATAATAACTGCTGGTGATTTTATTATAAATCCCACAGTAGATTTGTTAAATTTATTGAGCACTTTTGATACAGTTCATTTGAACTTTCTTCTAGAATACAGCACTAAGCCATCCATGGCTATAATTCCTTACACCACACCAATAAGCCCCAAAGTTGTCAAGCAACTCAAGGCTAGTTTTACAGCAATAGAGACTCCAGACATTCCATCTCCACCACAAGCTGTTTCACCCATTGTCTCATCTCCTCTTGCCCCAGTTTTTGTTATGGATGATTCACCACTGCCTGATCTTGATACACTGATCATGGCAGATATAGAAGACAAAAATAAGTTAGTTGCTGAAAGCACTGAAGTGTACAGTTCTCCAGCTCCAACTCCTACTCCAGCTCTTGTTCCAGCTCCTCCTCCTGCTCCATCCCAGGCTGAGAAATCTCTGATATCTGCTGAAGCCCTTAAAGAAATAAATGCAATGTATGATAACCCACAAGATTCTTCTTCTTCTAATGATGATGATGATGATGATGAGGAGGAGGAGGAGGACTCAGATGATAAGCACAAGAAAAATAAATTATCTAAGAAGAGGAAAGCTCCTCTACCTCCTGCACCAAAATTAAATCCAGCAAATGAAACACCATACTATATACTTCAAAAGATCACACCTTATAAGGGCATGCCACCATGGATGTGGCTATCCAAGAATCAACAGAAAGAAAGGAAAAAGAGCATAAGATATTGTCCTCCTCCACAGAGAATCAGAAAGGACCCTCCACCTCCTCCAGCTGCTGTTTCTTCTAGTTCTTCAACTCCAAGGATTACCCAGTTTCAATCCTATCAAAGACAGCAGGGTAGATCCTCATCTTTAGGAAGCAGCCAACAAAGGCATTATTCATCTGCCAAGCAGCCCCAACAACAACAGTAACAAAAATTCCCTGAACATCAAAAGACTGAAAGCCCCAAAAGATCTGCTTCCCCACCTGTACCATTTGAGGATCCAAAGACAGCTACAACAGCTAGGATGGCCAGGTTACAGGAACTGGTTGGCCTTTCCATGATTAACAAAGCTAAAGCTGAAGGGAAGAATACCTCTCAATACTCTATAATGTACAAGAAAAGAAAGGAAGAACTGAACAGGTTTGCTAAGGCTAACAAGTTCTTTAATGTTGATGATTATATGAAACTGCATCTAGAAGCAGTAGTGCCCAGGGATACATCTCTTAATATCATTGGAGCTGCTGACATGATAATGACCAAGGCTAAAGCTGTAGATCCTAAAAGAGAGATTAACTTTACTCAGCCAGGTGAGAAGGCCAAAGAGGAAAAGTACAAGGAACAAAGGAAGAAGAAGTAAATTATAAACTTTTTCCAGTTTTTCTATTATTCTAAAAACTGCTTGGTTATATTCTGATACAAAGCTCTGTGTATATATATATCTGCTGCATATTTTAAATTTTTCATGCTAGATATATGTTTTATTGCTTTGTTATTAATGTGAATCTGTAATTAGTGACCTTACCCAAATAGGGTGAGATTGTTGGATCACTAGTTGGATTTGGGCTAGGTTCACTAAATTAGGATGTTTGACCCAACATGTATAGCCAGGGTCATGTATGAGTTCTAGAGTCTAGGTTATGTCCCTAGAGTCAACACCACATGGACCAGCCATCAACAGACTACAAAAGACTTAAGACTTAGAGAAATTTTTAAAGACTCAGAAAATGAGTTCGACGTTCGTCGAACTCAGGTCGACGAAAGTCGTGCTCAGCTCGGCAAAATTAGAGACAATTCTCTGAGCTGAGCTCGACAAACTTGAATCTCAGGTCGACGAATTCCAGGGTATACTTCAACATTCCAAGTCTAGAATTCTTCACTTAACTCCAGTCGATGAACTTAGTTCTCAGGTCGACGAACTTAGTTTTCAGGTCGACGATCTCTGGGTATTCTACTTCAACATCTTATTCCAGAAACAACTAAGTATTCTAAGTCCAGAATCACACTCCAGTCTACGAACTCACCTTCTCAGCTCGACAAACTTAGACCACAGTCTAGGCAAGATTTATCAAGTAGTAGTTAGAAGTTCTCAGCTCGACGAAACTAGTTCTCAAGTCGACGAACCCAGTTCTGCGGTCGACGATTTCTGGAAACGTTACTTCAACATTCTTAAGTCCAAGAAACATGGAATTCTGAACTCTAGTCAACTAAGTTATATTCTCAGCACGATGAACTTGATGCACAGAATTGACTGCTCTAGAGAAAGCAGTTATGAGTTCTTTGGTTGACGATCTTGGATCTCAGCTCGATGAATAAAAATTATCTGGTTGACAAACTTGACTTCTCAGCTCGACGAACTCTAGACCTAGCTCGACGAATTCTGTTATCTGTTCAATGAATTCTGTAAAGTTCCAGACTTAGAAATTTCCCTCCCTCTGTCCTTTTTCTATCGCAATAATTCCTGAGTAATCAATGCATAAATATTCTCTGAATATTACTGTTAGAAGCAAGCATTCATTACGGTCTTCATCAGGATTATTGCTTGTCATTTTTCCATGGGATTATGGGGGAAATCAATCAATGCAAATATTCTCCAGGCCGCCAACATTAAATGAAGAGAGGAATTCAAATTTCAAAAGGAAATTCATATGGAAAATATAAAAGGGATTTTCTTTCTCTTCCTGAATAGCTCTATAGCAGTAGTCAGAAATATACAGTGAATAAGGATCTTCATCTCTCTCGACAGCACACTGAGAAATAAGAGAGAGAGAGAGATACATATAGAGAATATACAGAATACAGAGCTCACAGGGCAATAACACTGTCAGGAGACAAAAAGCCCAAGCCATTGACCAGAGAAAAGAACAACAAGCTGAAGAAGAAGAAGAACATACATTCAAGATCTAGAGTCTTCTTCCTTCTACATCCCAGGATTCTTCAAAGGACAACAAAGATTCTATCTATCAAGAAGTTTCTGGAGTTCTTCTGGTCAATGCAAAAGCTTGAAGGCCTATCACCCTGCAGTAAGGCTTCAACTTCCTGAACCATTCTATATCTCAGGTGGAGCCTTTCCTAACATCATTTTTCCACTAGAGACTTCTCAGTTGTATCTGAGAAAGAGAACACAAAATCACGCTCTCATCCCCCACTGTATAAAACGTTCTTAACTCCCTTCAAAAGTTATTCCTGGTTGCAAGTCACTTGATCAAAAGACTTTAGGATTGGTTTTTGAGCACCTGATCAAAAGCTCATTGGTGGCAGTCACATGATCAAACACCTGAGTGGATTCCTATCAGGGTGGTAGAAGAGTGGATGTACCCAAGATTAGCGGAACCACTATAAAATTCTTGTGTTGTCTGGGTTGCTCTTTTCTTTTGTTATTGCTGTGGCTGTGTTTTCTAGGTTGCTGTGTTTGTGTTTTTTATTTAATTTCTGCAGTACTAGTAATAGATTAAATTAATTAACAAAATTTTATAAACCCTAAATACTCTATTCACCCCCCCCCCTCTCTAGAGTATTTCAGATCTGACCCTTACTTTCAAGTAAGTAAAGCGGTTTATGGAATTTCATCCACCTACGTTTGGCGGGACGGGTTCCACAACGCATGCGGAAGATTGGCTTGCAAGAGTGAAGAGGATCTTGACAGCAATCCGGACTGCGGAGGCATAGAAAGTGACTTTAGCCACCTTTCTATTGGAAGGCGATGCAAGGCTTTGGTGGGACGAAGTGGAACTGCACAACTTGCCGGGTAGAGTATTGGAAGAGATATCGATCGACGAGTTCTCACTATTATTCCTAGCCAAGTATTTGCCAATATCATAGCGGATTGCTATGGAGAACGAGTTTCAACGTCTGGTGTAGGGTGAGAATAATGTTGATACGTACCTGCATGAGTTTGCTCGACTGGGGTGTAATGCGGCGTCTCACTTTGCTGAGGAAGTGCGAAAGAAGAATCGATTTTATGAGGGCCTTCGTGATGAGTTAAGGTTCTCACTCCCAAGTTTCGTGATTCAAGGCTTCCGAGCATTAGTAGACATAGCCCGTGCGTTGGAGAAGGATTTGAAACGGGTGCACGATAAAAAGAACTTGGCAGTGGAGAAGCCGGAATTCAAAGTTCCACAGTCGGAATAGTTGGAGTTTAGGAGACGAGACAAGAAAAGGTTCAGTCCTGCCGAACCAACTCCGTCGACTGTTTCGTCGGGATCAACCAATGGGCAAGGATGTGTTGAGACACACACATGTTTTAACTATGGAAAGCAGGGGCATGTAGCCCGTGACTGTTGGAGTGGGCCTCCAAGGAGTGAGAAAAGAACAAGCACGTCATTTGAAGAAAAGGGTAAAGCAGTGGCTGAGTCATCTGCATCCCGGATGCAACCTCGACTGCATAACCTTGAAGTGCAAGAGCCGCAAAGCTCAATCGGTGAAATACAGCCTCGAGTGTTTAGGTTGCAACTCTAGGAGGCTATCAAACGACTTATGAAAGATGATGCGAGTGACTAGAAGTAAGAATGAAATAGTGAACTGTATGACTTTGGTGATATGTCTATCATGTTGTATATATGGAATGAACAATGAGATGTTTGTGTACACCTTAGTTTATCTAGGTGATTAGTTGATCTAGGTGTAATGGTTTTGTTGATATATATATATATATCTTGGAGAAAAGAGATGATTATTGTGGATAGAGGGTTGATATGTTTGTTATGTATGTGTGAATGTATGCCATGTAATTCCATGTTTTGTGCGATGCTTTGGGGCGAGACAAGCTGCAGCCTCTGAGCTCTAACCCCGATTGCTTTGCTACGGAATGACATGATTATGTTGATGTCTAGTTGGGCTAAATTTGGGGACGAAGTTTCTTGAAGGAGGGGAGGGTTGTAACACCCCAAATCCCAATTTGGGTTCAAGATTGGGTGACACGGCCTGGGACACGGGCGTATCCCAGGGTGTGTCCTGCTCGGGTTGAGCTGCCTGCCTCTCGAGTGCTCGACGAAATGTACTCGAGAAGTTCTCGAGAGGGAACATGCCAAGCGACACGGGCGTGTCAGAGTGTGTGTCCTCCTCGGGTCATAGAACTCCACTCTACGAATATACGGTCGGGCATGTATGCAGCCGTGTGAGGGTACATGGCTGGTGATACGGGAGTGTCGCTGGCTGTGTGATGCTCGGGATCAGCCAGGGGATGTGTGTGCTAGTGGACACGGGTGTGTATTGGGGTACACAGTCTGGGACATGGGCGTGTTACATGTCATGTTCCGCTCGGGTTGAGCTGGTGGTATGCTGGCTGAGGAACACGCCATGCCATACGGGCGTGTACTGTGTGACACAGGCATGTCAGCTATATGACACGGGCGTGTCATATGGCCGTGTTCTGTTCTGGATAAGTCGGTTTTATGCCGCTTAAGTGATACGGCCTGTGACACGGACGTGTCACTCGGCGTGTCAGGCCGTGTTCAGCCTATTTCTGGTCAAATCAAGACCATTTGTTTCCTTCATCCTGGATCCAAGGGTCCAGGCCCTTCCCTGTTGATATAAGAGATTAGAAGCTTTATGTTACATTCATTTCTCCTTCTTCTCAAAGAGCTAGAGTGAGAAAGAGAGGGGAAGCAAAGGAGTAGGGAAACGGTTGTCGGAGAAGCTTCAGCGGGCTGATTCAAGAGCCAAGTGCGGATTGGTGGAGGAAAAGCCGAGGCAGTGATCTCGATCCGGTAAGTTCATGGCTCCAAAGTGATTGTCGAGGGTAACGATCTCCTTCTTGGACAATCAAAGTCCTTTCTTTATGCATTTGAATGGAATCCTCCACTAAGAGGTGGAAAGATTAAGCGATTCCCCATTGTGTCTGCATCTAGAGCCGGAAATGTGTTGTACAGCGTAGGCATGCTGTGTGAAGCCAACCCGGACCGTTAGTCTGGATTGGTGATGGTTATGTTGTGAACCGTAGAAGACTCTGTGTATTATGTGATGCTATGACTTATAAATGTCAGCTCTTTATGTTGTGTGCTGATCTTGGATGCTTTGCGAAAGGTCCTTGTGGTGTGAGCGTGGTGAGCGCTATTTGCTCTGGGAGAGCGGAAAGCTGCGGCTAATCAGGAGGGAAAGCTGACCCACATCATGTACTGCGCTACTAACGGTTTGGGCACGGGAAAAGGCTGACCTACCCATGGTTATTTTGGGAGGTCGATGGGTGGCAATGCTTGGGGGAAGCGAGACAGACCCGACTTGTTGCACCACATTGGTGTGTCGATCTAAAATGCTCAAGTTTACCGTGAGGTTCTCACCTCTGAGTGGTTTGGGCGGAATGTCCCCAACATGTGTGACTGGTGACAAGGACCGACCAGCCAACACGTTAATAAGCTCTGATCGGTAGTGGGCAACTGGTATATCCGGTACACCAATAAGGTGCCCTGAGTGCACGAAGCATCTGGCAGAGCCCGGCGTTTGTGATACTATTGTGGTTGGTAGATCTTATGATTGCAATGCATACAGCGAAGGAACCACTGCCTCAGGTAAGGGGTCGGGTCGTTATAATTGGTCAGCTAATGCTGATCGTTGCTTTGTTTACTGCTCTTGTGGTGGATGTCTAATTGCAAGTGCTGATGGGTTGAATTTAATTGAGCGGAATGAAGCCTTGCTGCTTAAAGGACCTTGAAGGCTGTGCGAAGAATTTTTGTATTTCATGTGTGGCCGGCCTACGTGTCGATGTATGAAGCTATATATTTGTAAAGAGCAACTTGTAAGGCATTAAGGATGTGAGCGTGTGTGTGTTGTATACTTTCCTGATTTAAATATAAATGTGGAGTTTATATATTTAGTGGACATTCATGTGGTTGAGTTCTTACAACTTAAAATGTTGCGCTAGAATGCTCTGAGTTAGGATGCGTATAGAATGTGATTTGATATTCACACATAATTCTGCCGTTTGTATGTAAAATATGGCGTGGGGTCCTGGACGGACCCAAAGTTATATTCCATATGATGAATGGGGGAATTACAGCCTAGAGGAACCGCGGTCAGGGTGGCAATACGAGCAGTGGAAGCCTCGCGAACTCGGGCGAGCCTCTCTTGGATCTACTAAGGGATTGGCATCTCAGCAAGGTTAGAGCAGAGGGAATGGCAAAAGTCACCCAGGTACTCAGCCACATATATATAGACGCAGGTGGACCCCACCCGAAGATTTTCTCTGGCTCCTGCCGCACTCGCCGAACACTTGGGGTTGGATGATTCTTTCCGAAATTTGCCAAGCTCAAAAAGAGTGAGGATTGTGTACAACCCCGTATCCGGCAAGTGGGGTTGCCAGGAACCAGACCGGTCGGCTCTACTTTTTTCTCAAGTCTCGGACGAGCACCAAAGGGGCCAGAGCATGGCAGCCCCCAGCTCGCCCAGGTGAGCCCGGCTAGTGGCAGGCGAGTAGGGCCAGTCGGTCCTGCACTCGCCTAGAGGTATGTAGAAGAGGAGAGTACCAGCCAGTCCAAACACTATACGCGATTATGCCTTAGCATTGAGTGAAGTACAACACTCAACGCCTTTGTGACTTAGCGTTGAGTGAAGTCCAGACACCCAACGCCGTTCTATCTTTAGTGTTGAGTGAAGTCCATACACTCAACGCCATTCTACCTCGGCATTGAGAGAAGCCCGCCCAGTCTACCAAATTCGTCGAACAGAGCTCAGAGTTCATCGAACGGAACTAAGCATTCGTCAGGCTCAATTTCTCAAGAGCCGACCCACAGGATCATGCATTCCAAGTCCCAGGGGAGCAATCAAGGGGACAATGCTCGACAAACCCCAGCTCACCCAGGCGAGGTGGAATCATTAGGGGGCGAATAGAGCCAAAAGGCTCGCACTCGCCAGGTGGAGCCGGCGAGTAGGGCTAGCCAGGCTCGTACTCACTGAGGCCCGTACTCGTCAAGGCGCGGCAGGACCAGCCGAACACGTATTCTTCGCTGCAGGTGAGCAGTGGCTTTAGGGGGGGACTTGCCCAGCGGCCCATGATGTTTTTTTTACCACTTTTGCCCCTACTGGTCTGCCTATACCCTGTTAGAACAGCGGAGTTACGTTGTTGGCAGACCCAGTTGGGCTGCACATAGCTGTTCAAAATAGTGGAGGTTGGCTATTTGCAGGTCATTTTCAGAAATCTATAAATTGGACCCAAGGGGAAACGCAGAAGGCAGGGCTTACAAGTGTTCAGATCTTCTTTCGCTTTCTGAGGTAGCTTTAGCTCGGCCTTTAGATAAGGAGGGGAAGCGCTCCAAGATCTTCCGGGTGTGTGGTGGGACCTCAACGCCGAGCCCTTGAGTCAGTTTTCTTTTCTTTTATCATTTGTCTTGTAGGAAAGAAGTTAGTGTGTGATCACCCCTTCCACAGAGGATAACTCCACAAGAGACCGAGTTTTTGGTTTCAACATACTGTGTTGTGATTGCTGTGTTGTGATTATTTTAAATTGATGAATAGTTTTTCTTATATTATCTGACTCGGGTAATAAACATATAAATGTAAATCCATGAATCCAGAAAGTATCTAAGATTTAAATTAGACCTATTCACCCCCCCTAGGTCACTCTCAATCCTAAAATAATCATTTACAACTGTCAAGCTCTTCTTCTCATTCTGCAGGAACTGAACTAGTGTTGCATAAGCTCACTCTCAAGGAAGTTACTCCAATAATTCAAGATAAAGTTGAGTATGTGTGCATTCCAGAGGAAGCACAAGGCATACAGGAAGTGGATGAAGATCTGGATAATGAAGAACATGATGATGAAGCAGTAAGACTACCTCCAGCAGTAAGACATTTTATAGAACATTCAGGCCATCAGATTATTGCAAATGCAAGCCAATGAGTAGTGACAAGGAGAAAATGTCTCAACACATCAATGTACTCCAGTTTTCTGTCACAAGTGGAGCCTAAGAAATTTGAAGAGGCTAACAAATACCACTTTTGGATTGTAGTTATACAAGAGGAATTGAACCAGTTTAAAAGGTGTACGGTCTGGAAGGTGGTTCCCAGACCTCAAGGACATAATGTCATTATAACCAAGTGGAACTTCTGGAATAAACTTAATGAAAATGACATTATAGTTAAGAATAAAGTTAGGCCTCAGGGGTACAAATAATAAGAAGATGGTATTGACTTTGATCAAACTGTTGGCCTTGTAGCAAGACTAGAAGTAATCAGACTATTCCTTGCAAATGCTGCATACCAAGATTTCAAAGTCTACTAGATGGATGTGAAGTCAGTCTTCCTGAAATAAGACTTGAAGGAAGAAGTCTATGTTGAACAACCTCAAGGTTTTGTTGTTCCAAAACATTCTAATTATGTTTTTAGACTAAGAAAAGCTTTATATGGTCTAAAGCAAGCCCATAGAGCATGGTATGAGACATTGTCTAGCTTCCTTATTGAAAATATATTATCAAGGGGGAAGATGATGCAGCAAGCCCAGAGCCGACCCGCTCTGGCGACGCTCACGGCCTGGCCAGAGGCCCACGTCTAGCGTCCCACTGTAGGGCTGCAGCCCAAGCACACCACCCAAGACCGCACCTATTATCAACGCGGCGGGATGTTGAGTCAAGGTCTCGAACCCAGCCCCCTTGATAAATTCCTTTACTAACATGGACTATCACCAACTGAGCTGCACTTTTTTGATGCAAAAAGCCCATAACCGACTCGCTCTAGAGACTATCATGGCCTGGCCAGAGTCCCACGTCTAGCGGCCCATTGCCAGGCTGCAGCCCAAGCACCCCACCCATGACCGCAACTATTCTCAGCGCGGCGGGATGTTGAGGTAAGGTCTCGAACCCAACCCCCTTGATAAATCACTTTCCTAACAGGGACTATCACCTAATGAGCTACAATTCAGTTGGTGATAGTCCCTGTTAGAAAAGGGATTTATCAAGGGGGGTGGCTTCGAGACCTTGCCTTAACATCCCACAGCGCTGAGAATAGGTGTGATCATGGGTGGGGTGCTTGGGATGTAGCCCGGCAGTGGGCCGCTAGACGTGGGCCTCTGGCCAGGCCGTGACGGTCGCCAGAGCGGTTCGGCTCTAGGCTTGCTGCATCAGAAGATAGACAAGTCCTTATTCCTAAGGGAATATAATGGCAAGATCATCCTAGTATAGATACATGTCGATGTCATTATCGTTGAATCTACTGATGACAACCTTTGTAGAAAGTTTGCCAAACTTATGCACGGGAAGTTTGAGATGAGCAGCATGGTTCAACTTAAGTTCTTCTTGGGTTTCCAAGTATGACTGACTGACAATGGATTATCCATATCCCAGTCTAAGTTTACTAAGGAGTTGATTAAAAGTTTGGGATGGAGAATGCTTCAACCATGAAAACTCTCATGGGATCCATTATGTCTTTATTCAAAGATGAGGTAGGGAAACCTCTTGATTAGACTTTGTATAGAGGGATAATTTGATCTCTTTTATACCTGACTTCTAGTAGGCCAGAAATCATGTATGATACATGTTTGTGTGCTAGATATCAGGCATGCCATAAAGAGGCTCATTACACTGCTGCTAAGACGATTTTGAGATATCTAAAGGGCACACCAGATCTTGGCCTATGATACCCTAGGAATAGTGAATTTGAGCTAATATTCTATTCAGATGCAGACTTTGCAGGCCGTAGAGAGGACAAGAAAAGTACTTCAGGTTCCTGTCAGTTTCTTATTAGAAGGCTTTTGTGTAACGCCCCAAAACTCAAAGGAGCGACGGGTGATGTTTTGGGCCAGATTTGGGTTCTAGGAGGAGGCACACGGCCTGGGACACGGGCGTGTCCCAGGGCGTGTCAGGCTGGTGTCGTCGTGTTGGTCGAGAGGTCGACGATTTTGGAGTCGACGATCGTCGAGCAGAGAACACGGCCTGCGACACGGGCGTGTCGCAAGGCGTGTCAAGGCCGTGTCGACGATCGGCCCAGGGTGTCGACGAATTTCGCTCGACGTTGTGTCGAGACAGGGCACACGGCCTGCGACACGGGCGTGTCGCAGGGCGTGTCGACCCGTGTCGACACTCAGCCTGTGAAGTCGACATTACGCTCGACGAAGTGTCGAGACATGGCACACGGCCTGCGCTACGGGCGTGTCACAGGGTGTGTCGACCCGTGTCGACACTCGTCCCGGGGAGTCGACGAACTTTGCTCGACGATGTGTCGAGACAAGGCACACGACCTAGGACACGGGCGTGTCCAAGGCCGTGTCGTCAGGTCGACGATCTTCGCTCGACGAAGTATCGAGTGTCGAGACCGTGTACATGGCCTGGAGCCCATACGTGTTGAGGTGACACGGGCAAGGACACGGGTGTGTCCTAGAACCCGTGCTATGCTCGGGTTATTTTCGGGGAAAAATGATGGGGGTACACGGTCGGCCACACGGCTGTATCAGGTGGAACACGGGCGTGTCAGCTCGAACACGGGTGTGTTCAATACCCGTGTGTTGTTCCAGGCGAGCCGATTTTGACGGCGAATGAGGCACACGGCCCTGGACATGGGCGTGTGCCAGGCCGTGTGCGGTCCAGATTGGGCATTTTAGTCCCGAATCAAAGCCGTTCGTTTCTTTATTTTGGGATCCAACGGCTAGGGGTTGTTCCTGATGAGATATACCCGGGATTGGACTTAGAAACCCTCACTTTTCATAAGTTGTTATCTTTCTAAAAGCTTAGAGAGAGAGGAGAGCCAAGGAAGGAAGAAGGAGCTAGATCCAGCCATTGGAGGAGCTTCGAAGCTCCAAATCGCGAGGCGACTTCGGATGCACGGAGGCAAAGCTAGTGCGGTGCTTTTAATCCGCTTACTTTTCCATGGCGCCAAAGAGGAACGCTAGGGTAACGATTCTCTTCTTGAGCATGAGTAGCTCTCCTTCTTTGCATAGGAAGCCCTCTTTCGCGAGTTTGCGGTGAGTTGGAGGCGTTCCTTCGGGTAGATATGTGAAGTCCCCGTTATTTAGAGTCCGTAAGCGAGAACGGACATAGACATGATGTGTGAAGCCTACCCGGACGTGTTGGTCTGGATCGGTGATGTTGCATTGTATAATGTCGGAGAAGACTCCGTACTATTGGTTGTTTTTCGGGTTTTCTATACGGTAGATTGCAGCAGGGAGCCTTGGGGATTAACCCAAAGGTGCACCCGGAAAACTGGGCGGATGTGTGATCTTGCCAACTTGGTGGCCTGAGAGCCAACTTGAACATACCGAGTTATGTGAAATGTGATGGAAACGGGACTCGGGAGAAGTTTGACCTGCGCATATGGTTTCAATTACTGTTGCGGGTGCATATGGTTTAAATTACCGTTGTGTTGTGAGCATGGGTTAGATGGAACCGTACCCGTTCTATGTCGTTCGGATTAGAGCCGTTGGCATAGATGAGAGTCTTCGGCGGTCTATGGTTTTAATTACCGTGACCCATGCTGGGAAGACAAACTGCTCATTGATTGGCCGTCCAATGGGATGGTGGTGAGTCGGCAGACTTAGACTGCGTTCACTGAGAATGTGCCCTGAGTGCATGGGGTGTGTGGCCGTATGAGCCTACGCCTGTGATGAAATGAATATTGTTATATTGCTCGCTTATGCTAATGAAATGCAGGGAAGGAGCATCGCTGCCCTGAGTTGGGGGCGGGATCCTTATAATTTTGTCAGCATTGCTGACCGTTGTCTTGTTTTGCCACCGTGCGGTGGTTTGTTGTTTGTAGGTGCTGCTGGACCAAGCGGTCAATAGCGGGCTAAAGCCCTTTTTGCGAAGCCGGCCCTCGAAGGCCCAATTGGATGTGTTTACTACTTTATTCATGTGTGACCGGCCTGCGTGCCGTGGTTTGTAAAACATGTAATATGAAGTGAACAATTTTTTATAAGGCCTTAAGGCTTGTACTAGTGTATTATGTAACATTCCTATTTGTTATTAGTGGGCATTCATGCTTTAGTGCTGGGTTCTTTGTTACAACTTATTAATCTGCTTCCGCTAGAATGCTCTGTGTAGGATGTTGTGATTAGTTGGATGGTTTCCATGACTAACCACCCGGTCTGTCTGTGGCATACGGCGTCGGGCCCCGACCGGACCTACTGCTATATGCTATGCGACGGAGAGGGGGTGTTACAATTTGGTATCAGACTACTGGTTTTGGTCGGGCTTAACATGAATTCGTGGCCGAATTCTTTTTAAGGGGTGGTGCGCACATTGTGTGCGTCATCGTTATAACAGTAAAAGAACCCATGAATGTCCACTTAGGAATGAACATAAACGTGTTTGAGGAACCTGCGTGTCCCTATAATTGCTGTTTGCAATTTTATTTGGTCGCTTAACGGTGTTTTGTACCACTATAGGTGACCAAAAGTGGTGTTGGGCCGTCAGAACACCGAGTTTCTGAGGCTAGCAGTGCACCAGATGTTGCTCCTGCAACACCTTTATCGGCTGAGAACATACGCTTGGTGGCAGAAGCTGTGTTGGCTGTGATAAATGAGCAGCCTGCAAGGCAAACGCAGCATCCCGCTCCTGCGATGGAGCAGGAACCTCTTCAAGAGGCTGAGCCGAGGAGAGTGGAGCAAGTGGTTGTGGAACCGGTGGTGCCAAGGAGGGCAACCGAGAGGCAGCTTAAGCATGTAATGAGCTTTAACCCTCCGATATTCTCGGGGTTGGGAACCCCATCTCAGGCTGAAGACTGGCTCTCCAGGGTGAAGAGAGTCATGACAGCAACGGAGACGGAGGAGTGGCAAATGACCACCATCGCTACGTTCCTTCTGGACGGTGAAGTGAGAATGTGGTGGGAAGGATTGGAGCTGCACTTACTGAGAGGTAGGAAACTTGGTGATGTCTCGATGGAAGAATTCTCGAGATTGTTCTTGGCTAGATACCTTCCTTCGACGCAGAGGATAGCGTTGGAGAACGAATTTCTGAAGTTTGTTCCGGGTGAGAAGAGCGTGGATGAATATCTCCACGAGTTTACTCGTTTGAGTCGATATGCTAGCTCCACCATCGCGGATGAGGAGCGTAAGATGAATCGATTCTACGAAGGCTTGAGAGATGAGTTGAGATTACTACTCTCGGGGCCGATGACGCAGGGTTTCTTAACCTTGGTCAACACGGCCCGGTCCTTGGAGAAGGATATGAAGAATGTGCAGGCAAAGAAAAGCTTGGGCCAGAAGAAATCTGGGTTCAAAGTGCTGACTACTTCAAAGTCTGGCTATCAAAGATTCTTTAAAAAGCATAGGACTTCGGGTCCAGCTCCTTCTGGTGCTTCTGGGTCGACTACGAGTCGAACCCCGGGCGCGTGTTTTACTTGCGGAAAGATGGGGCACTTTGCCCGTGACTGTTGGAGCGGACGTCCTAAGTTCGAGAGAAAGCCGGGAGCTACTTATGAAGAGAAGGGCAAGGCGGTGAAGTCGACCGCATCCCACTATGCTCCGGCCCAACCAAGGGTCTATAATCTTGGCCAACAGCAGGCCATCAAACAGGCTGATGTGGTGACAAGTACGGTTTAATTTATAGCAAGTCAATTCCTTTAAATACTTGTTATGCACATGTTACCTTACCACTGCTTGTTTAGGATTTGTATTGATTTATGAAAATCCAACACGAGCACTCTTCGATACGGGGGCTTCACACTCCTTGTCCGAAGGATTTATATCACGCATCGGAGTCCCTTCTTCGATGGCGAAGGATAAGTTGGATGTGTTGTTGCCCAATGGGTGTTCGATGCGAGCGGATAGGATCTGCGATGTTAAGATTCGTATTGGGGATCAGGAGTTTGACCTGCAGGCGTTTTTACTTCCGTTGGTGGAGTTCAACGTTATATTTGGCATGGACTGGCTCTCGGAGCAGCAAGCCTATATTGACTGCGGTCGCAAGGAAGTCAAGATGGGAGCAAGTCGTGAGACGACTTTTACTGGCTTAAAGGGGTCGAGCAAGACGTTGATGTCTGCTCTTCAGGTGGTGAAGGCGGTTCATGCCGGTGCAGAACTGTTCTTTACACTAGTGGAGGTTGCAAAGCCAAAGCCCGTGTTGGATTGTATTTCAATGGTATCGGAATACCCTGATGTGTTCCCCGCAGATCTTCCTGGAGCGCCGCCTCAGCAGGAGATAGATTTTATGATTGAGCTAGTGCCAGGTGCAAAGCCTGTGTCATGATCTCCTTATCGGCTAGCGCTTAAGGAAATGGCGGAGCTGAAAGTTCAACTGCAAGAGTTTTTGGAGCAAGGGTATGTGCGCCCGAGTTCTTCGCCTTGGAGCGCACCAGTCCTCTTTGTTAAGAAGAAGGACGGAAGCTTGAGGCTATGTATTGATTATCGGGAGCTCAACAAGCTGACGGAGAAGAACAAGTACCCGATCCCCCGGATTGATGATCTTTTTGATCAGTTAGTCGGGTCGACGGTGTACTCGAAGTTAGATCTCAAGGCTGGGTACTATCAACTGCGAATAAGGGAGAGTAATATCCCGAAGACAGCATTTAGTACGAGATACGGGCATTATGAGTTTACGGTCATGCCTTTTGGGCTGGCTAATGCGCCGTCAGTGTTCATGGATTTGATGAACAGGACTTTCAGGGAGTACTTGGACCATTTCGTGATCGTCTTCATCGACGATATTTTGGTGTACTCGCAAAGTGAGGAAGATCACTTCAAGCATCTTCATTTGGTTCTAGAGACGCTAAGGAGAAATCAGTTGTATGCCATGTTCTCGAAGTGCGAGTTTTAGCTATCCTCAGTGGCGTTCCTCGGGCATATATTGAGTGGAGAGGGTATTGCTGTGGATCCGGCGAAAATTGTTGCGATACGGGAGTGGCCTGAGCTTGTTACGGTAGCGGAAGTCCGGAGCTTTTTGGGGCTTGCCGACTATTATAGGCGCTTAGTAGAGAACTTCTCGCGGATAGCATTACCTCTCACTACTTTGACGAGGAAGTAGCATAAGTTCGTTTGGACGCCGGAGTGCGCGCGAGCTTTCGAGGAGTTGAAGTGTCGGTTGACCACGACGCCTGTGCTGAGTTCGCCATGTGGGACCGAAGGATATGATATTTATAGTTGATGCTTCGGGCAGCGGTTTGGGTTCTGTGCTACTGTAACACGGAAGTGTAATATCTTATGGCTCGAGACAGCTGAAAGTGCATTAGAGGAATTATCCGGTCCATGACTTGGAGTTAGCGGCCGTGATTTTTTCCTTGAATCTGTGGAGACACTATTTGTACGGTGTGAAGATTGATATCTACACCGATCACAAGAGCCTGAAGTATCTTATTGATAAGAAAGATATGAATATGCGGTAGCGTAGATGGATGGAGTTCTTGGGGGACTATACATTCAAGATCCACTACGTGCCTGGTAAAGGGAATGCGGTTGCGGACGCATTGAGTCGCTGAGCCCCAGCACAAGCCAATTGGCTATCGGTGCATGATGAGTGGTTGGTGCGGGAGTTGGAGGCGTTGGAGATTGTTTGTGTGGACAGGCAATCAAGTGCTGAAGCAGTTCTGAATTAGGTCTGAAGTCCAATATGACCTGGCTGATCGTATTCGGCAGGCTTTGGATATGGATGCTCATATGAAGCAGTTCATGGTGGAGGCTCTGGATGGGTCAAATTCCCAATTCGTTGTGGAGGACGGATTACTTTGGAAGGACGGTCGTCTGTGCGTCCCAAGTATGGGTAATTTGCGGGTGGAGTTGTTGTACGAGGCACACCATACCAAGTACTCAATTCACCCGGGGAGCACGAAGATGTACCGTGATGTGAAAAAACTATTTTGGTGGCCGGGTTTGAAGAAGGATGTGGCGCTATACATAGCAAAGTGCCAAACTTGCGCCCTGGTGAAGGCGGAGTGCCAAAAGCCGGGAGGATTTCTTAAGTCCTTGCCTATTCCAGAGTGAAAATTCGACGACATCTCTATGGACTTTGTGCACGGTTTGCCAAGGTCGCAAAAGGGGAACGACGCTAGTTGGGTGGTCGTGGATCGGTTAACGAAGGTGTCGCATTTCATTCCGCATAGGAATGATGATCCGGTGGAGAAGTTGGCAAAGCTTTATGTGGATAACATAGTACGGCTTCATGGCGTGCCCCGCAACATCGTGAGTGACCGAGATGGGCGGTTCACGTCCAATGATTGGAGGCTTGTGCAGCAAATGTTGGGAACAAAGCTGAAATTCAGCACAGCCTTCCATCCGCAAACGGATGGGCATACTGAGAGGGTAAATAGAACTATGGCAGACATGCTCCGCATGTGTTTCTTGGATTTTGGAAAGCAATGGGAAACCACCTTTATTTGGTGGAGTTCATATACAACAATAGCTACCAAGCGAGTATTCAGATGGCGCCTTTCGAGGCCCTATATGGTAGAAAATGTGACACTCCGTTGTCTTGGTTAGAAACGGGTGAGTCAAAGTTGTATAAGTGATCGGAAGTGGAGGGTGCTACTTCTTTGGTGAGAACCATTCGGGAGAGGTTGCTTATCGCTCAGGACCGGCAAGCGAAGTACTATAATGCCAAGAACAGGAACGTGGAGTTCGTTGTGGGCGACTATGTATACTTAAAGTTCAAGCCGTTCAAGGTTGTCTCGCGGGTGCGGCGATTGAAAAAGCTAAGCTCGAGGTACCTTGGGCCGTTTGAGGTTCTGGAACGAGTTGGTGAAGCGGCCTATCAGTTGAAGCTTTCAGTGGAGCTTAGTGGTTTACATGATGTATTCCATATTTCGGTGCTTCGAAAGGCGGTACAAGAGCCTATGCAAGTGATCGCGGTTGATCAAGTGCCGGTGGATAGCGGGCTGACGACAAAGGTCAAGCCCGTGCAGATTGTAGACTCGGAGGTCAAGAGGCTACGCAATAAAGAGATCTGGATGGTCAAGGTCCGGTGGGACAATTACGGTCGTGAGGAGCTCTCTTGGGAGCGAGAGCAGACTATGCTTAACGAGTATCCGGAGTTGTTCCGCTCAGGTACAAATTTTGTTTTGTACATGTCTTTCCTTTATATAATTTCGTGGACGAAATTCTTTTAAGAGGGGGAGAGTTGTAATGCCCCAAAACTCAAAGGAGCGACGGGTGACGTTTTGGGCAAGATTTGGGTTCTGGCAGGAGGCACACGACCTGGGACACGGGCGTGTCCCCGGGCGTATCAGGCTGGTGTGTCAAGTTGGTCGAGAGGTTGACGATTTTGGAGTCGACGATCGTCGAGCAGAGAACACGGCCTGCGACACGGGCGTGTCGCAAGGCATGCCAAGGCCGCGTCAACGATCGCCCAGGGTGTCGACGAATTTCGCTCGACATTGTGTCGAGATAGGGCACACGGCCTGCGACACAGGCGTGTCGCAGTGCGTGTTGACCCGTGTCGACACTCATCCCGTGAAGTCTACATTGCACTCGATGAAGTGTCGAGACATCGCACACGGCCTGCGCCACGGGCGTGTCGCAGGGCGTGTCGACCCGTGTCGACACTCATCCCGGGGAGTCGACGAACTTTGCTCGGCGATGTGTCGAGACAAGGAACACGGCCTAGGACACGGGCGTGTCGAAGGCCGTGTCGTCAGGTTGACGATCTTCGCTCGACGAAGTGTCGAGTGTCGTACCGTGTACACGGCCTGGAGCCCAGGCGTGTTGAGGTGACACGGGCAAGGACACAGGCGTGTCCTAGAACCCGTGCAGTGCTCGGGTTGTTTTCGGGGAAAAATGATGGGGGTACACGGCCGGCCACACGACCGTGTCAGGTGGAACACGGGCGTGTCAGCTTGAACACGGGCGTGTTCGATACCCGTGTGTTGTTCCAGGCGAGCCGATTTTGACGGCGAATTAGGCACACGGCCATGGACACGGGTGTGTGCCAGGCCGTGTGCGGTCCAGATTGGGCATTTCAGTCCCGAATCAAAGCGGTTCGTTTCTTTATTTTGGGATCCAACGGCTGGGGGTTGTTCCTGATGAGATATACCCAGGATTGGACATAGAAAACCTCACTTTTCATAAGTTGTTATCTTTCTAAAAGCTTAGAGAGAGAGGAGAGCCAAGGAAGGAAGAAGGAGCTAGATCCGGCCATTGGAGGAGCTTCGAAGCTCCAAATCGCGAGCCGACTCCGGATCCACGGAGGCAAATCTAGTGCGGTGCTTTTCATCCGCTTACTTTTCCATGGCGCCAAAGAGGAATAATAGGGTAACGATTCTCTTCTTGAGCATGAGTAGCTCTCCTTCTTTGCATAGGAAGCCCGCTCTCGTGAATTTGCGGTGAGTTGGAGGCGTTCCTTCGGGTAGATATGTGAAGTCCCCGTTGTTTAGAGTCCGTAAGCAAGAACGGACATAGGCATGATGTGTGAAGCCTACCCCTACGTGTTGGTCTGGATCGGTGATGTTGCATTGCATACTGCCGGAGAAGACTACGTGCTATTGGTTGTTTTTCGGGTTTTCTACACGGTAGATTGCAACAGGGAGCCTTGGGGATTAACCCAAAGGTGCACCCGGAAAACTGGTCGGATGCGTGATCTTGAAAACTTGGTAGCCTGAGAGCCAACTTGAACATACCGAGTTATGTGAAATGTGATTGAAACGGGACTCGGGAGAAGTTTGACCTGCGCATATGGTTTAAATTACCGTTGCGGGCGCATATGGTTTAAATTACCATTGCGTTGTGAGCACTGGTTAGATGGAACCATACCCGTTCTATGTCGTTCGAATTAGAGCCGTTGGCATAGATGAGAGTCTTCGGTGGTCTATGGTTTTAATTACCGTGACCCATGCCGGGAAGACAAACTGCTCATTGATTGGCCGTCCAAATGGATGGTGGTGAGTCGGCAGACTTAGACTGCGTTCACCGAGAATGTGCCATGAGTGCACGGGGTGTGTGGCCGTATGAGCCTACGCCTATGATGAAATGAATATTGTTATATTGCTCGCTTATGCTAATGAAATGCAGGGAAGGAGCATCGCCGCCCCGAGTTGGGGGCGGGATCGTTATAATTTGGTCAGCATTGCTGACCTTTGCCTTGTTTTGCCACCGTGCAGTGGTTTGTTGTTTGCAGGTGCTGCTGGACCAAGCGGTCAATAGCGGGCTAAAGCCCTTTTTGCGAAGCCGGCCCTCGAAGGACCAATTGGATGTGTTTACTGCTTTATTCATGTGTGACCGGCCTGCATGTCGTGGTTTGTAAAACATGTAATATGAAGTGAACAATTTTTTGTAAGGCCTTAAGGCATGTACTGGTGTATTATGTAACATTCCTATTTGGTATTAGTGGACATTCATGCTTTAGTGCTGGGTTCTTTGTTACAACTTATTAATCTGCTTCCGCTAGAATGCTCTGTGTAGGACGTTGTGATTGGTTGGATGGTTTTCATGAGTAAACACCCAGTCTGTCTATGGCATATGGCGTCGGGCCCCGGCCGGACCTACTGTTATATGCTATGCGACGGATAGGGGGTGTTACATTTTGTCCTAGAGCAGCAAGAAGCAACCAAGTGTATTATTTCTACTGCAGAATCAGAATACATAGCGACAGGAAGCTGCTGTGCATCCAGTGTGCAGGACCACTGGTCGTACACCACTGATCGTGCGGGCGGGAGCTATTCCATCAATTTTCTTTTGTGGTTGTCTAATTCTTCCTTAAACTCGATCCAAGGGCCTAGGATCTTGCGGCCAAATGACTTTATTAGGGATAAGAAGGTCTTTCCCCTCGTTTTCCCATCTTTTAGAGTGGGAGTTAGGATGGAGAGGAAGATAAGGGAGGAGGAAGGAGAGATCTTTCTCCCACCATTGGCGGAGCTTCAGAGCTCCGATCATCGTTCCTAGACTAGATCCTTAGAGAGTGCGTGGAGGCACTCGTGTCAATATGTTCAAAGCAAGGATTCTATGGCTAGGAAGAGGGGTCATATGGTAATGACCTTTCTCCTCTCGGTTTTTAGGATGCGTGCATAGCATTTTCTTCTTTCTTGCTTTTCGAGCTTTTGGGCACCAAATCTCTCTCCATAGTCAAAATCAGAAGTGACAATGGAGCAGAATTCAAGTCTGGGGCCATGATAGAATTTTGTGAAAACTTAGGTATCTTTCATGAGTTTTCCTCTCCTCGTACTCCTCAATAGAATGGAGTGGCCGAGATAAGGAAGAGAACGCTCATAGAGGCCTACATGACTATGTTGAGTGATGCTTCACTTCCAGAGTACTTTTGTGCTGAAGCCGTCAACACTGCATGCCACGTGAAAAATTGAGCCCTCATAAACAAAAACCACGATAAGACACCTTACGAACTTCTGAAGGGCAGGAAACTGACAGTCTCATATTTTATAATCTTTGGCTATAAATGCTTCGTGCTCAACAATGGCAAGTATCATACTACTAAGTTTAGCGAAAAGAGTTTTGAAGGTATTTTTCTAGTTTATAGTAGCCATAGTAAGTCATACAGGATCTTTAATAGAAAATCTCTGGTCGTAGAAGAATCGATACATGTTGTATTTGATGAGATGAGTTTGCTGCAAAGCAACTCTTCTAGTGTGCTAATTGAAGATGCAGGTGTAAAGCTGAAAGAAATTAGCTTGGATGGACAGTCCGAAGACAAATGTGAAAAGTTCGTCAAGATCACCAGTCCAACCCCTATTAGAGAGGCTGATGATCAAGATGAAGAAGTCATCCAAGATGAAGAAGTCACTCCGGTGATAGAAGTTAATCCAAAGGCAAGGACTCTAGAGCTCAGACATCTAAAGGATCATCCCATGGACCAGATCATAGGAGATCCCCTGGATGGTGTTAGAACTCGAAGAGGTACAACTAATGAGAATCTATATTTATGTTTTCTCTAGCAGGTTGAGCCAAAGAAATTTGAGGAAGCAAACTCAGACGCATCGTGGATAATGGCAATGGAAGAAGAACTAAACCAGTTCAAGTACTGTAAAGTATGGAAACTTATTCCAAGACCCAAAGGTAAGAATGTAATTGGGACAAAATGGGTCAACAGGAACAAGATGAACGAGTATGGAACAATTATAAAGAACAAAGTCAGACTTGTCGCAAAAGTCTATCGTTAAGAAGAGGGAATTGACTTCGACCATACGTATGCTCCAGTGGCAAGGTTGGAGGCAATAAGGTTATTTCTAGCATATGTTGCACTCAAAGGCTTCACTGTCTACCAGATGGACGTGAAGTCTGCCTTCCTTAATGGTGACATAAAGGAAGAGGTGTATGTGGAACAACCTCCAGGTTTCGTTGATTCTACATTTCCTGATTACGTTTATTTACTGCATAAAGCATTATATGCCCTGAAATAAGCTCCTCGAGCTTAGTATGAGACACTGCCTAGCGTTCTACTTGAGAACAAGTTCACAAGGGGAAAGATAGACAAGACATTATTTCTTAGGGAAATTAAAGGCAAGATTTTGCTAGTGCAAATCTATGTCAACGACATTATTTTTGGCTCGACTAATGACAACCACTGCAAGAAGTTTTCAAAACTTATGCAAGGAAAGTTTGAAATGAGCAGTATGTGTGAGCTGAAGTATTTCTCTGGGCTTCAAGTGAAACAGTCAGAAGATGGAATTTTCATCTTCCAGACCAAGTTCACCAAAGAGCTGATCATGAAATTCGGAATGGAGAACGCAACCTCGATGAATACTCCAATGTGTTCAACTACGTCTCTGGACAAGGATGAAAAAGGGAAACATTTTGATGAAACCAAGTACAAAAGTATTATTGGATCCTTGCTCTACTTTACTACAAGTAGACCTGACATAATGTTCTCAATATGTGTCTGTGCTAGATTTCAAGTGAACTCTAAGGAATCTCACTACGCTGCTGCAAAGTGGATTGTGAGATACCTTAAAGGTACACCAAATCTTGGGTTATGGTACCCAAGAAGTAATGACAACAAACTAATAGGCTTTTCAGATGCAAAATTTGCAGGGAGCAAAGAAGACAGGAAAAGCACTTTCGGGACATGTCAATTCTTTGGAAGAAAACTTATCTCCTGGAGTATCAAAAAGCAAAACTGTGTGGCAATTTCAATGGCTGAGTCAGAGTACATCTCTGTAGGCAGTTGTTGTGCACAGTTACTCTGGATAAAGAATCAGTTTGAGGACTACAACATGAGGTTTGAAAAGATTCCATTGTTTTGCGACTCTTCCAGTGCAATAGCAATAGCCAACAAACCAGTCTCGCACAGCCGGACAAAGCATATAGAGCTAAGGTATCACTTCATCTGGGAGCATGTGGAGCATGGGGACATAGACCTTTAATATGTCTCTACAGATAATCAAATTGCAGACATTTTTACGAAGCCGCTAGACGAGACCAAGTTCTCGTTCTTCAAAACAAAACTTGGGATACTCAACAAAGAAGACTTGAGAAGCTAGATTTTCAAGAAGGCTCAAGGTTCAAAGGTTAGTCAAAAATTGGAATTTTACAAAATTTCAACTCTTTGACTCGAGTAAGATACACCCTACTCGCGTAAGAATATGACCTACTCGAGTAGTAGAATGACATACTCGAGTAGTCTACTTGACCCACTTGAGTAGTAGAATGACATACTCGAGTAGTCTACTTGACCTACTCGAGTAGCAGACTGACATACTCGAGTAGTCAACTTCACATACTTGAGTACCTCACTGACCTACTCGAGTGCTTCCATACATCTACTCGGGTACTTCTGTATCCTTACTCGAGTAATTCCAGCTTTATATACTTGAAAAATTTACTCACTTGTGTACATGCCGAGTCGTTTGTTTTTCAAATTTTCTTATGCGCAAACCACGGCTTATGCCGCCTCTTTTATGGTTTAATTCATTCTCTTTCGATTAATTACACCTAAAACTAGGATTATATAAATACGAAAATCCGGAAATATCCTTCACGAAATCATTTCCGCTCTCTCGAGTACCTGACTGCATCTTCTCATTCCTCCATTAGTTGCAGAGCCGTGCGCTTTCATTCAACCCGTCTAAACTGTCTGGGGTTTCTGCATCTCCAAGACTTCTGAATCATGGCCCCTCCTCTAAAATCGGTGTGGGTTCAGAATTAGTCGCCGCCGGGATTGCAGAACTATCCTACGACTTCCACAATCTCATGATTTTGCTCGACACCACCGGATTAACCTTCGTTCTCCAAGAACAATGTCGAATCCTCTTCCCCGATATTACAGAATTTTTCAGAAATGTCAAAGTGAAGCGCCACGGGACAGTTCTAAAATCCAAAGTCAGAGGTATAAAGATCAAACTTACTTCAACCTCTGTTTTTCAACTTCTTCGGCTGCCAGTTTTAGATGCAGATGATTTTCTGGGTGATGAAGAGTATGCCAGATCTTGCTTATTTTGTGGAAACTCTGCTGATAAAAAATACATTAGGAGGGCTGACATGAATGCAGAAGGTAAACTGCTGGTTGATATTATTGGAAAAATTCTTCTGTGCATGACAAACTCCATAAGAGATATCATTTTGTATTTCTTTGAAATGATGCAAGCCATAGTCTGTAGAAAAGCCTTTCAGTTTGGCTTGCTCAGCTTGAACAAAATAAAGGGGAGCATTAAATCCCCCAACTATGCAAATATCATTTCATTACTCCTTCATGAGTTAAACCCAGAAACCTTCACCTTCTCTAAAAGATGTATCCTTCATCATATGAATAAGGTCTCCATCTCCTCAATTCAAATATGGGAGCTCAAGTTGTAGAATCCCTCTCAAGCTGCTAAGGTTACTGAAGTTCGAGTCACAGAGGACATGACACCATCTCCCTCTCCATCTCAGTTCCCCAGGTCCTCTGATGCAGCAAATGAGGGGGAGCCTGGTCATGCTATTTCAGCCAGGATGCCAACTCCTCCGGCTCCTACTCCTCCACCTGTTACCCTAGAAGACATTCCCTCAGATCAACAACTTCATGATACACTCCTCTATACAGAAGCTGCCATAAATGAGATGATAGCAGAATTGACAACAGATTTTCCTCCTCCTCCTCTATCTCCAAAAGCTCCATCTACTAAAATACCCAAAGACCCCACTCCAGTGCAATCTCCAGCCAGGTCTCCAGCTAAATCTCCTGATGCTCACAAAGAGCAGGCAGAAACGATCTTCATTTCAAATGAGAAATCACCTGAGCCAGTTGAAGCTCCACTAAGGAACTTAAATTTCTCCATCCCCACAGTCACTGATGAAGGGGATGCCATGATAACAACTATAAGAGCTCAGAGTTCTGTTACCCTTACAGAAATAGCTCCTTGGGTAGATCCTCCTCTTCCTTCTATTCCATCTACTTCTGCTCCTCCTGCTGCAACTGCTACTCCCTCCACAGATTTGCTTCTACAGATGTCCTTCTCCTTCAAGAGCTGAAAACATACTTTGATACTTGTATTACGACTATCACAGATAAGGTCACTTCTCTAGAAACAGAGATGAGCAGAGGATTTGCTGAAATTCAACATAATACTGATCAGCTCAAACATCTATTAAAATATTGGTGGCAAAGCATTATACCTTACCATTACTAGTGTTGGTCAAGTGATGGAGTAAGGTCTGACTCTTGCTAATAATAAGATGGAATTGGACAAAAGAGCTGAAGCCACAAAGATGAAAATCTGTGAAGAGGTTGGCACTTTCAAGGAAGATGAAATCTCTCAGCAATCTATTGAAGTCAGAAAGGTGGAGAAGTTGGTGAAAGAGTATTTAGAAAAATCAGATGCTGTCATGCAAGAGATTTGAAAAGTCAAAATGAAAGAAGTTCATGATGTTGTCCTAGCTCAAATTCAGAGTGTCAAATTCTACACCTATGATACTATTGTATGGATGCACAACCAGATCCTTCCTGAATTTGTTGTTGATCCTAATATTATTCCTTATCATCTGAATCCATTAGCAGCTGATGCTCCTGTTCAAGCTCCTCAACCCACATTCTCTCCTAGGCCTGGTGACTCTGTTGCTCCTCCTGATTCCTACACTCAGGGTTGGGAAGATGATCCTGTAGATATATTCCTTCATGCTTCTCCTGAGATCCAAACTTCCAAGAATAAAAGAAAATATGGTGAAGGTCCTTCCGCCAGTAAGTCCATACAAGTCTCTGATCCTGAGAAAAGAAAAGCTCCAGAATTTGCTGAAATATGGTCTCCCACTTCTAAGTCCCTCATTTTGGACACTCTCAAATTGGTTATGGACTACCACGAGAGCAGGAATATTCACTACAGTTCCCAGGAATGGGAGTTATATGAGAAATCAATGACCAAGAGAAGATTATATGATAGAGAATTTTGAAGAAACAATCATGTTGCTCCTCCAAGACCCCCCAAGTATTATCCAAAGCCTTATAGCTATCAAAGAAGACAACAGGAGAAATAGGACAAACAGTATCATCAGAACTAGCCAAAAGGACTTATGAGTTGTGGAAATGATTTTTGTTGATAATGACATTTTTGGATATTCGCACTTATATAATTCTATGTTTTTTGATCTTATATTCTTTTTCATAGTCCTTTGCTTGCTTACTCTGCTTTATATACTTAGCATTCTTTTAATGTCCATAATTCACCTTAGTATAAAGGGTTCTGACTTCTATAAATAGGGGCAGATTGTTGGATATTCTGACTTCTACAGTTCCAGTTCCATAAAGTTTTCTAAGTGTTTGTCTCGAGTAGTTTCTTAACTACTCGAGTAGTTCATTATTATATACTCGAGTAGTAATTCTTAGACTCGAGTAATCTTCTCCACCTCTCGTGTAAGTACTCAAGTACTCAAGTATGTTATTCTTATTAATCGATGTCACAACCCGTATTTTCTCTACAGTTACATCGCATCAGAGCAAGAGAAAATACGTGCCATGATGCCACGTCGTGCAGGGAATAACTGCACACGTTCAGGCAAAACTCGAGACTTTAGATTTTAAGGAAAATCATAGATTAATATGAAAGAAAACCAGTTATATTTAATGGCCGTATCCCTTGGCACGGTGGATCAGCTAGTCCATAATTAAAAGTATATTTATACGAAGCGGAAAAAAAATACTTTGGTTAAATTGAGTTGACATCCTAAATGAGCATAAGTGTCCCCGAGGGACGACTCATGGTATGCAAGACTCTAAGGTGAATATAGTATATAAAGATGTAGTTTTTACACTAAAGGAAAAATAGTGTCTTAGTTTTATAAATATGACAGACATGAGATACATATAGTAATGAATTAGGGTTTAAAATACCTAACATGCAACCTAGCATAAATCCTTCCCAAAAGCAAGTGAACAACCACAAATAGACAAAAATAGCAGTTTAAGTTCATACCCAGCATCGCAAGAAGCCACCAGTGGGCGTCAACAACCTGACACGAACCCACTGGTGAGTATGCTTGTCTTTATAGAAAGCTAAAGAACTACCTCACAAAATCGAGGATCAGCTCTCTCAGATACCCAAGAGGCCACAAGCAAGCCCCTCCAAAAGAACTAGCCGCTAAACTGGCTACAACCTGAACCTGAGGCACTCAAGAAAATAACACCTCAGTAAGAAAAATAATCAAAAAGGTAAATAGAGCATTAGATTTATGAGCAATAAGAAGGGTTTACCAACCCGGCAACAAAAATGCTATAAGAGCAAGAAAGGGAAGGACAGTAAGAAAAGAGCACTGTCTAAAGCACAACAAAGCATACCAAGTGCAAGCAACAAAAGCAACATGCCCTACAAAAGAGCCTGCAACAGCAGCAAGACATATACATATATGCCAAAAAAAACCATAGAATAGGAAAGGAACTAACAATCCTAACACGTGGGTTAATGGCAGTGTTCCAACATGGATCTGAATACATAACCAAAACCAGATCCAAAAAAGGGCTAAGGGGTCAAACAGTGGCAACTTTAGGGTCCCACACACGCCAACCCAAACCGGGGCAAAATGTGGTGGCCACTGCTCTCCACATAAAACCGCCCCTCCAGAGGCACCAAAACTCCACCACCTGCCACAACCCAAGAGTCGGCATGCAAAAACTAGCCGAACACCCAATACCCCCCCCCCCTAGAGAAAAGGGAAAAGTCATACTAACAATCCTAAGGAAACACACGAACCCATGGCAGAAACGTCGAGCCCACTAGACGCGGCGTTGAGTAAGCTCCACTCACTTGACACCAAAAATACTTTAGCCGCAAAACCTACGTTGGATGACGGCATTGAGTGAACTCGGCTCACTCAACGCTGTCAGCGCTTTCTACTTAGGGTAAACGTAAATTTTAGTTAAAACCGCAGCCTAAACTCTCTCAACGCGTGGAAACACAGAGTTGGAAATTTAATTCCAACTCTCCCTTCTATCCTATCTACTCGAGGATACCGCGACTAAACGCAGCCTTACCCTACCTCTAGCTACCCACTGGACACTAAACCGCAAATAATAAAAAGAAAAAGACTAGCTAAAAATTCCTACACAACCTAAATCGAACATAGATGAAATTTAAGAACAATATACAACAAGTTAACAAGGTAAAAGGCGGTCAATCTTATCAAGGGCAAGGAGCCACTTGCCTTACTACCAAGATGCAACGATTACAACACGAAATAGGCCTTGGCGGCAAGATCGGCCACCTATAGGTCAAAAGCAACGATTTAGAGAAGAAGAAAAGCATCCAAAGGAAGTTTAACTCCTTGAATCAACCCTAAACTAAGAGAAACTTACATGGAAGGAAGGATCTAGACGAGAGCAAGGCAAATCCGCTAATGCGTGAGAAAATCGAGCTCTAACCCTCCCGCAATTGCCGGCCAAAACCCAACACCGCCTCCTCCCAAAACCCTCCGCTGGAAGCTTTTCCAAATTTGGGAACGAAGAAAATGAGGAGGAAAATGAATCACGGCATAAAAAGAAGCACTCAGGAAAAAAAAAGGTACGGAACACACCCCAGACACGCCCGTGACACGCCCGTGTCGGGTACGACACGCCCGTGTCACGGGGCGTGTACTCACACATCTACCCACCTACACACTCAACGATCACCGAACTCAGCTCGACGAAACAGGGGACACGCCCTATGACACGCCCGTGTCATAGGCCGTGTACCAACTCCAACACCGCTCGACGATCGTCGACCGCCGATCGTCGAACAGAGAGAGACACGCCCCGTGTCACGCCCGTGTCTGATACGACACGCCCGTGACACTGCCGTGTACTCACTAAAACAATGCCCGGCGATCATCAATCACAGCTCGACGAACCGAAGGGGTACACGCCCTGTGACACGCTCGTGTCACAGGCCGTGTTCCTACCAAAAAACACCCGTCGACCAACTTTCATCGACCACACAACTAAAAGCTCTATGCAAGCTCGACACGCCCTGGGTCACGCCCGTGACCCAGGCCGTGTCACCCAAACATACACAAAAAGACAGCTAACTACTTAGCTAAAAAACGACAAGGCACCAGTCTAACAAGCTCGGCCAAACTAGGCCATGCACAGCACAACAAACATTACAGCTAACAAAACAAACGTCGAAATGACGTGAAAGCAAACCATCTCGGACTTCGACCAAAACTCACACCATAGCTAAACACCCAGGCTACAAAAACCACGGTGAGGTCGAAAAGAACATCCGACGATCGCACACTCGGGCTAACACCTCCCGAAGACAAAACACAATCATTCCCTAAGAGACCCAACCGAGTCACCAAAACAGACTCCAGCTAGCTATGGAATCTTGCTAACAGGCTACAACCAGGCTACATAAGGAGGCTAAATAGCTAAGACCACGCTCTACAACGGCGAAAGGCCAGAAATGCGTCATCGTAACGCCAAACCAAGATCAAACAAAACAAATAAAAACCGGGGGCGTTACAGCCACTCCCCCTAAAAGAAAGTTTCACCTCGAAACTTTACTCACAACACCCCTAGCAAGAAGGAGAGGGAAATAGCCAAGAAGGGTCAATATATAGAAAAAACAGAATACATAACAGGCACAAGATCAGGGAAACAGATGAGGGTGAGCCTCCCTCATAGCCTACTCCAATTCCCAAGTCGAACTTTCTACATCTTGATTCCTCCATAAAACTTTAACCATAGGAATAGTCTTCTTCCAAAACGCACGAACCTGAGAATCCAAAATGCGGATAGGCACCTCCACATAAGAAAGATTCAGCTCCAACTGAGGCACAGAATCCAAAACCTGCCTGCCATTCATCACACACTTCCGCAGCTGACTGACGTGGAAGTCATCATGCACTCCAGGGAAATTTGCGGGCAAAGCCAGCCTATAAGCTGATAACCCAATCCGCTCAACAATCAGAAACGGCCCCACGTACCTCGGGTCCAACTTCCTGTTTTTGCCAAACCTCTTAACTCCGATCAACGGGGAGACCTTTTAGAACACTGAGTACCGCACCACAAATTCCAAGTCCGATCTACTCAGGTTGGCGTTCTTGTCATATCTCCTGGGCTAACCGAAGCTTTTCCCGAATAAGCTTCACAGCAGTTTGTTGGAGTTATCATTGTGATCTGGAAGTGGTCAAACATGTAATCTCACTGCCAACGCGATATGAGCCTGCAGGGTCACACATAAGAGATGTGGAGAAGTTGGATGATTGACTGTGTTGGTAAAGGTTACCAATCACCGACCTGAATGGGGTTATGGGCAAACTGTTGCCTTAAAGGATCATCGGATTGGGCAAATGTTGCCTTGGAGGACTGGTATGAATAGTCGACCGAAGGTCGACGAGAATCGTCGAGAATGGTTCTCTGATTCTCGCCGATCGACGAGAATCATCGAGAATGGATCTCTGATTCTCGCCGATCGACGAGAATCGTCGAGAATGGTTCTCTGATTCTCGACGATCGACGAGAATCGTCGACCGCGGGTCGACGGTCGACGACTATAGTCCACCCCGCGTTCGGCGAGAATCGTCAAGTATTGTACTCTGATTCTCGCCGATCCTAGGTGTTACTCGCCGACTGATTCTCGCCGAACCTGCCAAGTGATTCTCACCGATCGTCGCCGATTCTCGCCGATTGATACTCGCCGATTCTGGAACCCTATTTCTGGGTGGTCTGCGGATAGCGATATTCCTAGGTCTATTTATGCCTTCGGTATAAAAGGGACACTTAGGGTTTTCGGGTATTATGCTTAAAGCTTTTGGCAGCCGATCGAATCGAAAACGACGGAAGTCGTTCCGCCTTTCCGTTTACCGATCCCGAATCCCGCCGCCGACGAAAGTGTTCCGCCGTCGCCGTGTTCTCTCCGTCGACCTCCTTCTCTCCGGCGATCGTCGCTGGCGTTGCAATCTCTGGCGCGGACCTAGCAGTCCGTGGGAAAGCAAGGTGCGGTCTTCTCCTTCCCGATAATCCGTGCGACGGATATATCGGCGTTCTCCCACTCGTGTGGATTTCTGCAGAGACGTGGATATTATTCCACGTAGAACTCGCCACTAGCAAGAAGACGAAGTTCGGAGCATCTCCGTTGAGTTGTGACTCAACGCCACCGAGGTAATTTTTGCCTAGTTGTTTGTTAACTTCTTGATTCAATTATCATGGCCCGATCCCATCTCTTTTGGGTTTTCTTGATGTTTTTATTCTTCCGCTGCGTGCACAAGCGTTGTGCCATCCTCATAGAGAAACCCAACAGTGGTATCAGGGGGAGCTTGCGGCCATGATTATTGTATTGGAAGTTTTGTTATTCCAGTGCGTGTAAACCTATGGATTTAGAAGTGTTCTAAATGTCTAGATTTAGTCTTGGTACCCCACCAAGAACTTCTGGAATTTCGTGGAATTTCTAATTGTTAGAAATTGTAGTTTCCTTAGCAGTAACCATCCCTCGAGTTTGTTTTGGATTTTGAATCCAACATAGAGAGATGAGCTTGTCTACTGCTTTAAGTTGAGTTGTCTTTGCCTTTGTCCAATGCATGTAAATCTGAGGATTTGGAAGTTTCCGGATGTTCAGATTTAGCCCTTCCTTCTATCAAATGTTGATGGTGTCAGGTTGTGCACATAAGGGATGCATGTGGTTTTAGAAAAGAAAATTGGTTTTCTTTGGATGTGCACATTGATCAAATGTTGATCATTATTAACTGTTAACCTATAATTAAATCCCTTCATCAAATATTAAGCGTTCGGATGCCTTCCGATGGATGACACTCTTCCTGCCTCGATCGATGAAGTGTGGGCTTGCCAAAGCAAGGTGCATTAATCTATCTTGGTAAGGGTGCGAGCGGATAATTATGATATCCCACTGTCGACATCGGGTCCAGCATAACTAGGTGACCTCAAAGGTTGAGTGCCTAGAGGCATAGGGTTGGCATGCACCATATGATGGATGCGAATAAGGAGTTATTCACCAACCATACAAGAATTGCATGAGGATGCAATTGGCAAGCGTTGCCTACCTAAATAACCGCATCGTGAGAGAAAAGCCAAAGCTGACTCATTGTGTTGGTGAAATACGGATCTTGTCCACTAAGAGAGTAGCTCGCATGAACTCTCTGACTTGTTAGTGAGGGCTATCATTTCGAATAAAATAGTGGGAGTGTTTTAATTGAAGTCCAAAGTAAAATAAATTGTATTTGAAATTTTGGTACTGATTTTATTCTGCATAAATTCTTGTTGAATTCCATGGCAAGTGTTTCACACTCCACTTTGTCTCTGACAACCATCCTTGAGAAGGATAAGCTCAGTGGGACAAATTACATGGACTGGTATAGGAACCTGAGAATTGTTCTCAGGCAAGAGTGAAAGCTCTATGTCTTGGAAGAAGAAGCACCCGAGGTGCCGACCGGGAACTCTTCCCGTGCTGAGAAGGATACTTATAAGAAGTATACTGATGATGCTTTAGATGTCGAATGCCTTATGCTTGCCACTATGAACTCTGAGCTTCAGAAGCAACATGAGAGCATGGGGTGCAAGGAGATTGACGTGTATCTCAAGAAAATGTTTCAAGGGCAGGCTCGTCAAGAGAGGTTCAACATCACAAAAGCGTTGATTCAGTGCAAGATGGGAGTTCGAGACTCAGTAGGGACTCACGTACTCAAGATGATTGGGTATATAGAGAACCTTGAAAGGCTGGGTTTTCCTCTTGGTCAAGAGTTGGCCACAGATCTGATCCTGCAATCGTTGCCGGACAGTTATGAGCAGTTCGTCTTGAACTACAACATGAATGAAATAGACAAGACACTGCCCGAACTCCTAGGCATGTTGAGAACTGCCGAAATCAATATGAAGAAGGCCAAGCCTGCCAGCCCCATACTGATGGTGCATAAGGGCAAGGGCAAGGCCAAGGGCTTTAAGAAGACGAAGGTGGGACCTAAGTCATACCTTGAGCCCAAGTCTTCAGCACTGATGAAAAAGAAAAGCACGGTGAAGGAAGGGAAATGCCACCACTGTGGCAAGGCTGGTCATTGGAGGAGGAACTGTCCTTCGTACATTGAAGGTCTGCAGAAATTGAAGGGAGGTATGACTTCCGCTTCAAATGTTTACGTTATAGAGATAGACCTTTCTGCTCCTTCATCTTGGGTATTGGATACCGGATGTGGTTCTCACATTTGTACAAATGTGCAGGAACTGGGAATGAGAAGATTGCTGAGTAAAGGGGAGGTGGACCTCCGCGCCGGCAATGGAGCAAGAGTTGCTGCTGTAGCCGTAGGGGTTTACCGTCTTTCTTTGCCCAGTGGGCTTGTAATAGAACTAGATAACTGTTATTTTGTTCCGGCCATAACTAGAAACATTATATCTATTTCATGTTTGGACATGATTGGATTTTCTTTTATAATTAAGAACAACTGTTGTTCTATATTTAAGAATGATGTTGTTATGCTGTAGCCCAATTGTTTAATGGTCTTTATGTTTTGAACTTGGACCATCTGATCTGTAATGTAGAAAATAATAAAAGACTAAGAACAAATGACTCGAACCCTACGTTTCTCTGGCATTGTCGTTTGGGCCATATCAACGAGAAGCGCATATCCAAGCTCCATAGAGATGGACTTTTGGACTCATTTGTTTATGAATCATTTGAGCGATGCGAATCTTGTTTGTTAGGCAAGATGACTAAAGCTCCTTTCACTGGTTATACTGAGAGGGCTGAGGATCTCTTGGGTGTTGTACATAGTGAGGTATGCGGACCCATGAGTTCCATGGCTAGAGGTGGGTATTTCTACTTTGTTACATTTACTGATGATTTCAGTAGATACGAATATGTGTATCTTATGAAGTGCAAATCCGAGACCTTTGAAAAGTTCAAAGAGTTCAAGAATGAAGTAGAAAACCAATTGGGTAAAAGGGTTAAAGCACTCCGATCTGATCGAGGTGGCGAATACCTGAGTCATGAGTTCCGTGATCATCTGAAAGAATGTGGTATTGTATCACAGCTCACTCCACCTAGAACACCACAACATAATGGTGTGTCTGAGAGGAGAAATCGTACTCTGTTAGACATGGTACGTTCGATGATGAGTCATGCAGACTTGCCTGTTTCCTTTTGGGGTTTTGCTTTAGAGACTGCTGCAATGACATTGAATCGCGCTCCAACGAAAACGATTTTGAAGACACCATATGAGATATGGACTGGGAAGCGTCCTAGTATGTCGTTCATTAAAATTTGGGGCTGTGAGGCATACGTGAGACGTCAAATGCCTGACAAGCTGGAACCCAAATCGGATAAATGTTATCTGGTGGGATATCCTAAGGAAACGAAAGGGTATTACTTTTACCTACCGTCTGAGGGCAAAGTGTTTGTCGCAAGGACTGGTGTCTTCTTGGAGAAAGAGTTCTTATCAAGAAAGACTGAAAAGGTAGAGCTTGAAGAAGTTCAAGAACCACATGTAGTGAATGAACCAGAATTGGATTCTGAGACAGGACTACAAGATGTTGTAGCTAGAGAACCTGTTCAAGGAACATAAGTCCTACGTAGATCTGGTAGACCGAAGTTTGAGCCTGAGAGATATGGATTTCTCGTGTCTCAAATAGGTAATGTGTTGCTTATGGATCATGATGATGAACCAGCAACCTACCAAGAGGCTATGAATGGACCGGACTCTGACAAATGGCTTGAGGCTATGAAATCTGAAATGGACTCCATGTATGCAAACCAAGTTTGGAACTTGGTGGAACCACCTGAAGGGGTACGACCCATAGGGTGCAAGTGGGTCTTCAAGAAGAAGACTGCCATGGATGGGAATGTACAGACATTCAAATGGCGACTGGTGGCTAAGGGTTTCAAGCAAATTCATGGTATTGACTATGATGAGACCTTTTCCCCTGTTGCCATGGTAAAGTCCATAAGGATATTGCTTGTTGTTGCTGCGTATTATGACTACGAGATCTGGCAGATGGATGTCAAAACGGCTTTCCTTAATGGAAACCTCCTTGAGGAAGTGTATATGACACAACCCGAGGGTTTTGTATCCCCAGATGAAGCCACTAAAATATGCAAGCTGAATAAGTCCATCTATGGACTGAAACAGGCCTCTCGAAGTTGGAATCTTCGTTTTGATGAGAAAATCAAAGAGTTTGGTTTCATCAAGAATGAAGATGAGTCTTGTGTTTACAAGCGAATCAGTGGGAGCATTGTTGTCTTCCTGATATTGTATGTAGATGACATACTGTTGATTGGGAATGACATTCCTACCCTGAAAGTTGTTAAGAACAACCTAGGGAACTGCTTTTCAATGAAGGATTTGGGTGAAGCGACTTATATACTTGGTATTAAGATCTATAGAGATAGATCGAATAAGTTGCTGGGTTTGATCCAGAGTACGTACATCGAAAAGGTGTTGAAGAGGTTCAACATGCTTGAGTCCAAGAAAGGATTTTTGCCCATGTCTCATGGTGTGAATCTCTCTAAGGACCAGTGTCCAAAATCTTGTGAAGATAAGGACCGTATGAAGTTGATTCCATATGCTTCGGCAATTGGATCAATCATGTACGCGATGTTATGTACTCGACCCGACGTCTCCTTTGCTTTGAGCATGACTAGCAGGTATCAGTCAGACCCCGATGAGTGTCACTGGATTGCAGTCAAGAATGTCCTGAAGTACTTGAGAAGGACTAAGGATGCGTTCTTGGTGTATGGTGGAGAGGAAGAGCTCGTTGTAAGTGGTTACACGGATGCTAGCTTCCAAACTGATAGAGATGACTCCAAGTCTCAGTCAGGTTTTGTGTTTTGCCTGAATGGAGGAGCTGTGAGCTGGAAGAGTTCCAAGCAAGAGACAGTTGTTGATTCTACAACAGAGGCCGAGTATATCGCCGCATCTAATGCGGCGAAGGAGGCTGTATGGATTAGGAAATTCATCGGCGAGCTTGATATAGTTCCTAGCATTGTTGGTCCCGTAGTTCTCTACTGTGATAACAATGGTGCAATTGCACAATCTAAGGAACCTAGATCCCATCATAGCTCCAAGCATATACTTCGGAGGTTTCATCTTATTCGTGAGATTGTCGAATGAGGAGATGTGAACATTTGCAGAGTGCCGACTGAGGAGAATATTGCGGATCCACTAACAAAGCCTCTAGCGCAGAGAAAGCATGATGGTCATATTAGATCGATGGGTATACGATACCTAAATGATCACCTCTAGTGAGAATCTTATGGATTGCATGTAAACTTGTATCTTGTTGGCTATTTGTTCATATGATGAACTGTGTACTTATTTTTCTCTTAAAATTAATGGCAATTTCTTTTATTATGAGTTTTTCTATATGATTGTTAAATGTTAACATAATAGATACCCTTAGAATGTTTGCTTCCATGGGACATCAAGTACGTGACTTGAATGTGAGAGCCTGTGATTTATTTGAAGCTTCATTCTTAAAAGGTCCCTGGTCGAGTATCATCATAGAAGCTAAGGGTGATGATGGTACTTGGAGACTAGCACGTACGTTGATTGATGACTGGTTCTCACAGGTCATGATATTGTGATATCAAGTCATCACGTGGGTACTTGTTAGTGAACAAGTTGTACTGGACAGACCCAACCTGAGACTACTCTATGGATTGCCATCCAATCGTGTCACGAGTAGGTCTCAATTGACAATGGTGTTGTGGTCCTTTGACCTGAAGTCACAACATTCATCAAGTGAGGAAGAGCGTGCTTTGATTCCATCTAAAGTCTTCCTTGAGAAAGGTTGATGATAAGGGTGGTTGTTGGGCATGTTACGAATCATTTGGTTGTTTGTGTGTGAGAAGATATGGGATTTGTCCTCCTGTATGACAGGAGTTGCATCCATGGGCCCCTTGATGGAACTGGACTGAGAAATGCATTGTCATGCCTGGTTGAGTCAATATGTGATATTGGACTCACCATTCTCTGGAAGTCCGTCCTGGATCAAGAAACTTGGATTGAGCTATTACGAGGGTGACACGGTCCATGCCTCTAGTTCTTTCCGGATGTAAGGGACAAAGGGACAAAGACAACGCTGATACATTGGTCATAAAGGCTTATGAGTTATAAACTCTTATTGCTTGGGGAGCAATGATGCATTGCTAGATGCCGCTCATTGTTTGTGAGGTTTTTGGTTTGATACTTTCGAGATCAAGTGGGAGTCTGTTGGAGTTACCATGGTGATCTGGAAGTGGTCAAACATGTAATCTCACTGCCAACGTGATATGAGCCTGCAGGGTCGCACATAAGAGATGTGGAGAAGTTGGATGATTGACTGTGTTGGTAAAGGTTACCAATCACCGACCTGAATGGGGTTATGGGCAAAATGTTGCCTTAAAGGATCATCGGATTGGGCAGATGTTGCCTTGGAGGACTGGTATGAATAGTCGACCGAAGGTCGACGAGAATCGTCGAGAATGGTTCTCTGATTCTCGCCGATCGACGAGAATCATCGAGAATGGTTCTCTGATTCTCGTCGATCGACGAGAATCGTCGAGAATGGTTCTCTAATTCTCGACGATCGACGAGAATCGTCGACCGCAGGTCGACGGTCGACGAGTATAGTCCACCCCGGGTTCGGCGAGAATCGTCGAGTATTGTAATCTGATTCTCTCCGATCCTAGGTGTTACTCACCGACTGATTCTCGCCGAACCTGGCAAGTGATTCTCGCCGATCGTCGCCGATTCTCGCCGATTGATACTCGCCGATTCTGGAACCCTATTTCTGGGTGGTCTGCGGATAGCGATATTCCTAGGTCTATTTATGCCTTCTATATAAAAGGGACACTTAGGGTTTTCGGGTATTATGCTTAAAGCTTTTGGCAGCCGATCGAATCGAAAACGACGGAAGCCGTTCCGCCTTTCCGTTCACCGATCCCGAATCCCGCCGCCGACGGAAGTGTTCCGCCGCCGCCGTGTTCGCTCCGTCGACCTCCTTCTCTCCGGCGATCGTCGCTGGCGTTGCAATCTCTGGCGCGGACCTAGCAGTCCGTGGGAAAGCAAGGTGCGGTCTTCTCCTTCCTGATAATCCGTGCGACGGATAGATCGGCGTTCTCCCGCTCGTGTGGATTTCTGCAGAGACGTGGATATTATTCAACGTAGAACTCACCACTAGCAAGAAGACGAAGTTTGGAGCATCTCCGTTGAGTTGTGACTCAACGCCACCGAGGTAATTTTTGCATAGTTGTTTGTTAACTTCTTGATTCAATTATTATGGCCCGATCCCATCTCTTTTGGGTTTTCTTGATGTTTTTATTCTTCCGCTGCGTGCACAAGCGTTGTGCCATCCTCATAGAGAAACCCAACACGGTTTCCATCTCCTCGAGTGCTTCTGGACCCAACAAAGGTCCCTCGCTAACCTCAGGCCAAAACAAGGGAGTCCTGCAGCGCCTCCCATACAAAGCTTCAAAAGGAGCCATTTGCAAGCTTTCTTGATAACTATTGTTATACGCAAATTCCATAAGCCACAAGTGCTCGTCCCACGCTCCTCCGTGGTCCAGAATATAACATCGATCATATCTTCCACAATCTGATTTACTCGCTCCATCTGACCATTGGTCTGCGGATGATAAGCTGTGGAATACCTCAAATCTGTTCCCAACCCCTCCTGAAGGCTCTTCCAAAAACAAGACGTGAACTTGGAGTCTCGATCTGATATGATACTTACGGGTACACCATGCAATCTGATAACCTCTTCCAAATACAGCTCGACTATCTTCCTCATCGGATAATCGATCTTAAATGGTACGAAGTGAGCACACTTCGTCAATCTGTCTACGATCACGCAAACTGAATCATGCCCCTTAGGAGATCTCGGTAAGCCTGTAATGAAATCCATCGAGATACTCTCCCACTTCCACGACGGAATCTCCAAGGGTGTCAGCTTGCCACAAGGCCTCCCATGTCGGCTTTCACACGCCTGCAAGTGTGACACTCAGAAAAAAATCTGGCTATGTCTCTCTTCATCTCATACCACCAGGCAATCTGCTTTAAATCGTGATACATCTTGGTAGACCCTGGATGGTAGGCAACACTAGATCCGTGGGCTTCTCTGCACCCCATATCCCGGATAGCTCCAACAGCGGGGATGCAAAACCTGCCACGATACTTCAAGGTACCCGCATCATCTATAGAGAAATCTTGTAATTCTCCTTTTTCAGCTCGAAAATACAAATGCAGAAGATCGGAATCATCCTTCTGATGCAGTCTCATAAGCGCAATCCACGAAGGTTCTGCCACTGCCAAACTACTCTGCGAATAGCAGTTTCCCACAGAAATGCCCATAAAAAGGAACTCTTCCACTAGACGCTCGGCGGAGAGATTGAAAATCTTCCCTGACTTCCAACTCAGGGCGTCGGCCACCACATTAGCTTTGCTCGGATTATACTGGATTTCAACATCATAATCGGCCACATACTCCAACCATCGCTGCTGGCCCAGATTCAATTCTTTTTCGGTGAAGACATACTTTAAACTCTTGTGATCAGTAAAAATCTTGCACTGCACATCATACAGCAAATGCCTCCATAATTTCAGTGCATAGATCACAGCTGCAAACTCCAGGTCATGCATAGGGTAGTTCCTCTCATGAGTCTTTAGCTGCCTCGACCCGTACGCAATCACCTTCCCGCCCTGCATCAATACGCAGCCCAGTCTGACATGCGATGCATCCACATATTTATCATACTCACTACCTTCAGTAGGCAAAGACAAAATTGGAGCTGAACATAACCTTCTTTTTAGTTCCTCAAAAGCCTCCTCACACTTGCCATCCCATATGAAGGCTACATTCTTCTGCGTCTGAAAGATATTGTACCTAAACACCTAGAGGGGGGGGGGGTGAATAGGTGACTTGAATCTTTTTAACTTTTTAGGCAGAATTCAGAATCTAACACAGATTTATATCTACTTTTGTACACAGCAATCACACAACAATCAAAGAATATCACAGCACACAGTAGACACACAGTTTTATAGTGGTTCCCCAAGGTTTGGGTACATCCACTTTCCCCCTTCGCCTATCTAGCAGTGTACTAGATTCGGCCAAACTTCTCCACTATCTCAGAACCCAAAACAGGCTCCTACACCTCAGGCCCAAGGCCCTACAACTCAGCTTCTTCACAAAGCCTACAATCAGCCACCAAGGCCTACACTCAGCCACCAAGGCCTACACTCAGAGATTTCAATCTCCTACACTCAGGCACTCAAGCCCTACACTCAGCCTTTATAATTACAGGCTTGCAAGACTCAGATCCCTAAGGATCCTACAAGATAAAATGAATATAATAATGTTAACTCAGCAACTCAGAGACAAGAGAGGAGAGTTATGAGTTTCTTGATGAGTACTTGGAAAAACTCAGCTGAAATCAATCTGACTTGGCTTTCTCCAAAGCTTCTTGAATGTAGAACTCAATAAGATTGACCTCTTCTGCAGTTGATCCTTGATCTCTGCTACTTAAGATTCAGAATAAATCTGAACCCTTCTTCTCAGTCTGGTTCCAATGACTGATTTCTTGGATGGAGCTCTCTCTCTCCAACTACTTAGATCTTCACTTGATAGCTAGATCTTCTTTGAATTACTTCCTCTACTTTCTGTAGACAGCATAAGCCTATTTATAGGCCTTCTTCATGGTAACCGTCTGGTCCGGTGCATAACTGAATTCTGACAACTCTGACAAGTGCAGTAGACCGGCTGGAATGGCAGCTGTCAAGTCATCCAGTCAGTTCTTGAAAATTCTATAACTATCTGTAAATGTCGAGACTTTCTGTCTTTATGTGTCGACACTTATAGACCAAGTGTCGACACAAGTTGTCTAAGTATCGACACTAGTCTACAAGGTGTCGACACAACTCCTTGTGTTGTAGATTTTGTATCTCGACACTGCTTCTTCTTCATGTGTCGACACTGATAATGTGTGTCGACACAAGTCCTTGTACTTCAGTGTTTTGCTGAATTCTTCTAAGTGTCGACACAACACCTTTGTGTCGACACATCTTCATGTGTTGAACTCGCTGAGTGTCGACACTTCTTCTTGGTGTCGACACATGTCTTCAGTGTTGATACTTGTTGAGTGTCGACACAGCTCATTGTGTCGACACATTCTTCTTCTGTCGAGACTCTTGCTGAGTGTCGACACATTCCCTTAGTGTCGACACTTGTACTTAGAATATTTTTGTTGAACTTTGTTGATCTTTACTAAGTGTCGAGTCTTCAGCTAAGTGTCGACACATTCTTTCTTGTGTCGACACTTTCTTCAAGTGTTGACTCTTCTGCAGTGTGTCGACACATTGTTCTGGGTGTCGACACTTTCTTCAAGTGTTGAGTCTTCTGCTGAGTGTCGACACATCTCCTTGTGTCGACACTTATACTTAGTCTCTGCTGACTTTTGCTGAGTGTCGACACAGCCTCCAAGTGTCGACACTTTCTGATGTAGACACAGTTTCTCTGGGTGTTGACACAACTGCTATGTGTCGACACTTCTTCACTGCACTCTTCTTCATTGAGTGTCGACACAACTCCTTGTGTCGACACTTTCTGTCTGGTGTCGACTCAACATCCCTGGTGTCGACACAATGACTCCAAGTGTCGACACTGCTTTCCTGGGTGTCGACTCAAGTCTTCTTAAGTGTCGACACTTTCCCTCTGGGTGTCGACACATGGACTTAGAAACTTTTTCTTCTTTCCTGTAAATACTTAGCCTGCACAAGTAAACTCAAAATACATCAAATACATTTTGATGTATATCATTGAGTTGGGTGAGGCTTCTTCAAATCAGGTACATTTAATCCAATGTAACCAACAATCTCCCCCTATTTGGAGAAAACATAACCCTTAGTCAATGATATACACAATTCATAATAAAATTATAACATGATGTAAAACAGGAATATATAATCAGGGCAACCATAAACATGTATCAATCAAACATGTATACAAAGACATAATCTCAGAACAACTATGAAATAAATTTAACACACAGAAAATTTATCACACAACACATTGTTCAAATACTTTGTCATATTCATATTTCTAAAAGTTTACAGAATGTTAACATCAAAAGATTACATAGTAAACTTAAGAAAATTTCTATACTATTCTTGATCAGCATCTTTGATCACTATCCCTTTTCCAGATTTTACCCTTGCTTGCACAGGGGCTTCAGCATCTTCAGTTTCAGCAGACTTCTTCCATTTCATCTCCTTCTTCTTAAGTTCCTCAGTCTTAATCTTTTGCCTTTCAAAATAATGATAAGTCTTGGGAAAGTACTTGCTAGGCTCCTAAGCAGTAGGAGGTAGCTTTCCCATCTTGGCCTTTCTTCTGTATTGGACTATAGCCTCCTGCCTTGTCTCATGCTTTCTCCATTCAGCCTCAGAAAACCACTTGTTCCTGTCATGCACATTATCTTTTACAGCTTTCCAGGCAGTCAAAATAATGTTCCTAGAGGTGGGGCTCCACTGCTCAAAGTCTGGTCTTTGTTCAGCTTGCTCCCTGAACCTCTTCTTAGACAGTCTGGTCTCTTCTTCTTTTTGCAGAGCTTCTTGCATAGCTTCAGATATTGGCTGAACAACTTTCTCTATAATGACATTGTCCTTTCCCCTAGGTGGGCTATACATGGACTGTATATCAGCATGTATCATGTCAAAATCTGGTGGAGGATAGATAACTTGAGCTACTTCAGGTTGCTCACCTCCAAGATATGCAGGATGTATTCCAGATTCTGCAACATTATCATCATCACAAAGAGGAGGATATCCAAGAGTTGCTCTGATAGAATTAGATATCCACTTTGCATGATCAGAGCTGGCCTTGACTAACACTCTCTCCCCCTTTATGACTTCTCTTTCTATATGATCTCTGACATCATCTTTCTGAAATCTCACTTGATTATCCAAATAATTAACTCCATCTTTAAAGAAAGGTTTCAACCTCTGGAGTTTGTCAGTTATGATCTTCTGAGAGTCTTGGATGGCAGTCTCAACAGCAGTTATTTCTTCTTGGAATACTTTGTCAAAATCTGCTTTTGCTGTAGCTGGAGTCTGCCCTGCAGCTAGATTCTTCATCGCTGTGACTATGGCATTGTGAGATGCAGTCAAATTATCATTCATCCTTATTTGATTTTCAAGTACATATCCTTGCTTGACTGCATTTCATCAACTTGGGCTTTTATCTTCTCCTGATGTGTAGCCAAGTACACCACTGCATTCCCTCCCTTGTGGAAGCAGTCTGTCATCTCCTTCTTATGAAGATTCATCTCAAATCTTATTGACTTTATATCCTGGGCAAGATCAAACTGTAGTGATTTGTGCCCCTCATCCACATAAGTTTCAATAGCTTTCCTGTGTTCATCTAGTTTAATCTGCATAGCAACCATCAGTACACTATAATCAACAGTTGGTGCTGGCTGTGATATAGGCTGTGGTGCAATAGTTTGGAGAGCCTTTTTGTAATTCTGACTCCTCCTTTTGAATACTTGAAATTTCTTTTTCTTTGCCCTTGTAGCCTCCTCATCTTCAGAAGCTGAGGTGCTGGCAATATCTACCCTCTCCTTAGGGCTTTGAGGTAACTCCTTCTGCACTTCTAGTGCCTTCTTAGTCTCTTGCCTTGCAGGCTCTTCAACATGTACTACTTTCTCCCCCTCTACTAGAGCATTCTCCCCTTCAGCAGCAGCAGTGACCTTGTAAAAGTCAGTTTGATCCAGGTTAAGGAACAGATCTTCCATTGTGTATTCTTGTGGAGAATGAGCTGGAGAAACTCTGGGCTCATCAACCACTGGATCAGATACATCTTGAACTTCAACAGATGTGTCTTCCATGACAACATCTGGGACTTGACTATGAATCTGAGTTTGCTGATTGTCATAATTTAGGGAATCAGACAATACATTATCCATTATAGGTAAATCTAAAGAATTAAGTTCAGTGATTACCTCTAGGATGATGTTGGTTGCTTGCTTACTCTGAAGAGGAGTGGGTTCTTCCACAACTAATGGCTCCCCCTGGATTTGTTCCTGGTGTAAGGGGCTAGCTGGTGGTAGCTCCCCCTGCCTCTCAGCAACTTCTTGTGGAACAGTAGACTTCTCAACAGTCTCTTCTTCATTCTCATCAGGTGAGAAAACAACTTGCTCTTCACTTTCAGAGATGCTAGTTGGATCCTGAGCCACTGGGCAGACTTCTTCTTCTTTTGTAGAGTTACTTTCTCAGGAGTTATCTTCTCAGGGGTTGGCATCTCCTTAGACAACACCCTGTCCCATCTAGAGAAGATCCTCATGTCCATCTTTCTCATATAGTTGATTTTGCTTCCAGCAGCTTGACCCAAAACTTCTGGTATAATACCAGCAAGATATAGACTTAATATCCTGCCCAAGTTAGGATTCTTTAGGTTTTCCTTAATCTTCTCAAAGATTACCACAGACCAGTCAGTTTTCAGAGTGAAGATTATCCTTGTCATAATACTAAATATATGGGCAGATACCCTGTCATGCCCTCCAGGTTTGCTTAAAATCACTTTGCCAACAATTTCTGACATGAATTTCCCTTGCCTGTTCATGCCTTTTCTATTGAAAACAGAACCAATTTTCATCTTTGCATCCAGTCCACACCAAGTTAGAGCTTCTCTGGTTTTTGAAGCAGTAACTTCATCTTCTTCTTTAGTTCTTGGTAACTGTAGTACTTTCCTCAAACTTTTAGGTGACACCTTCACCTTTTCACCATGGACCCTGGACTTGATCTTGAATCCAATGTCGTCTAGGGTTAATCGATTAAGGAATTCCAATACTTCCTTCTTCCAGATCTTTGTGGGCTCTGAAACAAGATATTCTAACCCTGAGTCTTCTACTAGGGTTACTACAGTCTTGATCTCCGGGTATGCATCAACAAATGCGTCGCGCACCAGTTCATACCCTTCATTGACGTTCTCCTCAATCTTTGGCGCCATTAGGGTTTGAAGAATTTGACTGGAGAGAAGAGAGGTGTCGACACACAAGTTTGGTCTCGAAACTTTTGAAAGCGTGTCGACAAACTAAGGCAAAATCATATTTATACCTTTCTAGGTTTGAAGATGAAAAGGCGGGCAGCTAACTTAAATTGTGTCGACACTGTCAATAAGTGTCGACACTGACTTATAATGTCTCGACACTTATGTGTCGACACAGGTTTAGTCAACAGATATATATGTCGACACTTGTTTATGTGTCGACACCACATAACTCGACATTTAGTCGAGTCTTTACTTAGATAATTCTGAGTAAAACCTAAGTGTCGACACCACCTTGGATGTGTCGACACCAACTTATCATGTGTCGACACTAATATTCTGAAGTGTCGACATTAACTTCCTAGATGTGTCGACACCTTTTCACTGAAGTGTCGACACCAATTTTCTGTGTCGACACAGATATCTCTGTGTGTCGACACCTTTTTACTTAGCCAATTTTATAAACTTATTCTAAGTTTATCATTCCTAGTTCAATTTTAAACCTATTGAACTTAGTTTCTTCTAAGGGCTTAGTATACATATCAGCTAATTGATTATCAGTTTTAACATATTCTAGTAAAATATCTTCTTTCTCTACATGCTCCCTAAGAAAATGATATTTTATTTCAATATGTTTAGTTCTACTATGGGAAACAGGATTATGTGCAATTGATATAGCACTTGTAGAATCACAAAAGAGTGGAGTTCTACTTACCTGAAATCCATAGTCCTCAAGCTGATGTTGTATCCATAGAAGTTGAGCACAGCAACTTCCTGCAGCCACATATTCTGATTCTGCAATGGAGATAGCCACACTTGTTTGCTTTTTGCTACTCCATGAAATCAGTCTCCCACCTAGGAAATGACAGGTTCCAGTTGTGCTTTTTCTGTCTTCTTTGCATCCTGCAAAGTCTGCATCTGAATAACCTGTTAGTTCAAAATCCCCATTCCTAGGGTACCAGAGGCCTAGATAAGGAGTGCCCTTTAGATATCTCAATATTCTTTTGACTGCTGTCAAATGAGACTCTTTAGGGCAGGCTTGATACCTTGCACAGACACAAGTAACATACATGATATCTGGTCTACTTGCTGTCAAATATAATAGGGAGCCAACTATCCCTCTATACAAAGACTCTTCTACAGATTTCCCTGCATCATCCTTGCTAAGAGACATACTTGACCCCATAGGAGTCTTCATGGTACTGGATGAATCCATACCATATTTCCTTATGAGTTCTAGGGTGAACTTAGACTAGCATATGGATAAACCATTCTCAGTCTGTCTTACTTGGAGTCCCAAGAAGAACTTAAGTTCTCCCATACTACTCATCTCAAATTGACCTTGTATTAGTTTTGCAAACTTTTTGCAAAGGCTACTTTCAGTAGACCCAAATATTATGTCATCTACATATATTTGGACTAGTATTACTTTGCCTCTAGATTCCCTAAGGAATAGAGTCTTGTCTATTTTCCCCCTTGTGAACTTATTCTCAATGAGGAAACTAGACAGGGTTTCATACCAAGCCCTAGGAGCTTGCTTTAACCCATATAAAGCTTTCCTAAGTCTATAGACATGATTAGGTAAAGTTGAATCAACAAAACCTGATGGCTGCTCCACATAGACTTCCTCTTTAAGATTATCATTCAGAAATGCTGACTTGACATCCATTTGGTAAACTTTAAATCCTTGAAAGGTTGCATAGGCCAGGAACATCCTTATGGCTTCCAGTATGACTACTGGAGCAAAGGTTTGATCAAAATCAATACCTTCTTACTGCATATATCCTTTAGCAACCAATCTTGCTTTGTTCTTAATGATGACACCATGTTCATCCATCTTGTTCCTATAGATCCACTTGGTCCCAATTATGTTGTGGTCTTTAGGTTTAGGAACAAGCTCCCAGACCTTGCACCTTTTGAACTGATTCAGCTCTTCTTGCATTGCCTCAATCCAATGAGGGTCTAGGATAGCTTCTTCAAACTTCTTTGGTTCAACTTGGGATAGAAACCTGGAGTAGATTGTTGCATTCAGATTTCTGCTCCTTGTTTGTACCCCTTGTCTTGGATCACCAATGATTTGTTCAGCTGGATGATCTCTTAGATGCCTATTGGCTGGAGGCATCCTGACTTCAGGTTGAACTTCTTCAACTTCTTCATCTTGCTGCACTCCTTGTACTTCTTCTGCATTTGGTACATGTAGTACTCCCCCTGGACAGCAGCCACTATCTTCTACTTGCTGCCTTGCAGTAGGTTCTTCTTCTATAGTGAGCTTGTCCATCTTCTTTGTTAAACCTGTGGGGCTACATACACTACTAGACAACTTATTGTTAATAAGTCTAGTTTCATCAAATACTACATGTACAGTCTCTTCTACAACTTGTGTAGTCAAGTTGTAGGCTCTATAAGCCTTACTATTGTTGCTGTACCCAACAAAAATTCCCTCTTGGGACTTGACAGCAAACTTAGTCAAGTAAGACTTTCCATTATTAACTATAAAGCACTTACAACCAAAGATCCTGAAGTAGGATAGGTTTGGTTTCCTGCCTTTCACAACCTCATAGGTGGTCTTGTTGTGGCTTTTAGTTATGGTAGCCCTATTAATAACATGGCATGCAGTATTGATTGCTTCAGCCCAGAAATATTCTTGTAGTGATGTATCACTTAATAGGGTCCTACCAGCCTCAATCAAGGTTCTATTCTTCCTCTTAGCAATGCCATTTTGCTGAGGTGTTCTTGGTGAAGAAAACTCTTGAAATATCCCAAAGTCTTCACATAGTTTTGTCATGCTATCAGACTGAAATTCAGTACCATGGTCACTTCTAATTTTGACCACAGTACTAGCTAGTTCATTCTGAATCTGTTTGACAAAGCTATAGAAGACACTAGGTGTTGGGTACATTGGTCAAATGTACCTGATTTGAAGAAGCCTCACCTAACTCCATGATATACATCATAGTGTATTTGATGTGTGTTTGAGTTACTTGTGCAGGTTAGGAATACACTGGACTGAAGCTAAAAATTCTAAGTCCATGTGTCGACACCCAGAGGGAAAGTGTCGACACTTGAGAAAGCTTGTGTCGACACCCAGACAAGCAGTGTCGACACTTGGAGTCATTGTGTCGACACCTGGGAAGAAGAGTCGACACCAGTCAGAAAGTGTCGACACTTGGAGCTGTGTCGACACTCAGTGTAGAAGAATGCAGAAAAGCTGTGTCGACACTTAGCAGAAGTGTCGACACCTAGAAGAGCTGAGTCAACACCAGAAAGTGTCGACACTTGAAGTAAGTGTCGACACTCAGCAAAAGTCTGCAGAATCTAAGTACAAGTGTCGATACTCAACACAATGTGTCGACACTATGCAGAAGAGTCAGCACTTGAAGTAAGTGTCGACACCCAGCACAATGTGTCGACACTTAGCTAAAGACTCAGTATTTGAAGAATGTGTCGACACTCAGCACAATGTGTCGACACACAACCAGAAGAGTCAACACTTGAAGAAAGTGTCGACACTCAGCACAATGTGTCGACACTTAGTTGAAGACTCTACACAAAGGAGATGTGTCGACACAAGGAGCTGTGTCGACACTTAGCAGAGAACAGAAAAGTTTACAAAATATTCTAAGTACAAGTGTCGACACTAAGGGAATGTGTCGACACTCAGCTGAAGGAACAAATTTAAAGACTTGTGTCGACACCAAGAAGCTGTGTCGACACTTGACAGTTTCAACACATGAAGATGTGTCGACACAAAGGAGATGTGTCGACACTTAGAAGAATACAGTTAAAGAATGAAGAACAAGTACTTGTGTCGACACTCAATTTCAGTGTCGACACATGCAGAAGTATCTGTGTCGAGACATACAAGGAATTGTGTCGACACCTTGTAGACTTGTGTCGACACTTACACTACTTGTGTCGACACTTAGTCTATAAGTGTCGACACTTAAGAACAGAAAGTCTCGACACTATCTGACAGTTAGAGAATTTCAAGAAGTGACTGGTTGACATGACAGCTGCCGATCCAGCCGGTCTACATCAACTGTCAGAGAAGTCAGAAGTCTGTTATGAACCGGACCAGCCGGTTACCATGAAGGAAGCCTATAAATAGGCCCCCATAGTTTACAGAAAGATATATAGAAGGTTGTTCATTATCATTACATGTTGTGAGAATAACTGAAGTGGTTGATCAGATTAAATCAAGAAGTGATACACTGAGGATCAACACAAGAAGATCAGGCAGTCCAACTGCAGATCTAAGAAGTTGGAGAGAGAGAGCTCCATCCAAGAATTCAGTCTTTGGAACTAAGGCTGAGAAGAAGAATTCAGAGTCATCTGGATTTCAAGAAGCAGAAGATTCAGACTAATTCAGTTCTACTCAAGAAGCTTTGAAGAAAGCTAAGTCAGTTTGGATCAAGCTGAGTTCTTCCAAGAACTCTTCAAGAAACTCTCAACTCCTCTCCTCTTTTCTGAGTTGTAGAGTTAGCAATTTTATTTCAATTACATCTTGTAAGATCCATTGGATCTGAGTGATTGTAAGCCTATTTTATAAAGGCTGAGGGTAGGGCTTGTTGCCTGAGTGTAGGAGTTGAAGAACTCTGAGTGTAGGCCTTAATTGGCTGAGTGTAGGCCTGGGTGGCTGAGTGTAGGCCTTTTGGCTGAGTGTAAGGCTTTGGGCCTGAGGTAGGAATCTAGTTTGGTTCTGAGTTAGTGGAGAAGTTTGGCCGAATCTAGTACACTGCTAGATAGGCGAAGGGGGAAAGTGGATGTACCCAAAGATTGGGGAACCACTATAAAATTAGTGTGTCTTCTGTGCTGTGCTGTGCTGTGAATTGACTGTTTGATTTCTGTAATAGCTGTTAGCTGTAGTAATCTGAGAAATAATTGTTGTGCTGCCAACAAAGTTTTTAAAAAAAGGGTTAGGTCACCTATTCACCCCCCCTCTAGGTGTTTAGGTACCATATCTTTCAAGTGGTATCAAAGCGAGGTTCCTCAAAAAGGACTAACTATCTGAGGAGATCCAGTTTGGCAGATTCAGTATAAGTAAGGAAACAGTTTCAAGAAAATCAAGAAACATGGGGTCTTCAGAGAATCACAAGGAATTGGGTTCAATGAAACTGCCCATTTGCAGAAAGGAGATTTTTGGAATCTGGAAAGAAACGGTAAGGCTGTTCATGGAGGCCTCTGACCCTAGGATCTACATCACAGTCAAGGAAGGGCCTTATGTGCCCATGAAGATTTCAGTCTTGGATGCTACACAGAGAACTCCAAAGGATTTTTCTGAGATGACCAAGGATGAGATAGTCCTAGCTACAATGGACAAAAGGGCACAGAACATCATAGTTAGTGCAATTGATGATGCCACCTTCCAGAACCTTATTCACTGTAAAACAACAAAAGAAATGTGGGATACCCTCATTATCTACATGGAAGGTTCTGAAGAAGTAAGACAGGATAGGAAATCCTTGCTTAATCAAGAATATGAGAGCTTTAGGCAAGGAAGAGGAGATAGCATCACTGAATGCTACAAAAAGTTCTACAGAATTGTTAATGAACTCATGTCCTATGGAAGGGAGTTCACAAACTATGAATTGAATGATAAGTTCTTGAGGTCCCTAACCAAAGATTGGGACACTAAGATCTGTGCCATCAGAGAAATGGCAAAGTTGGGAGAAATTCCTCCTCCCACACTGTTTGGCAAGTTGTTATCTTATGAGATGCAATTGTCAGTTAGAAAAGAGGAGGAAAAGTCAACAAGGACTGAACACAGGGAAAGGACTGTTGCCTTTAAGTCAGAAGTACCTAGAAAGAACAGGACTAAGTCATCAACTCCTCCTCCAGAGGTAGTTGAATCAGAATCTGATGAGTCTGTTAGCACTAAATCAACAAGCAGTGAAAGTGATGAAGACTTTGCTGCATTTACCAGACATTTTCAGAAATTTCTGAAGAAGAAACAGTGGAAGTCCAGACCTTCTTTTTCAAAAGGGAAAGAAGTTCAGTATCAGGAGAAGAAGCCTTCAAAGAAGGACAAGCATAGGACAAAGACTAGTAAGGCAACTGGGTCTAAGATTGTGTGTTACTGCTGCAATAGACAGGGTCATGTAATTGCAGATTGTCCTGAAAGAAGGAAAGAATCCCGTGACAAAAGGAAGACTCACTTCAAAGGAAAGAAGGAGAAGTCCTTTGTTGCAAAGAATGAGAAGACTCTTTCAGACATTTCTTCTTCAGACACTGAGACAGATGCTGAAGCCTATATAGGACTATTTGCTGAAGAAGAAGAAGAGTTTATGCAGATCATGGAATCAATCTATGAACAAGAAGAGGTTCAGTGCCAAGGACTAATGGCATTGACTGAAAGTACCAAAATCCTGGAGCAGCCAGGACCTAGTCAGGTACAAAGTTCAACTCCAAGTTCTGATTCCAGTTCTAGTTCAGAGTCAGAATCATCTTCATCAAGTGATGGAAGTGATTCTGAATCTGAGGGAGATATTCATCAGCTCTTAGATGAATACCAAGTACTGTTGCAAGCCTATAAGAAAAGCAAGATCCTAGCCAAAAGTCAGGCAAAGGAGATTGCTGATCTCAAGGCAGCAGCAACAGATTTTGAAAAGAATTATGATCAAAAACTTAATGAGGTAGCCAGGCTGAAACATATTACAGTGATTCAGATGGGAACTATCACATTTAAGAATGATCAAATTAAGAAACTGGAGATTAATCTTCAGAAGGAGAAAGAGCTAGTAGCTAGGTTTTCAAAACCTAAATCAGTGCTACCCTTGATTGATGATTTTGTTCATCATAAAGGAAAGACTGGACTGGGTTTTGTTAATCCACCTAGGACTATTCAGGATCAGTCCAAGTCCAAGGGCAAAGCCCCAACATTCAACAAGACTGCTGTAGTTAAGACAGCTAAGTCAGTACCTAAGCAAAGGTACAACAAATTTGAATGTTGGTGCTGTGGCAAGGTTGGCCACTATGCTTTGGATTGTTGGCACAATGCCAGTGCCAAGTTGAGTAGCAAGTTACCTGTTGGAAAGACAGCAGGTAGCTATGTCAAATTGCAAACTAACAATCACCAAGGACCCAAGTTTACTTTGGGTTCTAAGGTTCATTAATTTGTTTTGCAGGTAAATCCAAGTGGCCAAACCCCTACATGGTGTAACACCCCCTATCCGTCGCATCGCATATAGCAGTAGGTCCGGCCGGGGCCCGACGCCATATACCACAGACAGACCGGGTGGTTACTTATGGAAACCATCCAACCAATCTCAACGTCCTACACAGAGCATTCTAGCGGAAGCAATTAATATAAGTTGCAAAACAAGAACCCAGCACAAGCATGAATGTCCACTAAAACCAACAGGAATGTCATTACAAAATACTCAAAAGTCGGCCTTAAGGCCTTACAAGATGTTTCATTTGTCTATTACATGATTTACCAACCTCGGCACGCAGGCCGGCCATACATGAATAAAATAGAAAACATTTCCACTTGGGCCTTCGAGGGCCAGCTTCGCAAAAAGGGCTTTAGCCCGCTATTGACCGCTTGGTCCAGCTGCACCTGCAAGCAAACAAACCACTGCACGGTGGCAAACAAAGCAACGGTCAGCAATGCTGACCAAATTATAACGATCCCGCCCCCAACTCGGGGCGGCGATGCTCCTTCCCTGCATTTCATTATCACAAGCGAGCAATGCATATTAACACAGCCATTTCATCACAGACGTTGGCTCGTACGGCCACACGTCCCGTGCACTCAGGGCACATTCTCGGTGAACCGGTCGATGTTACGTCAATTGAAGCCATTAACATTCCGGACTCACCACCGCCACTTAGACGGCCATTCCTATGAGCAATTTGTCTTCATGGTATTGGTCACGTCAATTTAAGCCATCGACCACCGAAGACTCACATCTATGCCAACGGCGAGTGCCATGTAACTTTAGGTCTCTCTAACCCGAACGACATAAAGCGGGTACGGCTCCATCTAACCCGTGCTCACATCGCAACGGCAATTTAAGCCATTTGCGCGGGTCATACTTTCACCGATTCCCGTTCTACCACAAATCACATAACCCCGTTATGTTCAAGTTGGCTCTCAGGCCACCAAGTTGGCAAGACCTCGTGTCCGCCCAGTTTTCCGGGTGCACCTTTGGGTTAGTCCCCAAGGCTCCCTGCTGCAATCTACCGCGTAGAAAACCCGAAAAACACCCAATAGCACGGAGTCTTCTCCGGCCTTATGCAATGCAACATCACCGATCCGAACTACATGTCCGGGTAGGCTTCAACCAAAATGCCTATGTCCGTTCTCGCATACGGACGCTAAACAACGGGGACTTTACATATCTACCCGAAGGAATGCCTCCAACTCTTCGCAAACTCGCGAGAGAGGGCTTCCTATGCTAAGAAAGAGAGCTATCATGCTCACAAGTGAGGATCGTTACCCTTGCGTTCCTCTTTGGCGCCATCGAAATGTAATCGGATAGAAATCACCGCGCTTGCGTTGCCTCCGTGGATCCGGAGTCGGCTTGCGATTCGGAGCTCCGAAGCTCCTCCAATGGCGGATCTAGCTCCTCTTCCACTAGCCTTGGCTCTTCTTTCTCCAAGGGTTTGGAGAGAGATCAAGTGATGAAAAGTGTGGATTTTTCTAAGTCAAACCCGTGTATATCCTCCCAGGAACCATCCCCAGCCGTCGGATCTCAACCTAAGAAAACGAGCGGCTTTGATTCTGGGCTGAAATGCCCAATCTGGACCGAACACGGCCTGGCACACGCCCGTGTCCAGGGCCGTGTGCCGCATTCGCCGTCAAAATCGAATCTTCTGAACACGCACACGGGTACCAAACACGCCCGTGTTCGAGCTGACACGCCCGTGTTCCAGCTGACACGGCCGTGTAGCCGGCCGTGTACCCATGATTTTTCCCCCGTTTCCAACCCGAGCACTGCACGGGTTCTAGGACACGCCCGTGTCCTTGCCCGTGTCACATTGACACGCCTGGGCCCCCAGGCCGTGTACACGGGACATTTCGTCGAGGGGAGAACGACGACTCGCTGACACGGCCTTGGACACGCCCGTGTCCGAGGCCGTGTGCCTTGTCTCGACGATCGTCGAGTGAATCTCGACGATTTCACCTTGACGATCGTCGACACGGGTCGACACGCCCTGCGACACGCCCGTGTCGCAGGCCGTGTGCCCATTCTCGACGAATCGTCGAGAATAACTCGACGATTTCACGGCTAAGTGTCGACACGGGTCGACACGCCCTGCGACACGCCCGTGTCGCAGGCCGTGTGCCCATTCTCGACGAATCGTCGAGAATAACTCGACGACTTCGCGGCTAAGTGTCGACACACGCTTGACACGCCCTGGGACACGCCCGTGTCCCAAGCCGTGTGCCTTCAGCCAGAAACCAAAACTGGCCCAAAACGTCCCCTTTGCTCCTTTGAGTTTCGGGGCGTTACAACTCTACCCCTCTTAAAAGAATTTCGCCCACGAAATTACATAAAGGGAAAAACATGTACAAAACAAAATTTGTACCTGAGCGGAACAACTCCGGATATTCGTCAAGCATCGTCTGCTCTCGCTCCCAGGAGAGCTCCTCACGACCGCAATTGTCCCACCGGACTTTGACCATCCTGATCTCTTTATTGCGTAGCCGCTTGACCTCCGAGTCTTCAATCCGCACGGGCTTGACCTTTGTCGTTAGCCCACTATCCATCGGCACTTGATCGGTCGCGATCACTTGCGTAGGCTCTTGCACCGCCTTCCGAAGCACCGAAATGTGGAATACATCGTGTAAACCACTTAGCTCCACAGAAAGCTTCAACCTATAGGCCGTTCTCCTACTCGCTCCAGAACCTCGAACGGTCCAAGGTACCTCGGGCTTAGCTTTTTCAATCGTCGCACCCGCGAGACACCCTTGAACGGCTTGATCTTTAGGTACACATAATCACCCACAGCGAACTCCACGTTCCTGTGCTTGGCATTATAGTACTTTGCTTGCCGGTCCTGAGCGATGAGTAACCTCTCCCGAATGGTTCTCACCAAAGAAGTAGCACCCTCTACTTCCGATCGCTTATACAACTTTGACTCACCCGTTTCTAACCAAGACAACGGCGTGCGACATCTTCTACCATATAGGGCCTCGAAAGGCGCCATCTGAATACTTGCTTGGTAGCTGTTGTTGTATGCGAACTCCACCAAATAAAGGTGGTCCTCCCATTGCTTTCCGAAGTCCAAGACACACATGCGAAGCATGTCTTCCATCGTTCTATTGACCCTCTCGGTCTGCCCATCCGTTTGTGGATGGAAGGCTGTGCTAAACTTCAGCTTTGTTCCCAACATTTGCTGCACCAGCCTCCAATCATTGGACGTGAACCGCCCATCACGGTCACTCACGATGCTGCGGGGCACACCATGAAGCCGCACTATGTTATCCACATAAAGCTTTGCCAGCTTCTCCACCGGATCATCCTTCCTATGCGGAATAAAATGCGACACCTTTGTTAATCGATCGACCACCACCCAAATGGCGTCGTTCCCCTTCTGCGACCTTGGCAAACCATGCACAAAGTCCATAGAGATGTCGTCGAATTTCCACTCCGGAATAGGCAAGGACTTAAGAAATCCTCCCGGCTTTTGGCACTCCGCCTTTACCAAGGCGCAGGTTTGGCACTTCGCTACGTATAGCGCCACATCCTTTTTCAAACCCGGCCACCAAAATAGCTTCTTTACATCACGGTACATCTTCGTGCTCCCCGGGTGAATCGAGTACTTGGTATGGTGTGCCTCGTACAACAACTCCGCCCGTAAACTGCCCACACTTGGGACGCACAAACGACCGTCTTTCCACAACAATCCGTCCTCCACAACGAATTGGGAATTTGACCCATCCAGAGCCTCTATCATGAACTGCTTCATATGAGCATCCATATCCAAAGCCTGCCGAATCCGATCAGCCAGGTCATATTGGACTTCAGTCCAATTCAACACTGCTTCAGCACTAGATTGTCTATCCACACAAACAATCTCCAACGCCTCCAGCTCCTGCACCAACCGCTCATCATGCACTGATAGCCAATTCGCTTGAGCTGGGGCTCGGCGACTCAACGCGTCCGCAACCGCATTCCCTTTGCCAGGCACGTAGTGGATCTTGAAAGTATAGTCCCCCAGGAACTCCATCCACCTACGCTGCTGCATATTCAGATCTTTCTGATCAATCAAATACTTTAGGCTCTTGTGATCGGTGTAGATATCAATCTTCACACCGTACAAATAGTGTCTCCACAGCTTCAAGGCAAAAATCACGGCCGCCAACTCCAAGTCGTGGACCGGATAATTCCTCTCGTGCACTTTTAGCTGTCTCGAGCCATAAGCTATCACGCTGCCGTGCTGCAGTAGCACGCAACCCAAACCACTGCCCGAAGCATCGCTATATATCTCATAGCCTTCGGTTCCACATGGCGAACTCAACACAGGCGCCGTGGTCAACCGACACTTCAATTCCTCAAAAGCTCGCGCGCACTCCGGCGTCCAAACGAACTTATGATCCTTCCTCGTCAAAGTAGTGAGAGGTAGCGCTATCCGCGAGAAGTTCTCTACGAAGCGCCTATAATAACCGGCAAGCCCCAAAAAGCTCCGGACTTCTGCTACCGTAGCAAGCTCAGGCCACTCCCGTATCGCAACAATCTTCGCCGGATCCACCGCAATACCCTCCCCACTCACTATATGCCCAAGGAACGCCACTGAGGATAGCCAAAACTCGCACTTTGAGAACTTGGCATACAACTGGTTTCTCCTGAGTGTCTCCAACACCAAATGGAGATGCTTGAAGTGATCCTCCTCACTTTGCGAGTACACCAAAATATCGTCGATGAAGACGATCACGAAATGGTCTAGGTACTCCCTGAACGTCCTGTTCATCAAATCCATGAATACTGACGGCGCATTAGTCAGCCCAAACGGCATGACCGTAAACTCATAATGCCCGTATCTCGTACTAAACGCTGTCTTCGGGATATCACTCTCCCTTATCCGCAGCTGATAGTACCCAGACTTGAGATCTAACTTCGAGTACACCGTCGACCCGACTAACTGATCAAAGAGATCATCAATCCTAGGGATCGGGTACTTATTCTTCTCAGTCAGCTTGTTTAGCTCCCGATAATCAATACACAATCTCAAGCTTCCGTCCTTCTTCTTAACAAAGAGGACCGGTGCGCTCCAAGGCGAAGAACTCGGGCGCACATACCCTTGCTCCAACAACTCTTGCAGTTGAACTTTCAGCTCCGCCATTTCCTTAGGCGCTAGCCGATACGGAGATCGTGACACAGGCTTTGCACCTGGCACTAGCTCGATAGTAAAATCTATCTCCCGTTGTGGCGGGGCTCCAGGAAGATCTGCAGGGAACACATCAGGGTATTCCGATACCACTGAAATACAATCCATAGCGGGCTTCGGCTTTGCAACCTCCACTAGAGTGAAGAACAGTTCTGCTCCGGCACGAACCGCCTTAACCACTTGAAGAGCAGACATCAACGTTTTGCTCGACCCCTTTAAGCCCTTAAACGTCGTCTCACGACTCGCTCCCAGCTTGACTTCCTTGCTACCGCAATCTATATGGGCCTGCTGCTCCGAGAGCCAGTCCATGCCAAATATGACGTCAAACTCCACTAACGGAAGTAAAGACGCCCGCAGGTCGAACTCCTGCTCTCCAATACGAGTCTTAACCTCGCAGATCCTAACCGCTCGCATCGAACACCCATTGGGCAATAACACATCCAACTTGTCCTTCGCCATCGAAGAAGGGACTCCGATGCGTGATATAAATCCTTCGGACAAGAAGGAGTGTGAAGCTCCCGTATCAAAGAGTGCTCGTGCCGGATTTTCACAAATCATTACAAATCCTAAACAAGTAGTGGTAAGGTAACATATACATAACAAGCATATAAAGGAATTGACTTGCTATAAATTAAACCGTACCTGTCACCACGTCAGCTTGTTTAATGGCCTCCTGTTGGCCAAGATTGTAAACTCTAGGTTGGGCCGGAGCATAGTGAGATGCGGTCGACTCCACCGCCTTTCCCTTCTCTTCGTAGGTAGCTCCTGGCCTCCTTTCGGACTTAGGACGTCCGCTCCAACAATCACGGGCGAAATGCCCCGTCTTGCCACAAGTGAAGCACGCGCCCGGGGTCCGACTCGTAGTCGTCCCAGAAGCACCAGAAGGAGCTGGACCCGAAGTCCTATGCTTCTTGAAAGTCCTCCGATAGACAGACTTCGAAGTAGTCGGCACTTTAAACTCAGATTTCTTTTCAACCAAGCCTTTCTTCGCTTGTACACTCTTCATGTCCTTCTCCAAGGACCGGGCAGTATTGACCAAGGTCAAGAAACCCTGCGTCATCGGCCCCGACAGTAATAGTCTCAGCTCATCCCTCAGACCTTCGTAGAAGCGATTAGTCTTGCGCTCCTCATCCATGATGGTAGAGCTCGCATAACGACTCAACCGCGTAAACTCGTGGAGATATTCATCCACGCTTCGCTCACCCTGCACCAACCTCAGGAACTCATTCTCCATTGAAATCCTCTGAGTAGAAGGGAGGTATCTTGCTAAGAACAATTCCGAGAACTCTTCCATCGGAACGTCTATCAATTGTCTTCCTCTCAGATGATGCAGCTCCAAGCCTTCCCACCACATCCTTGCTTCACCGTCCAACAGGAACGTAGCAATGGTGGTCATCTGCCACTCCTCCGTCTCCGTCGCTGTCATGACTCTCTTCACCCTAGAGAGCCAGTCTTCAGCCTGAGATGGGGTTCCCAACCCCGAGAATAACGGAGGGTTAAAGCTCATTACATGCTTCAACTGCCTCTCAGTCGCCCTCCTTGGCACTATTGGTTCTACAACCACTTGCTCCATCCTCCTCGGCTCCGCCTCTTGAAGAGGTACTTGCTCCACCACAGGAGCTGGCTGCTGCGCTTGCCTCCCAGGCTGCGCATTTATCACGGCTAACACCGCTTCAGCCACCAATCTTATATTTTCAGCCGACAAAGGTGTTGCGGGAGCAACTTCTGGTGCACTACTAGCCTCAAAACCTCGGCGTTCTGACGGCCCAACACCACTTCGGGTCACCTATAGTGGTACAAAACACCGTTAAGCGACCAAATAACATTGCAAACAGCAATTATAGGAACACGCAGGTTCCTCAAACACGAGTATTTTCATTCCTAAGTGGACATTCATGGGTTCTTTTTACTGTTATAACGATGACGCACACAATGTGCTCACCACCCCTTAAAAAGAATTCGCCCACGAATTCACTTTAAGCCCGACCAAAACCAGTAGTCTGATACCAAATTGTAACACCCCCTATCCGTCGCATCGCATATAGCAGTAGGTCCGGCCGGGGCCCGACGCCATATACCACAGACAGACCGGGTGGTTACTTATGGAAACCATCCAACCAATCTCAACGTCCTACACAGAGCATTCTAGCGGAAGCAATTAATATAAGTTGCAAAACAAGAACCCAGCACAAGCATGAATGTCCACTAAAACCAACAGGAATGTCATTACAAAATACTCAAAAGTCGGCCTTAAGGCCTTACAAGATGTTTCATTTGTCTATTACATGATTTACCAACCTCGGCACGCAGGCCGGCCATACATGAATAAAATAGAAAACATTTCCACTTGGGCCTTCGAGGGCCAGCTTCGCAAAAAGGGCTTTAGCCCGCTATTGACCGCTTGGTCCAGCTGCACCTGCAAGCAAACAAACCACCGCACGGTGGCAAACAAAGCAACGGTCAGCAATGCTGACCAAATTATAACGATCCCGCCCCCAACTCGGGGCGGCGATGCTCCTTCCCTGCATTTCATTAGCACAAGCGAGCAATGCATATAACATAGCCATTTCATCACAGACGTTGGCTCGTACGGCCACACGTCCCGTGCACTCAGGGCACATTCTCGGTGAACCGGTCGATGTTACGTCAATTGAAGCCATTAACATTCCGGACTCACCACCGCCACTTAGACGGCCATTCCTATGAGCAATTTGTCTTCATGGTATTGGTCACGTCAATTTAAGCCATCGACCACCGAAGACTCACATCTATGCCAACGGCGAGTGCCATGTAACTTTAGGTCTCTCTAACCCGAACGACATAAAGCGGGTACGGCTCCATCTAACCCGTGCTCACATCGCAACGGCAATTTAAGCCATTTGCGCGGGTCAAACTTTCACCGATTCCCATTCTACCACAAATCACATAACCCCGTTATGTTCAAGTTGGCTCTCAGGCCACCAAGTTGGCAAGACCTCGTGTCCGCCCAGTTTTTCGGGTGCACCTTTGGGTTAGTCCCCAAGGCTCCCTGCTGCAATCTACCGCGTAGAAAACCCGAAAAACACCCAATAGCACGGAGTCTTCTCCGGCCTTATGCAATGCAACATCACCGATCCGAACTACATGTCCGGGTAGGCTTCAACCAAAATGCCTATGTCCGTTCTCGCATACGGACGCTAAACAACGGGGACTTTACATATCTACCCGAAGGAATGCCTCCAACTCTTCGCAAACTCGCGAGAGAGGGCTTCCTATGCTAAGAAAGAGAGCTATCATGCTCACAAGTGAGGATCGTTACCCTTGCGTTCCTCTTTGGCGCCATCGAAATGTAATCGGATAGAAATCACCGCGCTTGCGTTGCCTCCGTGGATCCGGAGTCGGCTTGCGATTCGGAGCTCCGAAGCTCCTCCAATGGCGGATCTAGCTCCTCTTCCACTAGCCTTGGCTCTTCTTTCTCCAAGGGTTTGGAGAGAGATCAAGTGATGAAAAGTGTGGATTTTTCTAAGTCAAACCCGTGTATATCCTCCCAGGAACCATCCCCAGCCGTCGGATCTCAACCTAAGAAAACGAGCGGCTTTGATTCGGGCTGAAATGCCCAATCTGGACCGAACACGGCCTGGCACACGCCCGTGTCCAGGGCCGTGTGCCGCATTCGCCGTCAAAATCGAATCTTCTGAACACGCACACGGGTACCAAACACGCCCGTGTTCGAGCTGACACGCCCGTGTTCCAGCTGACACGGCCGTGTAGCCGGCCGTGTACCCATGATTTTTCCCCCGTTTCCAACCCGAGCACTGCACGGGTTCTAGGACACGCCCGTGTCCTTGCCCGTGTCACATTGACACGCCTGGGCCCCCAGGCCGTGTACACGGGACATTTCGTCGAGGGGAGAACGACGACTCGCTGACACGGCCTTGGACACGCCCGTGTCCGAGGCCGTGTGCCTTGTCTCGACGATCGTCGAGTGAATCTCGACGATTTCACCTTGACGATCGTCGACACGGGTCGACACGCCCTGCGACACGCCCGTGTCGCAGGCCGTGTGCCCATTCTCGACGAATCGTCGAGAATAACTCGACGATTTCACGGCTAAGTGTCGACACGGGTCGACACGCCCTGCGACACGCCCGTGTCGCAGGCCGTGTGCCCATTCTCGACGAATCGTCGAGAATAACTCGACGACTTCGCGGCTAAGTGTCGACACACGCTTGACACGCCCTGGGACACGCCCGTGTCCCAGGCCGTGTGCCTTCAGCCAGAAACCAAAACTGGCCCAAAACGTCCCCCTTTGCTCCTTTGAGTTTCGGGGCGTTACACATGGTACTTGGATAGTGGATGTTCCAGACACATGACTGGAACTAGGGGACTACTGAAGGACTACATCCCAATCAAAAATGGTCCAAAGGTGACCTTTGGTGGTTCTGAAAAAGGAATCATCAAAGGGTTTGGTAACATTTCTTCTAACCTTGTTACCATTACTCAAGTGGCTTATGTTAAAGGTTTGAAACACAACCTCATTAGTATAAGTCAATTAAGTGATGTAGGGTTTGACATCTCATTTGTTAAAAATGGTTGTCATATTAAGAGGTCAAGTGATCAAGAGATCATTTTGACTGGATATAGGAAGAGAAATGTCTATTGTTTAGACATTATGGTTGAGAACAATAGTTCTCCAGTTTGTCTTGTAGCTGATGAGACAGTCTCTCAATGTGTCAAATGGCACAAGAGGCTTGCTCATCTTAATTACAAGACTATTGGCAAACTCTTTAGTAAAGAGTTAGTGAGGAATGGTCCTCAAGTTAAGTGTGTCAAAGATGGCATTTGCTCAGCTTGTCAAAAGGGCAAGCAGACTAAATCCACCTTTAGAAGCTTAGACAACAAAGATGCTGTGAGGTGTCTATACCTCTTGCATATGGATCTATTTGGTCCTATGCCAGTTCACAGCTTAGGTAGGAAGGTTTACACCTTTGTAGTTGTTGATGACTACTCAAGGTTTTCCTGGGTATTCTTCTTAAAGCAGAAATCTGAGACACCTATTGTCTTCTATAGTTTTGTTAAGCAAATTCAGAATGAATTGAACTGTACTGTGGTCAAAATTAGAAGTGACCATGGTACTGAGTTTCAGTCTGAAAGCATGACAAGACTATGTGAAGACTTTGGGATATTTCAAGAATTCTCTTCACCTAGAACACCTCAGCAAAATGGCATTGCTGAAAGGAGAAATAGGACCTTGATAGAGGCTGGTAGGACCCTATTAAGTGATTCATCACTGCCAGAATATTTCTGGGCTGAAGCAGTTAACACTGCATGCCATGTGATAAATAGGGCTACCATCACTAAAAGGTTAAACAAGACTCCCTATGAAGTAGTGAAAGGCAGGAAACCAAATCTGTCCTATTTTAGGATCTTTGGTTGTAAATGCTTCATACTTAACAATGGAAAGTCTTACATAACTAAGTTTGCTGCCAAGTCCCAAGAGGGAGTGTTTGTTGGGTACAGCAATAATAGTAAGGCTTATAGAGTCTACAACTTGACTACACAAGTTGTAGAGGAATCTGTGCATGTAGTTTTTGATGAGTCACAACTAATTAACAATGAGTTGTCTAGTAGTGTGTGCAGCCCCACAGGTCTTACAAAGAAGATGGACTCAAGAATATTCTCTAGATGGGAAAGGGTGTTATCCAAGGAAGTTCCTACTCCAGAGAAACAAATTCAGAAGAAAGTCTCTTCTCCCAGGAAGTAGAGGAAGACTGCTGCTGTGCCTCAAGAGTCCTCCAGCAGCTCAGGCAGTGAAGAACATGTGGTCTTCACTCCTGATAGTCTAATGGATAAGGCTGCAGAAAAGTCACCTGCTCCTCAGGAGCCAGCTGACATCCAGGGGGAGCTTCCAGGTGTAGCAGAACCATCTACACTGGAGAGTGAGCAAGCCACCCTCCTCATTCAAGAGGTACTTGTTGACCTTAATACTTTGAATTTTTCTATAATAAATTCTGATTTGTCTGATGACAATCAGCAAAATCAGCCAGCAACTCAAGAACCAGATGTTGTTCTCCAAGACACATCTGTTGTAGCTGATGAAACCAGAACATCTCCTGCACAGTCTCCAGCAGAATATACAATGGAAGACCTATTTTTGAATTTAGATCAGGATGATTTTGATATGGAGAAGAATGCTGCTGATGCAGTGAAGGATGCTGCTGCTAAGGGGGAGAATTTGGATATTCAAGTAGAGCCTATAAGGCTAGATACTGAGAAGGCACAAGATGTGCACACTGAAAAACCATCCAGCCCTAAGGATAGGGTGGATATTGCCAGTACATCTGAATCTGAAGATGATGAAGCTGAGCAAGCTAAGAAAAAGAAGTTCTTTGTTTTCAAAAGAAGGAGTCAGAGCTATAAGAAGGCTCTCCAAACTGTTGCTCAACACTCACTGGTTCAACAAGCTCCATCCACTGATTATACTAGCCTAATGGTTGCAATGCAAGTAAAGCTGGATGAGCAAAGGAGGGGCATAGAGAAATATATTGATGAGGGCCAAAAATCTCTACAATTTGATCTAGCTCAGGAAATCAAATCAATAAGGTTTGAAATGAACATGAATAAGAAGGAAATGAATGAATGCTTCCACAAGGGTGGTAATGCTGTGGTCTATCTGGCTAAACATCAAGAAATCATAAAAGAGAAGGTAGAAGATATTGCCCTAAAGCAGGGATATGTGTTGGAGAATCAACTCAGAATGAATGATAACTTGACTGCATCTCACAATGCCATAGTCACTGAACTCAAGAAAAAGTCTGATGAACCATCAACATCCTCTGCTGCTGCCAAAGCTGATTTTGATAAACTCTTTCAAGCTGAACTAACTGCTGTCAAGACTGCCATCAAGGACTCCCAGAAGGTCATTTCTGAACAGCTTACCAAGCTAAGACCTTTCTTTAAAGAGGGCATAAGATATTTGGACAGCCAAATAAGGTTCCAGAAAGATGATGTGAGAGATCATGTTGCCCAAGAAGTCATAAAGGGGGAGAGAGTGTTAGTCAAGGCCAGTTCTGAGCATGCCAAATGGATTTCAAATTCAATCAGGGCTACACTTGGATATCCTCCCCTGTGTGATGACAATGAAGTAGCTGAATCTGGTATTCAAGGAACATATCTTGGAGGTGAGCAACAGGCAGTGGCTGATGTAATCTATCCACCTCCAGATTTTGAAATGATTCATGCAGATATAAGCACAATGTATAGTCCAACTGCTGGTAAGCCTAATATTATTCTTGAAAAGGTTGTTCAACCTATCACAGCTGCTATGCAAGAGGCTTTGGACAAAGAAGAAGAGACTAGGCTATCAAAGAAGAAGTTCAGGGAACTTGCTGAACAAAAACCTGATTTTGAACAGTGGAGCCCTACTTCTAGGAACATTATTCTCACTGCATGGAAAGCAGCCAAGGACAATGCCCATGAGAGGAACAAGTGGTTCTCAGAGGCTGAATGGAGGAAACATGAGAGTAGGCAGGAAGCAATTGTCCAATATAGAAGAAAGGCTAAGTTAGGAAAGCTACCTCCTACAGCTGTGGAGCCTAGCAAGTACTTTCCTAAGCCCTATCATTATTTTGAAAGGCAAAAGATCAAGGCTGAAGAACAGAAGAAGAAGGACTCCAAAGGGAAGAAGACTGCTGAAGCTGAGCCTGCTGCTGCTGCTGCTGTAAAAGCTCAAGTTAAAGCTGGAAAGGGAATTGTTATTAAAGAACCTGATCAGAAATAGATTAGGAATTAACTTGATGCTTGTTGTAATCTGTTAAGTGAAAAACATTGTAGTACTTCATTGAAAATGTATAAGGAATAATATTGGAACAGTATATGATAAATATAGTATGATTGTTCTGAAATATGTATGTTTCTTAATTGTTCTGCAATGTTGTATGAGTATACATGTGTGCTTTATTACATGTTTAAGTTTAACTATGTTGTCATATATCTGTTTTACTTCATTTTATAATTTTTAATTATGAGTGATGTATATCATTGACTAAGGGTTATGACTTCTCCAAATAGGGGGAGATTGTTGGGTACATTGGTCAAATGTACCTGATTTGAAGAAGCCTCACCTAACTCCATGATATACATCATAGTGTATTTGATGTGTGTTTGAGTTACTTGTGCAGGTTAGGAATACACTGGACTGAAGCTAAAAATTCTAAGTCCATGTGTCGACACCCAGAGGGAAAGTGTCGACACTTGAGAAAGCTTGTGTCGACACCCAGACAAGCAGTGTCGACACTTGGAGTCATTGTGTCGACACCTGGGAAGAAGAGTCGACACCAGTCAGAAAGTGTCGACACTTGGAGCTGTGTCGACACTCAGTGTAGAAGAATGCAGAAAAGCTGTGTCGACACTTAGCAGAAGTGTCGACACCTAGAAGAGCTGAGTCAACACCAGAAAGTGTCGACACTTGAAGTAAGTGTCGACACTCAGCAAAAGTCTGCAGAATCTAAGTACAAGTGTCGACACTCAACACAATGTGTCGACACTATGCAGAAGAGTCAGCACTTGAAGTAAGTGTCGACACCCAGCACAATGTGTCGACACTTAGCTAAAGACTCAGTATTTGAAGAATGTGTCGACACTCAGCACAATGTGTCGACACACAACCAGAAGAGTCAACACTTGAAGAAAGTGTCGACACTCAGCACAATGTGTCGACACTTAGTTGAAGACTCTACACAAAGGAGATGTGTCGACACAAGGAGCTGTGTCGACACTTAGCAGAGAACAGAAAAGTTTACAAAATATTCTAAGTACAAGTGTCGACACTAAGGGAATGTGTCGACACTCAGCTGAAGGAACAAATTTAAAGACTTGTGTCGACACCAAGAAGCTGTGTCGACACTTGACAGTTTCAACACATGAAGATGTGTCGACACAAAGGAGATGTGTCGACACTTAGAAGAATACAGTTAAAGAATGAAGAACAAGTACTTGTGTCGACACTCAATTTCAGTGTCGACACATGCAGAAGTATCTGTGTCGAGACATACAAGGAATTGTGTCGACACCTTGTAGACTTGTGTCGACACTTACACTACTTGTGTCGACACTTAGTCTATAAGTGTCGACACTTAAGAACAGAAAGTCTCGACACTATCTGACAGTTAGAGAATTTCAAGAAGTGACTGGTTGACATGACAGCTGCCGATCCAGCCGGTCTACATCAACTGTCAGAGGAGTCAGAAGTCTGTTATGAACCGGACCAGCCGGTTACCATGACGGAAGCCTATAAATAGGCCCCCATAGTTTACAGAAAGATATATAGAAGGTTGTTCATTATCATTACATGTTGTGAGAATAACTGAAGTGGTTGATCAGATTAAATCAAGAAGTGATACACTGAGGATCAACACAAGAAGATCAGGCAGTCCAACTGCAGATCTAAGAAGTTGGAGAGAGAGAGCTCCATCCAAGAATTCAGTCTTTGGAACTAAGGCTGAGAAGAAGAATTCAGAGTCATCTGGATTTCAAGAAGCAGAAGATTCAGACTAATTCAGTTCTACTCAAGAAGCTTTGAAGAAAGCTAAGTCAGTTTGGATCAAGCTGAGTTCTTCCAAGAACTCTTCAAGAAACTCTCAACTCCTCTCCTCTTTTCTGAGTTGTAGAGTTAGCAATTTTATTTCAATTACATCTTGTAAGATCCATTGGATCTGAGTGATTGTAAGCCTATTTTATAAAGGCTGAGGGTAGGGCTTGTTGCCTGAGTGTAGGAGTTGAAGAACTCTGAGTGTAGGCCTTAATTGACTGAGTGTAGGCCTGGGTGGCTGAGTGTAGGCCTTTTGGCTGAGTGTAAGGCTTTGGGCCTGAGGTAGGAACCTAGTTTGGTTCTGAGTTAGTGGAGAAGTTTGGCCGAATCTAGTACACTGCTAGATAGGCGAAGGGGAAAGTGGATGTACCCAAAGATTGGGGAACCACTATAAAATTAGTGTGTCTTCTGTGCTGTGCTGTGCTGTGAATTGACTGTTTGATTTCTGTAATAGCTGTTAGCTGTAGTAATCTGAGAAATAATTGTTGTGCTGCCAACAAAGTTTTTAAAAAAAGGGTTAGGTCACCTATTCACCCCCCCCCCCCCTCTAGGTGTTTAGGTACCATATCTTTCACTAGGTGTTTCAGATTTCTGTGTTAGAAAGAACACCCAGGAAATCCTTGAGTAGTCATCTACAACTACAAAGGTATAGACCTTCCTACCTAGGCTGTGAACTGACATTTGACCAAAGAGATCCATATGCAAGAGGTATAAGCACCTCACAACATCTTTGTTTTCAATGCTTCTAAAGGTGGATCTAGTCTGCTTGCCCTTTTGACAAGCCGAGCAAATACCATCTTTAATACACTTAACTGAGGACCATTCCTCACTAACTCTTTGCTAAAGAGTTTGCCAATGGTCTTGTAGTTTAGATGGGCTAGCCTCTTGTGCCATTTGACACAATGAGAGACTGTCTCATCAGCTACAAGACATACTGGAGAACCATTGTTCTCAACCATAATGTCTAAGTAATAGACATTCCTTTTTCTATACCCAGTCAAAATGATCTCTTGATCATTTGACCTCCTGATATGACAACCATCTTTCACAAATGAGATGTCATATCCTACATCACTCAATTGACTTATACTAATAAGGTTATGTTTCAAACCTTTAACATAGGCCACTTGAGTAATGGTAATGTAGGAGTTAGATATGTTACCAAAACCCTTGATGATCCCTTTTTCAGATCCACCAAAGGTGACTTTTGGACCATCCTTTATAGGTGTGTAGTCCTTTAGTAAACCCCTTGTTCTAGTCATGTGTCTGGAACATCCACTGTCCAAGTACCATATTGGGGCATGGCCACTTGGACTCACCTGCAAAACAGATTAGTGAACCTTAGAACCCAAAGAATTCTTGGGTCCTTGGTACTAGTTAGTTTGCATCCTAACAAAGCTACCTGCAGGTTTTCCAACAGGCAGTTTTCTACTCACTTTGGCACTAGCATTGTGCCAACTGTCCATTACAAAGTGGCCTACCTTGCCACAGCACCAACACTCAAACTTATTGTACCTTTGCTTAGGTACTATCTTTGCTATTTTATCTACAGCTAACTTATTGAGAGTTGGGGCTTTGCCCTTAGACTTAGACTTGGACTGAACAGTCCTTGCAGATTTTGAAAATCCAAGTCCAGCTTTACCTTTATGATGAACAAATTCATCAATTATGGGTAAAACAGACTTTGGTTTAGAAAACCTAGCAACTAAGTCTTTCTCCTTCTGAAGATTAATCTCCAGACTCTTGATTTTATCATTCTTAAATGATATAGTTCCCATCTGAATCACAGTTATGTGCTTCAGTTTGGCTATCTCATTAAGCTTTTGATCAAATAACTTCTCAAACTCAGTTGCAACAGCTTTGAGATTAGCAATTTCCTTTGCCTGACTTTTGGCTAGGGACTTGCTCTTCTTATAAGCTTGCAACAGAACATTATATTCATCTATCAACTGATGAATATCCTCTTCAGACTCAGATGCACTCTCATCATTTGATGATGATGAATCTGATTCTGTACTGGAACAAGAAATTGAACTAAAAGAACAATGCTGTACCTTACTAGGTCCTGGCTGCTCCAGGATTTTGTCACTTTCTGTCAATGCCATTAGCCCTTGGCATTGACTGTCCTCTTGTTCATATATAGAATTCATAATCTGCATGAACTCTTCTTCTTCCTCCTCAGCAAACAGTCATATATATGCCTCAGCATCTGACTCAGTTTCTGATGAAGAAATATCTGACAGGCTCTTGTCCTTTTTGGCAACAAAAGACTTTTCTTTCTTGCCCTTGTATTGAGTCCTTTTCTTGTCACTAGACTCCTTCCTCTTCTCTGGACAATCTGCAACAACATGCCCTTGTCTATTACAGCAATAACATACTATTTTTGATAGTGTTTCTTTGCTAGACTTGGACTTTTTCCTGTCTTTCTTTGAAGACTTTTTATTCTGATTATGGTCTTCCTTTCCCTGTGAAGTAGATGTCCTTGTCCTCCACTGTTTCTTCTTTAAGAATTTCTGAAAATGTCTTGTGAAGGCAACAAAGTCCTCATCACTTTCACTGCTTTCAGATTTTCTGCTGACTGACTCATCTGACTCAGATTCAGCTGCTTTTGGTGGTGGAGTTGGTGACTTACCTCTGTACTTTCTGGGGGCTTCTGTCTTGAAGGCCACTGTCCTTTCTTTGTGTTCACTTCTTGTTGATTTCTCCTCTTCTTTCCTCACCATTAACTGAATTTCATAGGACAGCAGTTTGCCAAACAGTGTTGGTGGAGGAATTTCTCCCAACTTTGTCATTTCCCTAATGGCACAGATCTTGGTGTCCCAATCTTTAGTTAGGGACCTTAGAAACTTATCATTGAGTTCATAATTACTGAACTCTCTGCCATAGGACATGAGCTCATTCACAATTCTGTAAAACTTTTTATAGCATTCAGTTATGCTATCAGCTTTACCTTGTCTAAAACTTTCATATTCTTGATTTAGCAAGGATTTTCTATCTTGCCTCACTTCTTCAGAACCCTCCATGTACACAATAAGAGTATCCCACATTTCTTTAACTGTCTTACAGTGTATCAGATTCTGAAAAGTTGCATCATCTATGGCACTCACTATGATGTCCTGAGCCCTCTTATCCATAGTGGCTAGAACTATTTCATCCTTTGTCATTTCAGAGAAATCCTTAGGTGTTCTCTGATTTCCATCTAAGACTGACACCTTCATGGGCACATATGACCCTTCTTTTACTGTGATATAAATCCTAGGATCTGAGGCTTCCATAAACAGTCTCACCCTTTCCTTCCAGATACCAAAGATCTCTTTTCTACATATGGGTAGCTTCATAGATCCCAATTCCTTGTGATTCTCAGTGGAACCCATGTTTCTTGATTTTCTTGATTCTGTAATTTGACTTAGACTGAATCTGCCAACAGGATCTACTCAGACAGTTATGTCCTTTTTTTTGAGCCACCTCCCTCTGATACCACTTGAAAGATATTGTACCTAAATACCTAGAGGGGGGGGGGGGGTGAATAGGTGACTTGAATCTTTTTAACTTTTTAGGCAGAATTCAGAATCTAACACAGATTTATATCTACTTTTGTACACAGCAATCACACAGCAATCAAAGAATATCACAGCACACAGTAGATACACAGTTTTATAGTGGTTCCCCAAGGTTTGGGTAAATCCACTTTCCCCCTTCGCCTATCTAGCAGTGTACTAGATTCGGCCAAACTTCTCCACTATCTCAGAACCCAAAACAGGCTCCTACACCTCAGGCCCAAGGCCCTACAACTCAGCTTCTTCACAAAGCCTACACTCAGCCACCAAGGCCTACACTCAGCCACAACAGGCCTACACTCAGAGATTTCAATCTCCTACACTCAGGCACTCAAGCCCTACACTCAGCCTTTATAATTACAGGCTTACAAGACTCAGATCCCTAAGGATCCTACAAGATAAAATGAATACAATAATGTTAACTCAGCAACTCAGAGGCAAGAGAGGAGAGTTGTGAGTTTCTTGATGAGTTCTTGGAAGAACTCAGCTGAAATCAATCTGACTTGGCTTTCTTCAAAGCTTCTTGAATGTAGAACTCAATAAGATTGGCCTCTTCTGCAGTTGAGCCTTGATCTCTGCTACTTAAGATTCAGAATAAATCTGAACCCTTCTTCTCAGTCTGGTTCCAATGACTGATTTCTTAGATGGAGCTCTCTCTCCAACTACTTAGATCTTCACTTGATAGCTAGATCTTCTTTGAATTACTTCATCTACTTTCTGTAGACAGCATAAGCCTATTTATAGTCCTTCTTCATGGTAACCGGCTGGTCCGGTCCATAACTGAATTCTGACAACTCTGACAGGTGCAGTAGACCGGCTGGAATGGCAGCTGTCAAGTCATCCAGTCAGTTCTTGAAAATTCTGTAACTGTCTGTAAATGTCGAGACTTTCTGTCTTTAAATGTCGACACTTATAGACCAAGTGTCGACAAAATTTGTCTAAGTGTCGACACTAGTCTACAAGGTGTCGACACAACTCCTTGTGTTGTAGATTTTGTATCTCGATACTGCTTCTTCTTCATGTGTCGACACTGATAATGTGTGTCGACACAAGTCCTTATACTTCAGTGTTTTGCTGAATTCTTCTAAGTGTCGACACAACACCTTTGTGTCGACACATCTTCATGTGTTGAACTCGCTGAGTGTCGACACTTCTTCTTGGTGTCGACACATATCTTCAGTGTTGATACTTGTTGAGTGTCGACACAGCTCCTTATGTCGACACATTCTTCTTCTATCGAGACTCTGGCTGAGTGTCGACACATTCCCTTAGTGTCGACACTTGTACTTAGAATATTTTTGTTGAACTTTGTTGATCTTTACTAAGTGTCGAGTCTTCAGCTAAGTGTCGACACATTCTTTCTTGTGTCGACACTTTCTTCAAGTGTTGACTCTTGTGCAGTGTGTCGACACATTGTTCTGGGTGTCGACACTTTCTTCAAGTGTTGAGTCTTCTGCTGAGTGTCGACACATCTCCTTATGTCGACACTTATACTTAGTCTCTGCTGACTTTTGCTGAGTGTCGACACAGCCTCCAAGTGTCGACACTTTCTGATGTAGACACAGTTTCTCTGGGTGTCGACACAACTACTATGTGTCGACACTACTTCACTGCACTCTTCTTCATTGAGTGTCGACACAGCTCCTTGTGTCGACACTTTCTGTCTGGTGTCGACTCAGCATCCCTGCTGTCGACACAATGACTCCAAGTGTCGACACTGCTTGCCTGGGTGTCGACTCAAGTCTTCTTAAGTGTCGACACTTTCCCTCTGGGTGTCGACACATGGACTTAGAAACTTTTTCTTCTTTCCTGTAAATACTTAGCCTGCACAAGTAAACTCAAAATACATCAAATACATTTTGATGTATATTATTGAGTTGGGTGAGGCTTCTTCAAATCAGGTACATTAGAACCAATGTACCCAACAGCGTCAACTTGGTCAACGACGCAGACAAGGTAGAGAATCCCTCTACAAATCTTCTATAATAGCCAGCCAAGCCCAACAAGCTTCTGATCTCTCTAGGAGTAACAGGTCTCGCCCATTCCATAACAACACCGATCTTTTCTGGGTCCACCGATATCCCCTCCTTATTAACCACGTGGCCCAGAAATGAAACTTGAGGCAACCAAAATTCGCATTTGCTCAGCTTGGCGTATAACTTATGGTATCTCAGAGTCGCCAAGACCAGTCGCAAATGTCGATCATGCTCCTGCGCATCTTTAGAGTACACCAAAACATCATCTATAAAGACAATCACAAACTTATCTAGAAAGTCTTTGAAAACTCTGTTCATCAAATCCATAAAAGCTGAGGGCGCATTAGTCAAACCAAATGATATAACCAAAAACTCAAAATGCCCATGATGAGAGCGGAACGCCGTCCGCGGAACATCTGACTCCCGAATCCTCAACTGGTGATAGGCCGAACGAAGATCAATCTTGGAAAACACGGCACTACCACGCAGTTGGTCAAATAAATCGTCAATCCGAGGCAGATGGTACCTGTTCTTAATAGTAACCTTGTTCAGCTCTCTATAGTCGATGCATAGCCTCATCGACCCATCTTTCTTTTTAACGAACAGTACTGGTGCACCCCAAGGCGAAGAACTCGGCCTTATGAAACCTTTTGCTAACATCTCATACAGCTGGATTCGCAACTCTTCCAGCTCTCGCGGGGCCATCCGTTACGGCGTCTTTGCAATAGGACGCGTGCCTGGCTCCAAATCTATAACAAACTCGACATCTCGATCGGGTGGAAGACCGGGAAGATTGTCAGGGAATACATCAGAGAAGTCACACACAATAGGAATCTCTTCCAAACGCGGCACACTAACAACTGTCCCTACCAGAGAGACCACACAGGCAAAACAACCAGAATCAAGCAAATTTCGATCGCGTACCGCAGAAATGACTGGAGACTCCTAGAGAGAATACCCATAAACGCTCTTTGGCTGACCGTTGTCTTTGACGAAGTCCAAGCGCTTACCCTTGCACTGGATAACTGCATCGTACCTGGACAACCAGTCCATGCCCAAGATAACATCGAACTCCTCCAGGTCAATCACCTTCAGATCTGCCTTTGCTAGAAAATCCCCCAACAAAATCGGACAATCAAGGACACCCAGGTCCATAATCACAGAGTCACCGGAGGGGAAATTAACGCAAAAGGCACCACCAACACGATCTAGGCCCAAACTGAACCGCTCCACGAATGCTCTAGCCACAAACGAGTGGGTAGCGCCAGAATCGAAGAGAATGCGCGCCCAGCGGTTCTTTACCTTAAATCGTCCTACAAATAGCACACGCATCTAAGGCAACAAACGTTAAAACGAAAACTACAACCAAAAAGGGAACATGACAAAACGGCTGGGGAGGAGTCGAACCTGAGATAACCTGGGTCGAAGTCTGCGCTTCTCTGCTGAAAGCACATTCAGCTTCCCCTTTCCTTTATCCATTTGCTGAGGCTTTAGCAAAGCCTGGAGGGGAACTGGCTGTAGAACAGGCTGGAACTGTGGGCACCTTGTCTTGAGATGACCCTTCTGCCCACACTGAAAACAGACTTTATCTTCTAACCAGCAACGGGCAGCATCATGCCCATTCCTTCTGCACAAGGCACACACCAAGTCTCCTATGGGAGCATCCTGAATCGCATGCACCTGTTCCTTCTTCTACGCTCCCAACCTTTTGAAACCCCTCTCCAAGGGGTGGCCTAGCCGGCCACAGAAGCTACAAAGCTCTTTGTTCTTCTTTCTCGAGACATCATCAGGCTCCTGAGGGCTCTTCCCTCCACCGAACTTCCGCTTATCCTTCCTTATCTACTGGCCTCTATTCTTGGCATTCTCAATGGCCTCGACCTTCAAGGCAGCTTCAACTACGCTGACATAACTAACTGCTCCGTAGGCATTAGCTAACTGCTGAATGTCGCTTCTTAGTCCACCCAGAAACCGTTTAACTCAATCTGCTTCAACACTCACCAAACCAGGAGCAAATCAACTCAACTTGTCAAACTCAATCTCATACTCACTAACCGTGAGTTTCCTTTGCCTCAAATGGAGGAAGTCATTCATTAGCCGGTCCGGCTCGACTGAAGGCAGAAACTTATTTAGCAGCATCACCTTAAATGACTCCCAAGTGCATCCTGCCACCAAGCTCTCTTTCACCCTCAGCCACCAACTCTTTTCTAAGACCTTGAGCTGGTAGGCAGCGAGCATCACTCTCTGATCATCTGCAATCCCAGAGTAAGAGAACATCTCTTCGATGGAAATCAGCCAGTCATCCAAAATCATGAAATCTGCTTGCCCATCATAAGTAGGGGGCCTAAGCCGCTGAAACTGGGATATGAACGCCATCTCCGGGGGCCCACAACCAAAGGCATGGGAGGAGCAGGAGGGGCAGGAACAGTTACCCCCTCAGCGGGGTCCTGAACTATCGGAGTCTGTCCCGCCACCACTGCTATAAGAGATTGAATCTGAGCCTGCATATCCACTACCTGTCTCGATAATGCCTCATTACTCTGTCGCAGGCTTTCTATCAACGCCTCGCTCTGTGCTCCTGACCTCTTACCCTCTGATTGGGTAGTCGATCTCATCGCAGGACGTCTCGTCATCCTATAATCGCACAAGATTTAGACAAAACCTAGCCCAACAGCTAGAACAAAACAACCCGATACACACAAACACACTTAAATATGAACTTCAACTACAAAACTTGCTCTGGGAGTTGTTTTTACCATGATGATGTTATGCTTAATCTAAGATGGTTCACCACCATCATACTAACTCATGTGCCTAAACCATGAATGCATGTATTTGTATTCTTTTTGACTCAAAACCATGCGTGTACATATGTCATCATGCAAATATTTAGCTTGACATGTTGTGCTTATGAAATGTTATGCTATGCATGATCTGCTATGCATTCTAAAAAGGCCTTAATCATGCCATGGGCGGCGTACACATGAAAATGTTATGCATCTCACACTATATAACATTCCCATGCAATGAAAAAAAATGTGCTAGCCGTATTCATGTGGTGAGGTTATGCATCTCATACTACATAACCCTCACATGTTGCCTCCTATGGTGGATCCATATACAAACACATATTATGCATCACATACTACATAATATGCCCCGTATACTTCTTCATGCTCATGAGTGTAGTGTTCGTTCTTTAGCCAAGACGTGCTGATGACATATCGGTGTGTGTGGTATGATGCTAACCACTAATGCAAACAAGGGAAAGGTTGCCCGACCATTTGCCAAGCAACCTCCCTCTGATACCAACTGTCACAACCCGCATTTTCTCTACGGTTACATCGCATCAGAGCAAGAGAAAATACGTACTGTGATGCCACGTTGTGCAGGGGATAACTGCACACGTTCAGGCAAAACTCCAGACTTTAGATTTTAAGGAAAATCGTTGATTAATATGAAAGAAAACCACTTATATTTAATGGTCGTATCCCTCGGCACGGTGGATCAGCTAGTCCACAATTAAAAGTATATTTATACGCAGCGGAAAAAAAATACTTTGGTTAAATTGAGTTGACATCCTAAATGAGCATAAGTGTCCCCGAGGGACGACTTATGGTATGCACGACTCTAAGGTGAATATAGTATATAAAGATGTAGTTTTTACGCTAAAGGAAAAGTAGTTTCTTAGTTTTATAAATATGACATGCATGAGAAACATATAGTAATGATTTAGGGTTTAAAATACCTAACATGCAACCTAGCATAAATCCTTCCCAGAAGCAAGTGAACAACCACAAATAGGCAAAAATAGTAGTTTAAGTTCATACCCAGCATCGCAAGAAGCCACCAGTGGGCGTCAACAACCTGACACGAACCTAATGGTGAGTATGCATGTCAATATAGAAAGGTAAAGAACTACCTCACAAAATCGAGGATCAGCTTTCTCAGCTACCCAAGAGGCCACAAGCAAGCCCCTCCAAAAGAACTAGCCGCTGAACTGGCTACAACCTGGACCTGAGACATTCAAGAAAAGAACACCTCAGCAAGAAAAATAATCAAAAATGTAAATAGAGCAATAGATTTATGAGCAATAAGAAGGGTTTACCAACCCGGCAACAAAAATTCTATAAGCACAAGAAAGGGCAGGACAATAAGAAAAGAGCACTGTCTAAATCACAGCAAAGCATACCAAGTGCGAGCAACAAAAGCAACATGCCCTACAAAAGGGCCTGCAACAGGAGCAAGACATATACATATATGCCAAAAAACCATAGAATAGGAAAGGAACTAACAGTCCTAACACGTGGGTTAATGACAGTGGTCCAACATGGATCTGAATACATAAACAAAACCAGATCCAAAAAAGGGCTAAGGGGTCAAACAGTGGCAGCTTTAGGGTCCCACACACGCCAACCCAAACCGTGGCAAAAGGCGGTGGCCACAGCTCTCCACATAAAACCACCCCTCCAGAGGCACAAAAACTCCACCACCTGGCACAACCCAAGAGTCGGCATGCAAAAACTAGCCGAACACCCAATACCCCCCCTAGAGAAAAGGGAAAAGTCATACGAACAATCCTAAGGAAACACACGAACCCAAGGCAGAAACGTCGAGCCCACTCGACGCGGCGTTGAGTAAGCTCCGCTCACTTGACACCAAAAATACTTTAGCCGCAAAACCTACGCTAGATGATGGCGTTGAGTGAACTCGACTCACTCAATTCTGTCAGCGCTTTCTACTTAGGGTAAACGTAAATTTTAGTTAAAACCGCAGCCTAAACTCTCTCAACGCGCGGAAATTGAGAGTTGGAAATTTAATACCAACTCTCCCTTCTATCCTATCTACTCGAGGCTACCGCGACTAAACGAAGCCTTACCCTACCTCTAGCTACCCACTGGACACTAAACCGCAAATAATAAAAACAAAAATACTAGCCAAAAATTCCTACACAACCTAAATCGAACATGGATGAAATTTAAGAACAATATACAGCAAGGTAACAAGGTAAAAAGGGGGTCGATCTTAGCAAGGGAAAGGAGCCACTTGCCTTACTACCAAGATGTAGCGATTGCAACACGAAACAGGCCTTGGCGGCAAGATCGGCAACCTACAGGTCAAAAGCAACGATTTAGAGAAGAAGAAAAGCATACAAAGGAAGTTTAACTCCTTGAATCAACCCTAAACCAAGAAAAACTTACATGGAAGGAAGGATCTAGACTAGAGCAAGGCAAATCCGCTAACGCGCGAGAAAATCGAGCTCTAACCCTCCCGCAATCGCCGGCCAAAACCCAACACCGCCTCCTCCCAAAACCCTCCGCTGGAAGCTTTTTCAGAATCGTGAACAAAGAAAATGAGGAGGAAAACGAATCACGGCATAAAAAGAAGCACTCAGGAAAAAAAGGTACGGAAAACGCCCCAGACACGCCTATGACACGCCCGTGTCCGGTCCGACACGCCCGTGTCACGGGGCGTGTACTCACACATCTACCCACCTACACACTCAACGATCGCCGAACTCAACTCGACGAAACAGGGGACACGCACTGTGACACGCTGATGCTTAAGATCATGGCAGTGAACCGGTCGCACAAGTAATATAAAATGGGGATTTTACCAAGTATCGATATCACAAGGAACACAGTAAGGTGGAGTTAATTTTGAGGAGGACTTGAGATTGAAGTCCTCAGGTCAGAGCTAACTAAGGGGGGTTTTGATGTTGCGAAAATAGAAAATAAAAGGCTATCAACTACTCCTATGCAACGCCGCTATATGATGCTTCGCCAGGCGGGATGGAAGACTAGTCGGGCCGCTATGCACCGAATTGCTAGGCGGATGGGCGAGTAGGCTTGCGGATGAGGTGGTTAGAACGGCGGAATGAGGGTCGAAAGCACCTCTTCGCTACGCACGCCACTAGCAATTGCTAGTGCGGCAAGGGTGGATGGACGTGGATGGAATATGGCGCAACTCTAGCAAATAACGAAAACATACAATAACATAGACATAATTATAAAAAAACGTTTTACAAACTAAGCATACTTCATCAATATAAATAAAGTTAAACACCAATATTCAACAATAAAGCAAGAACAAGTCAAGAGATCGACTGAATCCGAAGTCTTGCTGAGGATTCACGGTTGGAATCGTCGGGTTGTCATTCCGCGTCCAAGCTCGGTCCTCAACTGTGTCTGGGGTAGAGAAGGGCTGTAACCACCTTCCAATGGCTCGTCTTCTTCGTCTCACGATAGCGGACGAAGTTTGCTAGCTTTCCTTTGCTTGATGGCTATGGAGTCAAACCCTACTTGAAGCTCACGGATGAAGGAGAAGGCCGAGAGGAAGCTCCGGCTCGGATTTGGCAGTGAAAGCTTGCCCGGAGCACCTCCCTAGGGTGGAAGATGAAGGGGAACGGCGGAGAAGGCGGAAAACGGCGGAGAAATATCGAGCTCCGGAACCTCTCTTCTAATTAGGACGAGACCTGCACTATTTATACAAAGCAGAAATGAACAATGCGCACGATCACAGGCGCATGACCAGTGGTCGTGCGCACTATGTCCGGTGATCGTGCGCACTGGCGTGGAAGATCAGGAAGAAGAACTGCGATAATGCGCACGAGTAGTGGCGCACGACCAGTGGTAGTGCGCACTAAGTCCAATGGTCGTGCGCTTACCCAGACAGGACTCCAGAGAAGAGGAATCAATGCACACGATCAGTGGTGCACGACCGGTGGTCGTGTGCAATATGTCCAGTGGTCGTGCACTTACCCCAGGCTAATTCTGGAAAACGTAGAGTAGTGCGCACGATCAGGGGCGCACGACCAGTGGTCGTGCGCATTAGATCCCATGATCGTGCGCAGTATTCCTATTTCACAACCATCCCGGAACACGCACACGACCCCTGTACCGAAAGGAAAAACCAATCACTGATATGTGCAGACATTCCAGGAAATAACAAAAAGGAGTGCAGACTATACGAATAACAAAATACACAACCACGGGCATAAATGTGCACTTCCTATGGAAATAATGATTAGATGAAATAGGAACGATAAAGAACTAAAAGTGAAGTGCAAACACGTGAAAACTAGCCCAGATGAGTCCAAAAATAGGTATATAATGTGGACTCATCACACCCCCAGACTTAACTATTTGTGTGTCCCGAGCAAACAAAATCTAAGCAGATAGAGAAAAATACTAGTTAACAAAGAAATTGCGATACGAAGGACCATGCGAAGTCGCATTCTCGCACGCGTAAAAATATAATAGAAGAAATTTCTAAGTATGCAAAATAGTTTATATTTTTCACAATGTGTATCAACATTTTATTACAACTCAAAAATGGAATCACGGTGAATCATCCGGTCATGCGTAGGGAGAAAGTAGACTAATCGCTAGACGAGTATTGCCAAAGATCAGGGCACGGGATAACCTCCAAAGGAATCCACCAATGTCGGTGACCATATGCTTGCCCTTTCGCATTCTCTCCACGGCACTGGTTTGGTTCACACACAAATCAGTAGGACTGTAGGTGAAGAGATGGGGCTTGAGTTTCGGTGAGGTAAACAAGGATAAACAAGAAGGCTATGCACCTAACCCAAATGAGCTAGTATAAAAGGAATCCATCAGCTAACCAAAATACATGCGGGTACACCACACCCCCAAACATAACTTTTAACATATGGGTGTGTGCACCGCCTACTCCAAAAATAAGCACATCTCAAATAGGATTTTCAATTTTACTTTTCCTTTTCACTTGTTCACTTTAACATCATTTTTTTTAACTTTTCTTTTTCAAATTACTTTTCTTTTCACAAATTCAGCAAATATAAGCTTTGGAGCACATCCACATTTTCACATATAATAACACCACATCACATCCCAACATTAAAATATAAAACTCTGAAGCTCAACTTGGGTGTGCGACTAGGATTGGATATGAGGCTTTGGTGAAATAATAATGGAGCTGAATCAAGAGGAGGGGTAGGCACAACGGGGCTAGCGAGGATATGATGTTAGGAATGGTACAAAGCTCAACCGGGCCAAAATGATGGCATACATCACGCTCATGCATGACTAACCTATACCCATACTTCAAGAATAGCTTGGGGCAAGTTCTTAGCCAATGAGAAAGACTATCCCTCCTCCCGACTCGAGCAATACGTACCTAACGGCCGTCTACACACATCCCTAAGCTACCGTCGGATTCACATCGGATTCACCAACTTTTGAGTAGAATAAAAAGTATTTACACACTTAGAAAAATATAAAACTAAAAGTATACAGAAAAATTAAATCTACTCCAATTTCTACACGAGACGAGAGCAGTTGACTAGGAGCACAGCAAGGTCAACATTTTACTCTATCTCACAATCCTATGTCAGCACCATAATTTTCCCAAATCTAACGAAGAAATGAGTTTAACTCACAGCACCTAAAAAGCTAAGCACGCTCTCATGTGGGTGCAGTGGTGTGTGATGCAATGAACTAAGCAAAATAAAACAATAAAGGATTCTAGTATGCACAAGAAATGTGTGCGTGCAATAGGTAACAAATCTCTCCCCCAGACTTAAGCTAAGCAATACAGTATGTGATATAGAAATTAAAATCAGATAGAAATAAGGGGAGAGGTTACCCAATGCTCAGCCAATGAGCACACCAGAAGACGGGTGGAAACCTAAAGTAGGCCCTTCATACGAAGAATCATAACCCCGCCAATACAAATTTGCCATGAATACCTGCAGGGGTGAGCTCCGCAAAAACAAAACCAAATATACAAAAAGAAATGCTAAAACTAAAATAGACATAAAAAATAAAATGCAGAAAAGGAAAGATAAGTACTGGGGTTATTGTCCTCTCAGCACGACTTATTCAGCTACGAAAAGGTTATAGCTAATGGGCCTATGAAAAGAAAAATGCACAGGTAACTGTTCCAATATCCGTTTCGATAACGGGTTCCGATACGGCGATAGAACAGTTACCCCTCTACCTAAATAGTAATACGTGCCCAACACAGGTAGAAAAAATAGGAAATAAGAAGAGGAGGAGCACTGGTCCTCGCTCATCTTATCACAAAACGTATCCTCTCCTAGCAAGATATCATCTATCACAAGCCCGCAGGAGGCGATGGCAACGGCATGAGCACAAAGCTCATCGTCATCCCAACGTACCTGTGGAGACTCATCCTGCACAGGCTCAGATAAGGAAGGAGGATCAAGTAATAAAAGAGAAGAAGAACTAAAAGATTAAGAAAATGGGAGAGTGATCCCGGTCTCACTCTCAGCAAGATCCAAGCAGAGATCATCGTCAGTATCATAAGAGTCGTACCGAGGGGAATTCGAGAACTCGAGGTTCGCGGTGGTAAGAGGAACGACCTCATCCAATAAGGAGGTGCAAACCTCTGCATCAGAAAGGGAATATTCCACATCCCACCGGGGTGCGTAAAAGTGTTCCGAAGATCCACCTTCTCCGTCGGACATAGAGGAATCATCATCCCACTTCGGCGCAACCTCGGGCACCGAATTATCAACAAGTACGACATCATCAGCCGACTCACACAAAAATGGAGTAGAACAATCTGGCAAAAATTGCGGAGGGGCAAGGCTGCTCTCAAAATCCAGCACTGAATGAGCAGGCCCCCTCACAAAATCATTCGCAAACGCCACCCCGTCGACGACCGGAACAATCTCATCGTCCCATACAGGAGCATTCATGAGTTCCTGCTCCTCTTTTTGTTGGCTAACACCAGAGTGATCATCATCACTCAAGGAGAACTCGTAAAAAGGGATCGAGGGACCCATGATAGAGCTGTATGCGGCTAGAGATTCTTTAGTAATCTCAACGGGTAAAGAATGAGCAAAGTGCGTTATGTCAGTGTATGGGCCAGGCAACACCCTGGTAGGCCTGTCCACAACAGTCTTCCGCGAACGGGAGGTTGTTGTGCACACGCCCTCAGAGGAAGAAGGCTTGCACAAACGAGGGCAATCCTTCAACATGTGGCCCACACCTTGACATAACAAACACTGAATGCAATGCTCGGCATTCATAACAACAATGGCATCGATGGATCGGCGCAAAGTGTCAAGGATACGACACTCAGCATCAGGATCCATCACGAACAAAAATAAGTGCTGAAAAAGTGCTACTCAGCTAAAATAAAAATAACACAGATCTGATATCTAAATCAAAAATCAGAAAAGGGCAAAAAGAAATAAGCAAAATAAAAATTCTAATAGCCAAAGCAAATAAAAAAAATGATATGCACAAATGGAAAAGGGCTTCAATCTATTATCTACCTCTCCACAAACTCACACGACTATATTCCCCGGCAACGGCGCCAAAAACTTGATGCTTAAGATCACGGTAGTGAACCGGTCGCACAAGTAATGTAAAATGGGGGATTTCCCAAGTATCGATCTCGCAAGGAACACAGTAAGGTGAAGTTAATTTCGAGGAGGACTTGAGATTGAAGTCCTCAGGTCGGAGCTAACTAAGGGGGGTTTTGATGTTGCGGAAATAAAAACTAAAAGGCTATCAACTACTCCTATGCAACGGCGCTATGCGATGCTTCGCCGGGAGGGATGGAAGACTAGTCAGCCGCTATGCACCGAATCGCTAGGCGGATGGGAGAGTAGGCTTGCGGATGAGGTGGTTAGAACGGCAGAATGAGTGTCGAAAGTACCTCTTCGCTACGCACGCCACTAGCAATTGCTAGTGCGGCAAGGGTGGATGGATGTGGATGGAATATGGCGCAACTCTAGCAAATAACGAAAACATACAATCACATAGACATAATTGTATAAAAACATTTTACAAACTAAACATACTTCATCAATATAAATAAAGTTAAACACCAATATTCAACAATATATCAAGAACAAGTCAAGAGATCGACCGAATCCGAAGTCTTGCTGAGGATTCACGGTTGGAATCGTCGGGTTGTCATTCCGCGTCCAAGCTCGGTCCTCAACTGCGTCCGGGGTAGATAAGGGCAGTCACAACCTTCCAATGGCCCATATTCTTCGTCTCACGATAGCGGACGAAGTTTGCTAGCTTTCCTTTTCTTGATGGCTATGGCGTCAAACCCTACTTGAAGCTCACGGATGAAGGAGAAGGCCGAGAGGAAGCTCCGGCTCGGATTTGGCGGTGAAAGCTTGCCCGGAGCACCTCCCTAGGGTGGAAGATGAAGGGGAACGATGAAGAAGGCGGAAAACGGCGGAGAAATGTCGAGCTCCGGATCCTCTCTTCTAATTAGGGTGAGACCTGCACTATTTATACAAAGCAGAAATGAACAATGCGCACGATCACAGGCGCACGACCATTGGTCGTGCGCACTATGTCCGGTGATCGTGCGCACTGGCATGGAAGATCAGGAAGAAGAACTGGGATAACATGCACGAGCAGTGGCGCACGACCAGTGGTCGTGCGCACTAAGTCCAATGGTCGTGCGATTACCCCAGACAGGACTCCAGAAAAGAGGAATCAATGCACACGATCAGTGGTGCATGACTGGTGGTCGTGTGCAATATGTACAGTGGTCGTGCGCTTACCCCAGGCTGATTCTAGAAAACATAGAGTAGTGCGCAGGATCAGGGGCGCACGACCAGTGGTCGTGCACATTAGCTCCCATGATCGTGCGCAGTATTCCTGTTTCACAACCATCCCGGAACACGCACACGACCCCTGTACCGAAAGGAAAAACCAATCACTGATATGTGCAGATATTCCAGGCAATAACAAAAAGGAGTGCAGACTATAAGAATAACAAAATACACAACCACGGGCATAAATGTGCACTTCCTATGGAAATAATGATTAGATGAAATAAGAATGATAAATAACTAAAAGTGAAGTGCAAACACGTGAAAACTAGCCCAGATGAGTCCGAAAGTAGGTATATAAAGTGGACTCATCACACGCCCGTGCCACAAGCCGTGTACCAACTCCAACACCGCTCGACGATCGTCAAGCGCCGGTCGTCGAACAGAGAGAGACACGCCCCGTGTCACGCCCGTGTCCGATACGACACGCCCGTGACACTGTCGTGTACTCACTAAAACACCGCCCGGCGATCATCGATCGCAGCTCGACGAATCGAAGGGGGACACGCCCTGTGACACACCCGTGTCACAGGCCGTGTTGCTACCAAAAAACACCCGTCGACCAACTTTCGTCGACCACACAACCGAAAGCTCTACGTAAGCTCGACACGCCCTGGATCACGCCCGTGACCCAAGCCATGTCACCCAAACATACACAAAAAAGATAGCTAACTCCTTAGCTAAAAAAAAGACAAGGCACTAGCCTAATAAGCTCGGCCAAATTAGGCCATGCACAGCACATCAAACATTACAGCTAACAAAACAAACGTCTAAACGACGCGAAAGCAAATGATCCCGGACTTCGACCAAAACTCGCATCGTAGCTAAACACTCAGGCAACGAAAACCACGGTGAGGTCGAAGACAACATCCGACGATCGAACACTCGGGCTAACACCTCCCGAAGCCAAAACACAAGCATTCCCTAAGAGGCCCAACCGAGTCACCAAAACAGACTCCGGATAGCTGGGGAATCTTGCTAACAGGCTACAACCAGGCTACACAAGGAACCTAAAGAGCTAAGACCACGCTCTATAACGGAAAAAGGCCGGAAATGCATCATCGTAACGCCAAACCAAGATCAAACAAAACAAAGAAAAAACGGGGGCGTTACACTCGAGTAGATGATTCCTTTTCTTCTTACTTACTCGAGTAATTGACTCCATGTACTCGAGTAATTATCTCATTCCCTCACGAGTAGTTCATTCTCCTATACTCGAGTAGTCATCTTCTACCTACTCGAGTAGTGTTGCATGTACTCGAGTAATCTTTTATATCTCGAGTATTTTACTTCGACTTTTCCGAAAATTCGTTAAGTCCAGAATAACGGTTTTCTTTATGAACTTTGACGTGATTGGTCCACGTCTCTCTCATAATGACTCAATTATGTCTAATCTTTTCTGATCCTATAAATAGTCTTGTCTAAACCGACGAACCCTAATTCTAAGAAAATTATTTTAAGAAAGTTTTGCAGCCGCTTCTGTTTCCTCTTTCTCTCTCCAAGAAACGAAAATCGTCGCCGTCGCCGTCGGTGATTCCCGACCGGCTAGGGTTTCATATTTTGAGGATTCAGATCAAGAATGGTTTCCAGATCGAGATTTGCTCAACTCCTCAAACATCTGATTCAATCGATCATGTGAAGCCAAGAAGTTTCAGATCCAATCTAGCAGAGATTTCTCTTCATCATTCTGATAAAGCCGCAAAGCCTAGAAGAAGAAATTTCTGGTCGTCTGTTGCAGATCTGAAAAAGGAATTACTCTTTGTATTTCTATACAATTTATTTCATTTTTGTAGGAGAAATTTCTCCGAGTGTAGAAGCTTTTTATTTCCGAGATTGTAGGAAGTTTTACATTCCGAGTGTAGATCCGTTTTGTGGATCGAGATTGTAGGAATATTGTTCCGAGAGTAGGATTGATTTTCAATCCGAGATAGTGGAGTAGCCGAGTCTAGTGTATTTCTAGATCAGTGAGGTAAAGTGGATGTACCCAAGGTTGGGGAACCACTATAAATCTTGTCTCGTCTATGTTTGATTGGTAGATAGATCTGTGCATTGGTTTGTAATTTTTATTCCTCAAAAAGATGCACAATTCACCTATTCACCCCCCTATAGGTGGTTTAGGTAGGCAACTATAAACTTTCACTATTTTCTAGGTGCAATAATCTTCGTGGCCGTTTTCAGACATGATGCTGCAAGATCTGGGCTTTCGACTAAACACAAAAGTCGTAGCCCTTGGAAATACCATTCCAATAGGGGTTGCATGCCATCATCGGATTCATGTAGCCTCGAGAATCCCCGATCAAAGTTGCCATACAGTAATAATTCCTGTATATATAATTCTCATGTTTGTTTTGTATCGGCTTTTGGTTTGGTAGAAGGATTGAAGTACAATAACGTTAGTGTTTTATTGAATTTAGTCTATAAGTAATTGAGATAAAATATGTTAATGACATCAGTTGGATAGATCCCTGTTGGGTATTGTATCCACAATTACCTGGATTTGAGGAAGCCACCTATCAAGCTAAGATGAATTCACAATGTATTTGATGAAACCTCTCAAGTTGTGCTTGCAGTTATTCCACGCTAAGTGCACACCAATGTCAGGGTACAGTAGGTCAATATACACGGGTCTGCACGTCGTAATCCCTCGTTAAGCAGATCAGTGTGTTGGCCTACGTGTACTCTCTCTATTGGAGTGCACTTACTCTCAAGTACAGGGCCGTGTTTATACAAGAGCAGACAAGGAGAAAGGATGGGTCAAGGAGCAGCTCTTGGGTGGAAAGACGAAAATTCGTCTAAGTGTAATTCGACGAGAATCACCAAGTGATTCTCGCCGATCCGGCGAGAATCACTAGTGATTCTCGCCGAATCGTCGAGAATCATTAGTGATTCTCGTCGACTCTATCTGACTACCTCAAAACGGTGCCAAGTAAGATTCGGCGAGAATCACTAGTGATTCTCGTCGAACCCATCGTTGAGCAGATCATGAATACCAAGTTATATTCGTTGAGAATCAACAAGTGATTCGGCGAGAATCACTAATGATTCTCGACGAATCGTCGAGAATCACTAACTGATTCTCGCCGATTCGTCGAGAATCACCTGCGATTCTCGTCGATTTTTACTTAGCGATTTCTCTGGAAGCTGCTGGACCGGATTCTGCCGCTGACACTATTTTGAACTGGATTTCGGGTTTCTACTTGTGGGACCCACAACGATCATATTTAAAGTGTCTACAGTGTATAAATACACGGGTATTTTTGAACAGTAAAGGCAGCGAAGAAGAAAAGAAAACGCGAGCCGCAACGTGACCTAGATCGCCGTTTCTGCTCCGCCGCCGCCGCCGCCGCTCGCGCCAAGTTGTTCGCCGGTTGATAGTGGTTTCGCCCAGATCCTCCTGCGACTGAAGCCTAGCTAAGCTCAGCGTCTCACGTGTCTAACCGGAGATCTCTTGTCTCTCGATTTGTAGATCGGGAAAATCTTCCCCATCCAAATCGATCGAGACGATTGATCCTAGTGTGACCGTTGGTAGACCTAGCTAGCTTCGCTAAGAAGTTTGGATCTTTAAAGAACAGCAGCCGCACATCGTCGTTGCCACCGATCCCGTGAACCTAGCTGCCGCCCATCTTGCCGCCGCCGGTTCCGGGGAGATCCTCTCCAAGAGAGATCTAGGGTTGTGAACTCTTTGTGGACTTCAAGAACACGTCGTCAACAAAGAGGGACACCCTTGTCTCCAAACGTAGTTTGTATCTCTTGTACATTCTATTTTATTTTTGTTGTAAAGGAACGGTGGTTCCGTGTTGTAAGGGTTGGGTGCAACCCGTGTTGTGGGAGTGTTGACTCCTACGTGTGGAAGGGTTCCTTCCGATAGTGCAAGGAATGGATTTCAATCCTGTTGGTGAAGTGACCGAGTCGTCCCTTGTTGGGAGATAGGTCGAAGGGGGAAAGTGGATGTACCCAAGTCGGGGAACCACTATAAATAGCTTGTGTATTCTGTTGTGCTGTGTTGTTTTATTTTCATGTGCAGGTACAATTTAAATTCCGCATATACGCTGCACGTCACCTATTCCCCCCCCCCATAGGTGAACTTAGTTGACACTAGGTGGACTTTCAAGTGGTATCAAAGCGAGGTTGCTCATCAAAAAGGTTTACACCTTGAGTAGTATCCTGCCACCGGTGTCAGAAGCATGGAGCTGGATTATGAGATATCGCCACTAAGACTTCCCGCATGTACAAAGGAGTATTATCCCGTCTGGAGGATGAGGGTGTCATATCACTTGGAGGCCATCGATCCTCGAGCATCTTTCATCCTGGAAGAGGGTCCTTTTATTCCTATGAAGACCTCCTCCTCTGGAAAGAATATCGAAGTGCCCAAGTGCATTGCAGAGATGTCAGAGACGGAACTGTCACTATTTAACTTGGACAAGAGGATTCGTCAAATTATCTTGGATATCTGGTCTGAAGCTTCTCGCTCTAGATTGGAAAAATGTAGGACGGCTAAATCTATGTGGGTGATGATCTCAGAGCTGATGGGGGGGTCAGAGAAAGCTGGAATCTGCTGTCAATCAGAGGATGAAGCCTATGTGGGGGTCCTCACTTCTGAAGATGAAGGCAAGGATCTCTCGGACAGCATCAGAGCTCCAGTGTCCGTGTCAGAGACTGAAGAAGCCAGTGAGGAAAGCAGCTCTGATGAGGATAACATAATGGTCACTGGCTCTAATGACAATATCACTGAAGAGCAGCTAACCTCTTCATCCTGCCCCGTATCTCTTGAAGTTTCTGAAGACAAGAACTGCCTTCCTTCAGAAAATGCTGATTCTCTGAAGAGAGCCCTTCAGACAAGCAACCTACTTGCTGAGGAGCAAGCTCAAGAGATTGCTCGATTGAAGATCTTGTTGGTTCTCCAATTGGCATCCAACAAGGTCAAGGACTCTAAAATCTCAGCTCTAGAGAGTAGTCTAGAGAATGAGAAAAGAATAGTATCAAACTTTTCTAAGGTTGATGCTATAAAGAGAAAGCAAGAAAATGGGTGGATCTCCCGGATTATCAATTCGTGGAGAAATGGGGAAACGGTATTCCGACCCCCCACTCCAAGCAGGAAGGCAACTCATCATGCCTTCAATTATGACCACAGGAACAATCGTGGTCACTGCAAGGGTGATCTGTCATCATGTGGAGACACCCGTAGTGCAAGGGCCGTCGTGGCCACCCATGAGAGAATACCTAAGGCTCATTCTGAGCCCTTTGTATTCACTGCCACTGCCTCAACTCGGTGTGACTCTGCATGTCCCAGCTCTCAGAACACTTCTCACCACCCGAGGACACAGGACAGGGAGGTTAGAAGTCATGGTGTAAGTTTTCATGGGGCCTCAGGAAGGGGGATGCCTGAAAGGAAGGCATCACCTCCCCGGCCTCATGACGCTCGCAACATGCATTCCTTCCACCCTTCCACGTGTCACGGTGGAAGAGGACATTTTGTGAGAAGATCATGCCCTATCCCATTTAGACCTAGGACCGTGACTACCTCAGTCACTAGATCAGGTCAGAAATGGCGAAACAACATTCACCCGTGTTGGTGCTGTGGCAAAGTGAGACACTTTGCCATCGACTGTTGGCACAACCCCTCGGTGTCAAGGGCAAGGGCCTATCCACATTTTTGGGGCAGAGGTAGTCTTCCTGACAGGTTTTCTAAAGGAAGGCAGTCGAGTGCTTATGCTAACAGGAACCTAGGACCCAATATGATTTGGGTTCCTAAGGTAAAGTAATTCTTTCTTGCAGGGTAGTCTAGGTTCCCGTGAATATGATGGGAACTAGACAGTAGGTGGCTCAAGACTAAATTGGAACAAGCGTCTGGAATACCAAATGAGATATCTACTTGAGCATATTCGCATTGAGCTCCTAAAATGTTTTACCTGAGGGACAAATGATAACTCTCATAATCCCAGGTATGTTTGATCAATTCCAGGACTTGAGTCATATTGTATCCACATTTACATATATACATGTATATATAGTTATACCTATATTTACACTATTGTGTGAGTACATCTAAGGATATGTTAACATGGTAAACATAAACCATAGATACAATATTGAAGACTTATCGGAAATTCCCCTGGTAGACTCGAGATCTAACGTCTACAGGCTTAAATTAGTTCATTGAAAACCAGCGTAGATTGGCCTTACGAAGTATTTACATACTTAGAAGATGCTTAAATTAATTTATATGGAAAAGCCGGCTCAAACCCTAATAGCTTGGGTTTAAGGAGTATCTCTATAGTTAGAATACTTTCAAATTAACTTAGACAAACGGAAACCGTGAGAATCCCATTTAACTCGTCGAGCTTGGCTTTAAGGAGAATCATATTTAAGGAGAATCACATTTAAGGAGAATCCCATTCCCGCCGACTCTTCATATTCCTTACGAATCCCGCACGGTCTTCGCCGAATCGTCTTCCTGCAAGGTTCTCGCCAAATCCCGCCGAACTCCGCAGGATTTTCGTCGAGCGAAGAAGAACTCCGCAGGATTTTCGTCGAGCGAAGAAGAACTCCGCAGGACTCCGCAGGAAACTCACCAGGAATCGTGCAGGCTCCGTCGAATCCCGCCGAATCCCGCCGAACTCCGCAGGAAACTCACCGAATCCGGTAGCTTCTCACCGAAGGGTTCTCGCAAGAATCCCGCCGAAGTTTCTCACCCAGGGAAGTTTCTCACCGACGATCTCTCCCGGTTTCGATTCCTTCTTCCAGGAATTTCTCCGCGTGCACTCATCGGGTGTCCCTCATCTTCATCGAACTAACTCACCGTCTACGCCTTTAGGTAACCACCCCCCTCACCCTTACTTGGACTTGTTCACTAGTGTCGCTTCCTTTTTGATTTTTGATTAAGCGTAGAGTAGGGCTTCTCTCCCTAGATCTGCAATGGCTCCAAGGACAACCGCTGGGCTGGTCACTGGTTGCGAGCTAGTTCGAACAGGGTTCTCTCATACCTCTAACAAATTCAGAAACATTATTCTGATGCTGGAAGAGGCTGGGCTCTCATTCATCCTGGAGCACCCGTGCAAAATCTTGGACAAAGAGGTGTTGGAGTTCTTCGCTACCGCAAAACTCCGGAATGGAGACTCTCTTATCAAAAGCAAGGTGGTTGGGGCAAAGATCAAGATGTCTGCCAGCAAGTTGACCCGCTTCCTGCAGCTCTCTAGCTCGGAGCACGAGGACTATCTTGAGGAAGAAGACAAAACCAGTACTCTCTTATTCTGTGGTCTCCCACGAGGAACTCGGTCAATAAAGCGCAAGGATATGAATGAAGAAGGGAAGCTTCTGTCAGACATAATCGGAAAAGTACTCATCTGCAAGCCAGGCTCTCATGACCATATCTCTGCAGACATGTTCAAGGTCCTGGTGGCAATTGTCTGCCGTAAAAGGATCAACTGGGGGGCATTGCTATTCGAGAAGATAAAGGACACCCTGAGATCTCCGAGCTTTGGACGAATCATCAGTCTGTATCTCAATCAGCTGAATGGAGATAAATATGACATGAGTAAAGGTATTCCTATACATTACCTCAAGAAAATGGACTCGAGTGTTTTTGACAGATGGGAGCGGCGAATAAGGGCAGGCTCCCGTGGAAGAACAACAGGACGTATCTCCAGCAGTAACCCCCAGTGAAATTCCTGATACTTTGACTGCAGGAATTGAGGGAGAGCCTCTACCCACTCATGCTGATATTGTAGCTGACATCTCCCAAATGGCCAGAGATGCTGTGGCAGATATACAAGAAGACAGTGAAGCTGTGCCGGAGAATGAGGAGGCCCTAAACCGGAACGATCAAGGAGCCGAAGCTGATGTACAGGGGACTGCTGACCAAGAGTTGGAAGAGGATGCTGATGAAGATGATTTCATGGATGATGAAGGAGAGGATGATGGAAATGAGGGACAAGAAGCATTGGAGACTCAGGATCTCATTGAACCTCCATCTGACAAGCACGCACCTGAAATCATTCCTGAAAACATTGGTGCACGAGTGGAGGGGGAGTCTGAGAAATCTGCAGATGCTGCAAGTATTCCTCCCTTATAGGCTGTGCTCCTGTCCAGCTCTACAAGTGCATCTGATGAAGTGCAAGGCCAAGAAGTGCCTCCGAATCTTCCACTACGAGATAATCTAGCCACTCATACCGTGAATATCATTCAGGGCATAGTGAATGAGCTTAAAGCCTCCTTTGATAAAGCTCAGAATAAAATGCTGCAAAGGATTAAGAAGTCTGAAAATCTCATGCTCAAGAACATGGTGGAGATCAATCATAAACTTGACATGATGGACAAGAAATTTGAAGAAAAGTATACAGCGGCCGGCCAAGCGGTCACTCTTCTTATGGCCGGATTGAAAAAGAAAATCGATACTCTTGCTGTAGTGAATCAGAATGCTCATGTTGTAGCAAACAATATTCAAAAGTTTGATGGTAATATGGTAACCCTCAACGCCAATCAGCAGGCCTTGGTCACTGAATTCTCCAAGACTACCAAGCATATTGATGACTCACTGCACTCCTATGCAAACTCCATCGCAGTCGAAGCCAAAAAGGGGGAGAAGGAATACATAGCTAAGATGGCTGAGCTTCAGGAAGTCATGATCAACAACTTTGAACAGTCCAACAAATATGTCTATGACAGTTGCTGGTGGATGCTCCAACAGGCGTTAGGCGTCGATATGAATCCTGCGGGTATTCATGCTCCTGAGACCTCTACAGATGCTGCAGGAGTAAGTGCTGCTGAGGGAGTAAGTGATGCAGATGTTCCCATGAGTGAAGATGATGCTAGGGCTATTTCTAAAGCAAAACTGATGAGCATGTTTGACTAAGAGGCCCTAGCAAAACCTAGGGGCAAGAGAAAAGCTCAAGAAGGGACCTCCAAGGAGACACAAGCTGAAAAGAGAATTCGACTGAGTGAGGAGGAAGTAAGAAATGAAAAGTGGAGTCCAGTTTCAAAGAATATCATCTTGGACACCTTCTGGCTACAAGAAAAAGGAGAAATAAATCGAAACGAAGTATACAACCAGTATGAGTGGGAAATGTACAAGACGTATGAAGCAAAACGAAACATCTTCTTCAGGACCAACATGGCAGCAGATAAAGCTCCTCCTCCCAGATATTATCCAAAGCCCAAAGAGTATATGGAGACGCAAAGAAAGAAGTATTTGACGCAAAAACTCAAGGATGACTTAGTCAAAGAAAAATAGTCAAAACTCTATAGCTTGTCATTCTCTCTTAAGAACGATTAATAGTTATTGTTATTATTTGAACAATCTTGAGATTATGTATATACATATATATATATATATGCATTTGAAATTATGAATGACTCAAGTCTTGATTTGTCTGCCTATATTATCTTGTGCTGCATATTTAAATTCTGAATGCTGTTTATATTATTTGATTGGTGTTATTCATCTTAGCTAGTAGGGTTTTGGCTTCGTCAAATAGGGGGAGATTGTTGGGTATTGTATCCACAATTACCTGGATTTGAGGAAGCCACCTGTCAAGCTAAGATGAATTCACAATGTATTTGATGAAACCTCTCAAGTTATGCTTGCAGTTATTCCACGCTAAGTGCACACCAATGTCAGGGTACAGTAGGTCAATATACACGGGTCTGCACGTCGTAATCACTCGTTGAGCAGATCAGTGTGTTGGCCTACGTGTACTCTCTCTATTGGAGTGCACTTACTCTCAAGTACAGGGCCGTGTTTATACAAGAGCAGACAAGGAGCAAGGATGGGTCAAGGAGCAGCTCTTGGGTGGAAAGACGAAAATTCGTCTAAGTGTAATTCGACGAGAATCACTAGTGATTCTCGCCGAATCGTCGAGAATCATTAGTGATTCTCGCCGACTCTATCCGACTACCTCAAAACGGTGCCAAGTAAGATTCGGTGAGAATCACTAATGATTCTCGCCGAACCCATCGTTGAGCAGATCATGAATACCAAGTTATATTCGTTGAGAATCAACAAGTGATTCGGCGAGAATCACTAGTGATTCTCGACGAATCGTCGAGAATCACTAACTGATTCTCGCTGATTCGTCGAGAATCACCTGCGATTCTCGTCGATTTTTACTTAGCGATTTCTCTGGAAGCTGCTGGACCGGATTCTGTCGCTGGCACTATTTTGAACCGGATTTCGGGTTTCTACTTGTGGGACCCACAACGGTCATATTGAAAGTGTCTACAGTGTATAAATACACGGGTATTTTTGAACAGTAAATGCAGCGAAGAAGAAAAGAAAAACGCGAGCCGCGACGTGACCTAGATCGCCGTTTCCGCTCCGCCGCCGCCGCCGCCGCTCGCGCCAAGTTGTTCGCCGGTTGATAGTGGTTTCACCCAGATCCTCTTGCGACCGAAGCCTAGCTAAGCTCGGTGTCTCACGTGTCTAACCGGAGATCTCTTGTCTCTCTATTTGTAGATCGGGAAAATCTTCCCCATCCGAATCGATCGAGACGATTGATCCTAGTGTGACCGTTGGTAGACCTAGCTAGCTTCGCTACGAAGTTTGGATCTCTAAAGAACAACAGCCGCACATCGTCGTTGTCGCCGATCCCGTGAACCTAGCCGCCGCCCATCTTGCCGCCGCCGGTTCCGGGGAGATCCTCTCCAGGTGAGATCTAGGGTTGTGAACTCTTTGTGGACTTCAAGAATATTTCGTCAACAAAGAGGGACACCCTTGTCTCCAAACGTAGTTTGTATCTCTTGTACATTCTATTTTATTTTTGTTGTAAAGGAACGGTGGTTCCGTGTTGTAAGGGTTGGGTGCAACCCGTGCTGTGGGAGTGCTGACTCCTACGTGTGGAAGGGTTCCTTCCGATAGTGCAAGGATTGGATTTCAATCCTGTTGGTGAAGTGACCGAGTCATCCCTTGTTTTGGAGATAGGTCGAAGGGGGAAAGTGGATGTACCCAAGTCGGGGAACCACTATAAATAGCTTGTGTATTCTGTTGTGCTGTGTTGTTTTATTTTCGTGTGCAGGTACAATTTAAATTCCGCATATACACTGCACGTCACCTATTCCCCCCCCCCCCATAGGTGAACTTAGTTGACACTAGGTGGACTTTCAATCCCTAATGAACAAATGGTGTAGTTAAGTGTACTTGATTGAGGCAATTTGGTGGAGGTTAGTGAACGAATGGATTGACGTGTTGTGATGGTAGGAATGATTTAAATACGTGAATCGATAGGGATGTACTTGATAATGGTAACACATTGAATAATGATGAAGTTGACTTGAAGTTGGTTGTACATAACTGCTAGTAATTGCGATGAACAAATGGTTGATTGCTTTTAATTGGTAGATCCATATGTACATGAATAGTTCGAACTTGGAAAAATAATTGTAACCAGTGATGTTAAAGTCATTTGATCATAGTATATATTGATCCGCGAAAACGGCACCGCCTAGTTAACACGGAGGGGTGTGTTCGATCTCACAACTAGGAGTGGAAGAGGATGAAGGTTACGGGGAAAGAGGAAGTTTCTTAGTGCTCGAGAGTGGAGCAAGCATTTGTTCGAGGGTTGCAGGGATAGAGGAGAGGTTTGCTGAGAACAGCGGAGGAGGTTGATGATCAAGGAGGAGGTTGATCAGGAGCTGTCGAGCAGATGGGTACTTGGACAGTTGTGCTTGCAGGTTGATGCTGAGAGAGTTGGGCTGAGCTGAGGATAAGAAAGGCGGCCGCCAGCAATGGCAACAGCAAACTTCGCCCGCGGCGGCTTAAATTCCACTCTTGCGACGGGCTTTCCTTTGATTAATATTGAGAGTTACAGCTTACTAAAACACCTTTACAAGAAAGCAATAAAGGGATACAAAGAGGAAGCTGACGGCTAAGGAAGGAGTGCCAGAAGAGGCCGCGTGGACTGATGATCTAGGTCGGCAGGCCGTGCGCAGCTAAGAGTAGAGAAGCGGCGGACGGGGAATAGGAGTCCGCAGGGGTTGCTGCCTTGGGCTTGTTGTGGGCTGACTTCAAGTGTGAGCACCTTGGCGATGTTGAGTCCTCTAATTGAGAGGAATGGGGGTCTATTTATAGGCCCGAGGAGGTAACGGCTTGCGGTGACGTTACCCCCGGTGAGACGGTAACTGGAGTGAGAAGAAGAAGGAGTCCGCTGAGTTCGTAATAGGCCCTGCGGACTGGGGCTTGCTTCTGGAGCTGGTGCTGCTGATTGCGAACTGGGATACTCAGTGGCGGACTGCGAGGAGAGTTCGTAGAGTCCGCTACTGCTTAGCAGAGATTACGCTAAGGGGTGCGAGATGAGGAGTGCATGCTGAGTCCGCCGAGTCCGTACGAGGCTGTGCGGTCTGGGACTGCCTTGAGGAGCTTCTGCTGCCTAGCGGACTGCGAGGAGAATCTGCGGAGTCCGCCACAACTGACTGAGTCCGCACAAAGACTGTGCGGGCTAAGGAGGTTGGCCCTGCAGTAGGAGAGGAGCGGGTGCTGGAGAAGAGGAATGACGGGCTACATAGCGAATCCGCTAGGTCCGCGAAGTCCGCCTCTGCTGGCGAGCTGAGTCCGCCTATGCCGTAGATGAGGCCTGCTATGGAGTTGGAGCTGGGGTGTACCAGTGCAGGCGGACTAGAAGTCTTGACTGCACTTCGAGTCTGCCCAGCTCACGAGGAACTGGATGTTGCTGATCTTTGCGGGTAGTCAGAGAGCTGGAGCGTCCGCACTCCACAGGCGGACTGAAGAAGCTGGCTGCCTACGCTGCTGGGTGACAAGGGATGGGCGACCTGCCGGACTGACGAGGCAGGCGGTGTGTGTTGGCGAGGTGGAAGCTGAGGTAGCTGGCTAGCAGCAGGGGGTAGGTCGCCACCATTGCTTGACAGTTTAAGCGGCCTGGCAGGATAGGCATCTGAATCCGGCAAAGGGGGAATCTGTTGAGGCAAGCTGCGATTAAGTTGACAAGGCAGGCGCCCTGCAGGGGCAGACTGAAGAAGTAGTCTGCGACCCCTGTCGACTAAGGGAACAAGGCGAGGCTTGGGCTGTCAGACCGCTCAAGTCGTGCGGCCTGAGCGGATAGAAAGGCATGTCCTCCCAAACGAACGCATCACGAACTCCTGGAAGAAACTGGAACAAGCCGCGTCTAGCGAGATGGCTGCCTTAGGATGGATTGCCGATTTCGGGGCTAACATAATCCACGCACTTTTTAAGTTCAGAAGAGAACTTCAAAAACATTGGAAACACACGAAAATCATGATCCACCCCAAAGGAAAGGAAGGGGGCAGGAGAGATTGAACCTGATGTCTCTCCTTAGGAGTTTGGTGCTGCATGTCTTTTTCCTACAAGAGGAAAGTTAGTGTAGGCATGTATGGGAGGTAAACCTTGTGTGTACCTGGATTTTCCTTTGCAAAATGAGGAAGATGTGTCTTCTGCTGAGTTCTGCAAAATGAAGGTGAGGAAAACATAGGAGCATAATAACTTGCAAGTACCTAATGGAGGCTTGCAAGCTTTTGCTGCTTTCTACAAAAGAGATGTTAGAAGCAAATTTGGAATATAAAAATAGCTTGCAAATACCCGTGAAGGGACTTGCAAGTGTTTGCTGTCCTCTGCAAGAAAAGAGTTAGGAGCAGGTAAAACATGGGAAAGTAGTTGGCAAGTACCTCTGACGAAACTTGCAAGTGTCTGCTGATCTCTGCAAGAAAAGAGTTTGGAGCAGACAAAACATGTGAAAGTATCTTGCAAGTACCTGTGAAGAAACTTGCAATTGTCTACTGATCTCTGCAAGAAAAGAGTTAGGAGCAGACAAAACATGTGAAAGTATCTTGCAAGTGCCTGTAAAGAAACTTGCAAGTGTCTGCTGATCTCTGCAAGAAAAGAGTTAGGAGCAGACAAAATATGTGAAAGTAGCTTGCAAGTACCTATGATGAAACTTGCAAGTGTCTACTGATCTCTACAAGAAAAGAATTAAGAGCAGACAAAATATGTGAAAGTTGCTTGCAAGTACCTTGATATGACTTGCAGGTTCCTGCTAACCAGTGCAAAGAGAAGAGTGAGAAGCAGACATAAAATAATGAGCTAAGCTGCAAGTACCTGAGATGAGACTTGCAGATGCTAACTGTTGATAAGATATGGTCGATATGACCATATAGTAGAGGAAATGTCTGATATACTCTGCTGATAATTGATGGAAGATCAAACCAGAGTAGTGATCTTCTTGCTATATTAGATATTTCTTCAGCATGAAGTGTAGATCAACAAGTCGAGTGTTGACTGTTGATATGATAGGACTAATAGGATCAGATTAGAAGAGAAGAAGCTTGATGCATTCTGTCAATAGTATTGTTTGATCCCAATAGTATTGCTTGATGATCAAAGAGAGTTAGATTCCTTAATCAATGTTTGATGTCACTAGCATTTGAGAAGAGTGATGAAGAGCTTTACGAATCATCATCTGATAGAGCTTAAGCAAGCAGTGCATAAAAGATGAGAGTAAGCAAAATGAATGTTGGAAATCCTTTTGGTAGGTCGGATTAACCTGTTCACCTATGAAAGAGGCAGTTGGTAACAAAGAGGACTAGTAATACTCCCTTGACAGAGCACAAAAGGGAGACATGCACAAAAATCCTAAGAAGGAAGCGGCAGATACACTACTCTCTTGCCTCGGGTACAATCATCACTGATCCATGAGACTAGCTAGTTGCGCCAAGTGGCCTAAAGCATTGCTTGTCTGTGAAAATATCAGTGGAATTGTGGGATCCCGCGAAGGCACGGATCGAGAGTACTATAGAGTGTTCGCCCATCACAGTCATGAGATGAGCGAAGAGACAAGGCTATGCTTGGTCGCCATTGCTTGTCAAGCAAAGATCACCGTAACTGTAATGTATCCTTTGTGAAGCACAGCAGAGCTAACACATGGGGCTCCCCTAGCACACACTCTACGTCAGATGCCGGCTAGGATCCGAAGTCTGAAGCCCAACATCATATATTGAATGGCTCCCACTACACATACGTGTACTCCACAATGTATGTGGTCATAGCGGTCATGCCAGAGAATAATATACAAAGGGAGCAATAAAGATTTGGCGATATCTCATTGGTGTAGCGATCTCTTTGGCAAAGAGAAAAATAGAGTAGGAAGCATTATAAGAAGGGAACTGTGTCAGTATGGGATTCCTGATGTAAACTTTATTGAAAAACATGAAAGAGCACTTAGAAGCGCTTTGAAAAGAGAATGTTTGAAAGAGTAGGAGTAGAAAAAACCAATCATGGTTGTGAAAAAATTTCAAGAACTATGAAGTCCTTTGCCGACTTAGAATAGCCTTCCAAGAGCGCCCTCGTCATCGGCATCGAAGGTTTCAATGGCTTTGCGAACAACGTGGAGAGGGGGCTCTTCGACTAGACTCACCCCTCTTGAGCTGCAAGGAATGTTTGCAACTTCTTTGCCCTTTGAGGTTGCTAGATTAGGGCGATCTTCTTTGGGAAAAAGGTCACGCATCTTACCCTACCGGAGCATCGTTTGCACCAATTGGCGGAGTGCTCGACAGTTCTCAGTGAGGTGGCATGACTCTTTATGGAGGTCGCAATATGATTATGAGTCTCTAGATCTTTGATCAGCTGGTCGATATGGCCTTTTGCAACTAGCCCTATCCTTCATGACTTGACTTACTTGTAGCATGACTTCATCTACTTCGGACTCATGTAAGTCATTGTCTCATTGCTGATGGACCGCAAATGTTTGAGAAGATGGTGCTGGCGGTAGTAGCAATTGATCTCGAGCATGATCACAGATCGGGAAAGGGTATCAAAGGTATTGAAATCTTCTTTCCCTTCTTGAGTGAGTTGGGAAATCTTTGTGAGGAGACCTCGGAGGCTGCTTGTGAGATGGAGAATCTTTCTCTGATAGAAGCCTGGAGACGTAGCCTGGGTTGCTCTTTTCGCCTCGGATGTATGAGTTGGCTAGAGCAATCAACTCTTGGTACGTTCTCGGTGCATGGACATTGGCTTCAAACTTGAGCGGCCCTTCACGAAGACCGTGGATAAGAGCCACTCGGTACATTTCTTGGTCAGCATTCTCGATGTCCAAGATTTCTCTTTGTAATCGATCAACGAACTGATACCAAGTATTATTCTCACGCTGCATGATCTCAAAGAGGGCTTCTGGACCGCCCTTTCTCTTGGTTGAAGTAGAGAATCTGAGCAAGAACTCCCTTCATAGATCAGCAAAGGAAGTGATGGAGTGGGGGCGAAGACCATAAAACCAATCCCTCACTTGCCCATCAAAGGTTGTAACTAGGAGCTTGCACTTAGTTGCATCTGAAAGAGTTTTGAGAGCAACGGTTGATTCGAAGGCTTGGAGATGCTTCACCGGATCAGTCTCTCCAGTGTAGATTTGTAACCGAGGATCTCTGAAGTTTGTTGGAGTAGGTTTATGATGAACATTCTCTATAAACGTCGAAGGCTCTACCTGTTCTCCTACAGCATAAGGATAAAATGTAGCATAAGATGCTGCTGCAAAAGAAGCCGGAGGATAAAAGGAAACGTTGCTGCAGGAGCAAAGGCAGGAGTTGTAGGGTAAGGATGACTTCCCTGAAAGTTGAGAAATCTAGCAGGATATCCCTGGGCTGCTTCCCAGAAGAAGTATTGATGAGCTGCAAACTCATCATCTTGAGGTCGCAAAGGGGCTGCAGGCCCTTGCAGGAAGGTTGCTGTGTAAGGAGGATAGACTGGCGGGCAAGCTGGAGGATAAGCTTGTTGATGCTGGATTGATCGGAGCAGTTGGAGGAGCTGGAGCAGCTGCAGGTTGAATCTGTAACTAGTGGGTGATTGCAGCAAGAATTTGGTTGATGGCATGGTATTGCTGAGCATTCTCATGACACGATTGCTCGAAGGCTTCCCAAAGAGGATCATCTCTGGGACTTGATTGAGCAAGGTTCTTGGCTGAGTGATGATCTGACAAGGCTAACTGTTGTTGTTCACCGTCTGTTCAGATATGAAGGTCGCGTGTTAACTGTTGATGCGCGAAAACGACACCGCCTAGTTAACACGGAGGGGTGTGTTCGATCTCACAAGCTAGGAGAGGAAGAGGATGAAGGTTGCGGGGAAAGAGGAAGCTTGTGAGTGCTCGAGAGTGGAGCAAGCGCTTGTTTGAGTGTTGCAGGGATAGAGGAGAGGTTTGCTGAGAGCAACAGAGGAGGTTGACGATCAAGGAGGAGGTTGATGATCAAGGAGGAGGTTGATCAGGAGCTGTCGAGCAGACGGGTACTTGGAAGGTTGTGCTTTTAAGTTGATGTCGAGAGAGCTGAGCTGAGCTGAGGAGAAGAGAGGGGGCCGCTAGCAGCGGCAACAGCAGACTTCGCCCGCCGCAACTTAAATGTCATTCTTGCGATGAGCTTTCCTTTGATTAATATTGAGAGTTACAGCTTGCTAATACACCTTTACAAGAAAGCAATAAAGGGGTACAAAGAGGAAGCTGGCAGCTAAGGAAGGAGTTCTAGAAGAGGCCGAGCTGACTGAAGATCCAGGTCGGTAAGCCGCGCCCGGCTAAGAGAAGAGGAGCTGCGGACTGGGAAAAGGAGTCTGCAGGTGTTGCTGGCTTGAGCTTGCTGTGGGATAACTTCGAGCGTGAGCACCTTGGTGATGTTGAGTTCTCTACTTGAGAGGCATGAGGGTCTATTTATAGGCCCGAGGAGGTAACGGCTTGCGGTGACATTACCCCCGGTGAGACGGTAACTGGAGCGAGAAGAGGAAGGAGTCCGCCGAGTGCGCAATAGGCCGTGCGGACTGGGGCTTGCTTCTGGAGCTGGTGCTGCTGATAGAGAATTGGGAGACTGAGTGGTGGACTGCGAGGAGAGTCCGCGGAGTCCGCTGCTGCTGTGCTGAGATTATGCTAAGGGGTACGAGCTGAGGAGTGCCCACTGAGTCCGTCGAGTCCGCATGAGGATGTGCGGTTTGGGACTGCCTTGAGGAGGTTCTGCTGCCTGGGGGACTGCGAGCAGAATCTGCGGAGTCTGCTACAACTGACAGGGCCCGTGCCAAGACTATGCGGGCTGAGGAGGTTGGCCCTGCTGCTGGAGAGGAGTGGGTGCTGGAGAAGAGGAATGGCGAGTTGTATAGCGAATCCGCTGAGACCACGAAGTCCGCCAATGCTGGCGAGCTTAGTCATCCTATGTCATAGATGAGGCCTGTTGTGGAGCTGGAGCTGGGGTGTACCAACACAGGCGGACTGGAAGCCTTGACTGGACTTCGAGTCTGCCCAGCTCGCGAGGAACTGGATGCTGCTGATCTTTGCGAGTAGCCAGATAGCTGGAGTGTCAGCACTCCGCAGGCGGACTGAAGAAGCTGGTTGCCCATGTTGTTGGCTGACAAGGGCTGGGTGACCTGAAAAACTGACGAGGCAGGTCACACGTGTTGATGAGGGGGAAGCTGAGGTAGCTGGCTCGCGGTCTGGGGGCAGGTCGCCACCTTTGCATGGTGGTTTAAACGGCCTGGGAGGATAAGCATCTGAATCTGACAAATGGGGAATCTGTTGGGGCAAGCTGCGATTAAGCTGACAATGTAGACGGCTTGAAGGGAAGGACTGAAGAAGAAGTCTGCGACCACTGCCAATAATGGGAAGAAGGCGCGGCCTGGGCGGTCAGACCGCTGAGACCGCTCAGGCCGTGCGGCCTGAGGGGACAGAAAGGCCTGTCCGCCCAAACGAAGGTGTCGCGACATCCAGGAGGAAACTGGAGCAGGCCGCACTAGCGAGATGGCTGCCTTGGGAAGGATCGCTGATTTGGGGATTAACAGTATACATGTATTTATGATAACCAAATAGTTAAAGAATATGTGTGGAGTACAATTATGTTGATGGTGAACCCTTGGTATGCTTGGATGCACGAAAATGTGGAAGGGTTGAAAGTGTGTGTGTTTCCGCACTGGAATTATGTATTGGTAAGAGCCTCGGTGTGGAGCTCTTACGTGTTGTTGAGGACGAAATGTGAATAATGAAAAGGTGGGTCAATGAGGAGCCCCGTATGTGAAATGCATGTGGTGTGAGTCGACATGTGTTGTTGTAATCCTGGGTTAAGGATAGTGTGGTAGGTCTACGGCCTCGTCAGTCGTCACACCGACGGCAGTTGACTGCTAGACTTGCACTATTGGGCCTTAGTCCTCGGTGCTCACTTCTCGAGACACCGTCCATGCTAGTGGATAGTTGGACTTGGTCCTTTGGTGATTTGTTCACAGGGGCACCTTCCGTGCCATGAATATAGGCCAGTTGGGCTGGGCTCTTGATGCACATCTACCCAAGACCCCTTCTGAGTCGTAGTACGTATGTGGGCTCCGCTGTTGTGTTCTTAGCATTGAGGCGTATAGATGCCTAGGCTTGGTAGTGTGGATGCCGACTAGTAGTGGAGAAGCCTGCTCTATTGTCACCGCCTGGCAACGACGGATGATGCCTGAGAGGTTAGCTACCTGCTCGAAAAGTGAGAACTATAAGTCTGTGTCGACATAGAAGTTACATGTGTGTGATCATGGGTCAGTCATTGTATTGCATTCATGGAATTACATTATATTGCATACACAAGATCCTCATCATATAAGTTTGTTTGGGCTCTCTTATACGATGAGTTACTTTACTAGTGAGCCGATCCTCAATTTATATGTTTGTATGGACATTCATATAAGTTGAGTTACTTTCCGTTGTAGCTTTACTCATTTATTATACTGCTGATATACTTAATACTGCTCACTTTATACAACATGCTTGTACTAATGTTTTATTTATATATATTGTACACTTGTTCTTTTCTCTGCCTGGTGCCGAGGAGTCGCCAGTGGAGCGGATGTGATAGCCACTTAGTCTTATGACTAACAGTTGCGACGTATTCCTTTTTAGGAGGAAACCCCGCAGATAGAGTAGCAACAGGTTATGAAGCATGACAGCCAGGCCAGGATGACAGGGCCAGAAGGGACGGTGTTGTCGCTATCATTGGTGACTGATGTGAGTTTTGATAGACTCATGATGTGGCCCCTTTGGGCATGTTTTACTTGTACTCTGATATTATAGAAGCTTGATGTAGCTTCTTTGATTTGATGTACTTTTGGAGTATTTACTTATGTGTGGATTTGACTTCTGTTCTATAATCTTGGTTGGGTTGGCAATGTTTGATATTGATTATAGCCGGTAGAATAGGAATCTTGTAGTACAAGTTAGCCTGAGTGCTAATGCTACCGCAAGGCGGCTGTTCTAGGCATAAGACTCCCCTCGTGCCGTGTTTTGTGTTCTGGGAGGGGGGGGGGGTTTACACGTTGTCAGACACCCACCTAGCTAGCAGGGTCGGGATACTCGAGTAATGTCATTATGACCATGGAGGGATGTGTTTGGTAGATGCTCAACACCCGCAATCAGTCTCTCACCTAGCTGATTGGGCTGGTGGTAATGCCCGGAGGTTGATTGGTGGAAAGTATTCTTGCTCTGGGGTTAGGTCCCGAGATGCTCCCACTTCCAGGCTCCAACCTAATTGGCTGGGCCGGGATCCTTGGGTGACGTCGTTATGACCCTAGAGGTCTGATTCAGGTGGATGCTCAACACCCACCATCAGGATCTCACCTAGATGATTGGGCCGGTGGTAGCACCTAGAGGTTGATTAGTGGAACGTTTTCTTGCTCTAGGGTTAGGTCCCGAGACGATCCCGCTGCTAGTCTCCCATCTAGCTGTCAGGGTCGGTATCCTCGAGTGATGTCTTAATGACTCGGGAGGGCTGAGTTCGGTGGATGCTCAACACCCATAATTAGGCTCTCACCTAGCTGATTGGGCCAATGGTAGCGCCCGGAGGTTGATTGGGGGAAAGTATTCTAGCTCTATGATAAGGTCGCGAGACGCTCCTGCTGCTAGGCTTCAACCTAGCTGGCAGGGTCGAGATCCTCGAGTGACGTCATTATGACCCTAGAGGGTTGATTCTAGTGGATGCTCAACACCCGCCATCAGGCTCTCCCTCAGTTAATTGTGCCGGTGGTAGCACCTAGAGGTTGATTGTTGAAAAGTATTCTCGCTCTAAGGTTTGGTCATGAGATGCTCCTGTTACCAGGGTCCCACCTAACTGTCAATGTAGGGATATAGCGTCGTTATTACCCTAGAGTGTTGAGTCCAGTGGAACCTCAACACCTGCCATTAGGCTCTCACCTAGATGATTGTGCCAATGGTAAAGCCCGAAGGTTGATTGGCAGAAGGTATTCTTGCTCTGGGGTTAGGTCCCAAGACCTTCCCGCTGCCAGGATCCTACCTAGCTGGCACGACCGAGATCCTCGAGTGACGTCGTTATGACCCTAGAGGGCTGAGTCCGGTTAACACTCATCCCACATCGTCAGGCTCCTACCGGCTGACAGAAGGATGAGAATTTGATGTCCCTAACAATGCCAACCGGCGCCCAAAAAGCAAACAAGGTTGCGAGAACTCAGGTCACGCCGCGACCTCCTGGGGCCCAGCTCGCATGAAGACACGCGGTCGAGGTGCGAGTCAAGATGGTTCACCCCCATTATATCGCAAAACGGCATAGAGAGTATCTGGATGAGGGAGATGGGTTGCCAATCGCGGGTCAGCTATTTAAGATCCCTATGTTTCCTAAGTTGTCTTCAAGGAACGTAAGGGCTCACCAACAAAATATTATCCCGGAGGCAGTGAGCATGGGGGTCGAGCTAGGTCACGAGTGCGCGAAGAAATGAGGCCACAAACATTACAGAGAAGTAACATCGCAAACAACACTGTTTCAAAAAAGCATATATTATCAATCTCAAAGTTACAAGAAGGGGACTCGACCCGCATTTACATTTCATAAATGAAAAAAGGAAGTGTGTCGTTTGGGTTTAGGGAGGTGAGTTCTCAGGTAGCGAGCCCTCCTATAGAGGTTTGTAGGACTTGACGCCCGACTCCAGTACCGGAAGGAATAGTTCTGGTACCACCTAACTCGCTGAAAGGCCCCTCCTTTGCTCGTAATGAGGTCTGCTAGTTGCAATGTTTGGAGCGTTTATTTCGCGGCCTTGGTAGCATTCTTTTTCATCATATCCTCCAGCTCGAACTCAGAGTAATGGACGAGCTGATAGCTACTGCTGGAGGGCGTAGGAGGAGGTGTGGCTTCCAGCTCCCGCAGCTGCGCCTGTAGAGTCTCCTTCTCCTTCTCGAGGGTTGCGATCTGGAAACCTAGGCGCTTGTTCATCGCCACATCCTTCAAGAAGAGTTAAAATGAGCTACACAAAATGGCAAACAATTTTAAAGTAATTTGTGCGAGTCACGAGACTTAGCCCCCCCCCCCCCCCCCCCGGGTATCAGGCGAGGACGACATCGATCTCATCAGACCGTTTCCACTGGTGATCTGCTTCCTCCTAAGCGAGACGGCGGGCCTCATCCTCTTCATTAGCAAGTTTTTTGTGTGAGGGGGTGTTTACCTCCAACTGCATGGACTGCATGCCCACCATGTGTAACAGCCTCACCAGACAACACTCGCAAGGACGGCCGCCGGTACCCCGAGCACCACGCTCAAAAGGGTTCAGCCTAACCAGGTCTGCAGCTCCATTGGTGATGAGGAGTGGTTTGAAAACTCCTTATCAAGGAGGTCTCGGGTTCGATCCCCGACCTCAACAACCCGCCTGTGGATGGAGAGGGGTTGGGGTGCATGGTCTGCAGACCTGGTTAGGCTGAACCCTTTCGAGCATGGTGTTGGGGGAGCCGATGGCCGTCCTTACGAGCGTGGGCTGGGTAGGCCGTTACAAAAAGTGAACTTTCTTTTGTCACGACCATAGCCGATACAACGTGACGGTATCAAGGCTCCGCTCTAGGTGTCGCGTCCGGGATGCAGCCCAAGCACCCCAACCCCTCTCCAGCCACTGGCGGGTTGTTGGTGGCCACAACCTCCCTTTGACGAGCGAACTCGATAGTTAAGCTGGGTCGTACGGGGACTTCCCAGGAGGTCACCAATCCCAGTAGTACTCTCACCCAAGCAAGCTTAACCATGGAGTTCTTTCACATCTTATCACAAATTGATTTGCGATTTGTAACGTCCAAATTTGCGCTAGGACCGTCGTGCGCACTTTTGAGTCAGGAGAGCTGACTGGGGCTCAGGGAGTGCTGGAAGTTAGTCTTGCACTCGAGTTCGGGAGGTGAAGTTGGTCCAAAAAAGCACACTGGTAGTGACACGGGCGTGTCCATACCCATGTGGTTCTCTGGTGTCTTTGTATCTTGTTTGTGAAATGTCCAGAGAAGGACACATTTAGTGACATGGGCGTGTCACTAACCGTGTGTATGTATTCATCGACTAGAGCTCGACTAACACCGTCCACCTTCTTCCCCTCAAGCAGGACACGGGTAGTGACACAACCGTGTCTATACCCGTGTCTGTCCTGCTTCAGCTCGAGGAATCGTTGAGCGGAGATCGACGAGTTGTCGACCGTGTTCCTCCCAAGCAGGACACCGGTAGTGACACAGCTGTGTCTCTACCCGTATCTGTCCTACAACAGCTCGACGAATCGTCGAGCGGAGATCGATAAGTTATCGACCATGTTCCTCCCGAGTAGGACACAGGTAGCGAAACTGGCAGCGACACGAGCGTGTCCCTACCGTGTGTGTCCAAACAGATCGACGATTCGTCGACTGGAGATCGACGAATTGTCGACAACGTTCAACTCGAGCAGGACAGGGGTAGTGACACGGGCGTGTCACTACCCGTGTAGTCCAATTTTAGGTTTTTGCGAATTTTCTGGCCACGTCGTTTCGAAGGGACTCATTTACTGAGTTGATTGGCGGTTCAATAATAGGCTCATATGTGTCTATGCAATTGCCAAACTTCTCACATGAAAATGGGAGAAAACCCTAGCCGTTTCTAGTCTTTCTTCCAAGCCATTGATGTAAGAAACTGTTGTAGAGGAACGACGTGCTGGAGCCTATCTTCTTTCCGTGAAGAACTAACACCGACCGAGGAGAAGAAGATGCCGCCAAGAAGGGTGACAAGATCCATGGTCGAGAATGCTAGAAATGAAGTGAGCTTCCTACCCTCTCCCTTGGTCCTATATCTTTAGTTATTTCTGAGAGAGATATCGACTCAAAAGATTCTTGATTTGTGAGAAGAATGTTTCTACGAAAGGGCCATGCTAGGACTTATGTCCTTGGAGTTAAAGTCTTCAACATTTCCCTCACTTCGAATGCATTTTGTGGACTGGTTTTTTGAAGAGAAGTGGCATTGTGAGGGTGAATAAGGGAGGAGAAATTCTAGTTGTTATTTGGAAGTTTGGTTGAATGAAGAAGACGAACTGATGTCGTCCGATCTGCTTTACGTTGCACGCAGAAATCTGCTTCTGCGCGCAGTAACCTTCGAGGCCTTTTTCTGAGATGATGCGGCCAGATCTGGGCTTTTGACTAAACACAGAAGTCATAGCCCTTGGAAATACCTCTCCGACAAGTGGTTAAACGCCTTCACCGGATTCCTGTAGCCTCGGGAAACCCCGTTTGAAGTTGTTGTGCAGTATTTATTTCTGCACTTGTGATTCTCTTGTTTGTCTTGTATTGGTGGAAAGATCATGGTACAACAACCTTAAGGTTTGTGGAATTTAGACTATAAATGATTGGGGAGAAATATGTTAATAACATTTGTTGGATAGATTCCCTAATGAACATATGATGAAGAAAGGTGTACTTGATCGAGGTGATTTGGTGGAGGTTAGAGAAAGATTTAAATATGTGAAATATTGAGAACGTGCTTGCCAACGGTAATGTGTTGAATACTGATGAACTTGGATTGAATATGTTGAATATAATTGGTAATGACTGAGCAAACAAATGGATGTGGTTTTAGAAGATGAATGAGTGAGATAGTCTTAGACTAATAATGAACCAATGAGTACTTTGGGGCATAAGATTGTGAAAGGGTGTAAGTGCAGGGGTTTGAACACACTGTCTTGGTAATGATGAGAAGAGACATAGTGGACGGTTGGGCTTGGTCCTCGGTGTTCAGTCCCGGGGCTCCTTCCCTGGCAAGTGGATGGTTGGGCTTGGTCCTCGTGTTGTTCCACGGCTCCTTCCATGCCACAATGATGTGGAATTGCATGCGGTGTGTGTCGACACCCAGTTTCGTAATCCTGGTTTAAGGATAGTGTGGCAGGTCTACGGTCTCGCCAATTGTCACACCGACGGGAGTTGACAGATTGACTTTGGGCAGTTGGGCTTGGTCCTCGGTGCTCATTTCCCGGGGCTCCTTCCGTGCCAAGTGGATGGTTGGGCTTGGTCCTCGTGCTTTTTCTGTGGCTCCTTCCAGGTCACAACATAGGCCAGTTCGGGGCTTGGTTCTCGGTGCTCATCTACCTGAGACTCCCGCTGAGCCATAATACGCATGTGAGCTCCGTTTTTGTGATCTTAGCGTTGAGTACTACGACAGCCTAGGCTTGGTAGTGTGGATGCCCGCCTAGTAGTGGAGAAGCCCGCTCCACTATCACCGCCTGGCCACGACGGTTGATGCTAGAGAGGTTAGCTACCTGCTCGAAAAGTGGGAACTATAAGTCTGTGTCGACATAGAAGTTGCATGTGCATAATCATTGGTGAGTCACTACATTGCATTCAAATCATTACATTACATTGGATACACAAGATCCTCATCGTATAAGTTTGTATGGACACTCTTATATGATGAGTTACTTTACTATGGAGTCGATTCTTAACTTATAAGTTTGTATGGGCATTATAATAAGTTAAGTTACTTTCCTGTTGTAGTTTTATATGCTTAGATGGATTGATTGAGCTTGGGTAGAATTGCTAAATTATAATGCTGATAACATTATTTTACATTACTTCTTTTGTACTCATGTCGTGTATACTTACTCCACTTGCTTGTTCTACTGCTTATATAAATATATTGTACCCTTGTTCCTTTCTCCGTTCGGTGTCGAGGAGTCGCCAGGGGAGTGGATATGATAGCCACTTAGTATTTTTAACAAACGGTTGCTACGTCTTCCTTTTTAGGAGGAAACCCCGCTGACAGGACAACAACACGTCATACAGCAGGACAGCCAGACCAGGATGACAGGGCCTGAAGGGATGGTGCCTTCGATACCGTCAATGACCGATGTGAGTTGAGAGTTTCATGATGTAGCCCTTTGGGCAAGTTGTACCCGTACTCTGATATTTCATAAGCTTATTGTAGTTTCTTATTCTTGATGTACTTTTGGACTATTTTGCTTATGCATGAATTTGACTTCTATTTCTTATTATTGGTTGGGTTGGCATTGAATGATATTGTTTCTGAACGGCACGATAGGCATCTTGTAGTGCATACCAACACGTGCGTTTGTGCAACCGCAAGGCGACTGTTCTGGGCATAAGACCCCCCTTGGCCGTGTTCTGTGCTCCGGGAGGGGGGGGGGGGTCTTACAAATTGAATCAGCTTGCTACGATCCTGAACTAAAGAAGTCATTCAACAATGGAGCCACCCTCATTCGATCAGGTAGTTTGGGGACAAAATAACTTAGCGGAAGTAGTGGTGTGTCCATATGTAATTCACACTAAGCATGTCGAATTTTGACCTTACGATTAGCCAACCTGACACTAGTTTTATACCCTATGGTTATGTCCTAGTGTAAGTAGAGCAAGTAGGGTGCACTCCTGCCTCTTCCATACCTACTCAGTTCCAACAATCAGAATTGGGACAGATGCTCACGACCATCTTGGACTCCTTTAGGTCGCAACAAACCCCATTGCAGCTACAGGCTTCGAGCTCAAAATGGTTGAGCTCTTTTCAGTCTCTCTCCCCTCCCGCCTACCTTGGGAAAGAGTCGGATGTGTGCACAGAAGAATGGCTCGATACGGTGCAGGAGTTATTGACAGGAATCCATTGCCCAACCATCATGGTTGTAATATTAGCAGTGTCCGTCCTGGAACTACACGCCAAGAGGCGGTGGAAGTCCCTCATGGGCTCCACCTTTCAAGGGCGAGTTTATACGGAGATTAGTTGGAGCGAGTTCTCAAGAGCCTTTTTAGATCACTTTATTCCCTCGTTGGATCGAGATGAACTAGAAGAGAGATTTTTACAGCTGAAGCAAGGATCGAAGTGGGATACAGAATATCAACGAGAGTTCCAACTTCTCAAAAGATTTGCCGACTCATATGACTTGGATGACAGAGGATACGCCAAGCGATTCTACAAAGGGCTGCGGGACCCCTAATGAAGGCCCTTTTGTTTATAGCGGACTCGAGCTTGGTGGAAATAATTGACATGGCGAAGAGGCTAGAAGCAGACCACTTGGGAAGTGGTAAGAGACCTGCTGAGGGTGTGATGGAAGCCGACCCTAGCAATAGAAGGAGGCATGACTACAGAGGAGTAAGAGGACATCAGAGAGGTGGCTGGCGTTTCAACCAGAATTTGAGAATGGAGCACCCGGTTCCACAGCCGTCAGCATTGCCTCCACCTCCACAGCCTCAACAGTTTCAGCAACACGAGGGGCGGTATGAGCAGGTGTGTTTCCAATGCAACCAACCGAGCCACATCCGATATTACTGCCCGCATCTGTTTGGAAATGAGCCTACTGCTCTCCCTCCGACAGCTCCACGTGGGCGGGGTCATATGCGTGGTCGAGGACGTGGACCACGAGGAGGAAACCCCAGAGCTGCCCGGATCAGGTATTCGCGCTGGACATGGCACAGGAGCGAAACCCTCAAGAGGTGATCGCATGTATGTTGTATTTAATTGAAACATTTTCAGTAATCATCTTAAGTGCTAAGAGGTCTAGCTTTGAGTTTTACTATTGGTACTTAGGCACCGTAATGGTTGGTGGGAAACCAGCCTATACGTTATTCGATACAGGTGCCTCGCACTCATTTGTGTCTGCGGACTTCATTAAAGACCTAGAAGAAGTGCAATATTTCACTGGTATTGCTCGACGAGTACACCTCCCAGACGGCTCTGAGATGACCTCAACCGCCAAGTGCGAATTGGAGATATTCATTGGGGGAAAGGCCTTTGATACCCCTGCCACAGTTTTGCGAATGCTAGAATTCAATCTTATTCTTAGCATGGCGTGGTTGTATTGGCACTACACAAGAATTGATTGCGCAGAGAAGCGAATTTGCTCGAGACACGGGGACACTGATGTCATCTTTCAAGGTATAAAATTCGCACCTCGTTTGTTATTATCTTCAATTCAGGCCTTGAAAGCTCACATGAGGGGGGAAGAAGATTGCATGATATGTTTTGAACTGAAAGTGATGAAGGTAGATATGAAGGATGTGCGAGTATTGCGGGACTTTCCTGAGGTATTTCCTGAGAAATTGTTAGGATTACCCCTGCATAGAGAGGTGGATTTTCAAATTAATCTAGTACTGGGTGCCAAGCCTGTCTCCAGGATCCCTTACCGAATGACAATGAAGGAACCCATAGAGTTTAGAGTTTAGTTGCAAGAACTGGTGAAATTGGGGTTTGTTCGCCTCAGCTCATCACCTTAGGGAGCTCCTATTCTATTTGTTAAGAAGAAGGATGGAAACTTGTGATTATGCATACACTATCGGGATCTCAATCGACTGACGGTGCAGAACACTTATCTGCTACACCAGATCGACGAGTTGTTTGATCAATTGGTAGGAGCGCATTGGTTCTCCAAGTTTGATTTGCGCTCGGTGTATTATCAGTTGAGGATACAAGAGGGGGATATTCCGAAAACAGCTTTCAGCTCAAGGTACGGTTTGTATGAGTTCACCGTGATGCCGTTTGGGCTCACAAATGCCCCTTCAGATTTCATTTGATGAACAATATGTTCGAGCCTTATTTAGATATCTTCGTCATTGTTTTCATCGATGATATTTTCCTATACTCAAAAATAGAGGAAGAACATGACGAACATCTGACCTTGGTACCGAGGAAGCTAAAGGATCACGCCTTGTTTGCCAAGTTCAATAAGTGCGAATTCTGGCTTGATGGCCCGTGAACAAACTCTTATGTGGGTGGTTGGTTCGATGAGTCATACGCCGCGAGCTTGCTAAAGGAGGCAAGTGCACCTATCGCAAGTAGTACTCGATATTCGGGGGAATACCGAGGTCGTATTGTTCTCGGGGTTGGGTTGATTATTCTTACTCCTCCAGGAGGACTATTATTTTACTGAAAGTAAGGTTAAGATTTTAATTAACTAAAGATAGAAAATATAGAAGAGCAAAGAACGATTTAGAAAAATTCGATTAAGGGTTAACGCTCGGCACCAAATCAGATTAAGACTAAAATAACTTTTAATAATTAATAAACTTAGATTTCAAATTAATAAAAGGCAACTTGGCAGTGGAGGTTCCATAAATATGAGGGCACTTATCTCTAGGAATATTGCTCAACTGAATGCTAATACTATTCGACCGAACTTTAGTCCGACGAAGGATTCCTCATAATGCCCGCTTTACGTAAAGAACCCCGCTATTGGGTGGGGAATTCAATCTGGAAGAATTACGCTTGTCCACTCTCGAGGGTATGCACGCAACTCTCTTTACCCAGGGGTGATCTGTCCATACGCACGGCCTCTCAGCTAGCTAGTGTATGGATAATAGAAATAGGGCCCACACATCGATTTGTTGTCCTATGCGTCGTTAACCCGGGGTAAACCTTAAGCCCTAAAATTAAAGTGAAAATAAAGAACTTTAATTATTTCAGATTATTTTAAATGTCCCAATGCACTTCGATGTCGAGGCTAATAACGATTAGCCACACATCGGTATGGGGACGGCTTTATAATTTGATGAGGTGTAAGTTCGTAATTAAATGCTAAAGGATTATAAGAAGAAGACATGAAAATAACAAACAATTAGAAGGCTAAAAAAGTTAGCTAAAACGAGAACTCACACACACTTCAAATTATAAATAAAAAAACTAAGTTACAAAAAAGGAAAATTACAAATCCTACTCAAATGAGTAGGCGGAAAATAAGGGCGCGCCATTTAACTCTTAATGAGTATGCAGAAAAGAAAAAAAATTAAAAGTCCTACTCAATCGAGTAGGCGGGAAATAAAAGCATGGCATTTAACTCTAACGAGTGGGAGGAAATAAATGCGCACACGCACACACTCTACACGAATTAAAAGAAAGCAATAAGACTATCTCCTACACACAACACACTCTACATAATTTGAAGAAAGCGATAAAAATAAAGCGTTAAAATTTATCTCCTACACACATACACTACATAATTGAAGAACGCATAAAAGAAAGCATGAAAAATCATGCTCATAAACTCACACACACAACATGAAATGTAAAAGAACAAAGTGAAAAACTAACACATACACTCACACACACTAATAAAGAGAAAAATCAAAGTTTCTTACAAATTAAAATCACAAGATTTCTATTCCTAAAGCTCACCAAAAACACATAAAAAGAACAAATAAAAAGAGAATATGCAAAAACGTTTTCAAAAATAAAGCCAAAATCAAAGGTGCTCAAAAATTAAAACTATATCTTTTTCATTCTTAAGAGTTCATAAACGTGATAAAAAAGTGAAAAGAAAATGAAAAGAACAAAAAAGATTTTACAATCCTAAAACAAAGGTAAGTAAAAAAGACAAAATCACTTTCAAACCTCTTTTATAAATTCATTAGAATGAAATTTAAAAAACTCTAAAAAGGGACATGGTGAGAAAGAGAAAGACTAAACATATTACATTTCATTTGGAGATAAAATCTATAATAAAAACTAACATGAAGACAAGTTAAAAACATAGAAAATAAACATGTTACACTCATACACACACACACACACACACACACACACACACACACACACACACACACACACACACTTTTCATAAAGAGAAGAACAAAGAAATACAAAGGGATAAAATGAGAAAGAAATAAGCCACCCATATGAATTTTAATGCCATGTAGAGAGAGAAAAGCTAACATTTTTAATATCATAATCAAACTATTACAAAGCTAAAGCTAAAGCAAAAAAATGAACATGAAAGGAAGGGGGAAGAAATCTCCTTACATAGCACTTGAATCCACAAGGGAAGCCCATAAAACACACAAAATTGGCTCAAAAAGGTGAACCCTTGGTTCTTACAGAAATGGCCTATTTATAGAGAAAATGTTTGAAGAACACGCCCCCTGACATGGGCGTGTAGGGGGCGTTTCAGCACTATTTGCGATGTGATCCGGAGATTTGACTAGAAAGTTAACTTCGGGTTGTATACAAGGATGTCACGCCGCAGGTCAAGGGCGTGACTCTGGGCATGTTGAGGAGGTGGAACTGGGCACGGGTTGCGTCAAACGTCGCCGGCAGCATCTTGTCGGCCAGGTGGAGGAGTCATGCCCCAAGTCACGGGCGTGCCTCTGGGCGTGTCGGCTTGGTCGACGATCATCGAGAGCGTTTCGTCGAGATGGAAGCCTTGATCGTCGATCCGGAATAACACGGTCATGTCGAGTTGGCTCACATGGGCGTGTCAACTTGGTCGACGAATGTCGAGAGCATTTCGTCGAGTTGGAAGCCTTGACCGTCGATCGGGAATGACACGGGCGTGTCGGGTTGGCTGACACAGGCGTGTTACGTTGATTTTTGACCATTTTCTAAAAAATTTTAGAAATCAAATTTAAGCTATGTTAGAAACAATATTTACAAAAAGGAGCAATTTATTAAAAAAAGCTAACTAAAAAAAGGCAAAACTAAACTAAAATATCATAATAAAAACATAAAAAAATGCGTATAATTACAACTTATAAAATACCCTCATACTTAAGATTTTGCTATTCCAGAGCAAAAGTTTAAGGTGAATTTATTAGGAATAAAAGAAACTCTAAGTTTAGCTACTGCTTAATTAATTATAAGAGAGATCTAAATAAACATATGGGGTGTAAGAGTTAAGTCCAAAAATTATGTAGATGATTTAAATAGTTCAAAAGTTTTGGCCAAAAGACTTCTTGATGTAGTCAAATAGAAAGAAATAATTGTAATGGTTAGATTAACGAAAATAGTTTGGAATTATATGAACTTTTGCTTATAGGAGTTTTACTGGAAATAATGCAATTTACAAATTATGCTCTCAAAAAAATTTTTGAATTAATTCTAGAATCGTGAAATTGGCTAAGGGGGTTGATGTTGGTTTATGAAGAGGGTTTGGATATTGAGGTGAGGTGATTTTTCCTCGAACCTCTAATTTTTCTCTTTTTTGGATTATTAGGAAAATCAAATCTTATTTTCCTAATATCATTTTTTTCAACTTCATAATAAAATTGACCCAATGTATATGTGTAGAAGTAATGAATTTTATCCTTTTACTCCATAACATATAATCTCTTTAAATTATTGGGTGTCTATGTTTACGTAACGAAATCTTATTCCCATTAACATATGATCTTTTAATGGTAAAAAAACATTTACTATGTCAAGTAAGGCATGATGAGCGGAGAAAGGAAAACTAGATTTTTAATTAAAAAAAATTTTGAGAGCAACCTTAATAAATTGTTTGTTCCAATTTTTCAGAAAGCTAAAAGTAAACATAATTGAATTCTATAGTCGTTATTTCTAACATAATACATGTGCTCCTATAAATAAAAAATTAGGAGTAGTGCCTAAAATGAGTTTGCTATTTTTAACAAAGCATAATAAATTCTTTAAAACTTAATCCCGGCTATTTAAATTTTTCAATCAATAATTAACAAATGAATAGTAAACAGAGAATTAATAAGATTCAAATATAAATAAACTCAAAACAGAATTTTTGGATAGCAAGAAAATTTAAGAATGGTATATTTGATTTATTAGTTTCAAAACATTTTTTTTTGGATTTTTATAGTTTTTATCATCATTTTTTTGTTTGTTTTGACCTTATTCTCTTTTTTTGAATTATTGTTTTGTTTTACTCAATTTTTTTGAAATTTTGACTTATTATCTTTTTTTGTTTTGTTTTTAAATTTGTTATTATATACATACGGAAAATGATAAGAAATATATATATTTTTGAACTATATATTTTTTGTCTAACTTTTTTGGATATTTTTTTTGTTTTTATGAGTAAATATTTACAAAAATAAGGAAAGAGAGAAATGATAATTACAAAGAAGAGAAAGAAAAGAAGAGGAAAAAAGAGAGAAAAGAAAAAATATTTACAAAATAAAACTAAAATTTTTTTTGGAATTTTTGTTTTATAATTTTTTTGAAATTTTTGTAATAAAAAGAAAGGAAAAGAAATTTTTTTTTGGATTTTGTGTTTTATAATTTTTTTTGAATTTTTGTTTAAAAGAAAAGAAATTTTTTTTTGGATTTTTCATTTTAATTTTTTTTGTTTTGTTTTGTTGTTATATATATATATTTTGTTTTTGAAATGCAGAAAATAAAAGTGCAGAAAATAAACCACGAAAATACCCTCATACTTAAGTCCAACATTGTCTCCAATGTTGCAACGTAAGTATACGGAACAAAAGAGAAAAGGCAATATTTACGAAGAAAATAAAGAGGGGGGGGGGGGGTAGAAGAATCCCTGAAACGCGTTTGGGGAGGCCCATCAGAAACCCTGCAGTTTATTAGAAAAAGTAGCAAACAGAATAAATAAAGGGCGAAAAAGATAAGCGAGGAGTGCCTCCCAGGAGTGCTTTGTTTATAGTCGTGTAGCTTGACTATTTTTGCGGAGTTATAAATCGAGTAGGGGTATGGTTTCGTAATGATCGATCACTAGGTTGCCCGCTATGTATAAGTTTAGCCGACGACCATTTACTTTAAATGAAACTCTTTCCGGGTGGGGGACGAGTATGGTCCCATATGGAAAAACTTCTTAAACTATGAAGGGACCGGGCCATCTACATTTTAGTTTTCCGGGAAAAAATTTAAGACGTGAATTGTAAAGAAGGACAAGATTGCCCGAAGAAAAAAATTTTGTGGACTTTATTTTTCTATCGTGATATAACTTAGAACGCTCCTTATAGAACTTATTGCTCTCGTAAGCATTTGCACGCCATTCATCGAGCTCATTTAGTTGCAGTTTTCTATTCTGAGCGGCTAAGTTGGCGTCGAGGTTTAAGAGTTTTATAGCCCAAAGAGCGTGATGCTCTAGTTCTACGGGTAAATGGCACGCTTTGCCATAGACTAACCAGAACGGCATACAACCAATTGTGGTTTTGTAGGCCGTCCGATACGCCCACAACACATCGTCGAGTTTAACGGACCAATCTTTCCTATTTAGTCAAACGGTTTTTTCTAATATTCGCTTAATCTCTTGATTAACTAACTCAACTTGGCCACTGGTTTGCAGATGGTAGGGGGTGGCGAGTTTGTGCGTGACTCCGTATTTAGCTAACGTCTTAGCCATAAGAGCGTTACAAAAATGTGTTCCCCTATCACTAACAATTGCGCGAGGCATGCCGAAGTGAGAAAATAGTTTTTTAAGAAATGTAACGATGACTCGCTCATCGTTGGTGGAGAGAGCTTGCGCTTCCACCCACCTCGATACGTAGTCGACCGCTACTAAAATATACATATTTTTGAAAGAGTGAGGTCGGGGGCCAACAAAACCTATGCCCCATAAATCGAAGACTTCGCATTCTAAAAACATGTTTTGGGGCATCTCGTCGAGATGAGAGATGTTACCCGACCACTGACAGCTATCGCATGCGCGCACAAAAGTGTGCGCGTCTTTGAAGAGAGTGGGCCAAAAGTAGCCCGCCTCGAGCGCCTTCCGAGCGGTTTGGTTAGCTTGATAATGCCCACCGGCTGGACCCTCGTGGCAGTGTTTAAGAATTTGCAAGCACTCCACACCCGCAACGCATCTTCGGACCGTTTGGTCCGCGCAGATACGAAAAAGAAATGGGTTCTCCCAAAAGGAATTTTTCAAGTCTGAAAAGAATCTCTTCTTTTGATGACTTGAAAACTCTTTTGGAAGCGCCCGCGCTACTAAGTAATTTGCTAAATATGCGAACCAAGGCGAAGATGACAAAGAATTATGAATGGCTAGGAGGCATTGCTCGGGGAATCTGTCATTTATTTCAGATTCGACGAGCGCATCCACACCGGATTTTCTAAGAGGGAGAGGTGGTCTGCCAATAGATTTTCCGCGCCCCTCTTATCTCGTATCTCCAAATCAAACTCTTGTATGAGGAGAATCCACCGAAGAAGGCGGGGTTTCGCATCATTTTTAGCTAATAAATATTTAAGGGCGGAGTGATCGGTAAATATGATAACTTTAGAAAGCGTTATATACGAGCGAAACTTATCAAAAGCGAAGACGACGACTAAGAGTTCCTTTTTTGTGGTCGTGTAATTTACTTGTGCGGAAGTGAGCGTCTTGCTAGCGTAATAAATTGGATGAAAATGTTTTTCTATGTGTTGGCCAAGAATGGAACCTAAGACAATATCACTAGCGTCGCACATAATTTCGAATGGAAGGGACCAATTAGGGGCCACTAAAATTGGAGAGGTGATAAGTTTTTGTTTTATCAAATTAAAGGCGGACTCGCATTCACTACTAAAGATGAAACGTGATTCCTTTTCCAAGAGGTGAGTTAGCGGCTTTGTTATTTTTGAAAAGTCTTGAATAAATAGTCGGTAAAAGCCCGCATGGCCTAAGAAACTCCTAATAGATTTTTCGTTTGTTGGTTGCGGAAGTTTTTCTATGAATTCTATGTTGGCCTTATCCACCTCCATCCCCTAGACGAAATTTTATGGCCGAGAACCAAACCTCCTCGAACAATAAAGTTGCATTTTTCCCAATTTAAAATATGGCTTATGTCTTCGCACCGTTGGAGGACACGATCTAGATTGTGAAGGAAATCGAGAAAAGTGAGTCCGAAAACAGAAAAGTCATCCATAAAGACCTCCATAATGTCTTCGACTAGCTCGCCATAGATCGCTAGTTAAATCTTTGGAATGTAGCCGGCACATTGCAGAGTCTGAATGGCATTCTTTGGTATGCGAAGGTGCCAAACAGGCAAGTAAAAGTTGTTTTCTCTTGATCATCGGGGGAAATGGGGATTTGGAAAAACCCCGATAAACCATCAAGAAAACAATAATATGGATGACCAGATAAACGCTCTAAAATCTGGTCCAGATACGGCAGTGGGAATGGTCCTTATGGGTGGCATCATTAAGTTTTCTATAATCGATGCACAATCACCAACCCGTAACAGTACGAGTTGGGACGAGCTCGTTATGCTCATTCGTCACTATGGTTAGACCGCCCTTCTTGTGCATGACATGCAAGGGACTAACCCATGCACTGTCCGAAATAGGGTAGATAATCCCCACATCTAATAACTTAATAACCTCTGCTTTAATGATGTCTTTCATGTTTGGGTTTAGACGACGTTGCGGTTGAATCGTTTTGCGGCAATTATCTTTAAGAAATATCTTATGGGTGCAAAAGTAGGGGTTAATCCCCTTTAGGTCAGAGATTTGCCACAGAATTGCGTGGCGATGTTTAAGTAAAACTTCAAATAAATCGGAAGTCTCCGAATCACTCAAATCCGAAGAAATAATAACGGGAAGCATATCACATTTTCCCAAAAAAGCATATTTGAGTGATGCGGGTAAGGGTTTGAGGTCTAGGATGGGCAGTTCTTCTAGGGAGGTTTTAATTCCCATGTCTTTCTTACCAATTGGTTCGAAAGACAAGTCTATAGAGGTATCTTCATCGCATGTAAAATTTTTGTGTTCCTAAATATCGTCGTTTAAAAATACAGACTCGTAAACGGGAGAAGAACGATCTCCAAAAAAGGTATCTAAAGAATAGCAGAAATCGTCGCGCGATGACAAATTGTCCATCGAGGGATTAACAGAGAAAGTAACTTGATCATCTCCTACTCGGAGGAGAAGACTACCATTACTAACATATATTAGTGCGCGGGAGGTGGCGAGAAAAGGGTGACCGAGTATTATTGGTACCTCGGCATCCTACTCGATGTCCAAGATGACGAAGTCTACCGGAAAGGTAAACTTGTCTACTCGGACAAGTACGTCCTCCACTACCCCGATAGGAAACTTAACTGAGTGATCTGCTAATTGGATGCCCATATTCGTAGGGCTAGGAGTACCCAAACCTAAACGTTGAAAGAGCGAGAATGGCATCAGATTAATGCTAGCCCCTAAATCAGTTAAGGCGTATTTTACTAATATATTGCCAAAAAGGCACGGGATGGAAAACCATCCTGGGTCGTTTTGTTTTGTGGGCAATTTATTAGTAAGGGCTGCCGAGCAGACAGCCTTGAGAGATACATGCGAAAAATCCTCTAATTTACATTTATTAGAAAGTAATTCTTTTAAAAATTTCGCATATTTGGGCATTTGCGAGATAGCCTCGCAAAAAGGAACATTAATATGAAATTGTTTTAATAATAAAATAAATTTTTCGTATTACACATCCTTACACTCGTTATCTAATTTATGTGGATATGACAAGGACTTGTTTAAAATAATTTTTTCATTTAAAATCGGTAAAGGCGGCGTAGTCGAAGAAGGGGGAAGAGGCGTCGGAGGTGAAATATGTACCTGTGGATCGATCTGTTTTGGATCGATCACCTCCTTTCTGCTACGGAGGGTTATAGCATTGGCATTCTCCCGAGGGTTAGGCTCTGTGTTTCCTGGTAGTGCCCGGACTGCGCGCTCGGACATCAACCTTGCCAGTTGTCCAACCTATTGTTCAATGGTTTTTAGCGATCCGATGATGTTCCATATATTTGATTCGTTGGATGCTATATATTTAGTGAAATTCTCCTCCATCGGGGAGGGTTTTGGAAGAGGGGGAGGCGGCAGAAATCCAAGCGCATAAGAAATAGGGGGACGCTGTGCATTGTTCTGGTTGTTCCAAGAAAAATTGGGGTGATTCCTCCAACCCGGATTATAGTAATTACTATAAGGGTTGTTGTTGGGGTTGATGGAAGGTCGACCCGAATTTCCGACGAAGTCCACGAACTATTCAGCTATGCAGACGTTAGGGGGAATAAAATAAGGCGGAGTGGAGGAAGCAACAAACATCTCCGCCACCTGCTTTGTTAACCATTCAACTTGAAGGGTTAAAAGAGCAGTGGAATCCACTTTAAAAAGGCCGGTCGGCGGCTTTGGGCATCCCCACGGGACATTCCATTGATAGGCGTTCATAGCCATCTCTTCGAATAAAGCCTGGGAGGCCTCAGTTTTGTTATTCAAGGTACCCCCGGCAGCCGCATCAATCATTTGACGGGTCTGAAAGTTAAGGCCGTTATAAAACATTTGTACCATCAACCACGTTGGCAGCGTGTGGTGCGGGCACCGGTGGAGGAACTCCTTAAACCGTTCCCAAGACTCATAAAGAGACTCAGGATCGTTTTGCACAAATGAACAAAGGTCCGCCCGCAACTTTGCAGTTTTTGCGGGCGGAAAGTACTTCGTCAGGAACCGCTCCGTTAACTCAGCCCATGTGGTGATACATCCTCGCGTGAGGGAATTCAACCACTCCTTGGCTTTGGACTTAATGGAAAAAGGAAATAGGCGGAAGCGATTGGAGTCATCAGTGACGCCATTAATCTTGAAGGTGTCGCATATTTCCAAAAAATTAGACAAGTGGACATTCGGGTCCTCAACCGGTAGTCCATCGAACTGTACAGCATTTTGGACCATTTGAATGACACTTGATTTTATTTCAAAATTATTATTCGCCACCGTAGGGCCAACAATACTAGACCCAGTATCGTCCAAATTCGGTCGGGCGTAATAAGACATTGTTCGCTCGGCGGCAGCGTTCAGATTAGGGTCGGCCATTACTATGACATAGGGTTCTCTGATAGATTCTTCGGGGTCTAAAGAAGGATTTCAGCTTTGAGATCGAATACGCGCAAGGGAGCATTCGATCTCAGGGACGAACTCAAAATTTTCAGACTAGGAGGGTTGTCCATAGGTCATACACCCCTAAAAAAAATTAAAATGAAAGAAACTGTTTTTGGTTTTTGTTTGTTTTGTTTTAGAAAATAAGTAAAAGTAATAGACTCCGGAATTCGGAATTACAACACAAGAGAGTCCCCTACAACGACACCAAAAACTTGAAGGCCGGTGAACAGACTCTTATGTGGGTGGTTGGTTCAATGAGTCGTATGCCACAGGCTTGCTAAAGGAGGCAAGTGCACCTATCGCAAGTAGTACTCGATATTCGGGGGAGTACCGAGGTCGTATTATTCTCGGGGTCGGGTTGATTATTCTTACTCCTCCAGGAGGACTATTATTTTACTGAAAGTAAGGTTGAGATTTTAATTAACTAAAGACAGAAAATATAGAAGAGCGAAAAATGATTTAGAAAAATTCGATGAAGGGTTAACGCTCGGCACCGAATCGGATTAAGACTAAAATAACTTTTAATAATTAATGAACTTGGATTTCAAATTAATAAAAGGCAACTTGGCTGTGGAGGTTCCACAAATATGAGTGCACTTATCTCTAGGAATATTGTTCACCTGAACGCTAAGACTATCGACTGAATGTTAGTTCGACGAAGGATTCCTCTTAACACCTGCTTTACGCAAAGAACCCCGCTATTGGGTGGGGAAACCAATCCGGAAGAATTACGCTTGTCCTCTCTCGAGGGTATGCACGCAACTCTCTTTACCCAGGGGTGATCTGTCCATTCGCACAGCCTCTCGGCTAGCTAGCGTATGGATAATGGAAATAGGGCCCACACATCGATTTGTGGTCCTATGCTTCGTTAACCCGGCGTAAACGTGAAGTCCTAAAATTAAAGTGAAAATAAAGAACTTTAATTATTTAAAATTATTTTAAATGTCTCAATGCTCTTCGATGCCGAGGCTAATAACGATTAGCCACACAACGGTATGGGGACGGCTTTGTAATATGATGAGGCCCGAGTTCGTAATTAAACGCTAAAGGATTATAAGAAGAAGACATGAAAATAACAAACATTTAGAAAGCTTAAAAAGTTAGCTAAAATGAGAACTCACACACACTTCAAATTATAAATAAAAAAAACTAAGTTACAAAAAAGAAAATTACAAGTCCTACTCAAACGAGTAGGCGGGAAATAATGACGCGCCATTTAACTCTTAACGAGTAGGCAGAAAAGAAAAAAAAAGAAAATTACACGTCCTACTCAAACGAGTAGGCGGGAAATAACAGCACGCCATTTAACTCTTAACGAGTGGGCGGAAATAAATGCGCACACGCACACACTCTACACGAATTAAAAGAAAGCAATAAGAATATCTCCTACACACAACACACTCTACATAATTTGAAGAAAGCGATAAAAATAAAGCGTTAAAATTTATCTCCTACACACACACACTACATAATTGAAGAAAGCATAAAAGAAAGCATGAAATATTATGCTCATAAACTCACACACACAACATGAAAGGTAAAAGAACAAAGTGAAAAACTAACTCGTACACTCACACACACTAATAAAGAGAAAAATCAAAGTTGCTTACAAATTAAAATCACAAGATTTCTATTCCTAAAGCTTACCAAAAACACATAAAAAGAACAAATAAAAAGATAATGAGCAAAAAGTTTTCCAAAATAAAGCGAAAATCAAAGGTGCTTAAAAATTTAAACTATAACTTTTTCATTCTTAAGAGTTCATAAAGGTGATAAAAAGTGAAAAGAAAATGAAAAGAACAAAAAAGGTTTTACAATCCTAAAACAAAGCTAAGTAAAAAAAACAAAATCACTTTCAAACCTCTTTTATAAATTCTTAAGAATGAAATTTAAAAAACTATAAAAAGGGACATGGTGAGAAAGAGAAAAACTAAACATATTACATTTCATTTGGAGATAAAATCTATGATAAAACCTAACATGAAGACAAGTTAAAAACATAGAAAATAAACATGTTACACTCATACACACAAACACACTTTTCATAAAGAGAAGAACAAATAAATACAAAGGGATAAAATGAGAAAGAAATATGCCACCCATATGAATTTTCATGCCATGTAGAGAGAGAAAATCTAACATTTTTATTATCATAATCAAACTATTACAAAGCTAAAGCTAAAGCAAAAAACAAACATGAAAGGAAGGGGGAGAAATCTCCTTACATAGCCCTTGAATCCACAAGGGCAGCCCACAAAACACACAAAATTGGCTCAAAAAGGTGAACCCTTGGTTCTTACAGAAATGGCATATTTATAGAGAAATTTTTTGAAGAACATGCCCCCTGACATGGGCGTGTAGGGTGTAACACCCCCTATCCATTACATAGCATATAGCAGTAGGTCCGGCCGGGGCCCAATGCCATATACCACAGACAGACCGGGTGGTTACTCAATGGAAACCATCCAACCAATCCAACGTCCTACACAGAGTCACTCTAGCGGAAGAAATTTTAATTAGTTGCAATAATAAACAACCCAACACTAGCATGAATGTCCACTAATACGCCAAAAGGAATGAAGTACAAATCTACAAGTACATGCCTTATGTCCTTACAATTGTTTTCCTCCGATTACATGTTTTTAAAACCTCGGCACGCAGGCCGGCCATACATGAATAAAAGAAAACACTCAAAATTAGGCCTTTGAGGGCCGGCTCAGCAACTTGGGCTTTAGCCCGCTCTTTACCGCTCGGCTCTACAGCACCTGCAAGCACAATCCACTGCAACAGTGGCAAACCAAAGCAACGGTCAACATAGCTGACCAAATTATAACGATCCCGCCCCCAATTCGGGGCGGCGATGCTCCTTCCATGCACTTTATTAGCATAACCAAGCAGTATATAAATACATTGTATCACAGGCATTGGCACACACGGTCACACGCCCCGTGCTCTCAAAGCACATTCTCGGTGATCACGGTCTAAGCCCGCCGACTCACCACCGTCCCCGTTATGGCAATCTCTCGTGAGAATTTGGTCTTCCTGGCCACTGCCTAAGACCCTCCATCTATGCCAACAGTAAGTGCCAAGTAGCTTTAGGTCTCTTTAACCAAACGACATAGAGCGGGTACGGTTCCGCCTGACCTGTTGCTCACACCGCAATATTAATTTAAAAACATATGCGCGGGTCAAACTTTCCCGAGTCCCAAATCGTTTGCATACATCACATAACCTAGTTATGTTCAAGTTGGCTCCCAGGCCCACATGATGGCAGAACCACGCATCCGCCCAGTTTTCCAGGTGCACCTTGGAGTTAATCCCCAAGGCACCCTATTGCAATCATCCTCATAGAAAACCCGAAAAACAAACATTCGCACGGAGTCTTCTCCGGCCACATATGCAATGCAACATCACCGATCCAGACCAACTTGTCCGGGTAGGCTTCATACATCATGCCTATATCCATTCTCGATTACGGACTCTACATGTACACAACGGGGACTATTCATGTCTACCCAAAGGAACCCCTCAAACTCACCGCAAACTCGCTTGAGCGGGCTTGCCTATGCAAAATAAGTATAGGTTCACATGCTCAAGTAGAGAATCATTACCGTAGCCTTCTTCCTTGGCAGCATGGAAAAGTAAGCGGATGAAAAGCACTGCATTCTCCTTGCCTCCGTAGATCCGAAGTTAGTTCGCGATTTGGAGCTCTGAAGCTCCGCCGGTGACCGGATCTAGGTTTCTTATTCCTCCTTTGTTCTCCCCTCTCTCTAGACTTAGAAAGAGAACCACTCAAGTAAAATGAGGGTTTCAAAGGCCCAATACAGGGTATATCCCAGTAGGAACAACCCCCAACCGTCGGATCCCAAACTAAGGAAATGAATGGCTATGATTCGTAGCTGAAAAGTAAAACTTGGGCCGAACACGGCCTGCGACACGCCTGTGTACAGGGTCGTGTCCCTCATTCGCCGTCAAAATCGACGTGACTCGAAAAACACACGGGCATCCAACACGCCCGTGTTCGACCTGACACGATCGTGTCAGCCACTACACGCCCGTGTTCCCGGGCGTGTTCCCCCATCAACACAGGACCAACACCAACCCGAGACTCACACGGGTCTTGGACACGCCCGTGTCCTATTTGACACGCCCGTGTCAAACCCGAACAAGCCTGGGCTCCAGGCCGTGTTCACTGTATCGACACTTCGTCGAGCGCAGTTCGTCGACCACCCGACACGGCCATGGACACACCCGTGTCCTAGGACGTGTTCCCTATCTCGACACATCATCGAGTGAAAATGTTGACTTCCCAGGCCGATCGTCGACATGAGCTCGACACGCCCTGAGACACGACCGTTTCTCAGGCCGTGTTCACTGCTCGACGATCGTCGACTCCAAAATTTGTCGACCTCACGGCCAAATCGTCGACTCGAGCCTGACACGCCCGGAGACACTCCTGTGTCCCATGCCGTGTGCCCCCTGCCAAATTCCAAATTTGGCCCAAAATGCCACCTGTCGCTCTTTTGAGTTTGGTGGCATTGCAGGGGGGGGGGGGGGTTTCAGCACTATTTGCGATGTGATCCAGCGATTTGACTGGAAAGTTGACTTCGGGCTGTATACGAGGATGTCACGCCCCAAGTCATGGGCGTGACTTTGGGCGTGTTGGGGAGGTGGAACTGGGTACGCGTTGCATCAAAAGTCGCCGGCAAAATCTTGTCGGCCAGGTGTAGGAGTCACGCCCTAGGTCACGGGCGTGCCCCTTGGCGTGTTGGCTTGGTCGACGATCGTCGAGAGCATTTCGTCGAGCTAGAAGCCTTAATCGTCGATCGGGAATAACACGGGCATGTCGGGTTGGCTGACCCGGGCTTGTCAATTTGGTCGACGAATGTTGAGAGCGTTTCGTCGAGCTGGAAGCCTTGATCATTTATCGGGAATGACACGGGCGTATCAGGTTGGCTGACATGGGCGTGTCAGGTTGATTTTTGACCATTTTCTGAAAAATTTCAGAAATCATATATAAGCTATGTTAGAAACAATATTTACAAAAAGGAGCAATTTATTAAATAAAACTAACTAAAAAAAGGCAAAACTAAAATAAAATATCATAATAAAAACATAGAAAAATCCGTATAATTACAAGTTATCATGGCTCCAAGAAGTTGAATTCTTGGGCCATGTGATCAATGGGGCTGGACTAGCTGTGGATCCGGCCAAAGTGCGTGACGTGAGGGAGTGGTCGCCCTTGAAGTTAGCGGCCAATGTGCGGAGCTTCCTTGGACTTGTATGGTATTATCGCAAGTTTGTAAAAGGGTTCTCAATGATTTCCCTTCCTCTTGCTAGCCTGACAAAGAAAGGTGTTCCATTTGAGTGGATACCCCAGTGTGAAACTGCGTTCTAGGAACTGAAAGATAGACATACCTCCGCACCCATCCTAGCACTTCCATCTGGGAAGGAAGGATTTCAAGTTTACACGGATGCATCTTATCAAGGTATGGGAGCAGTACTGATGCAGTACGGTCATGTAATTGTTTATGGCAAATAAAGAAGCATGAACACAACTATACAATTCACGATTTAGAATTGGGGGCCATGTTGTTCGCCCTGAAAGTTTGGAGAAATTACCTATATGGAGTCCATTGCGAGATATTTTCGGGCCACAAAAATCTAAAGTATGTTCACACTCAGAAGGAACTGAATTTGAAGCAGCGGCGCTGGTTTGTGTTTTTGTGCGATTATGAGTTCACCCTGGAAAAGCAAACTCGCTGGCTGATTCATTGAGCAGAAAAGTACCAGACTCGAGTCCTGAGTCTCGGTTGATGAGGATGGAATTAGCTCGAATGCTCGGGGAAATGGGGATTACTTTGGTATATAAAGTTCCTTCGGAAAAGTATACAGAGTACTTGGCGACCATGAGTATAGTCTGTGATATTCGAGAACGAATTCGAGCGGAGCAACGAAAAGATGCTGCTCTAGCCCTCGTGATTAAGTCAATTGAGGGTGGTTCCACCGAAGAGTATACAATAAAGGTCAGACCTTGTTTATTTTCGTGGTCGGCGCTATATTCCGGAAGGTGGAAAAATTCGAGAATATATCTTGAGAGAGGCACATTGCACTCAGTATTTGGTCCATCCTGGGATTACCAAGATGTAAGCCGACTTGCGGTAGACAATGTGTTGGCCAGGAATGAAGAAAGACCTCAGATATTTTGTTACACATTGCGAGGCCTGTCAAAGTGTGAAGGCGGAATGTAAGAGCCCTGGTGGATTATTACAGTCATTGCCCATTCCCATGTGGAAGTTCGAGGTTATATCCATGGACTTCGTCAACGGATTGCCTCGCTCACGCGAAGGGAAAGATTTAGTGTGGGTAATCGTTGACCGCCTGACAAAGGTAGCCAGGTTTATACCTATGAAGAAAGAATCTCATGTGGATGTCTTGGTACGCCTCTTTGTGGAGCAGTTTGTACGGTACCATGGTGTGCCAAAGACAATTGTTTCTGACCGCGATGGTCATTTTAATTCTAAATAATGGAAGGACGTACAAGCGTATTTGGGTTCGCGCCTTACCTTTAGCACAACATTTCATCCTCAGACGGACGGGCAGTCTGAGAGGACCATCAGAACATTGGAAGACCAATTGAGACTGTGCATGTTGGATAGAGGGGAGACATGGGAAAGGCTCTTACCCCTTGTGGAATTCTCCTATAACAAAATTCACCAAGCTAACGTCGGGATGGCACCCCACAAAGCCCATTACAGAAGAAGGTGTAGAACTCCCTTATCATGGGTGCAAGATGAAGACCCAAAGGTTTTGGGAATTGAGTACATCGATGATACTGATGCGGTTGTTAGACTAATACGGGACCACATGCTTGAGGCTCAAAGTCGGCAGGCTAAATATTATAATGCAAAGAACCGGATGGTAGAATTTCAGTTGGGCGACAAATCGTTCCTAAAAATTCGGCCGATGCATGGAGTGTCATGGGTACGTGGAGTGAAGAAGCTAAGCCCAATGTATGTTGGGCCTTATACTGTATTGGAAATAATTGGCCCTTTGGCCTATCGGTTGGAGTTACCGTCGAAGATGGAGAACCTTCATCACGAGTTCCATGTGTCTTCTCTTCGCAAGGTGTTGTTGCTGCCCGATCAATATATTCCGACTATTGATTGAGCAATAGCAACCAATAGATCTGTACGACTAGAGCCGGTGCGGATAGTGGACAACGAGACAAGCAGTTTGTGCCAAAAGAGTGTTCCATTGGTAAAGGTGATGTGGTCTAACCATGGGAAGGAGGAGTACACATGGGTGCTGGTGGACTTGATGCAAAAGTGCTATCCGGATTTGTTTCCTCAAGGTAACTTTAAAAAGCATAATAGATTTTATTTCATGTTTTTCCATCCCCATAGCCTTAGGGTAATTTCGGGGATGAAATCTTTTTATTTTGTTTATAGTATTTGTAACGTCCCAATTCGCGCTAGGCCGCTCGTGCGCACTTTTGAGTCAGGAGAGCTTACTGGGGCTCAGGGAGTACTGGCAGTTAGGCGTGCACTCGAGTTCGGGAGGTGAAGTTGGTCTAGAGAAGGACACGGGTAGTGACACGGGCGTGTCCATACACGTGTGGTTCTCTGGTGTCTTCACGTATTCTTTGTGAAATGTCTAGACAAGGACACGGGTAGTGACACGGGTAGTGGCACAAGTGTGTCCCTACCCATGTGTATGTATTCATCAAGTAGAGCTCGACTATCATCGTCGACCGTGTTCCTCCCGAGCAGGACACGGGTAGTGTCACAGCCGTATCTCTACCCATGTCTGTCCTGCTTCAGATCGACGAATCGTCGAGCAGAGATCAATGAGTTGTCGACCGTGTTCCTCCCAAGTAGGACACGGATAGTGACATGGCCATGTCTCTACCTGTATCTGTCCTGCAGCATCTCGACGAATCGTCGAGCGGAGATCGATGAGTTGTCGATCATGTTCCTCCCGCGTAGGACACGGGTAGCGACACGGGCATGTCCCTACCCGTGTGTATCCAAACAGCTTGACGATTCGTCGACCGGAGTTCGACAAATCGTCGACCATGTTCAACCCGAGCAGGACACGGGTAGTGACACTGGCGTGTCACTACACGTGTAGTCCAATTTTGGGTTTTGGCGTATTTTTCGGTCGCGTCGTTTCGAAGTGACTCATTTACTGAGTTGATTGGCAATACAATGATAGGCTCACATGTGTCTATGCAGTTGCCAAACTTCTCACATTAAAAGGGGAGAAACACCTAGCTGTTTCTATTCTTCCTTCCAAGTCATTGCTTTAAGAAACTACTGTAGAGGAAGGAGGTGCTGGAGCCAATCTTCTTTCCGTGAAGAACTAAAACCTACCGAGGAGAAGAAGATGTCGTCGAGAAGGGTTACAAGATCCATGTCCGGGAACGCTGGAAATGGTGTGAGCTTCCTACCCTCTCCCTTGGTGCTATATCTTTAGTTATTTATAAGAGAGATATCGACTCAAAAGAGTCTTCATTTGTGAGAAGACGGTTTCTAGGAAAGGGCCATGTTAGAACTTCTGTCCTCGGAGCTAGAGTCTTCAACCTTTCCCTCACTTCGAATGCTGTTTGTGGACTAGTTTCATGAAGAGAAGTGGTCATATAATGGCGAATAAAGGAGGAGAATTTCTGGATGTTATTTGGAAGTTTGGTTGAAGGTAGAAGACGAACTGATGTCATCCGAACTGCATTAAGATGCGCGCAGAAATCTGCTTTCTGCGTGTAGCAACCTTTGATGCCATTTTCAGACATGATGCGACCAGATCTGGGCTTTCGACTAAACACAAAAGTCGTAGCGCTTGGAAATACCTCTCCGACGAGTGGTTAAACACCTTCACCGAATCCTATAGCCTCGGGAATCCATGTTTGAATTTGTTGTACAGTATTTACTCCTGCACTTGTGATTCTCGTGTTTGTTTTGTATTGGTAGAAAGATTATGGTACAACGACCTTAAGGTTTGTGGAATTTAGACTATAAATGATTGGGGCAAAATATGTTAATAACATTTGTTGGATAGATTCCCTAATAAACAGATGATGAAGAAAGGTGTACTTGATCGAGGTGATTTGGTGGAGGTTAGAGAAAGATTTAAATATGTGAAATATTGAGAACGTGCTTTACAGTGGTAATGTGTTGAATAATGATGAACTTGGCTTGAATATACTGTATATAATGGTAATGACTGTACGAATAAATGGATGTGGTCTTAGAAGATGAATGCGTGATATAGTCTTACACTGATAATGAACCCATGAGTAATTTGGGGCAGAAGATTGTGAAAGGGTGTAAGTACGGGGGTTTGAACGCACTGGCTTGGTAATGCCGAGAAGAGACATAGTGGACGGTTGGGCTTGGTCATCGGTATTCATTCTCGGGGCTTGTTCCGTGCCAAGTGGATGGTTGGGCTTGGTCCTCGTGTTGTTTTGATGCTCCTTCCGTGCCACGATGATGTGGAATTGCATGTTGTGTGAGTCGACACACAGTATCGTAATCCTAGGTTAAGGATAGTGTGGCAGGTTTACGGGCTCGCCAGTCATCACACTGACGATAGTTGATATATAGTCTTTGGGCGGTTGGGCTTGATCCTCAGTGCTCACTTCCTGGGGCTCCTTTCGTGCCAAGTGGACGATTGGGCTTGGTCCTCGTGATTTTTCCGAGGCTCCTTCCAGATCACAACATAGGCTAGTTCAGGGCTTTGTTCTCGGTGCTCATCTACCCAAGTCTCCCGCTGAGCTGTAGTACGCATGTGAGCTCCGCTGTTGTGATCTTAGCATTGAGGCGTATGGAGGCCTAGGCTTGGTAGTGTGGATGCCCGCCTAGTAGTGGAGAAGCCCTCTCCACTATCACCGCCTGGCCATGACGGTTGACGCCTGAGAGGTTAGCTACCTGCTCGAAAAGTGGGAACTACAAGTCTGTGTCGACATAGTAGTTGCATGTGCATAATCATGGGTGAGTCACTGCATTGCATTCAAATCATTACATTACATTTCATACACAAGATCCTCATCGTATAAGTTTGTATGGGCACTCTTATACAATGAGTTACTTTACTATTGAGCCGATCCTTAACTTATAAGTTTGTATGGGCATTCTTATAAGTTAAGTTACTTTCCTATTGTAGTTTTATATGCTTATATGGATTGATATAGCTTGAGTAGAATTGCTAAATTAGAATGCTGATAATATTGTTTTACATTATTTCTATTGTACTCATGTCGTGTATACTTACTCTACTTGCTTGTTCTACTGCTTATATAAATATATTGTACCCTTGTTCCTTTCGTCACCCGATGCCGAGGAGTCGCCGGGGAGTGGATGTGATAGCCACTTCGTCTTTTTGAATAACGGTTTCGATGTCTTCCTTTTTGGGAGGAAACCCCGCAGACAGGACAACAATAGGTCATACTACAGGACAGCCAGGCCAGGATGATAGGGCCTGAAGGGCGGTGCCTTCGATACCGTCAGTGACCGATGTGAGTTGAGAGTTTCATGATGTAGCCCTTTGGGTAAGTTGTACCCATACTCTGATATTTCAGAAGCTTATTTTAGCTTCTAATTCTTGATGTACTTTGGGACTATTTAGCTTATGTTTGAATTTGACTTCTATTTCTTATTAATGTATGGGTTGGCATTGAATGATATTGTTTTTGGCCAGTAGGATAGGCGTCTTGTAGTGCGGACCAACACGTGCGTTGGTGCCACCGCAAGGCGGCTGTTCTGGGCAAAAGACTCCCCTCGGCTGTTTTCTATGTTCCGGGAGGGGGTGGGGGTCTTACACCATGTGTGCCAGCTCCAGTCTGCGGAGCTGGGCTCGCACGCTCTCATGCACGAGAACTCGCGTTGCCTCCTCATACAAGATTGTGGTGTCCTCCCGTGCATAGAGGCAGAACGAGAAGGCATAAGACTCCTCGTTGATGGTATCCTGCTCCAACTAGCTCGACAGCAGGGTGGATATGGAGGCTCGGTTCGCCGCCATGTCATAATGAAGGAGGGGATGTTGAGTTCGTCGTGAGCTCGCTCGCCGAGGCCAAAGTTGCGGTGCTCTCTCAGCACCATCTTACCGGCAGACCTCTCTCCTCGTGATCTGGAGGTACTGGTCATCTCGCAATGGGAATCACCAGTCTGGTTGCTTGAGTTGATAGGATCTTCAGTTTGCTAGTCCGCCGTAGGCTTGCCTTTCCCCTGGGTTGCAGGAGGTGCGCCGCCCGTAGCCTTTGGATTCTTGGACGGCGGTGGCGGTAGAGGTTCATGGGTGGCCTGCTTCTGGGAAGTAGGGGCTAGGATCTCGCGATGTACGACTGCTGCCGCCTCAGCATGGGCGAGCACTCCAGAAAAGGCTTGCGCAATCTCATAAGGAGGGTGCAGGGGGATGTCTCGCTCACCAGCAGAAAGAGAGTCAAGGCGAAGAAGGAAAAGAATGGGCTTATTGAAAAAAGATGAAGGTACGAATAGCTTACCTCCCCCAGTCGGGACGGGGGCGAGGCTGTCCACTTACCTGTGGAGGAATGCGACTTTGAAGTTCATCCCTTGGAATAATACCCACAGCTCGGCTTCATTCCCCCCAGGCTAGGGGGGTTGGTCGCCTCGCTAAGCTGCACCATCAAGAAGGGGACATTGCCGAAGTTTCCCTTGACGAAGATGAATTCCCTTAGGCAGTTATGGCACTTGTTTACTGTCTCCCGTACCTTGATGTGATTGCTTGAGAAGTAGGCGGATCCGTCCCGGTTCGCCCGGAAGGAGAACTGCTTGCGAAAGACCGCAAGGTTTTACTCGATCCGCTCTTCCCACAGGAAGCAAGCGAACCCGACCAAGACGATAATGGAATTGGGGGTCATCTGGCCGACGACAACCCCAAAGTATTTTAGTATTAGGCGGACGTAGGGCCATATGGGAAGCCGGAGGCCTGCGTCAAAGTGATCTATTGGGATGGCGAGTTCGTCTTCCAAGAGGTCACTGATCTTCTCCTCCTCCCCAGGTCGCATCTCCACAAATCCAGGCGGGATGAGGTCGACAATCGTGTCAAGGAACTCAGGTACGGTAATGTAAGCGTAGGAGAAAGAGTGGTCAGAGAAGGTCCAGGCACATTTGCTTCGCCCGTCAGCATCACCGCCACCGCCTCCCATCTTGCATACAAGTTGCTGAGATGGACATTGTAGTTCTCGCAAGCAAATGAACTGGTAGCTGAAGGAAGTAAGGAGAAGAGGTCATAATTGTGATAAGTAAGAAAGGGCGGCAGGACCAATTTATAGGAAAAAAGGCTGGAAAACATCCCGCCGACGGAAAATGTGCGGATAGCAAAATTTGACTTGACGATTCGACTTATGGGCCCACCACAGGTTCCTACCAGCTCGCCACAATGCTACAAAGGTTATTCGATAGCGAGCGGTGCTGAATTCCGTCTTCCCAAGAAGCGGGCAAGCCGCGGCTCGCGTCTGCCGAAGGAGTTAAGAGATTCACGCTGATTCACATTCGGCAGGTAATCATCTCGCTCTCGCTAAGGATAGGCGAGCGAGCCATGCGAGTTGGCTCAACAACCTCACGCCCGCCTAACGAAGGGGTAGGCGAACAAGAGCATCTTATCTGCACTTACCTAAAAGACAGCTAAGCAGTAACAAGTTATGAAAATAATAATACAACATAGGCCCGTCAGCATGTGAGATGTCTCATATAATTATGAATAAGAAAAGTTCAATGCCTTTATAAATGAATAAAATTTCATGTCCCTATCAAGCAGGCTGATCCACGATACAGGTGCGACCCGAGCCTGGCGACCCGTAGTAGGGAAGGGAGAAAGTGGTAGGGGTGGCTCAGTACTGAATCCATTTCCATCAACCCCGCCCCCGCATCCCGAAATGAGGCAGCACGAGAGTGTAGAAGTACTCGCGAACTGCCAGTAGCTCCTGCTTGGCCAGGTCGACCTGCTCCATGTCATGTCTGAGCCATTCTTCCGCTCGCGTAATGTGCACCCCGGAGAAGTCATCCTATCCCCATCAGCTGGGCACTCATGCCCTCCAGTAATGAGAACAGCTCCTCCGCCTCGACCCTATCCTTGTCCACCCTATCGCAGACCTCCTGTATCAGCAAGCATTGTTTCTGAAATAATTATGGCACCCGCCTCTTCATCCCCACAACGTCCTGTTGGTTGCCTAGATATTCAGAGATGTGGTCCGTGGAATGGGGACGCGAGTATCCCCCGGTGATGTCAACATCGGAAGAGGAGATAGCTTGGAAGCCTACAAGAGGAAAAGAGATTAGAAAAAACAAGCGATCATCAGCGAGTGAGCATAAGAACTCATCGGGGACATGCACACCCCCCGAGTCGGCAAGCGGTTGGGAGGTACCCGGCTGGCCCTGGAAGAGCACGCCTTCAAGGACTGCAAAAGACTTTCAAAGACTAGGGGGGCTGGCAACGGAGAAATCACAATAGGAACATGCCCTGGGCAGAAGGGCTGGCAGTCTTCTCAGCTATCAGTGGGGAGGAATGCCCCAGTTCCTTCCTTTCTCCCCCCGACTTTATGATGCGTCTCCCGCAGAATGAGAAATCAGGAGCAAAATGACGAATCAGACAACAGACCAGCAAACCTCATGGGAGACCTCGACATTGGCCGCCGAACTGGACGCAGGTTCGTCGTTCATGGGAGACCGCTTGACTATTTTCCATTTTTCGGCCTAAAGAGGGGGCCGGGTGATCCACGCGTCAGCCATATGGCTGCATCAAGGACCTGCTCCCGTATCCCCTACCTCGCGGCTGCCAGGAATGCTTGCATCTCTTCTTTCATAGGCATTGTTCAACTACTGTTCGTGAGGAAGGTTGGAGAAAGAAGACGGGATTTTTTCGGAAGGCTCGGTGTCATATTTTTATCCTACTGGTGGGATCAACCAAAAGATTCCCTCCAACTCAGCAGAAGAACTCACCGAGCATGTGGGGTTGGATGATACTTTTTGAGCTTTGCTAAGCTCAAAACGAGCGGGGATTGTGTATAACCCCGTGTTCACCGAGTGGGGTTGGTCGGGCTAGGCGAGCGAGCCAGGGCAACCGGCTCACACTAGTATAGAAGCCAAGCGAACCTAGATGGCTGGCTCGCTCTCATCAAGGGTAGGCGAGCGAACCATGCGTGCCAACCCATCCCGCATGCTCCAGTCTAGGAGACCTTATCCACAACCCGCCTTCGTGTATGGCGGGCGAACCATGGTGGCCCGACTTGCACTCTCTTAGTGATTAGAGGGGAGCTGCGCTAGGGAGGCCGCATCTGCCCTGTAGAATGGTGAGTTGATTCCGTGCTCCTCGACACTCGCCCTGTGGGTTCCAGAGGTATAATTACCTGGATGCCCCTATAGGGGGTGCAAATAGCCTTCCAGAACAACCGAGATTGGTTGTTGGCAGTCTAAATTGGGCTACATTTAACCATTCAGAACAGCAGAGGTGCGCTATTTGCAGACTGTTTTTAGAAATCTATAAATAGACCCAAGGGGATACATCATAAGGCATGCTTACTTGTGCCTCCGTCTTCTTGCACTTTCTGAGGAATCCTGAGCTCAAAATTTGGCTAGGGAGGGGAAGTGCTCTAAGATCTTCTAGGTGTGTTGTGGGACGTCCATGCTGAGCCCTTGGGTCTGTTCCCTATTCTTTTTACATGGTAGTCTGGTTCTCAAGAGAGAAGTAATTGTGCGATCACCCCTTCCCCAATGGTGTACGACACAAAGACTGAGTTTTCAGTTACAACACAAATGAGTTCTTATAAAAGGGATACACATAATATGCTAGCCTTCATTTCATTCCCCTTGCCAAGTCATTCCTTTGCCGAACTCGACGAATAAGGAGATCGCTGGAGTCAGCTTTTAGGAATAAAGTCTTCTCTTTCTCTTCCCCGTAAAGAACAACACGAATAAGGAGAAAGATACCGCCTAGGAGATTGATGAGTTCCATGGTCGAAACTGCCGGAAATGAGGTGAGCTTCCTACCCTCTCACTTGGTGCTAGATCTGTAGTTATTTTCTAGGAGAGATGTCGACTCAAAAGGGTTTGAATTATGAGATGAAGATCTCCTAGGTAGAGAGCATGCTCGGGCTTGTGCCCTAGAGATTTGATTTTTTCAACTTCTCTATTCTTTGTGAAAATAGTGGACTTAGTTTCATGAAGTGAAATGGTCTATTAAGGGTGAATAAGGGAGGAGGAGTTTTTTCTTTTAAGGGAGGAGGAAGTTCTACATATAGTTTTGAATAAAGGTCTGAAGGAAGAAGATGAACCGATTTTTTTCATCTTGCATTAAGATGCATGCAATAATCTATTTTCTGTGCACAACAAACTTCAAGGCCATTTTCGGGTATGTTACGACCAAATCTGGGCTTTCGACTACATATGAAAGTCATAGCCCTATGAAAGACTTTTCCAATAGATGGTTTCATTTTCATACAAGTCATGTAGACTCAGGAATTCCTAGTCAAAGGTGTTGCACAGTTAAGTATTATGTACATGTTGTTCTCGTGTTAGTGTGGATCCGGGTTTGAATTTTGTAGAGAGGTCATTGTAAATTAACATTGAGATTTGCTGAACTTAATTTGTGGATGTCTATGACAAACAAAGGACTGATGGGATAGATCCTTAAGAAAGTAAATAGGGTTGATGTTTTGGTAGACTTAGACTATACATAATCGTGATGAATAAATGATTTGGTGTAACACGATTGTACCAACGATTTGATGGAGGTTGACAAACAACTGGTTTGGGTAAGCTTGTGTAGAAATAAATTGATACATTTGATTGTACAAATGATATTCTTGTGGAAGCATAATTTATTGTGAACACTTGACTTTAAGAAGGTATTGGATGAGGTTAATGCATGGCCATGTGATAGGACAATTAATGGAATGTGTATAATTGTCCACTGCCTAGAGTCGTGTCTCCCTATGGCTAGCAATGTAGGAATTAGTATATTGTATAAGATGGCTTGCCTCCTTTGTAAATGATGAACCCTTGTCTGGTAGGGAAATGTGGAAGGGTTCGAAGTGCATGTGTGTTTGCCCCACAAGAATGATGTGTTGAAAAGGGACTCAGTGAGGAGCTCTTCGATGTTGTTGAGCACTGGAGTGTTGATGGTAAGGCCTTATGGAATTAGATATGGTGTGAGTTGACATGTGGTGTGATAATCCTGGGTTTAGGATAGTGTGGCAGGTCTATAGGATCTGCAGTCATCAGACCGACGGGAATTGACAGATAGACTTTGGGCAGTTGGGCTTGGTCCTCAGTGCTCATTCATGGAGCTCCTTCAGTTCCAAGTGGACGGTTGGGCTTGTTCCTTTGGTGATATGCTCCAATAGGCTCCTTCCAGGCCATGATGATAGTACAATGTAGAGATATGCTCTTTGTGCACATCTACTCGAGACCCTTTTGATCTGTAGCATGCATGTGAGCTCTGTTATTATGTTCTTAGAGTCGAGGCGTACGGAGGCCTTGGATGGGTAGTATGGATTCCCGCCTAGTAGTGGAAAATCTCGTTCCACGGTCACTATCTCGCCGCGATGGATGACGCCTGAGAGGTTAGCTATCTGCTTAATAAGTGGGAACTACAAGTCTGTGTCGACATAACATTGCATGGTTGTGAGCATGGGTGAGTCATCATAAGTCATTCATAACATAACATTATACCACATAATATCCTTAACATATAAGTTTGTATGGGCACTATTATATGATGAGTTACTTTACTATTTAGTCGATCTTTAACTTATATATCTTTATGGGCATTCATATAAGTTGAGTTACTTTCTGTTATTTTATTCATAGTTGTACGTTGTTATTGATAGTAGAACTACTAGTATAAATTGTTGTACTTACTTCTGATATATTGATGATTAATCTGATATAGTTTAGAACTTTGCCACTTGTTTTTTTCCACCGCTTATATATATATATATATATATATATATATATATATATATATATATATATATATATATATATATACACTTTTCCTTTCTCTGCCCAGTGCCTAAGAGTCACCGGGGGAGATAATGTGATATCCACTTGACTAAGGGTTGCTATGTCTTCCTTTTTAGGAGGGAACCCGTCAGCAAGTCTTTTAGCAGGGCAGCCAGGCCAGGGTGACAGGCCCTGAAGTGACGATACCATTGCTGTCATCAGTGACTACTGTGTGTTTTGAGAGACTCATTTTGTTGCCATCTTGGCATGAAGTACTCTGAAATTAAAGAAGCCATTGTTTCTCATTTTATTTGATGTATTTGTTTTAGTCCTTATACTTACGTGTATTCTGACTTCTGCTTATATTCTTATGTTAGGTTGGAAATGATGATATTGGTTTTAGGTGGGTGTATAGGTGTCTTGTGGTACTGGTCGACTCGTGTGTTGGCTCCACCGCAAGGCGGCTATTCTGGGCATAAGACTTCCATTGGTCGTGTCTTGTGTTCCGGGAGGGGGGGGGGGGGTCTTACAAATGGTATCAACATGCAATGATCCGGAACTAATGAAGTCGAGGAACAATGGTGCCATCCCCTGCTCTATTGGTTAGTTTGTGGACAAACTAACTTAGAGGAAGTAGTGGTGTGCCCACATGTAATTCACAGTAAGTATGTCTAGTCGTTACCCTACGTTCTGCCAACCTAACCTCAGGTTTGTACCATTATGTGTAGATTCTGGCACGTGTAGAGCCAGTAGCGGGTACTCCCGCTCGTTCCATCCCTACCCAATTCCTGCAGTCTAAGTTGGGATAGACACTTACGGTAAACTTGCGTTCAGATCTTAACTGGCCCCTGTACAACACCAAGTACCGAGTTCCAACTAGTTAAGCACCTTTTGAGCCATCTCCCAGCCTACGTATCTTGGGACGGAGTCGTCTATTCGTACATAAGAATGGCTCGACACTGTGCAAGAATTAATCGCTGGAATCAGATATCCATCCAATATGGCTGTGACCATGGCTATGTCAGTATTGAAATTGAATGCGAGGAGGTGGTGGAAGTCCCTCATGGGTTCCACCTTCCAAGGTTGAGTGTACACATAGTTTAGTTGGAATGAGTTTTATGGAGCGTTCTTGGAGCAGTTTATTCCCTCGACCGCTCGAGACGAACTTGAAGAAAGATTCCTGTAGTAGAAGCAGGGTTCCAAGCCAGTTACTGAATATCAGCGGGAGTTTCAACATCTCTCTATGATTGCTGATGCATATGAGTTGGATGACTGAGTCTATGCAAAACAATTCGACAAAGGCTTGCAAGATCCCTTGAGGAAAGCCCTTTGTTTATAGTGGACTAGAGTTTGGCTGAGATCATCGATATGGAGAAAAGGCTGGAGGCGAATAACTTGGGAAGTGGTAAGAGGCCAGTCGAGCGTGTAGTGAAAGCCGGGCGTAGTTATTGAAGGAGGCAGGATAACAGAGGAAGAGGAAACAATAGAAGCAGAGGTCACTTCAATGAAAATTTTAGAATGGAGTGTCCGGCCACACAGACATTGTTACCTCCACCAACATAGATGCACGGGCTACCTAGGGAGCAATATGAGCAAGTTTGCGTCTAGTGCGACCAGTCGGGCCACATCTGGCGCTACTGCCCACAGCTAGGTGGAAATTCACCCCGTGCTCTTCCTCTGCCAGCTCTATGAGGATATGGACATATGCATGGTGGAGGATAGGGACCACGATGAAGGAATCCTGGACCTGCTTAGGATCAGCTGTTCGCGTTGGACATGGCGCAAGAGCAGAATCCTCAGGATGTGATTGCCGGTATGTTGTGATTTAATTACTATATTATAATCTTTTCTCTTCAAATAGAATATGCTAAGAGTCTAGCTTGAGCCTTTATAATTGGTATATAGGCACCGTAATGGTTGATGGCAAACCAGCTTATACACTATTTGATACCCGTGCAACACACTCATTTGTGACGAAAGATTTCATTAAAGGCTTGGAAGGAATGCAATACTTCGCCGATATTACACAAAGAGTATGAGAGTATGCCACCCGGTGGATCTAAGATGACTGCATCCACAAAATGTGATTTGGAGGTACTTCTTGGAGGAAAGTCCTATGAAACCCCTACAACAATGTTGAGAATGCCAGAATTCGACCACATTTTGGGCATGTCATGGTTAGATTTGCAGACGACAGGATTGATTGAGGAGAGAAAAAAATTTCCTTGAAGCATGGAGATTCGGAGTTCATCTTTCAAGGTGTTAGACTCGTATCTCGTACGTTGTTATCTTCGATTTAGGCCCTTAAGGCCCATATGATAGGGGATGAGGTATATATGATCTGCTTTGAATTAAAAGAGTTGGTAACTGAGTTGAAAGATGTACGAATTGTACGGGATTTTCCTGATGTATTCCTTGAGAAATTACCCGGATTACCCCCACATTGAGAGGTGAACATTCAGATTAAGTTGCTACCGGGTGCCAAGCCCATCTCTCAGACACCTTACAGAATGGCCCCGAAGGAACTCATTGAGTTTAGGGTTTAGTTGCAAGAATTAGTTGAGTCAGGGTTTGTTCGTAAAAACTATTTCCATACAAATGACAAATCTAGATTCTTGCATACTATGTGTTGTCCTCTGGGGATGTTCATATTTTAACTTTTGTAAAAGCTATTTCAATACTTAGAATAAATTTAGAGTCTTGCATACTATGAGTTATCCTCTGGGGATGTTTATACTCATGTAGGATTTCTAATATTGTAAATAAAGTATTTTCCGCAGCGTATAATTAACTTTTTGTTGTGGACTAGATGAACAATTAAGCCGTGGGATACTGCTAATCACTTAAACTTTAACTATTTTTCCCCTTAATAACTTGTGGATCTTTCAAAAGAGTGTTAAGTTAGAGTTTTGCCTGAGCATCTGCAGTTATCCCTTGCTAACGTGGCATTATGACGTGCGTTTTCTCTTTCTCTGATATATCGTTAAATGCAAATAAAATGAGGGTTGTGACAACCTAACAAAAATCCTTTTATACTTTAAAATATCTAACATGCAACCTAGAATAAATCCTTCCCAGAGAGCAAATACAATCAACAAAAAAGGCAAACTTGTAGCTAGCAAAGTATTCAACATTTCAAAAGAAAAATACCAGTAGGTATCAACAAAATGACACGAACCCACTGAAATATGCATGTTTGGACTAAATCAAAAAAAAACAACAACTACCTCACCACGGTGAGGAAAACCCATGCAACCACTGCAGCCAATGTGCTACAACCAAACCTAGCTACTCAACCGGCTACCGCTTCGAAACTGAGGCATTCACAAAAACAGAATATCTTAATAAGAAATTACAAGTGGGCATAGAATTTAAACAATAAATGAAAACAAATACTCAAAGGGTTACCAACCCATGACAAGATAACTATAACGAAACATCAACACTCAACCACCGGGAAAATGGGGAGGAAGAACTCACAAGGATAGAATTTCTCAAACTGCACCAAGTGCGATAAATGTTAAAGATTTAATAACATATGCGTAAGTTCGTGCATAAATAAAAGAAGTTGGTCAATTTACCATATGGAGAGCAAAACACCGGCCAAGTCCTGCACAAGCGGTGGAGGGGACCTACCGAACACACCAATAGTAATAACTTTTAAGAAAAACATTTTAAAGTCCGACACTTACGGTGGAAGGGACCTACCCAACACACCAATATTAATGTTTCACAAGGGCCCAAGGAAATGTGGTCTTATACCTTGGCACACCCAAAATCGATGAAAAACTGACAACAGAGGAGGAAGGGACCTACGCAACACACCAACTGTTACAAACCCAAATAGGGCACTAAAGCCCCAAACACCTATAAAACCTATAAAAATCTCAACCAACACTGGTTTGCTTGAATAAAATAAGGAAGAAAATCCCCAAAATCACCCTACGGACCAGACCCGACGAATTGAACTTAATTCGACGAAAATTAACGAAGTCTACAATGATTCGTCGAGTATACTCGGCGAATTCTGTAAAAGCTTCACGATTCTTACATAACAAAACTAGGCTACTAGCAATATACGATGAAACAATGAAACTTCCCATGTCCCCAAAAAAGCATCGAGTCAAATCGACTTCGCGTTTAGTGCATTCAACGCCCTCGATGCCAACAACAAATCTCAATGATTCTGCCTTCACTAAACTCCACGTTGAGTACACTGTATGCCGCATTGAGTGCATTCAGTACACTCAACACTTTTACATAACGGAGACAGAGACAATCAACACCAATGCTTATATTCGTCAACTCAACGCCTAACAATTGATGAATTGAACTTAGTCTAAAACATCACTCAACGCCTGGTTTTATTACTAGATAAATGCAGCATCACTCAATGCCAAGTATCATACCCGACAATCTCAACGCCTGATACTCGATGAATTCAGCAACACTCAACGCCATGCATTTCCCGTCAAAAATTCAACGGATACTCGATGAATTTGATTATGCTCGTACTAATACTCACCGAAATTTACTTGGACGAACTCCAAGTAAATCTGACGAATTTTATTCCTTTATATACGATGAATTTATATGTAAAATACCTCTTACATAAAGAAAAGAAATTTGCTTAAGCCTAGTGTTCTAAACATGACCAATTACCCTAGTACAACCGCAAAAACCCGGCATATAACATAATGAAATTAATACTTTTATCAACAAGTTTTACTCGGCTCTACCACAAAATCACTAAGCAATTCCTGGCCTGAAAAATTATATGGTCTAGCAGATCGATAAAGGCCGAAACTTACGTAACCCTACTCCTATATCCCAGGAGAAAAGAAAGGTACTGAGTCATACAAAGGGAAGAAAGAAAATTGGCAAGGGGAAGAAGTCACCACTTGCTTCGATTCGGCCGAAAACTGGCCACACAACACTCCCCCTCAAGGGTTTGGCCGTAAGAAAGCCTAAACAACAAAACCTGAAACTTTTCTAGAGGAGAGAAGCTCAAAACTGCATGCCTCAATCTCTAAAAGCCCGAGAAATGGGAAACGTCACCGTAGAAATGTAGATCGTGGTGAGAGCAATCCAAATCTACCTTCCAACAATGATTTCGTGCACCAGAGCTCATAAAATTGATGGCCAAAGGCTCTCCAAAGACCGCCTCTTTCTCTCTTTCGCAAAACAGTCGGCGGTTTCAGGGAGAAGACGATGAATAGGGTTTACGTCTAATCAGAGGCTATTTATATGGAATTGATAATCTAATATAATAATATATTATTATTGTAATAAAAACATCGAAATGACCATAACTCGAACTAAATCAGATTTCTACAAAAATCGCACCATAGTTAAATATCGACGATACGGATCCAACGACGAAGGCGAAATCCAAATCCTACAAACCAAACTCAGGTAAAACACCACCCGAAGATAAAATGCCACCACATCCCTATAAAAAGCTCCACCGAGTCACCAAAACAGACCCGGTTCGTGAGGGAAGGTGAACAACCAAGCCAAAACCAATCACACAGGAAAACCCACTGAGCAAACACATCCTCCAACAAATGACACCCATTAACTATGCGTCAACGTAACGCCCTGACGTCAAAAATACTTCACGACAGGAATTAAAATAAACATCAAAAAATTTAGGGCGTTACAGCCACCGTCCCTAAAAAGAAGTTTCGTCCCGAAACTTTACATAAAAAGCATCAAATCCAAAAAAATTAGAAGAAAAGTAACCAAACGCTATCAATGAAGGCACTTACCAAAAGTATCAGGAGAACAGATGAGGATGAGCCTCCCTCATAGCCAACTCCAACTCCTAAGTCGTGCTCTCCACGCCTTGGTTCCTCTACAAAACCTTAACCATGGGTATTATCTTCCTTCGCATACCCGATCTTGAGTATCCAAAACACGAACATGCACTTCCACATAGGAAATGTTACGCTCCAACTGGGGTACAACATCAAGAATCTGCTGGTCACTAAGCATGCACTTCTGCAACTAGCTTGGTGGAGAACATCGTGCACACCAGGAAAACTTGCTGGCCAATCCAGTCTATAAGTAAACATTCCAATACACTCCACAATCTTGAAGAGTCCCACATACCTAGGATCCAACTTATGGTTCTTACCAAACCTCTTAACACTAGATATCGGGGAAACCTTAAGAAAAATCATGTCCCCAACAGCAAACTCCAAATCTGTCCTTCGACGATTGACGTTCTTTTCATAATGCTTCTGAGCTATTGGAAGCTTCTCTCGAATTTGCTTAACAGAAATATCCATTTCTTCCCAGGCTTCTAGACCCTACAATGACCTTTCACCAACCTCGGACAAAACAAGGGAGTTCTGCAATGCCTCCCATACAAAGCCACAAATGAGGTCATCTGCAAACACTCTTGATAACTGTTATTGTATGCAAATTCCATCAATATCAAACGCTCATCCCACGCTCCTCCGTGGTCCAAAATATAAAATTTGATCATATCCTCCAGGACCTGATTTACTCTCTCCGTCTAACCATTTATCTTCCGATGATAGGTGGTGGAATACCTCAAATCGGTACCCAACCCTTCCTGTAAAATTTTCAAAAAGAGAGACATAAACCTGGAGTCTCGATCTGACACAATACTAACAAGTACTCCATGTAATCTGATGACCTCATCCAAGTATAACTCTGCAATTTTCTTCATGGAGTAATCGATCTTGAATAGCGTGAAGTGAGAACACTTCGTCAGTCTGTCCACTATAACCCAAACTGAATCATGTTCTCAGGGAGATCTCGGTGATCCATTAATAAAATCCATTGAAATACTTTCCCACTTCCAACATGGAATTTATAATGGCATCAACTTGCCTCCAGACCTTCCATGATCGGCCTTAACTTGCTTGCAAGTAAAACATTCAGATACAAACTTTGTAATATCGCCCTTCATACCTTGACACCAAATGACCTGCTTTAGTCACTTATACATTTTAGTAGAACCAGGGTGGTAGGAAACACTAGAACCATGCGCCTCTTTCCACAACTTAACTTGAATATCCTCAACTGCTAGAATATAAAATCTGTCGTGGTACTTCAAGGTACCTACATCATCAATTGAAAAGTCTGGTAATTCCCCTTTTCAGTTCCATTATAGAGGTGTAGTAGAACAGGATAGTACTTTTAACGTAGCCTCGTAACCGTAATCCATGAAGACTATTACTTCTAATCTGCTGGGCGAGTCCCTACTCCCAACCTATATATCCATCAAGATAAATCCCTCTACAAGCGAATCCACAGAAAGGTTAAAAATTTTCGTTGTCTTCCTACTCAGGGCATCGGCTACCACATTAACTTTGACAAGATGGTATTGAATCTTAACATCATAATCCGCGATATATTCTAACCACCTCCACTGGCGTAAATTCAACTCCTTTTGTGTGAAGACATACTTTAACCTTTTATGGTCTGTGTAAATTTTGCATAGAGCGCCAAACAACAGATGCCTCTATAGCTTCAAGGCGTAAATCACTGTCCTGAATTCCAACTCAAGCATAGGGTAATTCCTCTCATGTACCTTTAACTTTCACGACCCATCGACAATCTGTAACAACCCAGTTTTTAGAACGAGTCTCTGGAATTTATAGCCCGGCTGTAGTAGTTATCGCCCGCCGGTAGCTTAATGTTGAGTGGCCTGGCACTGAGAGCGTTGAGTGGTCAGATATTGGGTGCTAGAACGCGGCGTTAGGTAGGTACCACTCGACGATATCGCGAATTTATTTTCTGGTCGAGCGCCCGGGATCCCACCGCTCGGTGGTAGGTAGTTACCGCCCGGCGGTAGCGGACGGAAGCAGTTCCATCATTTGGCTTTGTAGCCGTCCGATTTCTTCTAGGATTTTATCCTAAGTTCCAAGACTCTCCTCCAGGGTGCTTATAATGGGCTGAACGGTTGTTTGTCTTCGTTTTCTCATTTGGGAAGTGAGAGTTAGGGTTTGGAAGAGAAAGGTTGGAGGAGGAAGAAGGGAGCTTTCTCCCTCCATTGATGGAGCTTCAGACCTCCGATCGTCTTTCCCAGGCTAGATCCAGGTAGAGGACGCGAAGGCGCCTGTTCTCATCCATGCAAGACAAGGTTTTCATGGCTAAGAAGAGGAGTCGTAAGGTAAGGACACTTCTGCTCTCGGTTAAAGGATGCGTTCATGGTATCTTTTCCTTTTCTTGATTTTATTTCAAGCATATAGGCACTAAATCTCTGAAATGAGAGGGATTTGGGTTGTCATGGTTCAGGAGGAGCCACCGGGTCGATTGTGTCCATCCCCGGCATGATATTGCATTAGAGATCCGCTCCGTTAGAGGATTAGGCATTGTGGGTGAAGCGGTAGTAACGACCGCTAGTCCGACTCGGTGATGTTGCATAGCAAGCCTTAAGGATTTTGTAGAAATCCATTAGCGGCAAGACGTCATTTGTGATGTTGTATGTCCACCCTTATTTCGCATGAGTACCGGTTATCGGAACCAGATATGGTTTGCTCTGCTGTGACGGTGGATGGTTTCCTTGGGGCGTAGGATCGGACAAGGTTAGCTCCGTTGTCACGGGACATGGTTTCCTTGGGGCACGGGACAGGACATGGTTAGCTCCATTGTGATGGTAGATGATTTACTTGGGGCACGACAACATTACGGTACAAATGTTTGATTAGGGTGGGAAAGGATTGGGATTGTGATGAGCTAAGGCGTGGCTTGTCTCTGCGGCTGGCTGGATAGGCTGTGATATTGCAAAGTCATGTGTGGAGAGTGTCCCCGCGAGAAAAGTCCCCTTATGTGGAACTGACGAGAATGAAGAGCTTTGGGCAAGCCCGGATGATTCCAGCTGTGTCCCGCTGGGTCTCGTTCAGTTGACTTGATCCCGATATTGGAGTCGGGCCTGTGTCGTCGCGAACGGGTTGGGTCTATCAAGGTTTCTTGTCGGATTGTTTGTGTTTTCGGCTTGTATGCCATTTGGGGGAATTTAGATTACCCATGTTTTTGCAGCTTGTATGCTGTTTTGGGGAACTTTGAGTACCCTTGTGTTTGCGGCTTGTATGCCGTTTGGTGAAATATAGAGTACCCTTGTGTTTGCGGCTTGTATGCTATTTGTGGGAAATTAGAGTACCCTTCTGTTTGTGGCTTGAACGCTGAAGGGGAAAATGGAAGTACCTGATGTGATGATGTGTTAGAAGCATAGAATATAGGGTGCCTTGGGTGAAACCCATGATTGCATTCATGCTACATTGTAGGCCTCTTTTATTATATGCTCAACATAGAAACATATTTGTTGTATGAGACATCCAAACCTATTTTATAGCTTTAAATATTTTTGTATTGTTGCATACAGAGTGCTGTCCTGTAGGGTGATGGAGTGCCTCGGGGTCCCTTAGGGACGGCCGGGAGGAGATGTGTTGGCTACGCATTTGAGGTCAGCCTTTGCTGACCCACGTTTTAACCAAATGTTTACAGGGTGAGGATCGTAAGCAGGAGCAAGCTCGCTGGCCAAAAAGGACTAAGCCGCATGAAGTGATCTTTCTATTATTTGCATGTATTCTGATTGAATGTTATGCTCCATGAAATGTAATACGGCTAGCATGCCGAGGTAGCTTAGGAGTGCATTTGCACGTTAGTATTGTTTCATGATGATTAAGCCTTGGACTTATAATGTGTAAGGCCCTACGGTCATTTTGATACTCTTTGTATGGCGGATAACTTCTAGTCTTGATTGTATGTTTCTACTATTGATGTCTGAGTTTTGAGTTTGGGTAGTTTACATATCATCTTTTAATGCTGAAGTTGTGGATTCTATATATTGTAGGGCCCTAGCGGACACATATTATATGGTCATTACAGTGGAGTTGTTATAATTTGGTATCAGAGGGAGGTTAGTTTCCAAGGTATGTCTTTATTGATGAATGTCCTAAACGAATTGCATTAAGAAGTTATCCACATAGGAGTATCCCGGGACCGTGAGTGTCCTAGTGTCTAAGTCTTGCGAATAGAGTTTGATTCTTGTTTTACCTTACTTCTGCTTAGGGTGTAAGCAATGAGGCGGGGACATCGAGGCCACGGGAAGAGCCTTTGGCGAGCAGTGCTACTTCTCCATGTTCATTAGGCATGTGTGTAACCCCGGCCGATTTTTTCATATACTCGCTGAAGCAATGTTAGCATCCCAAGCTACTGCAACAGCACAAGCTCTAACCCTGTCGCACAGGTAGCAACTCCTGCTACCCTAGATACATCAATAGTCGTGTCAGGCGGAGGAGCCAAGCAAGTAGAGCCATTAGTTGAAAGAATGGTTGTCGGGCACGGAGATCGACAATTGAAGTACTTCTTAAGCTTCCATCCTCCAACGTTCAAGGGCATCGACACGCCGACCGATGCGGAGGACTAATTTACAAGGATTCTAGAACTACTGAGAGCGGCTGAGATGCAGGTAGAGAAGCAAGCTAAGTTTGTAAGTTTCTTGTTGGAAGGCGATGCTAAGCTGTGGTGGGTGAGACATGGCGGTCGCCAGTTTCCTGGTCGTACCCCGACCATGGAGGAGTTCGGGAATGCTTTCTTGAAGAAGTATATTCCTGCGTCGATAAGGCTAGACCTTCAGAGGAAGTTTCTGCACTTGGTATAGTGGGATTATACGGTGGACGAGTATGCTCAGGAATTTACTCGGTTCGGTCGTTATGTTGGGACGACCATGGCTGACGATGTGGAGATGGACAACTTCTTTTTCAATGGACTGAGGGAGAATCTGACCAACCCCTCATATCTATGAAGAATGCTGGGTTCAATGAGCTGCTTGAGGGAGACAGAATGTTGGAGAGTGATTTGAAGCGAACCCAACGACGGAAGGTTTTTGCTGCCAAACAGGGGGATGGAAAGCCTTCTCACTCGAAAGGAAAATCTGAAGGAAGTAGGTGGAAAAATAATCCCCGTCCCTACAAGAATTGGGAGAAGGATTGTACAACATCGGGGGGGGGGGGGGGGGGGGGGTCTTGCTTCAAGGGACCACAATCATGCTACCATTGTGGCAAACCAGGCTACATAGCACGTTTTTGTACTTAGGGTGGCGCGGAGCAGGAGCCTACACAAGAACAGTCGGTGCGCTCCATGCCCTGCGCTGCGGAGAAAGGAAAGATGGTGGAGTCCAGTGCTTCTCGATTCTAACCCGTGCAGCCAAGGCGTATAACCTTGGGCAGCATGATGCGATCTTCCAACCCAATGTGGTGACAGGTATGAAAGTTTGATTTAATATTTTTTAATCTTATACTTTCAAGATCATTTATGTACGTTGCCTATGTTTTAGGCTTTGTATTAGTTTCTGGGTACCACACTAGGGTATTGTTTGATGCGTGAGCATCGGACTCCTTCCTTGAGGAAAGATTTATCCCGAGGATCGGAGTTGAGCCGTTCCCGTCGGACGTAGAGCTGAAGGTGCGCATGCCCAATGGGTCATCCATGACTACTAGGGCAAAGGGGCACATTTATTGGAGTATGGATAGAGTTGACTTCATGTTGGTAGCGGCGGTTCTACCATTGGTTGGGTTCGATTTAATATTTGGAATGGACTGGCTTGTGGAGCAGCATGCCAGTATTGACTGCCAATCTATGGTGGTGACCCGGAGAAGTGAAGCGCATGCAGAAGTTACGTTAGTGGGCCTTAGTAGAGTGGACTGCTCCCTGATTTTAGTCATACAGTTGGCGGGGGAAGTTAACCAGGGAGGAGTAGCTCTTGTAGCATTTTTGGTGGTTTGCCTTTCCAAGTTGTAGCTTGGAGATGTGTCGGTAGTGGAAGAGTTTGAGGATGTGTTTCCCGAGGAGCTTTCTAGAGCACCTCCTCAACGGGAGATCAATTTCTCGATTGAGTTAGTGTCAGAGGCTAGGCCGGTGTCACGTCCTCCTTTTACGATGACACCAAAAGAGTTGGCCGAACTGTTAGAGCGGGGGTATATTAAACCCAGTTCTTCACCTGGGAGCGCGTCAATGTTGTTTGTGAAGAAGAAAGACGGTAGTATGCGGTTGTGCATAGACTACCGAGAGTAGAATAAACTGACTTTCAAGAATAAGTATCTGATTCCACGGAAAGACGACCAGTTCGACCAGTTGGTGAGGTCAGTGGTGTATTCTAAGTTGGACTTGATGTTAGGATACTGACAGTTATGGATTTGAGATGAGGACGCACCTAAGATGGCTTTTGGAATGAGGTATGGTCATTTCGAGTTCTCGGTGATGTCGTTCGGGCTGAAGAACGTACCATCAGTATTCATGGATCTGATGAATCGAGTATTTCGTGAGTACTTGGAATCTTTTGTTGTCATCTTTATTGATGATATCTTGGTATACTCCGAATCGGAGGCGAACCATGAGACGCATTTGAGATCAGTGTTGCAAGTGTTGAGAGAGAATCGTCTTTATGCAAAGTTCTCAAAGTGCGAGTTCTGGTGGGAGAAGGTGGCATTTATGGGCCATGTGATTAGTGATGTTGGGGTGGCGGTGGATCCTGCAAAGTGGAGGCCATCAGAGCTTCACCAATTTTGAGAACCCTGGCGGAAGTCCGAAGTTTCCTTGGACTAGACAGGTACTATAGAAGGTTTGTGGAAAACTTTTCGTTGATAGCTCTACCCCTCACTTCTCTAACTCGTAAGGATTAGAAGTTTGTGTGGACTTAAGAGTGCAATCAGGCGTTTGACACCCTGAAGGAAAGACTGATAACAACTGCAATCCTAAGTCTGCCTAAAGGGACTGAAGGATTTCATATTTTCAGTGACACGTCAGGATGTGGGCTGGGTTACGTGTTGGTACAACATGGCAGTGTCATGGATTTTAGGTCTAGGAAGTTGAAGCCTCACCAGAGGAATGACCCCGTCCATGACTTGTAATTGACGGCGTTAATATTTGCACTAAAGTTGTGGCGACACTGTGTGTATTGTGCGAAGGTGGAGATTTTCAAGGAGCACAATAGCGTGAAGTATCTTCTAGACCAAAAGGACTTGAATATGCGGCAGTACAGATGGGTCAACTTCCTTAGTGACTACGAAGTGGCGATTTAGTATACGCCAGGCAAAGCCAACATGGTTGTGGATGCCTTGATTAGGAAATACTCTGGTCACGGGAGTTTGATCGAAGCTCATGATGAGCGGTTGATGCAGGACTGTGAGTCCCTTGTCATTGAGTGCGTAGCAAGAGGCGAGTGAAGCATGGATCGATTGAACTTGATCAAGTTACAGAATGACTTATCCGATCGTATACGAAAAGCGACTAGTTTGTATTAAGAGTTGCAGCCATTCATGGTGGAAGCGCAAACGGGTGAGAGTAGCTCTTGGGAGATGATTAACGGGATCTTGAGTAACGATGGAGGGATTTGTGTACCACAGTTCGGCAAGCTTCGCGAGAAGTTGTTGTTTGAGGATCACTTTACGAAGTACTCCATTCACCCGGGAAGTACAAAGATGTACTTGGATATGAAGAAATCCTTTTGGTGGCTTGGTTTGAAGCGTGATATATCTTTGTACGTGAGTCAGTGTCAAACCTGCGCCTTAGTGAGGGCCGAATGTTAGAAGCCGGGCGGGTTCCTGAAGCCTCTTTTGATTCCCGAATGGAAGTTTGATGAGATCTCCATGGTTTTTTTGGATGGCTTACCTCGATCGCAGCAGGGAAATGACGCGATTTGGGTGATTGTGGACCGCTTGACCAAAGTGGCCCATTTCACCCCAAACCGGAAAATGGACAACGTGGAGAAGCTGGTAGAGTTGTATGTTCACAACATTGTGCGACTATATGGGATTCTTAATAGTATAATTACTGACTGCGATGGATGATTCACGTCCAAATACTGGAGGTTGGTTCAAAAAATTCTGGGCACGAAGCTTAAGTTCATTACGACATTCCATCCTCAAACTGATGGACAAACAGAAAGAATGAACCGTACAATGGAGGATATGCTAAGAATGTGTACTCTTGACTTTGGGAAGAAGTGGGAAGATCACCTCTTCAAGGTGGAGTTCTCCTATAACAATAGTTACAAGCAAGCATAAAGATGGCATCATACGATGCTTTGTATGGGAGGCGGTGTCCAACGCCAATGTCCTAGATAGAGTCGGGAGACACCAAACTTTTGGGAAAAGAACAGGTGGCTGATGCGTCAAGTTGGTGCGAACCATTAAGGAGCGCATGAAGGTTGCCCAGGACCGGAAAGCAAAGTATTTTAATGCTTGCCATAGGAATGTTGAGTTTGCGGTAGGCGACTTTGTCCATCTAAAGATCAAACCATTCAAAGGCATTTCACGAATTAGCAGACTCAAAAAGTTGAGTCCGAGGTTTTTGGGACCATTCGATGTTATAGAACGCATCAGAGAAGTTGCTTACCGGTTGGCATTGTCCACAAAATCTAGTGGATTACACGATGTCTTCCATGTCTCTGTCTTGAGGAAAGCCTTGGTGGAGGCTAGTGTGGTGATCGAACCGACGACGATGCCGATAGAAGAGGACTTGAGGACGAAAGTCCGTTCGATGGACTTAGAGGATTTAGAAGTTCGACAGTTATGGAACAAAGAGGTGAAGCTCGTAAAGGTGCGCTGGGACAACTACGAGCAAGATGAGTTCTTTAGGGAGCGAGAACAAACCATGCACGAAGATTATCCCGAGTTGTTTGTATAATATTGAATGAAAATGAGTGTGTAAAGTTATTGTAATAATGTTTTTATTTGTTGCAATAATTTTCTTGTTGTCCTCCTGCATGAAGAATAATTTTGGTGACGAAATTCTTTCAAGGCGATAAGAGTTATAACACCCTTGTTTTCAGATCGAGTCTCTGGAAGATATCGCCCGATGGTAGTAGTTATCGCCCGACAGTAGCTTAGCATTGAGTGGACAGGCGCTGAGAGCGTTGAGTGGCCAGACGCTGAGAGAATTGAGTGGTCAGACGATGAGTGTTAGCGTGCGATGTTAGATAGGTACTGCTCGGCAATAGCTCTGTTTCGTCGAGTGTCAATCGAAAAATCTGTTCGTCGAGCGCTGGAGGATTACCGTCTGGCGATAGCCCTGTTTCGTCGAACAAAGTGCCTAGTTCATTGAACGCTGAGTTTTCAGAAAACATCGAGTTCTCGAGAAAAACGCTACCCTGCGGTGTTAGCCTTATAGCCGGCTTTAGCGCGGCATTATTTTCTGGTCGAGCACTCGGGAACCTACCGCTCGATGTTAGGTAGTTACTGCCCGGCATTAGCGGACGGAAGAAGTTCTGTCATTTGCCTTTGTAGCCATCTGATTTCTTCTAGGATTTGATCCTAAGGCCCAAGACTCTCATCCATAGTGCTTATAAAGGGATGAAAGGTTGTTTCTCTTCATTTCCTCATTTGGGAAGTGAGAGTTAGGGTTTGGAAGAGAAAAAGGGGGAGGAAGAAGAGAGCTTTCTTCCGCCATTGACGGAGCTTTAGACCTCCGATCGTCATTCCGAGGCCAGATCCGGGTAGAGGACGCGAAGACGCTCGTTTTCATCCGTGCAAGACAAGGCTTTAAAGGTTAAGAAGAGGAGTCGTACGGTAACGACACTTCTCCTCTCTGTTATAGGATGCGTGCATGACATCTTTTCCTTTTCTTTATTTTATTTCAAGCATATAGGCACCATATCTCTCAAATGAGAGGGATTTGGGTTGTTATGGTTCAAGAGGAGCCACCGGGTCGATTATGTCTGTCCCAGGCATGATATTGCATTAGAGATCCACTCTGTTAACGGATTAGGCATTGTCGGTGAAGCCGTAGTCGCGGCCGTTAGTACGACTCGGTGATGTTGCATATCGAGCCTTAATGATTTTCAAGAAATCTGATAGCAGCAAGACGTCGTTTGTGATGTTATATGTCCCCCCATTATTCTGCGCGAGTACGCATGATCAGAACCGGACATGGTTAGCTCCATTGTGATGGTAGATGGTTTCCTTGGGGAGCGGGACCGTACATCGTTAGCTCCGTTGTGACGGGAGATGGTTTCCATGGTGCACGTGACCGGATAAGGTTATCTCCATTGTGATGGTAGATGGTTTTTGTTGGGTATTGTATCCACAATGTACCTGATTTGAAGAAGTCTCTGGACAAGCTAAGGTCAATAGACAATGTATTTGATAACATCTTTCAAGTTGTACTTGCAGTTATTCCACGCAAAGTGCACACCAATGTCAGGGTGCAGTAGGTCAATATACACGGGTCTGCACGACGTAATCCCTCGTTGAGCAGATCAGTGTGTTGGCCTACGTGTACTCTCTCTATTGGAGTGCACTTATGTTCAAGTACAGGGCTGTGATCTTGCAGGAGCAGACAAGGAGCAAGGATGGGTCAAGGAGCAGCTCGTGGGCGGAAAGACGAAAATTCGTCTAAGTATAATTCGACGAGAATCACCAAGTGATTCTCGCCGAATCGTCGAGAATCATTAGTGATTCTCGCCGACTCTTTCCGGCTACCTCAAAACGGTGCCAAGTAAGATTCTGCGAGAATCACTTCTCGCCGAACCCATCGCAGAGCAGATCCTGAATTTCAAGTTACATTCGTTGAGAATCAAAAAGTGATTCGTCGAGAATCACTAGTGATTCTCGACGAATCGTCGAGAATCACTAACTGATTCTCGCCGATTCGTCGAGAATCACCTGTGATTCTCGCCGATTTTTACTTGGCATTTTCTCTGGAAACTGCTGGACCGGATTCTGCCGCTGGACTATTTTGAACCGGTTTTCGGGATTTTTCTTGTGGGTCCCACAACGGTCAAATTAGTAGTATCTACAGTATATATATACGGGTATTTTGAACTGTAGACAGACAGAAAGAAGCCGAGCAAAAACCTAGACCTAAAATCGCGATCTTCACTCCGCCGCCGCCGTCGCGCTCGAGCTAGTTGGTCGCCGTCATCGATCGGGATTCCTTCGTGATCTCCGGCGACAGAAGCTTAGCAAAGCTTGAGTCTCACGAGTCTATCCAGAGATCCCTTGTCTCTCGATTTGTTGACCGGGAAAAACTCCCCCGTCCGAATCAATCAAGACGACCGATCCTAGAGTGACCGTTGGTCGACCTAGTTTGCTTCGCTACGAAGTTTGGATCTCAAAGTACTGCAGCCGCGCACCTTCGTTGCCGCCGATCCCGAACCAAGCCGCCGCTCGGATTGCCGCCGCCGGTTCCGGGGAGATCCTCTCCAAGAGAGACCAAGGTTGTAGACTCTTCGTTGACTTCACGAACACGTCGTCGAACGAAGAGGAACACCGAAGTCTCCAAACGAAGTTTGTATCTCGTGTACATTCTATTTTACTTTTGTTGTAAAGGAACGATTGTTCCGTGTTGTAAGGGTTGGGTGCAACCCGGTTTGTGGGAGTGTTGACTCCTACGTGTGGAAGGGTTCCTTTCGTTAGTGCAAGGATTGGATTTCAATCCTGTTGGAGAAGTGACCGAGTCGTCCCTTGTTGGGAGATAGGTCGAAGGGTGAAAGTGGATGTACCCAAGTCGGGGAACCACTATAAATTGCCTGTGTATTCTGTGTGTTGTGCCTTTTATTTTTATTGTGCAGGTACATTCGTAAATTCCGCATAAGCATTGCTCGTCACCTATTCCCCCCCCCCATAGGTGAACTTTGTTGACACTAGGTGGACTTTCAAGTGGTATCAGAGCAGGTTACTCATCAAAAAGGTTAACACCTTGAGTTGAATCCTGCCCCTAGTGTCAAGAAGAAGACAAACATCTACTATGGACGGGCTCAAGTTCTCTAGCAAGATCCCAGTGTGCACTAGGCTCAACTTTCCTATCTGGAAGGAAAGGATCAGGTTCTACATGGAAGCAGTTGATCCTCGACTCTTCATGATCGTGGAGGAGGGACCTTATGTCCCCACTAAGGCCTCCACCATTGATCCCACCAAGAAGGTGCCGAAGACACTTTCTGAAATGGACAAGGACGAGATGGTGCTAGTGGGACTTGACAAGAAGGCACGAAACATTCTGGTCAGCGTAGTTGATGACTCAATGATGCAAAACTTCAGCAACTGCAGGATAGCACAGGAGATCTGGCAGTGCCTGATCATCCTAATGGAGGGCACGGATGAAGTGAGGGATGATCGGAGATCCCTCCTGAACCAAAAATATGAGGCCTTCAGACAAGGGCCTAAGGAAGAGATCGGAGTCACCTATGAGAACTTCCTAAAGATTGTCAACGCCCTCAAGGGCTACGGAAGAGTGTTCACTAATGGTGAACTCAATGACAAATTTCTTAGGTCCCTTACTAAGGAATGGGACACAAAGATCTGCGCCATCAGAGAATTTGGCAGACTAGCAGAAACTGATCCACAAATTCTGTTTGGGAAGCTGATGTCCTATGAGCTTCAGCTGAACACCAGAAAAGCAGAAGAAGAAGCAGAGAAGGCGGCAGCCAAAGAAAAGACTGTGGCTCTAAAAGCCAGTCACTCCAGAAAAGGCAAGGGTGCGGTTTCATACCGTGCCAGGAAAAAGGATGAGGAGGAGGACTCCGAGCCATGCTCCTCCAGCTCAGAGCTGTCGGAGGAGGATTTCTCCCTCATCACTCGAGAGTTCAAGAAGTTCCTCAAGATGAGGAATCAAAGAAAAAGAGACGGCTCCTCCTCCAGGCATCAAAAGAAAAATTATTCTTCTGACAGGTATGCATCTAGACCGAACAAACATCGCTCCGCTGACATTATTTGCTTTGGATGCAATAAGCCAGGACACGTCGTGGCCGACTGCTTTCAAGGCAAGAGAGAAAAAGGGAAAGAAGAGGAGCACAAATCCTCTAGAGATAAGAAGAAGGAGCGGAGCTACATCGCCAAAAGGCCAAAGACACTGAGTGAGTCTGATTCCTCAGACTCCAGTGATGATGAGGAAGCCTACTTCGGGCTGGTGGGTCGCTCTGACTCAGAAGGAGAATGCCCCCCGTTTACTGGGAAGGTAAAAGCTCACACCCCTCTCTCCGACTCCGACTATGATCCTGAGTCTCAGGATGATGAACCTGAGGATAGCCTTTCGGCTCGTGAAGCTGAGCTCCTCGAGAAGTATGAGCTTCTGCTCAACACTTTCGAGGAGTGTCGAAAGAGATTGAAGGCTGAGAAAAAGGAAGTAAAATTCCTTAAGGGTGAGTGTGTTTCCCTAAGGGAAGAGGTCACCAGTTTGATCTCTCTCCGACAGGAGCACCTTGACCTGACCTCAAAGCACTCAGAGTCTCTGAAGCTCCTTGATCTTAAGCAGGAGGAAGTGGACAAGTTGGAAGAACAACTTGCGGCAGAAAGGAAGATCGTCAAGAGCTTCTCTATGCCAAAAACAGTTCTTCCAGTTGTTGATACCTTCTCTGCTCAGGCCAAAGGAGCTGGCTTGGGGCATGTAGGGGTATCTGGTTCCTCCTCCAGGAGAAACAGGAACCAGAGGAAAAATAAGGCCGCCAAGAAGGCCTCTGCTGATGAAAAGGGAAATGCTCTGCTTAGTCCTGTTGCGTTCAGAAAGCCTGGCTTTCCTTGCAACCAACATGACTTTGAGTCAACATTTGGCCATCATTTCCGGCCCTCGGTTGCAAAGCCAAAGAGCCGATATGACAGTTGGACCTTTCCCCGGAACTTCGGTGAGAGTGCCTTCAAGGCACCTTATGAGGAAATCCACATGGGAAATTATGGTCCGTTCTCTAGCGGCCATAATGGAAAGCAGGCACCAAAAGCCAAGCCTGTTATACAGAAGGTGACGAAGTCATGTGACTGCTGTCACCATGAGGCCTCCACCTCCAGATCCAAGGCCCCAGCTGTACCCACCGTTCCCAGGGTAAGGCAGGAGCCTAGGAAGAGGTACAACAGATTCGACTGTTGGTGCTGTGGCAAAGTTGGTCACTTTGCCGTGGATTGTTGGTTTAATCCAAGGTATTACGAGACTCCCTATGTTAGCACTGCGAGGCCGACCACTCGTAGGGTTAACCAACCGAGGGGGAGTGTGCTAACCAGGAATCTAGGACCCAAGTTCGATTGGGTTCCTAAGGCGAGTTAATTTTGTTTTGCAGGAATGTCCAAAGGCCACCAAAACGCCGATATGGTATTTGGACAGTGGATGCTCCCGGCATATGACTGGGACAAGAAGCCTGCTGCGTGATTACACTCCAGTCGAGAATGGACCCAAAGTCATCTTTGGAGGGTCAGATCGAGGAGTCACCAGAGGTTACGGTATGATTTCCAACGGTATAATCTCTATCACCGACGTGGCTTATGTTGAAGGGTTAAACCATAACCTGATCAGTGTAAGTCAATTATGTGATAAAGGTTATGACGTTAAGTTCTACAAGGATAAATGTCTGATAATTTCACGTACCTCTTCTGAGACGGTATTATCAGGCATTAGGAGCAGAAATATCTTCTGCTTAGATTTTCTCAGTATAGATTCATCTACCCCCGTATGCCTTGTGGCAACAGGCAGTGCATCTCTTTGTGATCAATGGCACAAGAGATTGGCACATATTAATTTCAAGACAATTAGTATGCTGTTTTCTAAGAACTTAGTAAGGGATGCCCCAGTATCAAGTGCATCAAAGATAGCCCCTGTCCTGCATGCCAGATGGGCAAACAGACTCGGGCTACCTTTAAGAGCATCGTAGACAAAGACTCTTACCGATGTCTTTACCTTTTACATATGGACTTGTTTGGTCCAATGCAAGTTCATAGCTTGGGAGGCAAGTCCTATACGCTAGTGATAGTTGATGATCACTTTCAGTTTACATGGGTGTTCTTTTTGAAACGAAAGTCAGATACGTTTGACATCTTCACTAGTTTTGTCAAGCAGGTTCAGAACGAATTTAACTGCTCAGTGGTCAAAATCAGAAGTGACCATGGAACAGAATTCGAGTCTGGTGCTATGACAGAATTTTGTGAAGAACAAGGTATCTTTCATGAGTTTTCCTCCCCGCGCACTCCTCAGCAAAATGGAGTTGCGGAGAGGAGAAATAGAACTCTCATTGAAGTCTGCAAGACAATGTTGAAAGACGCCTCTCTCCCGGAATACTTCTGGGCAGAGGCTGTCAATACAGCTTGTCATGTACAAAACCGAGCATTGATCAACAAGCATCATCGTAAGACGCCTTACGAACTACTGAAAGGCAGGAAACCAACCATGGCCTACTTGAGGATTTTTGGTTGCAGATGCTATGTACTGAATAATGGGAAGTACCCGCGTACTAAATTTGGTGAAAAATGCTTCGAAGGCATATTCGTGGGCTATAGTTCCCACAGTCGGGCATATAGGGTCTTCAATAAGAAAACCCTAGTGGTAAAAGAATCAATAAATGTTGTATTTGATGAAGGAAGTTTGCTTAACAGCAATTCTTCCAGTGGTATTCTTGAAGATGCAGGTGCACGACTTGAACAGCTTAGTCTGGATGAGACCGCTAAAGATGACACTCCTAAGTATGTCAAAGTTTCCACCTCCACGTCATTTGAAAATGTTGAAGATCAAAATGGAACAAATCTCCTGGAAGAAAGAGAAGCTCAAGAAGTAGTTGAAGCTCCAGACGCCAGACTTCTAGAGCTCTAGCACGTGAGGGATCATCCTAGAGATCAGATCATCGAAGATCCTCGTGTCGGTGTCAGAACTCGAAGAGGTACCATTAACGAAGTATTGCATCTTAGCTTCCTGTCACAGGTTGAGCCAAAGAAGTTCGACGAGGCGAACAAAGATGCGACATGGATTTTGGCCATGCAAGATGAACTTCATCAATTCGAACGATGCAACGTGTGGACGCTGGTTCCCAGACCACACAAGCAGAATGTGATTGGCACCAAGTGGATCTTCAGAAACAAACTGGATGAACATGGTGTCATCGTAAAGAACAAGGCCAAGCTGGTGGCTCAAGGTTACATACAGGAGGAGGGATTGACTTCGACCAGACCTTCGCACCCGTCGCAAGGCTCGAGGCAATCAGATTGTTCCTGGCGTATGCTTCACACAAAGGATTCACAGTCTATCAAATGGATGTGAAATCAGCATTCTTGAACGGAGACTTGAAAGAGGAAGTATACGTCGCTCAACCCCCAGGTTTTGTCGATCCTACTTATCCCAATCATGTTTATTTTCTTAATAAGGCCTTATATGGGTTGAAACAAGCTCCACGAGCTTGGTATGAGACTTTATCTAGTTTTCTTCTTGAGAACAAGTTCTCTAGAGGTAAAATAGATAAAACATTGTTTCTCATGGAAGTCAAAGGCAAGATTTTGCTGGTGCAAATCTATGTCGATGACATAATATTCGGCTCAACGGACAACAATCTTTGCAAAAAGTTTTCTAAACTTATGCAAGGAAAGTTTGAAATGAGCAGTATGGGAGAGCTCAAGTATTTCTTAGGACTTCAAGTGAAACAGTCTGAGGATGGAATCTTCATCTCTCAGACGAAGTTCACAAATGAACTCCTTAAGAAATTCGGTATGGAGAGTGCATCCTCTATGAGGACTCCAATGGGATCCACTATGTCTCTGGATAAGGATGAGAAAGGTAAACCTTTCGATGAAACCAAATACAGAAGCATCATTGGATCCCTGCTCTATCTTACTGCAAGTAGACCGGATATTATGTTCTCCACATGTGTCTGTGCCCGATATCAGGTGAACACTAAGGAATCTCACTATGTCGCTGCAAAGCGAATTCTAAGATACCTTAAAGGTACTCCTAATCTTGGCTTGTGGTACCCGAGAAACAATGATGTCGAGCTAATAGGCTTTTCAGATGCTGATTTTGCAGGGAGCAGGGATGACAGGAAAAGCACCTCTGGGGCGTGTCAATTCCTCGGCAGGAGGCTTATCTCATGGAACAGCAAGAAACAGAATTGTGTTGCAACCTCCACAGCCGAGTCTGAGTACATCTCGGCAGGAAGCTGTTGCGCACAACTTCTATGGATCAGAAACCAGTTAGCCGACTACGACCTTCAGTTCAAGGAAGTACCCATGTACTGCGACTCCTCCAGTGCAATTGCCATTGCCAACAATCCTGTATCGCACAGCAGAACGAAGCATATTGAAGTGCGCTACCACTTCATTCAGGAGCACGTGGAAAACAAGGACATCTCTCTCTGTTATGTCCCCACGGACAAGCAGATTGCTGATATATTCACAAAGCCCTTAGACGAGGCCAAGTTCAATCTTTTCAAGACTGAATTGGGGATGCTCAATTATGAGGAATGAAGACTACAGAAGCTCCAGGCTCGTGCACGATCTGAGGGGGAGCAAGGAACTCAAGTGTGACCACAGACGCAAGAACTGAGGGGGAGAAAGGGGTCAACTGCAACCGATCTCGATTTGCAGAAGCCGAAAAGGGGGATATTACCCTCTCGGCTAAGCTAAGGTGGCTCCAAGCTTGCTCCCAAGAAATTGGTATTGGTAATGGATAACTCACTCAACTCAATTTTAAGTTTATGGTTTTCATTCCCATTTGCTCTATTCACCTTAGCTTGTAGGGTTTAGGCTTATTCAAATAGGGGGAGATTGTTGGGTATTGTATCCACAATGTACCTGATTTGAAGAAGCCCCTGGACAAGCTAAGGTCAATAGACAATGTATTTGATAACATCTTTCAAGTTGTACTTGCAGTTATTCCACGCAAAGTGCACACCAATGTCAGGGTGCAGTAGGTCAATATACACGGGTCTGCACGACGTAATCCCTCATTGAGCAGATCAGTGTGTTGGCCTACGTGTACTCTCTCTGTTGGAGTGCACTTACGTTCAAGTACAGGGCTGTGATCTTGCAGGAGCAGACAAGGAGCAAGGATGGGTCAAGGAGCAGCTCGTGGGCGGAAAGACGAAAATTCGTCTAAGTATAATTCGACGAGAATCACCAAGTGATTCTCGCCGATTCGGCGAGAATCACTAGTGATTCTCGCCGATTCGGCGAGAATCACTAGTGATTCTCGCCGAATCGTCGAGAATCATTAGTGATTCTCGCCGACTCTTTCCGGCTACCTCAAAACGGTGCCAAGTAAGATTCGGCGAGAATCACTAGTGATTCTCGCCGAACCCATCGCAGAGCAGATCCTGAATACCAAGTTACATTCGTTGAGAATCAAAAAGTGATTCGTCGAGAATCACTAGTGATTCTCGACGAATCGTCGAGAATCACTAACTGATTCTCGCCGATTCGTCGAGAATCACCTGTGATTCTCGCCGATTTTTACTTGGCGTTTTCTCTGGAAACTGCTGGACCGGATTCTGCCGCTGGACTATTTTGAATCGGTTTTCGGGATTTGTCTTGTGGGTCCCACAACGGTCAAATTAGTAGTATCTACAGTATATATATACGGGTATTTTGAACTGTAGACAGACAGAAAGAAGCCGAGCAAAAACCTAGACCTAAAATCGCGATCTTCACTCCGCCGCCGCCGTCGCGCTCGAGCTAGTTGGTCGCCGTCATCGATCGGGATTCCTTCGTGATCTCCGGAGACAGAAGCTTAGCAAAGCTTGAGTCTCACGAGTCTATCCAGAGATCCCTTGTCTCTCGATTTGTTGACCGGGAAAAACTCCCCCGTCCGAATCGATCGAGACGACCGATTCTAGAGTGACCGTTGGTAGACCTAGTTTGCTTCGCTACGAAGTTTGGATCTCAAAGTACTGCAGCCGCGCACCTTCGTTGCCGCCGATCCCGAACCAAGCCGCCGCTCAGATTGCCGCCGCCGGTTCCGGGGAGATCCTCTCCAAGAGAGACCAAGGTTGTAGACTCTTCGTTGACTTCACGAACACGTTGTCGAACGAAGAGGAACACCGAAGTCTCCAAACGAAGTTTGTATCTCGTGTACATTCTATTTTACTTTTGTTGTAAAGGAACGATTGTTCCGTGTTGTAAGGGTTGGGTGCAACCCGGTTTGTGGGAGTGTTGACTCCTACGTGTGAAAGGGTTCCTTCCGTTAGTGCAAGGATTGGATTTCAATCCTGTTGGAGAAGTGACCGAGTCGTCCCTTGTTGGGAGATAGGTCGAAGTGGGAAAGTGGATGTACCCAAGTCGGGGAACCACTATAAATTGCCTGTGTATTCTGTGTGCTGTGCCTTTTATTTTTATTATGCAGGTACATTCGTAAATTCCGCATAAGCATTGCTCGTCACCTATTCCCCCCCCCCCCATAGGTGAACTTTGTTGACACTAGGTGGACTTTCAGTTTTCTTGTGGCACGGGAATGTTACAGTACGAATGTTGGATTAGGGTGCGAAAGGCTTGGGATTGTGATGTGCTAAGGCTTGACTTGTCTCTATGGTCAGCCGACTAGCCTGTGACGTTGCAAAGTCATGTGTAGAGAGTGTTCCGCGAGACAAGTCCCCTTATATGGAACTGACGAGAACGCCGAGCTTTGGGCAAGCCCGGACGATTCCTGCTGGGTCCTGTTGGGTCTCCTTCAGTGGACTTTATCCCTATATTAGACCCGAGCCTGGGTCGTAGCGAACGGGTCGGGTCTAGTAAGGGTTTTGTTAGATTGTTTGTGTTTGCGGCTTGTATGTCGTTTCGAGGAATTTAGAGTACCCTTCTATTTGCGACATTTATGTCATTTGGTTGAATTTATAATAGCCTTGTGTTTGCGTGTTGTATGTCATTTGTGGGAATTTAGAGTACCCTTGTGTTTGTTGTATGCCTTTTTGGGGAAATTAGAGTTCCCTTGTGTTTGCGGCTTGAATGCCGAAGGGGAAATTTTAAGTACCCGATGTGATGATGTGATAGAAGCATACGCTTTAGGGCACCTTGGGTGAAACCCAGGATTACATTCATGCCGCATTGTAGACCCCTTTTATTATATGCTCAGTATAGAAACATGTTTGCTCTATGAGACATCCAAACCTGTTTTATAGCTTTAAATGTATTTGTATTGTTTCATACAAAGTGCTGACCTGCAGGGTGATGGAGTGCCTTGGGGTCCTTTAGGGGCGGCAGGGAGGAGATGTGTTGGTTACACAGTTGAGGTTAGCCTTTGCTGACAAAAGTTAGAACCAAATTTTTATAGGGCAAGGATCGCAAGTAGGAGCAAGCTCGCCGGCCAAAAATGTAACGACCCTAGGCCCGAGCTCAAAGGCCCATGGTCTTGTCTCGTTCTGGACATCGCTACCATGCTGCAGCCCAAGCACCCCAAAGCCTCTCCGCGCCTGTTTCTCGGCCGCTATGCATTGTTGAGGCCAGGTATTGAACCCGCAACCCCCTTGATAGGAAACCTTCAACAGTTCCTATCACTAACTGAGTTGCAGCTCAATTGGTGATGAGAAGTGAAAGAACTCCATAGTTAAGCGTGCTTGGGTGAGATTAGTACTGGGATGGGTGACCTCCTGGGAAGTCCTCGTACGGCCCAACTTAACTGTCGAGTTCGCTCATCAAAGGGAAGTTGTGGCCACCAACAACCAGCCAGTGGGCTGGACAGTGGTTGGGGTGCTTGGGCTGCAGACCAGTAGCGTCGCCTAGAGCGGAGCCGTGACACTGTCACGTTGGATCGGCTAGGCTCGTTACAAAAAAGGCCTAAGCTGCATGAAGCGATCTTTCTATTATTTGCATGTATTCTAATTGAATGTTATGCTCCCAGAAATGTAATCCGGCTTGCATGTCGAGGTAGCTTAGGAGTGCATGTGCATGTTATTATTGTTTAATGATGCTTAAGTCTTGGACTTATGATGTGTAAGGCCCTATGGCCATTTTGATACTCTTTGTTTTATGGATAACTTCTAGTCTTGATTTTAAGTTTCTACTATTGATGTCTGAGTTTTGAGTTTTGGTAGTTTACATATCATCTTTTAATGCTGAAGATGTGGAGTCTGTATGTTGTGGGGACCCAGCCGGACCAATATTATACTGTCATTACATCGGAGGTGTTACACAATCACTTTTACTTCTTGCATCAACACGCAACCAAGTCCAACGTGCGATGCGTCCATATACACAACATACTCTATTCCTTTAGTAGTCAAGGTCAACATCGGAGCAGTGCACAATCTCCATTTCAATTCTTGAAAAGAATATTGGCACTTATCGCTCCAGACAAAATCTGTGTTCTTCTGCGTAAGCTTAGTCAGCGGTGCATAAAACGTAAAGAAACCCTCCACGTACCTCCTATAATATCTTGTCAACCCTAGGAAACTTCTTATCTCTTTGGGTGTGGTAGGTCTGTTCCAATCCAATACAATAACTATCTTCTCAGAGTCCATAAAAATTTCGTCCTTATTAACCACATGACCCAAAAAGGAGACCTGAGGAAGCCAAAACTCACACTTGCTTAGTTTGGCATACAACTTATCCTCCCTCAAAGCAGACAACACTAAACACAAGTGTTGGGCATGCTCTTCACCACTGCGGGAGTATACCAAACATCATCTATAAATACGACCACAAAACGGTCCAGGAAATCCTTGAACACTCTATTAATCATGTCTACTAAGGCAGAGGGTGCATTAGACAATCCAAAGGACATCACCAAGAACTCAAAATGTCCATGCCGAGAACAGATGGCAGTTTGTGTGATATCTGTCTCACCAATCCTCAACTGTTGGTAGCCTGAATGAAGGTCAATCCTCGAAAACATAATGGTACCACAAAATAGATCAAATAAGTCATCTATCCTCGGCAAGAGTTACCTGTTCTTGAGAGTTACCTTATTCAATTCTCTGTAATCAATGCATAGCGTCATCAATCCATCCATTTTCTTCATGAATAGCACAAGAGCACCCCACAGTGAAGAACTTGCTCTAATGATTCCATTCTGCAACAACTCATCCAAATGGGTACGCAACTCTTCTAGCTTATGCGATGCGATACAGTACGGTGTCTTAACAATAGGATGGATACCCAACTCCAAATCTATAACAAACTCCATACCCCTCTTAGGTGGAAGACCGGAAGATTATCTAGGAAAACATCTGGAAACTCACGCACTACCGAAACATCCTCGACACGGGCCAAACTTCTAATGGTTCCCAAAATAGAAACCAAATAAGCAAAATAGCCGGAATCTATAAGCTTCTGAGCACATATTGCTGAAACAATCGGGGAATCCTAGCGCGGGTAACCATAAACACTACCGGGTTGGTTGTTGTCCATCTTGAAGTCCAAGCGCTTGACCTTACAATGAATGACCACATCATATCTGGGTAACCAATCCATGCCCAAGATCACATCAAAATATTCCAGGTCTATCACCTTCAAATCAGCAACAACTATGAAATTGCCTAATAGAATTTGAAAACTCTGAATACCTTTGTCCGACACCAAAGAATAACCAGAGGGAACTTGACATGAAATACATCACCAGCACGATTGAGGGTCAAATGATGATGCTCAACAAATTCCGTAGCCGGAAATGAGAGGACATCACTGGAATCAAAGAGAACGCTTGCCCAATGGTTCTTTACCTTAAACCTTCCTATAAAATCGCACACGTAACTAGCAGAAGAACATCGAGACTACAACTATGAGCTAAAAAAGAAGAAACCAAAACTAGGTTAGAATATAACCTGAAATCACTTGGGTAGGCGTCTGAGCTTCCTCCAAAGACACCACGTTCAGCTTGCCATTCCATTTGTCCAAGTGCTGCTGTGGGGGCATGTCCTGGAGTGGAATTGGCTGCAGTGTGGGCTGGGACTATAGGCACTTCGACTTGAAATGACCCTTCTGTCCGCAATGGATTAGCCCCTTTCATTTCCCCAACATTGGGCTACATCATGCCCCTTCCGTTTATACGAAGAACAAACCAAATATCCCTTAGGAGCGCCCTATATCGCATGCAATTTCTTCTGCTTCTGAGCTCCTATCCTATTATAACATCTCTCAAATGGATGGACTGACCAACCACATAAACTGCACACTTCTTTGCTTCTTTTTCTGGAAGCAGAACTAGAGTCTCTAGAGCTCTTACTCTCATCTGCCATCCTCGTATCTTTCTTCATCTGCTGAGCTCAATTCTTAACATTATCAATACCCTCAAACTTAAGAATTTCTTCTACTGCCTAAGTATAGCTCTTAGATCCATAAGCAGAGGCTAGTTACTGGAACTCACTCCTAAGGTTAGCTAGAAAATGCTTAACTCTATTAGCTTCAAAGGATACCAAGTCCGGGGCAAACCGGCTTAACTTAATGAATTCCACTTCATACTCACTGACTGTGAGTTTCTCTGCTTCAGATGCAGAATGTTATTCATCAATCGGTCTAGCTCGACAGACGGCAGAAACTTCTTCAACAGCAACACCTTGAAGGATTCCCAGGAACACCCATCCTTAAGATTTTCCTTCTCTCTAAACCACCAGCTCTTTGTCAAACCATTCAACCGGTAGGCAGCGACCATCACTCTATAGTCACCAAAAACTCCCGAGTAAGAGAACAACTGCTCGATAGCTATGATGTAATCATCCAAGGTCATAAAATATGCTCTACTATCATAGGTAGGAGGTCCTAATAACTGGAAATGCAATATAAAATTCACCTAAGATGGAAACACAACTAGGGGCACCAGTGGAGCAGGAGGAACAAGAACGACCTGACCCATAATAGGGTCTTGCATTCTAATAGGTTTCTCGAAAACCACGGACAGTAAGGCCTGGAGCTGCGACTGTATCTACAACATTTGCCTAAATAGGGCCTCATTACTCTTTAACAGTCTTTCTATCACGGCCTCATTCTGAGCTTTAGACGACTCGCCCTCATATTGGGGAGTCCATCTCATCATAGGACGTCTCGACATTCAAATAACACAATTAATAACTAACCAAAACATAGCATACCGCTAGAACTACACAACTTAGTTCTAACCATACATGTGCAAATACTTTCTTAAGCTGCTAACTTGCTCTGGAAATTTCATTCATGATGTCTTGCCTAAACTTAGGATGATACTGTCATTCTACTGACTCCTGTACCTCAATAATGAATGCATGAATTCTTATTCTTCTCTTTGACTCAAACCATGTGTGTATATATGCTTGGCATGTGTGCTAATGCTAGGTTATGCCATGTATGTCATGCTATGAATTCTAAAAAAGCCTTAATGCATGTTATGAGCGGCGTACATAAGAAATATTATGCCACCCATACTATATAATATTTCTTGTAACGAAAAGAAAAATCTAATGTGCATTCATTTGATGATTGTTATACATCCCATACTACATAACTGTCACATGTTGCCTCCTATGAGGATACATATACGAACACATATTATGCATCCCATACTACATAATATGCCCGATATACTTTTGTCATGCTTATGAGTGTAGCATTTATGCTTTAGCCAAGATTTACTGATGACACATCAATGTGTGTATGCAATGGGACTGGACAACTAACACTAACGAGAGAGAGTCATTCGACCAATTATCAAATAACCTATCCCTATGATACCAACTGTCATAACCCGTATTTTCTCTGCTTTTAACGTTATATCAGAGTAAGAGAAATTGCACGTCATGATGTCACTTCATCAGGGGATAACTGCAGACGCATAAGCAAAACTATAACTTAACACTCTTATGATAGATCCACAAGTTATTAAGTTAAAAAAAGTTAAAGTTTAAGAGAATAGATGTATCCCTCGTCTCTGTAGATCATCTAGTCCATGAGAAAAAAAATAAATATACGCTGCAGAAAGTACTTTATTTACAATATTAGACGTCCTACGTGAGTATAAACATCCCCAAAGCACAACTCATGATATGCAAGACTCTAGATTTATCATAAGTACGGAAATAGCTTTTACGTAAGTTAAAATTTTGTGACTTTAGATTTGAAATATGACATGAATAAGATAATACTAATATTACTTTTGTACTTTAAAATATATAACAAGCAACCTAGCATAAAACCTTCATAGAGAGCAAGTACAACCAACCAAAAAAGTCAAACTAGCAGCTAGCAAAGTATTCAACATTTCAAAAGAAAACTACCAGTGGGCGTCAACAACCTGACACAAACCCACTAAAGTATGTATGTTTGAACTAAACCAAAAAAAACAATAACTACCTCACAAAGGGGAGGAAAACCACTGCAACCACTACAACCAAAAAGCTACCACCAAACCTAGCCGCTCAATCGGCTACTGCTCAGAACCTGAGGCATTCACAAAAACATAATAACTCAACAAAAAAATACAAGTGGCCATAGAATTTAAACAATAGATGAAAATAGAAAATCAAAGGGTTACCAATCCATGATAGGATAGCTATAAGGAAACACCAACACTCAACCATTAGGAGAATGGGGAGGAAGAACTCATAAGGGTAGAATATCCCAAACAGCAACAAGTGCGATAAAGGTCAAAACTTTAATAACAGATGCGTAAGTACGTGCATAAATAAAAGAAGTTGGTTAATTTATCATTTGGAGAGCAAAATAATGGACAAGTCCGTCACAAGCGGTGGAAGGGACCTAACCAACTCACCAATTGCAACAACTTTATAAAAAAAAACACCGGCAAAGTCTGGCACTTACGGTGAAAGGGACATACCCAATACACCAATAACAAAGCTTCACAAGGGCCCAAGTAAAGTTGGTCTTATACCTTGACACACCCAAAACTAGGGAAAAATCGGCACCTGCGATGGAAGGGACCTACCCAACACACCAACAGTCACAAACCCAAACAGGGCACTAAAGGCCCAAACACTTTAAAACCGATAAAAATATCAACCAACACTAGTTTACTTTAATGAAATAAGGAAGAAAACCCCGAAAATCACCCTAAGGCCCAATCCTGACGAATTGAACTTAATTCGGCGAAAATTAACCAAGCGTACGCAAATTCGTCGAGTATACTCGACGAATTCAGTAAAAGTTCGATGATTTTTACTTAACAAAACTACGCTACTTGCAATATACGACGAAACCGCAAAATTTCCCAAGTCCACGGAAAAGCGGCAAGTTAACTCGACTTCGCGTTGAGTGCATTCAATGCACAAACTCAACGATTCTGCCTTCACTCAACGCCTCTTTGAGTACACTCAATGCCGCGTTGAGTGCATTCAGCGCACTCAACGCTTTTACTTAACATAGATAGAGACACTCAACAACATCAGTTATATTCTTTGACTCAATGATTAACATTCGACGAATTGAACTTACTCTAAAATATCACTCAACCCTAGGGTTTATTACTCGATGAATGCAGCATCACTCAACGCCATGTATCATACCCAACGAACTCAATGCCTGATACTCGATCAATTTTGAAACACTCAACGCCAAACATTACCCGTCAAAATTTCAACGGATACTCGAAAAATTTGATTATGCTCATACTAATACTCGCTGAAATTTACTTGGACTAATTCCAACTAAATCTAACGAATTTTATTCCCCATATACGATAAATTTATACTTAAAATACTTTTTATACAACAAAAAGAAATTGGCTTAAGCCTGTTGTTCTAAACTTGACCAATTACCCTTTTCTAACAATAAAAATCCGGCATATAGCCTAATAAAATTAATACTTTTATCAAATAGTTTTACTCGGCTCTACCAGAAAATTGACTAAGCAATTCCTTGCCGGAAAAACTACATGGTCTAGCAGATCGACAAAGGCCAAACTAAACGTTACCCTACTGATATATCCATGGAGAAAAGAAAGGTACTGAATCATACAATAGGAAGAAAGAAACTTGGCATGGGGAAGAAGTCACCACTTCCCTCGATCCGGCCGAAAATTGGCCACACAACGCTCCTCCTCAAGGGTTTGGCCGCAAGAACGCCTAAGCAACAAAACCTGAAACTTTTCAAGAGGAGAGAAGGTCAAAACAGAATACCCCAATCTATAATAGTCCAAGAAACGGGAAAAACTCACCGTAGAAATGTAGATCGCAGTGTGAGCAATCCGAAACTACCCTCCAACAATGATTTCGTGCACCGGAGCTCCTAAAATAGACGACCAAAGTCTCTCCAAAGATCGCCTCTTTCTCTCTTTCGCAAAATAGTCGGCGGTTTCAGGGAGAAGACGATGAATAGGGTTTACATCTAATCAGAGGCTATTTATATGAAATAGACAATATAATGTAATAATATATTATTATTATAATAAAAACGTCCAAATGACCATAACTCGCACTAATTTAGATTTCTAAGAAAATCGTACCGTAGCTAAATATTGACGCTATGGATCTAACGACGAAGTTGAAATCAAAATCCGACAAACAAAACTCAGGTAAAACACAACGCAAAGATAAAATGTCACCACATCCCTATAAAAAGCTCCACCGAGTCACCAAAACAGACCTGGCTAGAGAGGGAAGGTGTACAACCAACCCAAAATCAAGCACACAGGAAAACCCACTGAGTAACCCATGCTCCAACAAATTACATCCGTTATCTATGCGTCAACGTATCGCCCTGACGTCAAAAATACGTCACTGCGGGAATTAAAATAAACTCCGAAAAATCATGTGCATTACACTAATGGGTTCTTATAAAAGGGATAAGCATAATACCATAGCCGTCACATCGTTCACCTTGCTGAGCCGTTCCTTTGCCAAACCTGATGCGGAAGGAGATCGCCATAGCCGGACCTTCTGGAGGAAAGTCTTCTTTTTTATCTTCCCTGTAAAGAACAACACCAACAAGGAGAAAGATGTCGTCAAGGAGAGTGACAAGATCCATGGCCGGAACAGCCGGAAACGAGGTGAGCTTACTACCCTCTCTCTTGTTGTTGCATATATAGTTATTTTCTATGAGAGAGGTCGACTTAAAAGGGTTTTACTTGTGATATGAAGATCTCCTAGGTAGAGACCATGCTAAGGCTTGTGCCCTAGATATTTGATGTCTTTAATCTCTCCTCTCTTCTTTATGAAGATAGTGGACTTGGTTTAGTGAAGAGAAATGGTCTATTGAGGGTGAATAGGGGGGTGGAGGAAGTTCTGCATATATTTTTAATTAAAGGTATAAAGGAAGAAGATGAACTGATGTCATTCATCTTGCTATAACATGCATGCAGAAATCTGTATTCTGTGCGTAACAAACTTCAAAGCCGTTTTCAGGTATATTATGACCATATCTGGGATCCTGAATAAACAAGAAAGTCGTAGCCCTTGGAAATTCCTTTGCAATGGATGGTTACATGTTTTCATCTAGTCCTGTAGAATCGGAAATGTCCAGTCAAATTTGCTGCACAGTCAAGTCTTAAGTACATGTTCTCGGGTTACTGTGGATCCGGGTTAGAATTTGGTAGAGAGGTTATAGTAAATTAACAATAAGATTTACTGAACATAATTTATGGATGTTTCTAATAAATAGAGGACTGATGGGATAGATCCTTAATAAAGTAAATAATGTTGAGGTTTTGGTAGACTTAGCTTATACGTGATCGTGATAAACAATTGGTTTGGTGGAAAACGGTTGTACCAATGATTTGAAGGAGGTTGACAAACAAATGGTTTGGGTAAGCTTGTGAACATATAAATTTATACGTTTGATTGTACAGATAAAATTCTTGTGGAAGTATCATTGATTGTGAATGCCTGGCTTTAAGAATAAATTGGATGAGGTTAATGCATGGCAATGTGATAAGATGATTAATGGAATGTGTATAATAGTCCACTGCCTAGAGTTGTGTCTCTCTACGGATAGTAGTGTGGGAATTGGTATATTATATAGGATGGCTTGCCTCCTTTGTAAATGATGAACCCTTGTGTGGTACGGAAATGTGGAAGGGTTGGAAGTGCGTGTGTGTTTGTCGCACAATAATTATGTGTTGAAACGGGACTCAGTGAGGAGCCCTTGGGTGCTGTTGAGCACTGGAGTGTTGATGGCAAGGCCATGTGGAATTGCATGCGGTTTGAGTTTGCACGCGGTGTCATAATCTTGGGTTAAGGATAGTGTGGCAGGTCTATGGGCTTGCCAGTCATCACACTGACGGGAGTTGATATTTAGACTTCAGACGGTGGGCTTGGTCCTCAGTTCTAATTCCTGGGACTCTTCGGTGCCAAGTGGATGGTTGGGCTTGGCCTTTTGGTTATATGCTCCCATAAGCTCCTTCTGTGCCACGATGATAGGCCAACATAGGGATATGATCTTGGTGCACATCTACCCGAGACCCTTCTGATCCATAGTATGCATGTGAGCTACACTCTTGTGTTCGTACCATTGAGGCGTACGGAGGCCTACACTTGGTAGTGTTGGGTTTTTGGGGATGGCACAACACTTGTACACCAAGCGAAAAAAGAACAAGAAAAAAACCCAAACGAGTTCGGATCTAGCAATATTCATGATTCAAGAAGTAAAGTATGCTGTAATAAAATTAACTTTGAGGGAATGAGTCAGAACTCAACCTAAAAGCTCTAGAAAAATTAGGTCGGCCACACAGTGGCTCGAGTCTTGAGCGCAGAAAGTATATCCGCGCCTCTACAGTAACCCACATGATCGGGAGAACCCACAACAACTTGTCACAAAAGCGCTATGTTGTGAGAGTACTCTCAGCGTCTCCATAGACTGCTAGATCTGTTGAAGGAGATGCGGCGACGACACTCACCAGGAAGCCGTTCCGCCTTTCGTTGCGCCGATCCCGATCCCCGCCACCGACGGAAGAGTTCCGCCGCCGTCGTGTTTGCTCCGTCGACCGCCTTTTCTCCAGCGACTGTCGCTGGTGCTGCTCTTCCTGGCGCGGACCTAGCAGTCCGTGGAATAGCCGAGGTGCGGTCTTCTCCTTCCCGATAATCCGTGCGACGGATAGATCGGTGTTCTCCCGCTTGTGTGGACTTCTGCAGAAACGTGGACACTATTCCATGTAGAACTCGCAACTAGCAAGTAGATAAAGTTTGGAGCATCTCCGTTGGGTTGTGACTCAACGCCACCGAGGTAATTTTTGCCTAGTTTTGCTAACTTCTTGATTCAACGTTCATAGCCCGATCCACATCTCTTTGGGTTTTTCTTGATGTTTATTTTTCCGCTGCGTGCACAAGCGTTGTGCCAACCCTATAGAGAAACCCAACAGTGGTATCAGAACCAGGTTGCGGCCATGATCGTTGTTTTGGAAGTTTGTTATTCCAGTGCGTGTAAACCTAGGGATTTAGAAGTGTTCTAAATGTCTAGATTTAGTCTTGGTACCTCGCCAAGAACGATTGAAATTTCGGTGGATTTCTAAGTGTTAGAAATTGTGATCTCCTTAGTAGTAACCATCCCTCGATTTTGTTTTGGATTCTGAATCCAACAAAGAGAGATGAGCTTGTCTACTGCTTTAAGTTGAGCTGTCTTTGCCTTTGTCCAATGCATATAAATCTGAGGATTTGGAAATTTCCGGATGTTCAGATTTAGCCCTTCCTTCTATCAAATGTTGATGGTGTCAGGATGTGCACATAAGGGATGCATGTGGTTTTAGAAGAATTGTTTTTCTTTGGATGTGCACGTCGATCAAATGTTGATCATGGTTAATTGTTAACCTATATTTGAAATCCCTTCATCAAATATTAAGTGTTCGGATGCCTTCCGATGGATGACACTCTTCCTGCCACGATCGATGAAGTGTGGGCTTGCCAAAGCAAGGTGCATCAATCTATCTTGGTAAGGGTGCGAGCGGATAATTGTGATATCCCACTGTCGACATCGGGTCCAGCTTAACTAGGTGACCTCAAAGGTTGAGTGCCTAGAGGCATAGGGTTGGCATGCACCATATGATGGATGCGAATAAGGAGTTATTCACCAACCATACAAGAATTGCATGAGGATGCAATTGGCAAGCGTTGCCTACCTAAATAACCGCATCGTGAGAGGAACGCCAAAGCGGACTCATAGTGTTGGTGAAATACGGATCTTGTCCACTAAGAGAGTAGCTCGCATGAACTCTTCGAATTGCTAGTGAGGGCTATCTTTTCGAATAAAATAGTGGGAGTATTTTAATTGAAGTCCTAATTAGAATAAATTGCAATTGAAATTTAGGTACTGATTTTATTCTGCATAAATTCTTGTAGAATTCCATGGCAAGCGTTGCGCACTCCACGTTGTCTCTGAGAGCCATCCTTGAGAAGGATAAGCTCAGTGGGACAAATTACATGGACTGGTATAGGAACCTGAGAATTGTTCTCAGGCAAGAGCGAAAGCTCTATGTCTTGGAAGAAGAAGTCCCTGAGGTGCCGACCGGGAACTCTTCCCGTGCTGAGAAAGATACTTATAAGAAGTATACTGACGATGCTTTGGATGTCGAGTGCCTTATGCTTGCCACCATGAACTCTGAGCTTCAGAAGCAACATGAGAACATGGGGTGCAAGGAGATTGACGAGCATCTCAAGAAAATGTTTCAAGGGCAGGCTCGTCAAGAGAGGTTCGACATCACGAAAGCGTTGTTTCAGTGCAAGATGGGAGTTCGAGACTCAGTAGGGACTCACGTACTCAAGATGATTGGGTATATAGAGAACCTTGAAAGGCTGGGTTTTCCTCTTGGTCAAGAGTTGGCCACGGATCTGATCCTGCAATCGTTGCCGGACAGTTATGAGCAGTTTGTCTTGAACTACAACATGAATGAGATAGACAAGACACTGCCCGAACTCCTAGGCATGTTGAGAACTGCCGAAATCAACATGAAGAAGGCCAAGCCTGCCAGCCCCATACTGATGGTGCATAAGGGCAAGGGCAAAGCCAAGGGCTCCAAGAAGACGAAGGTAGGACCTAAGTCATATCTTGAGCCCAAGTCTTCAGCACTGATGAAAAAGAAGAGCACGGTGAAGGAAGGAAAATGCCACCACTGTGGCAAGGCTGGTCATTGGCGGAGGAACTGTCCTTCGTATATTGAGGGTCTGCAGAAATTGAGGGGAGGTATGACTTCCGCTTCTAATGTTTACGTTATAGAGATAAACCTTTCTGCTCCTTCATCTTGGGTATTGGATACCGGATGTGGTTCTCACATTTGTACAAATGTGCAGGAACTGGGAAGGAGAAGATTGCTGAGTAAAGGGGAGGTGGACCTCCGCGTCGGCAATGGAGCAAGAGTTGCTGCTGTAGCCGTAGGAGTTTACCGTCTTTCTTTTCCCAGTGGGCTTGTAATAGAACTAGATAACTGTTATTTTGTTCCGGCGATAACTAGAAACATTATATCCATTTCATGTTTGGACATGATTGGATTTTCTTTTATAATTAAGAATAATTGTTGTTCTATATTTAAGAATGATGTTTGTTATGCTGTAGCCCAATTGTTTAATGGTCTTTATGTTTTGAACATGCACCATCTGATCTGTAATGTAGAAAACAATAAAAGACTAAGAACAAATGATTCGAACCCTACTTTTCTCTGGCATTGTCGTTTGGGCCATATCAACGAGAAGCACATATCCAAGCTACATAGAGATGGACTTTTGGACTCATTTGATTATGAATCATTTGAGTGATGCGAATCTTGTTTGTTAGGCAAGATGACTAAAGCTCCTTTCACTGGTTATACTGAGAGGGCTGAGGATCTCTTGGGTGTTGTACATATTGATGTATGCGGACCCATGAGTTCCATGGCTAGAGGAGGGTATTTTTACTTTGTTACATTTACTGATGATTTCAGTAGATACGGATATGTGTATCTTATGAAGTGCAAATCCGAGACCTTTGAAAAGTTCAAAGAGTTCAAGAATGAAGTAGAAAACCAGTTGTGTAAAAGGGTTAAAGCACTCTGATCTGATCGAGGTGGCGAATACCTGAGTCATGAGTTCCGTGATCATCTGAAAGAGTGTGGTATTGTATCACAGCTCACTCCACCTAGAACACCACAACATAATGGTGTGTCTGAGAGGAGAAATCATACTCTGTTAGACATGGTACGTTCGATGATGAGTCATCTAGACTTGCCTGTTTCCTTTTGGGGTTTTGCTTTAGAGACTGCTGCAATGACATTGAATCGCGCTCCAACTAAAACGGTTCTGAAGACACCATATGAGATATGGACTGGGAAGCGTCCTAGTATGTCGTTCATTAAAATTTGGGGCTGTGAGGCATACGTGAGATGTTAAATGTCTGACAAGATGGAACCCAAATCGGATAAATGTTATCTGGTGGGATATCCTAAGTAAACGAAAGGGTATTACTTTTACCTACCGTCTGAGGGCAAAGTGTTTGTCGCAAGGACTGGTGTCTTCTTGGAGAAAGAGTTCTTATCAAGAAAGACTGAAAAGGTAGAGCTTGAAGAAGTTCAAGAACCACATGTAGTGAATGAACCGGAATTGGATTCTGAGACAGGACTAAAAGATGTTGTAGCTAGAGAACCTGCTCAGGGAACACAAGTCCTACGTAGATCTGGTAGACCGAGGTTTGAGCCTGAGAGATATGGATTTCTCGTGTCTCAAATAGGTAATGTGTTGCTCATGGATCATGATGATGAACCAGCAACCTACCAAGAGGCTATGAATGGACCGGACTCCGACAAATGGCTTGAGGCTATGAAATCTGAAATGGACTCCATGTATGCAAACCAAGTTTGTAACTTGGTGGAACCACCTGAAGGGGTTCGACCCATAGGGTGCAAGTGGGTCTTCAAGAAGAAGACCGACATGGATGGGAATGTACAGATGTTCAAAGGGCGACTAGTGGCTAAGGGTTTCAAGCAAATTCATGGTATTGACTATGATGAGAACTTTTCCCCTGTTGCCATGGTAAAGTCCATTAGGATATTGCTTGCTATTGCTGCGTATTATGACTACGAGATCTGGTAGATGGATGTCAAAACGGCTTTCCTTAATGGAAACCTCCTTGAGGAAGTGTATATGACACAACCCGAGGGTTTTGTATCCCCAGATGAAGCCACTAAAATATGCAAGCTGAATAAGTCCATTTATGGACTGAAACAGGCCTCTCGAAGTTGGAATCTTCGTTTTGATGAGAAAATCAAAGAGTTTGGTTTCATCAAGAATGAAGATGAGCCTTGTGTTTACAAGCGAATCAGTGGGAGCATTGTTGTCTTCCTCATATTGTATGTAGATGACATACTGTTGATTGGGAATGGCATTCCTACCCTGAAAGTTGTTAAGAACAACTTAGGGAACTGCTTTTCAATGAAGGATTTGGGTGAAGCGACTTATATACTCGGTATTAAGATCTATAGAGATAGATCGAAGAAGTTGCTGTGTTTGACCCAGAGTACGTACATCGAAAAGGTGTTGAAGCGGTTCAACATGCTTGAGTCCAAGAAAGAATTTTTGCCCATGTCTCATGGTGTGAATCTCTCTAAGGACCAGTGTCCAAAGTCTTGTGAAGATAAGGACCGCATGAAGTTGATTCCATATGCTTCGGCAATTGGATCAATTATGTACGCGATGTTATGTACTCGACCCGATGTCTCCTTTGCTTTGAGCATGACTAGCAGGTATCAGTCAGACCCCGGTGAGTGTCACTGGATTGCAGTCAAGAATATCCTGAAGTACTTGAGAAGGACTAAGGACGTGTTCTTGGTGTATGGTGGAGAGGAAGAGCTCGTTGTAAGTGGTTACACGGATGATAGCTTCCAAACTGATCGAGACGACTCCAAGTCTCAGTCAGGTTTTGTGTTTTGCCTGAATGGAGGAGCTGTAAGCTGGAAGAGTTCCAAGCAAGAGACAGTTGCTGATTCTACAACAGAGGCCGAGTATATCGCAGCAGCTAATGCGGCGAAGGAGGATGTATGGATTAGGAAATTCATCGGCGAGCTTGATGTAGTTCCTAGCATTGTTGGTCCCGTAGTTCTCTACTGTGATAACAATGGTGCAATTGCACAATCTAAGGAACCTAGATCTCATCAGCGCTCCAAGCACATACTCCGGCGTTTTCATCTTATTCGTGAGATTGTCGAACGAGTAGATGTAAACATTTGCAGAGTGCCGACTGAGGAAAATATTGCGGATCCGCTGACAAAGCCTCTCACGCAGAGAAAGCATGATGGTCATACTAGATCGATGGGTATACGATACCTAAATGATCAACTTTAGCGAGAATCTTGTGGGTTGCATGTAATCTTGTATTTTGTTGGCTGTTTGTTCATATGATGAACTGTGTACCTAGTTTTTCTTTTACAATTAATGGCAAGTTCTTTTATTATGTCTTTTTCTATATGATAGTTAAATGTTAACATAATAGATATCCTTAGAATGTTCGCTTCCATGGGACATCAAGTACGTGACTTGAATGTGAGAGCCCATGATTTATTTGAAGCTTCATTCTTAAAGGTCCCTGGTCGAGTATCATCATAGAAGCTAAGGGTGATGATGGTACATAAAGGCTAGCACGTGCGTTGACTGATGACTGGTTCTCACAGGTCATGATATTGTGATATCAAGTCATCACGTGGGTACTTGTTAGTGAACAAGTTGTACTGGACAGACCCAACCTGAGACTACTCTGTGGATTGTCATCCAATCGTGTCACGAGTAGGTCTCAATTGACAATGGTGTTGTGATCCTTTGACCTGAAGTCACAGCATTCATCAAGTGAGGAAGAGCGTGCTTTGATGCCATCTAAAGTCTTCCTTGAGAAAGGTTGATGATAAGGGTGGTTGTTGGGCATGCTACGAATCATTTGGGTGTTTGTGTGTGAGCAGATATGGGATTTGTCCTCCTGTATGACAGGAGTTGCATCCATGGGCCCCTTGATGGAACTAGACTGAGAAATGCATGGCCATGCTTGGTTGAGTCAATATGTGATATTGGACTCACCATTCTCTGGAAGTCCGTCCTGGATCAAGAAACTTGGATTGAGCTATTACGAGGGTGACACGGTCCATACCTCTAGTTCTTTCCGGATGTAAAGGACAAAGGGACAAAGACAACGCTGATACATTGGTCATAAAGGCTTATGAGTTATAAACTCATATTGCTTGGGGAGCAATGATGCATTGCTAGATGCCGCTCATTGTTTGTGAGGTTTTTGGTTTGATACTTTCGAGATCAAGTGGGAGTCTGTTGGAGTTACCATTGTGATCTGGAAGTGATCAAGCATGTAATCTCACTGCCAACGCGATATGAGCCTGCAGGGTCGCACATAAGAGATGTGGAGAAGTTGGATGACTGACTGTGTTGGTAAAGGTTACCAATCACCGACCTGAATAGGGTTATGGGCAAAGTGTTGCCTTATAGGATCATCGGGTTGGGCAAATGTTGCCTTGAAGGGCTGGTTGGGATTGTCGTCCGAGGGTCGATGACATTAGTCGAGAATTGTCTTCTGATTCCCGCCGATCGGCGAGAATCGTCTCTCTGATTCTCGCCGATCGACGAGAATCGTCGAGAATCAATTGTTGATTCTCGACGATCGACTACTTCGATAATTGTCGTCGACCGCAGCTCGACGATCGTCGAGTATCGTTGTGTATCGTCGAGCGCGGCTCGACGATCGGCGAGAATCGTCGAGTATTGTACTCTGATTCTCGCCAATCCTGTATGATACTCGTCGATTGATTCTCGCCGAACCTGCTCAGTGATTCTCGCCGATTGTCGCCGATTCTCACCGAATGATACTCGCCGATTCTGAACCCTATTTTCGGGTGGTCTGCGGATAGCGAATTTCCTTGGTTTATTTATACATTTGGTATAAATAGGACACTTAGGGTTTTTGGGATATCATTACACGCGCTCGCGATTTTCTCCTGTAGCGAATCGAACCCGACGGAAGCTGTTCCGCCTTTCGCTGCGCCGATCCCGATCCCCGCCGCCGACGGAAGATTTCCGCCGCCGTCGTGTTTGCTCCGTCGACCGCCTCTTCTCCAGCGACTGTCGCTGGTGCTGCTCTTCCTGGCGCGGACCTAGCAGTCCGTGGAATAGCCGAGGTGCGGTCTTCTCCTTCCCGATAATCCGTGCGACAGATAGATCGGTGTTCTCCCGCTCGTGTGGACTTCTGCAGAAACGTGGACACTATTCCACGTAGAACTCGCAACTAGCAAGCAGATAAAGTTTGGAGCATCTCCGTTGGGTTGTGACTCAACGCCACCGAGGTAATTTTTGCCTAGTTTTGCTAACTTCTTGATTCAACGTTCATAGCCCGATCCGCATCTCTTTGGGTTTTTCTTGATGTTTATTTTTCCGCTGCGTGCACAAGCGTTGTGCCAACCCTATAGAGAAACCCAACACTCACATCAAGTCACTACTTGACCTATAGAAGTAAACACTCTAAGTGCATTTATTAAATTAAACTACTCTATCACAATAGAAATAACTTGATAATAAAAGAACTTGCCAAAATATATAAGATGAAATGCATATAGTACTTTTATTCATCAAATGAAATATTATATAGCCAACAAACATACAATCCATAAGACTCAAACTAGAGATGATCATTTATGTATCGGATACCCATAGATCTGACATGACGATCATGCTTTCTCTGTGCAAGAGGCTTTGTCAGTGGATCCATAATGTTATCCTAAGTCGGCACTCTGCATATGCTCACAACTCCTTGATTGACAATCTCTCAAGTTAGATGGAATCGTTAAAGTATGTGTTTGGAGCGCTGATGATATCTAGGTTCTAAAGCAAGTGTAATTGCACCGTTGTTGTCGTAATAAAGATCTACAGGACGAACAATGCTAGGAACTACATCTAACTCACCGATGAATTTCCTAATCCACACAGTCTCCTTCACTGCATTTGCACCGGCAATATACGCGGCCTCAGTAGTAGAATCAGTAATTGTATCCTGCTTTGAACTCTTGCAACTAACAACACCTCCATTCAAGCAAAACACATAGCCTGATTGAGACTTTGAATCGTCCCAAGCAGTTTGGAAGCTAGCATCTGTTGAATTTTGTGAAGTGGAAGTGGGTGACGGGACAGGCCGCGCGGCCTGTGCGGACAGCTTTGGCGGACTGGGCGGACTGGGCGGACTGTGGGTTGCGGCCTGGTGAAAAGTCTGGTGGAAGCCGGCTGTGTTCTGAGCGGGTTGTTGCATGGAGTCCGCGGTTTGGTGCGGCCTGGTATCTGCGGATAGAGAGGCTTGCGGACTGGTGCATTGCTCAGTGGCCGCGGGTGCATGCTTGCGCTGTTGGCGGGTTGGTTCGAGTTCGCGGGAAGCCTTGCGGACTGGTGTGTCCGCGGTTGGGGCTGTTGCGGACTGAGTCTTGAGCTTGGCTGAGGCCTTGTCGAGCTCAGGTGTTACAGCAGGTCTTGCTGTGGAGACCGGTTGGCGGACTGATGTTTGGATTCCGGCTTGGTGCTACTGCGTTGGACAAGTGCGAGGAGCTCGCGGACTTGTTGCGGTCTGTGCTAGGGTGTTTGGCAGACGGGACTTTGTGTCCGCCATGCTCGCACTGGCCCTTGATGGTTTTGGACTTGGTCACACTTGGTGTCAAGTTCATAGTGTCCGCCGTATCCGCCAAGTCCGCTGTGACCGGGCGGACTGTTGCTGTTTGCCTTTGGTCGTGGACTTGTGGCGGATTGAGGTGTGGGTCTTGCGGACTGCCTCGGGTTGGTGCGGACTGCCATTGAAGAGGGTGCTGTCCTGAAGCAGTTGGAGCTTTGCGGGCTGGTGCCTTGTCCGCTTAGCTTGGGCGGACTGGAGAGGGTTCGTCAATGGTTGCCTTGCTCCTGGCGGTTTCCCTTGGTGACTGGCTAAGTCCTCGCGGACTGAGCGGACGGTCGTTTGTATTCGCGCGGGCTGGGGCGGTGTCGCTATCTCATGGGCGGTGACCACACTCCTCACCTGGCCTATAAATAGGACCCCCCTGGCACATCTACAGTAACCTAAGTAACGTGAGTGAACAGTAAATTGGGTTGGGCGAGTGCTGCGGTCTGTGTTTTCCAGTCCGCGCGGATTGTTTCAGGCTGACGGTTTGCTGTGTGCAGGTCGCGCGGATAACTTCAAGGAGCCAGGAGTTTGGCAGTGACTTCGGTCAGTGCTTGGAAGTGTGCGGTCTCTGCGGACTCAGCAGGAGGTCGCTCTGCGGCTTGTCAGTTCTGTTTCAACTTTCCCAGCTTCAATAACCTGTCCGCCGGCTTCAGGCGGGTAGGGGAGTTCCTCAGTTCGGGTTCAGCAGGAGGCGAATAACGGTCTGTCCGCGCGGCCTAGCGGTCTCGGCGGACTCCGTGGTTTCGGCGGATTTCAGCATAGCTTGGGCGAGCTCAGCGGTCTCGGCGGTCTCGGCGACCTCGCGGTCTCGGCGGACTGGAGTGCTGTCCGCCCGGCTTGTGTTTTGATTCTTTCTGTTTACAGCTGTAATACTAGCGAAATCATGTCTCGCTATGTATGCCTCGGATTGTAATGAAGTGAATGCATAATAAGATCTTCTTGTGCTTCCATTGTTTTGTTGGGTGCAACCTCTAGTCCTTGGGTTTCCGCAGGTTCAGCGTGCGAACTGGGTAGTTCCGAAGATATTAATTTGGTATTTGGGCTATCTTGCTGACCACGTTGAGAAAATTTAACATGGTATCAGAGCCAGGTTTCTGAGGTTGCGGAGGTTCAGTTGCGTGAGCGGAGGTCAACCAGTGTTGTTACTCAGTGATTGAGTGGTGAGCAACCTGTGTTGTTGCTCGGTGCTGCTGAAGGGTACCAACAGGTGGTTGCAATGGAAGGAAGCTTAGCAAGAGGTCTGGGCATTGAACTCTTAATGCCGACTAACTATAAAAAGTGGAAGTCATGCATGAAGAGTTATCTTCTGGGCGAGGAGCTGTGGGAAGTTGTCGGTGGAGACGACAGACAGGAAGTTACTGCTGCTTTCGGTACTGCTGAACAGGTGAGGCTCTGGAGAAGAACTAATGCTAAGGCAGAGTTCGTTCTGAAGAGAGCTGTCTCTCCGGAACTGTTTGATCACATCATTGGATGTGAGTCGGCTGCTGATATTTGGACAACCATTGATGAGTTGTTCAATAGGAAGAATGTGGCGCGGCTTCAGTTCCTGGAGAATGAGTTGGCCAGGGCAACTCAGGGAGACCTTTCCATCTCCAGATACTTCTTAAAGATGAAGAGCTTGTGTGCTGAGTTGTCAGCACTGGATCCTGATGAGCCTATCTCTGAGGCAAAGATGAAAAGGCACATTTTCCGCGGCTTGCGGAAGGAGTATGTGGCCTTTGTTACGTCTGTTCAAGGGTGGGCTACTCAGCCGTCTCTGCTGGAGCTGGAGAATCTGCTTGCCTCGCAGGAGAGCCTAGCAAGGCAGATGGCTGGAGTGAATCTGAATCAGGAAGGCAGCGAGGCTCTCTTCTCAGGCAAGAAGAAGGGATGGGAAGGGAAGAAGAAGAAGAAGGTGCAGGCCACTGTTGAAAAGGAGACTTCAACTTCATATCCGCCGGAGAGGAGCAATGCTCCTAAGGACTGGAAGAAGAATCTGAAGTGCTACCGGTGTCATCAGCGTGGGCACTTCAAGCGGGACTGCAAGGTCAAACTGCAGCCTGGGCATGCTGCGGGAAAGGAGGAAGCTTGCTCGCGAAGTGAAGAAGCAGAATGGGGAGGAGCTTTCATGACGGGCACTTGTGTCCGGGCCTTATCTGCTGAGGACTTCAACAGCGAGTGGATCATCGACTCCGGGTGTGGTCATCACCTCACCGGAGACAAGTCGAAGTTCACCTCCATGCAGGCTTACTCAGGTAATGAAGCTATTATCACTGCTGATAATACTGTTTATGCAGTAGAGAAGGAGGGGGTCGTGTCTTTGGGTAGTGATCAGGGGACACTCACGTTAAGGAGTGTGTATCACGTGCCGGGCATGAAGAAGAACCTCTTCTCGGTGACCAATGCGGTGGACGCTGGGTATCACGTTCTGTTTGGGACAACAGACGTGAGGTTCCTTCGCAACGTATCAGCAGTGAAGGCTGATGTTGCTCATGTTGGGAGGAGGGTGAAGAACTTGTTTGTTCTTTCCACCAGTGCCTATGTTGATAAGATGAGGGCCAATGATAGTGCGGCTATCTGGCATGAGAGGCTGGGGCATGTTGGCATGGACAAGCTAAAGGCAATGGCGAGTAGAAGTCTGGTGAGGGGGTTGCCGATGTTGTCCTCCTTTGGTGATGGGCATGTTTGTGCGGGCTGTCAATACGGTAAGGCACATCGCCTTCCGTTTGATAAATCTCAAACAAGGAGCAAGAAACCATTGGAGTGTATTCATGGCGACCTGATGGGACCGACTGTTACTGCCAGCCTTGGTGGAAGCAAATACATGCTTGTCTTGGTTGATGACTACTCAAGGTATACTTGGGTATACTTCTTAAAGGAGAAGTCGGAAGCCTTCCGTTTGTTCGTGGAGTTCAAGGAGTTGGTAGAAGGCCGGCTTGGCTTGCGGATTAAGAAGTTTAGAACTGATAACGGGGGGGGGGGGAGTTTGTCTCTTCCGAGTTTTCTAACTTCTGCAGGAAGCACGGGATCCAACGGGAGCTTACATGTGCTCACACTCCACAACAAAATGGGGTAGCGGAGCGGAAGATCCGTCATTTGACGGAAACCTGCAAATGCTGGCTGCATGCGAAAGATATCCCGAGGTCCTTTTGGGCGGAGGGAATGTCTTGTGCTGCATATGTTATCAACCGGATGCCACTCAGCCCTATCAACATGAAGACTCCTATTGAGCTGTTGCTGAAGGAGAAGCCGAGTGTTGGACACCTTCGGGTGTTCGGTTCAACTTGCTACGTGCATGTCCCGGATGCTTCACGGACAAAGCTGGATGCGAAGGCAAGGAAACTTGTCTTTGTTGGCTATGATGAGCGGAAGAAGGGATGGAAGTGCATGGACCCTGTGACGAAGAAGTTCGTGGTGTCAAGAGACGTTGTCTTTGACGAGCTGACGTCATATGGAGGTGGCTCGGTGGAGCCTACCGGAAGTAGCAAGGTTGAGGAAGCACCGGTGGAGGCTGCTGAAGGCTTGGAAGAGGAGCTTGCTGTTTCACCAGCAGCTCCTGTTGCTTCGAACTCCGAGGCTGAGCCTTCTGCTCAGGAAGCAGGGGGAGCACTGCTCAATGCTTGCCCCAGGTAGGAGTGGAGCCTGAAGAAGCAACGGAAGCCGTGAGCAAGGAGCCGTGTCTTCGGAGATCGAAGAGGGTGGTTAAGCCACCGGCTCGGTACTGTGATGGGAATGCAGTGAGCTTTGTCTCCTGTTTCTTTGCAGGTCCTCTGGATGAGCGAGAGCCTGCAAACTTCAACGAGGCCACTGGAGTGAAGGAGTGGGAAGGTGCCATGAAGGAAGAGATTGATGCTCTGAAGAAGAATGAAACCTGGGACCTTGTGCCCAAGGTTGATGGCATTACTCCGGTTACTTGCAAGTGGGTGTATAAGTTGAAGAAGAAGGCTGATGGGAGCATTGATCGGTTCAAGGCTCGCCTGGTCGCTAGAGGATTCTCACAGCAGTATGGAGAAGACTATGAGGAGACATTCAGTCCAGTTGCGAAGATGACGTCTGTAAGAGTGGTGATCGCCTTGGCTGCTAGCAAGGGATGGAGGTTGTGGCAACTCGATGTGAAGAATGCCTTTCTTTACGGAGAGATTGACAAGGACATCTTCATGGATCAGCCGCTTAGGTTTCGTCTCTGAGAAGCATCCGGACTATGTCTGCAAACTCAGGAAGGCTCTCTATGGGTTGAAGCAAGCTCCTCGAGCGTGGTATGGGAAGATTGCAGAGTACCTGCAGTTCTGTGGATACCTGGCTTCTAACTCGGATTCTAGCTTGTTCGTCAAGAAGAAGGGAGAGCTAAGAGTCTTGGTCCTGCTGTATGTGGATGATATGATCATCACAGGGAACTCGGAGGAGGAAGTAGCAAGGCTCAGGGGAGAGCTTGCTATACGCTTCGAGATGAAAGACTTGGGAGAGTTGCATCACTTTCTTGGTCTGGAAGTGGAGAGGAAGGAGTGCGGGATTCTCATTAGCCAGAAAGGGTATGCTGATCGTATTGTGAAGCGGTTTGGCATGGGCGAAGGGAAGAAGTGCTCTACTCCACTGGAATCTGGGCTGAAGCTTCGACGGGATGAGGGAAGGGTTCTTAATGATCCCTTGGTGTTCAGGGCTCTTGTTGGGAGCGTTGATCTATCTGACGATTACAAGGCCGGATATAGCTTATGCTGTTGGCCGAGTAAGTCGGTATATGGCTGAACCAAGGCAATCTCATCTAGTGGCGGCGAAGGGAATTCTGAAGTATGTCAAGGTGACTTCTGAGATGGGACTCCTCTATGGAAGGGATGCGGAGTTTGCGTTGCTCGGGTACACGGATGCTGACTATGGCGGTGATTCGGATGATCGAAGGTCTACTTCAGGTTATGTGTTCACTTGCGGTTCAGCTAGCATCTCGTGGTGTAGCAAGAAGCAGGACTCGGTGTCGGTTTCAACCACGGAGGCGGAGTATAAGGCTTCGGCCTTGGCTGCTCGGGAAGTCGTTTGGTTGAGGAGGCTCATAGAGGATGTTCATGAAGAAGTGCAAGGGCCTACTTTACTCCGGGGTGACAATGAGAGTGCTCTCAAACTGGTAAACAATCCAGTGTGTCACGCCAGGACCAAGCATATAGAGATTGATCACCACTTCATCAGGGAGAAGGTGTTGGAGGGGTCTCTGCTGGTCGGGCATGTTCGGAGTGAAGATAATCTTGCTGACATCTTCACGAAGCCGCTGTCGAAGGGGCCCTTTGAACGCTTGCGCAGCTTGCTGGGCTTGGTCACCACTTCTCACTTCAAGGGGGAGTGTTGAATTTTGTGAAGTGGAAGTGGGTGACGGGACAGGCCGCGCGGCCTGTGCGGACAGCTTTGGCGGACTGGGCGGACTGGGCGGACTGTGGGTTGCGGCCTGGTGAAAAGTCTGGTGGAAGCCGACTGTGTTCTGAGCGGGTTGTTGCATGGAGTCCGCGGTTTGGTGCGGCCTGGTATCTGCGGATAGAGAGGCTTGCGGACTGGTGCATTGCTCAGTGGCCGCGGGTGCATGCTTGCGCTGTTGGCGGGTTGGTTCGAGTTCGCGGGAAGCCTTGCGGACTGGTGTGTCCGCGGTTGGGGCTGTTGCGGACTGAGCCTTGAGCTTGGCTGAGGCCTTGTCGAGCTCAGGTGTTACAGCAGGTCTTGCTGTGGAGACCGGTTGGCGGACTGATGTTTGGAGTCCGGCTTGGTGCTACTGCGTTGGACAAGTGCGAGGAGCTCGCGGACTGGTTGCGGTCTGTGCTAGGGTGTTTGGCGGACGAGACTTTGTGTCCGCCATGCTCGCACTGGCCCTTGATGGTTTTGGACTTGGTCACACTTGGTGTCAAGTTCATAGTGTCCGCCGTATCCGCCAAGTCCGCTGTGACCGGGCGGACTGTTGCTGTTTGCCTTTGGTCGTGGACTTGTGGCGGATTGAGGTGTGGGTCTTGCGGACTGCCTCGGGTTGGTGCGGACTGCCATTGAAGAGGGTGCTGTCCTGAAGCAGTTGGAGCTTTGCGGGCTGGTGCCTTGTCCGCTTAGCTTGGGCGGACTGGAGAGGGTTCGTCAATGGTTGCCTTGCTCCTGGCGGTTTCCCTTGGTGACTGGCTAAGTCCTCGCGGACTGAGCGGACGGTCGTTTGTATTCGCGCGGGCTGGGGCGGTGTCGCTATCTCATGGGCGGTGACCACACTCCTCACCTGGCCTATAAATAGGACCCCCCTGGCACATCTACAGTAACCTAAGTAACATGAGTGAACAGTAAATTGGGTTGGGCGAGTGCTGCGGTCTGTGTTTTCCAGTCCGCGCGGATTGTTTCAGGCTGACGGTTTGCTGTGTGCAGGTCGCGCGGATAACTTCAAGGAGCCAGGAGTTTGGCTGTGACTTCGGTCAGTGCTTGGAAGTGTGCGGTCTCTGCGGACTCAGCAGGAGGTCGCTCTGCGGCTTGTCAGTTCTGTTTCAACTTTCCCAGCTTCAATAACCTGTCCGCCGGCTTCAGGCGGGTAGGGGAGTTCCTCAGTTCGGGTTCAGCAGGAGGCGAATAACGGTCTGTCCGCGCGGCCTAGCGGTCTCGGCGGACTCCGTGGTTTCGGCGGATTGCAGCATAGCTTGGGCGAGCTCAGCGGTCTCGGCGGTCTCGGCGACCTCGCGGTCTCGGCGGACTGGAGTGCTGTCCGCCCGGCTTGTGTTTTGATTCTTTCTGTTTACAGCTGTAATACTAGCGAAATCATGTCTCGCTATGTATGCCTCGGATTGTAATGAAGTGAATGCATAATAAGATCTTCTTGTGCTTCCATTATTTTGTTGGGTGCAACCTCTAGTCCTTGGGTTTCCGCAGGTTCAGCGTGCGAACTGGGTAGTTCCGAAGATATTAATTTGGTATTTGGGCTATCTTGCTGACCACGTTGAGAAAATTTAACAGCATCTGTGTAACCACTTACAACGAGCTCTTAATCTCCTCTGGATATCAAGAACATATCCTTAGTTCTTCGGAAGTACTTGAGGATATTCTTGACGGCTATCCAGTGACCTTCGCCATGATCAGACTGATACCTGCTAGTCATGCTCAAAGCATAAGAGACATCGGGTCTAGTACATAACATTGAATACATGATTGATCCAATTATCAAAGCATATAGAACCAACTTCATCCATTCCTTATCTTCACAAGACTTGGGACACTCATCCTTAGAGAGACTCACACCATAAGATATGGGCAAGAATCCTTTCTTAGACTCAAGCATGCTGAACCATTTCAACACCTTTTCAATGTACGTACTTTGGGTCAAACCTAGCAACTTCTTCGATCTATCTCTATAAATCTTAATACCGAGTATATAAGTCGCTTCCCCTAAGTCCTTCATCGAAAAGCAGTCCCCTACGTTGTTCTTAACAACTTGCAGGGTTGGATTGTCATTCCCGATCAATAGTATGTCATCTACATACAATATCAAGAAGACTACAATGCTCCCACTAATCTATTTGTAAGCACAAGGTTCATCCTCATTCTTGATAAAACCAAACTCTTTGATTTTTTCATCAAAATAAAAATTCTAACTTCGAGAAACCTGTTTCAATCCATAAATGGATCTCTGCAGCTTGAATATTTTAGTGTCTTCACCTGGAGATACAAAACCCTCAAGTTGTGTCATGTACACTTCCTCAAGAAGGTTCCCATTAAGGAAAGCCGTTTTGACATCCATCTGCCAGATTTCGTAGTCATAATACGCAGCAATAGCAAGAAGATTTCTGATGGAGTTAATCATGGCAAAAGGGGAAAACGTCTCATCATAGTCAACACCATGAATTTGCTTAGAACCATTTGCCACCAGTCAGCCTTTGAATGGCTGTACATTCCCATCCATGTCAGTCCTCTTCTTGAAGACCAACCTCCAACCTATGGGTCTTACCCCTTCAGGTGGTTCCACCAAAGTCCATACTTTGTTTTCATACATGGAGTCCATTTCAGATTTCATGGCCTCAAGCCACTTCTCAGAGTCCGGTCCACATATAGCCTCATAGTAGGTTGTAGGCCGATCATTATAATACATAAGTAACACATTACCTAGTTGAGATAGGAGAAATCCATATCTCTCATGCTCAAATCTTCTTCTACCAGATCTACGTGGAACTTATGTTCCCTGAGTAGGTTCTCCAGCTATAACTACTTGTAGTCCTGACTCAGGTTCCAATTCCGGTTCATTCATTGTTTGTGGTTCCTGAACTTCTTCAAGTTCTACCCTGGCTGTCTTTCTACTTAATAACACTTTCTCAAGAAATACACTAGTCCTTGTGATAAACACTTTTCCCTTGGACGGTAGGTAGAAAGAGTGCCATTTGGTTTCCCTAGGATACCCCACAAGATAACACTTATCTATTTGGGTTCCAGCTTATCGGGCATTTGACGTCTCACGTATGCCACGCAGCCCCAAACCTTAATGAACGACAAACTGCGATGCTTCCTAGTCCATATCTCATATGTTGTCTTTAGAACCTCTTTTGTTGGAGCACGATTTAATGGTAAAGCAGCGGTTTCTTGAGCAAAGTCCCAAAAGGAAATAGGGAGATCTGCATGACTCATCATCTACCGTACCATGTCTAACAAAGTACTATTCATCCTCTCAAACACACCATTATGTTGTGGTGTTCTATGTGGAGTGAGCTGTGATACAATACAGCACTCTAGCAGATGATCACGGAACTCACGACTTAGGTATTCACCACCTCGATCAGATCAGAGTGCTTTAACCTTCTTACCCAGCTGGTTTTCTACTTTGTTTTTAAACACTTTGAAGTTTTCAAACGTTTCAGACTTGCACTTCATACGATACACGTATCCGTATCTGTTGAAATCATTAGTAAATGTAATAAAGTAAAAGAACCCACCTCTAGCCATAGAACTCATGAGTCCACATACATGACTATGTATAATACCCAAGAGATCATTAGCCCTCTTATTGAAGTTAGGGAAAGTAACTTTAGTCATCTTGCCTAACAAACAAGATTCACATCTCTCAAATGATTCATAATCAAATGAGTCCAACAGTCCATCTCTATGGAGCTTGGATATACGTTTCTCATTTATATGGCCCAAACGATAATGCCAAAGATACATAGGGTTTGAGTCATTTGGTCTTAGTCTTTTAGTATTTTCAATATTATAGATCAGATGGTGTAAGTTCAAAACAAACAGACCATAAAATATTTGGGTTACACCAAAACAAACATCATTCTTAAATATTGAACAATAATTGTTCTCAATAATAAAAGAAAAACTCATCATGTTCAAACATGAAATAGATATAATATTTCTTGCTATGGAAGGAACAAAATAACAATTATCTAGTTCTATTATAAGCCCACTGGGCAAAGCAAGACAATAAACCCCCACGGCAATGACAGCAACTCTTGCTCTGTTGCCAACGCACAGGTCCACCTCTCCTTTACTCAACATTCTTCTCCTTCGCAGTTCCTGCACATTTATAAAAATGTGAGAACCACATCTGGTATCCAATACCAAGGATGAAGGAGCAGAAAGGTTTATCTCTATAATATATATACCTAAAGTGGAGGTAATACCACTTCTTATCTTCTCAAGACCCTCAATATATGAACAACAATTCCTCCTCCAATGACCAGTCTTGCCACAATGGTGGCACTTCCCTTCTTTACCTGAGCCTTTCGTTTTTAGTGTAGAAGACTTGGGCTCTAGTCCGGACTTAGGTCCCACCTTCGTCTTATTGAAGCCTTTGTCCTTGCCCTTGCCTTTTTGCACCATCAATATGAGGTTAGCAGACTTGGCCTTCTTCATATTAATCTCGGCATTTCGCAACATGCCTAGGAGATTGGGTAGTGTCTTGTCTATTTCATTCATGTTATAGTTCAAGACAAACTGCTCAAAACTGTCCGGCAATGATTGCAGGATTAGGTATGTAGCCAACTCTTGGTACATAGGGAAACCTAGTCTTTCAAGGTTCTCGATATACCCAATCATCTTGAGTACGTGAGTACCTACTAGTTCCCGAGCTTCCATCTTACACTGGAACAATGCCTTGGTGACATCGAATCTCTCTCGATGAGCTTGCCCTTGAAACATTTTCTTGAGATGCTCATCAATGTCCTTACAACTCATGTTCTCATGTTGCTTCTGAAGCTCAGAGTTAATGGTTGTTAAAATGAGACATTCGACATCTAAGGAGTCGTCGAGATACTTCTTATAAGCATCTTTATCAGCACAGGGTGCATTCCCAGCAGGCTCATCATGGATACCTCTTCCAAAACATAGAGCTTGCAGTCTTTCCTGAGAACAATTCTTAGGTTTCCGTACCAGTCCAAATAATTTGTACCACTCAACTTCTCCTTCTCAAGGATCACTCTAAGAGATAGGGTGGAGTGTGAACCACTTGCCATGGAAATTCTATAAGAATACAAGCAAAGCAAATTAGTACCACATTTCAAAATACAATTTATCTTTCAATTAGGAATTTAATCAAAAGCTCCGACTATTTTTATCAAATAGATAACCCTTAATATCAATTCGAAGAGTTTGGCAAGTAACCCTCTTACTGGACAAGATCCATATTTCACAAATACTATAAGTCAGCTTTGGCTTTTCCCTTACAATGCAGCTATTTATGTAGGCAACGCTTGCCAATTGCATCACAATGCAATTCTTGTATGGCTGGTGAATAACTCTTTATTAGCATCCATCATATGGTGCATGCCAACCCCATGCCTCTGGGCACTCAACCTTTGAGGTCACCCAGTTAAGATATACCCGATGTTGATAGTGGGATATCACAATTATCTGCTCGCACTATAGCTAAGATAGATTAATGCACCTTGCTTTGGTAAGCCCACACTTCATTGATAGAGGCAGGAAGAGTGTCATCCGTCGAAAGGCATCCGAATACTTAATATTACTTAAGGGATTTTAAACAGTTTATTAACTATTTAATCATGGTTAACACTTAACAAGCAAAATACAAATGCATCCCAGATGTGCACAAGATTCATCAACACTTGATGTACTTGGCTAAGTCTGAACATCCAGAACATGTCCAAATCTTCAGACTTACATGCACGGGACATGAGCAACACCACCTCCACTTACACAGTATACAATCACGTCACTTTATGTGAGATTCAAAATCTAACACATACTTAGTTTCACAAACCAACATAGTGACAGTTACTATTAAGGAGTAAACTCAAAGAAATCACATGCGTTCTTGGAAAGATCCAAGACTAGATTTGGGCATTCGAAACACTTCAAAATCACCAAATATACACTCCATGGATTCAGCAACTTCTGAAACAAAATGAATATTGTCGGCAACCTCCCTCTGATACCACTATTTGTTTTTTCGGGTTGGCACAACAATTATGCATGCAGCGGAAAAAGAACAAGAAAAACTCCAAACGAGTTCTGATCTAGCAATATTCATGAATCATGAAGTAAAGTATGCTGTAATAAAATTACCTTTTAGGGATTGTGTCAGAACTCAACCTAAATGCTCCAAAAAAGTCAGGCTGGCCACACAGAGACTTGAGTCTTGAGCGCAGAAAGTATATCTGCGCCTCTACAGTAATCCACACGATAGGGAAAACCCAAAGTAACTTGTCACTCAAGCGCTAGGTCAGGAGAGGACTCTCAGCATCTCCACAGTATGCTAGATCTGTTGAAGGAGAGGCGGTGGCGACACTCGCCGGGATCAGGATTGGAATCGGCGAGAGGATTGGCGGAACACTTCTGTTGGGTTTCTAGGTTTTCTTCTTAATGCATAGTATCGGCTCGTGTGCAGAAAGAAAAGAACCGTCCAAGGAAAACCCTAAAACATCCTATTTATATCCCAGGAGATAGATCCAGAAAGTTAACATTTGACTCAGCACGTATATTCGTCGAACTTATCTCGACGAAATCTTCGCCAAATGCCAGAACATCGAATGCATTCGTCGAACTCAGCTCGACGAACAATTCGTCGAACTTAGCTCGACGAAATCTACTCCAAATGCCAGAACATCGAATGCATTCGTCGAACTCAGCTCGACGAAATCTGTGCCAAAGGCCAGATCATCGAACTGGATTCGTCGAACTCAGCTCGATGAAATCTGCGCCAAAGGCCAGAACGTCGAACTGGATTCGTCTAACTCAGCTTGACGAAATCTGCGCTGCAGGCCAGAACGTCGAACTTCATTCGTCGAACGACGTTGAGTGAATACAATACACTCAATGCCTAAGAGCCAGATTCACCAGGTAAACCCTTTACTCGACGAAGGCGTTGAGTTCTCTCGACACACTCAATGCTTAAGTGCGAAATTCAACGCAATCAACACCAACATTCATAGAGTTAACACTTAACCTGCGAAAGCATTGACTAGACTCAACTCTCTCAACGCTTTCAGCATGATGGCGTTGGGTGAGCTAAATACACTCAACGCCTAATGCCTTAGAATCATACAACCTCCATGACATTGAGTGAACTAAGCACACTCAATGCCTTCAGACCCATGGCGTTGAGTGAGCTAAATACACTCAATGCCAAATGCCTTAGAACATTTTCAGCCCCTTTTCAATATCCTTCAACTCATTATATGAGGTAAATAGTACAAATCCAATCTCCCAATTTCTCCATAATCTTATGTGCGATCCTGATAGGCTCATACTGAGTTGGCGGTGAGGCTACATGCTTGATCACTTCCAGATCACTATGGTTGCCCTAACAGGTAGTGTGGATGCCCGCCTAGTAGTGGAAAAGACCATTCCACTATCACTTTATGACCACAACGGATGACGCCTTAGAGTTCGTCTACCTACTTAAGAAGTGGGAACTACAAGTCTGTGTCGACGTAGCAATTGCTTATGTGTGAGCATGAGTGAGTCATCATAAGTAATTCATAACATAGCATTGCACCTGTTGATGCGGAAATGGAACCATCTGGTAACATTGTTCGAAATAGTGGTGATGATGGAGGAGATTGATGAGGAACTATCAAGCTGCAGGTTACTTTAACAGTTAGGATTAGAGATTGATGCCGAGTGAGGAGAGGAGAAGAGAAGAAGAGGGGCCCCTTGCAGCATCAATAACAGACTTCCCCTACCGCGGCTTAAATGTCACTCATGTGATGTGCTTTACTTTGATTATAAATCAATGTTACAACTTGAGTTTCTCCTTTACATGAAATATATAACGGGTACAAGGGGAAGCTGGCAGTTAGGAAGAGATTCGCAGAGGCCGCGCAGACTGAGAAAATAGGTCGACAGTCCACGCTGACTGCAGATCCCATAGCCCGTTACTTTAAGACGAGCAGACTGCGCGATCAAGCAGGGAAGACTACTAAGATAAATAGGTCGACAGTCCATGCGGTTTTTGAGCCTTTTTCCTATTCAATTTGACGGCTCCACTTATCATTTCATTTTCAGCAAAGCTAAAATGTTACAGCCTATCTAATCATACAAGCTTTTTGCGTTTCATTAAAAATTTTCTTGATTATGATAAGGTTGTTTTTATGATATGATTGGAGAACTTTTTGAAAAATGTATGCTCAAACGAAGTATTTACCTTTGTTTGGACAATTTCAAAGTGAAAAGACAAAATATTTATGGCCTCTGTTTTGAAAAGAAGGAAGAAAGAAAAAAAAGGAAAAGAAAAAGAAAAAGAAAAAGAAAGTAATATATTTTATTTATGATGAATTTTTTTGAAACTCTTTATTTTTGTTTATTGTGATTTTAAACCTTCATGTTTATCTTTGAATTCTATTCCTAATTATATACCTAAACCAAACATTTCAGTCCTAATAATTCCTTTTGATTCATGCTTTTGATTTTTATTTATTACCCAAGTAAAGAAGAAAAGTAAAACCATATAGTTTTGGATTTAAATTTAGATTTTTGTTATTTGATTGATATAGTTATAATATGTCTCTTGGATCTAGTAACAACTCATTGCGTTTTTTCATTTTGTTGCTTTGCTTAAATTTATTTAAAGAATTTTCTTAAAATTTTTGATAATCTATTTTTGTTAGTAAAGTTTATAAATTGTTGAACCATGTTTAATTAATTGTTTTAGGTTTACGTTTCACCTTCTCCCTACTTAGAATTTCGAATGGTACTTGTGTTAGCACAATTAGAATTTTCCTGATTAGTCACTTTTATGTTAAATAGTTAATATATTTTTGATGAGAATAAGAAAAGCTTAAGCTTGAGTGAGTTTGATAATATGTTTTGTATTCTAAACTGTAACACCCCCATCCGTCGTATGGCATATAACAGAAGGTCCAGCTGGAACTTGACGCCATATACCATGGACAGACGGAAGGATTACATATTAATAACCAAACATTAAAATTAAGACTACTCGTCCTACACAGAGCATTCTAGTGAATGCTTTTAAATAGTTGAAAGAACCCAAAACTTAAATCCATAATCATGAATGTGCACATCCACACAACATGAATGAAAACCAAATACACTGAAAGGGTACACGGCCTTCTGTCCTCACAAATATTCACTTAATAAGATAGTGTCTTACATACATCGGCTCGCAGGACGGCCGCACATGACAAAAAAAACAATTATTCTTTACGGCCTTCAAGGGCCAGCACAGCAACATGGGCTCCAGCCCTCTAACTTGCACTCGGCTCCGCAGCACCTCCAAGCCACATTCCACCGCACAGTGGCAAACAATGCAATGGTCAGCAAAAGCCGACCAAATTATAACGACCCCGCCCCTTACTCGGGACGGCGGTGCTCTTTCCCTGCATAACATTAGCCTAGATAAACAATAAAGTGCAATTACATTTCGTCACAGGTGTAGGCTCACATGGCCAAACACCCCGTGCACTCGGGGCACATTAACGGTGAATCCTGACACTTCAGCGTCTTCACCACCACCACCAAGATGGCAACCACGTGAGCATTTAGCCTTTCTGACCACTGTCTAAGGCTCCCGACTATGCCAACGGCCAGTCCCCTTTTCGGGTCTCTCATACCGAACCACATAGCCCAGGTCCGATTCCACTTGCCCGTTGCTTACAATGCGTAGTACACCTTAAGACGTACGCACCAGCCAAGCTTCTTTCAGATCCTGTCATTTCCAAACAATCACATAACCAAGTTATGTTCAAGGCCGGTTCCCAGACCACCAAGTTAGCAGAACAACGAATCCGCTCAGTTTTTCGGGTGCGCCTTGGAGTTAATCCCCAAGGATCCCTGCTGTAATCTACCGCATATAAACCCGAAAACCCAAAGCACGGAGTCTTCTCCAGCAAATCATAACAAATGCAACATCACCGATCCAGACCAACATGTCCGGGTAGGCTTCACACATAATGCTTATGCCCGTACTTCGATTCTGAACTCTAAATGCAACACAAGGGGGACTAATCCCGTCAACCCCAAGGAACACCGCACACTCTCCGCACACTCGCGGGAGCGGGTTTTCCGTATGCAAAAAGGAAGAGCTTCACATGCTCAAGTAGAGAATCGTTACCCTTGTAATACGCTTTGGCGCCATGGAAAAACTACACAGATGGAAATCATCGCAACGAACTTTCCTCCACGGATCCTCTCTCAGATCTCAAAACAGTGCTCCGATGCTCCGCCGGCGGCCGGAATCCTCCTCCTTCTTCCTCCTCTTTCCAACTACTTGAGAGAGAGAGACTAATGGAGAAAATGAGGAATTGATCCTCCATTTCCGACCTTAATAGAGCAGGGTTTCCCCATGGCCGTCGGCTTATAAATAAAGAAATCGAACGGCTCTGATATGTTCAAAAATCAACAGACCTGGGCCAACCATGGCTTGGCACACGACCGTATCCCAGGCCGTGTGCCTCGATCCAGGCACGATCGTCGAACACAGAGACTCACACGGGCTCAGACACGCCCGTGTCTCACTCGACACGCCCGTGTAGGGTCCTCGACACGCCCGTGTCCGGTGGCGTATCACATATAACTGCCACGCCAACCGACATGACCCTTGGAAACAAAGGTACTGACACGGGTAGGCACATGCCCGTGTCAAATGTCACGCCAGTGTCATTAAGCCGTGTTCCTTGCCCTGTACTTCTCGGGTTAAAATCGACCAAAACACCATGCCAGACACGGCCTTTGACACGCCCGTGTCCTAGGCCGTGTACCCCTATACAGGCACCAAAAGCACTTTTTATGCGACCAACTTAAATACAATTTTCGAGGCGTTACAAATCTCCCCCACTTAAGGAATTTCGTCCCGAAATTAAGCAAAGGTGCAAAAATTACAAGTTACCTGAACGGAATAACTCGGGGTATTCTTCCAACATAGTTTGCTCTCGCTCCCATGAAAGCTCCTCACGTCCGCAATTATCCCAACGGACTTTAACCATTCGGATATCCTTGTTGCGGAGTCGCTTGACTTCAATGTCTTCTATATGTATAGGCTTGACTTTTGTCGTCAACTCGTAATCAACTGGCACTGCATCAACTGCAACTATCTGCGAAGGCTATTGCACCGCCTTACGCAACACCGATATGTGGAACCCATCATGTAGCCCACTCAACTCCACCGACAGCTTCAATCTATACGCTGCTTCGCCAACATGCTCCAGGATTTCAAATGGACCAAGGTATCTCGGACTCAGCTTCTTTAAGCGTTGAACCTGCGAGACACCCTTGAACGGTTTGATTTTCAAGTACACCCACTCGCCAACACTGAACTCCACGTTCCTATGCTTGGCGTTATAGTACTTTGACTGTCTATCCTGAGCGATCTTCAACCATTCCTGAATTGTCCGTATCACTAAAGTGGCATCTTCCACCGCTTGACGTTTGAAAAACTTTGACCCACCAATCTCCAACCAAGAAAACGTCGTGCGACACTTTCTCCCGTACAAGGACTCGAAAGGCGCCATTCCAATACTCGCCTGAAATCTGTTGTTATACACAAACTCCACCATGTATAGGTGATCTTCCCACTGCTTTCCAAAATCTAGGACGCACATGCGAAGCATGTCCTCCAACGTCCGGTTGACCCTCTCAGTTTGGCCATTCGTCTGCGGATGAAAGGCTGTGCTGAACTTTAGCTTAGTACCCAACAGACTATGCACCAACCTCCAGTCATTCGACGTGAAGCGTCCATCTCGATCACTAGCATTACTGCGGGGCACACCATACAACCGTACAATATTCTCCACATAGAGTTTGTCCAACCTTTCCACCGGATCTTCCTTCCTGATCGGGATGAAGTGCGACACCTTTGTCAACCTATCTACGACCACCCAGATGGCGTCGTTTCCCCTCTGCGACTTCGGCAAACCATGCACAAAATCCATAGATATGTCGTCAAATTTCCATTCTGGGATAAGCAAGGACTTTAGGAAACCTCCAGGCTTTTGGCACTCCGCCTTAACCAAGGCACAAGTTTGGCACTTAGCCACATAAAGTGCTACATCCTTCTTCAATCTTGGCCACCAAAATAATTTCTTCATGTCTCTATACATCTTCGTGCTTCCCGGGTGGATTTAGTACTTAGTATGATGAGCCTCGTACATCAACTCCTCCCGAAGAGTATCCGCACTAGGAACGCATAAGCGATCGTCCTTCCTTAGCAACCCATCCTCAACAGCAAACTGGGAATTTGACCCATCCAATGATTCATCCAAGATCTGCTTCATGCTGTTATCCTGAATCAAACTCCCCCGAACTCTATCAGCTAGGTCACACTATACCTCGGTCCAAAACAGTTTCGCCTCAGTACTAGACTGCTTGTCGACGCAAGATATCTCCAAAGCCTCCAACTCACAGACCAATCTCTCATCATGTACCGATAACCAGTTGGCCTGTGCAGGAACCTTACGACTCAACACATCCACCACTACATTACCTTTCCCTGGCACATAATGTATCTTGAAGGTGTAGTCCCCTAGGAACTCCATCCACCTCCGCTGCCTCATGTTCAGATCCTTTTGATCTAACAGGTACTTCAAGCTCTTATGATCGGTGTATATATAAATTTTCACACCATATAGATAGTACCTCCATAGCTTTAAAGCAAATATCAAGGCCGCTAACGCCAAGTCATGGACCGGATAATTCCTCTCGTGAGCCTTCAATTATCGTGGACTGTAGGCTATCACACTCCCATGCTGTAGCAGAATATAGCCCAAACCACTGTCTGAAGCATCACTATAGATTTCAAACCCTTCGGTTCCACTTGGGGAACATAAAATAGGCGTCGTGGTCAACCTCCTCTTCAACTCTTCAAAAGCCTGTTTGTACTCTGGAGACCTCCCAAACTTCTGATCCTTCCTTGTCAACATCATTAGTGGTAGTGCAATCCACGAGAAGTTCGCTACGAAGTGCCTGTAGTAGCCAGTAAGCCCCAAAAAACTCCGGACATCTGCCACTGTAGTGAAAGCAGGCCACTCCCATATCGCCACTATCTTCGCCGGATCCACAGCTATTCCTTCTCCACTAACAACATGACCAAGGAACGCTATCGAGGATTACTAGAATTCACATTTGGAGAACTTAGCATACAACTGGTTTCTCCTCAACATCTCCAACACCAGGATATCATCGATAAATACTATCACGAAACGGTCCAGGTACTCTCTGAATGTCCTGTTCTTCAGATCCATAAACACGGATGGCACATTGGTCAAACCAAACGGCATGACCGTGAACTCGTAATACCCAAACAACGTACTGAATGCTGTCTTTGGGATGTCGCTCTCCCTTATCCTCAATTGGTAGTAACCGGACTTCAGATCCAACTTCGAACATACAGTTGACCCAACCAACTGATCAAATAGATCGTCAATCCTCGGAATCAGATACTTATTCTTTTCGTAAGCTTGTTCAATTCCCGATAGTAAATACAAAGTCGCAAGCTCCCATCTTTCTTCTTGACGAAAAGGACCGGTGCCCTCCAAGGCGACGAACTTGGACGCACATACCCTTGCTCCAACAACTCTTGTAGTTGCACCTTCAACTCTGCCATCTCTCTTGGCGCTATCCGATATGGGGGAGCGTGACACCGATTTGGTACCCGGCACAAGCTCAAGAGTAAAATCAATCTCCCGCTGTGGAGGGGCTCCTGAGAGATCATCTTGGAACATATCAGGATACTCGGACACAACTGGGATACTGACCAGACTTTGCTTAGGCATCGAAGTCTGCACTAGAGTGACAAACCGCTCTGCCCCAGATCGAACTGCCTTGATCACCCGAGGGGCAGACGTCAATGTCTTGCTCGACCCCTTTCACGCCCGCAAATTCCATCTCACGACTAGCTCCCAACTGACCTCCTTGCAACTACAATCAATGCATGCTTGCTGCTCTGAGAGCCAGCCCATAGCAAAGATCACATCGCATGCAACTATCAGCAATAGCGACGCATGCAAGTCATCGACGTGACTCCCACGCCTTACCCTAACGCCACAAGCTCTATCCGCACGCATAGGGCACCTGTAGGCAGCAGTCCATCCAATTTGACCCTTGCCATCGAAGGAAGTACTCCGATGCGCGATAGAAACTCTTCGGATAGAAAGGATGCGAAACTTCCGCACCGAATAATGCTCTTGCCGGACAATAGACAATCTAAACAAGCCTAACATAATCAGTCATAGGAAAAAATACGTTGGGAAACAAATATTTAAAGCTAACCTGCTATACATACCTATCACTACGTCAAACTTCTTTGTGGCTTCCTGCTCGCTAAGGTTGTACACTTTTGGCTGGGTTGGGGCATAGTGCGATGCGGTTGCCTCCGACCCCTTGCACTTCTCCTTGTAGAAATCTCCAGATTTCTTCTCGGACTTCCGTCGTCCGCGCCTACAGTTTTGGGAAAAATGTCCTTGCTTCGCACAGTTAAAACATGTAATTGCCTTCCTCGCAATGGTTGCTGCTGTCTTAGCTTTCTTTATCTTTTGTGCTCCATTACGACAATCTCGGGCAAAGTGCCCTTTCTTGCCACAAGTATGACAGTTGTAAGTAACCTTGTCAGTCGATGATCTAACCCTCTTTTTCATCGTTCTGCGAGATACATCCCTCATAGGACTTGCAGAGTTCGATACCCTACTCACTATTATCTGGTGAATTTTCCCCATATCTACTTCCAAAGATCTAGCCGACTCCACCAAGGCTCGGAATCCCAATAGTTTTGGTCCTAGCAGTAGAATTCGCAGTTCGTCACGCAGACCATTATAAAATCTATCAACTATAGACTGCTCATTCTCCAACCCAAAGCATGGGTAGCAGCTTATCAAAATAATCGCCTGCAAATACTCATCAACCGAGTGTGTACCCTCCACTAAGCACATGTTCAATGACTGACCTGATGGCCTTCTAAATGTCACTTGATCCAACACACCACTCGACATTGAAGTCATCTCAGGGACAAAGGGTTGCACATTGCTTCCCTGCTGTGCACTAGTCACAGCGAGTACCACTTCAACAATCCTTCTTATGGTTTCAAACGATGGAGGGGTCTCAAGCACGTCACTGGGTGCACTATAATCCTCAGAAACCAGATGTTCTGTCGGCTCTGCGCCACTCCCGATCACCTATAGTCGTACAAAACACCAATAAGTAACCATACGGAATTGCAAAAAGAAATTATAGGAACACGCAGGTTCCTCAAACACTTGTATTTTTCATTCCTATGTGGACATTCATGGGTTCTTTTTAATGTTATAACGATGACGCACACATGTGCTCACCACACCTTAAACGAATTCGCCCATGAATTCATTTAAGGGTGACCGTAACCAGAAGTCTGATACCAAATTGTAACACCCCCATCCGTCGTATGGCATATAACAGAAGGTCCAACTGGAACCCGATGGCATATACCATGGACAGACGGAAGTATAACGTATTAATAACCAAACATTCCAATTAAGACTACTCGTCCTACACAGATCATTCTAGCGGAAGCTTTTAAATAGTAGAAAGAACCCAAAACTTAAATCCATAATCATGAATGTCCACATCCACACATCAGGAATGAAAACCAAATACACTGAAAGGGTATACGGCCATATGGCCTTACAAATATTCACTTAATAAGATAGTGTCTTACATACATCGGCTTGCAGGCCGGCCACACATGACAAAATAAAAACAATTATTCTTTATGGCCTTCAAGGGCCAGCACAGCAACATGGGCTCCAGCCGCTAACTTGAACTCGGCTCCGCAGCACCTGCAAGCCACATTACACCGCACGGTGGCAAACAATGCAACGGTTAGCAAAAGCCGACCAAATTATAACGACCCCGCCCCTTACTCGGGATGGCGGTGCTCTTTCCCTGCATAACATTAGCCCAGCTAAACAATAAAGTGCAATTATATTTTGCCACAGGTGTAGGCTCGCATGGCCAAACACTCCGTGCACTCAAGGCACATTAATAGTGAATCCTGACACTTCAGTGTCTTCACCACCACCAAGATGGAAACCACGTGAGCATTTAGCCTTTCTGACCACTATCAAAGGATCCCGACTATGCCAATGGCTAGTCCCATTTTCGGGTCTCTCGCACCGAACCATATAGCCCAGGTCTGATTCTACTTCCCCGTTGCTCACAACGCGTAATACACCTTAAGACGTACGCACGAGCCAAGCTTCTCTCAGATCCTGCCATTTCCAAACAATCACATAACCCAGTTATGTTCAAGGCCGGTTCCCAGACTGCCAAGTTAGCAGAACAACGATTACGCTCAGTTTTTCGGGTGCGCCTTGGAGTTAATCCCCAAGGATCCCTGCTATAATCTACAGCGTAGAAACCAAAAAACCCAAAGCACGGAGTCTTCTCCAGTAAATTATAACAAATGCAACATCACCGATACAGACCAACATGTCCGGGTAGGCTTCACACACAATGCCTATGCCCGTACTTCAATTTCGGACTCTATATGCAACACAAGGGGGACTAATCTCGTCAACCCCAAGGAACACCGCACACTCGTCGCACACTCGCGGGAGCGGGTTTTCCCTATGAAAAAAGGAAGAGCTTCACAAGCTCAAGTAGAGAATCGTTACCCTTGTAGTACGCTTTGGCGCCATGGAAAAACTACATGGATGGAAATCTTTGCAACGAACATTCCTCCACAGATCCGCTCTCAGATCTCAAAATGGTGCTCCAATGCTCTGCCGGCGGCCGGAATCCTCCTCCTTCTTCCTCCTCTTTCCAACTCCTTGAGAGAGAGAGACTAAGGGAGAAAATGAGGAATTGATCCTCCATTTCCGACCTTAACAAAGCAAGGTTTCCCCAGGGCCGTCGGATTTTAAATAAAGAAATCGAACGGCTCTGATCCGCTCAAAAATCAACAGACCTGGGTCGAACACGGCTTGGCACACGGCCATGTCCCAGGCCGTGTGCCTCGATCCAGGCACGATCGTCGAACTCAGAGACTCACACGGGCTCAGACATGCCCATGTCTCACTCGACATGCCCGTGTCGGGTCCTCGACATGCCCGTGCCCGGGGGTGTGTCACATATAACCGCCACGCCAACCGACACGACCCTTGGAAACATGGGTACAGACACGGGTAGGCACACGCCCGTGTCAAATGATACGCCCGTGTCATTAAGCCGTGTCCTTCTCGGGATAAAATCGACCAAAACACCATGCAAGACACGGCCTTGGACACGCTCGTGTCTTAGGCCGTGTACCCCTATACAGGCACCGAAATCCCTTTTTACGCGACCAACTCAAATATAATTTTCGGGATGTTACATAAACTACAAGGGTAATTACTAGATTTTAATATAGATATCATGTTTTAAAAGTTTTATTTTGACCTTGTTTTGTATATATTTTAATACCACTAATGTTTTCTTTTTTTTTTGCAGATTTTCTCAGTTTTCAGCCAAAATGACCCGACACGTCCCCTGACATGCCCTCCCTAGGCGTATCACCGGGTGTGTAGCATGATCTTGAGGAAGAATGCTGCCAGAAGCCATTTTGTCGAGAGGATTTCATCGAGCTCAACAAATTCGTCGAGCCCAGATTTCGTCGATCTTAGCCAATTTGTCGAGCTCAGAAGAATTCATCGAGGTCCGCCATTTTGTCGAACATAAGCAGTTCGTCGAGCTCATTTCATCGAGCTCAGCCTGATAGTCAACCTCATCCTTCAGCCCAGATTTCGTCGAACTCAGGGAGTTCCTCGAGCTTATTTCGTTGAGCTCATCCAGATCGTCGATCTCAGCCTACCTCAGCCAATTTTGTCGGACACAGCAGATTCTTCAAGCTCAGTAGAGATTGTCGAGCTCATCATTCTTTCTACGTTCGACGATCGTCGATCTCCCATTCACCTTATCTTCTCTCCATTCGTTGACCTCTTCTTCAGCTCAATTTTATCTATCTCACTTTCTGTGCTCGACGAACTCCTCTGATTTCATCAATCTCCACCTTCTCTTCTCAGTTCGATGTTTTCATCAGCCATTTCGTCGAACTCCACCTTAATTCTGAGTTCAATGCTTTCCTTCGCCATTTTGTCGATCTCGCTTTGTGCGGTCGACGATCGTCGACCTCATGTCTCCCTTCTCTTCTCTCCATTTATCGATCTCGATTTCTGCATTCGACGATCATCGAGTTCCCTTCTGCCATCTCTTTTCCTCAATTTTGTCGAGCTCTCCGTCCTTCTCCTCTGATATTGTCGAGCTCTCCTTCCTCCAGTTTGTCGAGCTTACCTACTGCCAAAGGACAAGTCCCGCCTTTTTCACAAAAGCCTGCTGCTGCCATAAATGCACGTCAACCCGTACTGAAGAAATCATCATTTCCTGGTAGATATTCGTACCATGGTCTCCCCGTACCTGTCACGCCCATCTAACATGCCCCCCCGGGCGTGATCGGGGGGTGTGACCAACCCGTGAAAACTCTATAAATAGAGCCCCGACCTTTGAGAAAATATAGAGAAATTTTGGGAGAGGGGAAGTGCTGCCATTTTCATTTCTCCCTTAATATTCTCCCTGTCTACTATTTTTATTTTAACTTTTCTGTTTGTTTTTATTTCTTTTTTTAATAATAGTTTAGTTTAATTTCAGTTTCAATTTTAGTGCTTGCTTAGTTTTTATTTCCTACAATTGTAATATTTTTATATTTCAGTGTAGCTCTCTGTTTGAATTTAATATAAAGTTTGTTTAATTTCTCTTGTCTCTATTTTTGTTTCCTTGCACTTCTACTCATCTCTCTCCCTCCACTTCACCATGAGTAACTAATCATCCTTATACTCGATCTTGATGATCTGAGGTTCAAGTTGATTAAGTTATGATGATCTAGTTTGCTCTTTCTTTGTAAGGTTTAGACCTTTGATTTACTCTTGATTAATCATGTTTGGAGATATATTATCGATATATATTTTCCATCTTTATTTCCTCTCTCAGTTAGCCGAGAGGCTCGTAGTTTGGAGTGAATGCTCAAGATTAAAGAGAGTTGTGTGCACCCCTCAATAGAGGCAGATGTTAAATTTCCTGGATTGGAGTGAAATCCAATAGCGGGGTTCACAACGTAAAGCGATCTTTAGGCCTCCGATTTGGACGAGAGTTCGGTCGGACCTTCCTAAACTCAGGTGGGCACGACTTCGAGAGAAGCGTGTTCATGCTTTTGGAACGTTAGTGGATTAGTCATTGTGTGTGAAGCCGTAGTCACGACCGTTAGTCCGACTCGGTGATGTTGCATAGTGAGACTTAAGGATTCTGTAGAAACCCGTAATCGACAAGACGTTGTTTGTGATGATGTTTTCCCCTTTTTCGTGTTAGTACGTTCGGCCAGAATCGAACCGGGTGGAAAATATAGCACACGTGAGGGCACGGGGATGGTATGGTATAAATGTTGGATTAAGGTGGGAAAGGCATGATATTGTGATGCCCTAAGGCGTGGTTTGTCTCTGTGGTCCGCTGCCTAGCCCGTGACGTTGCAAGTATGTGTGGAGATTGTCCTGGCAAGAAAAGTCCCCTTCTGTGGAACTAACGAGAATGACATGCTTTTGACAAGCCCGGACGATCCCAGCTGGGTCCCGCTGGGTCTCCTTCAGTGGACTTTGTCCCAATATTGGATCCGGGCCTGGGTTGTCACGAACAGGTTGGGTCTAGTGAGGGTTCTTAGCATCTGTTTGTTTGTTTAGCAGAATACTGACGTGAGAAGTCAGAGATTGCAGGCAAGCCCTGGGTTTGAGACCCATTACCGGGTAGGACCTAGGAAAGAGTTTCGTGTGGCGGCTCGTACGCTGTTGGGAGAAATTAGAGTATCCTTGTGTATGTAGCTTGAACGTCGATGGGGAAATTGGAAATACCCAATGTGGTGATGTGTTAGAAGCATACGCTTTAGGGTGCCTTGGGTGAAACTTAGGATTGCATTCATACTACATTGTAGGCCCCTTTATATTACATGCTCAACTTAGAAACATGTTTGTTGTATAAAACATCCAAACCTATTTTATAGCTTTACATGTTATTATATATTTCATATGAAGTGCTGACCTGCAGGGTGATTGTGTACCACTGGGTCCATTAGGGACCGCTGGGAGCAGATGTGTCCGTTACACAATTGAGGTCAGCCTTTGCTGACCCACGTTATCACCAATTTTTACAGGGCAAGGATCGCAAGCAGGAGCAAGCTCGTCGGCCAAAAAGGCAAAAGCCTCATGGAGTGACTTCTATGCTTAGTGGATTATGTCTTTTTGAATGTTTTGCTCCATGATCTATTTTTCCGGCTTTTATGTCGAGGTAGCCTAGGAGTGCTTATGCACATTGTTGATTGATATTGTTATCATTCAGTTTTTGAACTTATGATATGTATGGCCATAAGGCCATTTTGGTACTCTTGATTTGGTGGATAACTTCTAGTTTTGATTGTATGTTTCCGTTGTTGATGTCTGAGTTATGAGGTTGGGTAGTTTATATCATCTTATAATGCTGAAGCTGTGGAGTCTGTATGTTGTGGGGCCCCGGCCAGACCAATACTATATGTGTAACATCCCGTTTCGTGCTAGACCCCTCACACGCATTTTTGAGTCAAGGGAGTTTACTGGGGGTCGGGGTGCACCAGACACGACAAGTAAAATACATTGGATATCGTCATGTATATCCGATGAATTCATCGAGTATGGCTTGTGGAGTTGAGACCAATACTGTTCGTCCAAAATCAGATGAATTCGTCGAGTTTATGGACTTAGAAATTATTTTGGAATGTTGGCGTTGAGTGTACTCCACTCCACTCAACGAATTAGGACTTAGAAATTATTCTGGAAAATTGGCATTGAGTGGAGTCAACGCCAGCCAATGTAGCATTGAGTGTGTTGAGTGCACTCAACACGATTCGACGAAACAGTTTGAGGCGTTTAGTGGAGTCAACGCGGCATTGAGTGCATTGAGTGCACTCAACGCCATTTTACTCTGATGATATCTTGGATAACTGGGGTCGAGTGCATTGAGTGCACTTGACGCCATTAAGCTGAAAGGCATCGAGTGCATTGAGTGCACTCGATGCCACTCAACATTATTTACTAAGATTATTCTGAAGGCTGTGGAGTCGAGTGCGTTGAGTGCACTCGACAACACTTGATGATTCGTCGAGTAAAGAAAGTGCACTTGATGATTTTTACTTGAAAGTGTTGTGCTTACATATGGCGTTGAGTGGTGTCGACGAATCTCAACGATTCGTCGAGTAAGACTATAATACTCGATGATTCGTCGAGTAAGGTTTGCTTACTCGACAAATCTGACTTTGCAGCTTTTTTAGCGCATTATATTTCCTGAAACATGGCCAGTCTGAACCAGATTTTCGAGAATTGTGCCAAACTGACTTAATTGGGCCGCATCGTTTCAACATGACTCATTTAAGGTAGTATAAGACGGTCCAATGTCAGGTCGACACATGGCAAAGCAGTTAACCCTAATTTCTCATTATAAAAAGGGACATGCAGAAAACCCTTGCCGCCTCTTTACCAGTTCTCCGATCAGTTGTCTTTGCCGAGCCCAACGAAATAGAGAAGCCGCCGGAGTCAATTTCTGGAAGAAAATCTTCTTCTTCTCTGTTCCCGTAAAGAACAATACTAGAAAGGAGAAAGATGCCGCCAAGGAGAGTGATGAGATCCATTGATGGAAACTCCGGAACCGAGGTGATATTCCTACCCTCTCCCTTGATGCTAGATCTCTAGTTATTCCTAGGAGAGATATCGACTCAAAAGAGTCTGGATTCGTGAGAAGAAGTTTTCCTAGGAGAAGGCCACGTTAGGGCTTGTGTCCAACAGATAAGATGTCTTAGACCACTCCTTCATTCCATGTGATGATAGTTACTTGGTATCATGGAGAAGGTTGGCCTTTTGAGGGTGAATAAGGGAGGAGGAATTCTGGATGTGATTTGGGAATTTTGGTTGGAGGAAGAAGACGAACCGATGACGTTCGTTCTGCTTTCAGATGCGTGCAAAAATCTGTATTCTGCACGCAGCGATCTTCATGGACATTTTCGGACATGGTGCAGCCATATTTGGGTTTTTGGATAAACACGAACATCGTATCTCTTAGAAATACCTTTCCAACTAATGGTTACGCGGCTTTATGCGAGGTCTGTAGCCACGGAAAATTCTGATCGAACATGCTATCTGTAAACATACAGAAAACTATTTTCCGAATGCAGCAGACTTCGAGACAGATTTCAAGTGTGTTAGTTTCTAAACTGGATTGTGGGCCGAATACAAAAGTTATCGTCCTTGGAAATACCTTTCCAACGGATGGTTACACGCCTTTATATTAGTTCCGTAGACTCAGGAATGGCCGAACGAACTTGTTGTACAACCAAGTCCTTGTGTTTAATACTTTCGGGTTTGTATATGTTTGGGCTTTGTTGAGTGAGGAAATTGTAAGAATAATTGTTGAGGTGTTGAGTGAATTTCGCCCTTACGAGAATGTGATAAATAAATGGTTAGGAAACATTACTGGGTGTGACTGTAACTTGTGTAATTGAACGTGTTTGGAGGAAGAAGTGACGCTTGTAAAAGAACTATCTTTATATGGATGTAATTATCGTGGCGAAAGCATAATGGTTGTGGATGCTTGATTCCTTAAAAGAAATCAGAAGAGCTTAATGCATGTCATGAGGATTGACAAATAAGAAAATCTCAAGTGATCCACTGCTGTGAGGTGTGTTTCCTTACGGGAAGCAGTGTGGATTGTATGTTGTATGAGGTGGTTCGCCACCTGTGTTGATGATGAACCCTTAAGAGCCTTGGGGCACGAGATTGTGAATGGATCTAAGTGTGGGTGTTTGACCTCACTGGATTGGTAATGATGAAAAGAGACATAAGTGGATGGTTGGCCTTGGTCCTTTGCTGCTTTGCTCATAGAGGCACCTTCCGTTCTACGATGATGTGAAACTGCATGCGGTGTGAGTCGACACGCGCTGTCATAATACTGGGTTAAGGACAGTGTGGTAGGTCTACGGGCTTGACAGTCATCACACCGACAAGATTTGAGAGATAGCCTTGTAAGGTTGGGCCTTGGTCATCCGTGCTTACTTCCCGAGGCAGCCTCCGTGCTAGTGAACTATTGGCCTTTGTCCTTTGGTGATTTGTTCATAGAGGCGCCTTTCGTGCCACCAAGATAGGCCAGTTTGGGTTGTGTTCTTGGTGCACATCTAGCTGAGACCTCTCTGAGCCGTAGTATGCATGTGAGCTCCGCTGTTGTGTTCTTATCATTGAGGCCTACAAAGTCCTAGGATTGGTAGTATGGATGCCCGCCTAGTAGTGGAGAAGCCCGCTCCACTGTCACCGCCTTGCCACGACGGTTGATGCCTGAGAGGTTAGCTACCTGCTCGAAAAGTGAGAACTACATGTTTGTGTCGACATAGCAGTTGCAAGTGCGTGATCATGGGCGAGTCATTGCATTGCATTCATATCATTACATTAAATTGCATACACAAGATCTTTATCATATAAGTTTATATGGGCACTATTATATGATGAGTTACTTTAATGTTGAGCCGATCCTCAACTTGTATGTCTATATGGGCATACATATAATTTGAGTTACTTTCAGTCATAGCTCTATATATTTATACTTTTGTTGGTGATTGAGTTGCTAGAGTAGATTATTTACTCATTTCTTGTATGACTGATATACACTGATGTTTCTCACTATTATACCACTTGTTTGTACTACTTCTTATTTTTATATATATTGTGCCTTGTCCTGTTCTCCGCCGAGTGCCGAGGAGTCGACGGGGGAGCGAATGTGAAGCCACTTAGTCTTTATGACTAATGGTTGCTATGTCTTCCTTTTTAAGAGGGAACACCGCAGGTAGAGTTGTAGCAGATTACGCATGTAGACAGCTAGGCTAGAGAGATAGGGCCCGATGGGACAGCACCATCAATGACGTCAGTGACTGATATCAGTGTTTGTAGTGAGACACTTCTGTACCCCCGTTTGGCATGTACCCTTATGTATTTAAAAGCCTTGATTACATCTTATTCCTTTTGTACTCATGGTCTTATATACTAGTGTGTATTTTGACTTTTGTTTATATATTCTTTATGTTGGGTTGGCATGGATAATATGATTAGCCGACAGGATAGGCGTCTTGTATTACAGGTTAGCCCATGCACTAACATTAGCACAAGGCAGCTGTTCTGGGCATAAGACTCCCCTCGTGACGTGTCTTGTGTTTCGGGAGGGGGTTCTTACAAATGGTATCAGCTTGCTACGATTCTGAACTAAAGAAGTCATTCAACAATTAGCCACCCCCGTTTGATTAGTCAGTTTGGGGACAAACTGACTTAGCTGAAGCAGTGGTGTGCCCATATGTAATTCACACTTAGTATATCCAATTTTGACCTCACGATTTGCCAACATGACCTTAGTTTTGTACCTTATGTGTATACACCAGTGCATATTGAGCCAGTGGGGGCACTCCTTCCCCTTACGTACCCACACAGTTCCAGCAATCAGAGTTGGGAAAGACGCTCACAGCCATTTTGGATGCCTTTAGGTCTCAACAGGCCCTAGTGCAGTAATAGGCTCCGGGATCAAATTGGTTGAGCACTTTTCGGGCTCTCTCCACTCCTGCCTAACTCGAGATAGAGTCAGCCATCCGTACGGAAGAAGGGCTCGACACAGTGCATGAGCTGTTGGCAGGAATCTGTTGCCCGGCCAACATGGTTGTGACGTTAGTAGTTTCTTTCTTGGAACTACACGCCAAGAGATGGTGGATGTCCCTGACGGGTTCCACCTTCCAGGGTTGAGTTTATATAGAGATTAGTTGGACAGAGTTCTCGGGAGCTTTCTTAGAATATTTCATGTTGTCGACCGCTAGAGACGAACTCAAGGAAAGATTCCTGGAGCTGAAGCAGGGATCCAAGTCGTACATAGAATACCTGAGGGAGTTCCAGTATTTGGCAAGGTTTGCTGACTCCTACCAGTAAGACAATCGAGGTTATGCTAAACAATTCTACAAAGCCTTGCGGGATCCCCTGAGGCAAGCCCTTTTATTTATAGCAGACTCGAGTCTAGCTGATATCATTGACATGGCAACAAGGCTGGAGGCAGATAATCTGGGGAGTAAAAAGAGACCCACGGAGGGCGTAATAGAGGCTGGCCCTGGTAATAAAAGGAGAAAGGAGAATTGGGGAAGAGGAAACAATAGAGGCGGAGGTCTCTTCTATCAGAATTTCATGATGGAGCATTCGGCACCGTAGTCAGCACTACCTCCACCGCAACCACAATACCTTCAGCCCAGGGAGCAATAAGAGCGTGTCGCCTTCCAATGAAACTAGCCAGGTCACATTCGACGTCATTGCCCATAACTAGATCGGAATTCTCTCCCCATCCTTCCTCCAGTAGTTCCACGATGACGTGGACATGTGCGTGGACGAGGACGAGGAAGAAACCACAGGCGTGCGCATGATCAGTTTTTTGCGCTGGACATGGCATAGGAAAGGAATACTCAGGAGGTGATTGCAGTTATGTCTTAATTTGGTTATTGTGTTATGGGAATTTCCTTTCGATTGCCTAGGATATGCTAGGAGTCTAGCGTTGAGTCATTATAATTGATACCTAGGCACCATGATGGTTGGTGGGAAACCGGCCTTTACTCTATTCGATATTGGTGCCACACACTCATTTGTGCCGGCTAACTTCGTTAAAGACCTAGAAGAAGTGTAATACTTCACTGGTATTGCTCGGAGAGTACGCCTCCCAGATGGCTTGGAGATGACTGCAACTACCAAGTTCGAATTGGAGATTCTTCTCGGGGGAAGAACCTTTGAAACCCCTACAACAGTTTTGAGAATACCAGAATTTCACCTCATTCTTGGCATGGCGTTTTTGGATTGGCACTGAGCCAGAATTGATTGTGCGGAGAAATGAATATACTTAAAATATGGAGACACCGAAGTCATTTTCCAAGGTATATGATTCGCACCACATTTGTTATTATCTTCAATTCAGGCCTTCGGGAGCCCCTGTTCTATTCGTTAAGAAGAATAATGGAACTTTGTGATTATATATAGATTACCGGGAACTCAACCATTTAACGGTGCGGAACACCTACCCTTTTCCAGGATAGATGAGTTATTCGACCAACTGGTAGGAGTGCACTAGTTTTCTAAGTTGGATCTGCGCTCGGGGTATTATCAATTGAGGATACAAGAAGAGGATATACAGAAAATGGCATTTAGCTCGAGGTATGGGCTACATGAGTTCACCGTGATGTCGTTTGGGCTCACGAATGCCCCTTCAGTGTTCATGAGACTGATGAATAAAGTGTTTGAGCCACACCTGGATGTCTTTATCATAGTCTTCATCGATGAGATCTTAGTTTATTCAAAGGTAGAGGAGGATCATGTGGAGCACTTGACCTTGGTGCTGAAATAATTAAAAGAGCATAACTAGTTTGCCAAGTTCAGGAAGTGTGAATTTTGGCTCCGAGAAGTGGCCTTCTTAGGCCATGTGATCAGTGGTGCCGTATTAGCTGTGGATCTGGCCAAGGTGTATTCCATGAAGGAATTGTCTCCTCTGAAGTCAGCAGCCAATGTTCGGAGTTTCCGTGGACTTTTTGGATATTATAGCAAGTTTGTGAAAGGATTCTCAAAGATATCCCTCCCCCTCACTGCCCTGACGAAGAAATGTGTGCCATACGAGTGGACACCCCAGTGCGAAGCCGCATTCCTAGAGTTGAAGGATAAACTCACCTCCACGCCCATCCTAGCACTTTCATATGGGAAGGAAGTATTTCAAGTTTACACTGATGCATCAAACCAAGGGATGAGTGCAGTACTGATGCAGCACGGGCATGTGATTGCTTACGCCTCGAGGCAGCTGAAGAAGCATGAAGTCAACTATGCAGTACATGATTTAGAATTGGGAGTAGTGGTGTTCACTTTGAAGGTTTGGAGACACTATCTATATGGCGTCCACTGCGAGATCTTTTCATAACACAAGAATTTTAAGTACGTTTATACTCAGAAGGAACTGAATTTTAGGCAGCGACGGTGGTTGGAATTTTTGTGTGATTATGAGTTTACCCTGAAGTACCACCCTGGGAAAGCAAACTCCGTGGCTGATGTGTTGAGCAGGAAAGTACCAGAGTCGAGCCCAGAGTCTCGGTTGATGTGTACGAAATTAGCTCAAATGCTCGAGGAAATGGAGATCAGTTTATTGTATAGTGGTCATTCAGAAAAGTATACGGAGTACTTGGCGACCATGAGTATAGTCTGTGATATTTGAGACCGAATCCGGGCAGAGTAAGGGAAGTATGCTGCTCTGGCCCTAGTATTTAAGTCACTTGAAGATGGGTCTACTGACGAATATTTCTTAAAAGATGACCTTATTCATTTTTATGGCCGGCTCTACATTCCCGAATGCGGCAAATTTTGGGAAGATATTTTGAGAGAAGCACATTGCTCTACTATTTAGTGCATCCAGGGATTTCCAAAATGTACGCCGACCTGCGGAAGACCATGTGTTGGCCAGGAATGAAGAGAGAAGTCAGGAATTTTGTTACGCACGGTGAGGCCTGTCAATGGGTAAAGGCGGAATGTAAGAGCCCCGGAGGATTGTTAGAGTCGTTGCCCATCCCCGATTGGAAGTTTGAAAATATCTCCATGGACTTCATTCACGTTTTGCCTCGCTCAAGCTCAGGGAATGATTCAATTTAGGTAATCGTTGATTGCCTGACAAAGCTAGCTAGGTTTATTCCTATGAAGAAAGAGGCTCCTGTGGACGTTTTTGTAAGACTCTTTGCGGAGCAGTTTGTACGATACCATGGAGTGTCAAACACAATTGTTTCTGACTGGGATGGACATTTTACTTCTAAATAATTGAAGGTCGTACATGTGTATTTTCATTCATGCCTTACCTACAGCACTGCCTTTCATCCTCAAACGGACAGACAGTCTGAGAGGACCATCAGAACTTTGGAAGATCTATTGAGGTTGTGTGTGCCAGATAGAGGAGAGCCATTAGAAAGGCTCTTTCCCCTGGTAGAACTCTCATATAACAACATTCACTAGGCCAGTATCGGGATGACACCCAATGAAGCCCTTTACGGAAGAAGGTGTAGAACTGCCTTTTCATAGGTGCAAGATAAAGAACCGAAGGTTTTTGGAATTGAGTACATTGATGATACTGATGTTGCTGTTAGACTAATACGAGACCGCATGCTTGAGGGCCAAAGTCGGAAGACTAAATATTATAATGCAAAGTAACTGATGGTAGAATTTCAAGTGGCTGACACAGTGTTCCTGTTGATCCGACCGATGCATGCAGTGTCACAGGTATATGGTGTGAAGAAGTTCATCCCAAGGTACGTTGGTCCTTATGCTATATTGGAAAGGATTGGCCCTTTGGCCTATCAGATGGAGTTACCGCCAGTGCTGGAGAATCTTCATGACATATTCCATGTGTCGTCACTTCAGAAGGTGTTGTTGCGGCCCGATAAACATGTCCCCACCACTGATGGAGTAGTAGCAACCGATAGATGTGTACGATTAGCGTCGGTGCGGATAGTTGATACCGAGACAAGGAACTTGCATCGCAAGTGTGTTTCTTTGATAAAGGTGTTGTGGTATAATCATGGGAAAGAAGAATTTACTTGGGAGCCTGTGGACTTGATGCGGAAGCGCTACCCAAAGTTGTTTCTCAAAGGTAAATTTAAATAACGCACTCAATTTCATGCTTAATTTTCCCCCATGGCCTTAGCCTGATTTCGGGGATGAAATCTTTTTTTTTGTTTATAGGATTTATGACATCCTGTTTCGCTCTAGACCCCTCGCACTTATTTTTTAGTCAAGGGAGTTGACTTGGGGTCGGGGTGCGCTGGACTCGACAATTAAAATTCATCGGATATTGTCACGGATATCCGAAGAAATCGTCGAGTATGGCTTGTGGAGTTGAGAACAATACCGTTCGTCGAAAATCGGACGAATTCGTCGAGTTTATGGACTTAGAAATTATTCTGGAAAGTTGGCGTTTAGTGGACTCAATGCCACTAGATGAATTAGGACTTAGAAATTATTCTGGAAAGTTGGCGTTGAGTGGACTCAACTCCACTCAACGTCATTTGACGAAACGGGTTGAGACGTTGTGTGGGCTCAACGACACTCAACGTGACTTTGAGTGTCTTGAGTGCACTCAATGCCATTTAACTTAGAATATATCTCGGATAACTGGCATCGAGTGCATTGAGTGCACTCGACGCCATTAAGATAAAAGGCATCGAGTGCGTTGAGTGCACTCGACTCCACTAAATGCTAATTACTTAGGTAGTGTTTGGTTCGCCTTATCACTTGCAGTGCGGTGCAAAATCAACGCATTTTTTGTCATAATTTGCGTTTGGTTCCGCTGAATTTAAGAATTGTGTTTTTGGATTTTCGCTGTTTCTTATCTACCCCCGACCGCTGCATTATTTTGCGTTCAGCCGCAATGGCCCGATTCCAGCGAATCCGCCTGATTCCAGCGACTCCGATTCTCTTCTCCTCCACTTCTCCTCTTTTGGTCCTGATCTCCATACATCTTCACTCTTTCACCGCCATGTTCTCTCTTTCCCCCTTCTCTTCACCCCTTAAGTTTCCCCTCCTCCCTTCTTCTTTGTCCTCTTCTAAAACCCTAACATGCTGGTATCTTCCCTCCAATACCCCTCCGTTCCGCGATTCTTTCGTCGCATATTCTGTACTCTCGTCGTCTCTGCCCAAGGAAGTCTCCTATGGAGAAGCAATGTTGGTATCATTATACAAGTTAGGGCTTCAAAGAGATGCATCATCCTTCCCGCCTTCTTCCTCTCCTCTATATGTTGCTCCTCCCCAAACACCAGCGACCTCCATGAGAGGCGCTGAATCCGACGTGATGGGATTGTTATTGAGAGAGAGGATTATGTTCCTGGGAAGTGGCATAGATGAATTTGTGGCAGATGCCATTATAAGCCAGTTGATGCTCCTCGACGCCCAGGATTACACTAAAGACATAAGGCTCTTCATTAATTCCCCAGGAGGATCCCTCAGGTTTGATTCATGCTTCCCAGCATTATTTTGGCATCCGCTTAGCATGGATTTGAAGAATGTTTGGAGATAGTTGAAGCTAGATTTTGAGTTGTCAGAAGCTATCTAATAAAACCATAATCTTGCTGGATAGAGATATTAATACCAGCCCATAAACTTTATTTTTTGTGAGAAGTTTAGATTTTGGGTCACTAATAAAGTGTTTCAGAAGTGAATTATTATATGTTTGGGGAGAATTCACCTGCTACATATTTTTTGTGTGCCCAAATGATAGTTCATGTGAAACAAAGTGAGTCATATAGTGCTAGTGGTCAGTTAAGACTGGAGTGCACCAAATTATTCGGGATAACTTCAGTATTCTGTTTTGAAATTATTGATATATATTAAGCGACGCAAATTTCCCAAGCATATCCCTAACTCTCTTATTTTACATCATATTTAGTAATTATTGATATATATTAAGCTCTTAAGGAGACACCATAAAATTAAACATATTTGGTCTTAATTACTAAATTTTATGGTTGGTATGTGTAGTACTGTACTGATAAGGAAGTATTATGAGTGGTACTGTGGGAGGTATGTAGAAGATATGAGTGGTACTGTGGTTGGTATTATGAGTGGTTACATTATGTAGAAGATGTTAATAATTGAAAAATACATGTTATGATTGAAAAAAAAATTAGTTGGAAAAAATGTATGAAAGAAATTTTATTTTGTGTTATATTTGAAAAAAACAATTTATTCAAAACTCTGTTTTGTATCCAAACAACTTTTTGAAAACTCCGTTTTGTAAATTCTGTTTCACCCAAATAGTTTTTTAACAAAACTCTGTCTTCAAGAATCAACACTTTTTCTATCAGTAACAGTTCATCAGCAGCTTTCCATCAGCAACAGCGCAACCAAACAGAGTCTTAGATTATTCTGAAAACTATGGCGTTGAGTGCACTCGACGCCATTCGACGATTCGTCAAGTAAAGAAGGTGCATGGTGTCTACTAATCACGAAGAGAATAAAAACTGAACTAGCAATCCAACATGACAAGTATAACTATCAAAATGTAGCTAGGGGACACAAGTGTCGTATTAAAATCCGGGAACCGTTGAGTAATCTTACTCACACGAAAACTACTATCTTATCGAAGATTTTTTTAAGGGTTTAAAAGTAAGGTAAATGCGATTAGGAAAAGAAATATAATGCTAGAAAGAGAAATGCACGCGGTTAAAAAGAGAGCTATTAAAAGCGATTACAACGAGGGGTTAAGACGATGATAAAGAAGAGCACTTGATCGAGAATCAACTCGGCTAAAGTTGATTAAAAATTGCTATAATAAGGCCTAACTTAATAACGTAAAAGACCTTGACCGTGGAGGTTCCATAAGCATGAACACGCTTCTCTCGAAGCCGTGCCCACCTGAGTTTAGGAAGGTCCGACCGAACTCTCATCCAAATCGGAGACCTAGAGCTCGCTTTAAGCTGTGAACCCCTCTATTGGATTTCACTCCAAACCAGGAGATTTAACTTCTACCTATCTCGAGGGGTGCGTGCAACTCTCTTTACTCTTGAGTATTCATTTCAAATTACGAGCCTCTCGGCTAGCTAAGAATGAAAACGAATATGGAAATTATATATAGATGATATAACTCCAAACATGATTAATCAAGAGTAAATAAAGGTCTAAACCCTAAAAATAAAAAGTAGACTAGAGCATCATAACTTAATCAACTCGAACCTCGGATCATCAAGATCGAGTACAAGGAGGATTAGTTACTCATGGTGATGAGTTGTAAATATACGTATTTTTACGTACAATAAATAAGTCATTTTAGTATATTTTTGTCCTTTTTAGTTATTTTTATTTAATAAATTGCTCATATTTTGTAAATATTATGCTAACTTAGATTTATTTTTGTTTCCTGAAAGTTTCAGGAAAATTGCCAAAAATTGCAAGTACACGCCCGTGTACTTGGTGCACGCCCGTAACCTAGGCGTGATACTTCAATTCCCGTGAAATCAGCCGCATTTGAAGAGAAAAATGTGACATGCCCTAGGACACGTACGTGTCAAATGACACGCCCCATGACCAAGACCCGTGTCATTCCAGCTCGAAAACATCGCGCCCGAAGATCGTCAACTGACTCGACACGCCCGTGTCAAGATGCGAAACGGGCGCGTACTTCTCCACCTGGCCAACAAGACAGCGAGACGACTTTTCGACGAGACCCACGCCCAGATTGACCTCCCTGACACGCCCACTGACACGCCCGTAACCTAGGGCATGACTCCCACGTGTTCCGCCACGAAGTCAAACAGCCATCAAATCGCTGGATCACCTCATGTATAGTGCTAACACGCGGCGGGTACGCGCCCATGTCCAAGGGCATGTACCCAAAAATTTTGCCTATAAATTCAGAGTTTATGTAAGAGCTGCTGGTTCTCCTTTTGGAACCATTTTGCTAAGGTGTTATGCTACTTAGATGAGTTCCAATGATATGTAAGGGATATTTCCTCCCTCTCTTTAGATTTTGTTTTAGTTCCTTTGTAACCCGTGTTTTTACTTTAAAAAGTATGTTTTTGTTCTCTTTATATGGTTTTGGAATGAATCTAAGCAACTCCCCTTATGCAATCTTATCTTTTCTTTTGTTTTTCTTATTTTATTTTTCTATGGGTGTGTGTGTGTGTATGAGTATAGTTTGGTAAATTTGTGTCTTTCTTCCTTCATTTTACATAGCTCTTTAGCATTTATGCCTATTTTATAGCCTTTTATGCATTCCTATAAATCTGTAAAAGCGTTTTCAAAGTGATTTTTATTTTTCTCTAACTTAGATTTTTTTGTTTACGTCGTAAAACTTCTCGTTCTTTTTACTATATTTTCACTTTTTAACCACTTTTACGGAGTTATATGAATGAATATATATTTGTTTTAATTTTTCAAGCATTTTCATTTTGCTTTTATTTCACAACCATTTTGCCCGTTCATTTTTTATTTCCTCTTTTGATGCATTTCTAACACATTATAGTGGTAGAAATGTATTTGTTTTAATTTTTCGAGCACTTTGATTTTCGTTTAAATTTTTGCTCGTTTAATTTTTCTTTCTGCTTTTTATGCATTTTTAACACATTCCACCGGTAAAAATATAATGATTTTAATTTTTAGAAAACTTTGTTTTTCACATTTTGTCGTATGTGTGCGTGCGTGTATGAGATAATTTTCATCGCTTTCTTTCGTTTCTGTAGAGTACGTGTGTTTTACTTTAGGTGGAGTGGGTGTGTTTTCCTTCCTGTCGAGTGTGTGCATGCACTCCTTTCAGTAGAGTGTGTGGAGTATTTTATTTGCAGTAGAGTGAGTGTGTGGGTTTTTTATTTCTATTGTGTGTGTGCGTATTTCATTTCTGTCGAGTGCGTGGGTGTGTTCATTTATTTTCTCCTACTCGTTTGAGTAGGACTCGCTTTAATTTTCCTCCTAGTCATTTGAGTAGGCCTTGTGTGTCTGAGTTTTAAAATTATATAGAGTGTGTGCATGAGTTTAATTTCTGTAGAGTGCGTGAGTGTGTGCATTTATTTTCTCCTACACATTTGAGCAGTACTCGCTTTAATTTCAGTCCTATTTGTTTGAGTAGTATTTGTCTTTACTGCTTTCATTTCCCCCCTACTCGTTTGAGTAGGGCTCGCAACTTACTGCTTTCTTTACTGCTTTATTTTACTGCTTTATTTCCAGCTTTATTTTCATCTTTCAGTTTATCACTTCTTCCTGCAAGCCGTCTCCATTCTGATGAGTGGCTAACCGCTCTTAGCCCTCAGTATCGAAGAGCATTGGGACAGAAAAAATCACTTTAAATAATTAAGGGTCATGTTTTTATAATTAATTAAATTGTAAGACCCCCTTTTTTTGAAAACACCGGAGTCTTAGGCCCAGAACCGCCGCTTTGCGGTGACACCTTCGCGCCCGGGAATGTCATCACTACAAAACGGCGATCCAGCCAGCCTAATCGATCAGAACTGTAGCAAAATAATAAAAGGCAAGTCCATAGAAAATCACATATATAATAATAATCTCCACGAAGGGAGTGTCCACAGATATAAGAAAGTTCTAAAATCTTGGGCTCATGCCCAATAAATCAAATCCACCCTACATATCTCTCATCGCGGAAGCAAGATTATAAAATAACTTGTAGCGGACAGGACTCACAGTCCCTGTCGTCTGAACTACGGTACTAGATTGCCCCATCTCCAAGCGTGCCGACCTTCGGGGCTGCTCCTCCATACTGGGCTCCACGGTCCCCTAAAATGATGTGCTTCGAAAACCGTTAGTCTAAAAGACTAAGCCCTATCATACCCCGCCCCTTCCACCATGCCTCCTAGGCACCGAGCCGGGAGGAGGAAAGGAGAGGACATAATGGTGGAGAATAACAAATATGCAGATGGTAGTGAAACTAAACTAGCAGTTCTATAATATACTGTTGGGTAATGTATCCACAATTACCTGGATTTGAGGAAGCCACCTGTCAAGCTAAGATGAATTCACAATGTATTTGATAAAATCCTTCAAGTTGTGCTTGCAGTTATTCCACGCTAAGTACACACCAATGTCAGGGTGCAGTAGGTCAATATACACGGGTCTGCGCGACGTAATCCCTCGTTGAGCAGATCAGTGTGTTGGCCTACGTGTACTCTCTCTATTGGAGTGTACTTATTTTCAAGTACAGGGCCATGACAATGCAAGAGCAGACAAGGAGCAAGGATGGGTCAAAGAGCAACTCATGGGTGGAAAGACGAAAAATCGTCTAAGTAACAATCGACGAGAATCACCAAGTGATTCTCGCCGATTCGGCGAGAATCACTAGTGATTCTCGCCGAATCATCGAGAATCACTGGCTGATTCTCGCCGTCTCTATCCGGCTACATCAAAGCGTGCAAATCTGGCGCTAAGTCATAATCATCGAGAATCATCAAGTGATTCGGCGAGAATCACTAGTGATTCTCGCCGAATCGTCGAGAATCACTGGCTGATTCTCGCCGACTCGTCGAGAATCACCTTCGATTCTCGCCGATTTTGACTTGGGCGATTTTCTGGATCCCGCTGGACCGGATCAAATGTTAAGGCGCTGTTTTGAACCGGTATTAGGGTTTCTTCTGGTGGGACCCACAACGGTCATAAAGAGGTATACTACTGTATAAATACTCGCGTATTTTTGAACAGTAATAGAGCAATTTATGAAAAACAAAAGCCGAGCCGCCGACGTGACCTAGATCGCGAAATCCGCTCCGCCGCCGTCGCCGCTCGTGCCAGTAGATCGCCGGCTTTGATCGTGGTTGCTACCAGATCTTCCAACGACAGAAGCACAGCCAAGCACAGCGTCTCACGCGTCTAACCAGAGATCCTTTGTCTCTTGATTCGTTGATCGGGAAAACCTACCCCTTCCAAATCGATCGAGACGATCGATCCTAGTGTGACCGTTGGAAGACCTTGCTAGCTTTGCTACGAAGATTGAATCTTCAAAGACAAGTCGCTACACTCCGTTATCGCCGCCGATTCCGAGAACCAAGCCGCCGCCCTTCTTGCCGCCGCCGGTTTGGGGAGATTCTCTCCAAGTGAGATCTAGGGTTGTGGACTCTTCGTTGACTTCAAGAACACGTCATCGAACGAAGAGGGACACTTAGTCTCCAAAAGTTGTTTGTATTTCTTGTACATTCTATTTTCATTTTTGTTGTAAAGGAATGTTGGTTCCTAGTTGTAAGGGTTAGGTGCAACCCGTGTTGTGGGAGTGGTGACTCCTACGTGTGGAAGGGTTCCTTCCGTTAGTGCAAGGATTGGATTTCAATCCTATTGGTGAAGTGACCGTGTCGTCCCTGGTTGGGAGATAGGTCGAAGGGGGAAAGTGGATGTACCCAAATCGGGGAACCACTATAATTTGCTTGTGTCCTTTCTGTGCTGTGCTGTTTTATTTTCTTGTGCAGGTACAATTTTAATTCCGCAAAAACGCTGCACGTCACCTATTCCCCCCCAATAGGTGAAGGTAGTTGACACTAGGTGGACTTTCAAATGGTATCAGAGCCTGGTTGCTCATCAAACAGGTTAATACCTTGAGTAGAATCCTGCCACCAGTGTCAAAAGCATGGAGCTGGATCATGGGATCTCTCCACTAAGACTTCCCACGTGCTCTAAGGAGTATTATCCCGTCTGGAAGATGAGAGTGTCCTATCACCTGGATGCTATCGATCCTTGAGCATCTCTCATCTTAGGAGAGGGTCCATTCATTCCTATGAAGACCTCCAGCTCTGTAAAGGATATCCAAATCCCCAAGTGTATTACTGAGATGTCGGAGACTGAACTCTCATTATTTAATCTGGACAAGATGATTCATCAGATCATCATGGATGTCTGGTTTGGACCTTCTCGATCTAGATTGGAAAAGTGTGAGACGGCCAAATCTATGTGGGTAACCATCTCAGATCTCATGGGGGGATCAAAGAAAGCAGGGATCTGCTGTCAGTAAGAGGATGAAGCCTATGTGGGGGTCCTCGCCTCTGAAGATGAAGGCAAGGATCAATCGGACAGCATCAGGGCTCCGGTGTCCTTGTCAGAGACTGAAGAAGAAATTGAGGAAAGCAGTTCTGATGAAGCTGACACAACGGTCTCTAGCGCTAGTGACAATAACTCTGTAGAGCATGTAACTTCTTCATCTTGCCCCTTCTCTCTTAAAGTTCCTGAAGACAGGAATTGTCACCCTTCAGAAAATCCTGATTCCCAGAAGAGAGCCCTTCAGAAAAGCAACCTACTTGTTGAGGAGCAAGCTCAGGAGATTGCTCGGCTGAAGATCTTGTTTGTTCTCCAATTGGCATCCAACAAGGTCAAGGACTCTAAAATATCAGATCTAGAGAGTAGTCTAGAGAATGAGAAAAGGATAGTATCCAACTTTTCCAAGGTTGATGCTATAAAGAGAAAGGAAGAAAATGGGTGGATCTCCCGAATTATCAATTCATGGAGAAATGGGGAAACGGTATTCAGACCCCCAACTCCAGGCAGGAAGGCTGAAAGTGCAGCTAGATCTGATATACTCTAGAGGGGGTGAATAGAGTATATGGTGCTTTTAAACTTTTTACAACAATTGTTGTAATAAGAGTGAGCAGGGAAGCAGTTGAAAATCTAATCACAAAACTAAGTTAATGAAAAGCTAATCACAGAAGAATTAAGGCCAGAAACAAAAATGAAAACAAGCAAAACCAGAAGACACAAGGAAATATAGTGGTTCCCCTAAACTTGGGTACATCCACTCTTCTACCACCCTAGGTAGGAATCCACTGCAGGATGAGTTGATCAGGTGTCCTGGGCACCAATGAGCTTTTGATAAGGTGCTCAAAAACCAAATCAGATTTTTTGATCAGGTGTCTTGCCACCAATGAGCTTTTGACAAGGTGCTCAAAAACCAAGCTTAAACTTTTTAAGGGAGTTTGAGAAACCCTTTACAGAGAGGGGGTGAGAGAGTGATGGAAGTCTTCTCTTTCTCAAACAACTGAGAAGACTATGTGGATTGTTGATGTCAAAGCTCCCCCTGAATCCTTGAGATCTTCAGGAAGAAAAGCTTTGCTGAGGGTGATAGGCCTTCAAAGATTGAACTCCAGCAATAGATGATTTCAGCAATAGCTGAAATGTTGAATGTCTGGAGTCTTGAAATATGTTGGCCTTGAACACTTTGGACAAGAGAGATCTGAAGGTTTTAGAATGCTTGATCTCCTTGGATGTGTGTTCTTGAGAATTCTTTTTAGACAGTATATTTTGTTGAAGATTATGATGTCTGACTGTGTGTCTGTAAAAACTGTGTGAGATTCAAAAATTCTTCTATTTTATTCTCTGGTACTGAACAAAACATTCTCTGAGAAGAATAGCCGTTGGTCTGCATTAATTGCATCCTTAATTGCAAAATCTCTTCTGGAGGAAAGTCCATAGAAATATTCCTTGAAACTTGGTCCAGAAATGAATGAAAACGGCTAGGAAATCTCTAAATTAATTGCAGAATAACTCCTTAACTGATTTGAATTTGAATCTAGAAACATCCTTGAAGTTATCTGAAAACGTCGAACTGAGCTTTGCTATCGTCGAACTGAGCTCAGCGATATGAATAAATACAGCAGCAAAATATCGTCGATCTGAGCTCAAAGACCGTCGAACTGAGCTCAGAGATAGAAATCCAAAGCTGAGTCAAGACCGTCGACCTGAGCTCACCGATCGTCGAATGGAGTTCGACGATATGATGAAGTTGAGCTCAGCGATCGTCGAATAGAGTTCGACGATCTGATGAAGTTGAGCTCAGCGATCGTCGAATGGAGTTCGACGATCTGTCGAAGTTGAGCTAGACGATCGTCGATCGGAGTTCAACGAATCATCGTGCTGAGCTCGACGATATGACTTAGTCTCCAAACAGAAAAACTTGGTCTTCAGGGCAGCTTCCAAACCTAGACTTCTAACCCTTAGACTCAATTCTAATTGACTTATAGAGCTATACATGAGGTCAAGCATTTGTTTCCTAGAGACATAGTGATCCTGACCCAAATTAGTAATAGGGTGTTCCAACAATCTCCCCATATTTGGGTTAGGATTACTATTTACAGACTGTGGAAAAATTAAATAACAACATTCAAGCAGCAAAGCAGAAAAGCAACAAGCTAGACAATTGCAGAACCACAGAGATATATATCATCCAGATAGTAATCAGAAATCACAGAAATTGTCACCTTACATTGTCATTTCTTTTCCTTGCCCTTAACAAGTTTGATTTCTTTGTTAGGATTGAGGGCTTCCTTCTTTGATCTGGTATCATCTGCTGCACCTAAAGATGTTTGCTGTTTAGGCCTGGGAACTACAGCTTCAGGATGTAATTCCATATACATGTCAGAATCAAAGAACTTGCTTGATGCATATCTTTCTAGCTCTTTCTTTCTTTGTTCAGACATTGTTGAGATATTAGATGAATCTTTTCCTTGCTCTCTAGCCTTTTTGATCTGATCCAGTGTAGCTAGTTCCTTTAATCTTGCAGCCCAAGCAGCTGGATTGTTCTCAGGATCCTCAAAAGGTACATGTGGCTCATATCTGTTAGAGGGGTTGTCTTGAGGAGGCCTGGAAGACACAGTTTCTTTCAATTTGTAGGGAAAAGGACCAGATGTTGTATCAGTTGAAATTTGTCCTCCCCTGGAATATGGGTGTTGCCTTGAGTACCCTTTTTAGTAGACTTGGAGATCTCTTTGATTTCCTCTGTATCCTCCTCTCCTGGATTGAGATCCCCTGGATTGGCTTCCCCTATTATAAGATCTAGCATGAGGCTGATAGGGGGCCTGACTTCTGGCTGGGGGTTGAGCTGCAGAGCTTCCACCTGCACCTGCATCAGGAGGAGGTGGTGGAGGAGGATGAGAGCGTTGGAATTGAGAGGAACCCTTTTCATATTTTCTCTTCTTTTTCATTGCTTTCAGCTGATTCTTAGAGTACTGCATCCAGTGCTCAGTGATAGGGCAGTCATGAAGAATGTAGTATGGAATATCATTGTTGTCTTTGACCTTGGCAGGAGGTACTCTCTTCATAGCTTTGCTCCTTGCCTTTCTTTTCCTAGCAATGGTAGCAGAAGAGTCATCAGAGTCTGTTCTAAATTCATCACTTTCAGAACTCTGGTCATCATAAAGAGCATCTATTTTCTTCATTAAGTCCTTCTTGAGCTGTATAGAAGCAGATGAGGCAACAGATGGTGTAGCAGCAGATGTTGAAGCAGTAACAGAAATGACAGCAGCAGATATAGTAGAAGCAGTAACAGCAGCAGCAACAACTATGGGCTCTGGAGAAGTGACAGCAACAACAATAGTCTCACTAACAACAACAGAAACAACAGCAGAGAAATCATCAGAAACTGCAGAAGGCTCAAACTCAGGTGCCTCTGACATCAGAATTTCCTTGGAAATTGGTTCAACAGTAATAACAGAAACTTCAGCAGCAGTAGAGACAACAATATCAGAAGCAACAATAATGCTTTGTGCAGAAGAAGCAGCAGCATACACTGAATTGACAAAGGAGGTGATAATGCTTGGTTCACAGTGTTGAAATTTGTGAAGTGGAAGTGGGTGACGGGACAGGCCGCGCGGCCTGTGCGGACAGCTTTGGCGGACTGGGCGGACTGTGGGTTGCGGCCTGGTGAGAAGTATGGTGGAAGCCGGCTGTGTTCTGAGCGGGTTGTAGCATGGAGTCCGCGGTTTGGTGCGGCCTGGTATCTGCGGATAGAGAGGCTTGCGGACTGGTGCTTTGCTCAGTGGTCGCGGTTGCAAGCTTGTGCTGTTGGCGGGTTGGTTCAAGTTCGCGGGAAGCCTTGCGGACTGGTGTGTCCGCGGTTTGGGCTGTTGCGGACTGGGCCTTGAGCTTGGCTGAGGCCTTGTCGAGCTCAGGTGTTACAGCAGGTCTTGCTGTGGAGACCGGTTGGCGGACTGATGTTTGAAGTCCGGGAAGTAGCTGCTGTGTTGGACAAGTGCGAGGAGATCGCGGACTGGTTGCGGTCTGTGCTAGGGTGTTTGGCGGACGGGACTTTGTGTCCGCCATGCTCGCACTGGCCCTTGTTGGTTTTGGAGTAGGTCACACATTGTGCCAAGTTCATGGTGTCCGCCGTATCCGCGAAGTCCGCTGTGACCGGGCGGACTGTTGTTGTTTGCCTTTGGTCGTGGACTTGTGGCGGATTGAGGTGTGAGTCTTGCGGACTGCCTCGGGTTGGTGCGGACTGCCATTGAAGAGGGTTTGCTGTCCTGAAGCAGTTGGAGCTTTGCGGGCTGGTGCCTTGTCCGCTTAGCTTGGGCGGACTGGAGAGGGTTCGTCAATGGTTGCCTTGCTCCTGGCGGTTTCCCTTGGTGACTGGCTAAGTCCTCGCGGACTGAGCGGACGGTCGTTTGTGTTCGCGCGGACTGGGGCGGTGTCGCTATCTCTTGGGCGGTGACCACACTCCTCACCTTGCCTATAAATAGGACCCCCCTGGCACATCTACAGTAACCTGAGTAACGTGAGTGAACAGTAAATTGGGTTGGGCGAGTGCTGCGGTCTGTGTTTTCCAGTCCGCGCGGATTGTTTCAGGCTGACAGTTTGCTGTGTGCAGGTCGCGCGGACAACTTCAAGGAGCCAGGAGTTTGGCTGTGACTTCGGTCAGTGCTTGGAAGTGTGCGGTCTCTGCGGACTCAGCAGAAGGTCGCTCTGCGGCTTGTCAGTTCTGTTTCAACTTTCCCAGCTTCAATAACCTGTCCGCCGGCTTCAGGCGGGTAGGGGAGTTCCTCAGTTCGGGTTCAGCAGGAGGCGAATAACGGTCTGTCCGCGCGGCCTCGCGGTCTCGGCGGACTCCGTGGTATTCGGCGGATTGCAGCATAGCTTGTGCGACCTCGCGGTCTCGGCGGACTGGAGTGCTGTCCGCCCGGCTTGTTTTTTGGTTTCTTCTGTTTACAGCTGTAATACTAGCGAAATCATGTCTCGCTATGTATGCCTCGGATTGTAAAGAAGTGAATGCATAATAAGATCTTCTTGTGCTTCCATTGTTTTGTTGGGTGCAACCTCTAGTCCTTGGGTTTTCCGCAGGTTCAGCGTGCGAACTGGGTAGTTCCGAAGATATTAATTTGGTGTTTGGGCTATCTTGCTGACCACGTTGAGAAAATTTAACATGGTATCAGAGCGAGGTTTCTGAGGTTGCGGAGGTTCAGTTGCGTGAGCGGAGGTCAACCAGTGTTGTTACTCAGTGATTGAGTGGTGATCAACCTGTGTTGTTGCTCGGTGCTGCTGAAGGGTACCAACAGGTGGTTGCAATGGAAGGAAGCTTAGCAAGAGGTCTGGGCATTGAACTCTTAACGCCGACTAACTATAAAAAGTGGAAGTCGTGCATGAAGAGTTATCTTCTAGGCGAGGAGCTGTGGGAAGTTGTCGGTGGAGACGACAGACAGGAAGTTACTGCTGCTTTCGGTACTGCTGAACAGGTGAGGCTCTGGAGAAGAACTAATGCTAAGGCAGAGTTCGTTCTGAAGAGAGCTGTCTCTCCGGAACTGTTTGATCACATCATTGGATGTGAGTCGGCTGTTGATATTTGGACAACCATTGATGAGTTGTTCAATAGGAAGAATGTGGCGCGGCTTCAGTTCCTGGAGAATGAGTTGGCCAGGGCAACTCAGGGAGAACTTTCCATCTCCAGGTACTTCTTAAAGATGAAGAGCTTGTGTGCTGAGCTGTCGGCACTGGATCCTGATGAGCCTATCTCTGAGGCAAAGATGAAGAGGCACATTATCCGTGGCTTGCGGAAGGAGTATGTGGCCTTTGTTACATCTGTTCAAGGGTAGGCTACTCAGCCGTCGTTGCTGGAGCTGGAGAATCTGCTTGCCTCGCAGGAGAGCTTAGCAAGGCAGATGGCTGGAGTGAATCTGAATCAGGAAGGCAGCGAGGCTCTCTTCTCAGGCAAGAAGAAGGGATGGGAAGGGAAGAAGAAGAAGAAGGTGCATGCCACTGTTGAGAAGGAGACTTCAACTTCATATCCGTCGGAGAGGAGCAATGCTCCTAAGGACTGGAAGAAGAATCTGAAGTGCTACCAGTGTCATCAGCGAGGGCACTTCAAGCGGGACTGCAAGGTCAAACTGCAGCCTGGGCATGCTGCGGGAAAGGAGGAAGCTTGCTCGCGAAGTGAAGAAGCAGAATGGGGAGGAGCTTTCATGACGGGCACTTGTGTCCGGGCCTTATCTGCTGAGGACTTCAACAGCGAGTGGATCATCGACTCTGGGTGTGGTCATCACCTCACCGGAGACAAGTCGAAGTTCACCTCCATGCAGGCTTACTCAGGTAATGAAGCTATTATCACTGCTGATAATACTGTTTATGCAGTAGAGAAGGAGGGGGTCGTGTCTTTGGGTAGTGATCAGGGGCCACTCACGTTAAGGAGTGTGTATCACGTGCCGGGCATGAAGAAGAACATCTTCTCGGTGACCAACGCGGTGGACGCTGGGTATCACGTTCTGTTTGGGCCAACAGACGTGAGGTTCCTTCGCAACGTATCAGCGGTAAAGGCTGATGTTGCTCATGTTGGGAGGAGGGTGAAGAACTTGTTTGTTCTTTCCACCAGTGTCTATGTTGATAGGATGAGAGCCAATGATAGTGCGGCTATCTGGCATGAGAGGCTGGGGCATGTTGGCATGGACAAGCTAAAGGCAATGGCGAGTAGAAGTCTGGTGAGGGGGTTGCCGATGTTGTCCTCCTTTGGTGATGGGCATGTTTGTGCGGGCTGTCAATACGGTAAGGCACATCGCCTTCCGTTTGATAAATCTCAAACAAGGAGCAAGAAACCATTGGAGTGTATTCATGGCGACCTGATGGGACCGACTGTTACTGCCAGCCTTGGTGGAAGCAAATACATGCTTGTCTTGGTTGATGACTACTCAAGGTATACTTGGGTGTACTTCTTAAAGGAGAAGTCGGAAGCCTTCCATTTGTTCGTGGAGTTCAAGGAGTTGGTAGAAGGCCGGCTTGGCTTGCGGATTAAGAAGTTTAGAACTGATAACGGGGGGGAGTTTGTCTCTTCCAAGTTTTCTAACTTCTGCAGGAAGCACGGGATCCAACGGGAGCTTACTTGTTCTCACACTCCACAACAAAATGGGGTAGCGGAGCGGAAGATCCGTCATTTGACGGAAACCTGCAAATGCTGGCTGCATGCGAAAGATATCCCAAGGTCCTTTTGGGCGGAGGGAATGTCTTGTGCTGCTTATGTTATCAACCGGATGCCACTCAGCCCTATCAACATGAAGACTCCTATTGAGCTGTTGCTGAAGGAGAAGCCGAGTGTTGGACACCTTTGGGTGTTCGGTTCAACTTGCTACGTGCATATCCCGGATGCTTCACGGACAAAGCTGGATGCGAAGGCAAGGAAACTTGTCTTTGTTGGCTATGATGAGCGGAAGAAGGGATGGAAATGCATGGACCCTGTGACGAAGAAGTTCGTGGTGTCAAGAGACGTTGTCTTTGACGAGCTGACGTCATATGGAGGTGGCTCGGTGGAGCCTACCGGAAGTAGCAAGGTTGAGGAAGCACCGGTGGAGGCTGCTGAAGGCTTGGAAGAGGAGCTTGCTGTTTCACCAGCAGCTCCTGTGCTTCGAACTCCGAGGCTGAGCCTTCTGGCTCAGGAAGCAGGGGGAGCACTTCTCAATGCTTGCCCCAGGTAGGAGTGGATCCTGAAGAAGCAACGGAAGCCGTGAGCAAGGAGCCGTGTCTTCGGAGATCGAAGAGGGTGGTTAAGCCACCGGCTCGGTACTGTGATGGGAATGCAGTGAGCTTTGTCTCCTGCTTCTTTGCAGGTCCTCTGGATGAGCGAGAGCCTGCAAGCTTCAACGAGGCCACTGGAGTGAAGGAGTGGGAAGGTGCCATGAAGGAAGAGATTGATGCTCTGAAGAAGAATGAAACCTGGGACCTTGTGCCCAAGGTTGATGGCATTACTCCGGTTACTTGCAAGTGGGTGTATAAGTTGAAGAAGAAGGCTGATGGGAGCATTGATCGGTTCAAGGCTCGCCTGGTCGCTAGAGGATTCTCACAGCAGTATGGAGAAGACTATGAGGAGACATTCAGTCCAGTTGCGAAGATGACATCTGTAAGAGTGGTGATCGCCTTGGCTGCTAGCAAGGGATGGAGGTTGTGGCAACTCGATGTGAAGAATGCCTTTCTTTACGGAGAGATTGACAAGGACATCTTCATGGATCAGCCGCTTGGTTTTGTCTCTGAAAAGCATCCGGATTATGTCTGCAAACTCAGGAAGGCTCTCTACGGGTTGAAGCAAGCTCCTCGAGCGTGGTATGGGAAGATTGCAGAGTACTTGCAATTCTGTGGATACCTGGCTTCTAACTCGGACTCAAGCTTGTTCGTCAAGAAGAAGGGAGAGCTAAGAGTCTTGGTCCTGCTGTATGTGGATGATATGATCATCACAGGGAACTCGGAGGAGGAAGTAACAAGGCTCAGGGCTGAGCTTGCTATACGCTTCGAGATGAAAGACTTGGGAGAGTTGCATCACTTTCTTGGTCTTGAAGTGGAGAGGAAGGAGTGCGGGGTTCTCATTAGCCAGAAAGGGTATGCTGATCGCATTGTGAAGCGGTTTGGCATGGGCGAAGGGAAGAAGTGCTCTACTCCACTAGAACCTGGGCTAAAGCTTCGACGAGATGAGGGAAGGGTGCTTAATGATCCCTTGGTGTTCAGGGCTCTTGTTGGGAGCCTGATCTATCTGACGATTACAAGGCCGGATATAGCTTATGTTGTTGGCCGAGTAAGTCGGTATATGGCTAAACCAAGGCAATCTCATCTAGTGGCGGCGAAGGGAATTCTGAAGTATGTCAAGGTGACTTCTGAGATGGGACTCCTCTATGGAAGGGATGCGGAGTTTGCGTTGCTCGGGTACACGGATGCTGACTATGGCGGTGATTCGGATGATCGAAGGTCTACTTCAGGTTATGTGTTCACTTGAGGTTCAGCTAGCATCTCGTGGTGTAGCAAGAAGCAGGACTCGGTGTCGGTTTCAACCACGGAGGCGGAGTATAAGGCTTCGGCCTTGGCTGCTCGGGAAGCCGTTTGGTTGAGGAGGCTTATAGAGGATGTTCATGAAGAAGTGCAAGGGCCTACTTTACTCCGGGGTGACAATGAGAGTGCTCTCAAGCTGGTTAACAATCCAGTGTGTCACGCCAGGACCAAGCATATAGAGATTGATCACCACTTCATCAGGGAGAAGGTGTTGGAGGGGTCTCTGCTGGTCGGGCATGTTCGGAGTGAAGATAATCTTGCTGACATCTTCACGAAGCCGCTGTCGAAGGGTCCCTTTGAGCGCTTGCGCAGCTTACTGGGCTTGGTCACCACTTCTCACTTCAAGGGGGAGTGTTGAAATTTGTGAAGTGGAAGTGGGTGACGGGACAGGCCGCGCGGCCTGTGCGGACAGCTTTGGGGGACTGGGCGGACTGTGGGTTGCGGCCTGGTGAGAAGTCTAGTGGAAGCCGGCTGTGTTCTGAGCGGGTTGTAGTATGGAGTCCGCGGTTTGGTGCGGCCTGGTATCTGCGGATAGAGAGGCTTGCGGACTGGTGCTTTGCTCAGTGGTCGCGGGTGCAAGCTTGTGCTGTTGGCGGGTTGGTTCAAGTTCGCGGGAAGCCTTGCGGACTGGTGTGTCCGCGGTTTGGGCTGTTGCGGACTAGGCCTTGAGCTTGGCTGAGGCCTTGTCGAGCTCAGGTGTTACAGCAGGTCTTGCTGTGGAGACCGGTTGGCGGACTGATGTTTGAAGTCCGGGAAGTAGCTGCTGTGTTGGACAAGTGCGAGGAGCTCGCGGACTGGTTGCGGTCTGTGCTAGGGTGTTTGGCGGACGGGACTTTGTGTCCGCCATGCTCGCACTGGCCCTTGTTGGTTTTGGACTAGGTCACACATTGTGCCAAGTTCATGGTGTCCGCCGTATCCGCGAAGTCCGCTGTGACCGGGCGGACTGTTGCTGTTTGCCTTTGGTCGTGGACTTGTGGCGGATTGAGGTGTGAGTCTTGCGGACTGCCTCGGGTTGGTGCGGACTGCCATTGAAGAGGGTTTGCTGTCCTGAAGCAGTTGGAGCTTTGCGGGCTGGTGCCTTGTCCGCTTAGCTTGGGCGGACTGGAGAGGGTTCGTCAATGGTTGCCTTGCTCCTGGCGGTTTCCCTTGGTGACTGGCTAAGTCCTCGCGGACTGAGCGGACGGTCGTTTGTGTTCGCGCGGACTGGGGCGGTGTCGCTATCTCTTGGGCGGTGACCACACTCCTCACCTTGCCTATAAATAGGACCCCCCTGGCACATCTACAGTAACCTGAGTAACGTGAGTGAACAGTAAATTGGGTTGGGCGAGTGCTGCGGTCTGTGTTTTCCAGTCCGCGCGGATTGTTTCAGGCTGACGGTTTGCTGTGTGCAGGTCGCGCGGACAACTTCAAGGAGCCAGGAGTTTGGCTGTGACTTCGGTCAGTGCTTGGAAGTGTGCGGTCTCTGCGGACTCAGCAGGAGGTCGCTCTGCGGCTTGTCAGTTCTGTTTCAACTTTCCCAGCTTCAATAACCTGTCCGCCGGCTTCAGGCGGGTAGGGGAGTTCCTCAGTTCGGGTTCAGCAGGAGGCGAATAACGGTCTGTCCGCGCGGCCTCGCGGTCTCGGCGGACTCCGTGGTATTCGGCGGATTGCAGCATAGCTTGGGCGACCTCGCGGTCTCGGCGGACTGGAGTGCTGTCCGCCCAGCTTGTTTTTTGGTTTCTTCTGTTTACAGCTGTAATACTAGCGAAATCATGTCTCGCTATGTATGCCTCGGATTGTAAAGAAGTGAATGCATAATAAGATCTTCTTGTGCTTCCATTGTTTTGTTGGGTGCAACCTCTAGTCCTTGGGTTTTCCGCAGGTTCAGCGTGCGAACTGGGTAGTTCCGAAGATATTAATTTGGTGTTTGGGCTATCTTGCTGACCACGTTGAGAAAATTTAACAAACAGCAAGAGAATGGCACAAGTGCCTTGGATAGATCCTCTGGAGGCTGTACAGCAGTTATCTCTGGCAGACAGCTGAAGTATGCATAATCAAAATTTGAAAGCAAAGACCTGAGGTCTATTGCAAGGACTGCAGCAGGAGGATTTTGTGCTTGAGGCACAGCAACAGCAGCAAGAGCAGGAGCAGAAGAAGCAGCAATAATAGCAGCAGCAACAGATAGGCTCATAGAAATAGCAGCTGCAATAGCAGCAGCAGGAAGACTCACTTCATAGGGCATCTCCCCCTGCCTAGATTCAGACAAGGCTGGATCAAGGCACACTGCTATAGGGGCTGCCTGAGGGAATAGGGAGGACCCATGACGCTCGCTACATGCATTCCTTCCACCCTTCCAAGTGTCACGGTTGAAGAGGCAATTTTGGGAGCAGATCCGGATCTATCCCGTTTTGACCTAGGACCATGACTACCTCAGTCACTGGATCAGGACAGAAACAGAGGTATAACATTCACACATGTTGGTGCTGTGGCAAGGTGGGACACTTTGCCATAGACTGTTGGCACAACCCCTCTGTGTCAAGGGCAAGGGCCTATCCACATCTTCTGGGCAGAGGTAGTCTTCCTGACAGGATTTTTGAGGGAAGGCATTCGAGTTTTTATGCTAACAAGAACCTCGGACCCAATCCGTATTGGGTTCCTAAGGTAAGGTAACTCTCTTTTGCAGGGTTGTCTAGGTTCCCGTAAATATGATGGGAACTAGACAGAAGATGTTTCAAGACTGAATTGGAACATGTATCTGGAATAACAGAAGTACTATCTACAATGCTATACTCCCATTGAACACCTGGTATGCTTTAACAAGAGGGGATAAATGATAAATCTCACAATCCCAGGTATTTTTGATCAGATCTAATACTTATGTCATATTGTGTCGACATTTACATATATATATATATATATATATTTATATATATACACATATATGTGTGTACACCTAAGGAAAGGTTAACACTGTAAAAATAACACTTAGATACATTATTAAAGATTTATCTGTAAATTCACTGGTAGATTCGAGAATAAACATCTACAGGAATAAATCAGTTCACTGAAAATTAAAGACGATACGTCATTGGAAATCACTAAAACTTACAATTGACATCAAGAAATGTATGGAAAAACCCGTTCAAACCCTCAATATATTGGTATTAAGAAATATATATATTTAGAAGATTTTTTTTAAAACCGTCTTAATATCAGAAGATTTCGAGAATCCGGCATGCCACTTAACCCGTGGATTCCTATTGAAGAATCCCTTCGATTTCGACTTAGAAAAACTCCCACCGATCCCTCGTTTTTCGCCTTTCGCACGAAAACCCGTCGATATCACGCAGGAATCCCGCCGACCCTTCATATTCCTCTTTTCCATCGAAGTTCCTCTTCTGTCGATTTCCCGCAGGAATCCCGCAGCTTCTTCCGTCGATATCCCGCAGGAATCCCGCCTCCTCTTCCGTCGATTTCCCGCAGGAATCCCGCAGCTTCTTCCGTCGATATCACACAGGAAACTCGCCGATTCTTCCTTCCGTAGATCACTCCTCTCGCATCCAGTGTGCTCATCCAGTGATTTCTCTGCGGTTTCGATCAAACAAAGTCGTGAGCGCCTCCCGGTTGTCCATCGTCTCCGTCGATTCTAACCTTCTACGCTTTTGGGTAACCACATCTTCACCCTTACAGTGACTTACTGTTAGTGTAGCTTCCCTCTTGATTTCTGATTAGGCGTAGTCTTGGGATTCCCTCCCTAGGTTTGCAATGGCTCCAAGGACAACCACCGGCCTGGTCACTGGATGTGAGTTGGTTCGAACCGGGTTCTCACATGCCTCGGATGAGTTCAGAAACATCATCATCATGCTTGAAGAGGATGGCCTCTATTTTGTACTGGAGCACCCCTGCAAAATTTTGGATAAGGAAGTGATGGAGTTCTTCGCAACCGCCAAACTTCGGAATGAAGACTCTATCATCAAGAGTAAGGTTACAGGTGCCAGAATCAAGATGTCTGCAAGCAAACTGACCCAATACTTGCAGCTCACTAGTTCTGAGCACAAGGATTATCTGGAGGAACATGATAAAGCCATGACATTATTATTCTATGGACTAGCTAGAGGAACCAGATCGATAAAGCGAAAGGAAATGAATGAGGAGGGGAAACTTTTGTCCGACATCATTGGGAAAGTACTGATATGCAAACCCGGTTCACATGACCACATCTCCGCTGACATGTTCAAGATCCTTGTGGCAATTGTCTGCAGAAAGAGATTCAACTGTAGAGCTATGCTCTTTGAGAAGATTAAGGACACTCTCAGATCTCCAAGTTTTGGAAGAATCATCAGCCTATATCTCAATCAGCTAACGGCGATAGGTTCGACATGAGTAAAGGAGTTCCATTGCATTATTTGAAGAAAATGGACTCCAGCGTATTTGACAGATGGGAGCGACGCATCGGGCAGGCTGCCGTGGTAATAGAACAAGAAGAATCTCCTGCCGAGGACAGAACCGTAGCAGATTCCGTGGATATTCCCAGTGAAATTCCTGATGCACTGACTGCAGGAATTGAGGGGGAGCCTCTACCCGCTTCTGCTAGTATCATATCTGGCATCTCTCAGATAGCTAGAGATGCAGTTGCGGATCTGTAAGAAGAAAGCGAAGATGTGATGAAAAAATGAGGCGGCCCTGAACGTGAATGATCTAGGAGCCGGAGGTAATGTAGAGGAAAATGATGAGGGAGAAATGGAAGATGATGCAGCTGAGAATGATTTCATGGATGATGAGGATGAGGAAGAAGGAAATGAGAGACATGAAGTAATGGAGCCTCAGGACAACACTGAAGTTCCATCTGAAAAGCAAGCTCCTGAGATAGTTCCTGAGAAAATTGGTACAACAGTGGAGGGGGAGTCCTCTCAGCAGAGGCTGCTAATACTTCCGAAAAATCTACTAAGGCTGCAAGCATTCCCCCTTTAGAGACTGTGCTAGTGTCCAGCTCTACAAGTGAATCTGCTGAAGAGCAAGGCCAAGGAATGCCTCAGGATCATCCACTACGAGCTGATCTAGCTAATCACACGGTGAATGTTATTCAAGGTATCGTGGATGAGCTCAAAGCGTCTTTTGAGCAAGCTCAAAGCGTCTTTTGAGCAAGCTCAAAATAAAATGTTAAACAGAATTAAGAAATCTGAGAATCTAATGCTCAAAAACATTGTGGAAATCAATCACAAACTGGATTTGATGGAAAAAAGGTTTGAAGACAAGTATACAGCAGCCGGCAAAGCTGTAACTCTTCTTATGGATGGATTGAAAAAGAACACAGATACACTCGCAGTCGTTAATCAGAATGCTCATGTCGTGGCAAATAACATCCAAAAATTTGATGCCAACATGGTGACTCTTAATAGCAATCAACAAGCCTTGATTACCGAGTTCTCCAAGACTACAAAGCACATTGATGAGTTACTGCATTCTTATGCAAACTCCATTGTCGTCGAAGCCAAAAAGGGGGAGAAAGAATATATAGTTAAGATGGCCGAGCTTCAGGAAATCATAATCAAAAATTTTGAACAGTCAAACATATATGTTTATGACAGTTGCTGGTGGATGCTCACACAAGCGTTAGGCGCCAATATCCCTGAAAATCCTGAGGGTAATCCTGCTCCTGAAAATAATACTGCGGCAGATGAGGGAGCAAGTGCTGAAGAAGTTCCTTTAAGTGAAGCTGATGCTCAAAGGGCTGCTAGGGCCACCTCCAAAGCAAAACTGATGGCCATGTTTGACCAAGGAGCCCTAGCAAAAGCTAGGGACAAGAGAAAATATCAAGAAGGGACATCTAAGGAAACGCAAGCTGAAAAGAAAATCAGATTGAAGGAGGATGAAGTGAGGAACGAAAGGTGGAGTCCGGTATCAAAGAGTATTATCTTGGACACGTTCTGGCTACAAGAAAAAAGGGAAATAAATCGGAACGACGTATACAGCCAGCATGAGTGGGAGCTGCACAAGACATATGAAGCTAAACGGAACATCTTCTTCAGGACCAACACTGCGGTAGATAAAACTCCTCCTCCCAGATACTATCCGAAGCCCAAGGAGTACGTTGAGGGGTAAAGAAAGAAGTTACTGGCTCAAAAACACAAGGATGACCTAGCCAAAGAGAAATAGACAGAAGTTTATAGCTTGTCATTTTCTCAAGAGAAATAGACAGAAGTTTATAGCTTGTCATTTTCTCAAGAACACATTTATCTTTTCTTATTGTTATATGAACAATCTTGGGAATATATAAATATATATATGTATATGAATTTATGATTGACTCAAGCTTTGATCTGTTTTCCTCTATTTCCTTGTGCCGTATCTTTAAATTCTATATGCTGTATATATTATCTGGATGGTGGTATTCATCTTAGCTAGTAGGATTTTGGCTTCGTCAAATAGGGGGAGATTGTTGGGTAATGTATCCACAATTACCTGGATTTGAGGAAGCCACCTGTCAAGCTAAGATGAATTCACAATGTATTTGATAAAATCCTTCAAGTTGTGCTTGCAGTTTCCACGCTAAGTACACACCAATGTCAGGGTGCAGTAGGTCAATATACACGGGTCTGCGCGACGTAATCCCACGTTGAGCAGATCAGTTTGTTGGCCTACGTGTACTCTCTCTATTGGAGTGTACTTATTTTCAAGTACAGGGCCGTGACAATGCAAGAGCAGACAAGGAGCAAGGATGGGTTAAAGAGAAGCTCATGGGTGGAAAGACGAAAAATCGTCTAAGTAACAATCGACGAGAATCACCAAGTGATTCTCGCCGATTCGGCGAGAATCACTAGTGATTCTCGCCGAATCGTCGAGAATCACAGGCTGATTCTCGCCGTCTCTATCCGGCTACATCAAAGCGTTCAAATCTGGCGCTAAGTCATAATCATCGAGAATCATCAAGTGATTCGGCGAGAATCACTAGTGATTCTCGCCGAATCGTCGAGAATCACTGGCTGATTCTCACCGACTCGTCGAGAATCACCTTCGATTCTCGCCGATTTTGACTTGGGCGATTTTCTGGATCCGGCTGGACCGGATCAAATTTTAAGGCGCTGTTTTGAACCGGTATTAGGGTTTCTTCTAGTGGGACCCACAACGGTCATAAAGAGGTATACTACTGTATAAATACTCGCCTATTTTTGAACAGTAATAGCGCAATTTTTGAAAAACAAAAGCCGAGCCGCCGACGTGACCTAGATCGCGAAATTTGCTCCGCCGCCGTCGCCGCTCGTGCCAGTAGATCGCCGGCTTTGATCGTGGTTGCTACCAGATCTTCCAGCGACAGAAGCACAGCCAAGCACATCGTCTCACGCGTCTAACAAGAGATCCTTTGTCTCTTGATTCGTTGATCAGGAAAACATACCCCTTCCGAATCGATCGAGATGATCGATCCTAGTGTGACCGTTGGAAGACCTTGCTAGCTTTGCTACGAAGATTGAATCTCCAAAGACAAGCCGCTACACTCCGTTGTCGCCGCCGATTCCGAGAACCAAGCCGCCGCCCTTCTTGCCACTGCCGGTTTCGGGGAGATTCTCTCCAAGTGAGATCTAGGGTTGTGGACTCTTCGTTGACTTCAAGAACACGTCATCGAATGAAGAGGGACACCTTAGTCTCCAAAAGTTGTGTGTATTTCTTGTACATTCTATTTTCATTTTTGTTGTAAAGGAACGTTGGTTCCTAGTTGTAAGGGTTAGGTGCAACCCGTGTTGTGGGAGTGGTGACTCCTACATGTGGAAGGGTTCCTTCCGTTAGTGCAAGGATTGGATTTCAATCCTGTTGGTGAAGTGACCGAGTCGTCCCTGGTTGGGAGATAGGTCGAAGGGGGAAAGTGGATGTAACCAAATCGGGGAACCACTATAATTTGCTTGTGTCCTTTTTGTGCTGTGCTTTTTTGTTTTCCTGTGCAGGTACAATTTTAATTCCGCAAAAACGCTGCACGTCACCTATTCCCCCCCACCCCCCATAGGTGAAGGTAGTTGACACTAGGTGGACTTTCATATACAACATATAATGAAGGTAAAAAGACTGAACAAGGAAAGTAACCTCAACTTATATGAAAACACACAAGCCAGGAATCTTTTGCAGGGCTCCTATCGTATAAAGAGTCTCATACCAATTTATACGATATGGTGTCAGTTTTCTAGCAATCCTATATTTATACTTATTGAAATAAAACCTTAACTTATAAGCACGCTCGCGCGAACTTATAAACCAAGGGGGCATTTTGCAGGGCCTATTGTATACGCATCCCATACCAGTTATACAATAGGTGATGGGTTATATGTATTGATTATGCTATGAAATACAATTATGCCATGATGTGAACATGCACGTGCAACTCACCAACTCGACTCTATGTACATAGACCTTTAGTTCCACCTTTCTGGAGCTGAACCTCCCAGGATACCTCAGTAGTGGCAAACGGAAGCGGTGGGTTGGGCCTCGCCCACCTATAAACCGATAATTACACTACCAATCAGACCTATCGTATGCCTCAACACAGGTGCACTAAGTGGAGCTCCTGCGTTCTATTGCCGGCTGGCACACCGAACTTTATTTGGCCAAGTGCTAAAGCACACTTGCCGAGTCAACGTATTGGCGTCGATACATCGACTCTCCAATACTGAAGACACACCACCTTATACTTTATGCACATGCAACCTTGAAGTATAACCACCGAGCCAAAGCTACCCGGACATTCCCGTCCATCTCAAACAACAACAGATCCAAAGCTCGCCGGGGAAACCTGCCCATCACAAACAACAACCGAGCAAAAGCTCGCCGGGCCAACCTGCCCATCACCAAATCCACCGAGCCTACTGCCCAAGTGACCCAACCTAACATTCCGAGACATCGAGGTGAGTGATAGTGAACCCCTAGGTACTATAGTTACTCTTGCAATTTAGTTTTACCTACACTTCATGTTAGCCCAGGACTGCCTAAGAAATACAACGTAAAGGGCTCTTGAAGGCACTAGGAACTATGATGGGATTACGCCCAAAGCTCCCTTTCGCAAGGCACTTATTATTATTGGTTGCTATCAAATTTCCCTAACCCTTACTTGTTGTACTGGATCTAACACTAGAGTATTTGACACTTCCTCCCCTCGGGAAAGACGATCTTTCGTCGATACCGAGCACCACCTAACACTAGTCAATCCAATACTCTACTCATCCTATCTTCCAATGATGAACTCGTTTTTATTTATCCAAACCAGCAAACCTCTATCCCCAATTTATGTGCCTAAATTCATAATCCGACACAATTTCTGCAGTTGTACTAAATGCATACCAACCTAAGCTATATGAAGTGTAAAATGTGAGGTACTCAAATATTCATCCAGTACCCTTATAAAAATTAATGGAAGGCTGTCAAGACCTTTTTAGCCTAAATCCAGAATTTCCTAATTTTCCTAATTTATCTGGTAATTTATTTAATTATTCTAGTAATCCAAAAAACGCAAGTTGAACATGAAGTACCAATTTCTGACAAGCAACTTCTCCACAAAATTTATTATAAATTCAATGTGACTACTTAACATAATATCCAAAGTCCCCCAATTTTTAAGCAAGGTTTAAGCCCCTAATTCTAATTTTAAATATATCCTACAATAAATCATTTTAAGAGATAAATACAGAAAACATACTTCCACAAATTCTAAGAAAATTCAAGGATGATTGTAAGGACATATAAAAGCTCTGACTCAAGGTTCATAAATTATTAGCAAGTAATGAGCTGTAAATAAATTATTGAACTAGTTTGCAAATTAATGAGCTTGTGAAGTAGGTATTGCAAATATATATTCAAAAAGTCTAATAAAATTCATACATAAGGTATATGGTCTAAAACTTCCTCTTCCAAACTTTCATGAACTTTCAAAGGGCAGTGGTATCATAATATCGAGATAAATAGGTAGGTCTAACTCATTCATTTATAAGGGAAGTACCAATATTAGTGTCCCAAAATTCTCAATTAAATTACCAGAGGTTCAATCTATCCTTATGATAACACTACCCAAATTTCATTATTGTTCAAGGAGTTTTACTAACCTATTTTAGCAGTACAAAGTTTGTGCCCAAAATTAGGGTTAGTGTTTTTTGGGGCCTACCCTTTCCCAAATCCCCTAATATTTTTACCAGAGGGCTATAGCTACCATAGTACCATCCCTACCAAATTTCAAGTTCATTCAAGGTCTTAGACCTCATGCCCTTCACAAGACACAAAAGCCCTTCCTTAGGGTTTGGTCTTAGATCTTAGGGCAAATCAATTCCAAACTACCCCAACTTACATAGGTAGGTGCTAAAAGCCATGCCAAGTTAGTGGCCCCAATTTCAACCTCTGTTGAGGTGATTTGGCCACCCAAAACCCAAAGTGCACTTTTGACCAAAATACCCTTTTTAAGGCAAGGCTAGGGTTTGCACGATTTCCATTCAAAGCACCTCCAAATGAGATGAAATTTTAGCCAAAGCTTTATAATGACCCCAAGCACCACTCCCCAATATTTGGGTGAGTTTGGATGTCATTTGGTCCCTAAATTAAATTACCCTAGAGAAATTAAATAATTTCAAAACTATAGAAAAATTGTCCCCAAAAATTCTCATTTCTGGGCAGGACCTAGATATGATCTAGGGTGACTCCCTGTCCAAATTTCAAGTCATTTGTAGTAGAGATATAGGGTGGGCATCCATTTTAATTTCTGCATAGCCCTAGGTATAGACACCACCAAAATAAGTACCCTGCTCAAACCAGGGACCAAAATTGATTAAAACTAATTTTGCAGTAAACTAGACCCACCAGGATACAATTTCTATGGTAACCATTTTCTCATACAGAGTTTCTAATTATTTTTAATAATTTAAAACATTAAATAGTAAAAGTGTGACAAATTCATCAAAATGAAATAATATATCATATAGTTTAATTTTATACAGCACGAATCTTGGCGCAGCTTTGGATGACATCCCGTCATCGTCCCCACGCGCCAATGGCCTGGATTGAATTTTCCTAGGCCAACTTCAAGTCCTTGCCGTCGGCCACCCAGCCACCTCCCTGGCCGGCCACCGACACCACCACCTCCGTTGAGGGGGTGGCCGCCGCCTGGCGGTGGCACAGCTGCCGGAGGGCCCTTTTCCAGCAATCCCGACAATCTCAGATTTCTCCAAAAACCAGGAAAATCGATCCTCTGATTGAGCTCAATTGAGCCCGAACCTAAACCCTAATTAGTCCTATGATCTAACCATGGAAAAAGGAGAAGGGGAGGACCTTGCTTGAGGTCTGGAGACGCGTCGATTGTTGGGAAGCCATTGGTGGAGGAGATGTCACCGGCGCTCAGCAACAACACTACGAAATTGATTGACTCCTTCAGGCAAGATGTGGAACCAAAAGCCTGGAGCCTAGGGAAGCTTTTAAGACAATAAAAAGAGGGAGGGGAGGGGTCTAGCTGGTGGTGGCCATTAATGTCCTCTTAAGGTGGCCATCGTCCATGGTGTGGGGGTGTGGGGGGGTGAAACTGGGCTCAATCCAGCCGGGAAATGGCTGGAAATTACTCCTCTTCCCCAGAGGAGTTGAATCCAGCCATTTAGAGGTGGAGGGGAAGGGCCAATGCTTCACTGGCCATTAATGGCCATTGAAGGCATATTTTCGGCCATGACATTATGGCAATGTTTCAGCCATGAACAGCCTCCAAACTGGCCCCGTGGTCTTTCCTGATGTGAGTGTGCAGCTGGATCAACCAATGAGGAATGTCCTTTGGCCTCCTTGGCCATGAATGGCACACTTTCACCTTTCTCTCTCTCCTCCATTAAAGTGAGGTTGATGTTTTCTCTCTCCTAGTCATCTAGGTTGACTATTCTGACCACTCCAACCTATAGGTAGCCCACAAACTCATAATTTTCATGGTAATAAAGCTAGCCCAAATGGAAAGAAAGCTTGAGCTTGGGTTAGCCCATTTGAGCTAGGTTTGACCTAACCTTGACTAGGGTTGACCTAGGTCAAATTGACCTTTTCTGTTACCGTCATTGGATCCTTGGTGACCTATTGGGCTCCCCTAGGGTCTAGGTATGGATGTGTAGGGTTGACTTGGCACTTTGGGGGTCACCTATAGTTCGGAAGTGTACTTTGCCCAAATTAAGGTTAGGGTTGACTTTGGTCAACCTAACTCTTTAGTTGACCCCAATGGGTCTTTGGTGGCCCATGGGCCTCCCCTAAAGTATAGAAGTACTTGGGTAGGGTCATTTGCACAATGTAGGTCACTTGCCCCTTAGTTAGGGCACTTTGACCTTTTCAGGGCTAAGGTTGACTTGGGTCAACTTAGGCTATAGAGTTGACCCCAATGGGTCCTAGGTGACACATTGACCTCACGTTAGGGTTAGGAGCGCATGAGGGTGATCCACTTGGCTAAGGGAATGTCAGTTGACCCTATGTAGGTCACTTTTACCCATTTAGGGTTAGAGTTGACTTTGGTCAACTTAACCACTTTGACTGCCCTCCATGGGTTCTTAGTGACTCATTGACCCCACTTTAGGTCTAGGAAGACCCTTGTAGGGTTACTTGGGCTTTACCAGGGCACACTGCCCTAAGTTAGGGCACCTTGCCCAATTTAGGCCTAGAGTGGTTCTAGGTCAACTTGGCGACCCTGGGATGACTCTAATGGACCCTTAGGGCTCTAATAGACCTTACAATAGGTTGGTGAGACTATGGTGGGGTCTTGAAGTCCTGAAGAAGCTCCATGATCATCTTAAACTAGGGTTCAAAAATCTACTATTTGCAGACCATAGTGGTATCACCTACATTCCTAGGTTCACTTGGCCTTCTTGGGCTTCCTAGGGTTTTTTCATGATCTAGTCATGACAAAACCACACCTAGGGGTCTGGTTGTTTGAGGGATGTTACAAATCCCAATATCTAAGAAAAAAAATTTTGTGCTTGAAATTCTAGTTAGGACTGCGGGGTTTCAAATATGAAAGGAAAATTGTAACATCCAAGAGGTTGTGATTAATACCTGACTGAAAAGCTCCGGGTATCTCTGCTGCATCAAGTCCTGAGGCACCCATGTGTGCTCCTCTCGCTCATGATTCCTCCACAGGACCTTGACTAATGGAAGCTTCTTGCAGCGCAAGACTCATATTCCCATGTCGTCGATCCGAACTGGCTCCCAGTGAACTGACCGATCAGATGCTACCAGCCCATCCATGGCCGTAATCTGCTGCTCCAGGCATAGTAGAGCCCTCCTAAGAGAGGATTCATGAAACACGTCGTGCAGGTTTGCCAGTTCCGGTGGCAGCTCCAGCCTGTATGCCAAGGGACCAATCCGCTCTAGGATCCTATAAGGCCCCATATATCTTGGGCTGAGTTTCTTCTTCCGACCGCGTACCCGTGAAACCCCATGCATCGGTCGGAACTTCATGAACACCTAGTCCACCACCTAGAACTCCACCTGACAATGCCGAGCGTCGTAATACTTAGCATGTCAGTTCTGTGCCTCTAGCATCCTGTCCCGTATAATCCTCACCTGAGCCTCAGTGTCCTTAACAAACTCTGAACCCAGATCCATTGGATCCTCGTCCTGTATCCACGATAGTCGAGTCCTACACCTCCGTCCGTATAGGGCCTCAAAAGGAGCCATCCTTATGCTGGATTGGTAGTTGTTGTTACATGATAACTCGATCAGTGGCAACAGCTTTTCCCAGGGCTCACCGCGATCCAATATGAAAAGCAATAGTAGATCTTCTAGCGTCCGGCTGGTGCGTTCTGTCTGCCCATCAGTCTGGGGGTGAAAGGCTGTACTGAATGTTAACCAAGTGCCCAAGTAAGTCTGTAATGATCTCCACTCCCTAGACGTAAACCGTCCATTCCGATCCGATACGATCGACTTGGGTACGCCATGATAACGAATGAATTGCTCCACGAATTTGCGAACCAGCACACCAACCAATCATCCTTTCTGATTGGAATGAATCTGGCTACCTTTGTCAGCCGATCGACGAACACCAAGATCGAATCGTTTCTCGTCCGCGATCGGGGAAGCCCGTGTATGAAGTCCATCGCGATATCATCGAACTTCCACCCCCGGCATTGGGAGTTACTGCAGCAATCCTACGGGGTTTCTGCATTCTGCCTTCACCAGCTGGCATGCCTCGCAATGGGCCATGAAGTAGGTGATATCCTTCTTCCATCCTGGCCAGTACATGGTCTTCTTCAGGTTCGCAGTCATCTTCGTAACTCTCGGGTGTACTGAATACCGACTTCAATGAACCTCCGTCATGATATCTTCCCGTAGCTGACCTCCCTATGGTATGTAAATCCATCCTCTGAAACACACGAGAGCCATCCCTCATCGAGTAATCTCCAGCAGTGCCTGCTTCTAAGGCCTGAAATATCGGCTCTACCTTGGCATCCTTCCTCTACCCATCTCTGACTCGGTCTCTAATTTTATCTGGGGCAACCAACGATGCTAGGAACTCCCGGTACAGCTCAGGGTGATCCTCGGACACCAAGGATATCTGCATCTTTTCTAACATCTGAACTAAATCCAAGGCCATCAACTGCGTACCTGCTCTAGAGTTTGTGGCCTTCTGACTCACCGCATCTGCCACCACTTTCGCCTTCCCAGCGTGGTAGTGCATCTCGTACTAGTAATCTGCTAGAAACTCCACCCATCATCTCTGCCTGATGTTCAGCTCCTTCTACGTGTCCACATATCTCAAGTTCTTGTGATCGGAGTAAATGTCGCAGTGGACGCCATACAGATAGTGTCCCCAGACTTTCAGATCAAATATGATCGCTCCCTTCTCTAAGTCATGAACTGGGTAGTTCTGCTTATGCTTCTTCAGCTGCCGAGTAGCGTATGCTATCACACGACCATTCTGCATCAGCACCGCACCCATGACATGGTAGGAAGCATCGTTGTAGACCTGGAATCCTTCTTTCCCCGAAGGGAGGGCAAGTATAGGAGCCGAGGTGAGTCGCTCATTTATCTCCTAAAAAGCCGCCTCGCACTACGTGGTCCAGACAAAAGGCAAATACTAACTCGTCAGGGATGCAAGTGGAAGGGCAATAAGAGAAAATCCCTCCACGAACTTCCGGTAGTAACCGGAAAGTCCTAGAAAACTCTGCACATATGAGGCTGACTTCAGCTGCGGCCAATCCCGAACTGCCTGAATCTTGGCCGGGTCCACTGCCAATCCAGCACCACTGATGATATGTCCTAGGAAAGCCACCTCACTTAACCAGAACTGACATTTGCTGAACTTCTCTTAAAGCTAGTGCTCCCTCAGTATCTCTAGGGTCAGCATCAGATGTCGTGTGTGCTCCTCCTCTGTCCTCGAGTAGATGAAGATGTCGTCAATAAACACAATAACGAACACATCCAGATATGCCTCGAACACCAGATTCATGAGGCTCATGAACGCCGACGGTGCATTCGTGAGCCCAAAGGGCATCACGGTAAACTAGAACAGCCCATATTTGATACTGAAGGCAGTCTTCGGTATGCCCTCCTCCTGGATCTGCAGCTGATAGTAGCCCGACCTCAAATGCAATTTTGAGAAGAAATGTGCGCCCTCCAGCTGAACAAACAGCTCATCTATCCTTGGCAGTGGATAAGTATTCTGGACTGTCAATCAGTTCAGTGCCCGATAGTCGATGCACAATCTAAGTGTCCCGTCCTTCTTCTTGACGAACAACATCGGGACTCCCCATGGTGAAGAGCTTGGCCAGACAAATCAGGACTCCACTAGTTCCTTGAGCTGGCTTCGAAACTCTGTCAACTCCTTCGGGGCCATCCGGTAATGTGCTCTATATGCCGGCATAGTGATGACTAATTTTAGTCATCACTTTTTGGGTTACTTTAGTTTAAAATTTCATAGGTTTAGGTACTATTTTTGTTTATTTTTTTGTATGCTATGTTGTATTTTTTTTCATAATATGTTTTAATATTTTATTTCTTTTTTGTTTGTTATGTTGCATTTTGTGTTTTATTTGTTTGTTGTTTTGTCATTTCGTGTTTTTGCGTTTTTGTTATTCTTATGTTACCTTATTTTTGTTATTAATGTTTTTAACATAACTAATGTATGTTTTATATTTCCTTTGTAGGTGCAGCCCTCCATGGTGCAACTCGACCTCCCACCTAGCAGCCCACCATGTCCAGCCCGAGCCCTACTTGCAGCCCCTTAAACCCGAACCCATCAAAAGCAGCTCAACCAAATGCAACACCAACCAGCACATGCACTACCCGAGCCCTCTTCAAAGCCCATAAAAAATAGCCCATTTATCCAATGCATGGCCGGCCACCTCATGCTCTCCACTTCACTTAATTCCATGCATGTACCTTCCCATTCATGCATTTTCCTCCTTGATAGCCGACCCCTCCCCTCCTCTCCCCTTTATTATTTTCTCTCCTTTCATATTTCTCTTTCATCCCCTTTTCCCTCTCTCATTCTCATTTCAACTCATCCAATCCCCCTTTTTATAATTATTTGTGTTCCTTTTTATTTTCCAAAAAGAAAGTGCATGCATTTGGCCTTTTCTCTCTCCCTCATTAAATGACATTCATGCACCTTCTCCACCCTACGTGGCCGGCCACCCCCCCCCCCCCCCCCTTGCCATTTTATTTTATTCACACCTAGAATCTTCCCTCCTTATCTATAAAAGGCACCATGGTCTCATGCTTTGGAGAAGTTGGATTTTGGAGAGCAAGTGAAGTACTAGTTCAAGAGAGAGTGCTTTCTTTTATGTTTCTTACATGTTGTTAAATTTTCATTAGTGTAACCTTTGCTTTTGTTAGTGTAATATTTTCTTTGGTAACATAATCTTGTCCCTTTATTAATTTATACTTCTCCATTTTTATTAATCAATGAATATGAATTTTCTTCCTTTTATTGTGTTTTCTTTCTCAATTATGCGTAGCTAATCTTCTTTTAGCATTTGATCATGAGGATCCATTATTTGAGATAGGAATTCTTTTTAATTCGTAATTTTATTTGTGCTAAATTTCACTCGATCCCTCTTTGATTTATTTTGAGCCGATACCGATTTCCGGTATACGGTAGTAGGCATTTTATCTCATTTCATAGAAGTCGAGAGACTCATTGATTTGAAAGATCACTCAAAGAAAGAAGGAGTTGCACGCAATCCTAGAGATAGGACGATGCAAATCCTCCGGATTGGAGTCAAATCCAATAGTGCGGATCGCCTCGATAATGCAACTTTAGGCCTCTTTGATTTGTAAAGAGATTTCGATGAAAGTGTCTATAAGTTACGAGACTTAATGCTTTAGTGAGATTTTGTCTTTTTTTTCGGATCTATCAGGGTCGAGTTTAATTCGCAATTATAAAATTATATTTTTATTTCTCTTATCTCTTTTCATGGTGAATCATAGATCAAGTGCTTTCTTTTAATCCATAACTTTGTTTTAATTTCGTTTCAGTTTAATTTTAAAATTCTCAAAACCCAACAATCGTTCGGTAGGATAATAGTAGAAGCGTGAGTAGCAGTACTTGACAGCCCCGAGTTTAAATATGACCTTGGTACTACAATTCGATAGGTATGCTTGCCTTTTCGGGTTGATAGTGAATTCAACACACCAAGTTTTTGGCGCCGTTGCCAGGGACGCTTTTTCGTCAATATTAAGAAAACGCCTTCGCTATTACTTCTGTAAAAATAAAAAAAAAATTAAATTTTCTCTTTCTTTTTGGTAACAGTTTTTTTATGGAATCGTCTTCTTTTGACGTATTTTGTAATTTTTGCGGGTCGCCCGATCACTTTTATTCTGAATGTCTTTCGGGAACCCCTCCCTCTTTTGATTTCAATTTTTCTGTAGCAGGTCAAAGTGATCAATTTGACCCTTACTCCAATTTTTATCCTACTTGGGAGGTGGGGAACCCGTATAATGTTTCGCATGATTTTGCCCCGCAAAGTGCCGTGCCTCTAAATTTTAATTCAATCGATAATGGGTATTTTGAATTGCAAACTTCTCTTGATAATATTAATTCGCATTTCAAGACCATTATCGATTATTTTTCTCGTGAGGCCGCTTCATTTTCTTCGTCTTTTTCTCCGTCTCCTCCAATTTCATCGTGTAATGAGTCACCCGATATCCCGACATGTCTTTTTCCTCTCGAGGAGGATAACTATTCGGATATTCCGGATTGTTTCCTTCCTCCTTTGGATGACACCCCTATGGATACTCCGGCGTGCTTCTTACCTTTTGAGGATGATGAGACGTCTCATCATTCTCTTTCTTTTTCTAAAAACATTTGTGATTCCATTTCGCTTCAAATTTCAACTGTTCCAAATTTTTCTATTTTTCGTGAATCTTCTTCTTCTATTTTAGATAACTCTTCTTTCGTTCTTTCTACCCCTCCTTCTCCCAAAATTTCACAAGTCCCTCCTTCTTCTTGTGAAATTTCAGTTGATGAAATTTCTTTTTCTACTTCTTTTATTCCTCTTTCTATTTCTCCTTCTTTTTCTTCTTCTTCTTTTGACGACCCCTTCTTTCTCATTTTACATACAGCGGAGTTCTTTTATAACTCCGTCCGTTTATTTTCGGGCGTCCTTCCATTGAAGATTCCACCCATGTCGGTGCGATTCTTCAATTTCTCTCTTTTTTGATGTACTATCCTAAGCGCATACTTAGGGAGTTACCTCTTCACTTTAGTTTTTATTTTCCATTTAGCTAACCAATAACGTCGAGCTCAGACGACGTTAAACAAAGAGCGCTCTTGGGAGGCACCCCTTACTTATCCTTTTTGTTATTTTTTTTCTTTTTGTTTGCTTATTGTGTTTTGCAGGAATAAAACCTCCGGCGGTTCGTTTGGCTCCATCATTTTTTTTCTTTTCCTTAGGCCTGAGCCGGTGTCCAGCTTAAGCATGGGGGAGCGACATCTACATTCGGGCTTACGAATTCGGGGAAGTCGTTTTATTTTTAAGAATTTACTTTACTGCATTTTCTATCCCCCCCCCCCCCTCTTCTCCTTCTCTTTCTTTTTTTTATTTTTCATTGAGGGCAATGAAAAATCCAAGCATGGGGGAGGGTTTAGTTGTTTTCTTTCTTCTTTCCTTTCTAGAAAAAAATGTTTTAAATTTCAACAAAAACCAAAAAAAATTATAGTTATATTAAGTATCTTTGGAGTACTTTTTTTCTTTAACTTTATTAAAAATCCAAAAAAATAGACAATACAAAAAACCCCAAAAAAATCAAAAGTCAAAATTTTTTTTTCCAAAATAATTGCTAAAATCTATTTGATAATCAAAATCAAAAATTATTTTCAATCTTTATTTTTTTGTTTCTTCTAGTGATGCGTAGGCCCGTGCGTTTTGTAGTTATATGTAGATTTCCTTGAATTGGTTTTCTAAATTTATCATTCTAACATAACTTAGTTTACTAGTTTCTAGTTCTTAAATATAGGCATCCATTTTTACGTTATAGGTTAGCAATTTGTAGTCTTCTTTTTATTCGGTTAGGTGTGTATGAATTGTTGCTAGGTAACATTTTCTCTTTTTCATTTGTGAGGTAATATTTTCTTGGTGTCTAGAACTTGTCCCTAGCTACTTTTGAAGCATTTGCGCAATTTTTACATACTTTAGAAATGATTTAGGCCACCCTTTAACCCGTTTGAGCCTTTCTGCTGACCAAACAATTTCACCATTGCAAAACAATTTTGGGCCTTTTTCTTGTTTTTCTTTGTTTTAGCTCCACCTTTCATTATTCACCAAATCCAAAATGCCCTTCCTATTTCACACTAAACTTTGAGCTTTATTTAAATATCTTTATTGTGATGGGTTGTATTTTTGAAAAATGAAAAGGAAATTTATAAGCTTACATTTGGAGCTCTCCTATGAAAAAAGAAAGAAAAAGAAAATTATTATCCAAAAATGTGAAATCAAAAGAAAAAAAAAGAAGTTTTTTTTGGCCAATTACGTGAAAAGAAAAATGCATGGCTTTGCTTTCTTTATTTTAATTGGAGAAATGACATACTTGTCATTTCTCATTTTGGTTATGATTTATTTATTTTTAGCTCAACCTTGGTTTAGTGTGTGTCTTAGCCTTCATTTTTATCTTTTCTTTTCACTTCCTAATTGTTGAAGCCAAATATGACCCCAACTGAAGTTCGAAGAAAAAGGGGGTGCAGCCAAAACCTACTTCTCTCAAGTCTCACCCCTTGAATGGATTCTAAGGACCTAAGACTGACCCAAAAGCCTCAGCAGGGAGGTCCCACCTCACACCCGGAAGATCTCTGAGAGCTTCCCCTCCAAAGCCAAAGCTGGGCTAGGAGCTCCTCAGAAAGCACTGGAATTTTGGGACACAATGATCGCTTCCTTTCTAAGGAGCCCTTATGGGTCTATTTATAGCATTGGGTTGTCCTGAAATTACTGAAAAGCCCCTAGTTGATCTGCCAATAGCCAAAACCCGCTGTTTTTCTGAGGGTACTGAAGTAATTTCTCCTGAGGGCAATTAGGACGTTCTTTCTGAGGCCTTGGGCCCCACTCGGCGAGAACTGTGCCGAGACCTTTCTGCCTAGGGCATGGCGCGAACGTTTTCGCCCGGCGTAGGCGAGAACTCTCTGAGATGGGAGCTTGGCTCGTGCGCAAGCGCTTCCGCGCAGGCCGCGCTCGACGCTCTCGGCCCACGGTTTCTCTTTCAACGATCGGGCGAGAACAGTCCCGCCCTCTTTGGGCGAGATCCTCCTTAGGGAGGGAACACTTCGGCTAACCCAACTGTGACCATTGTGCCTCCTTGACTGGCTCAGCGAATATGGGGTTGTACACAATCCCCGCTCTTTTTGAGCTAGCACCGCGCTCGAAAAGACATGTTCAACCCAAAATATTCGCTGAGCACGTGTCAACATCAGAGAATCTTTCGGTGGGCCGTACGGTGCCTATAAATATGTGTGTCGATAGACTGCCATAATACTTCCCTCGAGTCGCCATTCTCCCCTTGAGCTCTCGCCTTCTCTCGCTATGCCTTCCAAGCGGGTCGACAAACCGCTTCCGCAGGATCTGCAGGATCGTATTAATGCGGCACAGGCGCGAGCCAGGGCTAATAGCGCCCTGGTTGCCCCATGGCTAGCGAGACAATCGTCGGTTGCTGAGCCTTCTCTGCCTACGAAGAAGAAGAAGAAGGCGAAGGTGGTGCAGCGGGACCTGTCCCGCGAGAACAGGAGCCCGCCCACCCCGACCCCTAGTCGCGCGGATGGCCCCTCTCCTCGGAAGGTAAGCTCGATATACCAATTACTAAAAGTCAGCTGTCCATTTGTTTGACGTGGTACCTCTCGCAGGAGACGGTTCCCGACGCTTCCGCGTCCCCGCGAGAACACTTGGACCCACCCTCTAGTCATCACGATGATCAACCGCGGGTTCCAGAGGTGGCTCCTCCACCCGACCCGAATGTTGCAGGTAATGGTTCCCCTCTCGCACCTCCAGATCTCGGCACCCGGGAGAGCGGGGCGAGAGCTGCGAATCAGTCTGCCCACGCAGTTGATTCCTCCCTACGGGCGGGAGGAAATACTGCCGAGATCTCTGTGCCTTTGCAGGACGCTAGCCTTCCTGCGGGAAAGGAGACCCGCTCCCCCGCTCCTGACCAAGCCGGGATCACCATTCGCAAAGTTTATCCCCCCGGAAAAAGGAAAGCCAATCCACCTCCTCTTTGGAGCTGGGGGGGGGGGGGGGGGGGGGCTGGGCTTCTCGCCTGCCGTCGACCGGGGGGCCTCGTCATTTGAAGGTATACGGAAACTTTATCGCAGCTATCCTTTAGCTCCCGCTAAAATGGGTTTCCTTGGACAGGGGACATGGGCTCGCGTCTTGGAGCTGAGGTAGAAGAAGAAGAAGAAGAAAGAAGAAGAAAGGGAGAAGATGGCGAGAGCTCTCCCTACCTCGTCGTCCGAAGAGATGGAGGAGATCCTGAGGGAGCCGGGAGCGCGAGAAGACGGGGGAAGAAGGTCGCCGACGTTCTGTCGAAGCTCATCCGGCGAGAATGGGTCCGCGATCTCGCGGCCCAAGAGTTCCGCCTATCAGTGGAGAAGAGGCTAGAGACCCTACAGCGAGACTACCTTCTCGGCGAGATGGATCGGCCGGGGGGAGCTACCGCTGGATGCTCACCTGAGAGGTGCCTCGAGCGCATCCGGGATCTGTCTCGCCGGGTCGACCTGGGATGCAGCGTGCTGTCGTCCTACTTACCCACAGGCGCCGCCCCGGACCAAGCTGCGGGACCGAGGAAAATGGAGGTGGGAGCAGGGAAATGGCGCTGGAGCCATACTGAAGCGCGAGACCTCCCTCCTCCTCCCCAGGGCTTCCCTTCTCCAATATACCCTTATTTACTCGCTCAGAGTTGTAACTAATGTTTCTGCATTTTATTCGCTTATTATTTTATCCCGTTCTCGCGGAGCGAGAGTCATAATTCTGTTTTAATATTTGTTGTGTGCGTCTGAGTTATTTTCCCGGGTCCTTGGATGGCGAGAGCCACCTCGTTTCCGCCTACCTTGCCCGTCGTATATGACCTCTCGCAACGTTTGCGCTAGTCATTTAGTCAATCAGTCACTGTCAGACCCGGGCAGGAAAAACGAAGCGCCGCCGATGCAGGACGCGCCGGCTGTACCCCCGCCGCCTTTCTGAAAATGGCAATCACTACCAGGACTTTCTATAAATAGGAGGCTCACCTACCACATTCATTTCTCCGATTCCAGTCTCTCTCCTCTCCTGTTGCTCTCGCGGTTTCTCCAAAGCTCTTGCCCTCTCCTCCTGCTGCTTCGGTTCTCGCGCCGTTCTCGCTCTCGCTCTCTTCTCGTAGATCTCGCCTTCAAATCTTATCGCGATGCCGGGCGGAGGTGAAGGACGATCCAATTGCGCGGAAGCTTTCCAAAAGCATCTTTTCCGTTCCTGCACTCTCACCCTGGACGAATTCAACCTGATCAAGACCCAGCACGTTCCCGCCGGTTTCACCGCGCGGATCCCGGGCAATCACGACAAAGTAAACACCGCGGGGGAGGGGGAGCTCGCCATCCCCATTGAACACTTCGAGGTGGGCTTCCGCCTCCCGCTGTGGCCTGAGATTCGGCAGGCCCTCCGGTACTATGGGGTGGTTCCCGCACAGCTGAACCCTAACTCCGTGGCGATTCTTATGGCCTTCATATGTTATATGCGGTCGGAGAGGATTGAGTTTAGCTTGCCGATCTTCCGCAAGTTATTTACTTTCCGCGCGAAAGGAGGCGTGGTGTTCTTCTCTGGGCAACTGCTGAAGACGATCGGTCTCGCCAACAAGCACCATCACTGGGGCGAGAGGTTCATCTACGTTTCCGGCGACTTCGGGAACGTACACCTTGCCCCCATTCAATATGAGGATGCCGCCTATAAGCCTCCGTCCTTGGGCTCCCGCGAGAGCGCCCTCCTTGAGTTATTCGGAACCAAGGATTTCGACGTCCTCTTCCTCCGGCGAGACGTCGATTCCCTTTCCCCTGTACTTCCGGGAGAAGGTAGGATCTCGCCTTTATTTGCCTTTTTCTTGCTTTTTCCAAGGTTGGAACTTATCGCCATTGTTTTCGCAGGAGAGCGCGAGATCCCACTTCGCCAGCCTTTCGACGAGGCTCGCGTCCGAGGGAGTCAACCTCCTAGGCACCCGTTGGCTCTTGCGAAAGCCGCAGTGCAAGCCTGCCGAAAAGAGCCGGGCCCTCCCTCTTCAAGCGGTGCCGTGAAGCGAAAGCCCGGTGCCTCCGTGCCTCAACCAATCAAGAGGCCCAAGATAACGGATACCGAGAAGGGCAAGGCTGTTGTGGTGCCGCCCACCCAACCCCTCCCGGCAGGCCGCTCCTTTGAGGAGGTCTTGCAGGCCGTAAGCCAGATTGCGGCCACCAGAGGTGGCCATGAGAACCCTGCCGAGATCCCTCCGGCCCCTGGTGCCGCAGAAGACGTGGATGCCGCCGCCGGGACCTCTGGCCACCACCCATCTGAAGAGGTGCCGCGGGGCCATCGCAATTTCGGTCTCGGCATGAGGTGCTTGGACGTGGAGAACAAGCCACTGCTGCAATGGGACCCTGATGCTAACAAGGTCTCGATCTCGTCCCTCTTGCCAAGTTGGGCAGAGCGAGACGCGGTCACCGGCGAAGCTTTCGCCTTAGGCTATTGCCTCTACAGCCTGGAGGATGCTAGCGTCTATGACAGGATGTCGACCCGGCTGCTGGCCTACGACTCCACTCGCGCTTTGATGCGTGGGCTGGAGCTTGCGCACATGTGCGCCCGGCGGAGCATTACGATAGACCGCAACTTCCAAGACATGTTCAAGGCCAGGGACGATGCGGTGGCCCAAGCGGCCTCTCTGGCCAAGGAGCTGTCCGAGGCCCAGCAAATGTTATCCTCGCGCCAAGCGGAAGGGGTAAGCGAGACCTTACACAATCACTTGTTCTCGCCTCCCTAACCTTTCCCTTATGCTAACCTTCCGTCGTTCAGGATTCCGTCCAAGCCGCACTTCGCGAGGAGCTGTCACAGGCCCAATATGACAACGTTCTTCTGCGGGAGCAGATCGCGCGCCTCGAGGCGAGTGCAGCCCCCCCGCTGGACGAGAGATTGAACAGCCAGCATTACTCGGCTTATGACATCGACAAGTTGCTCCAGGGGAACGCGCTAGCCACAGTGAAGTTGATGCTGAAGACGCTACGCGACATCGACTGCTGGGACGGGAGGGGCAAAGACATCACCGCCCAACAGCTTGTCCCATGGCTCTTCGAGCCCATTCCAAAGCCCCTGGGCGCCCCTGATACCCCTCCCTCGGATATCTCAAAGTCTCCCGCAGCGGATGGCGAGACCTCCGGGGGGAGCTCCGGCGGAAGCTCCAGCTCAAGCGGGAGCTCTGAGGGGTACAGTTTATCTCCTTGAGGGCCCCCTTCTCGCTTCTGTTCTTCACCTCTATGTAAAGCGCGAGACGCTATCATTTTGTATCTGTACGTAGTATTGTTAATGCAAATGTTTTTCTTGCGAACATCTTGTCCTGTTATTTGTGAATGTGTTTGATGTAATTGTCGTGGTTGAACGTTTTCGGCGTGTGCTTCTACCAAGGCCCTTGGCCCTCCTAGGAAATCCTTAGCGATGGATCAGCAAGACCCCGCGGTAACCGACCAGCCGGAAGCGTGACTCTCGAATCCTTAGGACGGGACCGTCCCCTTTAGACTGCGCGAGTCCCCTCTGGCCCGTCGCATAACGATCTCGCTTGTTTGCTCGAGAACACTGAGAGGAGCCTTTTTGGCGAAAGCCTCCCCATCTCGAGATCCCTTTGATGGGGACTTCCCTGCCGAGATCTATCCCTGCCGAGATCTAACCCTGCCGAGATCTATCCCTGCCGAGATCTATCTCTGCCGAGATCTATCCCTGCCGAGATCTATCTCATCTTCTCCATTTTTCATTCCCAAAGCGCCTCCTGCCTTGTCCAAACCAAGCCAACTAAACTAAACCTATCCCCCACAGGCGAGCCTTCGGACCTGCCAGCTAGATGAGAGCCTGCGCAGCGGGTCTACCTGGGGCCGAGCCGAGCTCGGGGTGCCGATGAAGATCTCAAACCAACCAAGCCTATCCCCCACAGGCGAGCCTTCGGACCTGCCAGCTAGATGAGAGCCTGCGCAGCAGGTCTACCTGGGGCCGAGCCGAGCTCGGGGTGCCGATGAAGATCTCAAACCAACCAAGCCTATCCCCCACAGGCGAGCCTTCGGACCTGCCAGCTAGATGAGAGCCTGCGCAGCGGGTCTACCTGGGGCCGAGCCGAGCTCGGGGTGCCGATGAAGATCTCAAACCAACCAAACCTATCCACCACAGGCGAGCCTTCGGACCTGCCAGCTAGATGAGAGCCTGCGCAGCGGGTCTACCTGGGGCCGAGCCGAGCTCGGGGTGCCGATGAAGATCTCAAACCAACCAAACTATCCCCCACAGGCGAGCCTTCGGACCTGCCAGCTAGATGAGAGCCTGCGCAGCGGGTCTACCTGGGGCCGAGCCGAGCTCGGGGTGCCGATGAAGATCTCAAACCAACCAAGCCTATCCCCCACAGGCGAGCCTTCGGACCTGCCAGCTAGATGAGAGCCTGCGCAGCGGGTCTACCTGGGGCCGAGCTGAGCTCGGGGTGCCGATGAAGATCTCAAACCAACCAAGCCTATCCCCCACAGGCGAGCCTTCGGACCTGCAGCTAGATGAGAGCCTGCGCAGCGGGTCTGCCTGGGGCCGAGCCGAGCTCGGGGTGCTGATGAAGATCTCAAACCAACCAAACCTATCCCCCACAGGCGAGCCTTCGGACCTGCCAGCTAGATGAGAGCCTGCGCAGCGGGTCTACCTGGGGCCGAGCCGAGCTCGGGGTGCCGATGAAGATCTCAAACCAACCAAACCTATCCCCACAGGCGAGCCTTCGGACCTGCCAGCTAGATGAGAGCCTGCGCAGCGGGTCTACCTAGGGCCGAGCCGAGCTCGGGGTGCCGATGAAGATCTCAAACCAACCAAACCTATCCCCCACAGGCGAGCCTTCGGACCTGCCAGCTAGATGAGAGCCTGCGCAGCGGGTCTAATCCTGGGGCCGAGCTGAGCTCGGGGTGCCGATGAAGATCTCAAAACCAACCAAATCCTATCCCCCACAGGCGAGCCTTCGGACCTGCCAGCTAGATGAGAGCCTGCGCAGCGGGTCTACCTGGGGCCGAGCCGAGCTCGGGGTGCCGATGAAGATCTCAAACCAACCAAGCCTATCCCCCACAGGCGAGCCTTCGGACCTGCCAGCTAGATGAGAGCCTGCGCAGCGGGTCTACCTGGGGCCGAGCCGAGCTCGGGGTGCCGATGAAGATCTCAAACCAACCAAACCTATCCCCCACATGCGAGCCTTCGGACCTGCCAGCTAGATGAGAGCCTGCGCAGCGGGTCTACCTGGGGCCGAGCCGAGCTCGGGGTGCCGATGAAGATCTCAAACCAACCAAACCTATCCCCACATGCGAGCCTTCGGACCTGCCAGCTAGATGAGAGCCTGCGCAGCGGGTCTACCTGGGGCCGAGCCGAGCTCGGGGTGCCGATGAAGATCTCAAACCAACCAAACCTATCCCCCACAGGCGAGCCTTCGAAGACCTGCCAGCTAGATGAGAGCCTGGGGTGCACAGCGGGTCTACCTGGGGCCGAGCCGAGCTCGGGGTGCCGATGAAGATCTCAAACCAACCAAACCTATCCCCCACAGGCGAGCCTTCGGACCTGCCAGCTAGATGAGAGCCTGTGCAGCGGGTCTACCTGGGGCCGAGCCGAGCTCGGGGTGCCGATGAAGATCTCAAACCAACCAAACCTATCCCCCACAGACGAGCCTTCGGACCTGCCAGCTAGATGAGAGCCTGCGTAGCGGGTCTACCTGGGGCCGAGCCGAGCTCGGGGTGCCGATGAAGATCTCAAACCAACCAAACCTATCCCCCACAGGCGAGCCTTCGGACCTGCCAGCTAGATGAGAGCCTGCGCAGCGGGTCTACCTGGGGCCGAGCCGAGCTCGGGGTATCAGAAAACATTCAACTATGCTATGCCATGAAAACTTTGACACTAGTTAAAGGAGAATCAATCGATATAATATAACAAGTTTATTTTTGAGATACGTGGTTACATCCTTCCCCTCTCAGGGGTAGAAGCGTTTTAGGTCATCACCACTCCAAGTGTGGCTCAGGGCCCTTCCCTCCACGTCCTGGAGGTAGTATCCCCCCGTTCGGAGGACTTCTTTCACAATGTATGGACCTTCCCAATTCGGGTGGAGCTTGCCCACGGGAGCCGACCTTCCTGCCGCGTCAACCTTTCTCAGCACCAGATCCCCTTCAGCGAACTGCTTGACCCTGACATGCTTATCAAAATGCTTGGCCATCCGTTGCTTGATCTCTTCTTGCCTGATAGCCGCCACGTCTCGCAGTTCCTCCACCATATCTAACGAGAGGCACTGCCCCTCTTCATTATCCACCCTCCAAGCCTCGTCCCCATCACCCGCGGCTATGACTCGCGGGGACCGGACCTCGAACTCCACGGGTAGGACGGCTTCGCACCCATGAGAGAGCTTGAAGGGGGTCTCACCAGTGGCTGTGTTCGGAGTGGTTCGTAGTGCCCACAGGACCGACGGGAGCTGCTCCACCCAATTCCCCTTCAAGTTCTCTACCTTTTTTCTTAGTAGGTTTACAATGATTTTGTTTGCTGCCTCCACCTGGCCGTTGCTCCGAGGGTGATGGACGGAGACGAACCGGAGGTCTATCCCCAGTTGAGCGCAGAAGCTGATGAACTCCTCGCTGGCAAACTGGGGGCCGTTATCGGTCACTATTGCTTGGGGCAACCCATGTCTACAAATGATTTCCCCCCAGACGAAATTCCTTATGACCTGCGAGGTGACCTTGGCTAAGGCTTTAACCTCTAGCCACTTCGAGAAGTAATCGACCATGACCAAGAGGAACCTCCTATGCCCACTAGCCGGAGGAAAGGGTCCAACTAAGTCCATTCCCCAGATAGCGAATGGCCACGGCGCCGTGATACTCCGGAGCCTCTGAGCTGCCAAGAGCTGAAGAGGGGCTTGGAGTTGACATTTTTGACACCTCCTTGCAAACTCCATGGCATCCCTCCTTAGGGTGGGCCAGAAGTACCCCTGTCTGACCACCCTGGCCTCCAGCGTCCTTCCTCCCGAGTGACTGCCGCACTCGCTCGAATGCACCTCCCTTAAAATCTTCGGGATTTCTTCTTCGGTCGCACATCTGGCTAGAAGCCCTGACAACATCTTACGATGCAGACCCCCCTCCATCATCAAGTAGTGAGCCGCCTTGCGCTTGAAGCTTCTCCAAACCTTGGTCCCCTCAGGCAGTTCACCGGTGGTTAGGAAGGCCACAAATGGATCTACCCACGAGGGTTGCCGATCCACAAGCATCAACTCTCCTTCCTCGATAGCTGGTCGGAACAGCTCCGTCAAGGTCCCTCCTACCTGAGGTCCGAACTTGGCCAGTCGATCGGCGGCTACACTTTCTTCCCTTGGAACATGTTGAATTGAGAAAGACCGGAATCCTCCGATGATCACCCTTACCTTGGAGAGGTATCTGATGATTGGCTCCCGAGTTTCAAACTCTCCCCGGATCTGCGATGTCACTAAATGTGAAACTTCCACCTCCTGAATCCCCAGCTCCTTTGCCAGGCGAAGGCCAGCAATGGCCTCCTCCGCTTGATTGTTGGTCACTCTGCTTGCTCTATGGTTACCCCCTGGGGACTTGTCAACACCACCCCCGCCCCTAGGGAGTGCCTTCCTGAGGCCCCATCAACCATCAACTTTCATGCTTCTCACGGTTGCTGCTCTTCCCCCTCGACCTCAACAACGTAGTCTACTAGAAAGTCCGCCACTGCCTGTGCCTTGATGGAGAGCCTTGGTACAAAGGAGATGTCGAACTCGCTTAGCTCAATGGACCACTTAGCCAGCCTCCCCGAGTGCTCCACTCCTTCGAAGACCTTGCGAAGAGGGTGGTCGGTCACCACCCTAATCGAATGCGCTTGAAAGTACGGCCGGAGCTTTCTGGCCGAGATGACCAAGGCATAAGCGAGCTTTTCCAAGATGGGGTAGCGAAGCTCTGCTTTTCTCAATATCCGGCTGACATAGTAGATGGGAAGCTGCTTCTTTCCTTCTTCCCTTACTAGGACGGAGCTCACCACCTCCTCCCCTACTCCGAGGTACAAGGTCAGGTCCTCCCCATCCTTTGGGCTCTGAAGGAGGGGAGCCTGAGAGAGTTGTCTTTTCAGCCCTTCGAAGGCCTCTTCGCACTCGGCCGTCCATTCGAACCTTTGATTCCCCCGCAACACCTTAAAGAATGAAGAACACTTGTCTCCTGCCCTGGAGAGGAACCTGCTTAGCCCAGCCAGCTTGCCTGTTAAGCGCTGGACCTCCTTGGTGTCACGTGGCGACTCCAGATCCAGGATGGCCTTGACCTTGTCCGGGTTGGGCTCCACCCCTGCCGGAGTCAGAAGATGCCCGAGGAACTTCCCGCGGCTGGCCCCGAAGACACACTTTAAGGGATTCAGCCTCATTTTAAACTTCCTCAGGGTGGCGAATGTTTCCTCGAGGTCTTGCAGGTGCGAAACTATGCACTTGCTTTTGATCATTAGGTCGTCGACGTAGACCTCCAAGTTCCTCCCCCTCTGATCCCGGAAGACCCGATCCATCATGCGCTGATTGGTAGCTCCTGCGTTCTTTAATCCAAAGGGCATCATCTTGTAACTGAAGCACCCCTCCCTTGTGATGAAGGAAACATCCTTGGTGTCAGGAGGGTGCATCCGGATCTAGTGATAACCTGAAAAAGCATCTAAAAAACTCATGACAGAAAAACCGACGGCTGAATCAACCAGTGCGTCGATCCGAGGCAGGGGATAGCAATCCTTAGGGCATGATTTATTCAACAAAGAAAAGTCAACACACATCCTCCATTTACCACATCCTTTCTTCACCATTACCACATTGGAGATCTAGCCTGGATACTGGATCTCTGAGATGAAGCCCGCCTCCAGGAGCTTCTTGACCTCCTCGCGAATGGGCTCCTCCAGCTTGGTGGCGATGGCTCTCATCTTCTGACGGATGGGGCGGGCGCGGGGATCCAGGTTCAGGCGGTGGCAGGCTACATCGGAGTCGATGCCCGGCATGTCCGCCGCGCTCCAAGCGAAGACGTCAACGTTGCTTTGAATGCAAGCTCGCACCTGCTCCCGGGCCTCGAGACTCAACCCCCCGCTGACCCGCACCCTTTGCACCTTTCCCGCTCTGGTGAAGACCTCCATCTCCACCACTTCTTCAGCCGGTTCCAGCCGCGACTGCTCCCAACCGGTTCTTGCCTCTTCCTCCAGCTCCAGCTCTCCTTTTTCCTCCTCGTCAATCTCCATCGCTTCTACCCCCCTCTGCTGCTGCTGCTCGGCTTCTACGCCCCCCGGGACCTCTCCCTCGACTTCTCCTGCCGTATGCTCTTCTACTTCCATTGCCCCTTCCGGGCTTTCCTGCCCCTCGTTCCTCCGTACCACCTGCACATCCCCTCACATCTTCTCTGCCTCTTCCTCTCCGGCTTCCTCTCCAGCTATCTTTCTTACCTCCTCTAGGACCATCTCCTCTTCTTCAACAACCTCCTCTAGGGCCGCCATCTCTATCTCCAACTCTTCCGCCTTCGCCATCCACGAAATGGTGTTGACTGCTGTAACGTAACATTGCCTTGCCACCTTCGGGTCTCCCCTGACCCTGACCTGCACCCCCCCATTGTTGAACTTGAGGCACTGATGGAACGAGGAGGGGACGCAGCGAAAGGCGCTGATGAGGGGACGCCCAAAGATGGCATTATAGCTGCTCGGGGCGTCCACGATCACGAACCTGCAGTTCCGCGACACGCCCCCCAACCTTAAGTGCAACCCTACTCCTCCTTCTACCTCCTTCCTCTCCCCGGAGAACCCGAACAGAGGTCCATCCGACGCCAAGACCCTCTTCCCTTCAACCCTCATCTCATCAAAAGCTTTCTTGAAGATGACATTAACCGAGCTCCCGTTATCTACCAGTATCCTCGAGACCGTATAGTTTTCCACCGCCGTCTGGATCACCAGGGCGTCGCAGAATGGATCTTCATAGTCTGGCATGTCTGCTGATGAAAAAGTGATCTTTTCTTCTGGTGGGGGAACCTGGGAGGTCGAGGCCACTCCTCTCCGGTACATGGTCTGCAGGCTCCCCTTACGGGTTGCCTCAATCCCCACTCCTCCGTGAATTACCCCGATTCCTCCCCGGGTCCCTACATCCACCCGGTCTTCGCACCTGTCTTCCGCTTCGCCCTGCTGCACCTCCACTATCCTCATCGGTGGATCCTGCCTCCCTGCTCCTCTGGCCTCCCTCAGCTCTATGAACTCTGGGCAGGTGGTCGTTGCGTGACCCTCCCCCTGGTGGAAGTCACAAAATAGCAACGCCTCCCCGCCCCTTCTTCCGTCTCCCCTTCCTCTTCTACCTCCTCGAGCTCCCCTGGCTGCTCCTCTCCCTCTTCCTACTTCCATGGCCTCCTGTGGCGGTGCGGGACGACCCCTCGGTTCCTGCCTCCATGCCGGTCGATCGAACCTCCGAGGCTCCCGCAGGTTATCTCTCCCCTGATAACCTTCTCCTGGGCCCTGGGGGCGACCCTCATGGGGCCTCCAACCTAACCGGTTGTTCGGCTCCCGAGCTCCCCAACCCTGCTGCTGCCCAAACCTTTGGGGCTCCTCCCTTCTCCTTTCTTCCCTTTGCTCCCTCTGTTCTCTCGGCTCCTTCTGTCTTCCCGCTGCTGGTTCCTTCCCGTCATCCTCTGCTAGCCTGGCCAACTTCCTGGCGAATGCTGGGTTTGCTCTCTCGAAGTCAATCTCCTTTGCCGCCCTCTCCATGAGCTCCTCAAAGGAGAGGGGTGGCACCCTCTTCAACTCCATGCTAAAAAATCACGGTCTCAGCCCCAGGGTGAAGGCTAGCATCAGTGCGTACCCTGGAACCTCCTGGACCAGAAGGATCTCCTCCTGAAACCGGTCGACATAGTGACCCAGCGTCTCATCCGGCCTCTGCCTTACCACAAACAGACACTCCGCTTCCTTCTTCCGCTTCTTTGAGGTTGAGAACCTTAACAGGAAACTTCTCCGCAGATCTTCAAAACAGTAGATTGACCTTGCTGGCAACTGGTGGAACCAGTCCCGAGCCTTCTCTTTCAACGTGATGGAGAACAGCCGGCACTTGAAGGCATCTGTCATCTGTCTTATTGACACAACGTCTTCAAACCACTGTACGTGCTGCACCGGGTCATCCTTCCCTGAGTAGTAGGACATGTCGGGCTCCCGGAACCCCTCCGGTACCGGAGCCGAGATGATGAGCTCGCTAAATGGGCTCTCGCCTCCTGCCTGGCGAGAAGGCACGTCTCGCGGCCTCGGCTGGCTTGCCCGATCCGCGAGACCGTGCCGTGGGAAGAGTTCCCGCACCGCCGCCTCCTTCTCGCCTGGCTCTGTCAGCGCCTCCTTGCCCGGGCGCTGGCTCTAGCCCGGGAATAGCTCCCGCGCCGCCATATATCTCTCGCCAACCTCGCTCGGGACCTCCTTTCCTGGGCGCTGCCCTGGGGCGTTCTCGCCCAAGATCGGAACCTCTTCTATCGGGACCTGAGGGGTGGCCCACTCGCCTCTCGCCGAGAAGGCCAAGCTGATCGTCTGCAGAACCTCTCGCCTGAACTCATCCAGCATCCTCTTCGTCGCTTCCTCTCCCCGGGTGGGGGAGCCTCCAGAACCTGACCCTTCACCTTCACCTCCAGCCATGGGACAAAACTTAAGGCTTTCTTGTATCGGCTGCCTTCCACGCTCACCGCACCAGAACTGTTGAAGCCAAATATGACCCCAACTGAAGTTCGAAGAAAAAGGGGGTGCAGCCAAAACCTACTTCTCTCAAGTCTCACCCCTTGACTGGATTCTAAGGACCTAAGACTGACCCAAAAGCCTCAGCAGGGAGGTCCCACCTCACACCCGGAAGATCTCTGAGAGCTTCCCCTCCAAAGCCAAAGCTGGGCTAGGAGCTCCTCAGAAAGCACTGGAATTTTGGGAGACAATGATCGCTTCCTTTCTAAGGAGCCCTTATGGGTCTATTTATAGCATTTGGTTGTCCTAAAATTACTGAAAAGCCCCTAGTTGATCTGCCAATAGCCAAAACCCGCTGTTTTTCTGAGGGTACTGAAGTAATTTCTCCTGAGGGCAATTAGGACGTTCTTTCTGAGGCCTTGGGCCCCACTCGGCGAGAACTGTGCCGAGACCTTTCTGCCTAGGGCATGGCACGAACGTTTTCGCCCGGCGTAGGCGAGAACTCTCTGAGATGGGAGCTTGGCTCGGGCGCAAGCGCTTCCGCGCAGGCCGCGCTCGATGCTCTCGGCCCACGGTTTCTCTTTCAACGATCGGGCGAGAACAGTCCCGCCCTCTTTGGTCGAGATCCTCCTTAGGGCGGGAACACTTCGGCTAACCCAACTGTGACCATTGTGCCTCCTTGACTGGCTCAGCGAATATGGGGTTGTACACTAATCATTTGCCTAAGCCAAGTCATTACGCCTATTTAAGTCATTTTTGATCTTTAGAACGTGAATTGTGTAGTGGAGAATGTGTGAACGAACAAGTCTATGGCCACCATCATTGATGGATTTCTTTGGAGGTTATCTTGAGGTGACTTAGGGGTAATTGTTATTCTAGCAACCTAGTAGTTCGTTTAATGTGCCGCTAATTAGAACATTTACTTTTGCTTTTCTTATTTTCTTAAAGTTATGGATGCTTTGTTTTAAGATTTAGAAATGTGTAAATTTTTCTTATGTTTAATGAGATTTTTAGGTCTCCACATTCAAGTTTTATATTATGCACTTCTCACCCCACTAGTTGTCAACATAGAAATTAGGATAGTTTAATTTTTCATGTTTTGGTTTTCTTAACTATGGAACTTAAAAAATAAAATATATCTTTTGCTTTCTTATCTTTTTAGTTTTTCCCCAGTTTTTATTTCTATTTGCTTGAGGGCAAGCAAATGTCTAAGCATGGGGGATTTTGATGACTAATTTTATTCATCACTTTTTGGGTTAGTTTAGTTTAAAATTTCCTAGGTTTAGGTACTATTTTTATTTATTTTTATGTATGCTATGTTGTATTTTTTTTCATAACATGTTTTAATATTTTATTTCTTTTTTGTTTGTTATGTTGCATTTTGTGTTTTATTTGTTTGTTGTTTTGACATTTCATGTTTTTGCATTTTTGTAATTCTTATGTTACCTTATTTATGTTATTATTGTTTTTAACATAACTAATGTATGTTTTATATTTCTTTTGTAGGTGCATCCCTCCATGGTGCAGCCCGACCTCCCACCTAGCAGCCCACCATGTCCAGCCCGAGCCCTACATGCAGCCCCTTCAACCCTAACCTATCAAAAGCAGCTCAACCAAATGCAACACCAAGCAGCCCATGCACTACCCGAGCCCTCTTCAAAGCCCATAAAAAATAGCCCATTTATGCAAGGCATGGCCGGCCACCTCATGCTCTCCACCTCACTTAGCATATACCTTCCCATTCATGCATTTTCCTCCATGATGGCCGGCCCCTACCCTCTCTCTCCCCTTTATTATTTTCTCTCCATTCATATTTCTCATTCATCCCTTTTTCCCTCTCCCATTCTCATTTAAACTCATCCATTCCCCCTTTTTATAATTATTTGTGTTCCTTTTTATTTTGCCAAAAGAAAGTGCATGCGTTTGGCCTTTTCTTTCTCCCTCATTAAATGATTTTCATGCACCTTCTCCACCCTACATGGTCGGCCACCCCCCCCCCCCCCCCCCCCTTGCCATTTCATTTTATTCCCATCTAGAATCTTCCCTCCTCATCTATAAAAGGCACCATGGTCTCATGCTTTGGAGAAGTTGGATTTTGGAGAGCAAGTGAAGTACTAGTTCAAGAGAGAGTGCTTTCTTTTTTGTTTCTTACATGTTGTTAAGTTTTCATTAGTGTAACCTTTGCTTTTGTTAGTATAATCTTTTCTTTGGTAGCATAATCTTGTCTCTTTGTTATTTTGTACTTCTCCATTTTTATTAATCAATGAATATGAATTTTCTTCCTTTTGTTGTGTTTTCTTCCTCAACTATGTGTAGCTAATCTTCTTTTAGCATTTGATCATGAGGATCCATGATTTGAGATAGGAATTCTTTTTTACTTCGTAATTTTATTTTTGCTAAATTTCGCTCGATCCCTCTTTGATTTATTTTGAGCCGACTCCGTATTTCCGGTATACGGTAGTAGGCATCTGTTCTCATTTCATAGTAGTCGAGAGACTCGTTGATTTGAAAGATCACTCAAAGAAGGAAGGAGTTGCACGCAATCCTAGAGATAGGACGACGTAAATCCTCCGGATTGGAGTCAAATCCAATAGTGCGGATCGCCTCGATAATGCAACTTTAGGCCTCTTTTATTTGTAAAGAGATTTCGATCAAAGTGTCTATAAGTTAGGAGACTTAATGCTCTAGCGAGATTTTGTCTTATTTTCGGATGCGTCACGGTCGAGTTTAATTCGCAATTAAAAAATTATATTTTATTTCTCTTATCACTTTTCATGGTGAATCATAGATCAAGTGCTATCTTTTAATCCATAACTTTGTTTTAATTTTGTTTCAGTTTAATTTTAAAAATTCTCAAAACCCAACAATCTTTCGGTAGGATAATAGTAGAAGCGTTAGTAGCAGTACTTGACAGCCCCAAGTTTAAATACGACCTTGGTATTACAATTCGATAGGTATACTTGCCTTTTTGGGTTGATAGTGAATTCAACACACCATTTAGCCCCCAGCACCAGCTGTATCCGGAAATCATGCTCCCGGTGCGGGGGTAGCACTGACAGCTTCTCTGGAATTATGTCGGAAAAATCTCGCACCACTGGGATATCCGAGATGGAACCCTTGTCCTCTATCATTTCATACAACACTTCATAGACTTCCTCCCCCTGCAAGTGGGCCTTGACGGCCTGCACGGATAACAGCAAGAGAGGGAGAATAGATCTAATACCTTCGATGACGATGTAGGAATCCCCATACCTCACAATAGTCATCTTGGACACGCAGTCAACTTGAGAATGGTTCCAGTGCAACCATTCATTCTAAGGATCAAATCAAAGATTGGCGTCTTCATGATCGTCGGTGGTGCTTCAAATATCTTTTCACCAATCTCCGCCTCCATGTTGCAGTGGGCGGTGGTGAATAATTCTGATCCGTCAGGTAGCCATATCCTCATCATCAGACCTATGAATCTCTCCATGCCTTTAAGCCCTTCCATGAATTCTTCCAACACGAACGAGTGCGAGGAAACCATATCGAACAGTGTATAGGCGGGCTTGCCGCTGATGAAGACTATGCCTGGGGGGGGGGGGGGTAACTTAAAGTCTTAGAAATCTAATTGTGGTTTTTCTTTCCTAGTTTATCAGTTCTATATCGATAACTTTAATTTTGTAGGAAACATAAGACTTAAAATCAAGTAGCATACCTGTGATCACTTTCTCCAGATTCCGTTGTTGAGTCAGATCCAGTGCATATACTTGCTCCCTCTCCTGCATGTGGTCTCTGCCCTGGTATCCACAGCCTCGGCCACATCCTCGGCCTCCAAAATAATGAGATGGCGGGGCAGCCGATGGTGCTGGTGGTGGGGCCCAGCTTATTGGGCAGTTCCTCCTGATATGCCCCACCTGGTGACAGTTGAAACACTCTGGCGGGGGATATGCCATACCCCCGAGTATCTGCACCTCTCGCATCTAGGGCGGCTGAGGGACCACCACCATTGGTTCCCTCTGATCCTTTCTCGCCTCCTGACGAGGCTGGTCTTCTCCTCTACTCCCCTCTGTGATGCGGCCCCGTCGCTGATCATTTCTGGCTCCCCGGCCGTGATCCTCAGTTGGCCGCTTCCGGCCTCAGGTAGTTTGCCAATCTGCCTCGATCCTTTTCGCCATCTCCAATATCCGAGGAATAGGCCCATAGGACACGAACAATAGAGCCTCCCTTAGATCCTCTCGTAGGCCCTTATACAATCTCTTAGTGTAACCTGCCTCATCTAATTGATAAGAATCTGCAAACCGGGCTAGGTGATTGAACTCCCGATGACACTATACCACTGTATTGCTGCCTTATCTCAACTGTAGAAATCTATCCTCCAGCTCGTCTCTGGCCAACTGCGGAACAAAATGCTCCAATAGTGCGGCACTGAATTCCCCCCAAGCTATCTCAGCAACCTCTATGTCAGCAAACGTTGTGTCTAGCGAAGTCTTCCACCATCTCTTGGCATGGGACTCCAAGCAAGAGACAACCAAGGGTACTCTCTCCTCCCACGGGCATCGGAGTCCAGTCAGCATCTCAAACATAATGTCCAGCCATTCCTCCATCCGAATGACCGACTTTGTCCCTAAGTAGGATGGAGGAGAAAGTCCTCGGAAAATACTCAGCCAGTTGGCCCCCGGGTTTGGCTGTGGAGCCGGAACCTGTTGTGCCTTAAACGCCTCTAGGATAGCTGTCAGAGTCTGCCCCATCTCTGACTGTAGGAATAGAGTGGGGATCGCGGGAGGTGGTGCAACATTCAGAGTCTGCTGGACTCTGCCTTGTGGCGTAGGCTGTGCTGGGGGCTGCGTAACCAAAAACCAACAGTAAGTAATCGCCCCAAAACCTAATTAACGGTGGACAGTTTACCTGTGATCCCCCATATGGGCACACCACTGGTTTGGCTGCTTAGTTTGTCCCCAAACTAAACTCACGCGGGGGTGACCCAGGGGTTGTGGACTGCTACTTTTTGATCGAGGTCTGCTCTGATACCACTTATAAGACCCCCCGCCCCCCTTTTTTTGAAAACACCGTGGTCTTAGGCCCAGAACCGCGGCTTTGCGGAGACACCTTCGCTCCCGGGAAGGTCATCACTACAAAACTCTGATCCTGCCGACCAAATCAATCACAACTATAGCAAACTAATAATCGGCAAGTCCATAGAAAATCACATATATAATAATAACCTCCACGAAGGGAGTGTCCACAGATATAACAAAATACTAAAATCTTGGGCTCATGCCCAGCACATCAAATCCTCACTACATATCTCTCATCGTGGAAGCAAGATTATAAAATAACTAGTAGCGAACAGGACTCACAGTCCCTGCCTTGTGAACTCCGGTACTAGATTGCCCCATCTCCAAGCATGCCGACCTCCGAGGCTGCTCCTCCATGCTGGGCTCCACGGTCCCCTAAAATGATGTGGTTCGAAAACCGTTAGTCTAAAACACTAAGTCCTATCATCACCGGCCCCTTCCCCCATGGCTCCTACGCACTGAGCGGGAAGGAGGAAAGGAGAGGACATGATGGTGGAGAATAACAAATATGCAGATGGCGTTGAAACTAAACTAGCAGTTCTATAGTATACAAGATAGAATGAAGGTAAAAAGACTGAACACGGAGAGTAACCTTAACTTATATGAAAATACATAAGCCAATGGATCTTTTGCAGGGCTCCTATCATATAAAGAGTCACATACCAATTTATATGATAGGGTGTCGGTTTTCTAGCAATCTTACATTTATACTTACTAAAATAAAACCTTAACTTATAAGCACGCTCGCGCGAACTTATAAACCAAGGGGTCGTTTTGCAGGGCCTATTGTATAAGCGTTTCATACCACTTATACCATAGGTTACAGATTATATGCAATGATTATGCTATAAAATACAATTATGACATGATGTGAACATACATGTGCAACTCACCCACTCGACTCTGTGTACACAGACCTTTAGTTCCCCCTTTCTGGAGCCGAAGATCCCAGGATACCACCGTAGTGGAAAACAGAAACGGTGGGTTGGGCCTCGCCCACCTTTAAACCGGTAATTGCACTACCAGTCAGACATATCGTACGCCTCAATGCTGGTGCACTAAGCGGAGCTCCAGCGTACACTTCCCGGCTGGCGCACCGGACTTTATTTGGCCAAGTGCTAAACCACACTTGCCGAATCAACGTATTGTCGTCGGTGCATCGACACTCCAATAACAAAGGCCCACCAACTTATACATTATGCACATGTAACCTTGAAGTATAACCACCGATCCAAAGCTCCCCGGACCATCCTATCTGTCTCAAACAATAACCGAGCCAAAGCTCATCGAGCCAACCTGCCCATTACAAACAACAATCGAGCCAAAGCACGTCGGGCCAACCTGCCCATCACCAAATCCACTAAGCCTACTGCCCGAGTGACCCAACCTAACATTCCGAGACATCGAGGTGATTGAGAGTGGAAACCTAGTTACAATAGTTACTCTTGCAATTTAGTTTTACCTACACTTTAGGTTTGCCCAGGACTGCCCAAGGTATACCCCGTGAAGGGCTCTCGAAGGCACTAAGAACTATGATGGGATTACGCCCAAAGCTCCCATTCGCAAGGCACTTACTATTATTGGTTGCTATCAAATTTCCCAAACCCTTACTTGTTGTACTGGATCTAACACTAAAGTATTTGACACTTCCTCCCCTCGTGAAAGACGATCTTTCGTTGATACCGAGCACCACCTAACACTAGCCAATTGAACGCTCTACTCATCCTATCTTCCAATCATGAACTCATTTTTATTTATCCAAACCATCAAACCTCTATCCCCAATTCATGTGCCCAAATTCATAATCCGACACAATTTCTGCAGTATTACTAAATGCAGACCAACCTAAGCTATATGAAGTGTAAAATGTGAGGTACTCAAATATTCATCTAGTACCCTAATAATAATTAATAGAGGGCTGTCATGACCCTTTTAGCCTAAATCCAGAATTTCCTAATTTTCCTAATTTATATGGTAATTTATTTAATTATTCTAGTAATTCAAAAACCCCATGTTGAACATGAAGTATCAATTTCAGACAAGCAAGTGCTCCCCAAAATTTATGATAAATTCAATGTGACTATTTAACATAAAATCCTAAGTCCCCCAAATTTTTAGCAAGGTTTAGGCCCCTAATTCTAATTTTAAATATATCTTACAATAAATCATTATAAGAGATAAATACAGTAAACATACTTCCAAAAATTCTGAGAAAATTCAAGGATGATTGTAAGGGCATATAAAAGCTCTGAATCAAGTTTCATAAATTATTAGTAAGTACTGAGCTCTAAAAAAGTATTGAACTATTTTCCAAATTAATGAGCTTGTGAAGTATGTACTGCAAATATGTATTCAAAAATTCTAATAAAATTCAATCATAAGCTATAAGGTCTAAAACTTCCTCTGCCAAATTTTCATGAACTTCCAAAGGGCAGTGGTATCATAATATCCAGATAAATAGGTACGACTAACTCATGCATTTATAAGGGAAGTACCAAAATTAGTGTCCTGAAATTCTCAATTAAAATACCAGAGGTTCAATCTATCATTATGACCACACTACCAAAATTTCATTATTGTTCATGGAGCTTTACTAACATATTCTAGCACTACAAAGTTTGTGCCCTAAATTAGGGTTATGGTTGTGTGGGTCCTACCCTTTCCCAAATCCCCTAATATTTTTACCAGAAAGCTTTAGCTACCTTAGTACCCTCCCTACCAAATTTCAAGTTCATTCAAGGTCTTCAGACCTCATGCCCTTCACAAGACACAAAAGCCCTTCCTTAGGGTTTGGTCTTAGGTATTAGGGAAAATCAATTCCAAACTACCCAAACTTCCATGGGGAGGTGCTAAAAGCTATTCCAAGTCAGTGGCCCTAATTTCAACCTCTGTTGACATGATTTGGCAACCCAAAACACAAAGTGCACTTTTGAGCAAAATACCCTTTTTAAGGCAAGGCTAGGGTTTGCATGATTTCCATCCAAACCACCTCCAAATGAAATGAAATTTTAACCCGAGCTTTATAATGACCCCAAGCACCCCTCACCAAAATTTGGGGGAGTTTGGATGTCATTTATTCCCTAAATTAAATTGCCATAGAAAAATAAAATAATTTCCGAAACTATAGAAAAATTGTCCCCAAAAATTCTCATTTTCTATCAAGACCTAGATATGACCTAGGGTGACTCCCTGTCCAAATTTCAAGTCATTTTGACCAGAGATGGAGGGTGGGCATCCATTTTAATTTCTGTCTAGCCCTAGGTATAAACCACACCAAAATGAGTGCCCTGGTAAAAGCAGGCACCTAAATTGGTTCAAACCAATTTTGCAGTAAACTAGCCCACCAGGCTACAATTTCTATGTTGACCATTTTCTCACACTGTGTTTCTAATTATTTTTAATCATTTAAAACATTAAATAGTAAAAGTGTGACACATTCATCAAAATGAAATAATATATCCTAAAGTTTAATTTTATACAGCATGAATCTTGCCGCAGCTTTAGAGGGCATACCGTCATCATCCCCGTGCGCCAACGGCCTAGATTGATTTTTCCTGGGCCAACTTCAAGTCCTTGCCGTCGGCCACCCAACCACCTCAATGGCCAGCCACCGCCACCACCACCTCCATTGAGGTGGTGGCTGTCGCACGGCAGCGGCACACCCGCCGGAGGGCCAGGGGACCGTGATACTCTTGAGTTGCTGGTCCGGCTGTAGCTGGAGGGGGGCAAACAGCTGGCACTTAAGACATCTCCATGCGAACTCCGTGACGTCTTGGCTTAGGGTGGGACAGAAGTACCCTTGCCTGACTATTCTTCCCTCCAGGGTCCGACTCCCGAAGTGGCTCCCACACTCTCCGGAGTGGACTTCCTCCAAGATTCTTTGTACCTCTCCCTCAGCCACGCAACAAGCCAGCATCCCTGAGAGTGTTTTCCTGTACAGCTGCACGTCCTGGAGGAGGTAGTATGATGACTTGTGCCTTAGATTCTTCTTATCTGCCCCCTCCGGATAGTCTCCCGTGGAGAGGAAACTCGCAACTGGGTCCATCCACGAAGTTTGTTGATCAATTTCCATGAGCTCCCCCTCTTCGATGGAGGGGCGGAACAGGTCGGTGATGGTACCCCCCACCTGGGGACCATGCTTGGCTAGTTGGTCAACTTGTTCAGTTTCTTCCCTGGGCACGTGTCGGATGGAGAGGGTCTGGAAAGTGCCTATGACCCCCTGCACTTTGGCTAAGTATAATCGCAGGGTGGGCTCCTTTGCCGCGAACTCCCCGTTAACTTGAGAGGCTACCACCATAGAGTCGGTAAGGACCTCCACGTCCAACACCCCCAGCTCCCTGGCCAGCCGCATCCTTGCTATCACGGCCTCATACTCGACTTGATTTTTGGTGATGGGGAACTGCACCACCACCGTCGGCTCAATTCTAGTCCCCTGAGGGCTTTCCAGGATCACCCCCACTCCTAGGGAATGCCTCCACAAGGCGACATCTACCTTCACCTTCCAAGGAGCCGGACGGGTGAGCTCTTCCTCTGCTACTTCAATCACATAGTCAGCCAAGAAGTCGGCCATCGCTTGAGCTTTGATCGAGAGCCGCGGAACGAATGAGATGTCGAACTCACTCAACTCCATCGACCACTTGGCCAACCTGCCCAAATGCTCCACCCCCTCAAATATGTTGCGGAGAGGGTGATCGGTCACCACTCAGATTGAGTGTGCCTGGAGGTAAGGTCGCAGCCTCCGGGCTGAGATGATCTGGGCGAAGGCTAGCTTTTCCAAAATCGGGTATCGGAGCTCGGCCTTCCTCAGGACCCGACTCACATAATAAATGGGGAGCTGCTTCTTTCCATCTTCGCGAACTAGGATGGAACTCAAGGCCTCTGCCACGACCCCGAGATATAGAAACAGGTCTTCCCCCTCCTTCGGCCCTTGGAGTAGCAGAGCCTGAGTCAACTGCATCTTGAGGGCTTGGAACGCCTCCTCGCACTCCTTGGTCCATTCGAACTTCTGACCTCCCCTCAATGTTTTGAAGAAGGGGGAACACTTCTCTCCTGCCCGGGAGAGGAACCTACTCAGCCCTGCTAGCTTCCCCGTCAGCCATTGGACCTCCTTAGCATTTCGTGGCGACCCCAGCTCCAAGATATCCTTGACCTTATCAGGATTCGGCTCGACCCCCGCGGGGGTGAGGAGGTGCCCCAAGAACTTTCCCCTGCTAGCCCCGAAGACACACTTTATGGGATTCAACTGCATCTTATATTTGCGCAGGGTGGCTAAAGTCTCCTCTAGGTCCCGGAGGTGGGAGTCCACATCCCGACTCTTGATCATGAGGTCATCCACGTACACATCCAAATTCCTCCCCTTTTGCTCCTTGAAGACCCTATCCATCATCTTTTGATAGGTTGCTCCTGCGTTCTTTAGCCCGGATGGCATCATCTTGTAACAGTAACATCCATCCCCTGTGATGAACGAGACATTCTTGATGTCCGGGTGGTGCATCCTGATTTGATGATAACCTGAAAAAGCATCTAAAAAGCTCATTACAGAAAAACCGATAGCTGAGTCAACCAGCGCGTCGATCCGAGGTAAAGGATAATAGTCCTTAGGACAAGCTTTATTAAGTAAAGAAAAATCGATACACATCCTCCACCGGCCATCTCCTTTCTTGACCATGACCACGTTGGAGACCCAGCCGGGGTATTGGATTTTAGACACGAAGCCGGCTTTGAGGAGTTTTGCCACCTCCTCCCTGATAGGCTCCGCTAGCTTGCCCGCAGTGGACCTCTTCTTCTGTTGAACGGGGTGTGTTCCCGGGTCCAGGTTGAGGTGGTGACAGGCCACATCCGCATCAACCCTGTTGAAGTATTAGACCGGGCGGCTTGGCGGTCTGATCCAGCGGTTTGTTGACCGAGCGGCTTAGCGGTCTGATCCAGCGGTTTGTAGACCGGGCGGTCTGTCGGTCTACCTCTGCGGTTTGTTCTATCCTGCTGGAGTTGCCGAGCGGTTAGCCCATCTGTCTAACCGCGCGGCCTATGCGGTCTACATTATTCTAGCCGCTCAGTACTGTAAATGTTTAGTCCCACATTGTTTGTATACTCTCTTTCTTATCTCCTCCATTCTATATAAGGGAGGCCATACCTTTGTAAATGATATCTTTTTTGGATAATAAAATTTCAATTATTCAAAAGTTTGTTCGCTTGTTCTCTACTTTTCGCTTCTTGTTCTCTACTTTCTAACATGGTATCAGAGGACACGGTCATTTCCTCTTGATTCTGTGCGCCCTCTGTTGTTCGCGACTTCTTTTCCGCCCTCTGCGACTTGATTCGCGGCTTGCCCTCTCTTCTATCCGCGCGGCCTGTTTCTATCCGCGCGGCTTGATTTTGTCCGCCAATCAGTTCGCGCGGCTTGCTCCTTCTTGTTTCTCTTCTCCTTCTCCTTGTTGTCGCAGCGACCTGTTTCGTTGTCGCCACGCTCCTTGTTCTTTCTTGCCTCTCCGACTTCCTAGTCGTTGCGGTCTGTCCCTGTCCGCGTGTGTATTGTCTCTCTACTCGCGGATTGCTGCTGTGATCTGCCTGACCGTGCGGGTTGTTCCTTTCTCACCCGCATCTTGGTCGCGGTCGCCAGCTCTTCTCCTCTTTTCTGTTCGCTCGGGCTTCTCAGTTCGTGCGACTTCTTCCCCGCCGAGCCTTTGACCACCTTCTAGCCGCTGCTGTGATCTGCCTGACCGTGCGGGTTTGTCTCTTTCTTACCCGCATCTTGGTCGCGGTCACCTGCTCTTCTCCTCTCTTCTGTTCGCTCGGCCTTTTCAGTCCGCGCGACCTCTTCCCCGCAGTGTCTCTTTCTAGCCGCTACTGTTCGCGCGCGACTTCCTCTGTTTTCTAACCGCTCCTGTTCGGGCGGCTTCTTCTGCTTCCGGGTTCTATGACTACCTCCGGTCTCACCACTACTCCTGCAGCTCCTTCTCCTCCTCCTCCTTCGGGCAACCTTGGCACCCTTTCCAAGCTTGTGGGCTCTAACTATCCCGATTGGAGCGTCTCTTTCACCTTTCTCCTTCGTTCTCAACGCAAGCGTCATCACCTCACCGATGACCCTCCTCCTCGCACCTCTCCTGAGTTTGATGACTGGGATGCGAGTGATGATCTTGTTCGCACCTGGCTGGCCAACAGCCTTTCTGATGAGTGCCTTCCCGTCATTCGCCATGATGAGACGGTCAAGGCCGCATGGCTTCACCTCGCTGCTCTCTATTCTAAGGGGGGCCAGACGTCCCGCATTTATACTCTCTATGCGGACCTCTTCGCCCGCCCTTCCATGTCCCCAGCTGCGGCTTATCAGCAGGTTCAGGCCCTTGGGCTGAAATCCTCCAGAATCGCCCCTTCTCCGCGGACTTGGCCGACCAGCACAAACACTTCCAGGAACTCCTGGTTGTTTGTTATCTTCTTCGTCTTCCCGACTCTTATGATATGATCCGCCAGCAGATCTTGGGTGAGGCGGAATCTCCTACTTTGGATGCCACTGCGGCTCGCATTGCCGCCGTTACTTCGCTCCTCCAGCGGCCTCTGTTGGCCTCCCCCCCTTCCCAGGACTCCTCTGTTCACCAAGCTCAGCGGGGGGGCCTGAGTGGCCGAAGCTCCTCTGGCGGACGGGGTTCCTCCCGGTTCTTCTGCTCTCACTGTAATCGTACTGGTCATACTGTTGACCGCTGCTGGCAGAAACATCCTCATCTTCGCCCTTCCGGTGATGCTCCTTCGGCCTCCGCCTCTTCTAGGCCGTCTGCCTCGGTGGCCACGACGTCAGGTAGTGCCCACGTCGTTACCCAAGGTAAATGGCTGATTGACTCCGGTGCCACAAATCATATGACGGGCAACCCTCATTGCTTCTCCCGTCTTGAGACCCATGACCGCTTACCCCCAGTTCGTGTGGCGGATGGTTCCCCGTCTCCGGTTCATGGGACGGGCATGGTTCAACTCACTCCGTCGGTTTGCTTGGAGGATACCCTCTATGTCCCGAAGTTCCCGTGCAACTTGTTATCTGTTACTACTTTATGCCGGCAACTTCAGTGCTCCGTTTTGTTCACTCCCACTACTTGTTCTTTTCAGGACCCGAGGACCCAGCGGACGATTGCTACTGGGACTGAGAGCGGCGGCCTCTACTTCCTCGACGATGTTTCCGCTCTTTCTGCCTACTCCTCCTCCACCGATCTCCTTCAGTGGCATCTTCGTCTTGGACATCCTCCTCCTCGGCTTATTCGTCAGCTTCTGCCCCACTTACCTCCCACCAGTTCTCCGCTCAACTGTGATGCGTGTCAGCTTGGCAAACATCATCGCTCCTCCTTCCCGCCGAAGCAAGGCCGTGGCTCCTCTCGCATTTTTGATCTTATTCATTCTGATGTATGGGGTCCTGCTCCTACCCTCACAGTTGGTCGGGGCAGTTCCTATTTTGTCACTTTTATCGATGATTTTACTCGATGTACCTGGGTGTATCTCTTAAAGGATCGCTCTGAACTATTTTCTGTTTGGCAATCTTTTTACTTTATGATTAAGACTCAATTTGCTATCTCTATTAAAGTCTTACGTTCTGATAATGCCAAGGAATATCTGTCTCATGAGTTCTCCGCGTTCTTTCACCACCACGGCCTCATTCATCAAACGACTTGTGTTTACACCTCCCAACAGAATGGGGTGGCGGAGCGTAAAAACCGTCACCTGCTTGATGTTGCGCGTACTCTCATGGCGCAGATGCACGTCCCTCGCTCCTACTGGGGCTACGCTGTGCTCCTCGCTTGCTATCTTATCAATCGCATTCCCTCCACGGTCCTCCACGGCCGGACTCCCTTCTCTCTTCTCTACCCCCACCAGGAACCTTTTCCTCTTCCTCTCCGTGTCTTTGGCTGTACGGCCTTTGTTCACGCTCCCTCCGCTACCCGCGACAAGCTTTCCCCCCGTTCCACCAAATGTGTCTTTTTGGGGTACTCTACCGCTCAAAAAGGCTATTGCTGCTTTGACCCCCTTCTCCGCAAGCAGTTTGTCTCCGCAGATGTGACTTTTTTCGAAAATGCTTCCTATTTCTCTCCTTCCTCTTCTCTTCCTTCTCTTCCTTCTGATATCTCCGTTCCTTCCACACCTCTCGACGTTTTCCCACCTTCGTCTCCTCCTCCACCCACTCCTTCCCAGTCCGTCTCCCCACCCACCCCTCCACCCTCCTCTCCGCTGCCGTCTCTCTAGTCCCGGGCCAGCCTTCTCCGCCACGGACGCTCCGGTCGCTGACGCTCCCGTCGCCGACGCTCCCGATGATCTGGATGTTCCCATTGCCCTTCGCAAAGGGGTGCGGGCGTGTACTCAACACCCGCTCACGGCTGTTGTTTCTTATGATCAGCTTTCTCCTTCTCGCAGGTGTTTTGTCTTGGCTATCTCTGCTACTTCTACTCCTCGTACCTACCAGGAGGCTCTCGCTCTCCCTCATTGGAAGTCTGTCATGGATGAGGAGATGGCTACTCTTACTGAACGGGGTACCTGGACCCTGGTTCCTCCTCCCATGGGCACTGATGTGGTTGGCTGTCGCTGGGTCTTTGTTGTGAAGTTTCGCCCCGACGGCACTGTGGATCGCTACAAAGCCCGGCTGGTGGCCAAGGGCTTTACTCAGACATATGGCGTTGATTACTTTGATACCTTCTCTCCGGTTGCTCGCCTCAGCACCATCCGGGTTCTCTTTTTTGTGGCTGTTAACCGGGCTTGGGATATTTCCCAGCTTGATGTGAAGAATGCCTTTCTCTATGGCGATCTTCAGGAGGACGTCTATATGGAGCAACCTCCTGGGTATGTTGCTCAGGGGGAGACACGTGTTTGTCATTTGAAGAAGGCCATTTATGGCCTAAAGCAGAGCCCTCAGGCATGGTTCGAAAAATTCAGTGGTATTGTGGCAACCATCGGCTTTCAAAGGAGTTCGGCCGATCACTCCTTATTCATTCGCAAAACGGCCTCGGGACTGGTGGTTTTGGCCGTATATGTGGATGATATTCTCCTTACTGGTGATGACCGAGATGGGGTGGACTTGACGAAGAAGCACCTCCGTCAGCACTTGGTCACGAAGGATATGGGCTCCCCAAAATACTTTTTGGGGATAGAAATCTCTCGGAAACCTGACTCCTTGGTTCTCTCTCAACGGAAGTATGCCCTTGATCTTCTTCAAGAAGCAGGCTTGACAGGTGCCAAACCAGCTCATCTTCCCATGGCTGTTGGAGAAGACAAAACGTGGACGGATGAATCGCCTCCTCTATCTGATGTCACACGGTACAGACGTTTGGTAGGGAAACTCATCTATCTCACGGTGACTAGACCCGACATCGCCTATGCTGTAGGAAAGGTCAGTCAGTTTATGCAAGCTCCCAGGGAGTGTCATCTTCAGTACGCCCTGAAGATTTTAGAGTATATCAAAGCAGCACCGGGCAGAGGGTTACTCTTCCAGAAAAATGGCCATCTGAGGGTTGAGGCCTACTCAGACTCAAGTTATGCGGATGACAAAGGCGATCGTAAATCCATGTCAGGTTTTTGTACCTTTGTTGGAGGTAATCTCGTGAGTTGGAAGAGCAAGAAACAGTCTGTTGTCTCCAGATCCAGTGCCGAAGCAGAATACCGGAGTATGGCGTCAACTACGTGTGAGTTAAAGTGGTTGCGGGCTCTCATGCTTGACCTGGGCGAGGTATATGATTGTCCTCTCCCTATGTTCTGTGACAACAAGGCCGCTATACACATATCCAGAAATCCGGTCTTCCATGAGAGAACGAAGCATATAGAGGTTGACTGTCACTTCATTCGGGAGGAGATTTTGAAGAATCAGATTTGTACTCCTTTTGTCACCTCTGACAAGGAGTTGGCAGATATCTTCACCAAGCCGGTTTCTACTTCCTTCTTCCGCATTTGTGACAAGCTGGGCATGATTGATATCTATGCTCCAGCTTGAGGGGGAGTGTTGAAGTATTAGACCGGGCGGCTTGGCGGTCTGATCCAGCGGTTTGTTGACCGAGCGGCTTAGCGGTCTGATCCAGCGGTTTGTAGACCGGGCGGTCTGTCGGTCTACCTCTGCGGTTTGTTCTATCCTGCTGGAGTTGCCGAGCGGTTAGCCCATCTGTCTAACCGCGCGGCCTATGCGGTCTCCATTATTCTAGCCGCTCAGTACTGTAAATGTTTAGTCCCACATTGTTTGTATACTCTCTTTCTTATCTCCTCCATTCTATATAAGGGAGGCCATACCTTTGTAAATGATATCTTTTTTGGATAATAAAATTTCAATTATTCAAAAGTTTGTTCGCTTGTTCTCTACTTTTCGCTTCTTGTTCTCTACTTTCTAACAAACCCCCAGCATCTCTGTGGCGTTCCAAGCAAAGATGTCCACGTTATTCTGGATGCACTCCAGCATCCTGCCTTGGTCCTTCGGAGTCAGCCCCCTGCTGATGCGGATCTTCTCCATCCTGCCTCCCCGGGTGAGCACCTCCAGCTCCACCACTTCTTCTGCAGCCTCTAGCCTGGACTGCTTTCCCCATTCTTCAGCATCCCCTTCCTCTGGAACGGGTACCTCTACCTCCATCTCTTCCCCTACGGCCATTACTTCGGCCAGCTCTAGATCTCCTCCTGCCGCCTCCTCCTCTGTGTAGTTCTTCATCTCCAGCTCCTCCCCTCCTGCTTCCTGCTCAGCCTCCTCCATCCTTTGCCCTAACTCCTCGGCTCCCTCCTGCCAGGAGATGGTGTTCACCGCAGTGACATAGCACTCCCGCGCCACCTTTGGGTCCCCCCTGACCCGGACCTAAATCCACTCAGTGTTGAACTTCAAGCACTGATGGAAAGATGAGGGGACGCAGCGAAAGGCGCTGATAAGTGGCCTCCCGAAGATGGCGCTATATCTTCTGGGGGCATCCACGATGATGAACCTGCAGTTCCTGGACTGCCCCCCCCCCCCCCCCCAATGTAACATGGAGGCCTACTCATCCCTCCACTTCCTTCCTCTCTCCTGAAAACCCGAACAAGGGTCCACCCGAGACCAGCACCCTCTTTGCCTCTACCTTCGTCGCGTCAAACGCCTCTTTGAAGACGACGTTGACAGAGCTCCCATTGTCAATGAGGATCCGAGAGACGGTGAAATTCTCGATGGTCGCCTTGATGACCAGCGCATCATAGAACGGATCCTCGTGATCTGGCATGTCGTTTCTAGAAAAGGTGATCCTCTCCTCCGGGGGTGGGGTCTGGGAGGTGGAGGCAATGCTCCGGCGGTACATGGTGTGGAGGCTCGCCTTGCGGGAAGCATCGACCCCCCACCCCCCATGGATCACTCCGATCCCTCCTTGGGTTCCAACATCCACCCGGTCTTCGCAACGATCCTCCTCCTCCCGAGGCAGGACCTCTTCAATCCTCACTTCTTGTCGCCCTTGCTATAGCTGCTGCTCTCTATTCCCTCTCATCTCCAGAAATTCCGGGCACGTGGCTGTTGCGTGCCCCTCCTCCTGATGGAAGTCGCAATAGGGCAACTCCACCCTAACTTCTCTCCTTCTCCTCCTCATCATTCCCCTCCTTGCCCCCAAGGCTATGGACATTGCCTCCTCTTGATTGGGAAGCCGGGGCTTTTGGGCCTGCCTCCAACCTCGAGGGTGGAACTGATCTTGCCTCCCCTGGTAGTGATCCCTTCCAAGGTATCCCCTCTGTGGCCCCTGCCCTTGCCACTCAGGTCTCCAGCCAAGTCGACGGTCGGGCTCCTAACGCCCCCACCTCGGCTGCTGCAACCACTGGAGCTGCCTTTGCTCCCTCTGCCGAGGCTCTCTTCTCTCCTCCTGTCCTCTCCCTCCTCTCGACTCCTTCTCTTCCTCCATGGCCCACTTGGCCAGCTTCCTTGCAAACTCCGGGTTCGAAGCCTCCCCGTCAACTTCTATTGCTGCCCTCTCCATCAGCTCCTCATAGGAGAGGGGGGGAACGCTCTTCAGCTCCATTCAGAAGAACCCCTGCTGCAGGCCCAGGGTAAAGGCCATCATCAGACTATGACCCGGCATCTCCTGGACCTGAGTAACCTCCTCCTGGAACCGGTCCACGTAGCTTCCCAAAGTCGCGTTCAACCCCTGCTTGATGTGGAACAGGGACTCGGACTCCTTCTTCCTCTTCTTCGAGGTAGTGAACCTCAGCATGAACCACCGGCGCAGGTCCTCGAAGCAGTAGATGGAGCTGGCCGGTAGCTGATGGAACCACTCCCTTGACTTCTCCCTGAGGGTGATAGGGAAGAGTCGGCACTTGAACCCATCCGACATCTGTCAGATGGAGACTACATCCTCAAACCATTACACATGCTGGACTGGGTATCCTTTCCCAGTGTAGTAGGACATCTCGGGTTCCCTGAACCCATTTGGAACTGGAGCTGAGCAGACCAGCTCGCTTAAAGGACTGCCTCCACCCACTGGGCGAGCCGACGAGTCTCGCGAGCCCAGCTCGCCGAACCGGCCTCAGACTGCCGAGCCGGGGAAGTGCTCGCGCCCGGGGAGCTCGCACCCCCGACCTTCCGCGGCCACCTCCTTCCCAGCTCGTCTGCCGGGAGCGTCCTCGCCCAAAGAGGGGGCGGCCGCGATCTGGACTGCTGGAGTCGAGCACTCGGCCCGCGTGCCGAGTGCGAACTTAACGAGGCTCAGCACCTCATTCCTGAAATCTTCCAACATCCCCACTGTGGCGAGGGGCGGGGGGGAGGGGGGGGGCGGCGAGTTCGGCCTGTTTGATCCCTGTCCTCCTGTCATCGAACCCGCTGAAGCTTTTCTGCACTGACCACTTTCCACGCTCACCGCACCAAAATGTTGAAACCGGAAATTCGGTCTCTTGTGGATTTCGACCCTTGGGGAAAAGGTGGTCTCGCGCCTACTTCACTCCTCCAATAAAAACAAAAGAGAAGACAAGGAGAAACCGACCCAAGGGCTCGACGGAGAGGTCCCACCACAAACACGGAAGATCTCAAAGCGCTTCCCCTCCTTAACCAGAAGCCGAGGTAAGGTACCCTCAGAAAGCACTTGAGAACTGGAGCAGGGAGGCATAAGAAGCATGCTTTTTGGGGCACCCCTTGGGTCCTATTTATAGTTTTTAGAATCTGGACTTCCAATAACCAAAAGAGCTGACCTGAAATTACCAGAAAACCCTTGGTCGGGTCTGCTAACAGCCAAACTCCGCTGTTTTGAAGGGCTATGGGCAGACCAGCGGGGGCAAAGCAGTAAAAAGTACCTCATTCATCCAGGCGAGCTGGGGAGCTTTGACCACCTCGGCGGGTCCTGCTCGCCCGCTGCTGCCGAGCTCCACTGCAAGGATGCGAGCTGGGGCTAGCTCGGCAAATGCCGAGCCCGAGTTCGACGAATGCTGATCTCCGCTCAACGAGCGCCGGCCTCTAGTCGACGAATGCCGAGATCGGGCTCGGCCTCTCCACTGCCGAGCTCGCCTTCTGCCTTTAGCCCGATCTATCTGGTTCCTGGCGACCTTGCTCGCCGGACACGGGGTTATACATTAAGTCCAGATGGTTATGACCACTACTGATGTCATCAAAAGTCAAAAAAGTCAAAGTTTTTATTGCAGTTGCAGGAAAGCTACATCAGCACATGATGACCATTGATGACGTCACCAAGAAGTCAACAAAGTCAAAATACATGAAGCCGTTGCGGGAAAGCTGCAGTAGAGCCGAAAGATGTTCTGTCCTTTTTTGGGGGAGGTGGTGATGAGTCCACATTTTACACTGATTTTTGGACTCATCTGGGCTAGTTTTATCGTCCTAAAACTACACTTGAGGGCCTTTATTGCTTATTTGTGCTTATGTACCTATTTCACGATTAAGTGCACTGTAGGCCCTTTTCTGTGTGCTTTCTGTGTTTCTATATTGTTGTTATTCTTTAGCCCTATCTCGGGGATGTGGTGTGCACGTTCTGGTGGCCTATCTGCCCCTTCTGCTGGTACAGTGGTCGTGTGCGTGCTTTGGAACCGCTCGGGAGACACCGACGTTGCAGGAATACTGCGCACGACCACTGGACTTATTGCGCACGACCACTAGTCGTGCGCCACTGATCGTGCACATTACATTCCCTTTTTCCTAATCCTGTCTCGGTAATCGCACGAGCACTGGCCGTAGTGCGCACGACCACTGGTCGTGCGCCACTGCTCGTACGCATATATGCTGATTCTTCTTGTCCAGGTTGAAGGTCTATTTAGAAAAGCCGCACGATCATCGACCTATAGTGCACACGACCACTGGTCGTGCACCACTGATCGTGCGCACTGCTTATGCTGCCTCTGTATTTAAGGCCATGCTCTGCGATTTAGGTCAACGCCTGTCATTTGCTGTGATCGGAGAGTGCGCGGGAATTGCCATTTCACTTCTCCAGCTGCTCCATCCCCTCCACCTTCGTCGGGAGGCCATTGCCAGCTACTCTGAAGCTTTACAACTCTCCGGCGAAGCCCTCAGCCATTGATGACTTCAACTCCAAGCTTTCCCGCGGAGTTGGTGAAGTAGATAACCTAGAGAACGGACTTAAAGGCCTTCGAGGTGAAAACTTGTTGGTAGCGGAAGCCTCCTTGGACTGAGCCAGGAAGCGGATTGACAACTCGCTACTCCAGCCACGACCCGCGGTGGATCTTCACTCTCTTTTGGTTTACTCCTCTTCCCCTTCCTCTGTAGTATGGAATGTTTTGAGCAGTGTAATGAATACTTCCATCCATGAACATCAAGTTTATTTTATAACTAATGGAATGTTAGTATCTTTTTATGCTTGTGGGTATTGTCTGTGAATGTGCCTCGCTCACCCCACATCCACTTCATTCCCGTGTCTTGTCCGATTGCACTCCACATAAGAACACTGCAATGCATTAGCTTCCCTTCCACTCGCCCAACTGAAGTTCGGCATCGCGGCCGACAAACCCACTCCATCTTGCCAAGCGGTGCCTTCGACCCGCATAGCTTTTACTAGTTCAGTAGATCAAACATCCACAATCTCACAAGTCCTTTATTTCCTCTTTTTTATATTTATAACTCTCATAATGATATTCTCTGTACTGTTGTCGTTCTACGCTAATTGCATTCCTCAAGAGACCGACACTCAGGGATTTATTCCCAAAACTTTATTACTTGTGCGACCGGTGCGCTTGCCGATTTACTCGCATCAAGTTTTTGGCGCCATTGCCTGGGAATGCAACTGTAGAGCGACTTCGGATTACTTCAAATATTGTTATCAGAGTTAGTATTGTTTCTTTTTGACTGTTATTTCCTTCTAGTGTGTAGTGTTTGCCACAGTGAATGCAAGGCCGAGCTATAAGAGATTTTGTCGCCTACGACCCAGAGATCGAACGTACTCTCCTAGCACGAAGACGCGCCGCAGCCATCATTTTTGCCCCAATGGGAGACCAGCTGAATATTGATGCAGGCAACCGAGTTGGAGGGATACCTCATGTCGACAGAAATGATGACGAAAATGAAGTGAACCCTCCCCAGGTCCGCACCATGAGGGATTATACTACACCTACTATCGGGAGCATATACCCCGGTTTCGGACCTGCTATCACCAATCCAAAGTTCGAGATTAAACCAGCTATTCTGAATATCATTCGGAACAACGCTCAGTTCTCCGGAATGGCCACTGAAGACGCCCATCTTCACCTTACAGAATTCTCCGAAATCTGCGCTACGTTCTGCTACGCTGGAATCCCAGACGAAACAGTCAAGCTTCGCCTCTTCCCTTTTTCATTAAGGGACAAAGCAAAGACATGGCTTCACTCCCTCCCACCTGGAACAGCCCCCACCTGGGAGGCTTTGACCACAAAATTCCTAACTAAGTTCCATCCGGTGGATCGGATCGTGAGCATGAGGCGCGCAATAGCCAACTTCCGGCAAGCCGATCAAGAAAGTTTAGCCGAAGTTTGGGAGCGTTTTAACGAGCTGCTGAGGAAGTGCCCTAATCATGGATTCCAAACGTGGAATATCGTCGAAAGTTTCTACTTTGCTATTGATCCCCACCACCGAGTCATGATCGATGCTGCCTCCGGAGGAACCATCATGAATCTTGCTCCAGATGATGCTCTGAAAGTCTTACAAGACACCGCCACCCACAGTGCTTACTGGACCGCTGGAAGAAACATCACACGAAGCGCCAGTGGAATGTTTGCCTTGGATATCCCCAAGCCTGCTCCTGCCACCCCAGTGATGGCAATCTCATGTCAAAGGTGCGGAAGAACCGATCATCACAGCTTCGAATGCTTAGGAGTTGAGGTACCAGACGAATATTTTTTCTGAATGAGTCCGTTAATTTTGTTGCCAATAAAAATAGGGGAGTGCCTTACAGGAATACTTACAACCCGGGGGTGAGAAATCACCCCAACTTTTCTTGGAATCCTAACGCATCTGGCCAAAGATGGCAACCGGGGCAGCATCAAAACGATGCGTATGCTTCCGGCAGCCAACCGCGGCCGCCTCAACCGAATTATTCCGAAGGGCCCCCCGTCGTTAAGAAAAATTCTTTGGAAGAGATGTTCGAGAAGTTCATTGAGATTTCACAAACGAACATGACAAATCAGGCCGCCTCGATGTGCAAACTAGAGGCACAATTGGGCCAATTGGCTCAAGTAGTTTCCGAGCGCACCCAAGGCACCTTACCGAGCAACACCGAAAAGAACCCCCATGAACAGGGAAAGCGCCTTGGGGAGGACACTTCGGGAAACCGCAACGAACTTGTCATTAATTGTAAAATCAATAACATCGAAACTCCAGCATTATGCGATTCCGGGGCGTCCAGCAACATACTCACTTTGCAAGATGTTGCGAAGATGCACTTACAAGTTGACATTGAAAATCGGAAATCGCTTATCTTAGCTAATGGCAATTTGGTTGACACTGAGGGCGGTGTACGGGACGTTGAAATCGAGGTTAACGGCACAAGTATCACCACTGACTTCCAGGTTTTGGTACCACAGGACAATAACTCCATTCCTATATTAGGAGTCCCATTCCTAACAGCCAGTGGCTCATCCCTCGACTTTTCCAAAGGCCGTGTCACTTGGCCAAACGAAGAGTCCACCCTCGATAACACATCCATACATTCTTCTCCCATCCAAAATAACAATTCTCTGAGTGTCACAGATATCAAGCTGGATTTAGGTCTCCCCGCATTGGAAGCACATCTGGAGGAGACGCCAAAGAAAGGATTCCCTCAGGAAGTCGATGAGAAGCAAGAGCTACTGGTCCACGAGGGGATCAATTGTACCAAAGCCACGGCTACCGTTCTACTGCCAGCCAACTCTGTTGTTGAGCATGGCGAACCAAGTTTTATTCGGGAGAAATCCCTGAACACTAATTTGTATAATTCTGTTAAGCGATCTGTAGCTTGGGCAGATGCGGTTGCCGTCACGGTGCCGCATAGGCCGCCACAAACCACGACACCAGGAAACCCCACAGCCTATCTCCATTGGAAGTCTCCCACGGTGGAGAAACTGAAAGAGGCCAAGCGTTTACGCGGAGAGTGCTACGCTGCCTTCCGGCGCGAGAAAGAGTGCACTCACAGTAATGGGACAATGCCTACCCCGAATGCAAAAAGACACTCTGCTGTTCTCTCACATCCCACCGGGGAGACTTACCATAAATCTGCTTATAGCTGATTGCGCCACCCTCATTCCTCTTTCCCTCCTCTTTCTCGCTACTTGTTGAATGCTGGTTGCTCTACTTTTAATTTTGTTTCCTGTTGCTACTGCCAAGAACTCTCTATTTGAACCGCTAATACAGGTATTTGGTCCACCTTAAGGACGGTAAACAAAAGGGCTTTCAGGAGACAACCCAAGTTGGACCGTTTGGTCCTATGCTGTGTTTTGATTTCTTTTTATATATTCATATATTCCTGTTTCCATATTTTGTTTGGCTGGCATCCTTTAATCGCAGGTGCAGGAATATTTGAGGCGCGGCAACTTGGCCGCACTTGGACATCTCATGGCACGACTAGTATGCTCAATTTTGAGCATAGGTACTTCCTACCCTAGCTGTTTATCAAATATGTCTTGCTGATTTTTACTAGTTGTTGACTTTAAGTCTGGGGGGGGAGAGCATGCCTGTGGTCACTTAACCACACTTTCTGTTGCATACCAGTTTCTTGTTTACTTATTTCTTGCTTTATGTGCACACACTGAATCACCCACACGAGTGCGCTCTTACCCACGCGCACAACCCGAGTCAAATTTCTTGCTTTTGTGTAAACTTTTAAATAATGGTACTGGCTTAGGATTTCAGGATTGAGTAGTTCGAAACTCATGCAGTGCTCCTAATCGAATACTCATGGTTTGTGTAGAGTTAGGATTGAATTAATTTTTCTTTATGCTCGTAGTTTTTTTTTTTTTTGCAAACGTAAATATTGTTTGTACTGCTCAAAATCTGAATCTGGGATAATCGAACGATAATGTAGGAATGTGTGTAGCCGCCACTAGACTCGTATTGCTCGAGTTGGGAGGAAGGATCATCTTTCTCGGTGTATAAGAACTTGCCCTAAGCTACTCTCGAAGCATTGGTGCACGGTTAGTCAAGCGTGAGCATGACGTAGGCCTTCATTTTGGCTAGTTTGAGCCTTGTTTAGCCGTTCCTACCTGTTAACCGTTGCATGCCAAATTTGTGCCTACCCTTCCTTTGATCCAGCTCCACTCACTTTCACCAAGGCCTGAAGCTAAACCCACCATCGCAATCAAATGCTTGAGCTGATTTGTATTTACTATTTTACCGAGGTTATGATAAGTGGACATTGTTTTTGGGGGTGCTGAATTCATTCACGTTTTTGATTGCTCCGTTTGGGGATTGCTAGCGCAGAAAAGAAAACAAAATTTACGAAAATAAAAAGCCGATTTGCGCAAAAGAGAGAAAAATATGAAAGAATTGCTTTGAGATTTGGATCCCCATCCTCTTTATTGATTTTGGTCGGGTTCAGCCGTGTTCACACCCGGATTTCAAGTTAAGTCTGGGGGCGTGTGCCCCATTCATTTCTAAGTGGCTGTTTTGGTTTTGGTTTTATTCGCTCGCTTTGGTTGCATAGAGCCTTCATGTTTATCTTTGACTATCAAGCCGTCGCCTAAGCCCCATTTTCTCCTACAAGTCCTACTGATTCACGCTTGAGTCTAACCCACGCCGTGGAGAGCGTGTGAACGTGCAAGCGTATTGTCCCCAACATTGGTGGATTATTTTGGAGGTGATCCTGAGTCCTGAACTTTGGCAATGCTCACCTTAGTGGCCTGCCTACTTTCTTCCTACACATGATTGCAAGATTCTCCAGAATTCTAATTTTGAGCATTTCCAATATTTATTTACGTCTGTCGAATAGTTTAAACTACGTTGTATAATTAAAAAGTTTTTCTATTATATCTTCTATACCCATGATATATTTGATTTCTCGTCTTACTTCTTTTTGAAATTTCTGAGCCAGTTAGTTATCTTCCAGTCCACGAATTAATGATTTGCTCGGGACGTGCAAATGGTTAAGTCTGCGGGTGTGATGAGTCCACATTTTAGACTGATTTTTGTACTCATCTGGGCTAGTTTTATCGTCTTAGCACTAAACTTGAGAGCCTTTATTGCTTATTTGTGCTTATGTACCTATTTCACGATTAAGTGCACTGTAGGCCCGTTTCTGTGTACTTTCTGTGTTTCTATATTGTTGTTATTCTTTAGCCCTATCTCGGGGATGTGGTGTGCACGTTCTGGTGGCCTATCTGCCCCTTCTGCTGGTACAGTGGTCATGTGTGTGCTTCAGAACCGCTCGGGAGACACCGACGTTGCAGGAATACTACGCACGACCACTGGACTTATTGCGCACGACCACTGGTCGTGCGCCACTGATCGTGCGCATTACATTCCCTTTTTCCTAATCCTGTCTCGGTAATCGCACGAGCACTGGCCGTAGTGCGCACGACCACTGGTCGTGCGCCACTGCTCGTGCGCATATATGCTGATGTTCCTTGTACAGGTTGCAGGTCTATTTGGAAAAGTCGCACGATCATCGACTTACAGTGCGCACGACCACTGGTCGTGCGCCACTGATCGTGCGCACTGCTTCTGCTGCCTCTGTATTTAAGGCCCTGCTCCGCAATTTAGGTCAACGCCTGTCAATTGCTGCGATCGGAGAGTGCGCGGGAATCGCCATTTCACTTCTCCAGCTGCTCCATCACCTCCACCTTCGTCGGGAGGCCATTGCCAACTACTCTGAAGCTTTTCAACTCTCCGGCGAAGCCCTCGGCCATTGATGACTTCAATTCCAAGCTTTCCTGAGGAGTTGGTGAGGTAGATAACCTAGAGAATGGACTTAAAGGCCTTCGAGGTGACAGCACGTTGGTACCGGAAGCCTCCTTGGACTGAGCCCGGAAGCGGATTGACAACTCGCTACTCCGGCCACGACCCGCGGTGGATCTTCACTCTCTTTTGGTTTACTCCTCTTCCCCTTCCTCTGTAGTATGGAATGTTTTGAGCAGTGTAATGAATACTTCCATCCATGAACATCAAGTTTATTTTATAACTAATGGAATGTTAGTATCTTTTTATGCTTGTGGGTATTGTCTGTGAATGTGCCTCGCTCACCCCACATCCACTTCATTCTCGTGTCTTGTCCGATTGCACTCCATACAAGAACACTGCAATCCATTAGCTTCCCTTCCACTCGCCCAACTGAAGTTCGGCAACGCGGCCGACAAACCCACTCCACCTTGCGAAGCGGTGCCTTCGACCTGCATAACTTTTACTAGTTCAGTAGATCAAACATCCACAATCTCCCAAGTCCTTTATTTCCTCTTTTTTCTATTTATAACTCTCATAACGATATTCTCTGTACTGTTGCCGTTCTGTGCTAATTGCATTCCTCAAGAGACCGACACTCGGGGATTTATTCCCAAAACTTTATTACTTGTGCGACCGGTGCGCTTGCCGATTTACACGCATCAGGTGGTGCTCACCATCTTTGGCTGGGTCCACACTAAATTGTGCCATTGATTCAAAACAATAAATATAAAAGGAAGTAAGAAAAGGGGATTAGGGTTACAGAGAACAAACACAGAACACATGAAGAAAATACAGAAAAATAGAGGCAGCAGGACTTCATCATCTCCGATAAGCTTGAAAGCCAAGTCCAACAGAGTTAGCCAGAAGGCAATGAAAAGTTTAGCTGAAGCTCTTCAAGTTCAACAAGATTGTTCTCTCTAGAATAAGGAAGTTGATTCATTTATTCAACAAGAAGGTAGCTGTGTGAAGGGCTGTTAGCCTTCAACAGCAGATAGCTATTCAGAAGTACAGCAAAGGAAGGGATGTTAGCCTTCAAAATCCAATAGCTGTTCACCAGTGCACGAAAGGAGTTAGTTGTAGAAGAAGACTGATTCCTTCTACAGCAAGTGGGCTGGACTGATATCTACTCAGTCCAACAAGGTAGACTTAGAGATTTTTCTCTGAGTTAGTTGTTTTAAATTTATTTCTTCTTGTATAAACTGCTATAGGATTCAGTTTACCTGAATATGAGTTGTAGGGCCTTTTGTCCTGAGCTGTAGGTGACTAATTAGTCACTGAGGTAGGTGCCCTGTGTAACAACCCCATCCGTTCATATAATATATACTAGAAGTTCCGGTCGGGGCCCCACAGCATATAGCACAAAATAGAAGATGAAGCTACAGAGTGATACCAGAGTAGCGCAGCGCACCTAACACATTGTATTCTAGTGGAAGCCTATAACACTTGAACTCCTCTCTTGAATGTCCAACATATAAAACTCCACAGTTTATACATCATAGGAATGTCGTACAACACACATAATTCGTTGGCCTTATGGCCTTACAGAGCTTTCAAACAGTGGCCCAAACATTGGCACGCAGGCCGGCCACATCAAAAGAAAACATAACATATATCAAAATGAGCCTTCGAGGGCTAACAACAGCATCAACAGCTAAAGCTGCATGGACATCAACCCTATTTCGTCCCGCTTGGCTCTCCAGCACCTGTACAGGGACAATCCACCCAACGGTGGCAAACAAAGGCAACGGTCAGCATTCAGCTGACCAAATTATAACGACCCTACCCCTTTTTTGGGGTAGCGGAAATATTCCGTGCAGGCATAGCATATCACAAGCATGTATATATATATATCATATAATGTGCTTTCACGCACACATGCCATCACAACCGTCAGCCAACCGGCCCAACGGTCCGTGCACTTAGGGCACATTCTTGGTGTACTGGCCAATCAGTTGCCCACCACCGTATCAGGGTCACAGCCCAACGACAACTCACTTGAGCATTTACTCCATGGCGTGCAGCCAGAGTTTTATAGTCTTAGTGAACCAGGATTGGCCCGTAGCCCCCCATTGTATCACGACGCGTAGGCCTAAGACTCTTGCTATGCACTCCAACAGACCGCACTTTCTGGTCTCACGTCGGACGGACATAGCGCAGGTCGTATCCTCCACCCCCTTTTGCTCAAATCGCCTTGCCATCACCGAGTACGGCGTACTCGCGGCTAAATAAAGGCATGGGTAGGTCTCACCGATCCTGTTCTGGCATTCAAGCCTGGGCATAACTCTTCCACCCATTCTCTCACAACATTAGCGGGTCTTTCCTGGGCACACCAGAACTTCCTGCTACTCTCTTCGCAGGTGCACACCACAAATATCACAAATGTCAGGGCTCTTTCCTGGCTAACACGTCAGTACTTCCTGTTACTCTTTTCACGGGTGGACTCCCTATGAACATTAAGCATTATAAAGGGGTATTTCCTGGAATTCCAATCCAGTACTTCCTGCTACTTCCTTTCACAGGTCAAACCCAATAGCACAAGCAAAACAAGCATTTTAGGGTTATTTTCCTGGACTACCACTCTAGTACTTCCTGCTACTTCCTTTCACGGGTCTAACCCGTCGACTCCTAAACTACACGTTTATCACGGAGTCTTCTCCGGTTCGTATATGCAACATCACCAATCCAGACCAACCTGTCCAGCTGGGCTTCACACAGCATGCCTATTCCGTACTCCATTTCCGGATCTATATGCCAACAAAGGGGATTCCATGAATCAACCCAAAGACTCCCAAAATCAGCCACCTTTTTGTGGGGGAATCACATACGTATGCGAAAAAGGATGCCTTCACATGGCTAGAAAGAAAGGTCGTTAACCTTGAAGACCGTGTCTGTGCCATGAACTCTTAAATGGCTAGGAAGATCCGCAATAGCTTTTCCTCTGCAATGCCAGCCTCGGCTCTCTCGTCGGAATACTACAGCAGCACTGGTGACCAGCCCCTTTCATCCTCCTCCTTCTTCCTCTCCCTTTGTCTCACTAGGAATGTAGAAAGAGAAGACCAAAAGCAAAAATGAGATTTCCCTTCTCATCCACGGCCTTAAGGAAGTAGGGAGGCAGCTCAGCCATTGGATCCCAGCTGAAGGAACTGACGGCCACGATTTTGCCACAAAAGCCCAATTTTTGCCTAACACTGCCTATGACACGCCCGTGACCCAGGATGTGTGCCTCAAGCAGTGCTCAACCGACTTATCCAATCCAGTGACATGCCCATGTGACACGCCCGTATCACGGGCTGTGTCACCCGACACGCCTTCTGACACGCCCGTGTCCGTGGCCGTGTTCATCAAGCTGCACAATCTCAAAATCACCCGATACTCACACGGCCTGTGACACGCCCGTGTCTCAGGCCGTGCGCCCATGACACGGCACTAGACACGCTCTAGTTCAAATTCGTCGGGATGAAGTTCGTCGACCGCGCTGACACGCCCTGTGACATGCCCATGTCACAGGCCGTGTCCTAGCACTCGACGATCGTCAACCAAATTTTGTCGACCACTCATCGACTGTTCCTCCCGAACACTTCATCGAATGTAGGACACGCCCTGGGACATGCCCATGTCCCAGGCCGTGTCACCCCAAAAACTTTACGTGCTGAAAAATGGGCTTGTTACAACCCTCCCCTCCTACAAGAAATTTCGTCCTCAAAATTCCTATACAGGAAGGCAAACCAGCAACCAAAAAGTTATCACATGAAACGTTTATGTTACAACAAACTTTTCACTATGCAATCGCTACAAAATAGTTCGGTAAACTACGCTCGCATGGTCTGCTCTCGCTCCCATGTAAGTTCCTCACGATCGCAATTGTCCCACCAGACTTTAACCATCACGACCGTCTTGTTCCGCAATTGTTTCTCGGCTCGATCCTCGATCTGAATGGGTCTAACTCTCGTTGTTAGCCCATACTTCACCAGCACACGATCATCCGTGATCACTTGAGTTGGATCTTTAACGGCCTTCCGAAGCACCGAGATGTGAAACACATCATGTAGTCCACCCAAGTCTGCCAAAAGAGCTAGCCGATATGCAGCTTCTCTGATTCGCTCAACCACTTCAAATGGACCCAAATATCTTGGATTCAACTTTTTCAAATGTCGAAACGTGGATACACCTTTGAAGGGCTTGATCTTCAAGTAGACCCAATCGCCTACCGCGAACTCATTGTTCTAGTGCTTGGCATTGTACTACTTCGCTTGATGATCTTGGGCTATGAGTAGCCTCTTTCGAATAGCACGAATGGTTGAGTATGCTTCATCTACTTCATTACGATTATAAACTCTAGCTTCTCCCACTTCTACCCAAGCCAAGGGAGTACGACACTTCCTTCCATAGAGAGCTTCATATGGTGCCATCCCGATGCTCGCCTGGTAGCTGTTATTATAAGCAAACTCCACCATGTAGAGATGATCTTCCCAGCTCTTTCCAAAATCTAGGGCGCACATTCGGAGCTTGTCCTCCATCATTCTGTTGGTTCGTTCAGTTTGGCCATCCGTTTGGGGATGAAAGGCCATACTAAAAGTCAACTTCGTGCCCAACAGCTGGTGAACTATCCTCCAATCCTTTGACGTGAATCGCCCATCTCGATCACTCACGATGCTCCAAGGAACACCGTGGAGTCGTAAAATATGTTCCATTTTGTAGAATCACGCAGCCTAAGCCTCTCCCTGAAGCATCACTGTAGATTACAAATCCATTGGTACCACATGACGATGACAACACCGGCGTCGTGGTCAACCGAATCTTCAGTTCTTCAAAAGCTCGCGCGCACTCTGGCGACCAAATGAACTTCTGTTCTTTTAGCGTCAACATGGTAAGCGGTAAAGCAATCCATGAGAAGTTTTCAACAAATCTTCGGTAGTAGCCTGCTAGTCCGAGGAAACTCCGGACCTCGGCCACTGAAGACAACACTGGCCACTCCTATATGGCCCTTATCTTCACTGGATCCACTGCTATGCCCGCTCCACTCACCACATGGCCCAGAAAAGCCACCGACGATAGCCAAAACTCGCACTTCGAGAACTTGGCATAGAGCTAATTCTGCCTCAATGTATTCAACACCAACCATAAATGCTTCTCATGATCGGCTTCCAATATCGAGTACACCAGGATATCATCAATGAACACTATCACGAACAGATCCAGGTACTCGCGTAATATTCGGTGCATCAAGTCCATAAATACCGAGGTCGCATTGCACAGCCCAAACGTCATGACTGAGAACTCATAGTTCCCTTACCTTGTTCCAAATGCGTTTTTGGGAATATCTTCTTCCCGGATCCTCAATTGGTAATAACCAGATTTCAAGTCCAACTTCGAGTAGACGGACGATCCCACTAGCTGACCAAATAGCTCATCAATCCGTGGAATCAGATATTTATTCTTCTCGGTCATCTTATTTAATTCGTGGTAATCAATACATAACCACAAGCCACCTTATATAACCCTGCTCCATCAAATCTTGTAGTTGGACTTTCAACTCCGCCATTTCCTTAGGCGCGACGCGATATGGCGAGCGGGTCACAAATTTCGCACCTGGCACCAACTCGATCGTGAAATCAATCTCACGATGGGGTGGAAGCCCAGGGAGATCCTTGGGAAACATATCTACAAATTCTGACACAATCGAAACATCACGCACACTGGCCTTTGGCTCAACATCCTGAATCAGGGCAAAGTAGCACTCCGCACCCTTCTGAACAGCCTTCAAGAATTGGAGTGCAGACAACAACGTCCTGCCCACTACTCGCATACCCGCGAACTTTGTCTCCTGTTCGGTATTCTGGCCCAACGTGATCTCTTTGGATTGGCAATCAATCAATGCATGCATATTCGCAAGCCAATCCATACCAAATATCACGTCGAATTCCGATATTGGCAACACAGATGCAGTCAAACTAAAATCCTGACTTCCTATTTGGACCGCCACATCGCAAGCTTGATCCGCAAGCATCCAATAGCCCTTTGGCAACACCACTCTGATGCTATCTGTCTTCACACTACTAGGTATCCCAAGCCGCGCTCGAAAATCGCTAGACAGAAAAGAATACGAAGCATCTATATCAAACAGTGTTTGCATCAACGTGTTCTGAATCATCGTAAAGCCTGTGGTGCACGGAACACACATTGAAAGAAAACGGTTGTCAACCTAAATCACCTAGAGGGGGGGTGAATAGGTGAGTTGTGCGTCTTTTGCGGAATAAAAAATAATTAGAGCACAGCACAAAACTATCTACCAATATCACAGACGACACAAGATTTATAGTGGTTCCCCTACTTTGGGTACATCCACTTTCCCTCACCAATCTAGCAATCAACTAGACTCGGATACTCCACTATCTCGGATCAAAAACCAATCCTACCCTCGGAACAAAGTTCCTACAAACTCGATCCAAACAACGGGATCTACACCTCGGAACATAACACTTCCTACAAACTCGGAGTGAAAAACTCCTACACTCGGAGAAACGTTCTCCTACAAGATTAATAAAGTTTTGGAAAAATTATACAAACAGTAAATCCAATCAGATCTGATGAAACAGCCAGAAACTTCTTCTTATGGACTTTGCAGCACTATCAGAATTCGGTGAAGAGAATCTCGACCCAGATCTGGATCTTCTATGCTTTTACAGAATCAGAGAGAGAAGATGAACAGTGATGTCGATCTCGATCTGTAACTTTCTTCAGAATGAGTCCTCTAAAATTAGATGCAGTGGCCGAAGAAGATGGTGTCGGCGGCGGCTTTCGTTCCGTGAGAGACAGACAGAGGAGTCAGCTGAAAACTTTCTCAAAATAAAATGACAAGAAGGCTTGGAGAATACTTAGGGTTTGTCATTTTCTGATAAGACTTTATATAGGAGAGAATAACAGTCATAATCGGTCATAATGATGTACACGTGGACCAATCATGTCGCGTGATTTGAAAATTCCGTCAGAAAAGGACTTAGACGAAATTTCAGGAAAGTTCAGCCATATACACGAGTAAGAGAAGATCTACTCGAGTAGTTGAATAACTACTCGAGTACATAAAGGAGAACATACTCGGGTATATAAAGATACGCTACACGAGTAGGTAGAAATCAACTACTCGAGTAAGCAGATAGAACTACTCGAGTATGTATAGTGACTTACTCGAGTACTTGAAGGATCTACTCGAGTATAAGAAAGACTACTCGAGTATATTACATAAGCTACTCGAGTACCTGAAGGATCTACTCGAGTGGAATAATTAGAATAAATTCTGAAGACGTCAGCAAGCAGCTACTCGAGTAGTTGAACTAAACTACTCGAGAGGAAGTGATCTACTCGAGTTAGTGAAAGTTCTACTCGAGTAAAAGACTTAGAAAATTCTGGAGTTAGGAAAATTTCAAAGTACACGAGTGAAACACGATCTACTCGAGTAGGTATAATGAACTACTCGACTATGATTCTATCTACTCGAGTATGTGAGTATACTTACTCGAGTACATGAGTGTTTATACTCGAGTCCATGACTTAGAAGAATTTTGATGAGTGAAGCCTTTAATACTCAGGTATAATGAGTGATCTACTAGAGTATATAAATATGCTACTCGAGTATATGACTAAGTCTACTCGAGTACATGACTTAGCTACACGAGAGATACACTTAAGTACTCGAGTACAATGTTTCTTTACTCGAGTAAATTATACCCAATCTACTCGAGTAGTTATGGACCTACTCGAGTAAAAGACTTAGAAAAGTTTTGTTGTTGGAAAACTCTTTCTTCTAAAGTATTCAACTTCCAATTCTTTTCCCAAGGTCCAACAGCTTGAATATGAAGTGTATCCTAATAGAGAGACCACACATGAGTCAACACCTTGGAACATGCAATGAGGGATTACATAGCACAGTTCCTGTGTTTGGTGACCCACTGTGGACTGACATTGGTCTACACTTCTCAGTGAAATTCCTGTAAACATATAACTCAAACCAAGCATCAAATACAACTTAATTCATCTTAGTTCCAGGGTGACTTCATCAAATCTTGGTTAGTGTGGATGTGATACCCAATAATCTCCCCTATTTGTTGAAGTCAGAACCCTTTACACTAAGGTGAATTATAGACATAAAAGAAACTAAGTAGAAAAACATGAGCAGGTAAGCAATAGACAATGAAAAAGATAATTAGACCGAAATTTAGAATTGTATATATATAAATTTCCAAAAACATCAAGTCTACAACTTGTCATTTCAATCTCTCAACATCTTTTAGGTTTAGGCTTGGGTTTATTGCTTATCCATCTTTTCTTGCTGTCTTCTTAGATAGCTGAAAGGCTTAGGGAAATATTTAGGAGGCCTTTGTGGAGCAGCAGGATTATTTCTCCCAAACTCTCTGTCATGGATCTTCCTTTTTAGCATAGATTTCTCATATAATTCTCATTCCTGGGAACTGTAATGAATGTTCATGTTCTCATTAAGATCCATAACTAGTCTGAGTGTGTCCAAAATTAGAGACTTGGAAGTTGGAGACCAAGCTTCAGCATGTTCAGTGGCTTTGGAAGGAGCAGTCCTGCTAGCAGAGGGGCCTTCACCATACTTCCTTTTCTTCTTGTAGGTTCTGATCTCTGGAGGAGCTTGAAGGAAGATATCAGCAGGGTCTTCTGGAGCATAGGAGTCTGGAGGGTCAACTGTGTCTCCAGGCCTAGGAGAGAAAGAGGGTGGCAGAGGAACAGCTGGGTCAGTGACATCTGTAGCTAGAGGGTTTAAGTGATGAGGAATGATGTTGGGATCAACTGCAAGGTCTGGCAAAATTTGATTGTGCATCCAGACAGCAGTGTCATAGGTGTGAAATTTGACACTCTGTATCTGGGCCAGCACATCATCATGAATGGTCTTCACATGAGCTTCCCATACATCTGTCTTCTGAGCAGCAGATTTTTCTACTTGTTCTTTAAGTTCTTTGACCAATCCCTCCCCCTTTCTGATTTCAACAGATAGCTGGGCTATAGCATCATCTTTGAAAATACCCACTTCTTCACAGATTTTCATTTTATTAGCCTCATTTCTCTTGTCTAGTTCTATCTGATTGTTGGCCAGGGTGATACCTTGTTCCATAACATTTCCAACACTAGTGATAGTGTAGTCAAGGGCTTTGCCAGCAAGTTGAAATAGATACTTGAGCTTGTCAGTGTTATGCTAAATTTCAGCAAAGCCTCTGCTCATCTCAGTTTCAAGAGCAGTTACCTTGTCAGTGACTTTCTTTAGAGAGGTGTCAAAATAATTTCTCTGTTCTTGAAGAAGAAGAGCAATATGTTGCAGCAGATCTGAGGAGGAAGAGACTATAGCAGCAGCAGAGGGAGCAGCAGTAGGGATAGGAGGAGTTACCCAAGGAGCTATTTCTTCAATGATGACAGAGCTGAGAGCTCTGGTGGTATGAATTATAGTATCCCTTTCTTCTGTATCATGGGGGATGGAGAAATCTAGGTTTCTGAGAGGGGCCTCAGCTGGCTCTAGAGAGGCCTCATTAGAAATAAGAATGGTGTCTTGCTTGTCTTTTGGGGGATCTGGAGATGGTGTTGGAGTTCTGGCTGGAGAATGTACAGGAGACTGTGCTGGAGTGGAGTCCTTGTGACATTCAGAGGATGGAGCTGGGGGAGATGGAGGAGGAATGGGCATCACCTCTTTAGAGAGCTCTGCAATCATAGTATCTATAGAAGCAGCTGTGGACAGAAGAGAGTCTTGAGGTATTTGATCTGAAGGAGTGGCTGGACTTTGTGGAGTATGATGTACGGAAGGAATTTCTCGCTGAGAAGAGGGCTTCCTGACTTGGATAGAAGGAGCAGGCTCCCCCTCACTGAGTGCACCAGAGGAGCTAGCCACATGATGAGGAGAGGGAGATGGAGTCCTATCCTCTATAGCTGGAACCTCTGGAACTTCTGAGATCTTTACAGCTTGGGCAGAATTCTTTAGCTTGAGATCCCATCTCTGAATGGAAGAGATGGAGACCTTCTTCATGTGGTGGTGAGGGGTCCCGTTGGAGAAGTTGAAGACCTCAGGTTTTGCCTCATGGAGGAGCAGAGAGATAATTCTGGCATAGTTGGGGGATTTTAAACTGTCCTTTATTTTATCCAAAATCAGCATAACAAATTGGTATTTCTTGCGGCAGACAATTGCTTGCATTATGTCGAAGAAATATAGAGGAATGTCCCTTATGGAGTTGGTCTTGCACAGCAGAATCTTGCCAATTATATCAACTAGAAATTTTCCTTCATCGTTCATGTCTGACCTTTTAATATACTGAGCTTTAGAAGAAATGCGACATAAAAGGGTTGTTCTGTCAGAGTCTTCATCATCTAATTCATCTTCTTCATCTACAAGCAGCAGTCGGAGAAGCTGAGAGACAGAGGTCTTGGTGAGCTTGATTTTCACACCTTTCACTTTTGGTTTTAGGACAAGTCCATGATGCTTGACCTTCAGGTTTGAGAAGAATTCAGCAACTTCTTTGAATAAAATTCGGCAAGGTTCCTGGAGGATGAAGGAGAGGCCGGCGGTGTCGAGAATGATGAGAAGGTTGTGGAAGTCATCTGAGAGCTCTGCAATGCTTGCGGTGTCGAGTTTTGATCCGACGCCTATCTTGGAAGAAGCGGCCATGGCTGCGGTTGACTGGAAGTGGTGAGGAGGGAAGCGGCTCTGCAACAGCGGCAGTGGCGAGTAGGCGAAATGGCAGAGTAGGCAAAGCGGCAGAGGGTACTCGAGAGAGCGAAATGATTTCGTATAGGTTGGGTTTTTCGGAAATTCATATATATAACCCTAAATTACATCTAATTAATTTGGAAGGAAATTAACTAAATCGAGGGAAGAGGCGACATTTAGCCTTGGGTGGCGAATAGAACAAATTTCAAAAATTGGGAAACAATACACGAGAAAGATATAGACTATGCGAGTAGGTAGGAGGTTACTCGAGTAGATCTCAGAAATTACTGGAGTCGGTCTGCAGAAAGTACTCGAGTAGGTGGAGAAAAATACTCGAGTAGGTAAGTGACTAACTCGAGTAGGTAAGTGACTTACTCGAGTAGGTAAGTGACTTACTCGAGTAGGTAAGTAGGTACTCGAGTATGCACACTCTTATATCCGAGTAAGTAGAGAAGAGTACTCGAGTAGGTAAATTAACGTACTCGAGTATGTCAGTAGTTACTCGAGTAGGTCTGCAGTGACTCGAGTAGGTGAATTAACATACTCGAGTATGTCTTATGCTTCTCGAGGCAAACTTTGAAAAAATTTCGAAAATGTAGATTTTGACTAACCCCTTGGAATTACTTGCTTCTTATTCATCCAGCCTTTTTTAGTCCTCTTTGTTGAGCATCCCAAGCTCAGTCTTGAAGAACGAGAACTTGGTCTCGTCCAGCGGCTTTGTGAAGATATCTGCAACTTGCCTATCTGTAGGCACATATTGGAGATCTATGTCTCCATGCTCCACATGTTCCCGGATGAAGTGATACCTTAGCTCAATGTGCTTTGTCCGGCTGTGGGAGACTAGATTGTTGGCTATTGCAATTGCGCTGGAAGAGTCGCAAAATAAAGGAATATCCTTGAACTGCAGGTTGTAGTCCTCGAACTAATTCTTTATCCATAGCAACTGTGCGCAACAACTACCTCCAGAGATATACTCTGACTCGGCCGTTGAGATTGCGACAAAGTTCTGCTTCTTGCTACTCCAGGAGATTAGCCTTCTTCCGAAGAATTGGCAAGTCCCTGAGGTGCTTTTCCGGCCGTCTTTGCTACCTGCAAAAACTGCATCTGAAAACCCAATTAGTTCGCTATCATTACTTCTTGGGTACCATAAGCCAAGATTTGGTGCGCCTTTAAGGTATCTCAGGATCCTCTTTGCAGCAGCGTAATGAGATTTCTTAGAGTTAACCTGAAATCGAGCACAGACACATGTTGAAAACATTATGTTAGGCCTACTAGCAGTAAGGTAAGGCAAGGATCCAATTATGCTTCTGTACTTGGTTTCATCAAAAGGTTTCCCTTTTTCATCCTTGTCTAGAGACATAGTTGAGCCCATTGGAGTCCTCATAGAGGTTGCGTTCTCCATTCCGAATTTCTTAATTAGCTCTTTGGTGAACTTGGTCTGTGTGATGAAAATTCCATCTTCAGATTCTTTCACCTGAAGCCCTAAGAAATACTTCAGCTCGCCCATACTGCTCATTACAAACTTCCCTTACATAAGTTTTGAGAACTTTTTGCAGAGGTTGTCATCTGTAGAGCCAAAAATAATGTCGTCAACATAGATTTACACTAGCAAAATCTTGTCTTTTATTTCCCTAAGAAATAATGTCTTGTCTATCTTTCGCCTTATGAACTTGTTCTCAAGTAGAAAGGTAGACAACGTTTCATACCAGGCTCTAGGAGCTTGTTTCAGACCATATAGGGCCTTGTGCAGAAGATAGACATAATTAGGAATGTTAGGATCAATGAAACCTGGAGGTTGTTCCACATACACTTCCTCCTCTAAGTTACCATTTAGGAAGGCCGACTTCACGTTCATCTGATAGATGGTGAAGCCTTTGAAAGCAGCATATGCTAGGAACAACCTTATTACCTCCAGCCTTGCCACTGGAGCATATGTTTGGTCGAAGTCAATTCCTTCTTCTTGACGGTAACCTTTAGCGACGAGTCTGGCCTTGTTCTTTATGATAGTTCCGTCTTCGTCCATCTTGTTCCTGTAGACCCATTTTGTTCCAATGATGTTCTTTCCTTTGGGTCGTGGAACAAGTTTCCACACATTACAACACTTGAACTGATTTAGATCTTCTTCCATTGTCATGATCCATGATGCATCTGAGTTTGCTTCCTCAAATTTCTTTGGTTCAACCTGTGAGAGAAAACTCAAATGAAGATTCTCATTAGTTGTACCTCTTCGAGTTCTGACACCATCCCGGGGATCTCCTATGATCTGGTCCATGGGGTGATCCTTTAGATGTCTGAGATCTAGAGTTCTTGCATCTAGATTATCTTCAATCACTGGAGTGATTTCTTCATCTTGGATGACTTCTTCATTTTGATCATCAGCCTCTCCAATAGGAGTTGGAGTGGTGATCTTAATGAACTTCTCGCCTTTGTCTTCGGACGGATCATCCAAGCTAGTTTCTTTCAGCTTTTCACCTGCATCTTCAATGAGCACACTAGACGGATTGCTTTACAGCAAGCTCGTCTCATCAAATACAACATATATCGATTCTTCTACCACCAGGGTTTTTCTATTAAATATCTTATATGCCTTACTATGGCTACTATAGCCTACAAAAATACCTTCAAAGCTCTTTTCGCTGAACTTGGTGGTATGATACTTACCATTGTTATGTACGAAGCATTTACAACCAAAGATTCTAAAGTATAAGACTGTTGGTTTCCTGCCTTTCAGAAGTTCATAAGGTGTCTTATTGTGGTCTTTGTTTATGAGTGCTCGATTTTGCACGTGGCATGCAGTGTTGACGGCTTCAGCCCAGAAGTACTCCGGTAGTGAAGCATCACTCAACATGGTCATGCAGGCCTCTATGAGTGTTCTGTTCCTTCTCTCCGCCACTCCATTCTGTTGTGGAGTACAAGGAGAGGAAAACTCATGAAAGATACCTAAGCTTTCACAGAATTCTGTCATGCCCCCAGATTTGAACTCTATTCCGTTGTCACTTCTGATTTTGACTATGGAGCAGTTGTATTCATTCTGGACTTGCCTGACAAAATTAGTAAAGATGTTGAAGGTATCTGACTTGTGTTTCAGAAAGAACAACGACGCAAAATGCGAGTAGTCATCAACAATTACCAATATATAGTCCTTACCTCCCAAACTTCTAATTTGCAGTGGACCAAACAAGTCCATGTGCAGTAGATGGAGACATCTGTTAGAGTCTTTGCTAATAATGCTTTTAAAGGTAGCCCTTGTTTGCTTGCCTTTTATGCATGCATGACAAGGCCTGTCTTTGACGCATTTGACATTTGGGGCATCACGTACTAAGTTCATTGAAAATAGTTTATTAATGGTTTTGAAATTAATATGTGCTAGTCTCTTGTGCCACTGGTCACCAAGAGACGCACTATCTTTTGCTAAAAGACACACTGGTGTAGAGGAATCTATATAGATGAAATTTAAGCAGAAAATATTCCTGCTTCGAGTGCCGGATAGAATCGTTTCCATATTGTCAATTGATTTTATCAAGCACTTATCAGCATGGAACTCAACTATGTATCCTTTATCGCAAAGTTGGCTTATGCTAATGAGATTGTGTTCCAATCCTTCGACATAGGCCACATCCGAGAAGGATACATTGTCGTTAGTAATCATACCATAGCCTCTAGTAATTCCACGGTCTGAACCTCCAAAGATGACCTTTGGTCCGTTCACGACTGGAGTAAAGTTTTGAATGAGGCTTCTAGTCCCGGTCATATGCCGAGAGCATCCGCTGTCCAAGTACCAGATGGGCGTTTTGTTGGCCTTTAGACATCCCTGCAATCGTAATCAATTTGCCTTAGGAACCCAAACATGTTTGGGTCCTTGGTCTCGGGTTAGAGTACTCCCCTACGATTGTTAGCATTATGAGCGGTCTTTCTCATATTGCTGACATGATGGGTTGCAGCATTTCTGGAATTGAACCAGCAATCTATGGCGAAGTGACCAACCTTTCCACAGCACCAACAGTCAAATCTGTTGTACCTTTGCCTCAAGATCTCCTGCTTGACCTTTTGAAACTTTGGTCTAGCAGGGGTAGCATTCTTGGAGGAAGATGCCTCATGATGATGGCAATCACATGGCATCTTCTCCTTTATGGGCTTCTCTACAACAGGCTTTGTCTTTGGTGCCTTCTTGAAGTTGTGCCCATGATTGAAAGGGTCATAGCTCTGAAGAATAACTTCTTCATAAGGTGCCGTAAAGACACTCTGGCCAAAGTTTCTTGGTCGAGCACATCCTTGATAGCGGGACTTTGGCTCTACATAGGTAGGCCTAGCAAAGTTCCCGTAGGATGAGTCAAAATCAAACTCATTTGATGGAAAGATGACCTTTTTGAATGTAATTTGATTTTGAGGGGCTTTCCCTTTTTCTTCGACTGAGGCCTTTTTGGCGGCCTTAATTTTCCATTGATTCTTGTTTCTCCTAGAGGATTTACTAGGAGCTTCTTCGTGGCCTAGTCCAGCTCCCTTGGCCTTTGCTGAGAATTCAGCGACGAATGGAAGAACTGTTTTGGGCTTCGAGAAACTCTCAACAAGTTTCCTTTCAGCCGCAAGTTCGGCTTCCAATCCTTTGATGATCTTCTCCTTAAGGACAAGGTGCTCAAGAGCCTTGTTATATTCTTCAAAAACATTATTGAAGTTTTCTTCGAGGGAGTCAGTCTTTGTGACTTTCTCTCTCAAGATGCTCTCTTCGGCTTTTAGAGATTTGATCTCTTTAGCCTGAGTCTTCACGACTCGACGACATTTGTCATAAGCCATGATTAACTCCTTGTACTGGGCCATTAACTCTGACTCATCGTCAGAGGAGCTACCCTCGCAATCATGTTCAGAGACTTCAGAATCTAAAAGAGGGCTATGAGAGTTTACCTTCCCAGTGAACTGGGGATCTTGTTCATCAGCTGTTTGAGCCATTAGACCAAAGTAAGCTTCTTCTTCTTCGCTTGACTCAGATGAGTCGGAGTCGCTAAGAGTCTTGCTCTTTTTGGCTATGAGGCTCTTCTCTTTCCTCTTCTTGTTGTGTGAGGATTTTTGTTCTTCTCTTCTACCACCCTCCTTCTTCTTATGAGGGCAGTCAGCAATGACGTGACCTGGCTTATTACAGCAATAGCAAATGATGTCAGTTGAAACGTATTTGCTCTGTTTAGTATTGTACCTTTCGTGGCTGCTTGAGCCTTTTCTTTGTCGATCGCCATCGCGCCACGATCTTCTGTATGAGGCATCCTTGCCTTTCCATTGTTTCTTTTTATTAAGAAACTTCTTGAATTGCCTTGAGAGTAAGGAGAACTCTCCTTCAGATAGTTCAGAGCCTGAGGTGCTGGGCTCTGATGTTTCTTCTTCTTCATCAACTTCTGGAGCTGGAGCGGGGGAGGCAGCCTTAGTCTTTCTGGAGGTTTCTGCCTTCAGAGCGATAGATTTCTCCTTTAGTGCAGACCCGCCTTTCTCTTCTTCAGCTTTTCTTGTATTGATTTTGAGTTCATAAGACATAAGCTTTCCAAAGAGATTTTGCGGGTCCGTTTCAGATAGCTTCCCGAACTCCCTGATGGCGCATACCTTGTTATCCCATTCCCTGGTTAGGGATCTCAAGAATTTGTCGTTCAGTTCTCCGTTGGTGAAGACACGGCCATACACCCTTAGGCCATTCACAATTTTGAAGAAGTTTTCAAAGGTGTCAGCAATTGTTTCCTTGTTCCCTTGTCGGAATGCTTCATATTTCTGGTTGAGAAGGGATCTCCGATCATCCCTTACTTCTTCAGTTCCTTCCATCAAAGTGACTAAGGAATGCCACATCTCCTTAGCCGATTGACAGTGAATCAAATTCTGCAGCATCGAGTCATCGACTGCACTTGCTATAATGTTCTTAGCTTTCTTGTCGAGGGAGACAAGTGCAATCTCGTCTTTGTCGAGATCCATTAGCTTTTTGGGAACTTTCTTGGTAGGGTCGATAGTGTACACAGTCATGGGAATGTAAGGACCTTCTTCAACGATCATTAAGATCCTTGGATCCACAGCTTCCATGAAAAATTTTATCCTTTCTTTCCACATGGGAAAATTATTTTTGTTGCACAGTGGAAGCTTGGCGAAATCTTTGCCCTTATCCATTTTATGGTAGAATCTTTCAGACAACAGATTAGGATCTGATCAAGGTGTTAACCTTTTGACGATCAACCTCGCTTTGATACCAATTGAAAACAAACGGTTGTCAACCTAAATCACCTAGAGGGGGTGAATAGGTGAGTTGTGCGTCTTTTGCGGAATAAAAAATAATTAGAGCACAACACAGAACTATCTACCAATATCACAGATGACACAAGATTTATAGTGGTTCCCCTACTTTGGGTACATCCACTTTCCCTCACCGATCTAGCAATCAACTAGACTCGACTACTCCACTATCTCAGATCAAAAACCGATCCTACCCTCGGAACAAAGTTTCTACAAACTCGATCCAAATAACGGGATCTACACCTCAGAAGATAACACTTCCTACAAACTCGGAGTGAAAAACTCCTACACTCGGAGAAACTTTCTCCTACAAGATTAATAAAGTTTTGGAAAAATTATACAAATAGTAAATCCAATCAGATCTGATTAAACAGCCAAAAACTTCTTCTTATGGACTTTGCAGCACTATCAGAATTCGGTGAAGAGAATCTCGACCTAGATCTGGATCTTCTTTGCTTTTACAGAATTAGAGAGAGAAGATGAACAGTGATGTCGATGTCGATCTGTAACTTTCTTCAGAATGAGTCCTCTGAAATTAGAAGAAGTGGCCAGAGAAGATGGTGTCGGCGGAGGCTTCCGTTCCGTGAGAGACAGACAGAGGAGTCGGCTGAAAACTTTCTCAAAATAAAATAACAAGAAGGCTTGGAGAATACTTAGGGTTTGCCATTTTCTGATAAGACTTTATATAGGAGAGAATAACGGTCATAATCGGTCATAATGATGTACACCTGGACCAATCATGTCGCGTGATTTGAAAATTCCGTCAGAAAAGGACTTAGACGGAATTTCAGGAAAGTTCAGCCATATACACGAGTAAGAGAAGATCTACTCGAGTAGTTGAATAACTACTCGAGTACATGAAGGAGAACATACTCGGGTACATAAAGATAGGCTACTCGAGTAGGTAGAAATCAACTACTCGAGTAAGCAGATAGAACTACTCGAGTATGTATAGGTACTTACTCGAGTACTTGAAGGATATACTCGAGTATAAGAAAGACTACTCGAGTATATTACATAAACTACTCAAGTACCTGAAGGATCTACTCGAGTGGAATACTTAGAATAAATTCTGAAGACGTCAGCAAGGAGCTACTCGAGTAGTTGAACTAAACAACTCGAGAGGAAGTGATCTACTCGAGTAAGTGAAAGTTCTACTCGAGTAAAAGACTTAGAAAATTCTGGAGTTAGGAAAATTTCAAAGTACACGAGTGAAACACGATCTACTCGAGTAGGTATAATGAACTACTCGACTATGATTCTATCTACCCGAGTATGTGAGTATACTTACTCGAGTATATGAGTGTTTATACTCGAGTCCATGACTTAGAAGAATTTTGATGAGTGAAGCCTTTAATACTCAGGTATAATGAGTGATCTACTCGAGTATATAAACATGCTACTCGAGTGTATGACTAAGTCTACTCGAGTACATGACTTAGCTACACGAGAGATACACTTAAGTACTCGAGTACAAGGTTTCTTTACTCAAGTAAATTATACTCAATCTACTCGAGTAGTTATGGACCTACTTGAGTAAAAGACTTAGAAAATTTTTGTTGTTGGAAAACTCTTTCTTCTAAAGTAGTCAACTTCCAATTCTTTTCCCAAGGTCCAATAGCTTGAATATGAAGTGTATGCCAATAGAGAGACCACACATGAGTCAACACCTTGGAACATGCAATGAGGGATTACATAGCACAGTTCCTGTGTTTGGGGACCCACTGTGGACTGACATTGGTCTACACTTCTCAGTGTAATTCCTGCAAACATATAACTCAAACCAAGCATCAAATACAACTTAATTCATCTTAGTTCCAGGGTGACTTCATCAAATCTGGGTTAGTGTGGATGTGATACCCAACAACACACAAGCAACATACACAAGAATCAAACAAAAGCAAGCAATACGATTATCGCGCACTCGTAACACTTAGGATTGCGCTTGGGATAAAACATCAACAATCATGTCGTGTTCATGGCTATCGTACAAACATGTTGATCCCATGGCATAAATGTCCCCATGGCATAAAACATCAACAATCTAGTCTTGTTCATGGCTATCGTACAAACATGTTGATCCCACACATCCATGTATTGTAGTTATATAACATAAACGCCATCATAGAACTGTCATCCAAAACGACACACTGTATATATAATACATGCATAATCCACCATACATGAGGAGCCTAATTATTTATGTACATCATTATCTCGACATTTCCTTCTCCTTTATTTCCCGCTACGAGCCAACGCGGCAATCTCGGGCTTTATGTCCTGCTTTACTACAGGAATAGCACTTGTATTGCTTCTTTGGCCGATGACCACCATCCCAACAGTCACGAGCGATGTGTCCTACCTGACCATAAGCATAACAAGTACGCTTCTCGAGTCTTTGCCTCTTACGGTGAGCAGACTTCCCAACCCTTGGAGTTCGCACTTTCCTGGTCGCAGGCATCTACTGGGCTCTCATCAAGTCCATTTCCAACAGTCTAGCTGCCTCCACCAGTGGTTGGAATCCCAAGAACTTAGGACCCATCAACAAGAAACGGAGTTCCTAACGTAGCCCATCATAAAACCGATTGATCTTCATCCCCTCAGTTTCAAACACAAACTCGGGTTGTTGTCTCATTGCAACAAATGCTTGAAAATAATCCTCAACCGTGTCCTCTCCTTTGCTCAAACACACATTCACCGACGAAGCTGAGGTACTTCCCATTGCCATCTGCACAAGATCACTACCCGGCATGGGACGCATTACCGGATCAGAGGGTTGAACCTGTCCCTCATGGTAAGCCTTGAGCGTTGCAAAAACCACATCGGAAATCAGTCGAGTCATTTCTATCGATGGAGGAGATATTGGTACCACAGTTGATGTCATGCTTCCCATCGAGTGTTGGTGCTCTTGCTGCCATGCCATCGCACTCATCGCCTACATTCGGAAAATTACACAAGTAAGCAACAAGATAGGAACGCGCAGGTTCCTCAAACACAAAAATTTGCATTCCTATCATGGACATTCAAGAGTTCAAACGTGTTAACGTGGTTTGCACAAACACGTGCTCGCCACCCCCACAAAAGAAGTCGACCACGACTTCGAGAGGGAAAGACCAAGACAACTGATACCAAAATTGTAACAACCCCATCCGTTCATATAATATATACTAGAATGTCCGGCCGGGGCCCCACAGCATATACGACAAAACAGACGGTTAAGCTACAGAGTGATACCAGAGTAGCGCAGCGCACCTAACACATTGCATTCTAGCGGAAGCCTATAAAACTTGAACTCCTCTCTTGAATGTCCAACATATAAAACTCCACAGTTTATACATCTTAGGAATGTCGTACAAAACACATAATTCATTGGCCTTATGGCCTTACAGATCTTTCAAACAGTGGCCCAAACATTGGCACGCAGGCCGGCCACATCAAAAGAAAACATAACATATATCAAAATGAACCTTCGAGGGCTGACAGCAGCAGCAGCAGCTAAAGCATCATGGACATCAACCTTTTTTCATCCCGCTTGGCTCTCCAGCACCTGTACAGGGAAAATCCACCCAACGGTGGCAAACAAAGGCAACGGTCAGCATTCAGCTGACCAAATTATAACGACCCTACCCCTTTTTCGGGGCAGCGGTAATCTTCCCTGCAGGCATAGCATATCACAAGCATGTATATATATATATATATCATATAATGTGCTTTCATGCACACATGCCATCACAACTGTCAGCCACCTGGCCCAACGGTCCCCGCACTCATGGCACATTCTTGGTGTACTGGCAAATCAGTTCCCATCACCGTATCAGGGTCACAGCACAACGGCAACTCACTTGAGCATTTACTCCATGGCGTGCAGCCGGAGTTTTATAGTCTTAGTGAACCGGTATTAGCCCGTAGCCCCCTATTGTATCACGGCGTGTAGGCCTAAGACTCTTGCTATGCGCTCCAACAGACTGCACTTTCTGGCCTCACGTCGGACGGACATAACGCAGGTCGGATCCTCCACCCCCGTTGCTCAAATCGCCTTGCCATCACCAAGTATGACATAGTCGCAGCTAAATAAAGGCGCGGGTAGGTCTCCCTAATCCTGTTCTGGCATTCAATCCTGGGCATAACTCTTACACCAATTCTCTGACAACATTAGCGGTTCTTTCCTGGGCATACCAATACTTCCTGCTACTCTCTTCGCAGGTGGACACCCCAAATATCACAAATGTCAAGGGTCTTTCCTGGCTACCATGCCAATACTTCCTGTTACTCTCTTCATAGGTGGACTCCATATGAACATTAAGCATTACAAAGGGTTATTTCCTGGAAATCCAATCCAGTAGTTCCTGCTACTTCCTTTCACAGGTCAAACCCAATAGCACAAGTAGCACAAGCATTTTACGGGTATTTTCCTGGACAACCACTCCAGTACTTCCTGCTACTTCCTTTCACAGGTCTAACCCGTCAACTCCTAAACTACACGTTTATCACGGAGTCTTCTCTGGTTCGTATATGCAACATCACCAATCCAGACCAACCTGTCCAGATGGGCTTCACACAGCATGCCTATTCCGTACTCCATTTTCGGATCTATATGTCAACAAAGGGGATTCCATGAATCAACCAAAACACTCCCAAAATCTGCCACGTTTTGGTGGGGGAAACACATACGTTTGCCAAAAAGAAAGCCTTCACATGGCTAGGAAGAAAGATCGTTACCCTTGAAGACCGTTTCTATTCCATGAACTCTTAACTGGCTAGGAAGATCCGCAATAGCTTTTCCTCCGCAATGCCGGCCTCGGATATCTCGTTGAAAAACTACAGCAGCACCGGTGACCAGCCCCTTTCCTCCTCCTCCTTCTTCCTCTCCATTTCTCTCACTAGGAATGTAGAAAGAGAAGACCAAAAGTAAAAATGAGATTTCCCTTCTCATCCACGGCCTTAAGGAAGTAGGGAGGCAACTCATCCATTGGATCCCAGCTGAAGGAACGGACGGCCACGATTTTGACACAAAAGCCCAAATTTTTGCTTGACATTGACTGTGACACGCCCGTGTCCCAAGCCGTGTGCCTCAAGCGGTGCTCAACCGACTTATCCAGTCCATTGACACGCCTTCAGACACGCCCGTGTCTGTGGCCGTGTTCATCAGGCTACAGAATCTCAAAATCACCCGAGACTCACACGGCCTGTGACACGCCCGTGTCTCAGGCCGTGTGCCTATGACACGGCACTAGACACACTCTAGTTCAAATTCGTCGGGCTGAAGTTCGTCGACCGCGCTGACACGCCCTGTGACACGCCCATGTCACAGGCCATGTCCTAGCACTCGACGATCGTCGACCAAATTTTGTAGACCACTCGTCGACTGTTCCTCCCGAACACTTTGTCGAATGCAGGACACGCCCTGGGATACGCCCGTGTCCCAGGCCGTGTCACCCCAAAATCTTTGCCTGCTGAAAAATGGGTTGTTACACCCAGCTGGGGTACTGAGGTAGGATCTAAGTGTGGATGTGAGAGTAGGACTGTCCTCCCAACCTAAGTAGTAGGCCTTAGAAATAAGGCTGAGGTAGGTGACTGGTGAGTCACTGAGATGTAGGTGACAAGTATGTCACTGAGTTGTAGGCGTTGGAGGAGGCTGAGTTGTAGGTGTCTCTACGGGCACTGAGGTAGCAACCCGAATATGTACTGAGTTGTAGGAGTACTGGAACACTCTGATAGTAGGGCTTTGTGCCTGAAGTTGTAGGGCTGAAAAGCCAGAGCTGTATGCCTTAGAGGTAAAGCTGAGGTAGGTGGTCAATAGACCACTGAGCTGTAGGAGCTCTATAGGGCTCTGAGGTAGGAACCCTTATGGTTCTGAGATTGGGTTCTGAAGAGAACCTGTGTGCAAGGTTGAGGGCCTAAGGTGTAATCTTTGAGGAGCATATTGTTGGAGTTTGTGCCAAGTCCAACAAAACAGTTGGATAGGTGAGAGTGAAAGTGGATGTACGCAATTGGGGAACCACTATAAATAACTATGTGCTTGGTTGTGGTGTTTGTTTTGTTGTTATATTGAAGGTGCTAAGGACAAGCTCAAGATCACCTGTAAGAAATTAGTGAAAAGACTTAAAAATTTCAAATACCTATTCAACCCACTCCTCTAGGTGAGTAGCTAACCTTAAGCTAAATAACTTTCAAGTGCTATCAGAGGGAGGTTCCTAAAAAAGGATCTAACAATCAAAGTATACCTCCAAGGTTAGCTATAAGACATAAGAATGGGGTTTAGTGTAAATTACAAGGAACTGGGAGCCATGAAACTACCTATCTACAGAAAGGAAGGCTTTTTCCTTTGCAAGGAAATGGTCAGACTATTCATGGAAGCTTCTAACCCTAGGATTTACGTCACAGTTAAAGAAGGACCTTTCATCATTATGAAGACCTCAGTTCTGGATGTCAACATTGAGACACCTAAATCCTATGAGGAAATGAACAAAGATGAGCTCCTACTTGCGTCCATGGACAAGAGAGCTCACAACATCATTGCCAGTATAATAGATGATTCAACCTTCTAGAATCTGGTGCACTGTAAGACCTCCAAGGAGATATGGGACCCCCTAGTTGTTTTCATGGAGGGCTCAGAGGAGGTGAGGGATGATAGAAAATCCATGCTCAACTAAGAGTATGAGGCCTTCAGACAAGGAACGTTTGAGGGCATTGTTGAGAGCTTTGAGAGATTTTTCAGAATTGTGAATGAATTGAGAACATATGGAAGGGTCTTTAGCACCTATGAGCTGAATGACAAATTTCTCAGGTCTCTCTCAAAGGTTTGGGACACAAAGATTTGTGTCATTAAGGAAATGGACAAGTTAGCTGACACTCCTCCTCCAATACTATTTGGAAAGCTGTTGTTATATGAGATGCAGCTTGTAGCAAAAAAGAAAGAAGAAAAGAGCAGTAAGTCACAGGCCAAGGAGAAGTCTGTGGCATTCAAAGCTAAAACCCCATACAGGAGAAGAATGAAGAACTCTCCACTCAGGAAAATTGTTGAGTCAGATTCTGAGAGATCAAAGACCAGCACTTCAGACAGCCATACATCTGATGAGGACCTTGCTTCCTTCTCCAGGTAGTTTCAAAAATTCTTGAAGAAGGCGCATTAGAAGAAAATAAGGCCATCCTCTTCCTCACAACATAGAAGGAAATCCTCTAAGGAGGATAGGTATGCTCCTAACTCTAGCAAAAAGACTTCCTCTAATATTATTTGTTTCTACTGCAGCAAACCTGGGCACATTGCTGCTGACTACCTAGTGAGGAGGAAAGAAGGAGTGAAGAAGGACCACAAGGGAAAGAAGAAAGAGAATTCCCTTGTGTCCAAGATGGAAAAGACCTGGTCTGACTCATCCTCTAGGTCAGACAGTGAAGATGAAGAATCCTACATTAGTCTAATGGTTGTTGCTGAAGAAGAACCTGAAAAATACCCTGCTGCTAGGATAGGGATCAGGGCCACTCTATCACATTCAGATAGTGACATAGAGGTGGATAAAGATGAAGAAGAAGATGTTCAATGCCATGGATTGATGACAATAACTGATGAATAGAGCAGCCAGGATCAGCCTGGTTAAACTTAGGTAAATTCTAAATCTCTACATTCTATTCCAAGTCATGAGGCTAGCTCGGATTCTGAAGCTCAATCATTAATAGATGAAGAGGATTCAGATTCTGAGGATGATGTCAATTCTATAATTGACAAGTATGGAGAACTTCTTGAAGCTTTCAAGAGGTGCAAGCTCCTTGCCAAGAGTCAGGCAAAAGAGCATCTCAGTCTTAAAAGCTAGTGTGAAGGTCAAGAAACATCTCTCACTGATATGGCTACACAAACAGCGCAACTCAAGGAAATCATTGACAGGGAGTCTGTGGTAAGAGTCTCAAATGAGAAACTTATCTTGAAACTTGAAAATGATCTCCTAAATGAGAAATTTCTAGTGACCAAGTTTTCTAAGCCAAACACTATGCTTCCCTTAATTGACACCCACTTGACCCAAGTGGGTAAGAAAGGGTTAGGATTTAAGGGATTTGCTAAACCTCCCAATACAAAAGGAAAGGGAAAAGGGAAGGCACCAGCTATGCCTTTAGCATCTTTGCATCAAGTTTCTTTTCAGAGATTCTTGTTTCCTTCTAACAGGTATGACCACGAAAGCTGTTATGATCACTGGGAGAATGACAGATCCACTAGTTTGAACCAATGTGGCCCTAAACAAGTTGGAAGATACAACCATGTGAGGGCCTTTAAGGCTGCACATGAGGAAATTCAAATGGCCCATCCTAGACCATATATTTTTTGTTCCCCAGCCCCAAACCTTAAGGATATTGCTACTACAAGAAACTTTGAGTCATCTAGTATAAGTAGTGACTCAAGGTGAGTCTTCTGGCAAGGCTAAAATGGAAGTGACTGATGCTATCAGATGCATGTTAGCTGACAAGAGACATACAGCTGCTGGCTCTCAGAAAATAACACAACAGCTAGCCTAAAGACTTTCTTCAATAAAATGGCTGCTGAAAGAAAACAAAAGTATACAGCAGCTCATCTTTCAACTGTTCAAGGACCAGTAAAGCCAAATGCTGGTCCTAAACAGAAAAGGAGATATATTATCCATGAGTGTTGGTGGTGTGGCAAAGTGGGCCACTATACTGTAGATTGCTGACACAATCCTTCAGTGTCCAAAGGTAGCCAACCAGTCAGGAATACTGCAGGAAGGAAAGGATATATTTAGTCTAATGTAAACCTAGGACCCAATAGATATTGGGGTCCTAAGGTGAGATAATTTGTGTTATTTTCATGTTAGTTCAGGTACCAACTCCCCTAAATGGCACCTAGATAGTGTATGTTCCAGGGCCATGACTGGAATAAGGGAGTTGTTGAAGGAGTTCACTCCAGTAAATAATGGACCTAAGGTCATCTTTGGATGCTTTGACAAGGGAATAACTAGAGGTTATCGTAAGATCTCAAATGGCATAGTCACCATCACAAAGGTGGCCTATGTGGATGTGGTGTAACACAACCTCATAAGCATAAGCCAACTATTTGACCTTGGTTATGACATTTCCTTCCACAAGGATAAGTGCCACATCAAGAGGTTAAGTGACCAAAATGTCATCTTAACAGGCACTAGGAGTGTGAATGTATATTGTTTAAACTTTTCTTGCTTAGATAGTAGTTCCCCTATATGTCTAGTTGCAAATGCAATGTCTCACGTTATGTCCAATGACACAAGAGACTGGTTCATTTGAACTGTAAGAATAATGTACAGCTTCTTAGTGATGAGCTAGTCAGAAATGGTCCCAAAATACAATACTCCAAGGAGGGTATCTGTGCTGCTTGCCAAATGGGTAAGCAAACTAAGACCTCCTTCAAGAGCATTGGGACCAAGGACTCAGTGAGATGCCTATATCTCTTGCAAATGGACTTGTTTGGTCCTATGCTTATTCATAGTCTAGGTAGGAAGGTCTACACCCTTGTTGTGGTTGTTGACTATTCTAGATTTGCTTGGGTATTCTTCCTGAGAAAAAAGGATGAAACCCTTGATTTTTTCATGAACTTTGTCAGGCAGATCAGAATGAACAAGCTTGCTCTGTGGTCAAAATAAGAAGTAACCATGGAACTGAGTTTCAATTTGCTGCCATGACTTCTTTCTGTGAAGAACAAGCTATTCATCAAGAATTCTCCTCTCCAAGAGCACCCCCAGCAAAATGGATTAGTTGAGAGGAAAAATAGGACTCTCATAGAAGCAGGGAGAACTTTGTTGAGTGACACTTCCCTCCCTGAATAATTCTGGGCTAAGGTAGTTAACACAGCATGTCATATACTCAACAGGGCTTCTATCACCAAAGGACACAAGAATAATACCTATGAGATCTTGAAGGACAGAAATCCAAACATATCCTATTTCAGGATCTTTGGTTGCAAGTGTTTCATCTTGAACAATGGTAAGTCAAAAGTAACTAAGTTTGCTGCCAAATCCCATGAGGGGATCTTTGTTGAGTGCAGCAATAACAGTAAGGCATATAGAATCTATAACCTGACTAGTCAGGTTGTAGAAGAATCTGTCAATGTAGTATTTGATTAGTCAAGCATGATTAACAGTGAGCTGTCAAACTCTTTGCCTAGTACTGTAGGTAGAGAAGTCATGATGGAAAAGCTCTCCCTCAAAGATAAAGACCCAGCTGGCCAAGAAGAATATGGGGAAGGAAGATCTCCAGAGGAAGCACGGGATAGTCTAGCTGGAGATGAAGACCAACCAGTTGAAGAATATGGTGCTCGGCAAGAAGTAGTCAGGCTGCCCCTACAGTTAAATATCTGAGTGGCCATCCTCCGGATCAGATAATAGGTGAAGCCAGCCAAGGTGTACAGACTAGAAGCAGGAGTTTCAGCACAGCTCTGTACTCCAGCTTCCTGTCACAAGAAGAGCCCAAGAAATTTGAAGAGGCAAATGAAGATCAATTCTGGATTGGTGCAATGCAAGAAGAATTGAACCAGTTCAAATTGTGCAAGGTCTAGAAGATGGTTCCCAGACCAGATGGACATAATGTCATTGGAGTCAAGTGGATTTTTAGAAATAAACTTTGATGAAAATGGCATTATAATAAAGAATAAAGCTTGACTGGTGGCCAAAGTGTACAAACAGGAAGAGGGGATTGATTATGATCAGACCTTTGCCCCATTTGCAAGGTTAGAAGCAATCAGACTGTTCCTTACATTTGCAGCCTTCCAAAGATTCAAAGTCTTATAGATGGATGTGAAGTCAGCCTTCCTGAATGGAGATTTGAAAGAAGATGTTTATGTAGAGCAGCCTCCAAGTTTTGTAGAATCTAACTCTCCTACTACTGTGTATAGACTTAAGAAAGCTCTATATGGGATCAAGCAAACCCCTAGAGCATGGTATGAGACACTATCTACCTTCCTCATCGAGAATAAATTCTCATGGTGGAAGATAGACAAGACCCTATTTCTAACGGAATCTAAGGGCAAGATCATACTAGTCCAGATTTATGTTGATGACATAATATTTGGCTCTACTGATGACAACCTATGCATGAATTTTGCAAAAATTATGCAGGGGAAGTTTAAGATAAGTAGTATGAGTGAACTGATGTTTATCTTGGGTCTCCAAGTAAGACAGACTGATGATGGTCTATCCATATCCCAGTGAAATTTCACTAAGTACTTAGTCAGGAAATATGGTATGCAGAATGGTTCCACCATGAGAACTCCCATGAGCTCAAGTATGCTTATAGGCAAAGATGATCCAGGGAAACCTGTTGATCCAACTTTGTATAGAGGTATAGTTGTCTCCCTTCTCTATCTCACTGCATGTAGGCCTGTCATTATGTATGCAAGATGTGTCTGTGCTAGGTATCAGGTCTGTCCTAAATAATCTCACTACATATCTATGAAAAGAATCCTAAGATATCTTAAGGGTGCCCAAATCATGGCCTATGTTACCCTAGAAATGGGTAGTTTCAACTAATTGGCAATTTAGATGCAGATTTTACAGACTACAAGGAAGACAGGAAGAGCACTTCTGGATCCTATCAATTTCTAGGTGGAAGGCTTGTCTCATGTAGCAATTAGAAGGAAACAAGTGTTGCAATCTCAACAACAGAGTCAGAGTACATTTGACCCGGGAGCTGTTGTGCTCAGTTGCTATCGATCCAGTATCAACTTCAAGACTATAACGTTCAGATAAGTAGAACTCCACTCTTCTGTGATTCTACTAGTCCAATTTCTATAGCAAGAAATCATGTCTCCCACAGCAGGACTAAGCATATAAAAAATATGTACCATTTTATTAGAGAACATATGGAACGGGAGGACATCAACCTTGAGTTTGTCTCCACAGACAAGCAAGTGGTTGTTATCTTCACTAAGCCACTAGATGAAGTGAAGTTCAACACCTTCAAATTTGAATTGAGTATGTTGAATCTTATATTGCTTCAATTATCTCCTCTACCATATGCTGCACTATCTATTTTGCTGGTAGTACAAGTCCTTCCTCAAGATGATGAAGCTAGTGTGCAATAGTTGAGGGGGAGCAAGCCAAACAGCTGCAATAGATTGATTCCAAGTGGGGTGATTAACTCCAGACAGATAGGGGGAGAAAAACCCCACAAAAATATCCTTATTACAGAAGTCAAATAGGGGGAGAGTAAGCCAAGATGCAGGAAACTCAAAGCCAAGTGTAGTACAGTAATAGAATTGTAAGGGTGACAGCATGCCAGGGGGAGTAAGAAATTCTCCACACAGGCAGGAGAATTATTATAACATTGCCAAACTCTAATGGTGTTACACAAGTTTCAAATTTATATGTTAAATATATTGTGTATGCCAATGACATGTATTGATCAAACAAAATTTTGAATTCTTCAAATAGGGGGAGATTGTTGGGTTTATGGATCCCAATGTCCTAGAATTGTAAGAAGTCAAATAGGTCAATGACATACAAACATAATGTATTTGATGTGTGCTTGAATTCATACATGCAGGATGTCCATGATTGGACAGGTGTATTAAAGAGTATGCGGGAAGACTCAGAAATCATCGATCTTAGCTAACATTTCACCGAGCTCAGCTCAGCTTCCATCAAGTTGAGCTCACCATTATTCGAATGGAGTTTAGAACTCGGGAATCAGAAATCGTCGAGCTCAGCTCACCTTTCGTCATGCTGAGCTCACCATTCATTGAGCTAAATCCAGAAGCTTAGGATCCAGAATTCGTTGAGCTCAAGCCACCGATCGTTGAACATTCGTCGAACTAAAGCAAGAAGAATTGACTAAGGCAAAAGTGCTGATACAGTTGAGACAACTGAGAAGTATAACATAGTATAACCGCTGAGACAAAGCTAGCTAAAATTTCTCAATGTCCATAATACTTGAGTGAAGTAGTTTCACTCAACGCTTCTAAACAAGAAGCGTGTAAGAAGTAAGAAGTCAAACTGGTCAATGACATACAAACATAATGAATTTGATGTGTGCTTGAATTCATACATGAAGGATGTCCATGATTGGACATGTGAAATTAAAGAGTATGCGGGAAGACTCAGAAATCATCGATCTTAGCTAACATTTCACCGAGCTCATCTCAGCTTTCGTCAAGCTGAGCTCACCATTAGTCGAACGGAGTTTAGAACACGGGATTCAGAAATCGTCGAGCTCAGCTTACCTTTCGTCATGCTGAACTCACCATTCATTGAGCTAAATCCAGAAGCTTAGGATCCAGAATTCGTTGAGCTCAACCCACCGATCGTTGAACATTCATCGAACTAATGCAAGAAGAATTGACTAAGGCAAAAGCGCTGATACAGTTGAGACAATTGAGAAGTATAACATAGTATAACCGATGAGACAAAGCTAACTGAAATTTCTCAATGTCCATAAGCGTTGAGTGAAGCAGTTTCACTCAACGCTTCTAAACAAGAAGCAAGCGCTGAGTCAGTTGAGAGGAAAACCGCAGAGACAGAAGATAGTCTCAGCTGTGAAGCTGAAACTGCTAAAATCACTGAGAAGAAAACCGCTGAGATTGGACTCAATCTTAGCTAAGAAGAAGAAAGTGTTGAGACCGCTGAGAAGGAAGCCCAAATACAAAGGATAGTCTCAGCTATTAAAGAATAAACCACTGAGACAGTTGAGAAAGAATCACTGAGACAATGCCGGTGAAAATTCACCAAGTATAGAAGCGTTGAGAGCCAAGACAGATGGCATTGAGTGACTTAACATCACTCAATGCTTTGTGAAGTTCTGGAATTTTACTAAGTCCATATGGTGATGACCAATGCTGACGTCATCAAAAGTCAAACAAGTCAAAGCTATTATTGTAGTTGCGGGAAAGCTCCAGCTTCACAGGTTGACCTCTACTGACATCACTAAGAAGTCAACAAAGTCAAAATACACGAAGCTGTTGCGGGAAAGCAACAATAGCGCCAAAAGTTATTCTGTCCTTTTCTGAGGGAGGTGGCGCTCACCATCTTTGGTTGGGCCCACACTAAATTGTGTCATTGATTCAAAACAACACATATAAAAGGAAGAAAGAAAAGAGGATTAGGATTACGGAGAACAAATGAAGAACAAATGAAGAAAATACAGAAAATATAGGCTGTTGGACGTCCTCATCTCTGATAAGCTTGAAAGCCAAGTCCAGCAGAGTTAGCTATATAGCAGTGAAAAGTCTAGCTGAAGTCTTCAAGTTCAGCAAGATTATTCTCTCTAGAACAAGGCAGCTGATTCATCTATTCAGGAAGAAGTTAGATGTGTGATGGGTTGTTAGCCTACAACAGCAGATAGTTGTTCACCTGTGCAGCAAAGAAAGGGCTGTTAGCCTTCAACAACAGATAACTATTTAGCAGTACAACAAAGGAGTTAGCTATAAAAGAAGACTAATTCCTTCTACAGCAAGTGGGCTGGACTGATATCTGCTCATTGCAGTAAGGTAAACACACAGATTTTTCTCCGAGTTAGTTGTTTTAAATATATTTCCTCTTATATAAACTACTGTAGGATTCAGTTTACCTGAATCTGAGTTGTAGGGCCTTTTGGACTGAGCTATAGGTGACTAATTAGTCACTGAGGTAGGTACCCTGCTGGGGTACTGAGGTAGGATCCAAGTGTTGATCTGAGAGCAGGGCTGTCCTCCCAGCCCGAGTAGTACGCCTTAGAAATAAGGCTGAGGTAGGTGAATGGTTAGTCACTGAATTGTAGGTGATAAGTGTGTCACTGAGTTGTAGGCCTTGGAGGAGACTGAGCTATAGGTGCCTGGAAGGGCACTGATGTAGGTACCTAAATAGGTATTGAGTTGTTGGAGTGCTGCAGCACTGTGAGAGTAAGGCTTTGTGCCTGGAGTTGCAGGGATGAAAAGCTTGAGTTGTAGGCCTTAGAGATAAGGCTGAGGTAGGTCCTTAGTGGACCAATGAGCTGTAGGAGCTCTGCATGGCTCTGAGGTAGGAAGCCTTGTGGTTCTGAGATTCGATTCTGAAGAGAACCTGTGTGCAAGGCTGATGGCCTGAGTTGTAAGTTCTGAGGAGCATATTGGTGGAGTTTGTGCCTAGTCCAACAAAATAGTTGGATAGGTGGGAGGGAAAGTGGATATACCTAATTGGGGAACCACTATAAACAACAATGTGTTTGGCTGTGGTGTTTGTTTTGTTCTTATATTGTAGTTGTTAAGGAAAAGCTGTAGATCACCTAGTAAGAAATTAGTGAAAAGACTTACAAATTTCAAAGACCTATTCACCCCCCGGTAGGTGGCTTGATAATATTAAGTTAAATAACTTTCAGTAGCCCTGTTGGGCATGTACTTTAGTGTATTTAGAAGCCTTGGTTGCTTCTTATTACTTTTGTGCTCATGAACTTATATACTAGTGTGTATTTTGACTTTTGTTTACATATTCTTTATGTTGGGTTGGCATGGATGATACGATTAGCCAGCAGGATAGATGTATTGTAGTCCAGGTTAGCCTGTGTGCTAACATTACCGCAAGGCTGCTGTTGCGGGCATAAGACTCCCCTCATGCCTTGTCCTGTATTTCAGGAGGGGGGGTCGAACAATACAGTCATTACAGGGGAGGTGCTACAATTGGCAGTTTAAGCGATGGTTCGAGGACTGAGTTTGTGGAAACACTCCCCTTGTCCGCAGCTAGAGACCGCAAAGGTACTACAACTTGCCTAGGCGAGTAACATGCCTGATAAGTACGAGGATCAGCTAGCCGAGAAGTTGGCTGGTAAGTCTGCGGATTATCCAATGCTGGGTTGATAGGAGTAGTCGGCGCTATTGCAGGCTGCGAGTCTAGTTGCTGAATAATAGCGGTTAGGATGTTGTTAATCGCTACAATCGACTGGGTAGTTTCCTGGCGAGCTCGGTTGGCTTCCCATCGTGTCAAGAGGAGGGCTTACTAGAGAGAATCTTCGTTGGTACCAGGAATGTTTTGTGGGGGTTGGTTGTCTGACATGGCTAACCGTTAGTTTTCACCATGTACTCGAGATCTAAAGTCCGCGTGTTAACTGTTGATGCCGAAATGGCACCACAAGGTAAAGGAGTTCGAACTAGTGGGGATTATGGATGAGGTTGATGAGGAACTATCGAGCAGGCGGTTACTTTAACAGTTAGTATTAGAGATTGATGCCGACAGAGGAGAGGAGAAGAGAAGAAGAAGGGCCTCTTACAATGGCAACAATAGACTTCGCCCGTCATGTCTTAAATATCACTCGTGTGAAGGGCTTCCCATTGATTGTGAATCATTGTTACAGCTTGAGTTTCTCCTTTACATGAAAAATATAAAGGGTACAAAGGGAAGCTGGCGTCTAGGAAGAGATTGCTAGAGGCCACACGAACTGAGCAAACAGGTCAGCAGACCGGGCGGACTGCTGATCCCGCAGCTCGCAACCTTAGGCCGAGAAGACTGCACGATCAGGCAGGGAAGACTACAGAGTTCGCTAGGACAGGCTTCCATAGCCATGTTCTGGGGCTAAACTGCAAAGCTTAGCCGCTGAGGCCGAGAGGACAGGCGGTCTGTCCGTGAGAAGAGTTAGCGGATAAGATGTTGTGTCCGCATGGTTTGAAGCCAATGTTGCTCCCCCCTCATCCTCCTTAAATGAGAGGTATCGGGGGTCTATTTATTGGGTGGAGGAAGTGACGTCCAGAAATAGGCTTGATGACGTAACCCCAATGGTATAGGCAAGCTGAGATCGAGCCCGCATCATGTTTTGCCAGTTGACAAGTTGTCGGTGGAAAGATGAAGATGCCTCTGGCGGACTGCGCGAAGAGTCTGCCTGGTACATGGCAGACATGGAGTCTTCCACTATTGCTTGATGAGACGAGTCCGCCACCTATTGGTGGATAGCAAGTCGACCACTGCTGGAGACCTGAATATATGAGGCTTTTATAATGATCATTTCAAAACTTTCAACTTGAATTTCAATGTACATACCTACAAAATAACTATGCATTCATAACTTTTTATCTAACTGTCAACAACCTTTATCAACTAATTCATAAGTAAATAACTTAAGCAAATAAATGTAAAGTTTCTCCAAAAATATGTCTTTTGCTAACTCAATATACTGCATCAGACTTTTGAATGTCCAACAATCAGATTTATCTTTAAGAAACTCTTGTACTAAAATTAATCATTTCGAGTTTTTCTGAGCATTCTGATATACTTCATTTAGTTTAATTTTTTCTTTTTGCTAGTTCCCCTATATTTTTTCTTATTTCTTCCATTTCATTTTCCAAAGTCACAACACCTTTAACCTTGAAAACTTTTATTGCAGCATCAAGCTTTTGCTTCTTTGATCTTCTATCTACAGGATGTTTTGGTAGTGGTATAATTGGGATATTACAAGTTTTATTATATATGTTGAACAAATCTTGTTCTTCTAGTGGAATAGGAATGACAAGAGGTAGATAGAATGATATAGAACTATAGCTTCCTACACATGTCCTAAGAATCTCTCTAGGTGGTTGAGCAATGGTTATAATACTTACTTCTTGTTTTTTACTTTAACAGATAAAATACTATCAATAATAGGATTCTTCGTTTTCCTTAATGACTTTAGTTGCTTTCCATTTGAGGTATAAGAAACAAACACTGCTCATTTTGAAATCACTAGGGTTTCTTCTTCTTCACTATCACTAACATTTTCTGAGTGGATAGTTTAAACAGCTAACTCCCCCTGACTTTGCGCATACATCTATTTTACACCTAACTCCCCTGACTTTGTGCATCCATCTATTCCATAGCTAACTCCCCCAAGTTTGGTGCACAATTCTCTTCAAATTCAACCAATACATTCTCATTTCCAACAATCTTGAATGGATCAGTTCCATGCAATGATGATGTAACTTCAATAAAATCTTCTTCTTAACCCCGACCCTCCGCCTTCTTGACCTAATGCACAAGAGAAGTTAAGAAAGATCTTGTAATGTTGGAAGAAGAGATCTTTGCTTGCATAAACTGTATTGAAGTTATAATCAAATCTACCCGAGAATGTATATCATCAACTGTTTTTTTTATTTGAAAATCATGCTCTTTAAGCAAAGAGGATAAAGTAAAAGTAACTAATTCAACTACTTCAGTGATACTAGTTGAAGAAATGACTGAGTGAAGATTTTTTTTGTATTAACATTAGTAGGAGTTGAGTGTAATGTTAAATCAGTCTGAGCTTCTTGAACTTTTTTTTCTGCCGGAAATAAAGTCTCCCTTTGAATGGCAGTAATTGGCACATTATTAATAGATGAAAAGTAGCATTTTCCAAGGAAGATAAAAGTATGAAATCTTTTTGAGATCCAGGTTTAGCTATTTGTCTACTCCATTTCATGAAAAGAGTAATTGACAACTTTTTTCTTGGAGATATAGATATTCCCTTGGATATACATAGATGTTGAAAATTCTTTAGTAAAACTTGACACATTATAGTCATGTAGGCATTATTCCCATGTTTATATTTATATGCAATAAGCTTTATTATCCTTTCTCCTCAGTTGATCCTTTTTCCAAGCACTAGAACTCCCATTAAATGTAATTGAATTTTAGGAATTACATTATGTGCTGAAGTCTTACAAACCAATACATTTCCAACTATATCTGTCATGAACTGATATTCCTCCGATATATTTATTTTCATAAGAACAATGACTTTATCCTTTGTATAGTTCATAATTCTCAATAAATCTTTAATTTATTTTTCAGATAATTCTGGAGAATCATTGCCTAACAAGGGATCAAATGTCTTTTGTATAATTTCTGTTGTTATAAGTACCTTTTGTGTAGCAATCATTCCAGTCAATGAACCATCCTCTTCGTATTGTACACATGTAACAAACTCCGTAAGTTCTGTCTCAAGAAGTCTACATCGTGTTGAAATAAGCTTATCAAGACCAGAATCACTGAATAGTTTGAGGATTCTTTGAAATTTTTCAGATGATGCACTGAATGATTCTAGATCAATACTGAATCCTGAATTCGTCTTTGTTGTAATGATGTTTCCTCCAATTGTACTTTACAAACAAGAGAAAATGTGAAATCAAGAATAGAGAGCAAGGAAGATGATGTGTTTTGAAAAGAATACGTATTATATGAACATAAACAATAGATCGACAAATTATGACATCAATAGTTTGGCACACCTTTCTGTAGTCGAATTTAGATCGTGTTATATTCGATGTGTTATGACTTTAGTTATAATCGACGCAAGCGTTGATCTATATATATCAAAGTTGCGTAAGTAAGATTCATAACTCTTCATAGTCACCAACTCATAGACATTTCATTGAATAGAATTTGACGTTTCACGGACTTCTATTAAATGTTAAGTTGATTACAGACTTAAATTTGAAGTTTTTTTTTGTTTTTCCCAACATTAATTCGAATAATTAATATATTTTTATTTCATTCCTATAAGAAGATTTTCAATAGTTTTCTTTCTTCAAGAGTTAATTGGAATCCATATTGTCTTAGATTCTTTATTTATTCTACCATTAAATGGAGTAATAAAAGTATATGAAGGTTTATTAAAATAGCCCTTTGGATGATAACTGATATGTCTATCTGTCTAACTATTTTTGGTATCATAACCTTTTCTTAGGCAATTTGTACATATATTCTCATGATTATGATATTTTCTTGATATGATCTAAATCTAACTTTTTGAAATTGTATTTTTGATAAATTGAGTTGATATTTAGTTGACTCAAATTTCTAGTGAGAAAGGTTTTTGGTTTTCAACGATTGTATTTTTAGTGATTTATTTTTCATAATTCTCTTATTAATTTTTGATGAAGCTTCCATGTTAAACTTGGTTGTTTTTTATTAAACCATGCTCTCTTTCATTTATAAACTGACCATCTTTGTTTTGATCCATAATTATTGATTTTTTGCATATTAAATCAGTTTAAACATTATTTATTTGATTTTTCTCTTGATTTTTTTCTTTCAAAATAATATTTAAATCTTTTATCCTAGTAAACTTAATTTTAATTCTCTATTTTCAATAATTACATTTGATCTTTGTTTCCCTAATTTTCCTAGTTCAACCCTATAGTTATAATTTTTATAATAATGACCTTTACATCTTATTTCATCTAATTCCTTTCTTAAGTGTTAATTTGTTGTTCAGATTTTAACTGATCTTCACAGAAACCTTTAAGATCTAATTTAAATTTTTTATAAGATAAGTAAATATTTTTAAGTTGATGATCTTTCCATTTAAGGACTCTTCAAAGACTTTTTCCTTTTATAACCCTTCTTTTAATAAAGAGTTTTCTTCAATTATTTACTTGCATGTTCCTTTAAGTTATCTATCTCAATTTTTAAAAGCTTATCTTGCTCTATTTGTTAATTATTATCAGGACAACCTTCATATAATTTCAGTTTCTGCCATAATAATTTAATTTCCTTTTCTAATTCTATTTGATCTATACCAAATCTCTAAAGCATACATTAAAATCATCTAAAGTAAATTCAATATCATGAAAATAATAAGGTGCCACATTTGTATCATGGTTTGATTCTGTCTATAGATCCATAAGACATGCTTTATTTAACTTCTATTTTTTCTTCACTATCTTACGAAGAGCAAGATTCAGAACTTATATCACACTAGGTTTCAGCAATGAAACCTTTTCCCTTCTTCTTATCCTTTCTCTTCAAGAATTTCTTCTTTTGATCCTTATAGTTGATCTCTCCTTTTGTTGATCTAGACATTATGTTGATATATGTCCAGGTTTTCAACATGTAAAGCAGAATATCTCCTTATTAGGAGTCTTGTGAAACTTTGGCTTGCTTGAATTTCTATATCTTCTCGTTGAACTTTCAGACTTTATCTAACTTCTGAATCTTCTTGCTATAATATTGAACATCTCATGTTCTAAAACAGATTGCCCATCCTCGGTGACTTTGAAAGCAACTGATTTTTCTCTAGATGTTAAGCTATTCACCTTAGCTTCTGCTCCTACTCCAATCTTCAATTGTTATTCATATGACTTTATGTAATACCCCAATCCATCACACTAGATATAACAGAAGGTCCAGCTGGGGCCCCATGCGATATTCTACGGACAATTAATGGAGTTACATATTGAAACCATAATTCATACACATATCCTTACTCAGAGTGCATTCTAGATCAAGTATTTTAAGATTGTAACAAGAACCAAAATATAAGATTGTCCACTAAACCAAATAGGAATGAAAAGATGAATACACAAAAGTTACGGCCTTAAGGCCTTACAAAGGTTTCTTAAATATTAATGTCTTACATACTTCGACACACATACCGACCATACATGAAACAATTAATAAAGATGGGCAATTCCGCATTGGCCTTCAAGGGATGGCTTAGCAACCATGGGCTTTAGCTCGCTATTTCCAGGTCGGGTCAGCTGCACTAGCATGAAGACATTCCACCCAAAGGTTGGCAAACAAGACAATGGTCAGCAATACATGACCAAATTATAACGACCCCACCCCTAACTCGGGGTGGCGGTGCTACTTCCATGCAAGAAATTAACATCAATATATAGAGTCATTCGAAAAGTACAATTTAAGCACTAATCACCACAGACGTTGGCACAACCGTCCAATGCCTTGTGCTCTTAAGGAACATTCTCGGTGCAGGGGACATCAAAGGGTCACACCTCCATTTTTTCCGTCGGACAGCAACATTTGAGCTGTTAGTCTTTTAGGGTCGAAGCCAAAGACAACGCCCTTATGCAACGACAAAGTCATTGTTGTTGGTTATTGTATCCACAATAACCTAGATTTGATGAAGTCACCCTTGAACTAAGATGAATTAAGTTGTATTTGATGTATTGTTTGAGTTGTGTTTGCAGAACTAAATTGCCAAGTGTAGACCAATGCCAGTCTACAGTGGGTCACCAAACATAGGACCATACAATATAATCCCTCATTATGTGATCCATGGTGTTGACTCATGTGTAGCATCTCTATTGGGATACACTTCATTTTCAAGTACTAGGATTGATTGGAGAACGACGTGTTGCTGATTTTATTGAAGAAAGTAAAATCCTCATGAAGGAAAATATTCCAAGTGTTTCACTCGAGTAGAAGTTTAAGTACTCGAGTTGAACCCTTAGTAAATATTCGAGTAAGTCTGTCTGAATTCGAGTAAGGGAAATGGTTCTCGAGTAGTTTGAACATAGCTCTCGAGTGGCCAAGTCCATTACTCGAGTAGACTTCTTCACTTTCTCGAGTTAACAGTTTTTCCTCTCAGAAATTATTCTAAGTACTTTACTCGAGTAGTCAAGTCCACCACTCGAGTAGTTGAACCAGTTGTCTCGGGTTACAGAAGTAATGTTCTCGTGTTGAATTTATCCCACTCGAGTAGTTAAGTTCATGTACTCGAGTAGTTTTTCTACTTCTCGAGTAGTCAAGATCCAATAATCGAGTAATTGATTCTTATCTTCTAGAAATTTTTCTAAGTTCTTTTCTCGAGTAGTTCACTTCTACCTCTCGAGTAATATTTCTGGCACTCGAGTAATCTTCAATTCACTCGAGTGAATATAGTTTTTGTTCTGAATCCCTTGAAGAACTTCTTCTCGAGTAGTCTGTTACTATCTACTCGAGAACGTGAAGTGATACTCGAGTAACTTCTTCTTCACTCGAGTAATGTAGATAATTTTTCCAGAAAATTCGCTAAGTCTAGAACAGACGGGATTTTCAAATCACGCGATATGATTGCTCCACGTGGACGTCTTTAATGCTAATTATTACCGTTAATGAGATCTTATAAAAGGTCTTGTCATTTCGACTTACCCTAAGCGTGTTAACAAAGCATTATAAGAATTCTGAATCGACCAATTTCTCTTTCCTAAATCGGACGCCCCCGCCGCTCATCTTCCTCATCGCCTAGGTCTATCGATCTAGGATAATTCAGAAAGGTTGACTTGCAGATCAAGACACTCGTCCATCTTCAGATCTTCTCTTTGATCTTGTGAGTCAAAGAAGTTTCAGATCCAGATCTAGCCGAGCATCATCTTCAATAATTTCTGATAAAGTCACAAAGTTCAAGAAGAAGACCTTGGCCGAAATCTCTAGATCTGAGAAAGATATATTGTTTGTATTTCATTTTCTCAATTTATTCTTATAGGATATTACTCTCCAAGTGTAGGAGCTTTGTTCTCTGAGTTGTAGGAAGTTTTGATCTTCTGGGTGTAGATCCGTGTTGTGGATCGAGTTGTAGGAACTTTGTTCCGAGGCGTAGGATTGGTTTTAATCCAAGATAGTGGAGTATCCGAGTCTAGTGCTTTGCTAGATCAGTGAGTGGAAAGTGGATGTACCCAAGGTTGGTGAACCACTATAAATCTCTTGTCGTCTGTGAATGCTTGGTAGATTTTTTTGCATAGATCGCTAATTTTTAATCCTTAAAAAGACGCACAACTCACCTATTCACCCACCTCTAGGTGATTTAGGTAGACAACTAGACACTTTCAATTAGTATCAGAGGGAGGTTGATCATTAAAAGGATAACACCTTGATAAGATCTGTCCCTAGTTGTCTTTTGAGATTTTCCAAGCATGGACAAGGCCAAAGATTTTGCCAAGCTTCCCTTGTGCACAAAGAATAACTTTCCCATGTGGAAAGAGAGAATCAGATTTTTCATGGAATCTGTGGATCCAAGGATCTTCATGATTATTGACGAAGGTCATTACGTTCCGATGTCCCTCTCTACTATAGATCCAACAAAGAAGGTTCCTAAGAAGTTGATGGATCTCGACAAAGATGAGATTGCACTTGTCTCTCTAGACAAGAAGGACAAAAATATTATAGCAAGTGCAGTTGATGACTCCATGTTGTAGAAACTAATCCACTGCCAGTCCGCAAAGGAGATGTGCCAGTCCCTCATCACTTTGATGGAAGGCACAAAAGAGGTTAAGGATAATAGAAGATCCCTTCTTAGTCAGAAGTATGAAGCCTTCCGATAAGGACCCAAGGATACCATTGCAGATATGTTGGAAAACTTCTTCAAGATAGTGAACGACCTAAGAGTATACGGACGAGTCTTCACCAACGGGGAACTGAATGATAAGTTCTTGAAATCCTTAACTAAGGAATGGGATAAAAGGGTTTGTGCCATTAGGGAATTTGGAAATCTAGCTAAGACAGACCTGCAAAATCTCTTCGAAATAATTATGTCAAATGAGCTACAAATTAACTCAAGAGAAGCTGAAGAAGAGAAGAACATGTCCTCATCCAAGGAGAAGTCTGTAGCTCTCAAGGCAGACACCTCAACGAAGTCAAAGGCTGCCTCTCCTACCCCAGCACAAGAAGTAACTGAAGAAGAAACATCAGAGCCAAGTACCTCAAGCTCGGAACTATATGAAGGAAAGTTCTCTCTACTCTCAAGACAGTTCAAGAAATTCTTGAACAATAAGAAGCAATGGAAAGGCAAGGATGCCTCTTATAGAAGATAACGCCATAATGGTGATCGACATAGAAAAGGCACAAGAAGCCATGACAGGTATAAGACTAATCCGAACGAACATATTTCTACTGATATTGTTTTTTATTATTGTAATAAGCCAGGACATATCATCATTGACTGCCCCCACAAGAAGAAGTAGGGTGGAAAGAGAGAGGTAAAGAAATCCTCATACAATAAGAAGAGAATAGAAAAGAGCCTAATAGCCAAGAAGGGCAAGACTCATAGCGACTCTGACACATCTGAGTTGAGTGAAGAAGAGGAAGCCTACTTTGGGCTAATGGCTCAGACTGACGATGAACAAGAACCCTAGTTCACTGGGAAGGTAAATTCTAACACTCTGTTCTCTGAATCTGATGTTTCTGAACATGATCATGACGAAAGCTCTTCTGACGATGAGTTTGAACTCATGGCCCAGTACAAGGAGTCAATTAAGGCTTACGACAATTGTCGACGAGTCGTGAACACTCAAGCTAAAGAGATAAAGTCTCTAAAGGCTGAAGAGAGCAATTTGGGCGAGGAAGTCGCTAAGACCGACTCACTTAGAGAGAACTTCAATGCTTCCATTGAAGAATATAATAAGCCTCTCGAGCACCTAGACTTAAAGGAGAAGATCATCAAAGAGTTGGAAGAACAACTTGTTGTTGAAAAGAAACTTGTTGAAAGTTTCTCGAAGCCCAATACTGTCCTTCCTCTCGTTGTTGAATTCTCAGCTAAGGCCAAGGGTGTTGGGCTAGGCCATGTTAAAGCTCCTAGTAAATCTTCTAGGAGGAATAAGGCACAAAGAAAGAATAAGGTGGCCAAGAAGGCTTTGGCCAAAGAGAAGGGGAAAGCCCATCAAGGTCAGACTTCTTTCAAGAAAGTCATATTTCCAACAAACGAGTTTGATCTTGACTCGTCCTATGGTCACTTTGCTCGGCCTACCTTTGTAGAGCCGAAGTCTCGTTACCAAGGATGGACTCGTCTCTGAAACCTTGGTGAGAGTGTCTTTAAGGAACCTTATGAAGAAATTATTCTTCAGAGCTATGGCCCTTATAATCATGGTCATAACATTAAGAAAGCACCAAAGGTAAAGCCTATTGTGGAAAAGCCTTTGAAGGAGAAGAAATCATGTGATTGCCATCACCATGAATCTTCTTCCTTTAAGAATACTGCCCCTGCTAGACCACCATCTCAAAAGGTCAAGCAGGAGAATGTAAGATAAAGATATTACAGGTTTGACTATTGGTGTTGTGGCAAAATAGGTCACTTTGCCATTGAATGCTGGTTTAACTCTAGAAATTATGTGACTCCTTAAGTTGGCAATATGAGAAAGACCACTCATATTGCTAATACGCATAGGTGGAGTGTTCTAACAAGAGACCAAGTACCCAAACATGTTTGGGTTCCTATGGCAAATTGATTTGTAATTGCAGGTATGTCCAAAGGCCAACAAAACTCCAATCTGGTATTTGGACAGTGGATGCTCTCGGTACATGACTGGAACAAGAAGCCTTCTTCAGAACTATTCTCCAGTCTTGAATGGGCCAAAGGTCATCTTTGGAGGTTCAGACAGAGTAATTACTAAAGTCTATGGTATGATCTCTAACGGTAGAGTATCTTTCTCAGATGTTGCTTATGTTGAAGGATTGGAACACAATCTCATAAACATAAGCCATCTCTGCGATAAAGGATACGTTATTGAGTTTAGTGTTGATAAGTGCTTGATAAAATCAGTTGACAATGTGGAAACGATTCTATAAGGAACTCGAAGAAGAAATGTATTTTGTTTAAATTTCATTTGTATAGACTCTTCTACACTAGTGTATTTTATGGCTAAAGATAGTGCGTCTCTTGGTGACCAATGACACAAGAGGTTAGCATATACTAATTTCAAAACTATTAATAAATTATATTCTCTGAATTTAGTAAGTGATGTCCCAAATGTCAAGTATGATAAAGATAGACCTTGTCACGCATATGTAAAAGGCAAGCAAACAAGGGCTACCATTAAAAGCATCATTGACAAAGATTCTAATAGATGTTTACATCTACTTCATATGGACTTGTTCGGTCCACTACAATTTAGAAATTTGGGAGGTAAGGATTATACATTGGTTATTATCGATGATTACTCACGCTTTGCATGGGTGTTCTTTCTAAAATACAAGTCAGATACCTTTGACATCTTTACTAATTTTGTCAGGCAAGTCCAGAATGAATACAACTGTTCCGTAGTCAAAATCAAAAGTGAAAATGGAACAGAGTTCAAGTCTGGGGCCATGACAGAATTCTACGAAAGCTTTGGTATCTTTCATGAGTTTTCCTCTCCTCGTACTCCTCAATAAAATGGAGTAGCTGAGAGAAGCAATAAAACACTCATACAGGCCTCCAGGACCTTGTTGAGTGATGCATCACTACCAGAGTAATTCTGGGCTGAAGCCGTCTACACTGCATGCCACGTGCAAAATCGAGCACTCATAAACAAGAACCACGATAGGACACCTTATGAACTTCTAAAGGGCAAGAAACTGACTGTTTCGTATTTTAGAATTTTTGGTTGTAAGTGCTTCGTCCTTAACAATAGGAAGTATAACACTACCAAATTTAGCGAAAACTGTTTTGAAGGTATTTTCGTAGGTTATAGTAGCCACAGTAAGGCATATAGGATATTTAATAGAAAAACACTGGTCGTAGAAGAATCCATGCATGTTATATTTAATGAGACGAGCTTGCTGCAAAGCAACTCTTCTAGTGTGTTCATTGAAGATGCAGGTTCAAAGATGAAAGAACTTAAATTGGGTGAGTCGACTGAAGGAAAAGGTGAAAAGTTCATCAAGATCACCACTCCAACCGCGATTGGAGAGGCTGATGATCAAGATGAAGAAACCATCCAAGTTGATGAAGTCACTCCCATGGAAGAAGAAGCTCCAGATGCAAGGACCTTAGAGCTCAGACACTTGAAGGATCACCCAATGGACCAAATCATAGGAGATCCCCGGGATGGTGTCAGAACTCGTAGAGGTAGAACTAACGAGAATTTATATTTAAGTTTTCTCTCACAGGTTGAACCGAAGAAGTTTGGGGAAGAAAAATCAGACGCATCGTGGATAATGCAATGGAACAAGAACTAAATCAGTTCAAGCATTGTCAAGTCTGGAAACTTGTTCCAAGACCCAAAGTTAAGATTATCATCGGCAGAAAATGGGTCTACAGGAACAAGATGGACGAGGATGAACGATTATAAAGAACAAGGCAAGACTCGTCGCCAAAGGATATCGTCAAGAAGAAGGAATCAAGTTTGACAAGATGTACGGTCTAGTTGCAAGGCTAGAGGCAATCAGGTTATTCCTAAAATATGCCGCTCTTAAGGGCTTCACTGTCTATCAGATGGACATGAAGTCTGTCTTCCTTAATGGTGACATAAAGGGAGAGGTGTATGTAGAACAACCTCAAGATTTCATTGATTCTAACTTTCCTGAGTATGTTAATCTATTATCTAAAACTTTATATGGTTTGAAAAAAGCTCCTCGAGCTTGGTATGAGACTTTGTTTATCTTTCTTCTTGAGAACAAGTTCACAAGAGGAAAGATAGATAAAACATTATTTCTTAGGGAAATAAAATGCAAGATTTTGCTAATGCAAATCTATGTCGACGACATTATTTTTTGCTTTACTGACGACAACCTCTGCAAGAAGTTTTCTAAACTTATGCAGGGGAAGTTTGAAATGAGCAGTATGGGTGAGCTAAAGTATTTCTTAGGGCTTCAGGTGAAACAATCTGAAGATGAAATTTTCATCTCGCAGACTAAGTTCACCAAGGAGCTAATTAAGAAATTCAGAATGGAGAACACAACCTCTATGAGAACTCCAATGGGTTCAGCTATGTCTCTGGACAAGGATGAGAAAGGGAAACCTTTCGATGAAACCAAGTATAGAAGCATAATTGGATCCGTGCTCTACCATACTGCCAGTAGGCCAGACATAATGTTCTCAACATGTGTATGTGCTAGATTTCAAGTGAAATCTAAGGAATCTCACTATGCTGCTGCAAAGCGGATTTTGAGATACATTAAAGGTAAACCAAATCTTGGCTTATGGTACACAAGATGTAATGCTGGCTAGCTAATTGGTTTTTCAGATGCAGATTTTACAGGTAGTAAAGATGACAGGAAGAGCACTTCCGAGACTTGCCAATTCCTTGGAAGAATGCTCATTTCCTGGAGTAGTAAGAAGCAAAACTGTATTGCAATCTCAATATTCGAGTCAGAGTATATCTCTGCAGGCAGTTGTTGTGCACAGTTGCCATGGATAAAGAATTAGCTGGAATATTACAATCTCAAATTCCAAAACATCCCTTTGTTTTGTGACTCCTCCAGCACGATTATAACATCCAACAACCCAGTCTCTCATAGTCGGACAAAGCACATAGGGCTGCGGTACCACTTCATCCAGGAGCATGTGGAGCATGGAGACATTGATCTACAATATGTCCGAACAGACAGGCAGATTGCAGTCATATTCACGAAGCTGTTGGATGAGGCCAAGTTCTCGTTGTTCAAAACAGATCTTGGAATCCTAAACAAAGAAGATTAGAGAAGGTGGACTCACAACAAAGCTCAGAGATCAAGAAATCTGTCAAAAGTTGAAATTTTTCAAAGTTCAGATCTTATGACTCAAGTAAGAAGAAAGTCACTCGAGTACCTCTTCAGCCTACTTGAGTACTCGACAAGTCACTTGAGTAACCCTACTCGAGAACTAAATTCTCACTCGAGAAGCAAGAAGATATCACTCGAGTACTATCTTTATTTCACTCGAGTACTGCCGGTCCACTCGAGTATCGGGAAGACTTTTTCTCACTTATATTCAAATTTCATTATTCGCAACTCGAGGCTTATACTGCCACTTTCAAAGCTATGTTAGCTTAATTTCCTTTTTAATCATCGATAAATTAGGGTTATATAAATAGGAAAAGTCCGGATTTTACTTTCTACACGAATTCAAAATCCTTTCACTCGAGAAAAAGATAAAGTCAATTCGTCTTCCGCCGACTGTCGCCGAGCCATCGCCGTCTTCTTCCCCGCACCGAATTTCTCTCAACTCTCTGGATCATGGCACCGCCATCAAAGATTGGAATCGGTTCTGAACTCGTCACCGCCGGTATTGCTGATTTGTTAGACGATTTCAGGAATCTACTTATTCTCCTCGACACTGCCGAGTTGATGTTCATTCTTCAGCTACCGTGCAAAATCCTATTTCCAGAGGTCGCAGAGTTCTTTGCAAACATCAAGGACAGGAGAAATGGCAAAGTACTTAAATCTACAATCAAGGGTATCAAGATTAAACTCACTAAAACCTCTTCTCCAACCTTCTTCAGCTACCAGTAGTCAATGAAGAAGAACATCTCTCTCACACAGACTCTGACAGGGCCTGTATGTTCTATGGATTATCACCAGAAGTTCTTACCATCCATCGATCCGATCTCAATCCAGAAAGAAAATTCTTGGTGGATATCCTTGAAAAAATTCTCTTGTGATAGAATAGTTCCATAAAAGACATCGCACTTCCTATGTTTGATGTTATGACAGCTATCATCTGCAGAAAGTAGTTTCAGTTTGGTATGATGATACTTGACAAGAACAGGGAGAGCATCAAGACTCCAAACTATGCCAGGATAGTCTCTTTAATGTTGCATGAGATCAATCTTGAAGTTTTCAATTTCTCCAAAGGTACAAAACTACACCACATGAAGAAAGTATCCATTTCCTCTATTCAGAGATGGGAATTGAAACTGTCGAATCCTTCCCAGTCTGCCAGAGCCCATGATCATCGTCCTGTAGAGGACAGGACCCCATCTCCCTCTCCACCTCATATGGCCAGCACATCTAGTGTAGCTGCTGAGGGGGAGCTTGCTCCTTCTATTCTAGAAGACAGAATTCTTACTCCACCTATTACTTCTCTCCCTCCATCCACTCCTGAAGAAACTCCCTCAGATGCTCTGATTCAAGACACCATTCTATCTACAGAAGAAGTCATCAATGAAATGATTGAAGAGTTAAGTACTGATGAACCTCTTCCTCCACTCAAATCAAAACAACCTACTGAACCATCAAAGCAACCAACACCGGTACCATATCCCACTCATTCTCCATCTCCTATATCCCCTGTTCACCACTCTCCTGCTGCTGACCAAGTGCAGGTTGAGACAATACTGATTTCTGATGAGAAAGAAACTACCCAGAACCTGTTGAAGCTCCTCTGAAGAGCTTTGATTTCCCTATTCGCACCTTTATTGATGAAGAAGGAGATGTTTTGATTCGCACCACCAGAGCTAAGAGCTCAGTCATCATTGAAGAAGTTATTCCATGGTCTGCTCCTCCTCCTCCAGTTCCTTCTACTGCTGCTCCTCCTCCTCCTGCTGTAAATGATATTGTTGGTAAGATTGAATAGATGCTGCTTGAACAGAGAAAGTATTTTGATGACTCTCTCAAAGTGGTTCAAGAAAAAGTTACTGCTCTTGAGAAAGAGATGAGCAGAGGATTTGCTAAAATTCAGCGCAATACTGATGAGTTAAGACATCTATTCAATATAGTTGGAAAAGCTCTAAACCACATAATCTCCAGTGTTGGTCATGTAATAGAACAAGATGTTACTGTTGTAATTAACCAGATTCAGTTAGAAAAGTCAGCCCAAGCTAACACATTCAAGATCTGTGAAGAAGTAGGCACCTTCAAGGAAGATGCTATCAATACTCTGACTATAGAAGTTCGAAAGGGGGAGAATTTAGTCAAAGAATACTCAGAGAAATCAGATGCTGCCAAACAAACACTGTAGGAAGCAAAGCATAAAGAAATTCATGATGATGTACAGGATCAGATCCAAAGTGTAAAATTCTATACTTATGATACAGCTATATGGATGCATAACTAGATATTCCCTGATATTCAAGGGATCCAAATGTTATTCCTCATCATCTGAATCACCTAGCTCCTCAAGCTCCAGTTCCCGTCCCTCGCCCTTCTTTCTCTCCAAGACCTGAAGGCTTTGAAGCCCCTCCTCTAGAATCTTATGCTAAGGTTTGGGAGTCAGATCCAGCAGACATATTTATTCAAGCTCCTCCTGAAATTCACATTCCAAAGAAGAGGATACATGGTGATGGGTCCTCTACCAGCAGATCCATTCCAGTTCCAGATACTAAGAAAAGGAAAGCTCCTGAATTTGCAGAAATTTAGAGCCCTACATCAAAGTCCGTCATCCTAGATACTCTATAGTTAGTCTTGGATTTCAATGAAAATAGACATGATCATTACAACTCCCAAGAATGGGATTTGTATGAAAAATCTATGATCAAAAAAAGACTGTATGATAGAGAACATGGAAGAAACAACCTGCTGCTCCTCCCAAGCCTCCCAAGTACTATCCCAAGCCTTACAATTATGAAAGGAGACAACAAGAAAAGAAGGAGAGACAACAACAACAACATCAAGCGTAAGATTGAAGAAAGTTATGAGAGTGTGGATATGAATTGTGTAGAAATGATTCTTGGACAATTCTAATTATATAATCCTTAATTTTGATTATCCTCTCTTTGCTTATAATCCTTGTGCTTATTACTGTGTTTTCTATCTTGCACATCTAGCTCTTTATTTATTTATATAATTCACATTAGTGTCGATGTTGATGCGCGAAAACGACACCGCCTAGTTAACATGGATGGAGTGTTCGATCTCACATGCTAGGAGAGGAAGAGGATGAAGGTTGCAGGGAAAGAGGAAGCTTCTACATGCTCGAGAGTGGAGCAAGCGCTTGTCAAAGTGGTTGCGGGGATAGAAGAGAGGTTTGCTGAGAGCAGCCGGGGAGGCTGATCAGAAGAGGAGGTTGATCAGGAGCTGTCGAACAGACAGTTACTTGGACAGTTGTGCTTGCAGGTTGATGCCGAGAGGGAGCTGAGATGAGCTAAGAAAAAGAAGAGAGAGGGCGGCTAGCTGTGGCAACAGCAGAATTCGCTCGTCGCGGCTTAAATGCCATTCTTGCGATGGGCTTTCCTTCGATTAATGTTGAGAGTTACGGCTTGCCAATACAGCTTTACAAGAAATCAATAAATGGATATAAAGAGGAAGCTGGCCGCTAAAGAAGGAGTGCCAGAAGAGGCTGTGCGGACTGAAGAGTCAGGTCGGAAGGCCACGCGACTAAGGGAAGAAACAGAGGCCGCACGGTCTGACAACTGAAGTCGGCACGCCGCGCACGGTTAAAGAAAGAATGATGGCGGACTGTGAAATGGAGTCCACAGAAGGTGATCACTCGAGCTTGCTGTGGGCTGCCTTTGAGTGTGAGCACCTTGGGGTCTCTCAAACGGAAGCCTCCTCCATGAGAGGAATGGGCGTCTATTTATAGGCCCGAGGAGGTAACGTCTTGCGGTGACGTTACCCCCGATGAGATGGTAACTTGAGCAAGAAGAAGACGGAATCCGACGAGTCCGCAATAGGCCGGGAGGACTGGGGCTTGCTTCTGGAGCCGGTGCTGCTGATGGCGAACCGAGAGACTTAGTGGCGGACTATGATGCGGGTCCGTGGAGTCCCCCATTACTGAGCTGAGATTGTCTGGCTGCTGTTGGGGTGGTAGATGCCTGAGGCTAAGAGGAGGACTGCGAGGGGAATCCGCGAAGTCCACCGCTGCTGAACTGAACAAGCGCTAAGGGGGGTGCGAGCTGAGGAGTGCCCGCTGATTCTGCTGAGTTCGCAACGAGGTTATGCGATCTGGGACTGCTTTGAGGATGTTCTGCCGCCTGGCGGATTGCGGGGAGAATCCGTGGATTCCACCTCTACTGATCGAGCCTGCGCTAAGCCTACGGGCTGAGGAGAAGTTAACCCTGCTGCACAGCGAGCCAGCAGAGTCCGCCGAGTCCGCGCCTGCTGCTAAGCTGAGTCCGCTTATGTTGGATTGGAGAGCTTGGCTGTTGAAGCCATTGGGGTTCACCAGTGAGGGCGGACTAGAAATCTTGATCGCATTTCGAGTCCGCCGAGCTCGCGAGGAACTGGGTATTGCTGCTGATCTTCGCGGGTAGCTGGAGAGTGAGTGTCTGCGCTCTACAGGCAGACCGAAGGAGTTGGCTGCCCATGCTGCTGGTGGCTAAGGGCTGAGCTACCTACCAGACTAACGAGGCAGGCCGTGCGTGTTGGCGAGGAAGTTGAGGTAGCTGGCTGGCGCCCTGGGGGCAGGTCGCCACCTTGTTCGACGGTTTGCGCAGTCTAGTTTTCTTGAAGAGCGACCTGCAAGAGCGGGCTGGAAGTGCGGTTAGTTCCTGCAAAGGACGCAACCTATTGTCGGCCTGGCCGGACTGGGAACTGAGTCTGGCAAAGAGTGGCCTGCACAGACAATCTTGCGGTTAAGCTAAAAATGGGCGTGGCCTGCAGAGGCGGGCTGCGGAAGCAGTCCGCGTCCCCTGCCGACCAAGGGAAGGCGCGCGGCCTAGGTGGTCAGACCGCTGAGACCGCCAAAGTCATGGGGCCTGAGCAGACAGAGAATTCTATCCGCCCACACTAAGGCGTCGCGACCTCCAGGAGGAACTCGGGGCAGGCTGCGACGAGCGAGCTGGGTACCTTGGGAAGGATCACCGATTTTGGGGTTAACATAATCCCCGCACTTTTTTAAGTTCCCAATAGAACTTCGAAAAAGTAGGAGACCCACAAAAATCGTGATCCACCGCAAAGGAAAAGAAGGGGGCAAGGAGAGATAGAATTTGATGCCTCTCCTTAGGAGGTTGCTAATGCCTGTCTTTTTCCAATAAAGGAAAAGTTAGTGTATGCATTCTTGGAGGGTACATCTTGCACGTACCTGGGTTTGTCTTCGCAAAACGAAGAATATGTGTCTTCTACTGAGTTCTGTTATCTTCTGAAGTCAACTTTCAGGTATCTGTTGGTTTCTGTGAAAAACCTTACAAGCATCTGCTGAACGCTGCAAGAAGAGAGTTAGAGGCAGATATGGATGAAAAACTTACGCTGCAAGTACCTCGGTAAGGCTTGTAGGTGCCTGCTAATCACTGCGAAAAGAAGAGTGAGCAATAGATATATCATAATGAACTAAGTTGCAAGTACCTAGGTAAAACATGCAGGTGTCTGCTAATCTCTGCAAGAAAAGAGTTAGAAGTAGACATATATATGAAAGAAGCTTGCAAATACCTGGGAGGAGGCTTGCAAGTGTCTGCTAATCTCTGCAAGAATAGAGTTATAAGCAGACATGGTATGAAAGTAACTTGCAAGTACCTGTGAAGAAACTTGCAAATGCCTACTGATTTCTACAAGAAAAGAGTTAAGAGCAGACAAAATATGTATTGGAGTAGCTTGCAAGTACCTGTGAAAAACTTGCAAGCATCTGCCGAACTCTACAAGAAGAGAGTTAGAGGCAGACATGAGATATGAAAGTAGCTTGCAAGTACCTGGACGAGGCTTGCAGGTGTTAACTGTTGATAAGATAAGTTCTATATGACCAAATAACAGGGGAAGTGCCAGATACACTGCTGATAATTGAAGATCAAACCAAAGCAGTGATCTTGTTGCTATATTAGTGACATTTTTAGCATGATGTCCAGATCAACAAGTCGATCGTTGACTGTTGATTTGATAGGTGGATATGAACACATTGGCAGAGAAAAAGCTTGATGAAATCTACCAATCTTAACTAGATTGTAATAGCATGGCTTGATGATCAAGGAGAGTAAGGTTCTTTGATCAATGTTTGATTCCATTAGCATTTACTAAGAGCAATGAATAGTTTTATGAATCATTATGTGATAGTGCTTGAGCAAGCAGTGCATATAGGATGAGCATAAGCAAAATGAATGTTGGAAATCCTTTTGATAGGTCGGATTAACCTGTTCACCTGTGAAAGAAGGCAGATGACAAAAAAGCGGTCTATACTCGGAGATGACCAAGAAAGACTGGATGCTGCCATAGGAGATCACCCGTCGGCCTTATGGATCGCTTGCCTGAGAAAGGTCATCATGAGTATAGTCCTACTCAAAGAGGGCTATCCACGCATCCTTAAGAAGGGCACACAAAAGAGAAAAGCACTGGGAATCCTGAGAAGGATTGCTAGATACACTACTCTCTTGCATCGGGTACAATCATCACTAATCAATTAGACTAGTTGCGCCAAGTGGCCTATTGCTTGTCTGTGGAAAGATTAGTGGGATTATGGGAACCCGCGAAGGCACGGATCGAGAGTACTAGACAGTGTTCAGCCATCACAGTTATGAGATGATCGAAGAGACAAGGCTACGCTTGGTCATCATTGCTTGTCAAGCAAAGATCATCGTAACTGTAAAGTATCCTTTGCGAAGCACATCAGAGCTAACACATGGGGCTCCCCTAGCACACACTCTGTGTCAGATGCCGGCTAGGATCCAAAGTCTGAATCCCAACGTCGTAGATTGAATGACTCCCACTGCACATACGTGTACTCCCCACTGTATGTGGTTGTAGCGGTCGTGCAAGAGAACAATCTAGGGAGGGAGCATTCCAGACTTGGTGATATCTCATTGGTGTAGTGATCTCTTTGGCAGAGAGAGAAGAGGGGAGGAAGCATTATGAGAAGGGAACTGTGTCAGTATGAGATCCTTGATGAAATCTTTATTGAAAAGCATGAAAGAGCACTTAAAAGTGCTTTGAAATGAAAATAATTGAAAGCATAATGAGATTATGAGTAACCAGACATCGTTATGAAAAAATGTTGAACTAGGAAGTCTTTTACCGGCTTAGAATAGTCTTCCAAGCACACCGTCGTCATTGGCATCGAAGCATTCGACAATCTTATTAACAATTAGGAGAGGGGGTTCTTCGACTAGGCTCACCCCTCTTGAGCTGCAAGGAATGTCTGCATCTTTTTTGCACTTGAGGTTGCTGGATCTGGGCCATCACCATTATGAAGCAGATCATGCATCTTACCATGCTGGAGCATCCTTTGAACTAGTCGGCGGAGTGCTCGACAATTCTCAATCAGGTGGCCTGACTCTTTGTGGAATTCACAGTATGGTTCTAAGTCTCTAGACCTTTGATCGGCTGGTCGATAAGGCATTTTGAAGCTAGCCTTATCTTTCATGATTTGGCTCACCTCTTGCATGGCTTCATCCAGTTCGGACTCATGCAAGTCATCGTCTTGCTGCTAGTAAACTATAGCTATTTGATAAGATGGACCTAGCGGTAGCAATGGATCTTGAGCACGATCACGGCTTGGGAAGGGATATTGATGGCGCTGAAACCTTCTTCCCTTCCTCGAATGAGTTGGGAAATCATTGTGAGGACACCTTGGAGGCTGCTTATGAGAAGGATCTTTCTTTGATATGATCTTGGAGATGAAGCCTGGGTTGCTCTTTTCACCTTGGATGTAGGAGTTGTCTAGGGCAATCAACTCTTGGTATGTCCTCGGCGCTCGGACATTGGCTTCAAACTTGAGAGGCCCTTCACGAAGACCATGAATAAGAGCCACTCGATACATTTCTTGATCAACAATCTCAATGTCTAAAATTTCTCTTTGGAATCGATTAACGAACTGAGACCAAGTTTCATTGCCACGCTGCTTGATCTCAAAGAGTGCTTTTGGACCACCCTTTCTCTTGGTGGAAGTAGAGAATCTGAGCAAGAACTCCCTTCGTAGATCAACAAAGGAAGAGATGGAGTGAGGGCAAAGACCATAGAACCAGTCCCTCACTTGTCCATCAAAGGTTGTGACAAGGAGCTTGCACTTGGTTGCATCTGAGAGTGTTTTGAGAGCAACGATTGATTCGAAGGCTTGCCGATGCTTCACTGGATCAGTCTCTCCAGTTTAGATTGGTAGTCGGGGCTCTCTGAAGTTAGCTGGAGTTGGATCATGGTGAACGTTCTCTGTAAAGGGCAAAGTCTCATCCTATTCTCCTACATTATAAGGATGAAAAGGAGCATAAGCTGTAGTTGCAAAAAAAGGAGGAGGATAAAAGAGAAAAGTTGCTGCAGGAGGAGCAAAGGAAGGAGCTGCAGGGTAAGGATGACTTCCCTAAAAATTGAGAAATCTAGCAGGACTTCCCCGGGCTGCTTCCCGAAAGTAGTTTTGGCGAGCAGCAAACTCTTCATCTTGATGTCGCAGAGGGGCTGCAGGCCCTTGCGGGAAGGTTGTTGTATAAGGAGGATAGACCGGCGGGCAAGCTGGAGGATGAGCTTATTGATGCTCCAATGTTGGCACTAGATTGACTCGAGCAGCTGAAGCAACTGGAGTTGGTGCAGGTTGTGTAAGACCCCATTTTTTTTGAAACAACCTCCGTGGTCTTAGGCCCAGAACCGCCGCTTTGCGGTGACACCTTCGCACCCGGGAAGGTCATCACTACAAAACGTCGATCCTGCCGGCCAAATCGATCACCATCGACATAATGTATAATGAATGAAAATGTAAGCATCCAAGTCCACAATAGTATAAAGGAGGAAATCACATGACAAATAAATAGTCCACACCAGAAAGTGAATACGGGCTTAAGCCCGGTACATGATAACCTCACTACAATCCACTCATAAAAGTAAAACTACTAATACTCGGCTCCACTCACGGATCTGGATGCCTGTCCACCCGAGCTACATTGGCCCATCTCCATCTGCACTGTACCCTGCTGGTGTCGCGTCTCCTGCGGCTGTTCCCTGTCTCCCATCCGGAGCACCTAAAATATGGTGGTCAAACGACCGTCAGTCAAACTATACCCAGTCAAGAATGCCCCAGCCCTCTACCCGTGGGTCCTAGGCACCGGGAGGAAAGGAGTGAAAAGGAGGACCAAAAGCAGGGCGTAATCAAGCAAGTGACATCTGCCCTAAGGAATAAAATAATAGGGTATGGCAGGGGTATCACAATAATTAAACATGAGAAAATAAGTATGTAACAAAAGTAAACAGTAAGGAGTAGCAAGCAAGTAAAAGCAGTAAGAAGAGTAAGTAAAGGCAACGAGAAATATAACCGTTGATTTATAGGGATTACCCCAATAGACCAAGGGGTCATTTTGCAGGGCCTATCGTATAAAATGTCCCAAACCATATTATACGATAGGTGTCAGGGGTTAGATGCAATGATTATGCTATGACATACAAGTATGATATGGTATGCACATGCAAGTGCAACTCACACACACGACTCTATGCGCACAGACCTTTAGTTCCCCTTTTTGGAGTTAGCTAAACTCTCAAGAGCCTCTCGTCGTGGCCAATGGAGACAGTGGGTTGGGCCTCTCCACTCCTAGACTGGTAATCACACTACCCCGTCTAGCCCCTCACGTACGTTTCCGTACTATTTCTACCAAACCAGCTAGTCTCCCCGAGTCAATGTACTGACGACGGTGTGATCGATCGTCCAATACCGAGGACCCACCACTGTTATGCACATGCAACCATGATAGTTTGTATCTAATTATAGTAACGAGCCTCCATCTCTTTAGACTACCGAGCCTACTAGTTCACCATGTTCCCGAGCTCACGGCTCCCTGGACTAATCAAGTCTCTTTTTTCCAAGTCCCTGAGAATCCAGCTCCCCGGATTTCCAACTCAATACCGAGTCCATTTAACTCTACCAGCAAGCCCTCAGGCCACAGGCCTACGCTATCCTTTCACTACCAATTTATCTCCCTACGTGTACAAGTGTGAGTGTAAGGTGGAACTATTATTAAGGTTACTCTTTCCCAAGTTATTCCTAAGATTTACGTTAGACTAGAACTGCCCAAGGTATCCCCCGTGAAGGGCTCTCGAAGGCACTAGGAACTATGATGGGATTACGCCCAAAGCTCCCTTTTGCAATGCACTTAATATTATTGATTTCTACCCTTGATTAGATCTCTCATTTATTTACCCAAACCAGCAACCTACTAAGGAATCAACTCTTCAAATTCATTACCCACTCTAGTTCAGTTTCCGCAGTTACTATATGCAGACCACCCTATACTATATGAGATGTATAAATGAGGTACTCCGGATTTTCTTCCAAATCTCCTATAAAATTTACCAGAGGTATATCATAACAAGTTTAGTCTAAAATTAGAGAATCATTTTTTTTCTAATTAATTTTATATTTATTGAATTTTCCCAAATGTTTGGCCATGGGCAATTTTGAACATGAACTATATGATCTACTCCAGTAATGGCCACCCAAAAATTGTGAACACTAAATAACAGAGATATATGACTAGATATTAATTTCCATAATTTTTCAGAAGATATGTGACCTCTAATTAATTTAAACAATATAATTCCCTTAATCATTTGTAAAGAAGGAAGTATCAAAATTAATCATCAGAAAATTATATAAAAATTACAGAATCTTAGTATGGTTCAGAAAAGATCATTGTACAAAAATCATAATTTTAGGGGCTTGCTAGACTCCCAAATAAATTAAATTAAATTTTCATGGGAAACAACACTTAATGAAGCAACCCTTAGAAATATGATTCCAAAAATCCCATAAATATTCGCAGAGCTTTAAAACATAATAAGGAGTCCGCTGGCTAAAGTTCATCAATTTCTAGCAAATAGGTCCTTCATAATAAATTTCTAAGCAAATATTACAAATTACTAAATTGTTAATGAAGTATCCAAAATAATAATCCTACATTCATAAAAAATATCTCTAGAGCTTTTACAAACTTTAAACACTACTTTACCCATATTTCAAGTGATTTTAAAGTGATTTGATAGCCTAATACTCCAAATTAGGTTTGGTGCCCTAAACTAGGGTTAGGGTTTTGAGGGGGTTTCAGACTTCCAAATTGTCTAAAATATTAACCAGAGGACTATACTAACCCTATGGTCCTCTACACCAATTTTCAAGCCATTCCAAGGACATTTGACCCCATGACCTTCAAACCCTAAAAACCCCATCAAGGGACCTTCCCTAGGGTTCTAGGGTTACCCTGCTCTTAACCACCTCAAATTCCATTGGAGGGTGTTACATGCCATATAAAGTCAGTGGGAAAAATAGCAGCCTCAGTTGAGGTGGTTTGACCACTCAAACCCAATGGGGGTGTTTTGACCTAATTAACCTTATAAGGGTCAACTTAGGGTTGGATAAAACCTAATCAAAACATCTACAAAGGAGATGAAATTTTTACCAGATCCCTAACATGCTCTCTAAGATCACCCACGAAAATTTGGCGGGATTTTGAGGTATGTATGATACCTAAATAATTTATAATTTGTTTATTAAATATTCACAAAAACTATAGAAATTGATTTCCAAAAATTCTTATTTTTGGACAGTCTAAGGGGAAGGCTATGATAAGCCTATGTTCAAAATTTCAAAGCATTTGGATGAGTGGTTTGGTGTGGGCACTAATTCTAATGTCTGGTCATTCCTATGTATAGGTTGCACCAACACGAGTGCTGTGGTCACACTAGGATTCCAAACTTAGTGACATCAATTTTAAATTACACTAGACATCAATTAATATTATTATAATACTTGATCAAAACGGACGGCATCCGCTCATCCTCAACCTCCAGCCAAGGGCCAAGATGGGCCCGACCTGGAGCCTCTTCCAGCCAACTTTACAGCCACCACGACCACCTCCCTGGTCGGCCACCACCACCACCTCCGTTGAGGTGGTGATTAGCGTTTGGCGGCGACCATGCCGCCGGAGGCGGCGGTTTCCGGCGAACTCAACACCACCATTTTCCATGAAAATCTGAAATTACAAGCTATCAATCAGGCTCAATTGACCCCGATTTCTCAACCTAAACAAGTTTAGATCTAGCACGCATAGAGAGGAGAAGGATTGGACCTTGCCGGTGTCCTGAAGTCGGGAAGATCGCCGGGAAGCCATTTCTGAAAGTTGCGTCGCTCGGCTTCTGTAACTGCAAGGTGGGGAGGCTCGGTTTCTTCGGGTAAGGATTGGGAAAGCCTCCTCTCAACTCACTAGTGGTGTTTAAAGCTTCAGATGGGGAGAGGAGGGGCTGGATCAGTAATGTCCTTCAAAGCCATTAATGGCTAAGCTCGGCAATGGAGGAGGGGGCGGGGGGGGGGGGGGGGGGGAATTAACCAAGTCTGACGGCCAGGGGAAACGACTGGAAACTTCTCCCCTTCCCTGGGAAATTGAATTCAGCCATTAAATGTGGCTTTTGGCGAACCATTTCCTTCCCTCTAATTCCTCATTTCTCTCTCCTCCTCACGGCGATTATGCCCAGAACCTCCGTGTCACGCCTGGTGACACGGCTGTGACATGGGCATGTATCATCCGATACGGGCGTGTCGGGTGGGCGTGTTCCATTCTATTCGACAAAATGAGCTGAGCTCGACGAAATGAGCTCGACAAAATGAGCTCGACGATCGTTGGGCTGACAACACGCCTAGCGACACGGGCGTGTCGGGGGCGTGTTCACACCTGTTCTACGAAATGAAATCAACGATCGTCGAGCCGAGCTCGACGACATGAGATCGACGATCGTCGGGCTGACGAGACGCCTGGTGACACGGGCGTGTCGGGGGCGTGTTCCCCCTGTACTACGAAATGAACTCGACGATTGTCGAACTGAGCTCGACAAAATGAGCTCGACGATCATCGGGCTGACAACATGCCTGGAGACACGGGCTTGTCGGGGGCATGTTCCCCCCTGTTCTACGAAATGAACTCGACGATCGTCGATCTGAGCTCAACAAAATGAGCTCAACGATCGTCGGGCTGATGATACACCTGACAACATGGGCGTGTCTTGGCCGACACGGGCGTGTCAGACCCGGAAGAGTTGTTTTCAGGGAATCTGTGTGGTTGTTTATTTCTTCCTTTAGGATCTAACGATTGAGATCTCCCCTTGCTGATATAAGGATGAGCTATAGGCAGACCAAAGTGATTTTCAACTTGGCCTTCTTCACTTGGTCCCTTGGGCTTCCTAGGGTTTTGACATGACCGAAACCACTCTTGGGGGTCTAGTCGAAAATGGGATGTTACAAATCCCAATATATAACAAAAAAAATTTCGTCCTCGAAATTCTAGTTAGGCCTACGGGGTTTCAAGTATGCAAGAAAAATTGTAACATCCCGAAAGGCTGAGAGTAATACCTGACTGAAGAGTTCCGGGTACCGCTGCTGCATCAAGTCCTAGGGCTCCCAATTGTGCTCCTCCTGGCCGTGATTTCTCCAGAGAACCTTGACCAGTGGTACCTTCTTGCGGCGCAAGACCCGCATACCCGTGTCATCAATCTGGATCGGCTCCATGTGTACTGACCGGTCAGATTCTACTGGCCCCTCTATGGTGTCTATCTGTTGCTCTGGATGTAATAAGGCCCTCCTAAGGGAGGAGACATGGAAAACATCGTGCAGCCCTTCCAGCTCTGGCGGCAGCTCCAGCCTGTATGCTAAGGGGCCGATCCGCTTCAGGATCCTGTAGGTCCCCATGTATCTCCGGCTGAGCTTCTTCCTTCGCCCGCGAAATCGAGAGACTCCGTACATCAGTCGTATCTTCAAGAACACTCTGTCTCCTACCTGAAACTCCACCTGTCGATGCAGCGCGTCGTAATATTTGGCCTGTCTGCTCTACGCCTCCAACAATCGGTCCTTTATCAGTCTCACTTGGGCCTCGGTGTCCTCCATAAATTCCGAGCCCAGGACCTTTGGGTCCTCATCCTGTATCCATGATAGGGGAGTCCTGCACCTCCGTCCATATAGAGCCTCGTAGGGGGCCATACCTATACTGGCCTGATGACTGTTGTTGTATGAGAACTCTACCAGTGGAAGCATATTCTCCCATCGCTCTCCTTGGTCTAGAATGCATAGATGTAGCAGGTCTTCCAATATCCGATTTGTGCATTCTGTCTGCCCGTCCGTCTGAGGGTGGAAGGCCGTGCTAAAGGTCAGTAGGGTGCCCAAGTATGCCTGAACTGACCGCCACTCCCGGGATGTAAACCGCCCATCACGATATGACACTATTGACCTGGGCACGCCATGGTAGCGAATGAACTGCTCCACAAACTTCCGCACCAGTACTCCCACTGAATCGTCCTTCCTAATCGGTATAAATTGAGCCACCTTCGTCAACCGATAAACGATCACCCAGATCGAGTCATTTCCTGTCTGAGACTGGGGAAGACCATGTATGAAGTCCATTGCTATGTCATCAAACTTCCACTGCGGCACCGAGAGTGGCTGCAACAGTCCTGCGGGGTTCCTGCACTCCGCCTTTACTAGCTGACATATCTCATAATGGGTCACGAAGTAAGTGACATCCTTCTTCATGCCCGGCTAGAACATAGTCTTCTTCAAATCAGCCGTCATTTTTGTGATCCCCAGGTGCACAGAGTACTGGCTGCAGTGCGCCTCCATCATAATGTCCTCCCGAATCTGACCTCCCTCCAGAATATACACCCATCCTCTGAAGCACAACAGGCCATCCCTCAGTGTGTAGTCTCCTGTAGTGCCTGCCTCTATGGCCTGGAAGATGGGCTCTAACTTGGCATCCTGCCTCTGACCCTCTCTGACTCAGTCTCTGATGTCATCGGTGATGCCCACCGCGGCCATGTACACCTCATTGAGCTCGAGGTCGTCAGACGACACCAGAGTAATGTGAATCTCATACTGATAGTCAGATAGAAACTCCACCCACCTCCTCTACCTGATGTTCAGTTCCTTATGCGTGTCCACGTACTTAACGTTCTTATGATCTGAGTATATATCACAGTGGACTCCATAGAGGTAGTGTCGTCATATCTTCAATGCGAATACAACTGCTCCCATCTCCAGGTCGTGCACTGGATAGTTCTTCTCATGGGTCTTCTGCTGGCGGGAGGAATATGCTATGATGTGTCCGTTATGCATCAGCACCGCTCCCATCCCATGATATGATGCGTCGGTATACAACTGGAATCCTTCCTTCCTAGATGGAAGGGCCAAAACAGGGGCTGAGATGAGTCGGTTCTTCAACTCCTGGAAGGCTGCCTCACAATGTGGCGTCCATATAAAGGGCACTTCCTTCTTCGTCAACGAAGTGAGTGGAAGGGAGATCCGAGAAAAACCCTCCACAAATTTCCGGCAATAACCGACAAGCCCCAGTAAACTCCGCACGTCCGTGGCCGTCTTTAGTGGTGGCCAATCCCTGTCTGCATGTACCTTTGCAGGGTCCATCGCTAACCCAGCTCCACTGATAATGTGTCCCAGAAAAGCCACCTCCTTCAACCAGAACTGACACTTACTGAACTTTGCATAGAGGCGATGCTCCTGTAATATCTCCAAAGTCAGCGCCAGGTGTCGTGCATGGTCCTCCTCCATCCTAGAGTAGATAAGGATGTCGTCTATGAACACTATGACAAACACATCCAAATAAGTCTCGAAGACCCGGTTCATGAGGCTCATGAACGCTGATGGAGCATTTCTGAGCCCGAAGGGCATCACGAAGAACTCATACAGTCCATATCTGCTACTGAAGGCCATCTTCGGAATATCCTCCTCCTGGATCGGCAGCTGGTAGTAGCCTGACCTCAAGTCCAGCTTCGAGAAATAATGGGCTCCCTCAAGCAGATCAAACAACTTGTCTATCGTTGGGAGCGGATAGGTATTTCGGACGGTCAGCCTGTTTAGTGCTTGATATTCGATGCACATGCGAAGAGTGCCATCCTTATTCTTCACGAATAGGACCGGAGCTCCCCATGGCGAGGAACTCGGTCTGACGAATCCTACTTCCACCAACTTCTGCAATTGTGTCCGAAATTCTGCCAGCTCCCTTGGGGCCATCCGATAAGGGGCCTTGGATACCGGCTTAGCCCCTGGAACTAACTATATCTGAAAGTCCCTCTCCCTCTACGGAGGCAGTCCTGGTAGCTTCTCCGGAAATACATCGGCGTAGTCACAGACCACCGGAATGCTAGCAATCGGGTCCTTCTCATCAATCCTCTCGAACATCACCTGGTATACCTCGTCTCCCTGCATGTGGGCCTTGATGGCCTGAATAGATGAAAGGAGGCGGTGGGAAAACGGAGTAGTACCTTCGAATGTCGCATAAGTGTCGCCGTGTCTCAGCACGACCCTCCTCGCCGGGAAGTGAATCTGGGCATGGTTCCAGACAAGCCATGACATGCCCAAGATAAGGTCGAAGTCTGGCATTCTCAGGATCATAGTCGGGGCCTCGAGTGTTAAACCGTCTATGGTAACCGTCAGGAGGCACTTCTCTGTGGACTGGATCTCCATCCCATTGGGGAGACGCACCCTCCTGACATCTCCTGTATAATATTGAATCTGGCCCAGATCCTTGATGAAATCCTCCGATAAAAAGTTATGTGATTCCCCCGTGTCGAACAGGGTACGGGCAGGTTTGTCGCACGCCATCACTATTCCTAAATTAGTTAAAGGAAAAAAAATAGCTTAGGTCTAAAGTTTTCTAACCTAGGTTGTGTAATTATTCTACCAATACTAAAAATTACTCTCATACCTGCAATAACCCTGTTCGGGTTCTGGGGCTGTGCTAAGTCCAGAGCGTAGACCTGCTCCCCATCCTACCTGTGTTCACTGCCCTGAAATCTGCATCCGCGACCATGTCCACGACCTCCCATCTGGTGAGCCGGTGGGCCACCCTATGCAGTAGGTGTGGCCCCATTCCTCATATGGAAATTACTCCAAGTGTGCCCTGGCTGATGGCAGTGATAGCACAGCTGTGGTGGGGGTGGTCCCTGCCCTATCCTGGGTACCTCCCTCATCTGTAGCAGATGCGGGGCCAACACTGCCTACTCCCTTGGTTCTTTTCTTTCCTTTTGGCGGGGTTGAGCCCCGTTCCTTCTCTCTCCCATGACCCGGCCCCTCTGCGGGTGATGAAATGTAAATATACCTAATTTTATGTACATTACTTAAGTTGTTTTATTTAATTTTTGTCATTTCTACTTGTTTTTATTCAATAAAATGCTCCTATTTTTGTAAATATTATACTAACTTGTTTAATTTTATTTGTTAGGAAAAAAATTCAAAATCTGCAAGATAATGACATGTCACGCCCGTGACATATTGGTCACGCCCGTGACCAGGGCGTGACAGCTCAAAATCCCGAAAAGAAGCCAATGTTGAAGAGGAAAGCCTGACACGCCCGTGTTCCATGATGCGACACGCCCGTGTCAATCCAACACGGGGCGTGACCAAGCCGTGTCCATCCCACTCGACGAGTTCAACTCGACGTTCGTCGACCCAAGAGGGACACGCCCGTGTCCGATGTGCGCCACGCCCGTGTCAGCCCGACACGCCCCGTGCCAACCAGGTCAATGTTTCGCGCTCAACGTTCGTCGAACCCAAGAGGGACACGCCCGTGTACGATATTCGCCACGCCCGTGTCCGCCCGACAAACTGCCGCCGGCGAATCCCGAAGTCAACATCGCCTTTAAGCGCCGAACGACACGCCCATCGTCACGCCCGTGACCTGGGGCGTGACCGCCGCGTTTTCGGCCGGAAAGTCAAATCTCTGTCAAATCCATCAGATCTCCGAATCCCGCGGTAAAATAGTGCTGACACGCCCCCCGACACGCCCGTGTCGGAGGGCGTGTACTTGGAAATTTTTGCCTATAAAAAGGCAGCTGCTGTATGAGTTCAGGGTTCCCAAAATCCGAACCATTTTGATGTATTAGGGCTGCTGTTGGAGTTGCTTTAGTGTTATGTAAGGATCCCCCCTCCCTCTCCTTTTTAAGTTTGTATATTTGAACTCATGTAATCACCCTTTTTTGTAATAAAAATCGTTATTATTTCATCATTATATGCTTTGAAATTTCTCCAATAGCCTCCTTTTCATCAATCTTATATACTTTCATTTTTATTTTCATAATGTGTGTGTGTGTGTATGAGCTTAAAATTGCAAAAATTATGTTTTAAAACGCAAATGTTCACGTTTTCTTTTCAATTATAACAAAATTTATAGCCGTTATTATGGCCGTTTTCATTCTCAAACTCTTTAAATTTGGTTAGACTTAGGATTTTCATGCTTCAAAATGCGTTTTTATGAACTTGTAAAACATTAAAAAGGTAGTCTTCATTAATCTTAACTTAGCCTTTACTTTGTTTTAACTATAAAACTACTGCTTCTTTTTAGCTTACTCCTTCTTTTTAAACCATTTTACAAGGCTATAGTAATGTAGAAATTGTTATTTATATTTTTCATCAACTTTCATTTTAAGTAGTTACAAAAAATATTTTCGCTCGAACAATTTTTATTTTCACTTTTTAAGCATTTCTATCAAAATCTAACAGTAAAAATGTAAACGTTTTATTTTTTCGGGCAGTTGCCTTTCTCTCTTTAATTTGAAAACTTTTTCCTCAAACAATTTTTATTTTGCCTTTTTATGCATTTCTACTGCATTCCAGCGGTAGAAATGCAGTCATTTTAATTTTTCGATAACTTTGATTTTTGCAATTATTGTAGCCCGAGTGCGTGAGTTTATGAGATAATCTTTATCGTCTTAGTTTATTCAAGTAGAGTGCGTGTGTTGTTTTTATTTTTCCGCCTACTCATTTGAGTTAATTGGCTGGATTTTATTCAAGTAGAGTGCGTGTGTAGTTTTTATTTTTTCGCCTACTCATTTGAGTTAATTGGCTGGATTTTATTCAAGCAAGTGTTTTCATTTTTTATTTTTCTGCCTACTCACTTGAGTTTAATGGACGGTCTGTATTTTCAGTCCTACTCGTTTGAGTAGGACTTGTAATTTTCAATTTTTATTTTTTCCGCCTACTCACTTGAGTTAAATGGCTGGGTTTGATTTTCTGCCTACTCGCTAGGAGTTTAATGGTCGGACTTTATTTTGATGTAAATATTTAAGAAAGCCCTGTAATCGCATTTATTTTCTCCTACTTGTTTGAGTAGGACTCGCTTTCATTCCAGTCCTACTCGTTTGAGTAGGACTTGCAATTTTCAGTTTTAATTTTCCACCCCCACTCGTTTGAGTGGGACTTGCAAATTTCAATTATGCACTTTTCAGCTTTTATTTCCCGCCCCCACTCGTTTGAGTGGGACCTGCAAATGTCAATTATGCAATTTTTTATGTGTAACTTAGTTTTATTTCTTCCTTTTGATTATATGTTTGAATGAGTGCGGGTGTGTTTATTTGTAATTACTTTTCTAAAATTAGGTTATTTTGCTTTTCTTCTTATTTTCTTTATAACCTTTCAGCGAATAGTTTAGGACGCTCGCACAACCAATCATATAAGTTATCCCCATTCCGATGAGTGGCTAATTTCTTTTAGCCCTCGGTATCGAAGAGCTTTGGGATCTAAAATGTTTTAAATAACCAAATGTCTAATTTTTCAATTTAATTAAAAACTTAAGGTTTACCCCGGGTTAACGACGCGTAGACCCACATATCGATGTGTGGGCTCTTTTTCCGTTATCCATACGCTAGCTAGCCGAGAGGCCGTGCATATGGACAGATCACCCCTGGGTAGATAGAGTTCCGCACTAACCCTCGAGAGAGGAGGCGCGCTAACTCTACCGGATCGGGTTCCCCACCCAATAGCGAGGTTCTTAGCGTACTGCGGGCATTAAGGGGAATCCTTCGTCGGACGAGAGCCCGGTCGAATAGCCTTAATGTCTAGGTGAGCGATATTCCTAGAGATAGGTGAGCTCATTATTTTGAACCTCCACGGCCAAGTTTCCGCATTAATTAAATTGAAACTTTAGATATCTAGTTATTCAAATCTATTTTTAATCCTAACGCAATTCGATACCGGGAGTTATCTCTTCATCGACTACTTTCTTAAAATCTATTTTCGTTCCTATTTTACTTAAAACCCTCATCTTCTATTTCGGTAAAATAATAGTGTTTTCGGAGGAGTAGGGGTAATCAACCCGTTCCCGGGAATAATACGACCTCGGTATTCTCCCGAATATCGAGTACTACTTGCGATAGGTGCACTTGCCTACCCTAGCAAGCCCGCGGCGATCGACTCACCGAGCCAACCACAGTAAGAGTCTGTTCGCGGGCCAATCAGCGGGTCCCTTCTCCCTCCTAGCATTGCATCATCCCCATGTCTCTTCCTGCCTCGGACTGCAAGCTGGTCTGCCTCCAGCTTCTTGGCCATCTACAAGATCCTGGCCATGGTACCATCAGACATGAACAAGAGGGCCTGCCTCAGGTCATCACGGAGGCCCTTGTAGAACCTCTTGGCGTAACCCACGTCATCCAGCTTGTAAGAATCCGCAAACCGGGCCAAATGAGTAAACTCCCGGTGATATTCCAGAACTGTGTTGTTCCCTTGCTTCAATTGCAAGAATTTATCCTCCAATTCATCCCTTGCAGACTGCGGCACAAAATGCTCTAGTAGTGCCGCCCTAAACTCCTCCCAAGTAATGTCCGCGATCTCCACTCTGCATAAGTGGTGTCCATCACCGACTTCCACCACCTCTTCGTATGCGATTCCAGACAATAAACCACCAACGATACTGCCAGGCCCACCGGGCACTGTATTCCCACCTACATCTCGTACATAATGTCTAGCCACTCCTCCGTGCACACTATCGTCTTTGTCCCCAAGTAGGATGGTGGGGTAATGCCCCGGAATGCACTCAACCAGTTCGCTCCGCGGTTCGGCTGAGGAGCCGGAGCCTGTTGTGCCCTAAAGGACTCCAAGATGGTCGTCAAGGTTTGTCACAGCTCCGTCTGCTACAACGGGGTCAGAGCCGGCGGGGGTGGAAACACATTCGGGGCTGGAGGTGTCCCCTGCGGCAGTGGAGGGTTCGTCGCACCATACAAAAGATGGTCTTAAGTTTAGTAAATTGACCTAAAACCCTTTGTTACTGGTGAGCATTGCACGTGATTCCTCCCATGGGCACACCATTGCTTCCGCTGCTAGTTTGTCCTCAAACTACGCCCGCGCATGGTGTTCATGATGAGTCCACTTTATATACCTATTTTCGGACTCATCTGGGCTAGTTTTCACGCAGTTGCACTTCACTTTTAGTTCTTTATCGTTCATATTTCTTCTATTCTTTATTTCCATAGGAAGTGCACATTTATGCCCGTGGTTGTGTATTTTGTTATTTTTATAGTTTGTACTCCCTTTTGTGATTGTCTGGAATGTCTGCACAGATTAGTGATTTGTTTTCCTATCGGTACAGGGGTCGTGTGCATGTTCCGGGATGGTTGTGAAATAGGAATACTGCGCACGATCATGGGATATAATGCACACGACCACGGGTCGTGCGCCCCTGATCGTGCACACTACTCTACGTTTTCCAGAATCAACCTGGGGTAAGCGCACGATCACTGGACATAATGCGCATGACCACCGGTCGTGCGCCACTGATCGTGTGCATTGATTCCTCATTTCTGGAGTCCTGTCTGGGGTAATCGCATGACCATTGGACTTAGTGCGCACGACCATTGGTCGTGCGCCACTACACGTGCGCATTATCCCAGTTCTTCTTCCTGATATTCCATGCCAGTGCGCACGAGCACAGGTCATTGTGCGCACGGCCACTGGTCGTGCACCTGTGATCGTGCGCATTGTTCATTTCTGCTTTTGTATAAATAGTGCAGGTCTTTTCCTAATTCGGGAGAGGATCCGGAGCTCGACATTTCTCCGCTGTTTTCCGCCTTCTCCGCCGTTCCCCTTCATCTTCCACCCTAGGGAGGTGCTCCGGGCAAGCTTTCACCGCCAAATCCGACTCAGAGCTTCCTCTCGGCCTTCTCCTTCATCCATGAGCTTCAAGTAGGGTTTGACGCCATAGCCATCAAGCAAAGGAAAGTTAGCAAACTTTGTCCGCTATCGTGAGATGAAGAAGACGGGCCATTGGAAGGTGGTGACAGCCCTTCTTTATCCCGAACGCAGTTGAGGACCGAGCTTGGATGCGGAATGACAACCCGACGATTCCAACCGTGAATCCGCAGCAAGGCTTCGGATTCGGTCGATCTCTTGACTTGTTCTTGCTTTCTTGTTGAATATTGGTGTTTTTAAACCTATTTATATTGATGAAGTGCACTGTGGTTGTTTATGTTATGTGTTTCATGTCTATGTGATTCCTATTTCATATTACTGCATAAGTTGCTTGAGTTGCGCCTTATATTCCATCCACCATCCATCCACCCTTACCGCACAAGCAGTTGCTAGTGGCGTGCGTAGGGAAGAGGTGCTTATGACCCTCATTTCGCCGTTCCAACCACCTCATCCGCAAGCCTACTCGCCCATCCGCCTAGCGATTTGGTGCATAGCGGCCTGACTAGTCTTCCATCCAGCCTGGCGAAGCATCGCATAGCGGCGTTGCATAGGAGTAGTTGATAGCCTTTTATTTTCTGTTTCAACTTATATCAAACCCCCCCCCCCTAGTTAGCTTCGACCTAAGGACTTCAATCTCAAGTCCTCCTCGAAATTAACTCCACCTTACTGTGTTCCTTGTGAGATCGATACTTTGGAAAACCCCCATTTTATATTACTTGTGCGACCAGTTCACTGCCGTGATCTTAGGCATCAAGTTTTTGGCGCCGTTGTCGGGGAACACAGTCGTGTGAGTTTTTGTAGAGGAAGATAAGAGATAGAAGCCCTTTTTCATTTGTTCATATCACTATCTTCTTTGTTTTAGTTTTTAGCATTTGTGTTTGTTTTTATTTGTTCCTATTCTAGTTTTAATTTTGCTGTAGCAGGTTTTCCTATTCTTTTATTTGTGCTGTGTAGTTAATTGTTCCTTAGAAACTTTCTGTTGGTGAATTCTTCTTGTTGCACCATGTATTCTTATATGAATATTCGTTGTCGATGGTGCGGGGATTATAGGTATGGTAGTGATGAGTGCCCCACTGAAGATTGGGAACATAATTCTCGTTGTTCTGTGTATGGAGCACCGTCTTCCTATGGTACTTCATACACCCAACCCAGGTCTTATGGTCACTCCTCTTCTACGCATTCATCTTTTTCTTATTCCTCTCCGGTCCCACCTCGACCGATGAGTAATGGAAAACGGTGTTTGTGTTGTCGTAGCACTGACCACGTGTTGAAAGATTACGCAGAATTTCAGCGCCAGTTGGAGGAGGATGAAGAACCGGGTATCCAATTCATTCCATCCACCTCTCAATCGGCTGCCCCTTCTGATTCTGATGATATGTTCGCAGCACCACCTTGTCTATGGGGGACTGCTGCGGATATACCCATCAGACTTTCTGCTGATTGGTGTGACGACATTGTGGCACCGTCTCTCCCCTTGCACTCTTCCCCCCCTTGTTGATTCACCCCCGGAGGAACCTGCACATATTTTCTCTGATGCTGTTGTTCCTCTGCCTTCTTTGCAAGAATTATCTATCCCTATTTTTAGTGAGTCGGTTGATGATGTTCTGCCGGATTGTGATTCTGAGCCTGAGGATGTGCCCATGTTTGACGAGGATATTATTTTCATTAATGGACAGTATCACGTCGTGGAACATGTGGACGTACCGAGGTGTGTTGATGAGGATATCCTCTTTGTTGAGGAAGTTTCCACTTCCTTGATGGATGAGGAGGTCCAAACCACCACCGAGGACCTCGAGCTCGCGGATTCCCCTCGCCATGACTCATATGACGACGTCGATGATCTATGTTGGGATCCTGCTGGGAGTGCGACCGTGACCACTCCCCCTATTTCAGATTATTTTAGTTCTTCTTTTCCTTTATTTCTTGATCCCCCTTCTTTATCTGAGCCTGAGCGGGTTGACTCTTCGCAGGAGCTTCAGGAGGACTTGGAGCTTTCAACTCGAGTCATCGATGGTAGCATCCTCTCTCGCAAGGAGGTTGATTCCTCCTCTGTTGAGGAAGCTCCATTGATTGCTTTCTCCTCCTGCCTTCTCCCTGTAGTAGACGATACCTTGCTGGGCAAGGATTCATTTTGTGGTGAGAAGAGTGAGGACTAGCGCTCCTTCTCTTCTTACTTCCTATTTCCTCTACCTGTGTTTGGCAGGTATTACTATTTAGGTAGAGGGGTAACTGCTTTAGCACCGTATCGGTACCCGTTACCGAAACGGATATTAGGCCAGTTACCTGTGCACTTTTTATTTCATAGGCCCATTAGCTAGAACTGTTTAGAATTTAATAAGTCGTGCTGGGATGACAATAACCCCAGTACTTATCTTTCATTTTCCTGCATTTTTATTTTTCATGCCTATTGTAGTTTTAACATTTCTTTTTGTATATTTTTGTTTTGTTTTTGCGGAGCTCACCCCTGCAGGTATTCATAGCAAATCGCATTGGCGGGGTTGTGATTCTTCGAATGGCGGGCCTGCTTCAGGTTTCCACGCGTCTTCTGGTATGCTCACTGGCTGAGCATTGGGTAACCTCTTCCCTTAGCTCCTTATGATTTTAATTTCTATATCATCTGCTGTGTAGTTTAGTTTAAGTCTGGGGGAGAGATCTGTTACCTATTGCACATGCACATCTCATGTGCATATTAGAAGCTTTTATAGTTTTATTTTGATTAGTTCATTGCATCACACACCACTGCACCCACATGAGCGTGTGCTTAGCTCTTTGCGTGCTGCGAGTTAAACTCATTTATTCATTAGATTTGGGAAAATTATGGTGCTAGCTTAGGATTGTGAGACAGAGTAAAATGTTGACCTTGCTGTGCTCCTAGTCAACTGCTCTCGTGTCGTGTAGAAATTCGAGTAGATTTAATTTTTCTGTATGCTTTTAGTTTTTTATTTTTCTAATTGCGTAAATACTTTTTATTATACTCAAAAGTTGGTGAATCCAGTGTGAATCCGACGGTAGCCTAGGGATGTGTGTAGACGGCCGTTAGGTTCGTATTGCTCGAGTTGGGAGGATGGATAGTCTTTATCGTTGGCTAAGAACTTGCCCCAAGCTATTCTTGAAGCATGGGTATAGGTTAGTCATGCATGAGCGTGATGTAGGCCATCATTTTGGCCCGTTTGAGCTTTGTACCATTCCTAACGTCTTATCCTCGCTAGCCCTGTTGTGCCTACCCCTCCTTTTGATTGAGCTCCACCATGATTTCACCAAAGCCTCATAGTCAATCCTAGTCGCACACCCAAGTCGAGTTTAGTGTTTTATATTTTCATGATGGGATGTGACATGGTGTTATTATTTGTGAAAATGTGGAAGGGCTCCCAAGTTTATTTCTGCTGAATTGTGAAAATAAAATGAAGAAAAAGAAAAAAAAAGAAAAAGAAAAGTATTTGTAAAGAAAAAGAAAACAAAAAAAAAGTGAAAAGAAAAAGTTTAAATTGAAAATCTTTTTGGGAAATGTGATTATATTTGGAGTAGGCGGTGCACACATCCATATGTTAAAAGTTAAGTCTGGGGGTGTGGTGTACCCGCATGTATTTTGGTTAGCTGATGGATTCCTTTTATACTAACTCATTTGGGTTAGGTGCATAGCCTTCTTGTTTATCCTTGTTTACCTCACCGAAACCCAAGCCCCATCTCTTCACCTACAGTCCTACTGATTCGTGTGTGCACCAAACCAGTGCCGTGGAGAGAATGCGAAAGGGCAAGAATATGGTCACCGACATTGGTGGATTCCTTTGGAGGTTATCCTGAGCCCTGATCTTTGCCAATGCTCGCCTAGCGATTAGTATACTTTCTCCCTATGCATGACAGGATGATTCACCGTGATTCTATTTTTGAGTAATAATAAAATGTTGATACGCATTGTGAAAAGTATAAACTATTTTGTATACTTAGAAATTTCTTCTATTATATTTTTACGCGCGCGAGCATGCGACTTCGCATGGTACTTCGTATCACAATTTCTTTGTTAACTAGTATTTTTCTTTATCTGCTTAGATTTTGTTTGCTCAGGACGTGCAAACAGTCAAGTCTGGGGGTGTGATGAGTCCACTTTATATACCTATTTTCGGACTCATCTGGGCTAGTTTTCACGCGGTTGCACTTCACTTTTAGTTCTTTATCGTTCCTATTTATTCTAATCTTTATTTCCATAGGAAGTGCACATTTATGCCCGTGGTTGTGTATTTTGTTATTTTTATAGTTTGTACTCCCTTTTGTGACTGTCTGGAATGTTTGCACAGATTAATGATTTGTTTTCCTATCGGTACAGGGGTCGTGTGCGTGTTCCGGGATGGTTGTGAAATAGGAATACTGAGCACGATCATGGGATATAATGCGCACGACCACGGGTCGTGCGCCCCAGATCGTGCGCACTACTCTACGTTTTCCAGAATCAGCCTAGGGTAAGCGCACGATCACTGGACATAATGCGCACGACCACCGGTCGTGCGCCACTGATCGTGTGCATTGATTCCTCATTTCTGGAGTCCTGTCTGGGGTAATCGCACGACCATTGCACTTAGTGCGCACGACCATTGGTCGTGCGCCACTACGTGTGCGCATTATCAAAGTTCTTCTTCCTGATATTCCATGCCAGTGCGCACGAGCACAGGATATAGTGCGCACGACCACTGGTCGTGCGCCTGTGATCGTGCGCATTGTTCATTTCTACTTTTGTATAAATAGTGTAGGTCTCGCCCTAATTCGGGAGAGGATCCAGAGCTCGACATTTCTCCGCCTTTTTCTGCCTTCTCCATCGTTCCCCTTCATCTTCCACCCTAGGGATGTACTACGGGCAAGCTTTCACCGCCAAATCCGAGCCGAATCTTCCTCTCGGCCTTCTCCTTCATCCGTGAGCTTCAAGTAGGGTTTGACGTCATAGCCATCAAGCAAAGGAAAGCTAGCAAACTTTGTCCGCTATCGTAATACGAAGAAGACGGGCCATTGGAAGGTGGTGACAGCCCTTCTCTATCCCGGACGCAGTTGAGGACCGAGCTTGGACGCGGAATGACAACCTGACGATTACAACCGTGAATCCTCAGCAAGGCTTCGTATTCGGTCGATATCTTGACTTGTTCTCGCTTTCTTGTTGAATATTGGTGTTTTTAAACCTATTTATATTGATGAAGTGCACTGTGGTTGTTTATGTTATGTGTTTCATGTCTATGTGATTCCTATTTCATATTACTGCCTAAGTTGCTTGAGTTGCGCCTTATATTCCATCCACCATCCATCCACCCTTGACGCACTAGCAGTTGCTAGTGGCCTGCATAGCGAAGAGGTGCTTATGACCCTCATTCTGCCATTCCAAACACCTAATCCGCAAGCCTACTCGCCCATCCGCCTAGCGATTAGTTGCATAGCGGCCCGACTAGTCTTCCATCCCGCCTGGCGAAGCATCGCATAGCGGCGTTGCATAGGAGTAGTTGATAGACTTTTATTTTCTATTTCCGCTTATATCAAACCCCCCCCCCCTAGTTAGCTTCGACCTAAGGACTTCAATCTCTAGTCCTCCTCGAAATTAACTCCACCTTACTGTGTTCCTTGTGTGATCGATACTTGGGAAAACCCCCATTTTATATTACTTGTGCGACCGGTTCACTGTCGTGATTTTAAGCATCTGTCCCTTATTTTGTGGACTACATTCTGTTGGATCAAAGTTTCCCTCTGATACCACTTATGAGACCCCATTTTTTTTTGAAACCACCTCCGAGGTCTTAGGCCCAGAACCGCCGCTTTGCGGTGACACCTTCGCACCCGGGAAGGTCATCACTACAAAACGCCGATCCTGCCGGCCAAATCGATCAGCATCGAAAGAATGTATAATGAATGAAAATGTAAGCATCCAAGTCCATAATAGTATAAAGGAGGAAATCGCACGACAAATAAATAGTCCACACCAGAATGTGAATACGGGCTTAAGCCTGGTACATGATAACCTCACTACAATCCACTCATAAAAGTAAAACTACTAATACTCGGCTCCACTCACGGATCCGGATGCCTGTCCACCTGAGTTACGCTGGCCCATCTCCATCTACACTGTACCCTGCTGGTGTCGTGTCTCCTGCGGCTGTTCCCTGTCTCCCATCCGGAGCACCCAAAATATGGTGGTCAAACGAGCGTCAGTCAAACTAGACTCATTCAACAATACCCCACCCCTCTACCCATGTCTCCTAGGCACCGGGCGGAAAGGAGTGAAAAGGAGGACCAAAAGCACAACGTAATCAAGCATGTGATATCTACCCTAAGGAATAAAATAATAGGGTATGACAGGGGTATCACAATAATTAAACATGAGAAAACAAGTATGTAACAAAAGCAAACAGTAAGGAGTAGCAAGTAAGTAAATGCTGTAAGAAGAGTAAGTGAGAGCAACTAGAAATATAACCGTTGATTTATAGGGATTACCCCTATAGACCAAGGGGTCATTTTGCAGGGCCTATCGTATAAAACGTCCCATTCCATTTTATACGATAGGTGTCCGGGGTTAAATGCAATGATTATGCTATGACATACAAGTGTGCTATGGTATGCAAATGCAAGTGCAACTCACACACACGACTCTATGCGCACAGACCTTTAGTTCCCATTTTTTGAGTTAGCTAAACTCTCAGGATCCTCTCGTCGTGGCCAACGGAGACAGTGGGTTGGGCCTCTCCACTCCTAGACTAGTAATCACACTACCCCATCTAGCCCCTCACGTACGTTTCCGTACTATTCCTAGCAAACCAGCTAGTCTCCCCGAGTCAACGTACCGACGATGGTGGGATCGATCGTCCAATACCGAGCACCCACCACTGTTTTGTACATGCAACCATGATAGTTTGTATCTAATTTTAGTACCGAGCCTCTAGCTCTTTAGACTACCAAGCCTACTAGTTCACCATGTTCCCAAGCCCACGGCTCCCTGGACTAATCAAGTCTCTTTTTTCCAAGTCCCCGAGCATCCAGCTCCCGGGACATCCAACTCAATACTGAGTCCATTTAACTCTACCAGCAAGCCCTTAAGCCACAAGCCTACGCTATCCTTTCACTACCAATTTATCTCCCTACGTGTACAAGTGTGAGTGTAAGGTGGAACTATTATTAAGGTTACTCTTGCCAAAGTTATTCTTAAGGTTTACGTTAGCCCAGGACTGCCCAAGGTATCCCCCGTGAAGGGCTCTCGAAGACACTAGGAACTATGATGGGATTACGCCCAAAGCTCCCTTTCGCCAGGCACTTAATATTATTGATTTCTACATTTGATCAGATCTCTCATTTATTTACCCAAACCAGCAACCTACTAAGGATTCAACTCTTCAAATTCATTACCCACTCTAGTTCAGTTTCTGCAATTACTATATGCAGACCACCATATACTATATGAGATGTATAAAGGAGGTACTCCGGATTGTCTTCCAAATCTACTATAAAATTTACCAGAGGTATATCATAACAAGTTTAGACTAAAACCAGAAAATCATAATTTTTATAATTAATTTGATATTTATTGAATTTTCCCAAATGTTTGGCCATGAGCAATTTTGAACATGAACTATATGATCTACTCCAGTAATGGCCACCCAAAAATTATGAACACTAAATAACAGAGATATATGACTAGATATTAATTTCCATAATTTTTCAGAAGATATGTGACCTCTAATTAATTTATTCAATATAATTCACTTAATCATATGTAAAGAAGGAGGTACCAAATTTACTCATCAGAAAATTATGTAAAAATTACAGAATCTTAATATGGTTCAGAAAAGATCATTATACAAAAATCATAATTTTAGGGGCTTGCTAGACTCCTAAATTAACTAAATTAAATTTTCATGGGAAACAACACTTAATGAAGTAACCCTTAGAAATATTCTTCCAAAAATCCCATAAATATTCACAGAGCTTTAAAACATAATATGTAGTCCCCTGGCTAAAGTTCATCAATTTCCAGCAAGTAAGTCCTTCATAATAAATTTCTAAGCAAATATTACAAATTACTAAATTGTTAATGAAGTATCCAAAATAATAATCCTAAACTCATAAAAAAACTCTTCAGAGCTTTTACAAACTTTAAACACTACTCTACCCAAATTTCAAGTGATTTTAAAGTGATTTGATAGCCTAATACTCCAAATTAGGTTTGCTGCCCTAAATTAGGGTTATGGTTTTGAGGGGGTTTAAGACTTCCAAATTCCCTAAAATTTTAACCAGAGGACTATACTAACCCTATGGTCCTCCCCACCAATTTATAAGCCATTCAAGGCCATTTGAGCCCATGACCTTCAAACCCTAAAAATCTCCATCAAGGGACCTTCCCTAGGGTTCTAGGGTTACCCTGCTCTTAACCAGCACAAATTCCATTGGAGGGTGTTACATGCCATATAAAGTCAGTGGACAAAATATCAGCCTCGGTTGAGGTGGTTTGACCCCTCAAACCTAATGGGGGTGTTTTGACCTAATTAAGCCTATACGGGTAAACTTAGGGTTTGAAAGAAATTGTACCTTAGCACCTAGAGGGGGGTGAATAGGTGACTTTAATCTTTTTAAATTTTTAGGCAGACTTAATCACAGCAGGCTGAATTAATCACAGCATTCACAGATCTTTACACAGCATTCACAGAATCAGTCACACACACATAGCACACACATTTTATAGTGGTTCCCCAAGGTCTGGGTACATCCACTTTCCCCCTTCGCCTATCTAGTAGTGTACTAGATTCGACCAAACTTATCCACTATTACTCAGATCCTCAGATCTTACACTCAGAACCCAAAATAGGTTCCTACAGCTCAGAGTGATCCCACTCCTATAACTCAGGCACACAGCCCTACCACTCAGTCTTCACAAAGACCTACACTCAGCCACAAGGCCTACACTCAGAGAAATAAATCTCCTACACTCAGGCACACAGGCCCTACCACTCAGCCTTTATAATTTCAGGCTTACAACTCAGATCCCTAAGGATCCTACAAGAAATTAAAAATACAATGTATATACCTACAACTCAGAATAAGAGAGAAGAGTTGACAGGTTTCTTGATGAGTTCTTGGAAGAACTTTGCTGAGATCAAGCTCCCTTGGATTCCTTCAAAGCTTCTTGAATTTTGAACACAATAGGGTTGAGTCTCAATGCAGCTGATCTTCAATAGCTGCTAACTTAAGAATCAGAACTCAGTCTGAAACTTTTCTTCACAGCTTGGTTCAACAGCTGTGTTCTTGGAAGGAGCTCTCTCTCTCCAACTTCTTAGATCTTCACTTAAAGGTCTTCATCTAGTTGTGTTGTACTTTAATTATTCATTGATCAATCTCTGATTGCTGACAGAATAACCTTTTATATAGGCTTTCTTCATGGTGACCGGCTGATCCGGTTTCTAACGACTTTCTGACAGCTCTGACAGTTGCAGTAGACTGGCTGGAATGGCAGCTGTCATGTCATCCAATCACTTCTTGAATTTTCTGTAACTGTCTGAAAGTGTCGAGATAGTCTGTCTTTAAGTGTCGACACTGATAGACTAAGTATCAACACAAGTAGACTAAGTGTCGACACTAGCCTTCATGGTGTCAACACAACTCCTTGTGTTGTAGAATCTGCTTCTTGACACTGCTTCTTCATCATGTGTCGACACTGATATCGTGTGTCGACACAAGTCCTTCTTCTTTGATACTTAGTTGATTTCTTGTAAGTGTCGACACAACTCCTTTGTGTCGACACATCTTCTTGTATTGAACTTGTTAAGTTTCGACACATCTTCTTGGTGTCGACACATGCCTTCAGTGTTGATACTTTTGCTGAGTGTCGACACATCTCCTTTGTGTCGACACTTGTACTTAGACTTCATTGAAATTTGCTGAGTGTCGATACAGCCTCCTAGTGTCGACACTTTCTTCATGTGTTGAGACTTTTGCCGTGTGTCGACACATTCTTCATTATGTCGACACATTCTTCTTTTGTTGAAACTTTGGCTGAGTGTCGACACATCTCCTTTGTGTCGAGACTTGTACTTAAACTTTGTTGAAGTTTTGCTGAGTGTCGACACAACCTCCAAGTGTCGACACTTTTGATGTCGACAAAGTTCTGCTGGGTGTAGACACTGCTTCTAAGTGTCGACACATCTTCTCTGGACATTTCTTCATTGAGTGTCGACACAGCCTGTATGTGTCGACACTTTCCTTCTGCTGTCGACTCTGCATTCCTGATGTTGACACAATTACTCCAAGTGTCGACACTGCTTCTCTGGGTGTTGACACAAGTCTTCTTAAGTGTCGACACTTTCCTTCTGGGTGTCGACACATGGACTTAGAATCTTTTAAGCTTTCCCTGCTGAAAGTCCACCTAGTGTCAACTATGTTCACCTATGGGGGGGGGGGGGAATAGGTGACGTGAAGCGTATTTGCGGAATTTAAGACGGTACCTGCACAATAAAAACAAACAGCACAGCACACAGAATACACAGGCAATTTATAGTGGTTCCCCGACTTGGGTACATCCACTTTCCCCCTTCGACCTATCTCCCAACAAGGGACGACTCAGTCACTTCTCCAACAGGATTGAAATCCAATCCTTGCACTATCGGAAGGAACCCTTCCACACGTAGGAGTCAACACTCCCACAAACCGGGTTGCACCCAACCCTTACAACACGGAACAATCGTTCCTTTACAACAAAAGTAAAATAGAATGTACACGAGATACAAACTTCGTTTGGAGACTATTGTGTTCCTCTTCGTTCGACGACGTGTTCGTGAAGTCAACGAAGAGTCTACAACCTTGGTCTCTCTTGGAAAGGATCTCCCCGGAACCGGCGGCGGCAAGACGAGCGGCGGCTTGCTTCAGGATCGGCGGCTATGATGATGAGCGGCTGCTGAACTTAGAGATCCAATCTTCGTAGCGAAGCTAGCTTGGTCTTCCAACGGTCACACGAGGATCGGTCGTCTCGATCGATTCGGACGGGGAAGTTTTTCCCGATCAACAAATCGAGAGACAAGAGATCTCTGGATAGACACGTGAGACTCAAAGCTTGACTAAGCTTCTGTCGCCGGAGATCGGGAAGAAACGCGATCAATAGCGGCGACCGACTAGCGCGAGCGGCGGCGGCGGCGGCGGAGCAGTTTCGTGATATTAGGGTTTGATCGTGCTCGGCTTCTTTTCTGTGTCCGTCTACTGTTCAAAATACCCGTATATATATACTGTAGATACTAATAATTTGACCGTTGTGGGACCCACAAGAAGAATCCCAAAATCCGGTTCAAAATAGTCCAGCGGTAGAATCCGGTCCAGCAGCTTCCAGAGAAATCGCTAAGTAAAAATCGGCGAGAATCGCAGGTGATTCTCGACGAATCAGCGAGAATCAGTTAGTGATTCTCGACGATTCGTCGAGAATCACTAGTGATTCTCGCCGAATCACTTGTTGATTCTCAACGAAAGTTACTTGGAATTCATGATCTGCTCAGCGATGGGTTCGGCGAGAATCACTAGTGATTCTCGCCGAATCTTACTGGCACCGTTTTGAGGTAGCCGGAAAGAGTCGGCGAGAATCACTAATGATTCTCGACGATTCGTCGAGAATCATTAGTGATTCTCGCCGAATCGGAGAGAATCACTTGGTGATTCTCGTCGAATTATACTTAGACGAATTTTCGTCTTTCCTCCCAAGAGCTGCTCCTTGACCCATCCTTGCTCCTTGTCTTCTCTTGCATAAACACTGCCCTGGACTTGAAAGAAAGTGCACTCCAATAGAGAGAGTACACGTAGGCCAACACACTGATCTGCTCAACGAGGGATTACGTCGTGCAGACCCGTGTATATTTACCTACTGCACCCTGACATTGGTGTGCACTTAGCGTGGAATAGCTGCAAGTACAACTTGAAAGATTTTATCAAATACATTGTCTATTGACCTTAGCTTGTCCAGGGGCTTCTTCAAATCAGGTACATTGTGGATACAATACCCAACAATCTCCCCCTATTTGAAGAAGCCTAAACCCTACAAGCTAAGGTGAATAGAGCATATGGGAACGAAAACCATAAACTTAAAATTGAGTTGAGTGAGTGATCCATTACCAATACCAATTTCTTGGGAGCAAGCTTGGAGCCAACTTAGCCTTAGCCGAGAGGGTAATCTCCCCCTTTTCGGCTTCTGCAAATCGGGGTCGGTAGCATTTGACCCCGTGCTCCCCCTCAGTTCTTGCGTCTGTGCTCACACTTGAGTTCCTTGCCCCCCTCAGATCGTGCACGAGCCTGGAGCTTCTGTAGTCTTCATTCCTCATAATTGAGCATCCCCAATTTAGTCTTGAAAAGATTGAACTTGGCCTCGTCTAAGGGCTTTGTGAATATATCAGCAATCTGCTTGTCCGTGGGGACATAACAGAGAGAGATGTCCTTGTTTTCCACGTGCTCCCGAATGAAGTGGTAGCGCACTTCAATATGTTTCGTTCTGCTGTGCGAGACTAGATTGTTGGCAATGGCAATTGCACTGGAGGAGTCGCAGTACATTGGTATGTCTTTGAACTGAAGGTCGTAGTCGGCTAACTGGTTTCTGATCCATAGGAGTTGTGCGCAACAGCTGCCTGCCGAGATGTACTCAGACTCTGCTGTAGAGGTTGCAACACAATTCTGTTTCTTGCTGTTCCAAGAGATAAGCCTCCTGCCGAGGAATTGACACATCCTGGAGGTGCTTTTCCTCTCATCCCTACTTCCTGCAAAATCAGCATCTGAAAAACCTATTAGCTCGACATCATTGTTTCTCGGGTACCACAAGCCAAGATTGGGAGTACCTTTAAGGTATCTTAGAATTCGCTTTGCAGCGACATAGTGAGATTCCTTAGTGTTCACCTGATATCTGGCACAAAAACATGTGGAGAACATGATATCCGGTCTACTGGCAGTAAGATAGAGCAGGGATCCAATGATGCTTCTGTATTTGGTTTCATCGAAAGGTTTACCTTTCTCATCCTTATCCAGAGACATAGTGGATCCCATTGGAGTCCTCATAGAGGTTGCACTCTCCATACCGAATTTCTTAAGAAGTTCATTTGTGAACTTCGTCTGAGAGATGAAGATTCCATCCTCAGACTGTTTCACTTGAAGTCCTAAGAAATACTTGAGCTCTCGCATACTGCTCATTTCAAACTTTCCTTGCATAAGTTTAGAAAACTTTTTGCAAAGATTGTTGTCCGTTGAGCCGAATATTATGTCATCGACATAGATTTGCACCAGCAAAATCTTGCCTTTGACTTCCCTGAGAAACAATGTTTTATCTATTTTACCTCTAGAGAACTTGTTCTCAAGAAGAAAACTAGATAACGTCTCATACCAAGCTCGTGGAGCTTGTTTCAACCCATATAAGGCCTTATTAAGAAAATAAACATGATTGGGATAAGTAGGATCGACAAAACCTGGGGGTTGAGCGACGTATACTTCCTCTTTCAAGTCTCCGTTCAAGAATGCTGATTTCACATCCATTTGATAGACTGTGAATCCTTTGTGTGAAGCATACGCCAGGAACAATCTGATTGCCTCGAGCCTTGCTACTGGTGCGAAGGTCTGGTCGAAGTCAATCCCCTCCTCCTGTCTGTAACCTTGAGCCACCAGCCTGGCCTTGCTCTTTACGATGACACCATGTTCATCCAGTTTGTTTCTGAAGATCCACTTGGTGCCAATCACATTCTGCTTGTGTGGTCTGGGAACCAGCATCCACAAGTTGCATCGTTCGAATTGATGTAGTTCATCTTGCATGGCCAAAATCCATGCCGCATCTTTGTTCGCCTCGTCGAACTTCTTTGGCTCAACCTGTGACAGGAAGCTAAGATGCAATACTTCATTAATAGTACCTCTTCGAGTTCTGACACCGACACGAGGATCTCCGATGATCTGATCTCTAGGATGATCCCTCACGTTCCGGAGTTCTAGAAGTCTGGCGTCTGGAGCTTCGACTACTTCTTCGGCTTCTCCTTCTTCTAAGAGATTTGTTCCATTTTGATCTTCAACATTTTCAGATGACGTGGAGGTGGAGACTTTGACGTACTTAGGAGTGTCATCTTTAGCGGTCTCATCCAGACTCAGCTGTTCCAGTCGTGCACCTGCATCTTCAAGAATACCACTGGAAGAATTGCTGTTAAGCAAACTTCCTTCATCAAATACAACATTTATTGATTCTTCTACCACTAGGGTTTTCTTATTGAAGACCCTATATGCCCGACTGTGGGAACTATAGCCCATGAATATGCCTTCGAAGCATTTTTCACCAAATTTAGTACGCGGGTACTTCCCATTATTCAGTACATAGCATCTGCAACCAAAAATCCTCAAGTAGGACATGGTTGGTTTCCTGCCTTTCAGAAGCTCGTAAGGCGTCTTACGATGATGCTTGTTGATCAATGCTCGGTTTTGTACATGACAAGCTGTATTGACAGCCTCTGCCCAGAAGTATTCCGGGAGAGAAGCGTCTTTCAACATTGTCGTGCAGGCTTCAATGAGAGTTCTATTTCTCCTCTCCGCAACTCCATTTTGCTGAGGAGTGCGCGGGGAGGAAAACTCATGAAAGATACCTTGTTCTTCACAAAACTCTGTCATAGCACCAGATTCGAATTCTGTTCCATGGTCACTTCTGATTTTGACCACAGAGCAGTTAAATTCGTTCTGAACCTGCTTGACAAAACTAGTGAAGATGTCAAACGTATCTGACTTTCGTTTCAAAAAGAACAACCATGTAAACCGAGAAAGATCATCAACTATCACTAGCGTATAGTACTTGTCTCCCAAGCTATGAACTTGCATTGGACCAAACAAGTCCATATGTAAAAGGTAAAGACATTGGGAAGAGTCTTTGTCTGCAATGCTCTTAAAGGTATCCCGAGTCTGTTTGCCCATCTGGCATGCAGGACAGGGGCTATCTTTGATGCACTTGATACTGGGAGCATCCCTTACTAAGTTCTTAGAAAACAGCATACTAATTGTCTTGAAATTAATATGTGCCAATCTCTTGTGCCATTGTTCACAAAGAGATGCACTGCCTGTTGCCACAAGGCATACGGGGGTAGATGAATCTAAACTGAGAAAATCTAAGCAGAAGATATTTCTGCTCCTAATGCCTGATAATACCGTCTCAGAAGAGGTACGTGAAATTATCAGACATTTATCCATGCAGAACTTAACGTCATAACCTTTATCACATAACTGACTTACACTGATCAGGTTATAGTTTAACCCTTCAACATAAGCCACGTCGGTGATAGAGATTATACCGTTGGAAATCATACCATAACCTCTGGTGACTCCTCGATCTGACCCTCCAAAGATGACTTTGGGTCCATTCTCGACTGGAGTGTAATCACGCAGCAGGCTTCTTGTCCCAGTTATATGCCGTGAGCATCCACTGTCCAAATACCAGATCGGCATTTTGGTGGCCTTTGGACATTCCTGCAAAACAAAAATAATTTGCCTTAGGAACCCAATCGAACTTGGGTCCTAGATTCCTGGTTAGCACACTCCCCCTCGGTTGGTTAACCCTACGAGTGGTCGGCCTCGCATTGCTAACATGGGGAGTCTCGTAATACCTTGGATTAAACCAACAATCCACGGCAAAGTGATCGACTTTGCCACAGCACCAACAGTCGAATCTGTTGTACCTCTTCCTAGGCTCCTTCCTTTCCTTGGGAACGGTGGGTACAGCTGGGGCCTTGGATCTGGAGGTGGACGCATCATGGTGACAGCAGTCACATGACTTCGTCACCTTCTGTATAACAGGCTTGGCTTTTGGTGCCTGCTTTCCATTATGGCCGCTAGAGAACAGACCATAATTTCCCATGTGGATTTCCTCATAAGGTGCCTTGAAGGCACTCTCACCGAAGTTCTGGGGAAAGGTCCAACCGTCATATCGGCTCTTTGGCTTTACAACCGAGGGCCGGAAATGATGGCCAAATGTTGACTCAAAGTCATGTTGGTTGCACGGAAAGCCAGGCTTTCTGAACGCAATAGGACTAAGCGAAGCCTTTCCGTTTTCATCAGCAGAGGCCTTCTTGGCGGCCTTATTCTTCCTCTGGTTCCTGTTTCTCCTGGAGGAGGAACCAAATACCCCTACATGCCCCAAGCCAGCTCCTTTGGCCTGAGCAGAGAAGGTATTAACAACTGGAAGAACTGTTTTTGGCATAGAGAAGCTCTTGACGATCTTCCTTTCTACTGCAAGTTGTTCTTCCAACTTGTCGACTTCCTCCTGCTTAAGATCAAGGAGCTTCAAAGACTCTGAATGCTTTGAAGTCAGGTCAAGGTGCTCCTGTCGGAGAGAAATCAAGCTAGTGACCTCTTCCCTTAGGGATACACACTCACCCTTAAGGAATTTCACCTCCTTCTTCTCAGCCTTCAGTCTCTTACGGCACTCCTAGAAAGTGTTGAGCAGAAGATCATACTTCTCGAGGAGCTCAGCTTCACGGGCCGAAAGGCTATCCTCAGGTTCATCATCCTGAGACTCAGGATCAGAGTCGGAGTCGGAGAGAGGGGTGTGAGCTTTTACCTTCCCAGTAAACGGGGGGCATTCTCCTTCTGAGTCGGAGCGACCCACCAGCCCGAAGTAGGCTTCCTCATCATCACTGGAGTCTGAGGAATCAGACTCACTCAGTGTCTTTGGCCTTTTGGCGATGTAGCTCCGCTCCTTCTTCTTATCTCTAGAGGATTTGTGCTCCTCTTCTTTCCCTTTTTCTCTCTTGCCTTGATAGCAGTCGGCCACGACGTGTCCTTGCTTATTGCATCCAATGCAAATAATGTCAGAGGAGCGATGTTTGTTCGGTCTAGATGCATACCTGTCAGAAGAATAATTTTTCTTCTGATGCCTGGAGGAGGAGCCGTCTCTCTTTCTTTGATTCCTCATCTTGAGGAACTTCTTGAACTCTCGAGTGATGAGGGAGAAATCCTCCTCCGACAACTCTGAGCTGGAGGAGCATGGCTCGGAGTCCTCCTCCTCATCCTTTTTCCTGGTACGGTATGAAACCGCACCCTTGCCTTTTCTGGAGTGACTGGCTTTTAGAGCCACAGTCTTTTCTTTGGCTGCCGCCTTCTCTGCTTCTTCTTCTGCTTTTCTGGTGTTCAGCTGAAGCTCATAGGACATCAGCTTCCCAAACAGAATTTGTGGATCAGTTTCCGCTAGTCTGCCAAACTCTCTGATGGCGCAGATCTTTGTGTCCCATTCCTTAGTAAGGGACCTAAGGAATTTATCATTGAGTTCACCATTAGTGAACACTCTTCCGTAGCCCTTGAGGGCGTTGACAATCTTGAGGAAGTTCTCGTAGGTGACTCCGATCTCTTCCTTAGGCCCTTGTCTGAAGGCCTCATATTTCTGGTTCAGGAGGGATCTCCGATCATCCCTGACTTCATCCGTGCCCTCCATTAGGATGATCAGGCACTGCCAGATCTCCTGTGCTGTCCTGCAGTTGCTGAAGTTTTGCATCATTGAGTCATCAACTGCGCTGACCAGAATGTTTCGTGCCTTCTTGTCAAGTCCCACTAGCACCATCTCGTCCTTGTCCATTTCAGAGAGTGTCTTCGGTACCTTCTTGGTGGGATCAATGGTGGAGGCCTTAGTGGGGACATAAGGTCCCTCCTCCACGATCATGAAGAGTCGAGGATCAACTGCTTCCATGTAGAACCTGATCCTTTCCTTCCAGATAGGAAAGTTGAGCCTGGTGCACACTGGGATCTTGCCGGAGAACTTGAGCCCGTCCATAGTAGATGTTTGCCACCTTCTTGACACTAGCGGCAGGATACAACTCAAGGTGTTAACCTTTTTGATGAGTAACCTGCCTTTGATACCACTTGAAAGTCCACCTAGTGTCAACTATTTTCACCTATGGGTGGGGGGAATAGGTGACGTGAAGCGTATTTGCGGAATTTAAGACGGTACCTGCACAATAAAAACAAACAGCGCAGCACACAGAATACACAGGCAATTTATAGTGGTTCCCCGACTTGGGTACATCCACTTTCCCCCTTCGACCTATCTCCCAACAAGGGACGACTCGGTCACTTCTCCAACAGGATTGAAATCCAATCCTTGCATTATCGGAAGGAACCCTTCCACACGTAGGAGTCAACACTCCCACAAACCGGGTTGCACCCAACCCTTACAACACGGAACAATCGTTCCTTTACAACAAAAGTAAAATAGAATGTACACGAGATACAAACTTCGTTTGGAGACTACGGTGTTTCTCTTCGTGCGACGACGTATTCGTGAAGTCAACGAAGAGTCTACAACCTTGGTCTCTCTTGGAAAGGATCTCCCCGGAACCGGCGGCGGCAAGACGATCGGCGGCTTGCTTCGGGATCGGCGGCTATGATGATGAGCGGCTGCTGAACTTAGAGATCCAATCTTCGTAGCGAAGCTAGCTTGGTCTTCCAACGGTCACACGAGGATCGGTCGTCTCAATCGATTCGGACGGGGAAGTTTTTCCCGATCAACAAATCGAGAGACAAGAGATCTCTGGATAGACACGTGAGACTCAAAGCTTGGCTAAGCTTCTGTCGTCGGAGATCGGGAAGAAACGCGATCAACAGCGGCGACCGACTAGCGCGAGCGGCGACGGCGGCGGCGGAGCAGTTTCGCGATATTAGGGTTTGATCGTGCTCGGCTTCTTTTCTGTGTCCGTCTACTGTTCAAAATACCCGTATATATACTGTAGATACTACTAATTTGACCGTTGTGGGACCCACAAGAAGAATCCCGAAATCCGGTTCAAAATAGTCCAGCGGCAGAATCCGGTCCAGCAGCTTCCAGAGAAATCGCTAAGTAAAAATCGGCGAGAATCGCAGGTGATTCTCGACGAATCGGCGAGAATCAGTTAGTGATTCTCGACGATTCGTCGAGAATCACTAGTGATTCTCGCCGAATCACTTGTTGATTCTCAACGAAAGTTACTTGGAATTCATGATCTGCTCAGCGATGGGTTCGGCGAGAATCACTAGTGATTCTCGCCGAATCTTACTTGGCACCGTTTTGAGGTAGCCGGAAAGAGTCGGCGAGAATCACTAATGATTCTCGACGATTCGGCGAGAATCATTAGTGATTCTCGCCGAATCGGCGAGAATCACTTGGTGATTCTCGTCGAATTATACTTAGACGAATTTTCGTCTTTCCTCCCAAGAGCTGCTCCTTGACCCATCCTTGCTCCTTGTCTTCTCTTGCATAAACACTACCCTGTACTTGAAAGTAAGTGCACTCCAATAGAGAGAGTACACGTAGGCCAACACACTGAACTGCTCAACGAGGGATTACGTCGTGCAGACCCGTGTATATTGACCTACTGCACCCTGACATTGGTGTGCACTTAGCGTGGAATAGCTGCAAGTACAACTTGAAAGATTTTATCAAATACATTGTCTATTGACCTTAGCTTGTCCAGGGGCTTCTTCAAATCAGGTACATTGTGGATACAATACCCAACACCTGCAATTACTTAACCTGGACAAGGTAACTCAAAATACATCAAATACATCTTGATGTATATCATTGAGTAGGTTGAGGCTTCTTCAAATCAGGTACATTTAATCCAATGTACCCAACAATCTCCCCCTATTTGGAGAAGTCTTAACCCTTAGTCAATGATATACACCATACATAACAAATTCACAGTATGATGTGAAGCAATATTAAATGACAGGGAAAATACATAAACATGTATAAACAAAACATGTATATACACATAGCTCAGAACAATTATTGAAATAGATGAACATATAACATTGTTCTTTAAAAATCCCACATTTACATTAATCAACAGTTTACATTGAGTTTACTACAAATGGTTACAACTTGTAAACTAAAGTAAATGTCTATCCTATTGCTGCTCTGGTTCTTTGATTACAATCCCCTTTCCAGATTGTATCTTTGCTTGTACTGGGGCTTCAGCATCTTCAGCAGCAGCACGCTTCTTTCCTTTAAGATCCTTCTTTTTCAAATCTTCAGGTTTGAATCTTCTGCCTTTCAAAGTAATGATAAGGCTTAGTAAAGTACTTGCTATGCTCCTGTGCATTAGGAGGTAGCTTTCCCGTCTTAGCCTTTCTTCTATACTGCACAATGGCCTGTTTCCTTGTCTCATGCTTCCTCCACTCCAATTCAGAATACCACTTGTTTCTATCCTGGATATTGTCCTTGACAGCCTTCCATGCAGTGAAAATGATATTCCTGGAGGTGGGGCTCCATTGTTCAAAATCAGGCCTAAGTTCAGCTTGCTCTCTGAATCTCTTCTTAGACAATTGAGTCTCTTGTTCTTTTAGCAAAGTTTCTTGTTCTTTCAGTATAGCCTCTGGCACTGGCTGAACTTCTTTCTCAATAATGACATTCTGAACTCCCTCAGGATGACTATACATTGACTGTATATCTTGATGTATCATATCAAAGTCTGGTGGAGGGTATATTACTTGAGCCACTTCAGCTTGCTCCCCTCCAAGATAAGCAGGATTAATCCCAGACTCTGCAACATTGTCATCATCACATAATGGAGGATATCCAAGGGTGGCTCTGAAGGAATTTGAAATCCACTTTGCATGATAAGAGCTGGCTTTGACTAACACCCTCTCCCCCTTTATGACTTCTCTTTCAATGTGATCTCTAAGATCATCTTTCTGAAATCTGATTTGTGCATTGAGGTAATTTACTCCATCTTTGTAGAAAGGTTTCAACCTTTGGAGCTTTTCAGTAATTAACTTCTGGGAATCCTGAAGTGCAGAAGTAACAGCAGTTATACCTTCTTGTAAGGCTTTATCAAATTCTGCCTTGGCTGTAGTCATGGTTGTAGTCTGACCAGTAACTATATTCTTCATTTCTGTTACTATTGCATTATGTGAAGCAGTAAGATTATCATTCATTCTCAGCTGGTTCTCCAGGACATAGCCTTGCTTCACTGCAATTTCATCCACTTGAGCTTTGATCTTTTCCTGATGAGTTGCTAGATAGACTACTGCATTTCCTCCCTTATGAATGTAGTCAGTCATCTCTTTCTTATTTAGATTCATTTCAAATCTGATTGACTTAATATCTTGTGCAATATCAAATTGTAATGACTTATGTCCTTCATCCACATATTTTTCCAGAGCTTGCCTTTGCTCATCAAGCTTAATTTGTAAAGCCACCATTAATGAACTGTAATCTGTAGATGGGGCTGTATGTGGTGCAGGCTGTGGTGCTATTGTTTGTAAAGCTTTCTTATATGTCTGGCTCCTCTTCTTTAAAACTTGAAATTTTCTCTTCTTGGCTCTTGCAGCCTCTTCATCTTCAGAAGCAGATGTGCTAGCAATATCAACCCTATCCTTAGGGCTTGAAGGTAAATCCTTGTTAGTCCTAGGAACCTGCTCAGCATCCTTTGGCACTTCTGGTTCTTTGCTTGCATTTTCTTCTATAATCTCCACATGCTCCGCCTCAATAATTACTGTCTCCCCCTCAGCAGCAGCACTTTCTTTCTCAAAGTCTGTTTGGAGAAGGTCAGGGAACAATTCTTCTAAGGTAAATTCCTGATGATGATGGGGTGGAGAATCTCTAATCTCATCAACCACTTGAGTAGTAACAGATGTGTCCTCTATGACAACATCTTGGAGTTGACTATGAATCTGAGGTTGCTGAGTAACATCAGACAATCTGTCAGTTATATCTTCATTTTCAATAGAGAAATCTAATTTGTTGATTTCAGTTATTACCTCAAGTATGGTTTGTGTAACTCTTTCACTTTCTAGAGGAGTAGGCTCTTCCATTAGTAGAGGCTCCCCTTGGATTGGATCCTAGTGAATTGGGCTAGCTTGTGGTAGCTCCCCCTGCCTCTGTACTTCTTCTTGTCCTGTTGGAGATTATCCAGCATTTCCAGTGTCTTCCTCATCAGGAGTAAAAATAACTTGCTCTTCAGAGCTGCTTGAGGATTCTTAAGCCACGGGGGCTGTCTTCTTCTTCTTCAGGGGTGTTTCCTTCTTAGGAGTTGGCATTTCCTTGGTCAAGACTCTATCCCACCTAGAGAAGATTCTCAAATCCATTCTCCTCATGTGGTTAATCTTAGTTCCGGCTGCTTGACTCATGACCTATGGTATACTACCAGCCAGGTAAAGACTTAGAATCCTACCCAAATTGGGCTTTTTCATACTTTCTTTTATCTTCTCAAACACAACCGCAGACCAATCAGTGTCTAGTTTGAAGATAATTCTTGTCATTAGACTAAACATATGAGCTGATATTCTATTATGCCCTCCAGGCTTGCTCAAGATAACCTTGCCAACAATTTCAGATAAGAATTTGCTTTGCATATTCATTCCCTTTCTGTTGAAAACAGATCCTATTTTCATGTTGGAGTCCAGTCCACACCATGTTAATGCTTCTCTTGTCTTAGAAGCAGAAACATCTTCTTCTTCCTTAGTTCTTGGCAGTTGTAGTACCTGAAAGATATGGTACCTAAACACCTAGAGGAGGGGGGGGGGGTGAATAGGTGACCTACACCTTTTTAAATCTTTGTTGGCAGCACAACAGTTATTCCACAGAATTCTACAGCTAACAGCAATTACAGTTAATTCACAGCACAGCACAGCACAGCAGACACACTAATTTATAGTGGTTCCCCAATCTTTGGGTACATCCACTTTCCCCCTTCGCCTATCTAGCAGTGTACTAGATTCTGCCAACCTTCTCCACTATCTCAGAACCCAACTAGGTTCCTACACCTCAGGCCCAAAGCCTTACACTCAGCCACCAAGGCCTACACTCAGCCACCCAGGCCTACACTCAGCCAATTAAGGCCTACACTCAGAGTTCTTCAACTCCTACACTCAGGCAACCAAGCCCTACCCTCAGCCTTTATAATATAGGCTTACAATTCTCTCAGATCCAATGGATCCTACAAGTTAAAATAGAAATACAATAGCTAACTCTACAACTCAGAAAATAAGAGAGAAGTTGAGAGTTTCTTGAAGAGTTCTTGGAAGAACTCAGTTAGATCCAAACTGACTTAGCTTCCTTCAAAGCTTCTTGATTTAGAACTGAATTAGTCTGAATCTTCTGCAGTTGATCCTTGACCTCTGCTTCTTGAGATCCAGATGAATCTGAATCCTTCTTCTCAGCCTTAGTTCCAAAGACTGAATTCTTGATTGGAGCTCTCTCTCTCCAACTTCTTAGATCTGCAGTTGAACTGACAGATCTTCTTGTGTTGATCCTTTGTGTATCACTTTTCTGATGATCTGATCAACCACTTTAATTATTCTCACTACTTGAAAGAACAACTTGTAATTCTTACATCAACAACAAAACTTCTGTAAACTGTGAGTGCCTATTTATAGGCTTCCTTCATGGTAACCGCCTGGTCCGGTTCATAACAGACTTCTGACTTCTCTGACAGTTGCTGTAGACCGGCTGGATCGGCAACTGTCATGTCAACCAGTCACTTCTTGAAATTCTCTAACTGTCAGATAGTGTCGAGACTTTCTGTTCTTAAGTGTCGACACTTATAGACTAAGTGTCGACACATGCTGTGTAAGTGTCGACACAAGTCTACAAGGTGTCGACACAATTCCTTGTATGTCTCGACACTGATTCTTCTGCATGTGTCGACACTGAAATTGAGTGTCGACACAAGTACTTGTTCTTCATTCTTTAACTGTATTCTTCTAAGTGTCGACACATCTTCTTTGTGTCGACACATCTTCATGTGTTGAAACTGTCAAGTGTCGACACTACTTCTTGGTGTCGACACAAGTCTTCAATTTTGTTTCCTCAGCTGAGTGTCGACACATTCCCTTAGTGTCGACACTTGTACTTAGAATATTTTGTAAACTTTTCTGTTCTTTGCTAAGTGTCGACACAGCTCCTTGTGTCGACACTTTCTTCAAGTGTAGAGTCTTCAACTAAGTGTCGACACATTGTGCTGGGTGTCGACACTTTCTTCAAGTGTAGAGTCTTCAACTAAGTGTCGACACATTGTGCTGGGTGTCGACACTTTCTTCAAGTGTTGACTCTTCTGGTTGTGTGTCGACACATTGTGCTGAGTGTCGACACATACTTCAAGTGTTGACTCCTTTGAGTGTGTGTCAACACATTGTGCTGAGTGTCGACACATTCTTCATATGTTGACTCTGCTGATTGAGTGTCGACACATTGTGTTGAGTGTCGACACTTGTCCTTAGTCTCTGCAGAATTTTGCTGAGTGTCGACACAACTCCAAGTGTCGACACTTTCTGGTGTAGACACAGCTCTTCTGGGTGTCGACACTTCTGCTAAGTGTCGACACAGCTTTTCTGCATACTTCTTCACTGAGTGTCGACACAGCTCCAAGTGTCGACACTTTGTGTCTGGTGTCGACTCTTTATCCCAGGTGTCGACACAATGACTCCAAGTGTCGACACTGCTTGTCTGGGTGTCGACACAAGCTTTCTCAAGTGTCGACACTTTCCCTCTGGGTGTCGACACATGGACTTAGAAACTTTTAGCTTCAATCCAGTGTATACCTAACCTGCACAAGTAACTCAAACAAACATCAAATACATTATGATGTATATCATTGAGTTAGGTGAGGCTTCTTCAAATCAGGTACATTTGACCAATGTACCCAACAGTACCTTTCTCAGACTCTTAGGAGAGAACTTCACCTTGGCCCCATGAACTCTTGACTTAATCTTAAGTCCTGATTCATCTAGTGATGCTGCATTCAGAAACTCCAGGACCTCCTTCTTCCAGATCTTGCTTGGTTCTGAAACAAGAAATTCTAACCCAGTCTCAGCTATTAGGGTTATCACGCCTTTGATATCGGGTTCCGCGTCATCAAATGTGTGGCGCACGAGTTCATATCCTTCATTCACATTCTCTTCTAGCTTGGGCGCCATTAGGGTTTGAAGAAATTTGAATTAGAGAAGAGAGATGTCGACACACAAGTTTGGTCTCGAAACTTTGGTGAGCGTGTCGACAGACAATGGCAAAAATATATTTATACCTTTCTAGAATCGAAGATGAAAGGGCGCGTCAAAATACTCAAATTGTGTCGACACTGTTGATAAGTGTCGACACAGACTTATAATGTCTCGACAACTATGTGTCGACACAAAAAACTCTGTGTGTCGACATCTTTTTACTTAGCTAATTTTGAAAACTTATTTTAAGTTTATCATCCCTAATTCAATTTTGAATTTATTGAATTTGGTTTCATCTAATGGCTTAGTATACATGTCAGCTAGTTGATTATCTGTATTAATATACTCTAGTGAAATATCTCCTTTTTCCACATGTTCTCTTAGAAAATGGTATTTTATTTCTATGTGCTTAGTCCTACTATGGGAGACAGGATTGTTTGCAATAGAAATAGCACTAGTAGAATCACAAAATAGAGGTGTTCTACTTACTTGTATACCATAGTCTTCTAGCTGATGTTGAATCCATAGAAGTTGAGCACATCAACTTCCTGCAGCAACATACTCTGATTCTGCTGTGGAGATAGCCACACTTGTTTGTTTCTTGCTACTCCATGAAATCAGACTTCCACCTACGAATTGACAGGTACCAGTTGTACTTTTCCTATCTTCCTTGCAGCCTACAAAATCTACATCTGAATAACCTGTCAGTTCAAAGTCTCCATTCCTAGGGTACCAAAGGCCTAGATAAGGAGTGCCCTTAAGATATCTCAGAATTCTTTTGACTGCTGTCAAGTGAGATTATTTAGGGCAAGCTTGGTACCTAGCACAGACACATGTAGCATACATGATATCTGGTCTACTAGCAGTCAAATACAATAGGGAGCCAACTATACCTCTATACAAAGTCTCATCTACAGGTTTCCCTGCATCATCTTTGCTAAGAGACATACTTGACCCCATAGGAGTTTTCATGGTACTGGATGATTCCATACCATACTTCCTTATCAACTCTAGAGTGAACTTAGACTGGCATATGGATAAACCATTCTCAGTCTGTCTAACTTGGAGACCCAAGAAGAACTTAAGTTCCCCCATACTTCTCATTTCAAATTGTCCTTGCATTAGTTTTGCAAACTTTTTGCAAAGACTACTTTCAGTAGACCCAAATATGATGTCATCTACATATATTTAGACTAGTATGATCTTGCCTCTGGATTCCCTAAGGAATAGAGTCTTGTCTATTTTCCCCTTATGAATTTATTCTCAATGAGGAAACTAGACAGGGTTTCATACCAAGACCTAGGGGCTTGTTTTAACTCATACAAAGCCTTCCTAAGTCTATAGACATAATTAGGTTTAGTAGAATCAACAAAACCTAATGGCTGTTCCACATAGACTTCTTCTTTTAGATTTCCATTCAGAAAGGCTGACTTAACATCCATTTGGTATACTTTAAACCCTTGATAGGTTGCATAGGCCAAGAACATCCTTATTGCCTCCAGTCTGGCTACTAGAGCAAAGGTTTGATCAAAGTCAGTACCTTCTTCCTGCCTATATCGCTTAGCAACCAGTCTTACTTTGTTCTTTATAATCACTCCATGTTCATACATCTTGTTCCTGAAGATCCACTTAGTTCCAATTATGTTATGGTCTTTTGGTTTAGGAACAAGCTCCCAGACTTTGCATCTTTTGAACTTGTTCAGCTCCTCTTGCATAGCCTCAATCCAATGAGGGTCTAGGATGGCTTCTTCAAACTTCTTTGGCTCTACCTGGGATAGAAAACTGGAGTAGAGTACTGAGCTTAGATTTCTGCTCCTTGTTTGTACCCCTTGTCTTAGATCACCAATAATTTGATTGGCTTGATGATATTTTAGATGTCTATTTGCTGGAGGTAGCCTGTCTTCAGGTTGTACTCCTTCAGCTTCTTCAACTAGCTGCACTCCTTGGTCTTCTTCTGCATCAGGTACATCTAGTACTCCCCCTGGACAACAGCCACTATCATCCACTTGCTGTCTTGCAGTAGAACCTTCTTCAATAGTAAGCTTGTCCATCTTCTCAATCACACCTGTGGAGCTACAAATACTTCTAGACAATTCATTGTTAATGAGTCTAGCTTCATCAAATACTACATGTACTGATTCTTCTACAACTTGAGTAGTCAAATTGTAGACCCTATAAGCCTTACTGTTGTTCCTGTACCCAACAAAGATCCCCTCTTGGGATTTGACAGCAAACTTGGTTAAGTAAGACTTACCATTGTTAAGTATATAACATTTACAATCAAAGATCCTGAAATAGGATAGGTTTGGTTTTCTGCCTTTCACAATCTCATAGGGGGTCTTATTGTGACTTTTGGTGATAGTAGCCCTATTAATTACATGGCATGCAGTGTTTACTGCCTCAGCCCAGAAATATTCTGGGAGAGATGTGTCACTTAATAGGGTTCTACCAGCCTCTATCAAGGTTCTATTTTTTCTCTCAGCAATGCCATTTTGCTGAGGTGTTCTTGGCGAAGAAAATTCCTGAAATATCCCAAATTCTTCACATAGCTTTGTCATACTGTCAGACTGCAATTCAGTACCATGGTCACTTCTCATTTTGACCACTGTACTGTCTAACTCATTCTAAATTTGTTTGACAAAACTATAAAAGATACTAGGAGTTTCAGATTTCCGTCTAAGGAAGAACACCCAAGAAAACCCTGAGTAGTCATCTACAACTACAAATGTGTAAGTTTTCAATGCTATTAAAGGTGGATCTAGTATGCTTGCCCTTTTGACAAGCAGAGCATATTCCATCTTTAATACACTTAACCTGAGGACCATTCCTCACTAACTCTTTGCTATAGAGTTGGTAATTGTCTTGTAGTTAAGATGGGCTAGCCTCTTGTGCCATTTGACACAATAAGAGACTTTCACATCAGCTACAAGACACACAGGAGAAACATTGTTCTCACACATAATGTCTAGACAATAGACATTTCTCTTCCTATAACCAGTTAGAATGATCTCTTGATCATTTGATCTCCTGATATGATAACCATCTTTGACAAATGAGATGTCATATCCTAAATCACTCCGCTGACTTATACTAATAAGGTTGTGTTTCAAACCTTTAACATAAGCCACTTGAGTAATTGTTATAAGGTTGCTAGAAATGTTACCAAAACCTTTGATGATTCCTTTTTCAGAACCACCAATGGTGACTTTAGGACCATCCTTGATTGGTGTGTAGTCCTTTAGCAATCCCCTAGTTCCAGTCATGTGCCTGGAACATCCACTGTCCAAGTACCATATTGGGACATGGTCACTTGGACTCACCTGCAAAACAGATTGGTTAACCTTAGAACCCAAAGAATTCTTGTGTCCTTGGTGCTGGTTAGTTTTCCTCTTAACAAAACTACCTGTAGCTTTTTTAGCAGGCAGATTGCTACTCACCTTGGCACTTGAATTGTGCCAACAGTCTATGGCAAAGTGGCCTACCTTGCCACAACACCAGCACTCAAATCTGTTGTACCTTTGCTTAGGTACAACCCTAGCTGTTTTATCTACAGCAGGCTTGTTGAGTATTTGGGCTTTGCCCTTAGACTTGGACTGAATAATCCTGGCAAGTTTAGTAAACCCCAATCCAGTTTTACCTTTTTGAGAAATGAACTCATCTATCAAAGGTAGAACAGACTTTGGTTTAGAAAACCTTTCTACTATATCTCTCTCTTTCTGAAGACTAATCTCCAGATTTCTGATTTGATCATTTTTAAATGTTATAGTCCCCATCTGAATAACAGTTATGTGCTTCAGTCTGACTATTTCATTTAATTTCTGATCAATCAACTTATCAAACTCTGTTGCAGTAACTTTAAGACTGGCAATCTCCTTAGCCTGACTCTTGGTCAAGGATTTGCTTTTCTTCAAAGCTTGAAACACTACTCTATATTCATCAATCAATTGATGAATATCTCCTTCAGATTCAGATCCACTCTCATCACTTGATGCTGATGAATCTGATTTTGATCCAGTACTAGAAAATGAACTAACAGAACTATTTTGTACCTGACTTGGTGCAGGCTGCTCCTGGATTTTATCTCCTTATGATAAGGCCATCAGTCCCTGGAACTGATTGTCCTCTTGCTCATATATTGAGTTCATTAATTGGATGAACTCATCTTCTTCTTCTTCAGCAAACAGTCCAATGTAAGCTTCAGCTTCTGAATCAGTTTCTGAAGAAGACATATCTGACAGACTTTTGTCCTTCTTAGCAACAAAGGACCTTTCCTTTTTGCCCTTGATTTGAGTCTTCTTCTTATCAGTTGACTCTTTCCTCTTCTTTGGATAGTCAGCAATAACATGTCCTTGTCTGTTACAACAATAACAAACTATCTTTGAAGATGTAGTTCTACTTGACTTGGGCTTTCACCTGTCATTCTTTGATGACTTCTGTGAAGTGGATGGCTTAGACCTCCACTGTTTCTTCTTTAGAAACTTCTGAAAATGTCTTGTGAAAGCTGCAAAGTCCTCATCACTCTCACTGTTTTCAGAATTCTTACTTTCTGACTCATCTGTCTCAGTCTCAGCAACTTTTGGGGGTGGAGATGGAGACTTACTTTTATATTTCTTGGTGGCTTCTGTCTTGAATGCCACAGCTCTTTCTTTATGCTCAATTCTTGTAGTCTTCTCTTCCTCTTTCCTAACCATTAGCTGCATTTCATAGGATAACATCTTTCCAAACAATGTTGGAGGAGGAATATCTGCTAACTTGGCCATTTCCCTTATGGCACAAATCTTAGTATCCCAGTCTTTAGTTAGGTATCTCAAGAATATATCATTCAGCTCATAGTTGCTGAATTCTCTTCCATAAGACATCAACTCATTGACAATCCTATAGAATTTCTTGTAGCATTCTGTTATACTATCAGTCCTGCCTTGTCTGAAACTTTCATACTCCTGATTTAGTAAAGACTTTCTGTCCTGTCTAACTTCTTCAGAGCCCTCCATTTACACTATCAGTGTGTCCCACATTTCCTTTAATGTTTTACAGTGAATCAAGTTCTGAAATGTGGCATCATCTATTGCACTCACAATAATATTCTGGGCCCTCTTGTCCATAGTGGCCAGAATAATCTCATCTTTAGTCATCTCTGAAAAGTTCTTAGGAGTTCTCTGATTTGCATCCAGGACTGATACTTTCATAGGCACATATGGCCCTTCTTTGACTGTGATATAGATTCTAGGGTCAGAGGCTTCCATAAATAGTCTAACCCTTTCTTTCCAGATGCCAAAAATATCCTTTCTACAAATTGGCAACTTCATGGATCCAAGTTCTTTGTGATTCTCTGTTGAACCCATTTTCTTGATTTTCTTGATTCTGCACTTGATTATACTGAATCTGCCAACAGGATCTTTTACTCAGACAGTTATGTCCTTTTTGAGGAACCTCGCTTTGATACCACTTGAATGAAATTGTACCTTAGCACCTAGAGGGGGGGGGGGGTGAATAGGTGACTTTAATCTTTTTAAATTTTTAGGCAGATTTAATCACAGCAGGCTGAATTAATCACAGCATTCACAGATCTTTACGCAGCATTCACAGAATTAGTCACACACACAGAGTACACACAATTTTATAGTGGTTCCCCAAGGTCTGGGTACATCCACTTTCCCCCATCGCCTATCTAGTAGTGTACTAGATTCGGCCAAACTTCTCCATTATTCCTCAGATCCTCAGATCTTATACTCAGAACCCCAAATAGGTTCCTACAGCTCAGAGTGATCCCACTCCTACAACTCAGGCACACAGCCCTACCACTCAGCCTTCACAAAGACCTACACTCAGCCATAAGGCCTACACTTAGAGAAATAAAACTCCTACACTCAGGCACACAGGCCCTACCACTCAGCCTTTATAATTTCAGGCTTACAACTCAGATCCCTAAGGATCCTACAAGATATTAAAAATACAATGTATATACCTACAACTCAGAATAAGAGAGAAGAGTTGACAGGTTTCTTGATGAGTTCTTGGAAGAACTTTGCTGAGATCAACCTCCCTTGGCTTCCTTCAAAGCTTCTTGAATTTTGAACACAATAGGGTTGAGTCTCAATACAGCTGATCTTCAATCACTGCTAACTTAAGAATCAGAACTCAGTCTGAAACATTTCTTCACAGTTTGGTTCAACAACTGTCTTCTTGGAAGGAGCTCTCTCTCCAACTTCTTAGATCTTCACTTGAAGGTCTTCTTCTAGTTGTGTTGTACTTCAATGATTCATTGATCAATCTCTGATTGCTGACAGAATAACCCTTCATATAGGCTTTCTTCATGGTGACCGGCTGATCCAGTTTCTAACGACTTTCTGACAGCTCTGACAGTTGCAGTAGACCGGCTGGAATGGAAGCTGTCATGTCATCCAGTCACTTCTTGAATTTTCTGTAACTATCTGAAAGTGTCGAGACAGTCTGTCTTTAAGTGTCGACACTGATAGACTAAGTGTCGACACAAGTAGACTAAGTGTCGACACTAGCTCTCATGGTGTCGACACAACTCCTTGTGTTATAGAATCTGCTTCTCGACACTGCTTCTTCATCATGTGTCGACAATGATATTGTGTGTCGACAGAAGTCCTTCTTCTTTGGTATTTAGTTGATTTCTTGTAAGTGTCGACACAACTCCTTTGTGTCGACACATCTTCTTGTGTTGAACTTATTAAGTGTCGACACATCTTCTTGGTGTCGACACATGCCTTCAGTGTTGATACTTTTGCTGAGTGTCGACACATCTCCTTTGTGTCGACACTTGTACTTAGACTTCAATGAAATTTGCTGAGTGTCGACACAGCCTCCTAGTGTCGACACTTTCTTCATGTGTTGAGACTTTTGTCGTGTGTCGACACATTCTTCATTATGTCGACACAATCTTCTTGTGTTGAAACTTTGGCTGAGTGTCGACACATCTCCTTTGTGTCGACACTTGTACTTAAACTTTGTTGAATTTTTGCTGAGTGTCGACACAGCCTCCAAGTGTCGACACTTTTGATGTTGACAAAGTTCTGCGAGGTGTCGACACTGCTTCTAAGTGTCGACACAGCTTCTCTGGACATTTCTTCATCGAGTGTCGACACAGCCTGTATGTGTCGACACTTTCCTTCTGGTGTCGACTCTGCATTCCTTGTGTCGACACAATTACTCCAAGTGTCGACACTGCTTCTCTAGGGTGTCGACACAAGTATTCTTAAGTGTCGACACTTTCCTTCTGGGTGTCGACACATGGACTTAGAATCTTTTAAGCTTTCCCTGCAATTACTTAACCTGCACAAGGTAACTCAAAATACATCAAATACATCTTGATGTATATCATTGAGTAGGGTGAGGCTTCTTCAAATAAGGTACATTTAATCCAATGTACCCAACAGGGTTGGATTAAACCTAATCTAAACATGTCCAAAGGAGATGATATTTTTACCAGAGCCCTAACATGCTCTCTAAGATCACCCACCAAAATTTGGGGGGATTTTGAGGTGTTTATGACACCTAAATAATTTATAATTGGTTTATAAAATATTCAGAAAAACTATTGAAAAATGCTTTTCCAAAAATTCTTATTTTTTGACAGTCTAAGGGGAAGGCTATGAGAAGCCTATGTTCAAAATTTCAAAGCATTTGGATGAGTGGTTTGGTGTGGGCACTAATTCTAATGTCTGGTCATGCCTATGTATATTTTGCACCAAAATGAGTGTTGTAGTCACACCATGATTCCAAACTGAGTGAAATCAATTTTAAATTATACTAGACATCAAGGGCTACATTTGACATGGTGACCACTTTTACCGTAGAGGCATCGAAGTATTTTTAATAATTAAAACCATATACTGTTAATAATTTCCAGGAAATCAATTAATATTATTATAATACTTGATCAAAACGGACGACATCCGCTCATCCTCAACCTCCAGCTAAGGGTCGAGATGGGCCCGACCAGGAGCCTCTTCCAGCCAACTTTCTGGCCACCCAGACCACCTCCCTGGCCGGCCACCACCACCACCACCTCCGTTGAGGTGGTGGCTAGCGTTTGGCGGCGCCCATGCCGCCGGAGGCGGCGGTTTCCGGCAAACTCAACACCACCATTTTCCCTGAAAATCTGAAATTACAAGCTCCCAATCAGGCTCAATTGAGCCCGATTTCTCAACCTAAACAAGTCTAGATATAGTACGCATAGAGAGGAGAAGGATTGGACCTTGCCAGCGGCCTGAAGTCGGGAAGATCACCGGGAAGCCATTTCGGAAAGTTGCGTCGCTCGGCTTCTGCAACTGCAAGGTGGGGAGGCTCGGTTTCTTCAGGTAAGGATTGTGAAAGCCTCCTCTCAACTCACTGGTGGTGTTTAAAGCTTCAGATGGGGAGAGGAGGGGCTGGATTATTAATGTCCTTCAAAGCCATTAATGTCTAGGCTCGGCCATGGAGGAGGGGGGGGGGAGGGTTGAACCAAGTCTGACGGCCAGGGGAAACAGCTGTAAACTTTTCCCCTTCCCTGAGAAATTGAATTTAGCCATTAAATGTGGCTATTGGCGAACCGTTTCCTTCCCTCTCCTTCCTCATTTCTCTCTCCTCCTCACGGCGATTCTGCCAAGAACCTCCGTGTCACGCCTGGTGACAAGGCTGTGACACGGGCGTATATCATCCAACACGGGCGTGTCGGGTGGGCGTGTTCCCTTCTATTAGATGAAATGAGCTGAGCTCGATGAAATGAGCTCGACGAAATGAGCTCGACGATCGTCGGGCTGACAACACGCCTAGCGACACGGGCATGTCAGGGGCTTGTTCCCCCCTGTTCTACGAAATGAAATCGACGAGCGTCTAGAAGAGCGCGACAATATGAGATCGACGATCGTCGGGCTGATGACACGCCTGGTGACACGGGCGTGTCGGGGGCGTGTTCCCCCATGTTCTACAAAATGAACTCGACGATCGTCGAACTGAGCTCGATGAAATGAGCTCGACGATCGTCGGGCTGACGACATGCCTGGTGACATGCGCATGTCGGGGGCGTGTTCCCCCTATTCTACGAAATGAACTCGACGATCGTCGATCTGAGCTCGACGATTGTCGGGCTGATGACACGCCTGGCGACACGGGCGTGTCTTGGCCGACATGGGCGTATCGGACCGGGAAGAGTTGTTTTCAGGGAATCTGTGTGGCTGTTTATTTCTTCCTAGAGGATCTGACGGTTCAGATGTCCCCTTGCTGATATAAGGCTGAGATATATACAAACCAAGGTGATTTTCACCTTGGCCTTCTTCACTTGGTCCCTTGGGCTTCTTAGGGTTTTGACATGACCGAAACCACTCTTGGGGGTCTAGTCGGAAATGGGATGTTACAGGTTGAGAGTCTAGTCATTGTGTTATCTTAACGAGCATTTGGTTGATCACTTGGAATTGCTGAGCACTCTCTCGGCGCGATTGCTCGAAGGCCTCCCAAAGAGGATCATCTCTAGGACTTGGAGCAAAGTTCCCGGCTGGCTGATGGTCTGACATGGCTAACTGTAGATGTTCACTGTCTGTTCGGATCTAAAGGTCGTGTGTTAATTGTTGATGCGCGAAAACGGCACCGCCTAGTTAATACGGAGGGAGTGTTCAATCTCACAGTCTAGGAGAGGAAGAGGATGAAGGTTGTGGGGAATGAGGAAGCTTCTGAGTGGTCCAGAGTGGAGCAAGCGCTTGTCAAAGGAGTTGCGGGGATAGAATAGAGGTTTGCTGAGAGCAGCCGGGAAGGCTGATCAGAAGAGGAGGTTGATCAGGAGCTGTCGAGCAGACGGTTACTTGGACGGTTGTGCTTGCATTTTGCTGTCGAGAGGTTGCTGAGCTGATCTAAGAAGAAGAGGAGAGAGGGCCGCTAGCAGCGGCAATAGCAGAATTCGCCTGCCACGGTTTAAATGCCTCTCTTGCGACGGGATTTCCTTTGATTAATGTTGAGAGTTATGGCTTGCTAGTACACCTTTATAAGAAAGCAATAAAGGGGTACAAAAAGGAAGCTGACGGCTAAAGAAAGAGTGCCAGAAGAGGCCGCGCGGACTGAAGAGTCAGGTCGGCATGGCCGCGCGACTAAGGGAAGAAACAGAGGCTGCACAGTCTGACAACTGAAGTCGACAGGCCGCGCATTGTTACAGAAAGAAGGAAGGAGGATTGGGAAACGGAGTCTACAGAAGGTGATCACTCGAGTGGTTGTGGGCTGCCTTCGAGCGTGAGTACCTTGGGGTCTCTCAAACCGAAGCCTCCTCAATGAGAGGAATGGGGGTCTATTTATAGGCCCGAGGAGGTAATGGCTTGCGGTGATGTTACCCCCGATAAGATGGTAACTTGAGTGAGAAGAAGACGGAGTCCGCCAAATCCGCAACAGGCTGCGCGGACTGTAGCTTGCTTCTAGAGCTGGTGCTGCTGATGGAGAACTGGGAGACTTAGTGGCGGACAGCGATGCAGGTCCGCGGAGTCCGCCACTGCTGAGCTGAGATTGTCTGCCTGCTGCTGGGGTGGCGGATGCTAGAGTCTAAGTGGTGCACTGCGAGGGGAATCCACAGAGTCCGCTGCTATTGATCTGAACGAGCGCTAAGGGTGTGCGAGCTGAGGAATGCCGGCTGAGTCCGCAATGAGGTTATGCTATCTGGGACTCCATTGAAGATGTTATGCTGCCTGGCGGACTGCGGGGAGAATACGCGGAGTCCGCCTCTATTGATCGAGCCTGCGCCAAGCCTACAGGCTGAGGAGAAGTTAACCTTGCTGCATAGCGAGTCCACGGAGTCTGCTGAGTCCGCGCCTGCTGCTAAGCTGACTCCGCTTATGTTGGAATGGAGAGCCTTGTTGTTGAAGCTGTTGGGGTTCACCAGTGAGGGCGGAATGGAAATCTTGATCGCATTTCGAGTCCGCCGAGCTCGTGAGGAACTGGGTATTGCTGCTGAACTTCGCGGGTAGCCGGAGAGCGAGTGTCTGCGCTCTGCAGGCGGACCGAAGGAGTTGGCTGCCCATACTGCTGGTGGCCAAGGGCTGAGTGACCTGCCGTACTGACGAGGCAGGCCACGCATGTTGGCGAGGAAGTTGAGGTAGCTGGCTGGCAGCCTGGCGGCAGGTCGCCATCTTGTTTGGCAGTTTGCGCGGTCTGGTATTCTTGCAGAGCGACCTGCAGGAGAGGGCTGGAAGAGCGGCTAGTTCCTGTAAAGGACGCGACCTATTGCTGGCCTGGGTAGACTGGGAACTGTGTCCGGCAAAGAGAGGCCTGCACAGACAATCTTGAGGTTAAGCTGAAAAAGGGCGCGGCCTACAGAGGCGGGCTGCGGAAGCAGTCTGCGGCCCCTGCCGACCAAGGGAAGGCACGCGGCCTCGTCAGTCAGACCGCTGAGACCGCCCAAGTCGTGTGGCCTGAGCGGACAGAGAATTCTGTCCGCCTACACTAAGGCATCGCGACCTCCAGGAGGAACCCGGGGCAGGCCGCGACGAGCGAGATGGCTACCTTGGGAAGGATCGCCGATTTCGGGGTTAATAGTAGAGTGTTCTGACCTCTATAAATAGGGGGAGATTGTTGGGTATTGTATCCACAATAATCTAGATTTGCTGAAGTCACCCTTGAACTAAGATGAATTAAGTTGTATTTGATGTATTGTTTGAGTTGTGTGTTTGCAGGACTAAATTGCCAAGTGTAGACCAATGTCAGTTTACAATGGGTCACCAAACACAGGAACATAAAATGTAATCTCTCATTGTGTGATCCATGGTGTTGACTCATGTGTAGCCTCTCTATTGGGATACACTTCATTTTCAAGCAATAGGATTGATTGGAGAATGCGTGTTGCTGATTTTATTGAAGAAAGTAAAATCCTCATGAAGGAAAATATTCCAAGTGTTTCACTCGAGTAGAAGTTTAAGTACTCGAGTTGAACCCTTAGTAAATTCTCGAGTATGTCTGTTTGAATTCGATTAAGGGAAATGGTTCTCGAGTAGTCTGAACATAGCTCTCGAGTGGCAAAGTCCATTACTCGAGTAGACTTCTTCTATTTCTCGAGTTAATAGTTTTTCCTCTCAGAAAATAGTCTAAGTACTTTACTTGAGTAGTCAAGTCCACCACTCGAGTAGTTGAACCAGTTGTCTCGAGTTACAGAAGTAATGTTCTCGTAATGAATTTATCCCACTCGAGTAGTTAAGTTCCGATACTCAAGTAGTCTTTCTACTTCTCGAGTAGTCTAGATCCAATACTCGAGTAATCGATTCTTATCTTCTAGAAATTTTTCTAAGTCCTTTTCTCGAATAGTTTACTTCGACCTCTCGAGTAATATTTCTGGCACTCGAGTAATCTTCAGTTCACTCGAGTGATTATTGTTTTCATTCTGAATCCCTTGAAGAACTTCTTCTCAAGTAGTCTATTACTATGTACTCGAGAACCTGAAGTAGTACTCGAGTAACTTCTTCTTCACTCGAGTAATGAAGATAATTTTTTCAGAAAATTGGCTAACTCCAGAACCGACTGGATTTTCAAATGACGCGACGTGATTGGTCCACGTGGACGTTATTAATGCTAATTATGCCCGTTAGGGAGATCTTATAAAAGATCTTGTCATTTTGACTAACCCTAAGCGTGTTAACGAAGCATTCTAAGAATTCTGAATCAGCCAATTTCTCTTTCCTAAATCGGACGCCCCCGTCGCTCATCTTCCTCATCGCCAAGTTCTATCGATCCAGGATGATTCAGAAAGGTTGACTTGCAGATCAAGATACACTTCCATCTTCAGATCTTCTCTTTGATCTTATGAGTCAAAGAAGTTTCAGATCCAGATCTAGCCGAGCAACTTCTTCAATAATTTTTGATAAAGCCACAAAGTTCAAGAAGAAGACCTTGGCTGAAATCTCCAGATCTGAGAATGATATATTGTTTGTATTTCATTTTATTAATTTATTCTTATAGGAGATTACTCTCTGAGTGTAGGAGCTTTGTTCTCCGAGTTGTCGAAAGTTTTGATCTTCCCAGTGTAGATCCGTGTTGTGGATTGAGTTGTAGGAACTTTGTTCCGAGGCATAGGATTGATTTCAATCCGAGATAATGGAGTAGCCGAGTCTAGTGCTTTGCTAGATCGGTGAGTGGAAAGTGGATGTACTCAAGGTTGGGGAACCACTATAAATCTTTTGTCGTCTGTGGATGTTTGGTAGATTTTTGTGCATAGATCACTAATTTTTTATTCCGCAAAAAGACGAACAACTCACCTATTCACCCCCCTCAAGGTGATTTAGGTAGACAACTGAACACTTTCAATTATGATCCTATGGAAACACACTTTGACTCACTCCAAGTCGATATCCATAGGGTTGGGTGCAGTTCAGCTATTTCTTGTACTCAAATCATCCGGCTCGAAAGCCACGATGCATTTCAACATCCCCCTTCCCCTTTGTATGATTCATAACCCCGTTATGATCCTAGTCTAGAGCTTAAGGATGCCAAAGCTTGGCTATACAGGTTCTCAACTCAACACATTGGCCCCCAAAGTCTTTAAGAGACATACCTCACCAAATGGCCCCCAGGACCCCACGAGACAGGCCTCACAAAATATTGGCCACCAAGTCTCAACGAGACAGGCCTCACAAATAATACTGCTCATTAGGAGCAACCATCAGCGGTAGCACTACCGCCATGCAGTAGGGGACAGACTATTTGTAACATCCTGTTTCGCGCTAGACCCCTCACACGTTTTTTGTGTCAAGGGAGTTGACTCGGGCTAGGTGTGCGCAAGACTCAGCAAGCAAAATTTGTCAGATATAATCACGGATATCCGACGAATTCGTCGAGTATGGCTTGTGATTTGAGACCAATGCCATTTGTTGTATATCGTCATAAATATCTGACGAATTCGTCGAGTATATGGACTTAGAATATTTTCTGATCATGGGATGTTGAGTGCACTCAACACGGCGTTGAGTGCACTAAAAGTTATTCTAGGAACTATGGTTGAGGTGTTGAGTGGACTCGACACCACTCAATGCCATTGGACTTGAATATTTCTTGAAACTGCTGGCGTCGAGTGCTTCAAGTGCACTCGAATCCATTCGACGAATTAGGCAGAGTCATTTAGTGGACTCGACACCACTCAACTCCATTTAAATTAGAAAAATATCTGGGATGATTGGCGTCGAGTTCGTTAAGTGTACTCGATGCTCTAAGCTGAAAGGAGTCAGGTGCATTTAGTGCACTCGACGCCACTCAACACTTTTACTTAGAATTTTACTGATAACTTTGGCGTCGAGTGTGTTGAGTGCACTCAGTGCCACCCGACAATTTGTCGTGTAAAGAAGGTATACTCGACGATTTTAACTTTGGAAGTGTTGTACATATACATGGCATTGACTGGTCATGACGAATCTCGACGATTCATCGTGTAAGTCTATGATACATGATAATTCATCGAGTAAGGGTTGCTTACATGATGACTTGGACTCAGAAAATTTTCGGACACTATTTTCAGATTCCTGTACATGGTCTGAACTAGAATTTTAGGAATTCGCAAAAATGATTGGACGCGTCCTTTCAATATGATACATTTATATCAATAATAAGAGGCCTAATAATGGGGTGGCACGTGACAGACAGTTTAACCATAATTCCTATTATAAAAGAGACTTTCAGAAAAACCTAGCCGTCACTTTATTATTCCGTCAAGCCTTACTATTAAACCCGACAAAGAGGAAGGAGAGAGGGGCCGATCTACCTCACCGGGAAGAAAACGCCAACATGGGAGAAGATGGCGCCGAGAAGGATAATGAGATCCATGGTCGGAACCGTCGAAAACAAAGTGTGCTTCCTAACCTCTCCCTTGGTGATAGATCTATAGTTATCCTCTAGGAGAGATGTCAACTCAAAGTAGTTTGACATGCGAGATGAAGATTTCCTAGGAAGGGACCATGCTAGGGCCTTACCCTAGAGATTAATTATCTTCAACCGCTCCTCTCTTCAATGTGAAGATGGTGGACTTGGCTTCATGAACAAGAATGGTCTATTGAGAGTGAATAAGGGAGGAGGAAATTCTTTACATAACTTTGAATAAATGTATAAAACAAGAAGATGAACCTATGTCGTTCATCTTACCTTAAGATGCGTGCAAAATCTATTTTTTGTGCGCAGCGAACTTCAAGGCCATTTTCGGGTATGCAACGTCCAGATCTGGGCTTTTGACTAATCATGAAATTTGTAGCCCTTGGAAATACATTTCCTATGGATTTCTATCCGTTTTCAATGGAGTTCTATAGCCTCGGCAAAGTCCAATCGAACTTTTGGGACTAAAATGTTATACGTGCAAAAATCTGATTTCTATATGCAGCAGACTTCGAGGCTGATTTCAAGTACCTTACGGTTTGATCTGGGTGATGGACCAAATACAAAGTTGTAGTCCTTTGAAATACCTTTCCAACGGATGGTTTCCCATTTTCATACGAGTCTTGTAGACTCGAGAATGTATAGTCAAAGTTGTTATACAGTAAAGTCTTAATTACAGGTTGTTCTCAGGTTAGTGTAGAATTGGGTTCAAAGCTGCTACAGAAGTCATAGTAGATTAATATTGAGGTTTGTATGTGGTTGCTGATCTTAATCCATTTGTGGTTGTGCTAAACAAAAGATTGATGAGATTTAGTTGATAGATCCCGAAGTAAACAAATGGTTCGGCGAAACTTGTTGTATAATTGACTTGGTGGGTTTCATAATCAAATGAATGGAAAAGTTAGGAAAATTACACGTGCATGTGGAATATCATGATAGTTTGTGAACTTTTTGTGGAAGCATGATTTTTTGTGAATGTTTAATTTAAGAGCGCATTGGATAAATCCATTGCATGAATATGTGGGACATTGGTTAAGGAATATATTTAGTAGTCCACTGCTTAGAGTTGAGTCTCCATTCGGGTAATAGTGTGGGGTTGGTATGTTATGTTGGGTGGTTTGACACCTGTCTAATTAAAAAACCATGGTGTGGTATGGAAATGAGGAATGGTTGGAAGTGCGTGTGTGTTTGCCGTACTGAAATGATGTGTTGAAAAGGGACTCGGTGTGGAGCCCTCATATGTGAAATGCATCCGGTGTGATTTGACACACGGTGTCATAATCTTGGGTTAAGGATAGTGTGGCAGGTCTATAGGCTGTCTAGTCGTCACATCGATGGGAGTTGATAGATAGACTTTGGACGGTCTAGCTGTGTCCCCGGTGCTCATTCCTGAGGCACTTTCTATGCCAAGTGGACGGTTTGGATGTGTCCTTGGTGCTCATTCTCGCTTCCCTATCCATGCTACACCGGTAGGACAGTCTAGGTTGTGTTATTGGTGCACATCTACCAGATACCCCTCTGAGCCATAGTATGCATGTGAGCTCTGCTATTGCTTTCTTAGTATAGAGTCGTACGGAGGCCTTGGCTTGGTAGTTTGGATGCCCGACAAGTAGTGGAAAAGCTCAATCCACTATCACCGTCTGGCCACGATGGATGGCTCCTAAGAGGTTAGCTACCTTCTCGAAAAGTGGGAACTACAAGTATGTGTCGACATAGCAATTACATGTGTGTGAGCATGGGTGAGTCATTGCATCACATTCATAACATCACAATACAGGATCCTTATCATATAAGTTTGTATGGGCAATCTTATAGGATGACTTATTTAAAGTTGAGCCGATCCTTAACTTATATGTATATATGGGCATTCAGATAAGTTATGTTACTTTCTTATTGTAGATTACCTGCTTGTTGGACTGTTATAATTGAGTATAGATGCTAGATAGGAATGTTAATGAACTTACTAAAATTCATTGTTATTTCCACTCACATAACATATATATATTCTCCACCTATTTGTACTACTACTTATATAGTAATATTGTACCCTTGTCCTTTTCTCCGCCTGGTGCCTAAGAGTCTTCGGGGGAGCGGATGAGATATCCACTTAGTCTTTATGACTAACAGTTGCTACATATTCCTTTTAGGAGGAAAACCCGCAGACAGAGCAGCAACAAGTTATGCAGGAGAGCAGCTAGGCCAGCACGACAGGGCCTGAAGTGACGGTGCCATCGCTGCCGTCAGTGAAAGATGTGAGTTTTGAGAGACTCATTTTGTAGCCATTTGGCATTACGTACTCTAATATTTTGGAAGCCTTTGTGCTTCGTTTATTTGTTGTACTTGTGGACTTTATACTAGTGTCCAATTTTGACTTCGGTTTTATATTATTTATGTTGGGTTGGCATGGATGATATGTTTAGCCGGCAGGAAAGGCATCTTGTAGTATAGGTTAGCACATGTGCTAATGTTACCGCAAGGCAGCTGTTCTGGGCATAATACATTCCTCGGCCATGTTTTGTGTTCCGGGAGGGGGGCCTTACAAATTATATCAGCTTGCTATTCACACCAAAGAGTGGCTCGACACGGTGCAAGAATTACTGGCTGGAATCAGATGTCTAGCAAATATGGTTGTGACCTTAGCAGTCTCAGGCCTACAATTGCATGTGAAGAGGTGGTGGATGTCCCTTATGGGTTCTACCTTCCAGGGCTAAGTATATACGGAGATCAGTTGGATTGAGTTCTTGGGAGCTTTGTGGAATCCTTCATCCCTTTGACCGCTAGAGATGAGCTTGAGGAAAGATTCTTGAAGCTGAAACATGGATCCTCGTCAGTTATTGAATATCTACGGGAGTTTCAGCATCTCGCTAGGTTCACTGATGCCTATGAGTTGGATGACTGGGGCTATGTAAAGTGATTTTACAAAGGCTTGTGAGATCCCCTGAGGCAAGCGCTTTTATTTATAGGGGATTCGAACTTATTGGAGATAATTAACATGGCAAAGAGATTGTAAGTAAATCAATTGGGGGTCCAAGCTAGTAATAAGAGACCGGCTAAGGGAGTAATGAAGGCTGGTCCCAGTTACAAAAGGAGGCAGGACAAGAGAGGAAGAGAAAATAATAGAGGCGGAGGTTGCTTCCATCAAAATTTTAGGATGGAGCGCCCGACACCGTAGCCAGCACTACCTCCAACGCAACCACAATTCCTGCAGCCTAGGGAGCAGTATGAGTGAGTTTGCTTCTAGCGCAACCAGCCGGTCCACATCCGGCTCTTTTGCCCACGGCTAGGTGGAAAATCTCTCCCTGCCAGTCCTCCGGTAGCACAACGAGTTTGGGGACATATACGTGGTCAAGGACGAGGACCATAAGGAAGGAATCCTAGAACTGCTCGGGATCAGGTGTTTGCACTGGACATGGCGTATGAGAGGAATCCTCAGTAGGTGATTTCAGGTATGTCGTGATTTGATTAATATGTTATAAGCTTTTCTTTTCGATTGCCTAGAATATGCTATGAGTCTAGCTTTGAGTCCATGTAATTGGTACCTAGGCACCGTGATGGTTGGTGGGAAACCAGCCTAAACTCAATTTGAAACTGGTGCCACAAACTCGTTGTTTTTGGTAGACTTCGTTAAAGACATAAAAGAAGTGAAATACTTCCCCAATATTGCTCGGAGAGTCGGAGTTTAGACAAAGAAAATTTAAACAATACACATTCCCACACCTAGTGCCTGTCAAGATAACCTCTTGGTCACTTGACTTCTTTATGTGGCACTCATCCTTGGAGAATGAAATGTCATAGCCAAGATCACAAAGTTGGCTTATTCATATAAGGTTGTGTTACAACCCCTCCACATAAGATACTTTATTGAAAGTGACTAAGCCATTTGAAATCATCCATGACCTCTGGTAATGCCTTTGTCAGCTCCACCAAAGAGCACCTTTGGTCCATCCTTTACTTGAATAAACTCCCTAAAATTGCTCTTAGTTCAAGTATTGCGTATGGAACATCCACTATCCAAGTATCAGATGGTCCTATCTCTGGTTCTTGCATATATCTGTAAAATAAAGAATACATTATCCTTAGGAACCCAAATTGTATTAGGTCCTAGGTGTTTGTTAGTTGGAGATATATTGAGACCACCTAAAAATATCTTAGATGGGTATAATTTATGCCCATGAGACATAGTGTGATTGAACCAGCAGTCCAAGGCAAAGTGTCTAATCTTTCCACAACACTTGCACTCATATCTGTTGTATCTCATCTTTGGAGGAATAGTAGGAACTTTATGCGGACATTTCTTAAGACAGGAATCAACAAACTTGATAGTTGCATTTCGACTGGGAGCAAAATGATTGTTTTTCCTATGTCACAACAGTTCTCCTAGGAGCAAGCACATTAGTAATACCTTTCCTATTGACATATGAGTTTGGTCCTACTGGTCCAGACTTTTGGATTTCTTTTCTCTTAATCTGAAACACAGGTTGTGGCATGACTGGTCCCTTTTGTCCTGTCAGCTTTTTGCCTCTCCTCTTAGTTTTAACATAACCAAGTACACTTCCAGGAGTTATTGAGAAGGTATCTATAATGGGTAGCGCAGTCTTAAGTTTAGAAAGCAACTGAACAAGTCTTTTCTCATTCTAAAGTTTGTGTTCTATCTCCTCAATTGTTGCTTCTTTTTGTTTTAGCAACATGATTAACTCATCACTGATCTTAGTTAGCTTCGCCAACATTGAAATTTGAAGACCAATCATCTGAGTAGCCATCTCATGATGATACTCAAGACCTATTAGGGATGCAATCTTGATGGCTTGTTCTTTGACAAGCATTTTGCACTTTACAAGATCCTCTACCAGTTTTCCAAACTTAACTGTGAGTTGTTGCAGTTTAGTCTCATAGTTGGACTTATGTGATTCAAAATTTGAGTTACATGAGTCTAACTCATCCTCAGTCACAAGAACAAAAGTTGTAGAACAAATAGAATTATCAAAGATTACCTGAGTATGCTGACATTCAATAATTTCTGTTTCTGGATTATCAGATAGTGCCATCAAGTTTACCTCCATATCATCTTCAAAGTCACCATGAAGTGATGAAGTTGTGGAGTTATTGCCCATGTATCTGGCAGATGAATTCCTCTTCACAGTAGAACATTCCAATGTGAGCATGTTCTACATCTGATTCTGTTGAATCTGAATTACTATCAGATAAAGTCTTTGCCTTCTTTGCCATCAAACATTTTTCTGACTTCTTATCTTTGTAGAACTTCTTATCCTAGGGTATCCTGTTCTCCTTTCTCTTTACTAGATAGTAAGAAATGATATGTCCAAGACTGTTACAACAATAACAAATAATTTCAGTCTTAACTTGTTTGTTCTGGTTTGAATCATAACTGACCACAGAGTTGTTTATGTGTTTGTCTTTGTTTTTGCTAGAACTAGGTCCGGATGATGTCTTCTTGTTCCATTGCTTCCTTCTTCTCATCATCTTCTTTAATTTCCTGGTGAATAATTCCAATTAACCATCTGATAATTCTTTTTATGAAGAACTAGTCCCAGTGCTAACTGTATCTTCATCCCTTCTTGGTGATGATGGAATTTCTATTCTAGCCTTCTTCGATTTGTCTGCTTTGAAAGCCACAGATTTAGTTTGATTTGAACTTTTGGCAGATTCATCTTTAGCTTTACTAGAATTTAACTAAAGCTCATATGACAACAACTTCCTATACAAATCCTGAGGTAACAAATTCCTCAGATTGACCATTTCTGTTACCACACAAATCTTTAGGTCCCTTTCATTGTTTAGGGATCTCAAACAATTGTCATTAAGCTCATACTCTGAGAATTGTTTGCCATAATTCTTTAAGTCTTTGACTATTCTAAAGAACATTTCATAATAAACTTCTATAGAATCAGTCTTCCCCTGACTGAATGCCTAATACTGCTGGTTGAGTATAGACTTTCTGTCATGTCTGACATCTTCTTTGCCTTCCATATAGACTATTAGAGTGTCTCACATCTCCTTTGATGTTTTACAGTATAATAAGTTCTGAAAGGTTGAATTTTCTATTGCACTGACAATTATGTTTTGTGATCTTTTATCTATGGTGGCAACAACCACCTCATCCTTTTTCATCTCAGGCAGGATATTAGGGGTTTCCACATTTGCATCTAAGATAAATACTTTCATGGGAATATATGGTCCTTCTTGTACAGTGACAAAGATTCTTGGATCTGATGCCTCCATAAACATTCTCACACTCTGCTTCAAAATAGCAAAATTATCGTTTATACATATAAGAAGCTTCATAGAACTGAGTTCTCTGTGAGATTTTGAAGCCATGAGATCAGATTTGTATCAACCACCCTTAGGATCTTTTTTTGACTGTTAGGTCTTTCTTTGAATAACCTCCCTTTGATACCACTTGAAAGATAAATCTATGGGTAGTTAATCACCTAGAGGGGGGGGGGGGTGAATAAGTGTATTTAAAATTCTTTGTCACTTATACTTAATATTTCTGCAAATACTTGAAAATAAATATTCACTAGAACACATCACAAGCAATCCACAGAATACAGAAATTTTATAGTGGTTCCCCTATCTAGGGTACATCCACTTTCCCCCTTCTTCATCACTAATAATGTTCTAGATAAGGTTATATCTCCTCCTCTTCAACTCAGATCAATGATCTTACAGGCTCAGTTTCTATGAAGAAACCTACAACTCAGACCCATAGGTCCTATCTTAGAGATACACCCAATCACCTTCCTCAAGTGCCTCAAGAACCCTACATCATGCTTTATAACACAGGCATACACCGCAGTGATCCCACGCAAATCACCTACCTAAGGTACCTCAAGAACCCTACCTCAGCCTTTATAACACAGGCTTACACCACAGTGATCTCATTTCAAAGTTGAACTGTTGCAGTGTAGGATGGGAAAATTGAAAGTTGGGGCATATTATGGAATCAGGATTTGGATCTTGAATGAGAAATGGTGACCCCGTGTGATGCTTGATTCATGCATCTATATTTTCTCTTCCTCACTCATTCGAAAGTATCGACGATTCCCAATGATATACATTCACTATTAATTTACTCAATTTAATGAAGAGTAATTCATCATTATATTCATAATTTGTTTCCCTTTTGATTTTTTATAGTTCAACGTATTGTCACAAGAATATTTTCTTCCATTATGTAGAAATTTTAACTTTAGTTTATCTCCTATACCCTTTATAATTCAATTCCCGATTTACCTGTTCTCTTAAATTTTATTACCGGAATGTATTTTCTTCAAAAATTTGACATCATTTGGCGTTGTTAGTATTTACTGAGAATAAACATTACCATATTGATCTAAAATATTTGTTATTACTCCTCAAATTTAAATATATATAGCTCTTGAGAATCGCATATCAACATTTATGCATCTTAATCAAAAGTAACTATATTTTCTTTTTCTTTTATGGGTCTCTGTTATTGTCCCCAACGATTACTAATTGCTCTTCATAGGCTTCTTCGAGGCCATTAACTCTTCAGTTGGCTGGGACTATGAGTAACCCAATTTATCTTGCGTATTCCTTGTCTCCTTACTTTGGATAGCTCTCCTTCTGCCAGAGCAGCACATTAATACTATAGCTGGCCTGCTAGCATCTGATAGATCAGTTCGTTTGGAGCCGATCTGGATTGATGATACAGATGTCCAGTGTTGCGGAAGAAGAAGGTCCCTTTTGTGAAGGTGTTGTGGTCCAACCATGGACGGAAGAAACACACCTGGGAGCCAAGGGACTTGATGTTGGAGTGACACCCGGAGCTATTTACTTCATGGAAACTGTAAATTATGTTTTAAAATTACTTAAATTATTACGAGTAGAATCCCGTGGACCCGAACTTAAATTTTGGGGACGAAATTATTTTTTTTTTGTTTATTGGAATTGTAACATCCCATGTTACTTCTAGGCCCCTTAACTTAGATTGGGTTAGACATGTAGTGGGTGATAGGGATATTAAGCTAGGTTTGACCCTAGTAGGTGAGTGAAGCCATGTGGGGCCCACCAAAGGGCCCAAGTCAAACTAGGTCAAACTAGCCTAAATAAGGACCGTAACCATACGAGGACCCCACCACATTGCCCTAACCATAAAAGCAATCTAAGTGAACCAAAATCCACATCATTGGGTCAACCATTGACCGAAGTTGACCCAAGTCGACCATAACCCTAATTTGGTAAAATCCACACATATAGGCCCAATTAGCCCAAGTGGGCATCACCATGGCCCAACCCATGTTGGGTGATGCCATAGGGCTAATGATCATCAAGTGGGGTCAGCCCACTCATCAAGTTGACCAGGTCAACCCTGAAAGTCAACTTGGTCAACCATAGGCCTATTTAAGTAAATTTGAAGACCAAGTTCATTCCTTATGGGCTAAGGCCTTGAGCCATGACCCAACCCATGTTAGGTGGTGACATGGGGTTCATGACCATCAAGTGGGGCCGGCCCAGTCATCAAGTTGACCAAGTCAACCCTAAAAGTCAACTTGGTCAATATAAGGCCTAAAGAGAGAAAATGAGTGTCAAGCTCATTTCCAATGGGCTAAGCCCATGAACCAAGACCCATGAGCAGCCTTAATGGTTAATGACAGCCCCTACCCCCCTGAAATTGGAGAGAGATTGAATACAAGGGGGTATTTTTGGAAATTGGGGGGAAAAGAGGAGAGAGAAGAGTGGGAAAATGGGGATGAAGGCCATGTGGCCCTCCTCCTCTCTTCCCAAGCACACATCTGAACCCACACATCAATTATCAGCCTTTCCAACCCAATTTCATGCCATGTGGAGCCAAGGAGGAGAAACCAAAGCTCATGGATGAAATCCCCATCATGGCATCTCTGTATACAGCCCATATCAGCCAAAACCAACCCTCCCATTAGATTCAGAAGGTCCAAAGGAGTGGAATTCGATACCTGGTTCGAAGCTTTTGGTGGAGAATCGGGTTCAGGAGCAAGCTCGCCGGAGAGGAGAAATTTCATGGCCAACCACCGCCACCGCCGTCGTCGGGCTCCGATCAAGGTCCGTTTCACCTCCCCTCACCCCGTACTAGTTTCCTAGATCCATTAGGAGTGGTATCGGGCTCAATTAAGCCTGATCCCATGAGAGAAAATCAAGAAAAATCCATGAAAATGGAGGTGTTCGGGTTCGCCGGAAACCGCCGTCTCCGGCGGCCAAGTCTCCTCCAATCGATGACCACCACCTCAACGGAGGTGGTGGTAGTGGTGGCCGGCCAGGGAGGTGGTTGGATTGCCGGGAAATGGCCTTGGAAGGTGCTCCAGGTCGGGAAAATCGTGGCCCTTGGCTCCATGGAGAAGATTAACAGATGCCCTCCCTTCTACTTTTAGATTAGTGCTGTAACAATTTAACTTTTCTGTCCCTGTTTTTACTGTCATTTGCATTCTAATTGTAGGCCCTTTAGGGGAAAATACAGAACTGGTCACCAACATAAAAATTGTAGCTATTTATTTTAACTTTAATTTGCCACCCTGGACTTGAGCTTTGGTCCAGTGGTCTGACCAGTAGGACTATTTTGCTATGGTTGGTCCTTAGCTTGGGCAGAACTTCAAAATGATGCCCAAGTCAAACCATTCATCCAAATGGCCCAACATTTTGGGTGCATGCATTTTTAGGGCTTGGTTAACCCCTATACAAAAATGAGAATTTGTGGGAAAACTTGTTCTATAGTTTTTACTAAAATACCCAAAATGAAATAAATGAAATATTTGGAGTTGTGGGACTCCAAATGGCACCAAATTTTGGTGGCATGTCCTTCGGGACATTATAAGTATATGTTTTAAATCTCAGCCAATTTGGACCAATGCATGTTGGGTAAACCCACTTGCATGTGTTGGCTTGTTATAGGCTTGGTGTGCATTTAGCCTAAAATGAAATAATGTGTATTCAGCCAACTTGGAACATTCAATAATCATGATTTTCGTTATGGAGACACATGAGGGTGTAATACACCTCTCATAAAAATGGTGAGATTTTTGGGAACAAAAATCCCATTATTTTGAATTTCTGGAAATTTGGTCCTCTTTAGGAAATAAATTTAAAATAGGTTTACCCTTATCATAAAAGGTTCAATTTCTGTTGAGCACTAAGGAGGGATATAATAAACACTAGAAATAATTTATATCTCTGTTGGATGAAGTTTAGGTAGTTTAAGGAGCAAAATAACCATTTTTAACTTATAGAATTTTGAAAGTTCAGGAGGTATGCTTGATACCACCTGATGGTGTTAGTTAGATCAGATATACTCTAGAGGGGGGGGGGTGAATAGAGTATGTTGGTGATTTTAAAACTTTTACAACTGTTGTTGTATTTTAGGTGTGTGTGCAGGGAAGCAAATACAATAAACCAAGATGCAACAACTATCTAATCACAGCACATTCACAGAGCAAGGCCAGAAAACAAAAAGAAAATAAAGCAACCAGACGACACAAGAATTTTTTAGTGGTTCCCCAAATCTGGGTAGTCAACTCTTCTACCACCCTGGTAGGAATCCACTGCAGGAAGGGGTTGATCAGGTGTCCTGGCACCAATATTGTTTTGATCAGGTTCCCAAAAACCAAACCCTCAAGTCTTTTGGAGGGAGACTTGCAACCAGAATAATTTTGAAGGGAATTAAAACCCTGTACAGAGGTGGAGTGAGAGGGTGATGAGGTCTTCTCTTTCTCAAGTCAAATGAGAAGACTTGTGGATTATTGTTTAACAGTTTTGCTCCCCCTGAGATGTAGAATGAATCAGGAAGAATGCTGGAGCACTGCTTCAGGGTGATAGGACTTCAAAGACCTAGATTTCCTGGTCCAGAGAAAGTCTCCAGGAACTTCTTGTGACTGATATGAATGTATTGTCTTTGAAGTTATCCTGAGTAAAAGCAGATGAAGAAGACTCTTGATATTGATGTAGTGTTCTTCTTCTTCTTCTTCTTGATCAGTTTCTCTCTGGGCCAAGAGTGAATTCCTTTTTCTGTGTTGTCTGAATCACTGTCTGTCTATTTTTTTTATCTCACTGTAATACTGACTCTTTCTGTATATCTCAATGTCTCATAAGAATCATTCGAATTTTTGAATATAGAGCAGTAATGGCAGACGGCCTGGAAAGGAAGCAGCAATTAATTATTTCCCCAACTGTTTCCATGGGAAAATGGCATGTAATAATCCAGGATTAACTTCGCATTCTAACGGTAGTATTCTGGGAAGAACTGCCATTAAATGTTCAGGAATCAGCGCCATGGAATGAGATGGGAATGGAAGAAGACCTAGCCTGCAATCGTCGACCGAAGAACATGATTCGTCGAACTGAGTTTTGAGTTGGTCGAGCTGAGCCTGAGTTCGTCGAGCTAAGCTGAGTTCGTCGAGCTGACAGTCTTCATTCGTTGAACAGACAATCTTCAATATCAGACAATCTTTATTCGTTGAGCAGAGAACTAAATTCGTCGAGCTGAGAACTGAAGTCGTCGACCTGAGAATCTGAGAACTTGAGGTCCAAGTTCGTCGAGCTCAGAAAGTAATTCGTCGACCAAAGCTTGAAGTTGGACTTAGAGAAATTCTGAAGTAGTCCTGATAATGCTTGAAGTAGAATCCCGGTGTTCGTCGAACAAAGAACATAGTTCGTCGAGCTCAGCACTACGAATTGTCTTACGATCGTCGAGCGCAGAACTCCCTTTGTCGAGCTGAGTTCGACGAATGTCGAACTCATTTCACTTAGTTTGAAAAACTGATAGATCTGGAGTTCCTGATGGTCTTGAGGAAGGATGGTCCCTCTGAAGTTGAGATAGAGGACTGTCCTACACTCTAATACATAAACTTGACCCAGACTATACATGATGGGTCACATCCTAAGTCAGTGGACCTAGCCCAAATCAACTAGGGATCCAACAAATTTTGTGTAGAAATGATGGGTATATTCTTTTGAAAAATCTGAGAAAATATATATTTCTGTAATTGTATGTTTTATACCTTGTGCAATTATTTCAAAATTTTTGGAGTGCCCAATAATGTACTTAGGCCCATAATGACATTTTGGTAAATAACTCAAACTGATCATGGATAGGCCATTTCAACCTAGATGTAAATAAAAATCTGGACATAGCATTATGTCATTATTATCAAGGCTCTGTAATTTAATTAGAATTTTTGAGATAATATTTTATGTACTTCATTTGTAGAATTCTAGATTTGTGGATATAGTATTAAATAGGAATTAATTATAAATCTGAATTGAAAAGGCATAAAATTTTGGTAGGCCCCATTAATTGCCATATTATATACCTGAAAGAATCCCTAGGACAGTAGGTTCAATATTTATAATACTTCATGTGCAAAATGACTAGGGATTACATTTAAAGAAATTAATTTAATGGTGCAAGTAATTTGGAAAATTATGGAATTCATCCTATTCATCATATAGGTCCATACCATCCTAGGATTAATAACTTGAGGCATATGGCCAGAGAAATTTAGAGGTCACATTTGTGGGTGGTATCGGGACATGGGTTAGGGTCTAGCACCGATGTTCATACTAGTAGGGCCACCAGGGGAGGAATTTGAATAACTAGTAAAGTGAGGATCTTAGTGGAGGAATTAGCCCTGGTTGGTCTCCAAGAGGATTCCTTAACCATGTGTGGAAGAGTGCAATTCTCGTGACAGCAACAATAAAGGGGAACAGCGGAAGACCGTCGCGCTCCTAATAACACCTTAAGTCTTTAGGGTTGCTCTAAAGTAATACGAGAGTTGGGGTATAAATCCTGGGTAGTCACCAATAAAAGTAATTATCCTTGATAAAGGGAACTTTTGGCATAATCCCATCGTAGTTCCTAGTGCCCCCGAGGAGCAGATACCACCACCTACTACTACTACTGCGCGTCCTCAGGTGGGACGAGTTTTGATGTATTAGATTAGCTTCTGCTTTGATTTGAGAGAGAGAGAGTTGATATGATGTACTGGGCATAAGCCCTTATTACTCTTTCATGTTGTACTCATTGTGGACTATGTTTTTGTACTCTTCATTTATATATGATATGTACTCTGTGACTTGTGGACTAGTGCTTTTGATATACTGTTATACTTCTGTTTCTCATGTTGGCCTACAGGTTATATGATCGTATTAGCCGGCAGAATCGGCGTGTTACGGTGTCGACTAACCCGTGTGTTAGTGCCACCATAAGACGACGGTTCTGGGAATAAGACCCGGTAGCCCTCCTTGGTAAGGAGGAGGTGGGGTCTTACAACCCCCATCCGTCGTATGGTATATAACAGAAGGTCCAGCTGGAACATGATGCCATATACCACCGACATATGGAAGAAATACGTATTAATAACCAAACATTCCAATTAAGACTACTCGTCCTACACTGAGCATTCTAGCGGAAGCTTTTCAATAGTGGAAAGAACCCAAAACTTAAATCCATAATCATGAATGTCCACATCCACACAACAGGAAAGAAAACCAAATACACAGAAAGGTACATGGCCTTATGGCCTTACAATAGTTCACTTATCAAATAGTGTCTTACATAAATCGGCTCGCAGGCCGGCCACACATGATAAAATAAAAATAACTATTCTTTACGGCCTTCGAGGGCCAGCACAGCAACATGGGCTCTAGCCCGCTATTTTGCACTCTGCTCCGCAGCACCTACAAGCAACATTCCACCGCATGGTGGCAAACAGGCAACGGTCAGCAAAAGCCGCCCAAATTATAACGACCTCGTCCCTTTTTTTTGGGACGGCGGTGCTCCTTCCCTGCATATCATTAGCCCATCTAAACAATTATATAAAAACATACTACGCCACATGTGTAGGCTCGCACGACCAAACACCCCGTGCACTCAGGGCACATTAACGGTGAATCCTGACACTTTAGCTTCTTCACCACAACCCCCAAGATGGAAACGACATGAGCATTTAGCCTTCCTGACCACTATCTAAGGCTACCGACTATGCCAACGGCCAGTCCCCTTTTCGGGTCTCTCGCACCGAACCACATAGCCCAGGTCCAATTCCACTTGTCCGTTGCTCAACCATATAGTTCACCTTAAGACGTACGCATGGGCCAAGCTTCTCTCGGATCCTAATATTCCAAACAACCACATAACCCAGTTATGTTCAAGGCCGGTTCCCAAACCGCAAAGTTAGCAGAACAACGATTCCGCTCATTTTTTTGGGTGCACCTTCGAGCTAACCTCCAAGGATCCCTGCTGCAATCTACCGCGTAGAAACCCGAAAACCCAAAGCACGGAGTCTTCTCCAGCAAATCATAATAAATGCAACATCACCGATCCAGACCAACATGTCAGGGTATGCTTCACACACAATGACTATGCCCGTACTTCGATTCCGGACTCTATATGCAACATAAGGGGGACTATTCCTGTCAACCCCAAGGAATACCGCACACTCGCAGCACACTCGCGAGAGCGGGTTTTCCCTATACAAAAAGGAAGAGCTTCACATGCTCAAGTAGAGAATCATTACCCTTGTAGTCCGCTTTTGCGCCATGGCAAAACTACAGGGATGAAAATCTTCGCAACAAACTTTCCTCCACGGATCCGCTCTCAAATCTCAAAACGGTACTCCGTTGCTCCGCCGGCGGCCGGAATCCTCCTTCTTCTTCCTCCTCTCTCTAACTCCTTGGAAAGAGAAGGATTGAAGAGAAATGAAGGATTAACTCCCCTATTCCCGTGCTTAACGGAGCAGGAAACCATCTGGGCCGTTGGATCTTATTTAAGAAAACGAACGGCTCAGATCCGCTCAAAAATCCCCAAACCTTGGCCGAACACGGCTTCGCACACGGCCGTGTCCCCGACCGTGTGCCTCGATCCAGGCACGATCGTCGAACACAGAGACTCACACGGGCTCAGACACGCCCGAGTCTCACTCGACACGCCCGTGTTCGGGGGTGTGTCACATATAACCGCCACACCAACCGACACGACCCTGCAGAACACGGGTACTGACACGGGTAGGCACACACCCGTGTCAAATGACACGCCCGTGTCATTAAGCCATGTTCCTTGTCGTGTCCTTCTCCGGATGAAAACGGCCAAAACACCAGCCAAACACGGCCTTGGACATGCCCATGTCCTAGGCCGTGTACCTCTATACAGGCACAAAAATTCCTTTTTATGCGACCAACTCAAATACAATTTTCGGGGCGTTACAAATCTCCCCCACTTAAGGAATTTCGTCCCGAAATTATGTAAAGGTACACAAATATACAAGTTGCCTGAATGGAACAACTCGGGGTATTCTTCCAACATAGTTTGCTCTTGCTCCCAAGAAAGCTCCTCACGTCCACAATTATCCCAACGTACTTTAACCATTCAGATATCTTTGTTGCGGAGTCGCTTGACTTCAACGTATTCTATACATATGGGTTTGACCTTTGTCGTCAACTCGTAATCAACTGGCACTTGATCAACCGCAACTATCTGCGAAGGCTCTTGCACTACCTTACGCAACACCGATACGTGGAACACATCGTGTAGCCCACTCAACTCCACCGACAGCTTCAATCTATACGCTGCTTCGCCAACACGCTCAAGGATCTCAAATGGTCCAAGGTATCTCGGACTCAGCTTCTTCAAGCGTCAAACCCGCGAGACACCCTCGAACGGTTTGATTTTCAAGTACACCCAGTCGCCAACACTGAACTCCACGTTCCTATGATTGGCATTATAGTACTTTGACTGTATGTCCTGAGCGATCTTCAACCGTTTCTAAATTGTCCGTATCACTGAAGTGGCATCTTCCACCGCTTGACGTATGTAAAGCTTCGACTCGCCCGCCTCCAACAAAGACAATGGCGTGCGACACTTTCTCCCGTACAAGGCCTGGAAAGGCGTCATTCCAATACACGCCTGAAAGTTGTTTTCATACGCAAACTCCACCATGTACAGGTGATCTTCCCACTGCTTTCCAAAATCTAGGACTCACATGCGAAGCATGTCCTCCAACGTCCAGTTGACCCTCTCTGTTTGGCCATCCGTCTGCGGATGAAAGGCTGTGCTGAACTTTAGCTTAGTACCCAATAGACTATGCACCTACCTCCAGTCATTCGACGTGAAGCATCCAACTCGATCAATAACGATACTGCGGGGCACACCACGCAACCGTATAATAGTCTCCACATAGAGTTTGGCCAACCTTTCCACCGGATCTTCCTTCCAGATCGGGATGAAGTGCGACACCTTTGTCAACCAATCTACGACCAACCAGATGGCGCCGTTTCCCCTCTGCGACTTCGGCAAACCATGCACAAAAATCCATAGAAATGTCATCGAATTTCCATTCCGGGATGGGCAAGGACTTTATGAAACCTCCGGGCTTCTGACACTCCACCTTCACCAAGGCACAAGTTTGGCACTTGGCCACATAGAGTGCTACATCATTTTTCAATCCTAGCCACCAAAATAATTTCTTCATGTCTCTATACATCTTCGTGCTTCCCGGGTGGATTAAGTACTTGGTATGATGAGCCTCGTACATCAACTCCTCTTGAAGATTATCTGCACTAGGAACGCATAGGCGACCGTCCTTCCTTAGCAACCCATCCTCAACAGCAAACTGGGAATTTGACCCATCCAATGATTCTTCCAAGATCTGCTTCCTGTTGTTATCCTGAATCGAAGCCCGCCGAACTCTATCAGCTAGGTCACACTGCACCTCGGTCCAAAACAGTTTCGCCTCAGTACTAGACTACTTGTCGACGTAAGATATCTCCAAAGCCTCCAACTCACGAACCAATCTCTCATCATGTACCGATAACCAGTTGGCCTGTGCAGGAAACTTACAACTCAACGCATCCGCCACCACATTACCTTTCCCTGACACATAATATATCTTGAAAGTGTAGTCCCCTAGGAACTCCATCCACCTCCACTGCCTTATGTTCAGATCCTTTTGATCTAACAGGTACTTTAAGCTCTTTTGATCGGTGTATATATCGACTTTTACACCGTACAGATAGTGCCTCCACAGCTTTAAAGCAAATATCACGGCCGCTAACTCCAAATCATGGACCGGATAATTCCTCTCATGAGCCTTCAATTATCGTGAACCGTAGGCTATCACACTCCCATGCTGTAGCAGAACACAGCACAAACCACAGCCTGAAGCATCACTATAGATTTTGAACCCTTCGGTTCCACTTGGGGAAGGTAAAATAGGCGTTGTGGTCAACCGCCTCTTCAACTCTTCAAAACCCTGTTCGCACTCCGAAGACCACACAAACTTCTGATTCTTCCTAGTCAAAGTCATGAGTGGTAGCGCTATCCGTGAGAAGTTCTCTACAAAGCGCCTGTAGTAGACAGCAAGCCCGAGAAAGCTCTGAACCTCCGCCATTATAGTCAAAGCAGGCGACTCCCGTATCGCCACTATCTTCGCCGAATCCATAGCTATCCCTTCTCCACTAACAACATGACCAAGGAACGCTATCGAGGATAAGCAGAACTCACACTTGGAGAAATTAGCATACAACTGGTTTCTCCTCAACGTCTCCAACACCAAGTGCAGGTGATTGTAGTGATCCTCTTCACACTGCGAGTACACCAGGATATCGTCGATAAACACTATCACAAAACGGTCCAGGTACTCTCTGAACGTCCTGTTCATCAGATCCATAAACACGGATGGCGCGTTGGTCAAACCAAACGGCATGACTGTGAACTCATAATGCCCAAACTGCGTACTGAATGCTGTCTTTTGGATGTCGCTCTCCCTTATCCTCAATTGGTAGTAACCGGACTTCAGATCTAACTTCGAATATACCGTTGACCCAACCAACTGATCAAACAGATCATCAATTCTCGGGATCGGATACTTATTCTTTTCTGTAAGCTTGTTCAATTCCCGGTAGTCGATTCAAAGCCGCAAGCTCCCATCTTTCTTCTTAACGAAGAGAACCGGTGCGCTCCAAGGCGATGAACTTGGACGCACATAACCTTGCTGTAACAACTGCTGTAGTTGCACCTTCAACTCCGCCATCTCTTTTGGCGCTATCCGATACGGAGAGCGTGACACTGGTTTGTCACCCGGTACCAGATCAATGGTAAAATCAATCTCCCGCTTAGGAGGGTCTCCTGGGAGATCATCTGGAAACACATCAGGATACTCAGATACAACAAGGATACTGTCCAGACTAAACTTATGTGTCGAAGTCTACACTAGAGTGACAAATAGCTCTGCCCCAGACCGAACTGCCTTGATCACCTGAATGGCTGACATCAAAACTTTCCCTGACCCCTTCATGCCCGCAAACGTAGTCTCCCGTTCAGAATTTAATCCCAACTTAACCTCCTTTCGGTTGCAATCAATGTAAGCTCGCTTCTCTGAGAGCCAGTCCATACCAAAGATTACATCGAACTCTACTAACGGTAGAATCAACGCTTGCAAATCAAACTCCTGATCCCCAATCTGAACCTTGACTACACAGACCTTATCCGCGCCCATTGAGCACCCATTGGGAAACAACACATCCAACTTCTCTTTTGCCATCGAGGGAGGGACCCCGATGCGCCTCATGAATCGTTCGGACAAGAAGGAATACGAAGCTCCCGTATCAAACAATGCTCTCGCCGGACAATCGAGAATCAATACAAATCCTAGCAACAACAGAAGTAAGATAACACATAAAAGAGATAACAACTACAAAAGTTAATTTACCATAAATTAACTCATACCTGCCACCACGTCAGCTTGCTTCATGGCCTCTTGCAAACCAAGATTTTAAACTCTAGGATGGACTGGAGCATGATGGGATGTGGTTGACTCCACCGCCTTCCCATTATCCTCATAAGTTGCTCCAGACTTCCTCTCAGACTTTGCACGTCCGCTCCAACATTCACGAGCAAAGTGCCCCGTCTTCCCACAGTTGTGGCAAGCTCCTGGGACTCGACTTGAGGTTGCCCCTGATGCACCAGACAAAGGGGATGAGTTCGAAGTCTTCTACTTCTTGCTCCACCTGCGGAATCCTGACTTTGCATTTGCCACTTTGAACTCTGCCTTCTTTTCTCCTGGGTCCTTCTTCTCTTGCACCCTCTTCACAACCTTTTCCAGAGACTGGGCCGAGTTCACCAAGGCTAGGAAGCCCTGCGCCTTAGGCCCTGCAAGGATTAACTGTAGATCACCACGAATACCCTCATAAAATCGGTTGGTCTTCCTCTCCTCTTCCGTAAATATATCCCCAGCATACCGACCCAACCGTGTAAACTCGTGGAGGTACTCGTCCATGCTTCTGGCTCCTTGAGTGAACCCAAGATACTGATTTTCCATCTCAAGCTTCTGAGAAGAGGGTATATATCTGGCCAAAAAAAATCTTGAGAATTCCTCCATAGGCACATCAGCGAGCTGCCTTCCCACTAAGAGATGAAACTCCAACTCATCCCACCAAAACCTCGCCTCACCATCCAAAAGGAAGGTCACTATGGTGGTCTTCTGCCATTCTTCCGTTAACGTGGCCGTCAAGACCGTCTTTATCGTAGAGAGCCAATCCTCAGCTTGAGCTGGCGTTCCAACCCCATCGAACCTCGGAGGATTGAAGCCCATTACATGCTTTAGCTGTCTCTCTGTAGACCTCCTCGGCTCTACCGGATCCACCACCAAGCGCTCCACCACTCTCGGCTCTGCCGCCCTAACCGGTTCTTGCTCATTCGCTGGAGGTGCATGATGCATTTGCCCTGCAGGTTGGGCATTAATCATTACAAATACGGCTTCAGCCACCATCCTGATGGTTTCCGCTGAAGGAGGTGTAGTAGGCATGTGTCTCGGTGCACTACTTTCCGCCGATTGCGTACGCTCTGATTGACCAGAACCGCTCCTAGCTGCCTATAGAAGCAAAGACACACAATTAGACGACAACCAAATTGCTAAAAGCAATCATTGGAATACTCAGATTCCACAAAATAGGTGTGATTTTTCATTCCTAAGTGGACAATCATGGGTTCTTTATGATGTTATAACGATGACGCACACATGTGCTCAGCATCCCTTAAAAGAATTCGCCCACAAATTCATTTAAGCCTGACCGTAACCAGAAGTCTGAAACCAAATTGTAACACCCCCATCCGTCATATGGCATATAACAGAAGGTCCAGCTGGAACCCGACGCCATATACCACGGACAGACAGAAGAATTACGTATTAATAACCAAACATTCCAATTAAGACTACTCGTCCTACACAGAGCATTCTAGCAGAAGCTTTTAAATAGTTGAAAGAACCCAAAACTTAAATCCATAATCATGAATGTCCACATCCACGCAACAAGAAAGAAAACCAAATACACAGAAAGCTACATGGCCTTATGGCCTTACAATAGTTCACTTATCAAATAGTGTCTTACATACATCGGCTCACAGGCCGGCCACGCATGATAAAATAAAAACAACTATTCTTTACGGCCTTCGAGGGCCAGCACGGCAACATGGGCTCCAGCACGCTATTTTGCACTCGGCTCCGCAGCACCTGCAAGCAACATTCCACTGCATGGTGGCAAACAGGAAACGGTCAGCAAAAGCCGACAAAATAATAACGACCCCGTCCCATTTTTTTCGGTACGGAGGTGCTCCTTCCCTGCATAACATTAGGCCAGATAAACAATTATGTAAAAACGTACTACGTCACATGTGTAGGCTCGCATGGCCAAACACCTCGTGCACTCAGGGCACATTAACGGTGAATCTGACACTTCAGCGTCTTCACCACCACCCCCAGGATGGCAACAACATGAGCATTTAGCCTTCCTGACCACTTTCTAAGGCTCCGGACTATGCCAACGGCCAGTCCCCTTTTCGGGTCTCTCGCACCGAACCACATAGCCAGGTCCAATTCCACTTGCCCGTTGCTCAACCGCGTAGTTCACCTTAAGAGGTACGTACAGGCCAAGCTTCTCTCCGATCCTAATATTCCAAACAATCACATAACACAGTTATGTTCAAGGTCGGTTCCCAGACCGCCAAGTTAGCAGAAAAACGATTCGGCTCAGTGTTCTGGGTAAACCTTGGAGCTAACCTCCATGGATCCCTGCTGCAATCTACCGCGTAGAAACCCGAAAACCCAAAGCACGGAGTCTTCTCCGGCAAATCATAACAAATGCAACATCACCGATCCAGACCAACATGTTCGGGTAGGCTTCACAAACAATGCCTATGCACGTACTTCGATTTCGGACTCTATATGAAACACAAGGGGGACTATTCCCGTCAACCCCAAAGAACACCACACACTCGCCGCACACTCGCGGGTGCGGGTTTTCCCTATGCAAAAAGGAAGAGCCTCACATGCTCAAGTACAGAATCGTTACCCTTGTAGTCCTCTTTTGCGCCATGGAAAAACTACACGAATGGAAATCTTTGCAACGAACTTTCCTCCACGGATCCGCTCTCAGATCTCAAAACGGTGCTCCGCTTCTCCGCCGGCGGCCGGAATCCTCCTTATTCTTCCTCCTCTCTATAACTCCTTGGAAAGAGAAAGCTTGGAGAGAAATGAAGGATTAACTCCCCTATTCCCGTCCTTAACAGAGCAGGAAACCATCTGGGCCGTTGGATCTTATTTGAAGAAAACGAACGCCTAAGATCCGCTCAAAAATCCCCAAACCTGGGCTGAACACGGCTTGGCACACGGCCGTGTCCCAGGCCGTGTTCCTCGATCCAGGTACGATCGTCGAACACAGAGACTCACACGGGCTCGGACACGCCCGTGTCTCACTCGACACGCACGTGTCAGGTCTCTCGACACGCCCATGTCCGGGGGCGTGCCACATATAACCGCCACGCCAACCGACATGACCCTACTGAACACAGGTACTGACACGGGTAGGCACACGCCCGTGTCAAATGACACGCCCGTGTCATTAATCCGTGTTCCTTGTCGTGTCCTCCTCGGGATGAAAACGGACAAAACACCAGCCAGACACGGCCTTGGACACGCCCGTGTCCTAGGCCGTGTACCCCTATACAGGCACCAAAATTCCTTTTTACGCGACCAAATCAAATACAATTTTCGGGGCGTTACACAACGTTTGGTACATGTTATGTTCATTATAAGTTCACTGTAATGCTATTTGGGCTAACAAATGCGCCATCTGTATTCATGGACCTAATGTACTGAATGTTTTGAGGGTACTTGGATTTGTTTGTAATCATCATTATTGTTGACATATTAGTGTACTCTCAATCTGAAGTAGACCATTCGAACCATTTAGGAATGGTGTTGCACACCCTGAGAAGGAACAAGCTCTATGTCAAATTCTCAAAGTGTGAGTTATGGCTGATGTCATTGGCCTTTCTTGGTCACGTGATAAGTGTAGATGGCATTGCAGTGGATCTACGAAGATAGTTGTGATATGTGAGTGGCCGGTTTTGTCTTCTGTGACTAAAGTCCGGTGTTTTCTTGGACATGCAGGCTACTATAGGCGCTTCGTAGAAAACATCCCAGAGATAGCATTACCTCTCACCACACTGATGAGAAAAGATCAGAAGTTTGTTTGGACGCCAGAGTGCGCGCGAGCTTTTGATGAGCAGTAAAGTCGTATGACTACGATGCAAATCTTGACGACTCCATGTGGCTCGAACGGCTATGAAATTTATAGTGATGCATCAAGAAGTGGATTAGATTGCGTTCTTCTTCAGTTTGGTAAAGTGATAGCTTATGGCTGACGATAGTTGAAAGTGCATGAGCAAAACTATCCTGTCCATGACTTGGAGTTGGCGGTTGTAATATTTGCACTTAAACTATGACGTCACTACTTATATGTCATGAAAGTTGACATCTTCACATACCATAAGAGCCTTAAGTATCTGATAGATCAGAAGGATCTAAATATGCGACAGCGGAGGTGGATGTAGTTCCTCTGGGACTACACCTTCCAAATTTATTATACTCCCGGGAAGGGAAATGTAGTTGCGGATGCTTTGAGTCGTAGGACTCCGAAAAGGGAAAGTTGGTTGTGGATGCATGATGGGTGTACAACCCCATATTTGCTGAGTCAGACCAGGAGGCGCAATGGTCACCATTAGGCTAGCCAGAGAAGTTCTCGCACAAGTAGGCGGGAGCGCTTGCGCTAAGCGCCAAGCTCCCGTCTCAAATGAGCTCTCGCCCGCAAGACGCACCGCATTCGTCGAGCCCAGATTGTCGAGCCCAGATCGATGAGCACATCCAAATCGTCAAACGAAGACCAGCGCGGGAATGCTTGCTCCAGCACTCAGATCGTCTTAAAGAAGCTCTCGCCTATAGGCAGGCGAGACCACTTGCGCCAGGCTCTGGACAGAAGGTTCTCGGCTCGGAGCTCTCGCCAAGTGGGGCCCAGGGCCTTGGGTAAGATGACCAAATTACCCTCGGGTGAAATTACCCCCGTTCCCTCAGGAAAACAACGGGATTCGGCTATTGGCAGATCAACTAGGGGCATTTCAGTAATTTTAGGACAGCAAAGACTATAAATAGACTCATAAGGGCTCTTTGGAAAGCGGGCTTGTCATTATCTTCCAACTTATAGTGCTTTCTGAGGAGCTCCTAGCCCAGCTTTTGGCTTTGGAGGGGAAGCTCTCAGAGATCTTTCGGGTGTGAGGTGGGACGTCCATGCTGAGGCTTTGGGTCAGTCTTAGGTCCTTTGAATCTGGTCGAGGGTTGAGGCTTGAGAGAAGTAGGTTTTTGCTGCACCCCTTTTTTGAACTCCCGTTGAGGTCATTTTTGGCTTCAACAGTTATGGTGCGGTGAACGTGGAGAGTGACCAGTACAGAAAAACTCAGTCGAACGTCATGGCTATGGAAGAGGAACCAAGTAACGACCATGGTCATATGATGAAAGAAGTCCCCTCCCTTTCCCCCCTTGTCGCTAGGATGTTCGATCCTGGAGATCAAAACGTGCCTTGGGGAGAATATTATATGATCGACCCTGGTTCTCAGGAGGGTGGACGTAGCGGGTAGAGATGCCCGTGTCAGACTTTTACTTGATTGACCGAGTTAACAGTTCTTTTGAGTTATTTGATACCTTTATGTTTGCTTTATATTTGCGTTGGAGAGGAGACCCCGAGAAGACCCGCTGACCAGACTCTCATTAAGCTGGCAGGGCTGTAGGCTCACTCGGGGGTTAGAGTTGGGTTGGAGAGGAGACCCCCAGGTAGACCCGCTGCGTAGGCTCCCATCTAGCTGGCAGGTCCAAAGCCTCTCCTATGGGGGAGAGGTCCTGGTTCTTGGTTATGCACTACCCCGAGTACGGCTCGGCCCCAGGTAGACCAGCTGCCTGGCTCCTACTATCTGGCAGGTCCGAAGGCTCGCCTGTGGGGGAGAGGTCCTGGTTCTTAGTTCTGCACTACCTCGAGCGCGGCTCGGCCCCAGGTAGACCCGCTGCCTGGCTCCTACTAGCTGGCAGGTCGTAGGCTCGCCTTTGGGGAAGAGGTCCTGGTTCTTGGTTCTGCACTACCCCGAGCGCGGCTTGTCCCCAGGTAGACCCGCTGCCTGGCTCCTACGAGCTGGCAGGTCCGAAGGCTCGCCTATGGTGGAGAGGTCCTTGTTCTTGGTTCTGCACTACCCCGAGCGCGGCTCGGCCCCAGGTAGACCCGCTGCCTGGCTCCTACTAGCTGGCATGTCTGTAGGTTCTCCTGTGGGGGAGAGGTCTTGGTTCTTGGTTCTGCACTACCCCAAGCGCGGCTCGGCCCCAGGTAGACCCGCTGCCTAGCTCCTACTAGCTGGTAGGTCCGAAGGCTCGCCTGTGGGGGAGAGGTCCTGGTTCTTGGTTCTGCACTACCCCGAGCGCGGCTCGGCCCCAGGTAGACCCGCTGCCTGGCTCCTACTAGTAGGCAGGTCTGTAGGCTCGCCTGTGGGGGAGAGGTCCTAGTTCTTGGTTCTGCACTACCCCGAGCGCGACTCGGCCCCAGGTAGACCCGCTGTCTGGCTCCTACTAGCTGGCAGGTCCGAAGGCTCACCTGTGGGGGAGAAGTCCTGGTTCTTGGTTATACACTACCCCTAGCGCGGCTCGGCCCCAAGTAGACCCGCTGCCTGGCTCCTACTAGCTGGCAGGTCCGTAGGCTCTCCTGCGGGGGAGAGGTCCTGGTTCTTGGTTCTACACTACCCCGAGCACGGCTCGGCGCCAGGTAGACCCACTGCCTGGCTCCTACTAGCTGGCAGGTCCGTATGCTCGCCTATGGGGGAGAGGTCCTGGTTCTTGGTTCTGCACTACCCCGAGCGCGGCTCGGCCCCAGGTAGACCCGCTGCCTGGCTCCTACTAGCTGGCAGGTCCGTAGGCTCGCCTGTGGGGGAGAGGTCCTGATTCTTGGTTCTGTACTACCCCGAGCGTGGCTCGGCCCCAGGTAGACCCGCTGCGCAGGCTCTCATCTAGCTGGCAGCTCTGAAGGCTCGCCTGCGGTGGATAGGTTAGGATAGGTTAGGTTTGGTTTGCGGAAACTTCATCGGCACCACGAGCTTGGCTCGGCACCAGGTAGACTCGCTGCGCAGGCTCTCATCTAGCTGGCAGGTCCGTGGGCTCTCCTATTGGGGATAGGTTTGGTTTGTGGGAACGTCATCGGCACCCCGAGCTCGGCTCAGCCCCAGGTAAACCCGCTGCGCAGGCTCTCATCTAGCTGGTAGATCTATATTCTCGCCTGTGGGGGATATGTTTTGGTTGTGGAATCTTCATCGGCACCCCGATCTCGGCTCGGCCCCAGGTAGACCCGCTGCGCAGGCTCTCATCTAACTGACAGGTCCGTAGGCTCGCCTGTGGGGGATAGGTTTTGGTTGTGGAATCTTCATCTACACCCCGAGCTTTGCTCGGCACCAGGTAGACCCGCTGCGCAGGCTCTCATCTAGCTGGCAGGTCCGTAGGCTCGTATGTGGGGGATAAGTTTTGGTTGTGGAATCTTCATCGGCACCCCTAGCTCGGCTCGACCCCATGTAGACCCGCTGCGCAGGCTCTCATCTAGCTGGCAGGTCCGTAGGTTCTCCTGTGGGGGATAGGTTTTGGTTGTGGAATCTTCATCGGCAACCCAAGCTCGGCTCGGCCCCAGGTAGACCCGCTGCGCAGGCTCTCATCTAGCTGGAAGGTCCGTAGGCTCGCCTGTGGGGGAATTATTTTGGTTTTGGAATCTTCATCAGCACCCTGAGCTCGGCTCGGCCCCAGGTAGACCCGCTGCGCAGGCTCTCATCTAGCTGGCAGGTCCGTAGGCTCGCCTGTGGGGGATAGGTTTTGGTTGTGTAATCTTCATCGGCACCCCGAGCTCGGCTCGGCCCCAGGTAGACCCCCTGCGAGTCTCTCATCTAGCTGGCAGGTCTGTAGTCTCACCTTTGGGGGATAGGTTTTGGTGGTGGAATCTTCATCGGCACCCCGAGCTTGGCTCGGCCCTAGGTTGACCCGCTGCGCAGGCTCTCATCTAGCTGGCAGGTCTGTAGGCTCTCCTGTGGGGGATAGGTTTTGGTTATGGAATCTTCATCGGCACCCCGAGCTCGGCTCGGCCCAGGTAGACCCGCTGCGCAGGCTCTCATCTAGCTGGCAGGTCCGTAGGCTCGCCTGTGGGGGATAGGCTTTGGTTGTGGAATCTTCATCGGCACCCCGAGCTCGGCTCGTCCCCAGGCAGACCCGCTGCGCAGGCTCTCATCTAGCTGGCAGGTCCGTAGACTCGCCTGTGGGGGTAAGGGACCCCGAGTGCTGCTCGGCCACAGGTAGACTCGCTGCTCAGGCTCTCATTAGCTGGGCAGGGCGGTAGGAACACCTGGGAGGAAAGGATTAGCTCCGCGTGTTCAGGAGAAACTTTGTACTTATTGTAAGTAATGATATAAGGACAATCCAATAGCATGGAGCATTTTCAGGTTTCGAGTGGTTCAAAAAGATCAAGAGGGGCACGCAGATATTATTGTTTTAAATGCAAATTTTGGATTCTCCCAAAATTTTTCTTTGGGTTGGCTCCCACTCGTCGAATACTTGGGGTTGGACATTTCTTTTCGAGCTTGTGCCAACCTCGAAAAGAGCGGGGATTGGGTACAACCCCGTATCCGATCGAGCGGGATCCTCCCCAAGCGGCGCGCTCGGGACATGCTATGAGCGGCGTTTTGGTGCGGTCCCATTCGAGCATGCGAGCACTCGTGCGTGCGTGAGAAAACTTTATGCTTCATGTATAACATATATATATATATATATATATATATATATATATATATATATATGATGGATGAGACAAGTGGTTAGAGGGGTTACAGTAAATGGACAGAAAAAAGAAAATGAAATAGAAGTAGGAGTAGGGGGATGGGCTCGGTAGAGAAAAGAGCAGCAAGGAGAAAGGAAACAGGGGGGGTACGGGCAGGGGGATAAAAAAGAAATAAAAAAGGGGGAGTGGGGGTACAGCTGGAGGAAGGAAAAAAGAAAAGAAAAAGCAAATGAAAAAAGAGAAAAGGAGAAGAAGAAGACGAGGTGCAGAGGAGATCGGGTTTTTCCCCGCCTAGGGTTCGGCCTGGAGCAGGACAACACCGCCCCCTCTCTCTCTCTCTCTCTTCGGTCGGAGTAGCACGCCTCCCACTCCCTCTCTCTCTCTCTCTCTCGTCGGCTAGAAGAGAAGCAGTACCGCCCGTCTCCATCTCTCTCTCTCGGCCTGGAGCAGCACCGCTCGCCCCCTCCCTCTTTTTTCAGCCGCCTGGAGATCAGCCCGGCCCCTCCATTTCCTCCAGTCTAGGCCGCCGCCCGGAGGTGGTGCCCGAGCCTCCTTTTTCCTGTCCAGGTGCGCTGGCAAGAGCAGCCCGAGCTCGGCTCTTCTTCATCGCAGCCACCAGGAGCAAGAGCTGGCCGAGCCCCTCCCCCTCTCCTCGTTGCCTCCGCCTAGGGAAAAGCAAGCTCGGCCGGGAGCTCCTCTCCCAGCGCCACATACAGCGAGGCCAGCTGCGAGCTCCTCTCCCGGTGCCGTCTACAGTAAGGCCGGCCAGGAGCTCCTCTCCCGGCGCCGCCTACAGCTAGTCCGGCCGGGATGTCCTCTCCCGGCGCCACCTACAGCGAGGCCGGCCGGGAGCTCCTCTCCCGGCTCTGCCTATAGCGAGGCCGGCCGAGAGCTCCTCTCCCGGCGCCGCCTATAGCAAGGCCGGCCAGGAGCTCCTCTCCCGACGCCGCTTACAGCAAGGCCGGCCGGGAGCTCCTCTCCCGGCGCCGCTTACAGCAAGGTCAGCCGGGAGCTTCTCTCCCGGCGCCGTCTGGAGCTCGAATCAGCCACCAAGGAAAAATGAAGAGAAAGACGGAGATTTCTTCTCTCCCAACAGGGCTCGGTCAACGAAGGCATGGGGATTTCATCCCCCAAGAGGGATCAAGATTACAACTAGAGCAAGGCTCAGCCAGGAGTGGAGATCGTCCACCGTCGCAACCACTCAGGACTAAGCTAGCCAGGGCCTCCTCTCCCGGCACCGCCGCCAAGCACGCGTCAAGGGTAACAATGTTTCTACTCGGGCAGGTGAAGCCCTTAGTTTACATATTTGCTTGGAAACCCCTCCCCACCAACGGGTGGAGGAAGGGAGCTCTCCGATGGGTTGACGTATACGTCCCTGCAATTAACTGTGTTAGCACCCGGAAGCATGAGTACGGGTTTAGGTATGCTGTGTGAAGCCCATCCGGACGTGTGAGCCGGATTGGTGAAGTTCTGGGGTTCCTGGAGAAGACTCCGAGGAAGTTGTATATATTCCGTTTGCAGGGAATGCGCTGCACAGCTCCCGAAAAAGGGGTGTGTGTGATATGTTTGGCCAGCTTATGTTAGCCGACGTTTGTTCAGCTGGCAGGCGCCTAACGAGACATTAGCGTATAGGTGTTACAGTTCCAAGCGGGGAGTAGTGGGCTCAAGCCCAAGCTTGTGATGGCCCACGAAGGCCTATTTTTGCTTATATTGCCGGCCTGCGTGCCGAAGTATGAAATTCATATTCCTGTAGTATTTTTTAATATCTGTGATGCTCTATTTATGTATGGTTTACTCCTTCCATATTGGGCGAGCGGTGTGCTCGTGAACCGCTCGCCACGTGGAGGCCCCGAGGAATAGATGCTGGGAAGCCCCTGATGGCCTGTTGTCATGATTTCAGAATAGCAGAGTTCCGCTGTTGGTGACCCAACTTGGGTAGCGTGTCGCGGAATTGCTCGGCGAGTTTGCGCCATCAGTAGGGCGGGTGAGGAGCATTTTGTGTAGACCCAAGGAGAGACATCTGGATAGGAGAGAGTTGGTCTTGAGATCGTCCTTAAATGTTCCGGTCAGCCAAGAGCGCCCTCCAAAGGTGTCTTAGCTCAGCCTTTGGCTTGGGAGGGGAAGAGTTTGTTAGTCTTCCGGGTATGCGGTGGGTCCTCCACGCTGAGACCTTGGGACTGTCCCTTGTGTTCCTAATCTTGTGCCTAGATCATTCGCTTGAGGGTATTAGGTGCGTGGTCACCCCTCTTTTGGGACCCCGAACTCCATAGAGGTCATTTTTGGCTTCAACAATGGGCATCTAATCCAGGAGTTGGAGGGCTTAGACATCTCTTGTATGGACAAGAATGCTACTGCAAGTTAATTCTTGAACTGGACAGAGGTACAGTATGACCTCGCAGATAGGGTTCAACGAACAACGGAACTTGATGAATGTATACAACACTATACAGTGGATGGGTCAAATGCCTAATTCTCCTGGGATGGCGGTCTTTTGCGAAAAGCTAGTCGTTTGTGCTTCCTGGATGTGGGTAAACTGCGGGAGGAATTGATGTATGAAGCATATTTTACAAAGTACTCAATCCACTCGGGGAGCACTAAGATGTTCAAGGACATGAAGAAACTGTTCTAGTGGACAGGTTTGAAGAAAGACATAGCACATTATGTGGCAAAATGTCAGACTTGTGCCTTAGTGAAAGCTGAATGCTAGAAACATGGAGGTTTCCTGAAGTCGTTGTCGATTCTTGTATGGAATTTTGACGGTATTTCTATTGATTTCCTACATGGGTTGCCGAGATCTCAAAGCGGAAAAGATGTCGTGTGGGTGATCATGGACCGGTTAACCAAAGTGTCGCACTTCATTCCTAATAGGAAGGATTATTCAGTTGAGAAACTGACTAAGTTGTACATGGATAATATCATACGATTGCACGGTGTGTCCCGTAGCATCATAAGTGATCGAGATGGGCATTTTACCTCATATAATTGGAGGCTAATCCATCAGTTGTTAGGGACTAAACTAAAGTTTAGTACGGCCTTTCATCCGCAAACGGATGGCCAGACTAAGAAGACCAAAAGAACAATGGAGGACATGCTCCGTATGTGTGCCTGGATTTCAGGAAGAGATGGGAATATCACATCTATATGATTGAGTTTGCCTATGATAATAGCTATCAAGATAGTATACAGATGGCACACTTTGAAATTTTATATGTTAGGAAGTGTCGTACACCGTTACCTTGGGCAAAAATAGGCAAGTCAAAGCTCTATAAATGTAAGGAGGTCGAAGATGCATATTCGACCATACATACTATTGGAGAGAGGATAGTGATGGCCCAAGATAGGCAGGCAAAATACTACAATGCATAACACTGAAATGTGGAGTTTGCGGTGGGCGATTGAGTATACTTAAAGATCAAGCCATTCAAAGGCATATCCAGGATTCAGCGCTTGAAAAAGCTGAGACCAAGATATCTTGTCTCGTTTGAAGTGGTGGAATGAGTTGTAGAGGCCACCCATCAATTAGATTTGTTAACGAAGCTAAGTGGCTTGCACGATGTCTTTCACATATTGGTGATGCGCAAAGTTGTGAAAGAGCCAACTTAGGTGATTGCAAATGACCGAGTACAGGTCGATAGTGGGCTAACGACGAAGGTTTGTCCCATTTAGATCGATGATATGAAGATCAAACAACTACGGAACAAGATAATTTGGATGGTCAAAGTCTGTTGGGACAACTGTGGCTGTGAAGATCTGACATGGGGGCATGAGTAGACCATGAGTGAGGAATATCCCGTGTTATTTATAAAATAATGTGTAACATTATTTTGTGAAATGAAAATATGTTTTAACATATGAATTGCTAGTTGTCCTTATTGATGCGTACATTTTCGGGATGAAATTTATATAAGGAGGGGAAGGTTATAACACCCCAAAAATGAGAAGTGGTCATTGTAAGTTACCGTGCGGTGATAGGTTTATCGCCGGCGATAGCTCAGTGAATTAAAAGACCCAGGGCTCGAGTTGTTACCGCCTGACGGTAAGAAGTTAGCACGCTATGGTAGTACTCAACTCTCACGACGCTCCTGACGAATTGTTGAGTTCTTGAGAAAGATCTTACCGCGCGGCGCTAGAGAGTTATCGGAGGCGATAATTATGGATAGCAGTGTCGACCAGTCATGGTGTTCACCGCCTGTGTTACCGTACGGTGGAAGGATTTATCGCGCGGCGATAGCTTTTATATAAAGGCTGGACTTGAGATTTCATTCTGATTTTTCACACACACTCTCTTGATGAGTTCTGGAGAGGGAAGAGGAGGAACGTTCTGGAGCTCAAGAAACAAGATCTATCTGACGTGAACTTGTGATTGGAATCATGAGTCGACGCTAGTTCCACTGAGGGGAAGTTTTGACAATCAATTCCATCCATGTAGAAAAACATCGACATGGCTGCGAAGAAAACTACATGGGTAACAATTTTCTCCCGGACAAGTGAAGTCCTCATTATGCATACTTGCATGGAACCCCTTGCCAAAAGGTGAAAATGGCTGGATTCCAATGGGTAGATCGGTATGATCCCCGTTTATTCCTGCATATAGATCCGAAAATGTAGAGTACAGAATAACCATGCTATGAGAAGCCCATCTGGACAGGTTGTTCTGGATTGGTCAAGTTTTATGCTTTGCGTGTTGGAGAAGACTCTGTGGATACACGTGTGATGTACGTGTAAAATCCGGGGTCTAGTGGTGTGCAGGTTGCTGCATCAAAGTACTGGAAGCAAATACAAGAAAATACCTAGAAGAACTATTGATTTCGCCGGACGACAGTGAATATCGCCAGTGATAGCTCCAAGGGAGCTAAAGTTTGTGAGGCTTGTCTCTAAGAGACCCGAGGACCATTGTATGAGAAGTTGTAGGTTTAAATTGCACATCATTAGTGGGTGCTAGCCTGAAATGGTACAGATCCATGTGGCTTATAATTAGTTGAGGCGTGGAGGACAACTACTCTGCCATCAAGTTAAGTACCTCTGAATGACTGGGTCTTCAAGTTATGTACCTCTAAATGGGTTTTCAGTCGTTAAGTTAAGTACCTATGAACGACATGGTAGTAAAGTTAAGTACCTCTGAACGACAGTTACTATTAAGTACCTCTGAACGAAATAGTCGTCAAGTTAAGTACCTCTGAATGTTGGTGATACATGGGAAATCCAGTTCACCGGAAATGTGTCGTGAGTGCACGGGGCATGTGGCTATTGAGCCCACGTCTGTGGTGAATGGTGCTTAAATTAACTTTGTTGTTGCCACTATATATATATATATACTATTGTTTGCGGGGAAGGAGAATCGCTGCCCCGAGTAAGGGGTGGGGTCTTTATAAATTTGTCAGCAAAATGCTGACCGTTGCTTTGTTTGCCACATTTGTCTAAGCCTTTTGTGCAACTGCTGGAGAGCCAAGTGGAAAATAGCGGGAAAAGGCCCTTGTGCTCCAATTGGCAGGACCTTGAAGGCCCAAAGGCAAACTTTTTACTATTTTCATGTGTGGTCGGCCTGCGTGCCGATTTATGAAGTCACTTGATGTAAATGAAACAGTTGTAAGGCTGAAAGGCCAAAACATATGTTGTGTATTATATCTATATCATTCTTGTTCAATCTGTTGTAGTGCACATTTCTACTGTTATGAGTTCTTAACCTAAATGTTTCCTCTAGAATGCTCTGAGTTAGGAGATGTTCATAAATGAATTTGGATTTGGAAACAATAAGTAATATCCTTACCTGTCCGTAGTATATGGCATCAGGCCGTAACCGGACATTCTATCATATGTTATATGACGGATGGGGGCATTACAGAACCTAACCTGAAATAACCTGGGTGGACGTCCGCACTTCCTTAAAGGACACCACGATTTAGCTTGCCCTTCCCTTTGTCTAAATGTTGTGGTGGACACAAAGCCTGAAGTGGAACTGGATATAGCATAGGCTGAGACTATGGACACTTTGACTTGAAATGTCCCTTCTGTCCACTCCGAAAGCATACCCTTTCTATACCCAACCAATGGGAAACATCGTGCCACTTCCATTTGCATCAAGAACAAACTAGTTCTTCTTTAGGAGTACTCTGAATCGCATGCACCTGCTCTTGCTGCTGACCTCCTAATCTCTTAAAACATTTCTCAAATGGGTGGCCCGACCGGCCACAGAAACTGTACACCTCCTTGCTTCTCTTCCTTAAAGCAGGTCCAAATTCCTTGGTGTTCTTACCCTCATCAGACTTCCTCTTATCTTTCCTCATCTGCTGGTCTCGATTCTTCGCATTAACGATTGCTTCGACCTTTAAGGTGGCTTCTACAACTTAAGCATAACTTCAAGATCTATAAGCACTGGTGATGGAGAATTTCTCCATGCTAATGCGTATTTCCAATCGATGAGGCAAGTATACCTATCGTTCAGAGTATAGGATCAAGTGTCGTATATCTACTCGGGGCTTGTTGAGTAATTGTCCTCACAAGAAAGTGATATTATCTTATCGGACGAAAAAGTTGGTTTTTTTTTATAACGGAAACGGAAGCGTTACACTAAGAAAGAGAAAGTTGATGTTGTGGAAGCTAGCACTTGATCTAGAATCCCCTTTGAATAAAATAAACCTTCTTGAAAAAATAAAGCAATGCAAATTCTTAAATTACTCACTCGACCGTGGAGGTTCCTAAAGTACAAAAGCATCTCTCTTGAGCTCATGCTTCTGACTAACCTTAGGTTGATCGATTAAGACCTCTCGGCCAGTCAAAATCGCTAAGCATGATTTAGGCAGTGAACCCCATTATTTGATTTGACTCCAATCCAGAGGATTTTTGTAATCCTCTCTCGAGGAGTGCATGCAATCCTTGAGGGATCTCCTCATATCCACAATCTCTCGGACATTTAGGATACGAATCTTAGATTGAAAATATATCCGCGAAATATGAATTCGACAAAATATAATTCAAAGAAAAATCGTATGTGAGCAAGATAAAGAACAAGACATTTTTGATAAAATTGAAAAGCTTATTTTATTCCAAGGTTCATCATGATCAAGTGTTAAATGAAAATTAGCAACTCATCATGATTAGGGAATTACAAGATAAGGTAGGGAAAGACATGCTTGAAATAAAAACAACTAGAATAAAATCTTACATGATATTAATCTAGACTAGGAAATGGAAAATACAGTAATTAAAAGCAGCAAAATACAGGACTCTATCTCCCAAAATTCGACTCCTGGGCATCTGAAGCTGTCTGGAATTTATAGGAAAAATTACTAGTTAGTAACGCCATTGGTCACGCCCGTGACCTAGGGCGTGTCAGGCTCGAAACTGTCATCTTGAAACCCAAGCAATGTTGGAGGACAAACCGCCAAAATCTGTTAAATGACGGGTCACGCCCTAAGGTCACACCCGTGACCTAGGGCATCTCAGAATTTTTTCTGGAAAATGGCGGGAAGCTGAAAATGGCAAGAGTAAACTGTTGTTGCTGGAGGCATCATACCCCTTGTCACGCCCGTGACCAGGGAGTGTCAAGCCGCAATGGAAATCTTGTGGCAAAGACAGGAACGGCTGAATTATTAGCTGGAAAACGCACCTAACATGCCCTGGGTCACCCGTGCCCAGGGCGTGTCAATTTATTCCATCGTGGCAGGGGACTAACGGTTCTTCCAAGGACAGGCACTCCCCGTGCAAGGGCGACACAGGCGTGTGCAAAGTGATACAGGCGTGTTTGTGGCCGATCGACGTTCTTAGGTCGACGATGCTGGTTCTTGGTGTCACGCCTATAAGATATGCGCATGGATGGCGTGGTAGAGGGCGTGTTACAGGCATGTCAATGCTCTTCACTCGCAGTTCAATGATTTTTGTCAAAGTTCTTACCTCGTTGGTGTCTCGCCCAATGGGCACGCCCAAGGAGGGCGTGTCACTGGGCGTGTCTGGGCCGACAAGTGAAAACTTCGAGTTCTGCTCCAATTAATCTACATATTAGACCAACAAGATTGAAAATAATTTTATTAGAACAAATAAATATAAAATACAAAAAGTAGTTATTTATAAACTTTAGATTATAAAATTGATATATAATATCTAACTATTAATAGAAAATAGTAAATGAAAAATAAAAAAAATTAGAGTTATCAAATACCCTCATACTTATCCGTTTGCAAGTCACGAGCAAACGACTTTCTATAGAGAGTAGAAAAATTTAAAATGCTATAAAAGAAAATTGAATCTAAGGAGTAAAATGCGAAGTTTTATGCCTATGCGTGTAGCTATTTTGGTAGAAAAACTTACTCAGCATACAAATTAGGTTTTTATTTTTCTTAAAATGTGTTTCCACTATTATTTTTACTTTTTAAAATGAAAATACGGTAAATCTTAAAATCATATTTAGGGAGAATGTAGTGTGTGTACTAAGATAACATTGCACGAAGGAAGATCGAGATACCCTTCAAAGAAATTCATCAATGTCGATGGCCATAGGCTTGCCCTTTCACACTCTCGCTAGTTCAACTTATAAACATAAATCAATATGACTTAATTAGGTTGAAACGTAGGCTTAGGTTTTTGGTGAGAGTGGTTAAAGATAAAAGCGATAGCTAGTCAAACCAAAACTTTCAGAGAGCTTGCACACAATAATTTGATATGCCTTTAAGAACGCAGCCAAATTCCTAATCATTTTGTTTTTTTTTCTTATTTCTATTTCTTTCAACTCTCTCATCATGTTGAAAATTTTCTTCTACCTCTTCATTTAATTTTTTTCTTAATAATAATTTTTTTTATTTATCTTTACTTTCAAGAGGAAAGAATAATAAATCTACTTCTTTTTTGTTTTTATAAGAAAGGAGCGACCAAAAATAGAATGGCTCCTAATCACTCACAAATAGTGTTTGTATATCTATGTTCAAGCTTGGTCTTAGGCGTGCAATTAGGTTGCTTTTTAGGCTCTGGTAAAATGCTTGGTGGAGCTAAAACAAAAAGATAAGGTAAAAGGCTCAAAAATGGCTTAACAAAGATAAAATTTAAGGTACGGGTGCAAAGGCTCAAACTTGCCAAAAGAAGTGCCTAAATCATATTTATGCTAATAAGTTTAGCTTATGCAAAGTCTTGAGAATAGCTAGAGGTCAAGTTCTAGACATTGAGAAAGAATACCTCTTTCTTGATCCGCAAAATATCGCTCTAGTAAACTTCTACTTACTCCCATAAATTATTTTAGATTTTACCGGTTTTCCAAATGAAAGTAAAATAAAACATTTCCACGCATTTAAAAAAATGAAAATCTAATTATATGCTGAATATTTAGATCTACATAAAATTTTACTTACACGTGCACTTAACTAGAAATACATCATCACCAACAGTTTTACTCCAAAATTCAAAATTTCAATTAAAACATCAAAATTCTCTAAACTCTATATAAAAGTTAAATTACTAGGAATTTTGCATGTGAATAGATACGGAAATAACGAGTTCTCTAATTTATAAATTAACCCTAATTTTTTTTATTTTTTAGACTTCCCGAGGTATACCCTGTGAAGGGCTCTCAGCGGTACTAGGAGGTATGATGGGATGATATCCCAATTGGCCCTTTCTAAGAAATTTAAATTTCGATTTTCTATATATTTTTTTGTTCTAAATTTTTTTTATTTTATTTTTGTGAATACTAAGTAAAAATAATTTTTTTTATTTGAAATTTTTTTTATTTTTTCAAAAAAAAGTTTTATCATTTTTTTGTATGTTTTGCATGAGAAATATCGCCCCCCACACTTAAACAATACATTATCCCCAGTGGAAAAATAAGTAAAGAAAAGGAAAGGAGACTTCCCTGAAGAGGTCCAATCTGTGCCAAAATATACCTGTAAGACATGACTGAAGCAAAACATATTTCTGATATTTTTTAATAAAAATAAAAGATACATGAAAACTGAAAATGAAAGATATAAAGAAAAGATACATGTCAACCGACTACAACCCCAAAGAAAAAGAAACCTAATCATCATCATTATGGTGCCTCGGCTGTTGATAATACGCCCATAGGTCTGTAAACTCACACTCAATACGCGTCATGGAAGAAGCTTGCCTCTCCTCCAGCGCGGTAAATCGACAGTCAAAACTCGCAAAACGAGCATCAAACTCGGTCTGCATTGCGTCTAGGCGTGTGTGAATTGACCCAAACTGACGATCCCAATAGCTTTAAGGATCGGGCTCTGAAGAAGGATCCTGCGGTGGTGGGGGAATATGGGGAGAGTGAATAGTGCCACTAGGACCGACACCGAAATCAAGATCAAGATCCCCCCCCCACCAACCACTGGGGTGATAACATCGAACTCTCCATCGCATCGCCGCACAAGGCCAAGGGCCTAGAGGGTCTAGAACTGAATGACTCGCGGCGTCTGAACACAGATCAGTCGCGGAAGATTATCCCAAAGACCGATCTGCTTTGCGAGAAAGGTGATGAAGTTCGACCCGTGCACTGCTCCCAACCTCGTATTTTTAGCCTGGTGCCGAAAGAAAATAGCGAGCATATAGCAAAGGTTGAGTGGGACCCAGTAAAACATACTATATAAATATAGTAAATCTGCCTGAGTCACCACCCCATGGCTGTCGCAGTGACCAGAAATAGTAAAGGTGAGGAGGTTGTGGAGAATGCGCAAAGCGGGGGAAATGAGGTGGCTGCTTTTAGATTTCCTATGGGTGTAGGGCACGGTGTCATTACTGAGTTCCACCCAAAAGGTGAGAAAGTTGACATCGGGAGAGAAATCAGTAAGGAGACCGAGATAGGCGGGAGATTGGGAGAAGGCCTCCAAGCAAAAGCTCATGACGATTTTTAGTTGGCGGATGGTGAGCTAATACATCACACCACCCATGCAATATACGATGAAATTATCATTGGCCGACCAACTGAACTCAAAAGACACCAAGAACTCGATGGTGAGCTCAAGAAATGTGTGCTCTGAAATGGAGAATAGGGAACTCCATCCAGAGGTGGATAGAAATTCCCTAACTAAATCCGCAGCTCCAAAGGTTGCAAGGATCGCCCAATCCAAGATGCTGAATACGCCAAGCGTTTTGGCTCGTACGCGATTGCAGCGATCCTGTTGGGTGCGGTTTTCAAAAAGGAGCATGGCTTCCGCCGCGGCGGGATCCGCAGGGTGCTCGGAGGAGGAAGCGGTGGAGCGAGGGTGGTGGCGAGGCATTGTGGAAGGAGGGAGGAAAATAGGTTTTCGGGTTAGGTAAGGGAAGGAGGAGGGCTGGATGGTGTGGAGGAAAAAAAGGTGGAGAAATCCTATTTATAGTAATTCTCGGGTAGGTCACGACCCCTGTCTCGCCCGTGACATGGGGCGTGTACTTAAAAAAATTTTCAAAATAATGGAAATCCAGGCTCCCTACCTCTGATTCGCTTGTCATGCCCCAGAGTCACGCCTGTGACTCTAGGGCGTGGTACATAGAAAACACCGGTCTGCTAGAATCTGAGGCATTGACTGAGTCATAGCCTCGGGTTTGTTGGACACGGCCTAGGGTCATGCCCGTGACCCTAGGGCGTGTAACATCAATGATAAGAACAACATATTTTTTTGTTTTTTTGGATTTGGGCCTCCCAGATAAGCCACGATCGTGACTTGTCTGTGTCACGGGACGGCAACGGCGCCAAAAACTTGACGGAGAATTTCTCCACGCTAACGCGTGTTTCTAATCAATGAGGCAAGTATACAAATCATTCGGAGTATAGGATCAAGTGTCGTGTATCGAATCGGGGCTTGTCGAATAATTGTACTCACAAGAAAGCTATTATCTTATCGGACGAAAGAGTTGGTTTTTTTTGTATATAACGGAAACAGAAGCGTTACACTAAGAAAGAAAAATTCGATGTTGGGGAAGCTATCACTTTATCTAGAATCCCCTTGGAATAAAAAAAACCTTCTTGAAAAATAAAGCAATGCATGTTCTTAAATTACTCACTCGACTGTGGAGGTTCCTAAAGTATAAAAACATCTCTCTCGAGCTCATGCTTCTGACTAACCTTAGGTTCATCGATTAAGACCTCTCGGCAGTCGAAATCCTTAAGCTTGCTTTAGGCGGTGAAACCCACTATTGGATTTGACTCCAATCCGGAGGATTTATATCGTCCTCTCTTGTGGAGTGCATGCAACTTTTTTATCCTTGAGTGATCTCCTCGTATCTGCAACCTCTCGGTCATTTAGTATACAGATCTTAGATCGAAAACATATCCGCAAAATATGAATTCGAAAAAATAAAATTCAAAGATAAATCGCAAGGGAGCAAGATAAAGAACAAGACATTTTTGATAAAACTGAAAAGCTTATTTTATTCCAAGGTTCATCATGAAAAAGTGCTTAATGAAAATTAACTACTCATCATGATTAGGGAATTACAAGATAAGGTAGGGAAAGACATGCTTGAAATAAAAACAACTAGAGTAATAGCTTACATGATATTAATCTAGACTAGGAAATGGAAAATATAGTAATTAAAAGCAGCAAAATAGATGACTCCAACTCACAAAATTCAACTTCGGGGCATGTAAAGCTGTCTGGAATTTATAGGAAAAATTGTTGGTCGGTCACGGCCTTGGTCACACCCATGACCTAGGGCGTGTCAGGATCGGAACCATCATCTTGAAACCATAGGAACGTTGGAGGAGAAACCGCCAAAATCTGTTAAATGACGGGTCGCGGCCCAAGGTCACGCCCGTGACCTAGGGCGTGTCAAAATTGTTACTGGAAAACGGTGGGAAGATAAAAATGGCGGGAGTAAACTGTTGTTGATTGAGGCGTCATGCCCCCTGGTCATGCTCGTGACCAGGGCATGTCAAGCAGGAATGGAAATCTGGCGGCAATGGCAGGAATGGCTGATTTATTGGCTGGAAAACGCACCTGACACGCCATGGGCAACGCTCGTGCCCAGGGGGTGTCAATTTAATCAGTCATGGTAGGGGCCTAACTGTTCTTCCAACAGCAGGCACTGTTGAAATTTGTGAAGTGGAAGTGGTTGACGGAACAGGCCGGGCGGCCTGGGCGGACAGCGTTGGCAGACTAGGCGGACTGGGCGGACTGCTGTGTGCGGCCTGGTGGAAAGTCTAGTGGAAGTCGGCTTTTCTTCTGAGCGGGTTGTTCGGGTGAAGTCCGCGGACTATGCGGCCTGTTATCTGTGGATAGGACGGCTGTTTGGTTTAGCCAAGGAGCGGCCTGAGCGGATAAAGGCTTGCGGACTGGTGCATTGCTCAGTGGTCGTGGTGCACGATTGTGCTGATTGGCGGTTTGGCTCATGTCCTCGAGAAGCTTGCGAACTAGTGTGTCCGTGGTATGGGCTGTTGCGGACTGGGCTTAGAACTTCGCTGAGGCCTTGTCGAGCTCTGGTGATACAGCAGGTTCTTGCTGTGGAGATCGTTGGCGGACTGATGTGTGGAGTCCGGGAGATGGCTGCAGTGTTGGGCAGGTGTGCGAGTAGCTTACGGACTGCTGGCGGTCTATGTGCTAGGGTGTTTGGCAGACGGCAGTTTAAGTCTGCCATGCTCGCATTGGACTTTGATGGTTTTGGACTTGGTCACACTCTGTGCAAAGACCATGGTTCCGCAGTATCCGCCAAGTCCGTTGTTGATCGGGCAGACTGTTGTTATCTACCTTTGGTCGTGGACTTGTGGCAGATTGATGCTTGAGTCTTGCGGACTGGCTCGAGTTTCTGCGGACAACCATTGAAGGGGGTTGCTGTCCTGCAGTGGTTGGAGGCTTTGCGGGCTGATGCCTTGTCCGCATAGCTTGGGCGGACTAATGAGGGTTCGCCAAAGTTACCGTGCTCCTGGTGGGTTTTCCTTGGTATCCGGCTAAGTCCTTGCGGACTCGGAGGACGGTGTTTTGTTATCGCGCAGGCTAGGGCGGTGTCGCTATCTCTTGGGCAGTGACCACACTCCTCACCTCGTCTATAAATAGGACCCCCCTGGCACATCTACAGTAACTGAGTGAACAGTAAGTTGGGTTCGGCGAGGTGCTGGTCACAATTTTTCTGTCCGTGCGGATTGATTCAGAGTTAACTGTGTGCTGTGTGCAGGTCGCGCGGGAAGCTTCAAGGAGCCGGGAGTTTGGTTGTGACTTCGGTCAAGTACTTGGATGTTGCGCGGTCTCTGTGGATTCAGCAGGAGGTCGCTCTGCGGCTTGTCAGCTCTGTTTCAACTTTGCCAGCTTCAATAACCTATCAGCTGGTCTCAGGCGGGTAGGCGGTTATTCCTCAGTTCATCAGCATGAGGAGAATAACGGTGTGTCCGTGCGGTCTCGCGGCTTCAGCGGACTTCGTGGCTATTCGGCGGTTTGTAGCTTAAGTTCGGGCGATCTCAGCGGACTCGGCGACCTCGGCAACCTCGGCGGTCTCGGCGGACTCCGGTGCTGTCCGCCCGACTTGGTTTTTGGTGCTTTCTGTTTACAGCTGTTTATACTAGCGAAATCATGTATCGCTATATATACCTCGCTTTATAAAGAAGTGTAATGAATATAAGATCTTCTTGTTCTTCCATGGGCTTGGTGTGTTGAGCCTCCTCCCTGTGTTTCCGCTGGTTCAAGTTGTGAACTGGGTAGTTCCGAAGATATTAATTTTGCATTTGGGCTATCTTGCTGACCACCTTGAGAAAATTTAACATGGTATCAGAGGTAGGTTCAGTTTCTTGAGCGGTCTTTAACCAGTATTGTACTCTGTGTTTGAGTGGTGATCAACCTGTGTTGGTGCTCTATACTTCTGAAGGCTTATCCAAGCAGGTGTTGCAATGTAAGGGAGCTTTGCAAGGGGTCTTGGCATTGAACTCTTAACGCCGACTAACTTCAAGAAGTGGAAGTCGTGCATGAAGAGTTATCTTCTTGGCGAGGAGCTGTGGGAAGTCGTCGGTGATGACGACAGACAGAAAGTGACTGCTGCGTTCGGTACTGCTGTGCAGGTTAGGCTCTGGAGGGAAACAAATGCTAAGGCGGAGTTTATCCTCAAGAGGGCCGTGTCACCAGAACTGTTTGATCACATCATTGGATGTGAGTCGGCTGCTGATATTTGGACAACCATTGATGAGTTGTTCAATAGGAAGAATGTGGCGCGGCTTCAGTTTCTAGAGAATGAGTTGGCTAGAACAAATCAAGGAGACCTTTCCATCTCGAAGTACTTCTTAAAGAAGAAGAGCTTGTGTTCTGAGCTGTCGGCACTGGATCCTGATGAGCCTATCTCTGAGGCTAAGTGTTAAATTTTCTCAGCGTGGTCAGCAAGGTAGCCCAAACGCCAAATTAATATCTTCGGCACTACCCAGTTCTCACAATGAACCAGCGAAAAACCAAGGAACAAGGCTAATCCCAACAAACAATGGAAGCACAAGCAGATCTTTTATAAATTCACTTCTTTACAAAACTAGGTATACATAGCGAGACATGATTTCGCTAGTATAAACAGCTGTAAACAGAAAGCACCAAAAACCAAGCCGGGCGGACAGCACACGAATCCACTGAGACCGCCGAGGTCGCCGAGGTCGCCGAGTCCGCTGAGATCGCCCGAACTTAAGCTGCAATCTGTCGAATAGCCACAGAGTCCGTCGAAGATGCGAGGCCGCGCGGACACACCGTTATTCGTCTCCTGCTGATACTGAACTGAGGAACACACCCCCTACCCGCCTGAAGCCGGCGGACAGGTTATTGAAGCTGGCAAAGATAAAACAGAGCTGACAAGCCGCAGAGCGACCTCCTGCTGAATCCGCAGAGACCGCACAACTTCCAAGTACTTGAACAAAGTCACAGCCAAACTCCTGGCTCCTTGAAGCTACCCGTACGACCTGCACACAGCACACAGTTAAATTTGAATCAATCCGCGCGGACAGAAAAACTGAGACCGCAGCTCCTCGCCGAATCCAACTTACTGTTCACTCAGTTTTTTTTGTAGACCTGCCAGGGGGTCCTATTTATAGGCGAGGTGAGGAGTGTGGTCACCGCCCTAGAGATAGTGACACCGCCATAGCCCGCACGATAGCAAAACACCGTCCGCCGAGTGCGCAAGGACTTAGCCGGATACCAAGGAAAACTGCCAGGAGCATGACAACATCGGTGAACCCTTTTCGGTCCGCCTAAGCTATGCGGACAAGGAATAAGCCTGCAAAGCCTCCAACCACTACAGGACAACAACCCCCTTCAATGGATGTCCGCACAAACCCGAGGCAGTCCGCAAGAATCAAGCCTCAATCCGACACAAGTTCACGACCAAAGGCAGATAGCAAGTCCGCCCGGTCAACATCGGACTTTGCGGATACGGCGGACACCATGGTCTTGGCACAGAGTGTGACCAAGTCCAAAACCATCAAAGGCCAATGCGAGTATGGCGGACATAAACTCCCATCCGCCAAACACCCTAGCACACAGACCCCCAGCAGTCCGCGAGCTACTCGCGCACCTACCCAACGCAGCAGCCATCTCCCGGACTCCACACACCAGTCCGCCAACGACCTCCACAGCAAGGCACATGTTGTAACACCAGAGCTCGACAAGGCCTCAGCCAAGCTCTAAGCCCAGTCCGCAATAGCCCATACCGCGGACACACTAGTCCGCAAGCTTCACGTGGACATGAGTCAAACCGCCAATCATCACAAGCTTGCACCACGGCCACTGAGCAATGCACCAGTCCGCAAGCCACTATCCGCTCAGGCCACTCCTTGGCTAAACCAAACAGCCAACGTCCTATCCGCAGATAACATGCCGCATAATCCGCGTACTTCACCTGTGCAACCCGATCAAAAGAACAGCCGGCTTCCACTAGACTTTCCACCAGGCCGCACACAACAGTCCGCCTAGTCCGCCTAGTCCGCCAACGCTGTCCGCCCAGGCCACCCGGCCTGTCCTGTCAACCACTTCCACTTCACAAATTTCAACACTCCCCCTTGATGTGGGAAGTGGTGACCAAGCCCAGCAAGCTGCGCAAGCGCTCAAAGGGCCCCTTCGACAGAGGCTTCGTGAAGATGTCAGCAAGATTATCTTCACTTCGAACATGCCCGACCAGTAGAGATCCTTCCAACACCTTCTCCCTGATGAAATGGTGATCAATCTCTATATGATTGGTCCTGGCGTGACACACTAGATTGTTAACTAGTTTGAGAGCACTCTTATTGTTACCCCAGAGTAAAGTTGGCCCTTGCACTTATTCATGAAAATCCTCTATAAGCCTCCTCAACCAGATGGCCGAAGCCTTATACTCTGCCTCCGTAGTTGAGACAGACATTGAGTCCTGCTTCTTACTACACCACGAGATGCTAGCTGAACCGCAAGTGAACACATAACATGAAGTTAACCTCCGATCATCCGAATCACCGCCATAGTCAGCATTCGTGTACCCAAGCAACGCATACTCCGAGTCCCTTCCATAGAGGAGTCCCATGTTAGAAGTCGCCTTGACATACTTCAGAATACCCTTCGATGCTACTAGATGAGATTTCCTTGGTTCAGCAATAAACCGACTTACTCGGCCAACAGCATAAGCAATGTCCGGCCTTGTAATCGTCAGGTAAATCAAGCTCCCAACAAGAGCCCTGAACACCAAGGGATCATGAAGAACCCATCCCTCATCTCGTCGAAGCTTCAGCCCAGGTTCCAGTGGAGTAGAGCACTTCTTCCCTTCGCCCATGCCGAACCACTTCACAATGCGATCTGCATACCCTTTTTGGCTAATGAGAATCCTGCACTCCTTCCTCTCCATCTCAAGACCGAGAAAGTGATGTAACTCTCCCAAGTATTTCATCTCAAAGCGTATAACAAGCTCAGCCCTGAGCCTTGCTACTTCCCCCTCTGAATTCCCTATGATGATCATGTCATCAACATACAGCAGGACCAAGACTTGTAGCCCCCCTTCTTCTTGACGAACAAGCTTGAATCCGAGTTGGAAGCAAGGTATCCACAGAATTGCAAATACTCTGCAATCTTCCCATACCACGCTCTAGGAGCTTGCTTCAACCCGTAGAGAGCCTTCCTGAGTTTGCATACATAGTCCGGATGCTTTTCAGAGAGAAAACTAAGCGGATGATCCATGAAGATATCATTGTCAATCTCTCCGTAAAGAAAGGCATTCTTCACATCGAGTTGCCACAACCTACATCCCTTGCTAGCAGCCAAGGCGATCACCACTCTAACTGAAGTCATCTTCGCAACTGTACTGAATGTCTCCTCATAGTCTTCTCCATACTGTTGTGAGAATCTTCTAGCGACCAGGCGAGCTTTGAACCTATCAATGCTCCCATCAGCCTTCTTCTTCAACTTATACACCCACTTGCAAGTAACCGGAGTAATGCCATCAACCTTGGGCACAAGGTCCCAGATTTCATTCTTCTTCAGAGCATCAATCTCTTCTTTCATGGCACCTTCCCACTCCTTCACTCTAGTGGCCTCGTTGAATTTTGTAGGCTCTCGCTCATCCAGAAGACCTGCAAAGAAGCAGGAGACAAAGCTCACTACATTCCCATCATAGTACCGAGCCGGTGGCTTAACAACCCTCTTCGATCTCCGAAGGGTTGGCTCGTTGCTCACTGCTTTCGTTGCTTCTTCGGGCTCAACTCATACCTGGGGCAAGCATTGAGCAGTGCCCCCTGCTTCCTGAGCCAGAAGGCTCAGCCTCGGAGTAGGAAGCAACATGAGCTGCTGGTGAAACAACAAGCTCCTCTTCCAAGCCTTCAGCAGCCACCACCGGTGCTTCATCAACCTTGCTACTTCCGGTTAGCTCAACCGAGCCACCTTCATATGACGTCAGATCGTCAAATACAACGTCTCTTGATACCACGAACTTCTTCGTCAAAGGGTCCATGTATTTCCATCCCTTCTTTCGCTCATTGTAGCCAACAAAGACAAGCTTCCTTGCCTTCGCATCCAGCTTAGTCCGTGAAGCATCCGGAACATGCACGCATCAAGTTGAACTGAACACCCTAAGGTGTCCCACACTCGGCTGCTCCTTCAGCAACAGCTCAAGAGGAGTCTTCATGTTGATAGGGCTGAGCGGCATCCTGTTGATGACATAAGCAGCACAAGACATCCCCTCCGCCCAAAAGGACCTTGGGATATCTTTCGCATGAAGCCAACATTTGCAGGTCTCCGTCAGATGACGGATCTTTCACTCCGCTACCCCATTTTGTTGTGGAGTGTGAGCATAAGTAAGCTCTCGTTGTATCCCGTGCTTCCTGCAGAAGTTTTAAAACTCGGAGGAGATGAACTCACCACCGTTGTCCATTCTAAGCTTCTTAATCCGCAAGCCAAGCCGGCCTTCTACCAACTCCTTGAACTCCACAAACAAACGGAAGGCTTCTGACTTCTCCTTTAAGAAGTACACCCAAGTATACCTTGAGTAGTCATCAATCAAGACAAGCATGTATCTGCTTCCACCAAGGCTGGCAATAACCGTCGGTCCCATCAAGTCGCCATGAATGCACTCCAATGGTTTCTTGCTCCTTGTTTGTGATTTATCAAACGGAAGGCAATGTGCCTTACCGTATTGAAAGCCCGCGCAAACATGCCCGTCACCAATGGAAGACAACTTAGGCAACCCCTTCACCAAACTTCTATTAGCCATCACCTTCAGCTTGTCCATGCAAATATACCCCAGCCTCTCATGCCAGATAACAGCGCTATCGTTTGCCCTCATCCGATCAACATATGAATTGGTGGCAAGAACAAACAAGTTCTTCACCCTCCTCCCTACATGAACAACATCAGCCTTCATTGTTGATACATTGCGAAGAAACCTCACATCTGTTGGCCCAAACAGAACGTGATAACCAGCGTCCACCGCATTGGTCACCGAGAAGAGGTTTTTCTTCATGCCCGACACCTAATACACACTCCTTAACGTGAGTGGCCCCTGATCACTACCCAAAGACACGACCCCCTCTCTCTATACTGCATAAACATTATTATCAGCAGTGATAATAGCTTCATTACCTGAGTAGGCTTGCATGGAGGTGAACTTCGACTTGTCTCCGGTGAGGTGATGACCACACCCGGAGTCCACGATCCACTCGCCATTGAAGTCCTCGGCAGACAAGTCCCTGACACAAGTGCCCATCATGAAGGCACTGCCCCATTCTGCTTCTTCACTTCTCGAGCAAGTTTCCTCCTTTCTCGCACCATGCATAGGCTGCAGTTTGACCTTGCAGTCCCGCTTGAAGTGCCATCGCTGATAACACCGGTAGCACTTCAAATTCTTCTTCCAGTCCTTAGGATCATTGCTCCTCTCCGGCTGATATGAAGTTGAAGTCTCCTTCTCACCAGAAGCCTGCACCTTCTTCTTCTTCTTCCCTTCCCATCCTTTCTTCTTGCCTGAGAAGAGAGCTTCATTGCCTTCCTGATTAAGATTCACTCCAGCCATCTGCCTTGCCAAGCTCTCCTGCGATGCAAGCAGATTCTCCAGCTCCAGCAAAGACGGCTGAGTAGCCCACCCTTGAACAAATGTCACAAAGGCCACATACTCCTTCCGCAAGCCGCGGATAATGTGCCTTTTCATCTTTGCCTCAGAGATAAGCTCATCAGGATCCAGTGCCGATAGCTCAGCACACAAGCTCTTCATCTTTAATAAGTACTTTAAGATGGAAAGGTCTCCCTGAGTTGTCCTGGCCAACTCATTCTCCAAAAACTGAAGCCGCGCCACATTCTTCCTATTGAACAACTCATCAATTGTTGTCCAAATATCAGCAGCCGACTCACATCCAATGATGTGATCAAACAGTTCCGGAGACATGGCCCTCTTGAGGATAAACTCCACCTTAGCATTTGTTTTCCTCCAGAGCCTAACCTGCTCAGCAGTACCGAATGCAGCAGTCACTTCCTATCTGTCATCACCACCGACGACTTCCCACAGATCCTCTCCAAGAAGATAACTCTTCATGCACGACTTCCACTTCTTGAAGTTAGTCGGTGTTAAGAGTTCAATGCCAAGACCCCTTGCAAAGCTCCCTTCCATTGCAACACCTGTTGGCAACCTTTCAAAAGCTCCGAGCAAAAACAACACGGGTTGATCACCACTCAAGCCCTGAGTAATAACACTGGTTGACTACCGCTCACGCAACTGAACCTCCCTCTGATACCATGTTAAATTTTCTCAGCGTGGTCAGCAAGGTAGCCCAAACGGCAAATTAATATCTTCGACACTACCCAGTTCTCACGTTGAACTAGCGAAAAACCAAGGAACAAGGCTAATCCCAACAAACAATGGAAGCACAAGCAGATCTTTTATACATTCACTTCTTTACAAAATGAGGTATACATAGCGAGACATGATTTCGCTAATATAAATAGCTGTAAACAGAAAGCACCAAAAACCAAGCCGGGCGGACAGCACCGGAATCCGCCGAGACCGCCGAGGTCGCCGAGTCCACTGAGATCGCCCGAACTTAAGCTGCAATCCGCTGAATAGCCACAAAGTCCGCCGAAGCCGCGAGCCACGTGGACACACTATTATTCATCTCCTGTTGATGCTGAACTAAGGAACACACCCCCTACCCGCCTGAAGCCGGCGGACAGGTTATTGAAGCTGGCAAAGATGAAATAGAGCTGACAAGCTGCAGAGCGACCTCCTGTTGAATCCGCAGAGACCGCACAACTTCCAAGTACTTGACCGAAGTCACAGCCAAACTCTTGGCTCCTTGAAGCTACCTGCACGACCTGCACACTGCACATAGTTAACTCTGAATCAATCCATGCGGACAGAAAAACTGAGACTGCAGCTCCTCGCCGAACCCAACTTACTGTTTGTTGGGTACATTGGATTAAATGTACCTTATTTGAAGAAGCCTCACCCTACTCAATGATATACATCAAAATGTATTTGATGTGTTTTGAGTTTAGTTGTGCAGGTCAAGTATTTACAGGGAAAGCTGAAAAGTTTCTAAATCCATGTGTCGACACCCAGAAGGAAAGTGTCGACACTTAAGAAGACTTGTGTCTACACCCAGGCAAGCAATGTCGACACTTGGAGTAATTGTGTCGACACCAGGGATGCAGAGTCGACACCAGACAGAAAGTGTCGACACATGAAGGCTGTGTCGACACTCAATGAACAGAAGTCCAGTGAAGAAGTGTCGACACTTAGAAGCAGTGTCGACACCTAGAGGAACTGTGTCTACATCAAAAAGTGTCGACACTTGGAGGCTGTTTCGACACTCAGCAAATTTCAGCAGAGTCTAAGTATAAGTGTCGACATAATGAAGAATGTGTTGACACACAGCAGAAGACTCAACACATGAAGAAAGTGTCGACATAATGAAGAATGTGTCGACACACAGCAGAAGACTCAACACATGAAGAAAGTGTCGACACTAGGAGGCTGTGTCGACACTCAGTAAAGTTCAACAAAAATTCTAAGTACAAGTGTCGACACAAAGGAGATGTGTCGACACTCAGCCAAAGTCTCAACAGAAGAAGAATGTGTCGACACAAGGAGCTATGTCGACACTCAGCAAGTATCAACACAGAAGGCAAGTGTCAACACCAAGAAGATGTGTCGACACTGAACAAGTTCAACACAAGAAGATGTGTCGACACAAAGGAGTTGTGTCGACACTTGCAAGAATTCAAATAAGTACTGAAGAACAAGCAGTTGTGTCGCAACACAATTTCTGCGTCGACACATGATGAAGAAGCAGTGTCGAGATATAAATTCTACAACACAAGTAGTTGTGTCGACACCTTGAAGGCTAGTGTCGACACTTAGTCTACTTGTGTCGACACTTAGTCTATAAGTGTCGACACTTAAAGACAGATTGTCTCGACACTTTCAGACAGTTACAGATATTTCAAGAACTGACTGGATGACTTGACAGCTGCCATTTCAGCCGGTCTACTGCACCTGTCAGAGATGTCAGAAAGCTATTAGGAACCGGATCAGCCGGTCACCATAAAGAAGGCCTATAAATAGGCTTATTCTGTTAACAGAAAAGGTGTCTAATAGATTAACAACAAGAGATCAACAATCAAAGAAGAAGATCTAGTTATTCATTGAAGAATCAAGTGAAGATCTAAGAAGTTGGAGAGAGAGAGAGCTCCTTCCAAGAAGACAGCCGTTGGAACCAGGCTGTGAAGAAGGTTTCAGACCTAGTTCTGAATCTTAAGTTGCAGTGATTGAAGATTAGCTGCAGAGAATCAATCCTATTGTGTTCTACATTCAAGAAGCTTTGAAGAAAGGCAAGTGAGGTTGATCTCAGCAGAGTTCTTTCAAGAACTCATCAAGAACCTATCAACTCATCTCCCTTTTCAGAGTTGTAGGTATATACACCTTGTATTTTAAATTTCTTGTAGGATCCTTAGGGATCTGAGTTGTAATCCTGCAATTATAAAGGCTGAGTGGTTGGGCCTGTGTGCCTGAGTGTAGGAGATCTATTTCTCTAAGTGTAGGCCTGTTGTGGCTGATTGTAGGCCTTGTGGCTGAGTGTAGGTCTTTGTGAAGACAGAGTTGTAGGGCCTTGGGTCTGAGATGTAGGAACCTGTTTGGGGTTCTGAGTGTAAGATCTGAGGATCTGAGATAGTGGAGGAGTTTGGCCGAATCTAGTACACTACTAGATAGGAGAAGGGGGAAAGTGGATGTACCCAAACCTTGGGGAACCACTATAAATCTGTGTGTTCACTGTGTGCTTGTTTATTCTGTGATTGCTATTGATTGCTGTGACGAATTGATTATAAATCTGTGGAATTATTTGCCAGAAAGTTTAAAAAAGATTAAGTCACCTATTCACCCCCCCCCCCTCTAGGTGATTAGGTATAATTTCTTTCAAGTGGTATCAGAGGCAGGTTACTCAAAAAGGACTTAACTGTCTTAGTAGATCTTGTTGGCAGATTCAAAATAAGTAAAGTGCAGAATCAAGAACATCAAGAAACATGGTTTCAACAGAGAATCATAAGGAACTTGGATCCATGAAGTTGCCCATTTGCAGAAAAAAGATTTTTGGCATCTGGAAAGAAAGGGTGAGACTGTTTATGGAAGCTTCAGACCCTAGAATATATATCACAGTTAAAGAAGGGCCATATGTGCCTATGAAGGTTTCAGTCCTGGATGCAAATCAGAGAACACCTAAGGACTTCTCTGAAATGACAAAAGATGAGATAATTCTAGCCACAATGGACAAGAGGGCTCAGAATAATATTGTGAGTGTCATAGATGATGCTACATTTCAGAACTTGATACACTGTAAGACATCTAAGGAGATGTGGGATACTCTTATAGTGTACATGGAGGGTTCAGAAGAAGTGAGACAGGACAGAAAGTTATTGTTAAACCAGAAATATTGAAAGATATGGTACCTAAACACTTAGAGGGGGGGGGGGTGAATAGGTGACCTAATCCTTTTCTAACTTTGTTGGCAGCCAAACAGTTATATCACAGATTTCTAACTAGTTTATTACAACAATCAGCAATAATCAAACACACACAGATCATCCACAACACAAACACAGCAAAGCACACAGTGTTTTATAGTGGTTCCCCAAGATATGGGTACATCCACTTTCCCCCTTCGCCTATCTAGCAGTGTACTAGATTCGGCCTAACTTCTCCACTGTCTCAGAACCCAAATTGGTTCCTACCTCAGGCCCAAAGCCTTACACTCAGCTTTATCCCAAAGCCTACACTCAGCCAATCAAGGCCTACACTCAGCCAATCCAAGGCCTACACTCAGAGATCTATATCTCCTACACTCAGGCTAACAAGCCCTACCCTCAGCCTTTATAAATATAGGCTTACAATCACTCAGATCCAATGGATCCTACAAGTTATAAATGTAATACAGATAATGACTCTACAACTCAGAATTACAGGAGGGGAGTTGAGAGATTCTTGATGAGTTCTTGGAAGAACTCAGCTGGATTCACCCTGACTTAGCTTTCTTCAAAGTTTCTTGAGTAGAACTGAATAAGGCTGAATCCTCTGCAGTTGTTCCTTGACCTCTGCTACTTAAGATCCAGAATTGATTCTGAATCCTTCTTCTCAGCCTAGTTCCTGAGGCTGATTTCTTTGAAGGAGCCCTCTCTCTCCAACTTCTTAGATCTGCAGATGGAATGCAAGATCTTCTTGTGTTTATTACTCTGTGTATCACTTTTAAGATTACTTGAATAATCTGATCAATTACTTTAATTATTCTCCCTTTTTTTTGTTTTTGTAAACTGTGGGTGCCTATTTATAGGCTTTCTTCATGGTAACCGGCTGGTCCGGTTCATAACTGACTTTTGACATCTCTGACAGTTGCTGTAGACCGGCTGGATCGGCAGCTGTCATGTCAACAAGTCACTTCTTGAAAATCTCTATCTGTCTGATAGTGTCGAGACTTTCTGTCTTTAAGTGTCGACACTTATAGTCCAAGTGTCGACACATGTTGTGTAAGTGTCGACACAAGTCTACAAGGTGTCGACACAATTCCTTGTATGTCTCGACACAGATTCTTCTGCATGTGTCGACACTAAAATTGAGTGTCGACACAAATACTTGTTCTTTTAGCTTCTGCTGAATTCTTCTATGTGTCGACACATCTCCTTTGTGTCGACACAACTTCTTGTGTTGAATCTGTCAAGTGTCGACACTGCTTCTTGGTGTCGACACATAGTCTTCTATCTTGAATCTTGCTGAGTGTCGACACAGCTCCTTGTGTCGACACACCTTCTTGTTGTTGAGACTTCAGCTGAGTGTCGACACATTCCTTTAGTGTCGACACTTGTACTTAGAATAATTTGCTGCTCTTTCTGTTCTTTGCTAAGTGTCGACACAGCTCCTTGTGTCGACACTTTCTTCAAGTGTTGAGTCTTTAGCTAAGTGTCGACACATTGTGCTGGGTGTCGACACTTACTTCAAGTGTTGACTCTTCTGATAGTGTGTCGACACATTGTGCTGAGTGTCGACACATTCTTCAAATGCTGACTCTTCAGCATAGTGTCGACACATTGTGTTGAGTGTCGACACATGTACTTAGACTCTGCAGACTTTTGCTGAGTGTCGACACAGCTCCAAGTGTCGACACTTTCTGGTGTAGACACTGCTTCACTGGGTGTCGACACAGCTCCTTGTGTCGACACTTTCTGTCTGCACTTTTCTTCACTGAGTGTCGACACAGCTCCAAGTGTCGACACTTTCTGTCTGGTGTCGACTCTGCATCCCAGGTGTCGACACAATGACTCCAAGTGTCGACACTGCTTGTCTGGGTGTCGACACAGGCTTTCTTAAGTGTCGACACTTTCCCTCTGGGTGTCGACACATGGACTTAGAAACTTTTTGCTTCAGTCCAGTGATTTCTTAACCTGCACAAGTAACTCAAACATACATCAAATACATTATGATGTATATCATTGAGATGGGTGAGGCTTCTTCAAATCAGGTACATTTGACCAATGTACCCAACAATCTCCCCCTATTTGGAGAAGTCATAACCCTTAGTCAATGATATACACCATTCATAATTAAAATTACAAAATGATGTGAAGCAGATTATAATCAGCAGGGTTAACATGAACATGTAAAACTTCACACATATACACATTCAACATTGCAGAATGAACAAGAAATAGACACATACTCAGAACAATCATGAAAATATATTTATCATAAATTGTTCTAACATTTTTCTAATACATCTTTAATGATTTACAAAAATGTTTCTCATACAAAAGATTACAACAATCTTCAAATTAATTTCTAATCTATTTCTGATCAGGTTCTTGGATAACAATTCCTTTGCCAGATTTGACTTTAGCCTTGACAGCAGCAGCAGCAGTAGGCTCAGCATCAGCAGGCTTCTTGCCATTTGAGTCCTTCTTCTTTTGTTCTTCAGCCTTGATTTTCTGTCTCTCAAAATAGTGGTATGGCTTGGGGAAGTACTTGCTAGGCTCCACAGCTGTAGGAGGTAGCTTTCCCATCTTAGCCTTCCTTCTGTGCTGAACAATGGCTTCTTGCCTGATCTCATGCTTCCTCCATTCTGCTTCAGAGAACCACTTGTTTCTATCAGTAGTGTTGTCTTTAGCAGCTTTCCAGGCAGTTAGAATTATGTTTCTAGAGGTAGGACTCCATTGTTCAAAGTCTGGCTTTAGTTCAGCTTGTTCCCTAAACCTCTTCTTTGACAACCTTACCTCTTCTTCTTTGTCTAAGGCCTCTTGCATAGCTGCTGTGATAGGTTGAACAACCTTTTCTAAATGGACATTGTCCTTGCCCTCAGATGGGCTATACATTGTGCTCACCTCTGCTTGAATCATTTCAAAATTTGGAGGTGGATAAATAACTTGAGCTACTTCTTGTGGCTCACCTCCAAAATATGCAGGGTTTAGTCCAGATTCAGCAACTTCATTGTCATCACACAGGGGAGGATATCCAAGTGTAGCCATGATGGAATTGGATATCCACTTAGTATGTTCAGAACTGGCCTTGACTAACACTCTCTCCCCCTTTATGACTTCTTGGGCAACATGATCTCTGACATCATCCTTCTGGAACCTTATCTGACTGTCCAAGTATCTGATGCCCTCTTTAAAGTAAGGTCTGAGCTTAGTAAGCTGTTCAGAGATGGCCTTCTGGGAATCTTTAATGGCAGTCTTGACAGCAGAAATCTCAGCTTGAAATATTTTATCAAAGTCAGCCTTTGCAGCAGCAGCAGATGTAGAAGGTTCAGCAGACTTATTCTTTAATTCAGTGACTATAGCATTGTGGGAGGCAGTTAAATTATCATTCATTCTCAACTGATTCTCCAGCACATATCCTTGTTTTAATGCTATATCATCTACCTGAGTCTTGATCTTCTCCTGGTGAGTTGCCAAATAGACTACTGCATTCCCACCCTTGTGGAAGCAGTCAGTCATCTCCTTTTTATTAAGGTTCATCTCAAACCTTATATACTTTATGTCCTGTGCAAGATCAAACTGTAGGGACTTGTGCCCTTCATCCACATAAGTCTCTATAGCCTTCCTTTGTTCATCCAGCTTGATTTGCATGGCTACCATTAAGGCACTGTAATCAGGTGATGGAGCTTGTGTGACTAAGGATTGTTGAGCAACAGTTTGTAGAGCCTTCTTGTAGCTCTGACTTCTTCTTTTGAATACAAACAATTTCTTCTTCTTGGCCCTAGCACTTTCCTCATCTTCAGAGGCAGAGGTGCTGGCAATATCAACTCTATTCTTAGGGCTCTCAGGCCTCTCAGTTTGCACAGCAGGTGCTTGCTCAGTTTCCAGCCTAATAGGCTCTTCCAGAACTTCCATGTGCTCCCCCTCAACAGCAGCACTCTTATCTTCAGCAGCAGTATCCTTGTCCATATCAAAATCCTCTTGATCTAGATTTAAGAATAAATCCTCCATTGTATATTCAGGTGGAGATGGAGCTGGAGATAGTCTTTGCTCTTCAACCACTGACTCAGGTACCACTTCTTGTTCAGCAGATTTGTCTTCTAAAACAACATCTGGAACTTGTTTGTCTAGCTGAGTTTGCTGATGGACATCAGACAAATTAGCATCTTCTATAATATAGTCTAAATTTTTTAAGTCAGTGAGTACCTCTTGGATAATGATGGTGGCTTGCTCACTGTCCAGAGTAGATGGTTCTTCTACTACTGGAAGCTCCCCCTGGCTGTGATCCCTATGGATGGGGCTAACTTGAGGTAGCTCCCCCTGGATCTCAGCTACATCTTGAGCAGCAGGAGTCTTTACCACTGTCTCTTCCTCCTGATCATCAGGTGTGAACACCACCTGTTCTTCACTTTCAGAACTGCTGGAGGACTCTTGTGCCACATCAGCAGTTTTTCTCTTCTTCCTGGGAGGAGTGATTTTCTCAGTAACTTGCTTCTCAGGGGTAGGCATATCCTTTGACAGCACCCTTTCCCACCTAAACAAGATCCTCATATCCATCTTTCTCATATGATTGATCTTGCTACCAGCAGCAGTGCTCATTACCTCTGGTATTGTACCAGCCAGGTAGAGACTTATAATTCTGCCCAGGTTGGGCTTCTTCAGACTTTCCTTGATCTTTTCATAGATTACCATTGACCAATCTGTTCTTAGGGTGAAGATAATTCTTGTCATGACATGGAACATTGAGGCTGATACCCTGTCATGCCCTCCAGGCTTACTGAGAATGACCTTTCCCACAATTTCAGACAGAAATTTTCCTTGACTTTTCATACCTTTCCTATTAAAGACAGAACCTATATTCAGCTTTGGATCAAGTCCACACCAGGTAAGAGCTTCCCTGGTCTTGGATGTAGAAACTTCTTCTTCATCTTGAGTCTTAGGTAGCTGGAGTACCTTCCTCAGACTCTTTGGTGAGACCTTGAATTTGGATCCATGCACTCTGGATTTGATTCTATATCCAGAGTCATCAACTGTAGCTCCAGTAAGGAATTCAAGAACTTCCTTCTTCCAGATCTTGGTTGGTTCTGAAACCAAATATTCTAGTCCAGAATCGCTGACTAGGGTTACTACCGATTGGATTTCTGGATCTCCATCATCGAACGCGCCGCGCACAAGTTCATAGCCTTCATTAACATTCTCCTCGAGCTTGGGAGCCATTAGGGTTTGGAGAATTAGTCTTGAGAAAAGAGAAATGTCGACACAGGAGTTTTGGTCTCGAAACTTTGAAAGCGTGTCGACAATCAGAGACAGAACCCTATTTATACCTGTCGAATTTTGAAGATGAACAGGCGGGACAGCAAGCTAAACATGTGTCGACACTAGCAATAAGTGTCGACACTGACTTATAATGTCTCGACACATATGTGTCGACACAAGTTTAGCCAACAGATATTATGTGTCGACACTTGGTTATGTGTCGACACAACATAACTCGACACATCGTCGAGACTTTACTTAGAAAATTCTGAGTAAAACATAAGTGTCGACACCATTTTGGATGTGTCGACACCTACTTGACATGTGTCGACACTAATATTCTGAAGTGTCGACACCAACATCCTAGATGTGTCGACACCTTTTTCCTGAAGTGTCGACACTACTATTCTGTGTCGACATAGACTTGTCTATGTGTCGACACCTTTTTACTTAGTCAATTTTCTAGTTCTGTAAACTTAGTGTAAGTTGATCATTCCTAGTTCAATTTTGAATCTATTGAACTTAGCTTCTTCTAGTGGCTTAGTAAACATATCAGCTATTTGTTCATCTGTTTTAACATATTCAAGTACAATATCATTTCTTTCTACATGTTCCCTAAGAAAGTGATATTTAATTTCAATATGTTTTGTCCTACTATGAGATACAGGGTTATTAGCTATTGAAATAGCACTAGTAGAATCACAGAAAAGTGGAGTTCTACTTACCTGAAATCCATAGTCCTCTAGCTGATGTTGAATCCATAGAAGTTGAGCACAGCAACTTCCTGCAGCCACATACTCTGACTCTGCTGTGGAGATAGCCACACTAGTCTGCTTTTTGGTGCTCCATGAAATTAGTCTCCCACCTAGGAATTGACAGGTTCCAGTAGTGCTTTTTCTATCTTCTTTGCATCCTGCAAAGTCTGCATCTGAATAACCTGTTAGATCAAAATCTCCATTCCTAGGGTACCAGAGGCCTAGATAGGGAGTGCCCTTTAGATATCTCAAAATTCTCTTGACTGCAGTTAAGTGAGACTCTTTAGGGCAGGCTTGATACCTGGCACAAACACATGTAGCATACATAATGTCAGGCCTACTTGCAGTCAAGTATAGTAGGGAGCCAACTATCCCTCTATACAAGGTTTCATCTACAGGTTTCCCTGCATCATCCTTGCTAAGAGACATACTTGACCCCATAGGAGTCTTCATGGTATTGGAAGAATCCATACCATATTTCCTTATGAGTTCTAGGGTGAACTTGGACTGACATATGGATAAACCATTTTCAGTCTGTTTAACTTGGAGTCCCAAGAAAAACTTCAGCTCTCCCATACTACTCATCTCAAACTGACTTTGCATAAGCTTTGCAAACTTTCTGCAAAGGCTACTTTCAGTAGACCCAAATATAATGTCATCTACATATATTTGGACAAGTATGACTTTGCCTCTAGATTCCCTAAGAAATAGAGTCTTATCAATTTTCCCCCTTGAGAACTTGTTCTCAATGAGGAAACTAGATAGGGTTTCATACCAAGCTCTAGGGGCTTGCTTTAACCCATATAATGCTTTCCTAAGTCTATAGACATAATGAGGTTGAGTTGGATCAACAAAACCTGAAGGCTGCTCCACATAGACTTCTTCTTTCAAATAACCATTTAAGAATGCTGACTTGACATCCATCTGGTAAACCTTGAATCCTTGATAGGTTGCATAGGCCAAGAACATCCTTATGGCCTCCAGTCTGGCTACTGGGGCAAAGGTTTGATCAAAATCAATACCTTCTTCTTGCCTATATCCTTTTGCAACCAGTCTTGCTTTATTCTTTATGATGACCCCTTGTTCATCCATCTTATTTCTGTAGATCCACTTAGTTCCTATTACATTGTGGTCTTTAGGCTTTGGAACCAGCTCCCAAACCTTGCACCTTTTGAACTGATTAAGCTCTTCTTGCATAGCTTCAGTCCATTGTGGATCTAGTATAGCTTCTTCAAATTTCTTAGGTTCAACTTGAGACAAAAAGCTGGAGTAGATTGCTGCATTCATGTATCTGCTCCTAGTTTGAACTCCTTGTCTTGGATCTCCAATAATCAGCTCTACTGGATGATCTCTAAGATGCCTGTGGGCTGGAGGCATCCTAGCTTCAGGTTGAACCTCTTCAGCATCTGCATCATGCTGTATACCTTGGATTTCTTCAGCTATTGGCACATGTAGTTCTCCCCCTGGACAACAGCTACTCTCCTCAACTTGCTGTCTTGCAGCTGGTACTTCTTCTATAGTAAGCTTGTCCAATTTCTTTGTCAAACCTGTGGGGCTGCATACATTGCTAGACAACTCATTGTTAATTAGTTTTGTCTCATCAAAAACTACATGCACTGATTCTTCTACAACTTGTGTAGTCAAGTTGTAGACTCTATAAGCCTTACTATTATTGCTGTACCCAACAAATATTCCCTCTTGGGACTTGGCAGCAAACTTTGTTAAGTAAGACTTCCCATTGTTAAGTATGAAGCATTTACAACCAAAGATCCTAAAATAGGATAGATTTGGTTTCCTGCCTTTCACTACTTCATAGGGGGTCTTATTTAGCCTTTTAGTGATGGTAGCCCTATTTATCACATGACATGCAGTGTTAACTGCTTCAGCCCAGAAATACTCTGGCAGTGATGTATCACTAAGTAGGGTTCTACCAGCCTCTATCAAGGTCCTATTCTTCCTTTCAGCAATGCCATTTTGCTGAGGTGTTCTAGGTGAAGAGAATTCTTGAAATATCCCAAAGTCTTCACATAGTTTTGTCATGCTTTCAAACTGAAACTCAGTACCATGGTCACTTCTAATTTTGACCACAGTACTATTTAGTTCATTCTAAATTTGCTTGACAAAGCTGTAGAAGACACTAGGTGTTTCAGATTTCTGCCTTAAGAAGAACACCCAGGAAAACCTTGAGTAGTCATCAACAACTACAAAGGTATAGACCTTCCTACCTAAGCTGTGAACTGGCATTGGACCAAAGAGATCCATATGCAAGAGGTATAAACACCTCACAGCATCTTTGTTATCTATGCTCCTAAAAGTGGATTTAGTCTGCTTGCCCATTTGACAAGCTGAGCAAATGCCATCTTTAAGACACTTAACTTGAGGACCATTCCTCACTAACTCTTTGCTAAAGAGTTTTCTAATAGTCTTGTAGTTAAGATGAGCTAGCCTCTTGTGCCACTTGACACAATGAGAGACTGTCTCATCAGCTACAAGACAAACAGGAGAACCATTGTTCTCAATCATAATGTCTAGACAGTAGACATTCCTCTTTCTATATCCTGTCAAAATGATCTCTTGATCACTTGACCTCTTGATATGACAACCATTTTTAATAAATGAGATGTCATACCCTACATCACTTAACTGACTTATACTTATAAGGTTGTGTTTCAACCCTTTAACATAAGCCACTTGAGTAATGGTAACAAGGTTTGAAGAAATGTTACCAAACCCTTTGATGGTTCCTTTTTCAGAACCACCAAAGGTCACTTTAGGACCATTTTTGATTGGAATATAGTCCTTCAGTAGTCCCCTTGTTCCAGTCATATGTCTGGAACATCCACTATCCAAGTACCATGTTGGGGTATGGCCACTTGGATTCACCTGCAAAACAAATTAATGAACCTTAGAACCCAAAGTAATCTTGGGTCCTTGGTGATTATTAGTTTGCAACTTGACAAAGCTACCTACTGGCTTTCCACCAGGTAACTTGCTACTCACCTTGGCACTGGCATTGTGCCAACAGTCCATTGCAAAATGGCCAATCTTGCCACAGCACCAGCATTCAAACTTGTTGTACCTTTGCTTAGGTACAACCTTTGCTGTCTTGACTACAGCAGGCTTATTGAATGTTGGGGCTTTGCCCTTGGACTTAAACATGGACTGCTCAGTCCCTGCAGGTCTAACAAAACCCAGTCCAGCCTTGCCTTTATGATGAACAAATTCATCAATTAAAGGCAGCACTGATTTAGGTTTTGAAAACCTTGCAACAATCTCTCTCTCTTTCTGAAGATTGATCTCCAGTCTCTTAATTTGATCATTCTTATAAGTGATAGTTCCCATCTGAATCACAGTAATGTGTTTCAGCCTGGCTACCTCATTCAGTTTTTGATCAAATTCCTTCTCAAAGTCTGTTGCAACAGCCTTGAGATCAGCAATCTCCTTTGCCTGACTTTTAGCTAGGGTCTTGCTTTTCTTATAGGCTTGCAACAGTACCTTATATTCATCTATAAGCTGATGAATATCTTCCTCAGACTCAGATATATTCTCATCACTTGATGAAGAAGAATCTGATTCTGAACTAGAACAAGAAACTGAATTTAAACTTGAACTTTGTACCTGACTGGGTCCTGGCTGCTCTAGGATTTTGGTACTCTCAGTCAATGCCATCAGTCCTTGACACTGGCAGTCTTCGTGTTCATAAATTGACTCCAAGATCTGCATAAATTCTTCTTCTTCTTCTTCAGCAAATAGCCCTATGTAGGCTTCAGCATCAGTATCAGTGTTTGAAGAAGAAATATCTGAAAGAGTCTTCTCATTCTTGGAAACAAAAGACTTCTCTTTCTTCCCTTTGAAGTGAGTCTTTTTCCTGTCACTGGATTCTTTTCTTTTCTCAGGACAATCTGCAATAACATGACCCTGTCTATTGCAGCAGTAGCACACAATCTTTCATCCAGTTGCCTTGCTTGTCTTTGTCTTTTTCCTGTCCTTCTTTGAAGGCTTTTTCTCCTGATACAAGACTTCTTTTCCCTTGTAAGTAGATGGTCTGGACCTCCACTATTTCTTCTTCAGGAATTTCTGAAAGTGTCTAGTGAAGGCAACAAAGTCTTCATCACCTTCACTGCTTGTAGACTTTGTATTGACAGACTCTTCTGACTCAGATTCAACTACCTCTGGAGGTGGAGTTGATGACTTAGTCCTGTATTTTCTGGGAACTTCTGTCTTGAAAGCAACAGTCCTTTCCTTGTGCTCAGTCCTAGTAGATTTCTCCTCCTCTTTCATCACTGTCAGCTGCATCTCATATGACAATAACTTGCCAAACAGTGTAGGAGGAGGAATTTCTCCCAACTTTGCCATTTCTCTTATGGCACAGATCTTGGTGTCCCAATCTTTGGTTAGGGACATTAGGAATTTGTCATTCAGTTCATAGTTGCTGAACTCTCTTCCATAAGACATGAGTTCATTAACTATTCTATAGAACTTCTTGTAGCATTCAGTGATGCTATCTCCCTTTCCTTGCCTAAAGCTCTCATACTCTTGATTAAGCAAGGACTTCCTATCTTGCCTAACTTCTTCAGATCCTTCCATATACACTATAAGAGTGTCCCACATCTCTTTTGCTGTCTTACAGTGAATTAAGTTCTGAAAAGTGGCATCATCAATGGCACTCACTATTATGTTCTGTGCCCTCTTGTCCATGGTGGCTAGGACAATTTCATCCTTGGTCATCTCAGAGAAATCCTTTGGAGTCCTCTGATTTGCATCCAATACTGAAATCTTCATTGGCACATAAGGCCCTTCCTTTACTGTGATGTATATTCTAGGGTCAGAGGCTTCCATAAATAGCCTTACCCTCTCTTTCCAGATTCCAAAGATCTCCTTCCTGCATATGGGTAACTTCATGGAACCCAACTCTTTGTGATTCTCATAAGAACCCATGTTTCTTGAAGTTCTTGAATTTCTTGAATCTGTTTTCGGACTTAGACTGTTTCTGCCAAACAGGATCTCCTTAGACTATTAGTCCTTGTTTTGAGGAACCTGCTTCTGATACCAATTGAAAGATATGGTACCTAAACACCTAGAGGGGGGGGGGTGAATAGGTGACCTAATCCTTTTCTAACTTTGTTGGCAGCCAAACAGTTATATCACAGATTTCTAACTAGTTTATTACAGCAATCAGCAATAATCAAACACACACAGATCATCCACAGCACAAACACAGCACAGCACACAGTGTTTTATAGTGGTTCCCCAAGATATGGGTACATCCACTTTCCCCCTTCGCCTATCTAGCAGTGTACTAGATTCGGCCTAACTTCTCCACTGTCTCAGAACCCAAATTGGTTCCTACCTCAGGCCCAAAGCCTTACACTCAGCTTTATCCCAAAGCCTACACTCAGCCAATCAAGGCCTACACTCAGCCAATCCAAGGCCTACACTCAGAGATCTACATCTCCTACACTCAGGCTAACAAGACCTACCCTCAGCCTTTATAAATATAGGCTTACAATCACTCAGATCCAATGGATCCTACAAGTTACAAATGTAATACAGATAATGACTCTACAACTCAGAATTACAGGAGGGGAGTTGAGAGATTCTTGATGAGTTCTTGGAAGAACTCAGCTGGATTCACCCTGACTTAGCTTTCTTCAAAGCTTCTTGAGTAGAACTTAATAAGGCTGAATCCTCTGCAGTTGTTCCTTGACCTCTGCTACTTAAGATCCAGAATTGATTCTGAATCCTTCTTCTCAGCCTAGTTCCTGAGGTTGATTTCTTGGAAGGATCCCTCTCTCTCCAACTTCTTAGATCTGCAGATGGAATGCAAGATCTTCTTGTGTTTATTACTCTGTGTATCACTTTTCAGATTACTTGAATAATCTGATCAATTACTTTAATTATTCTCCTTTTTTTTGTTTCTGTAAACTGTGGGTGCCTATTTATAGGCTTTCTTCATGGTAACCGGCTGGTCCGGTTCATAACTGACTTTTGACATCTCTGACAGTTGTTGTAGACCGGCTGGATCGGCAGCTGTCATGTCAACAAGTCACTTCTTGAAAATCTCTATCAGTCTGATAGTGTCGAGACTTTCTGTCTTTAAGTGTCGACACTTATAGTCCAAGTGTCGACACATGTTGTGTAAGTGTCGACACAAGTCTACAAGGTGTCGACACAATTCCTTGTATGTCTCGACACAGATTCTTCTGCATGTGTCGACACTAAAATTGAGTGTCGACACAAATACTTGTTCTTTTAGCTTTTGCTGAATTCTTCTATGTGTCGACACATCTCCTTTGTGTCGACACAACTTCTTGTGTTGAATCTGTCAAGTGTCGAAACTGCTTCTTGGTGTCGACACATAGTCTTCTATCTTGAATCTTGCTGAGTGTCGACACAGCTCCTTGTGTCGACACACCTTCTTGTTGTTGAGACTTCAGCTGAGTGTCGACACATTCCTTTAGTGTCGACACTTGTACTTAGAATAATTTGCTGCTCTTTCTGTTCTTTGCTAAGTGTCGACACAGCTCTTTGTGTCGACACTTTCTTCAAGTGTTGAGTCTTTAGCTAAGTGTCGACACATTGTGCTGGGTGTCGACACTTACTTCAAGTGTTGACTCTTCTGATAGTGTGTCGACACATTGTGCTGAGTGTCGACACATTCTTCAAATGCTGACTCTTCAGCATAGTGTCGACACATTGTGTTGAGTGTCGACACATGTACTTAGACTCTGCAGACTTTTGCTGAGTGTCGACACAGCTCCAAGTGTCGACACTTTCTGGTGTAGACACTGCTTCACTGGGTGTCGACACAGCTCCTTGTGTCGACACTTTCTGTCTGCACTTTTCTTCACTGAGTGTCGACACAGCTCCAAGTGTCGACAATTTCTGTCTGGTGTCGATTCTGCATCCCAGGTGTCGACACAATGACTCCAAGTGTCGACACTGCTTGTCTGGGTGTCGACACAGGCTTTCTTAAGTGTCGACACTTTCCCTCTGGGTGTCGACACATGGACTTAGAAACTTTTTGCTTCAGTCCAGTGATTTCTTAACCTGCACAAGTAACTCAAACATACATCAAATACATTATGATGTATATCATTAAGATGGGTGAGGCTTCTTCAAATCAGGTACATTTGACCAATGTACCCAACAAATATGAAAGTTTCAGGCAAGGTAGGTCTGATAGCATAACAGAATGCTATAAGAAATTCTATAGGATTGTCAATGAGTTGATGTCTTATGGAAGAGAATTCAACAACTATGAGCTGAATGATAAGTTCTTGAGGTCTCTAACAAAGGATTGGGACACCAAGATCTGTGCCCTAAGGGAAATGACCAAGTTAGCAGATATCCCTCCTCCCACATTGTTTGGAAAACTGCTATCCTATGAGATGCAGTTGTTGGTGAGGAAAGAAGAGGAGAAGACTACAAGAAGTGAGCCTAAAGAAAGGACAGTGGCATTCAAGACAGAAGCTACCAGGAAATACAAAAGTAAGTCTCCATCTCCACCTCCGAGGGTTGCTGAAACTGAGTCAGATGAGACAGAATGCAAGGATTCTGAAAGTAGTGAGAGTGATGAGGATTTTGCAGCCTTCACAAGACACTTTCAGAAGTTTCTAAAGAAGAAACAGTGGAGGTCAAAGCCATCCACTTCATAGGGAAAAGATAATTATTATCAGAACAAGAAGTCATCAAAGAAAGACAGGAGAAAGACCAAGTCAAGCAAAGCAACTTTATCAAAAATTGTTTGCTATTGCTGTAACAGACAAGGACATGTTATTGCTCACTGTCCTGAGAAAAAGAAAGTGTCTAATGATAAGAAGAAGATTCAAACCAAGGGCAAAAAGGAAAGGTCCTTTGTTGCCAAGAAGGACAAAAGTCTGTCAGACATATCTTCTTCAGAAACTGAGTCAAAAGCTGAAGCATACATATGACTGTTTGCTGAAGAAGAGGAAGAGGAGTTCATCCAGATAATGAACTCTATATATGAGAAAGAGGACATTCAGTGCAAAGGACTGATGGCCTTAACAGAAGGTGACAAAATCCAGGAGCAGCCTGAACCAAGTAAGGTACAAAATTGTTCTTTAAGTTCAATTTCTAGTGCTAATTCAGATTCAGTTACATCAGCATCAAATGATGCCAGTGGATCTGAATCTCAAGGGGATATTCATCAATTGATTGATGAATATAGAGTACTATTGCATGCATTTAAGAAAAGCAAATCCTTGGCCAAAAGTCAGGCAAAGGAGATTGCTAATCTTAAAGTTGCTGCAACTGATTTTGAGAATCTGATTGATCAAAAGTTAAATGAAATAGATATACTGAAGAACATAACTATTATTCAGATGGGAACTATAACATTCAAGAATGATCAAATCAGAAATCTGGAGATTAGTCTTCAGAAGGAGAGAGACATAGTTGCAAGGTTTTCTAAACCTAAGTCTGTTCTACCTTTGATTGATGAGTTTATACCTCATAAGGGTAAAACTGGATTGGGGTTTACTAACCCTGCTAGGACTGTAAAGTCCAAGTCTAAGGGCAAATCCCCAGCTCTCAACAAGCCAGCTGTAGATAAAACAGCTAGGGATGTACCTAAGCAAAGGTACAATAGATTTGAGTGCTGGTGCTGTGGTAAGGTAGGCCACTTTGCCATAGACTGTTGGCATAATACTAATGCCAAAGTGAGTAGCAAACTGCCTGTTGGAAGATCTACAGGTAGCTTTGTTAAGAGGCAAACTAACCAGCACCAAGGACCCAAGAATTCTTTGGGTTCTAAGGTCAACTAATCTGTTTTGCAGGTAAGTCCAAGTAGCCATGCCCCAATATGGTACTTTGACAGTGGATGTTCCAGACACATGACTGGAACTAGGGGATTGCTAAAGGACTACACACCTATCAAGGATGGTCCTAAGGTCACCTTTGGTGGTTCTGAAAAAGGAATTATCAAGGGTTTTGGTAACATTTCTAGCACCCATATAACAATTACTCAAGTGGCTTTTGTTAAAAGTTTGAAACATAACCTTATTAGTATAAGACAACTGAGTGATTTAGGATATGACATCTCATTTGTCAAAGATGGTTGTCATATCAGGAGGTCAAATGATCAAGAGATCAATTTGACAGGTTACAGGAAGAGAAATATCTATTACCTAGACATTATGTGTGAGAACAATGGTTCTCGAGTGTGTCTTGTAGCAGATGAGAAAGTCTCTCATTGTGTCAAATGGCACAAGAGGCTAGCCCATCTTAACTACAAGACAATTGGCCAATTCTATAGCAAAGAGTTAGTGAGGAATGGTCCTCAAGTTAAGTGTATTAAAGATGGAATATGCTCAGCTTGTCAAAAGGGCAATTAGACTAGATCCACCTTTAGTAGCATTGAAAACAAAGATGCTGTGAGGTGATTATACCTCTTGCATATGGATCTCTTTGGTCCTATGCCAGTTCACAGCCTAGGTAGGAAGGTCTACACATTTGTGGTTGTAGATGACTACTCAAGGTTTTCCTGGGTGTTCTTCCTTAGACAGAAATCTGAAACATCTAGTATCTTTTATAGCTTTGTCAAACAAATTCAGAATGAGTTAGACAGTACAGTGGTCAAAATAAGAAGTGACCATGGTACTGAATTTCAATCTGATAGTATGGCAAAACTATGTGAAGAATTTGGGATATTTCAGGAATTTTCTTCACCAAGAACACCTCAGCAAAATGACATTGCTGAGAGGAAAAATAGAACCTTGATTAAGGCTGGTAGAACCCTATTAAGTGACACATCTCTCCCAGAATATTTCTGGGCTGAGGCAGTTAATACTACATGCCATGTAATTAATAGGGATACCATTACTAAAAGGCACAATAAGACCCCGTATGATATTGTGAAAGGCAGAAAACCAAATCTATCCTATTTCAGGATCTTTGGTTGTAAGTACTTTATATTTAACAATGGAAAGTCTTACTTGACCAAGTTTGCTGCCAATTCCCAAGAGAGGATCTTTGTTGGGTACAAAAATAATAGTAAGGCTTATAGAGTCTACAACTTGTCTACTCAAGTTGTAGAAGAGTCAGTACATGTAGTATTTGATGAAGCTAGACTTATTAATCATGAGTTGTCTACAAGTATTTGCAGCTCCACAGGTTTGACTAAGAAGATGGACAAGCTCACTATTGAAGAAGGATCTACTACAAGTCAGCATGTAGATGATAGTGGATGCTGTCCAGGGGGAGTACTACATGCACCTGATCTAGAAGAAGACCAAGGAGTGTAGCAAGATGAAGTAGCTGAAGGAGTTCAACCTGAAGCCAGGATGCCTCTAGCTAATAGGCATCTAAGAGATCATCCAGTAGATCAAATCATTGGTGATATAAGACAAGGGGTACAAAAAAGGAGCAGAAATCTGAGTGCAGTACTCTACTCCAGTTTTCTATCCCAAGTAGAGCCAAAGAAGTTTGCAGAAGCCATCCTAGACCCTCATTGGATTGAGGCAATGCAAGAGAAGCTGAATCAGTTCAAGAGGTGCAAAGTCTGGGAGCTTGTTCCTAAACCAAAAGACCACAACATAATTGGGACCAAGTGGATCTTTAGGAACAAAATGGATGAACATGGAGTAATTATCAAGAACAAAGCAAGATTGGTTGCTAAGGGATATAGGCAGGAAGAAGGTATTGACTTTGATCAAACCTTTGCTCCAGTAGCCAGACTGGAAGCCATAAGGTTGTTCCTGGCCTATGCAATCTATCAAGGATTTAAAGTCTACAAAATGGATGTTAAGTCAGTCTTTCTGAATATTAATCTGATAGAAGAGGTCTATGTGGAACAGCCATCAGATTTTGTTGATTCAACTCAACCTAATTATGTCTATAGACTTAGGAAGGCTTTGTACGAGTTAAAACAAGCCCATAGGGCTTTGTATGAAACCCTGTCTAGTTTCCTCATTGAGAATAAATTCACAAGGGGGAAAATAGACAAGACTCTATTCCTTATGGAATCCAGAGACAAGATCATACTACTCCAAATATATGTAGATGACATCATATTTGGGTCTACTGAAAGTAGTCTTTGCAAAAAGTTTGCAAAACTTATGCAAGGACAATTTGAGATGAGCAGTATGGGGGAACTTAAGTTATCTTGGGTCTCCAAGTTAGACAGACTGAGAATGGTTTATCCATATGCCAGTCTAAGTTCAACCTAGAACTGATAAGGAAGTATGGTATGGAATCATCCAGTACCATGAAAACTCCTATGGGGTCAAGTATATCTCTTAGCAAAGATGATGCAGGGAAACCTGTAGATGAGACTTTGTATAGAGGGATAGTTGGCACCCTATTGTATTTGACTGTAAGTAGACCAGATATCATGTATGCTGCATGTGTCTGTACTAGGTACCAAGCTTGCCCTAAAGAGTCTCATTTGACAGCAGTCAAAAGAATACTGAGATATCTTAAGGGCACTCCTTATCTAGGCCTTTGGTACCCTAGGAATGGAGACTTTGAACTGACAGGTTATTCAGATGCAGATTTTGCAGTCTGCAAGGAAGATAGGAAAAGTACAACTGGTACCTGTCAATTCCTAGGTGGAAGACTGATATCTTGGAGTAGCAAGAAATAAACAAGTGTGGCTATCTCCACAGCAGAATCAGAATATGTGGCTGTAGGAAGTTGCTGTGCTCAACTTCTATGGATACAACATCAACTTGAGGATTATGGTATTCAAGTAAGTAGAACACCACTATTTTGTGATTCTACTAGTGCTATATCTATTGCAAACAATCCTGTTTCCCATAGTAGAACTAAACACATTGAATTAAAATATCATTTTCTAAGGGAACATGTTGAAAAAGAAGATATTTCACTAGAATATGTAAATACAGATAATCAACTAGCTGACATGTATACTAAGCCTTTAGAAGAAACCAAATTCAATAGGTTTAAAATTGAATTAGGTATGCTAAACTTAGAATAAGTTTACAGAAATGGTTAAGTAAAATAGTGTCGACACACAGAGTTGTCTGTGTCGAGACAGAGAGTTGGTGTCGACACTTCAGAGAAAAGGTGTCGACACATCTAGGAAGTTGGTGTTGACACTTAGACTTTATGCAGAATTAGTGAAGTAAAAGTCTCGACTATGTGTCGAGCTAAGCGGTGTCGACACATAAACAAGTGTCGACACATATATTCTGTCGACTATACCTGTGTCGACACATAGGTGTCGAGACATTATAAGTCTGTGTCGACACTTTTCAACAATTTGAGTTTGTAGACCCGCTCTTTCATCTTCAACTCTAGAAAGGTATAAATAGGGTTTCAACATTGTCTGTCGACACGCTCACCAAAGTTTCGAGACCAAACTTGCATTTCGACACCTCTCTTCTCTCAATTCAAATTCTTCAAACCCTAATGGCGCCCAAGATTGAAGAGAACGTGAATGAAGGATATGAACTAGTGCGGCACGCATTTGATGATGCAGAACCAGAGATCAAGGATGTGGTAACCCTAGTTGAAAACTCAGGGTTAGACTTTCTTGTTTCAGAGCCAACCAAGATATGGAAGAAAGAAGTTCTAGAATTTCTGAATGGGGCAACCCTAGACGAATCTGGATTCAAGATAAAGTCAAGGGTTCATGGAGAAAAGGTGAAGGTCTCACCTAAGAGTTTGAGAAAGGTATTAAACCTACCAAGGACTAAAGAAGAAGATGAAGTTTCTGCATCTAAGACCAGAGAAGCTTTAACATGGTGTGGACTGGATTCCAAGATGAAAATTGGATCAGTATTCAATAGAAAGGGAATGAACAGCCAAGGAAAATTTCTCTCTGAAATTGTTGGAAAGGTGATCCTGTGCAAGTCTGGAGGACATGATAGGATTTCAGCATATATGTTCAATCTAATGACAAGGTTAATCTTCCAGCTAAATACTGATTGGTCTGGAGTAGTGTTTGAAAAGATTAAGGAGAGCCTGATGAAGCCCAATTTGGGTAGGATACTAAGTCTTTACTTGGCTAGTAGTATACCAGAAGTAATGAGTCAAGATGCAGGATCAAAGATCAATCACATGAGGAAGATGGACATGAGAATCTTCTCAAGATGGGATAGGGTCTTGACCAAGGAATTGCCATCACCTGAGAACGTAACGCCCCAAAAGAAGAAGAAGAAGATAGCCCCTGTGGCTCAAGAATCATCTAGTAGCTCTGAAGAGCATGTTGTCTTTACACCAGATGATGAACAAGAAACTGGAACTGTTGGAAAGTCTCCAGATAGACAAGTAGCTGTAGACAGGCAGGGGGAGCTACCACATGCTAGCCCTCTTCACCAGGATTCTATCCAGGGGGAGTCTCTACTGGTTGAAGAGCCAACTCCTCTAGAAAGTGAAAGAGCTACACAAACCATACTTGAGGTAATAACTGAAATAAACCAATTAGATTTCTCTATTGAGAATGCAGTTATAACTGACACATTATCTACTGCAAATCAGCAACCTCAGGTTCCTAGTCAACCCCAAGATGTTGTCATGGAGGACACATCTGTTGCAGATCAAGTAATGTCTGATCAAGTAGTTGATGAGATCAGGAATTCTCCACCCCCTCATCAACAAGAGTTTACTTTAGAAGAACTTTTCCCCGATCTTCTCCAAACAGACTTTGAGAAGGAAAGTGCTGCTGCTGAGGGGAAGAAGGCCCAAGTTGAGGGGGTGCAAGTAGAGATTCTAGAAGAAACTGTAAGGAAAGAGCCTGAGAAGCCAAAGGATGTTGAGGAGCTACCTAGGGAGAGGGTAGAAATAGCCAGCACATCAGCTTCTGAAGATGAGGAGGCTGCAAGAGTAAAGAAAAGGAAATTCCAAGTCTTTAAAAGAAGGAGCCAAACTTACAAAAAGGCTTTACAAACTATTGCACCACAGCCTACACCACAGCCTGCACCATCTATAGATTACAATTCTCTGATGGTTACAATGCAAATAAAGCTTGATGAGAAAAGGAAAGCAATAGAAACATATATGGATGAGGGGCATAAGTCTTTATAGTTTGATCTTGCCCAAGATATTAAGTCTATCAGATTTGAGATGAATCTGAATAAGAAAGAGATGACTGACTGCTTCCACAAAGGAGGGAATGCAGTGGTGTACTTCGCTACACATCAAGAGAAAATTAAAGCTCAAGTGGATGAACTTGAAGTAAAGTAAGGCTATGTTCTGGAGAATCAAATAAGAATGAATGATAATTTGACAGCTTCCCACAATGCAATTGTCACTGAACTTAAGAATATAGCCACTGCCCAGAATGCAGCCCTGACCACTGCTAAAGAGGAATTTGACAAAGAATTGCAAGAAAGCCTAACTGCTGTAACTTCTGCAATTCAAGATTCCCAGAAGCTCCTCACTGAAAATCTCCAAAGTTTGAAACCTTTCTACAAGGATGGAGTCAATTATCTAAATGCCCAAATAAGATTCCAGAAAGATGATCTAAGAGATCATATTGAAAGAGATGTCATAAAGGGGGAGAGGGTGTTAGTCAAAGCAGGCTCTGATCATGCAAAATGGATTTCCAATTCCATCAGAGCCACCCTTGGATATCCTCCATTATTTTATGATTACAATGTAGCAGAGTCTGGGAATAATCCTGCTTATTTTGGAGGTGTGCAAGCTGAAGTAGCTCAGGTGATCTATCCTCCACCAGACTTTGATATGATACAAGCAGATATACAATCAATGTATAGCCTACCTGAGGGACAGCAAAATGTCATCATAAAAAAGGTGGTTCAGCCAGTATCTGAGACTATACAAGAAGCTATACTGAAAGAACAAGAAGCCAGATTATCTAAGAAGAGGTTCAGAGAGCAAGCTGAATAAAGGCCAGATTTTGAACAGTGGAGCCCCACCTCCAGGAATATTATCTTAACTGCATGGAAGGCTGCCAAAGACAATATTCAAGATAGAAACAAGTGGTTTTCTGAACTAGAGTGGAGGAAGCATGAGACTAGGCAAGAAGCCATTGTGTAATACAGGAGGAAGGCTAAGATGGGAAAGCTACCTCCTACTGCCCAGGAGCCTAGCAAGTACTTTCCCAAGCCTTATCATTACTTTGAGAGGCAGAAGATTAAAACTGAAGAGCAAAAGAATAAGGATCTTAAAGGCAAGAAGCCTGCTGCTGCTGAAGATGTTGAAGCCCCAGTACAAGCAAAGATACAATCTAGGAAGGGCATAGTTATCAAGGAGGCTGAGCAGAAATAGAATAGAATTTATCTTTAGTTTACAGATGTAATCTTTTGATTTTAAACACTCTGTAAACTTTTGTATAATGAATATGACAAAGTTATTAGAACAATGTGATGTGTGAAAAATCTATTACATAATTGTTCTGAGATATATGTGTGTACATGTTTTATTTAATACATGTTTATGTACTTTCCCTGCTTGCATAATCCTGTTTTACATCATACTGTAATTTTGTTATGTATGGTGTATATCCTTGACTAAGGGTTATGACTTCTCCAAATAGGGGGAGATTGTTGGGTACATTGGATTAAATATACCTGATTTGAAGAAGCCTCACCCTACTCAATGATATACATCAAAATGTATTTAATGTGTTTTGAGTTTAGTTGTGCAGGTCAAGTATTTACAGGGAAAGCTGAAAAGTTTCTAAATCCATGTGTCGACACCCAGAAGGAAAGTGTCGACACTTAAGAAGACTTGTGTCAACACCCAGGCAAGCAGTGTCGACACTTGGAGTAATTGTGTCGACACCAGGGATGCAGAGTCGACACCAGACAGAAAGTGTCGACACATGAAGGCTTTGTCGACACTCAATGAAGAGAAGTCCAGTGAAGAAGTGTCGACACTTAGAAGCAGTGTCGACACCCAGAGGAACTGTGTCTACATCACAAAGTGTCGACACTTGGAGGCTGTGTCGACACTCAACAAATTTCAGCAGAGTCTAAGTATAAGTGTCGACATAATGAAGAATGTGTCGACACACAACATAAGACTCAACACATGAAGAAAGTGTCGACATAATGAAGAATGCGTCGACACACAGTAGAAGAATCAACACATGAAGAAAGTGTCGACACTAGGAGGCTGTGTCGACACTCAGCAAAGTTCAACAAAAATTCTAAGTACAAGTGTCGACACAAAGGAGATGTGTCGACACTCAGCCAAAGTCTCAACAGAAGAAGAATGTGTCGACACAAGGAGCTGTGTCGACACTCAGCAAGGATCGACACAGATGGCAAGTGTCAACACCAAGAAGATGTGTCGACACTGAACAAGTTCAACACAAGAAGATGTGTCGACACAAAAGAGTTGTGTCGACACAAAGGAGTTGTGTCGACACTTACAAGAATTCAACTAAGTACTGAAGAACAAGGAGTTGTGTCGACACACAATTTCTGTGTCGACGCATGATGAAGAAGCAGTGTCGAGATATAAATTCTACAACACAAGGAGTTGTGTCGACACCTTGAAGGCTAGTGTCGACACTTAGTCTACTTGTGTCGACACTTAGTCTATATGTGTCGACACTTAAAGACAGATTGTCTCGACACTTTCAGACAGTTACAGATATTTCAAGAACTGACTGGATGACTTGACAGCTGCCATTCCAGCCGGTCTACTGTACCTGTCAGAGATGTCAAAAAGCTGTTTGGAATCGGATCAGCCGGTCACCATGAAGAAAGCCTATAAATAGGCTTATTCTGTCAACAAAAAAGGTGTCTAAGAGATTAACAACAAGAGATCAACAATCAAAGAAGAAGATCTAGCTATTCATTGAAGAATCAAGTGAAGATCTAAGAAGTTGAAGAGAGAGAGCTCCTTCAAAGAAGACAGCCGTTGGAACCAGGCTGTGAAGAAGGGTTCAGACATAGTTCTGAATCTTAAGTTGCAGTGATTGAAGATCAGCTGCAGAGAATCAATCCTATTGTGTTCTACATTCAAGAAGCTTTGAAGAAAGCGAAGTGAGGTTGATCTCAGCAGAGTTCTTTCAAGAACTCATCAAGAACCTATCAGCTCATCTCTCTTTTCAGAGTTGTAGGTATATATACCTTGTATTATAAATTTATTGTATGATCCTTAGGGATCTGAGTTGTAAGCCTGCAATTATAAAGGCTAAGTGGTAGGGCCTGTGTGCCTGAGTGTAGGAGATCTATTTCTCTGAGTGTAGGCCTGTTGTGGCTGAGTGTAGGCCTTGTGGCTGAGTGTAGGCCTTGTGGCTGAGTGTAGGTCTTTGTTAAGACTGAGTTGTAGGGCCTTGGGCCTGAGCTGTAGGAACCTGTTTGGGGTTCTGAGTGTAAGATCTGAGGATCTGAGATAGTGGAGGAGTTTGGCTGAATCTAGTACACTACTAGATAGGCGAAGGGGGAAAGTGGATGTACCCAAATCTTGGGGAACCACTATAAATCTGTGTGTTCATTGTGTGCTTGTTTATTCTGTGATTGCTGATTGATTGCTGTGACGAATTGATTATAACTCTGTCGAATTATCTGCCAGAAAGTTTAAAAATTATTAAGTCACCTATTCACCCCCCCTCTAGGTGATTAGGTACAATTTCTTTCACTGTTCACTCAGTTTTTTTGTAGACCTGTCAGGGGGGTCCTATTTATAGGCGAGGTGAGGAGTGTGGTCACCGCCCTATAGATAGCGACACCGCCCTAGCCTGCGCGATAGCAAAACACCGTCCGCCGAGTCCGCAAGGACTTAACCGGATACCAAGGAAAACCGCCAGGAGCAAGACAATATTGGCGAACCCTCTTCAGTCCACCTAAGCTATGCGGAAAAGGCATCAACCCGCAAAGCCTGCAACCACTGCAGGGCAGCAACCCCCTTCAATGGCTGTCCGCACAAACCCGAGGCAGTCCGCAAGACTCAAGCCTTAATCCGACACAAGTCCACGACCAAAGGCAGATAGCAAGTCCGTCCGGTCAACGACGTACTTGGCGGATACGACGGACACCATGGTCTTGGAACAGAGTGTGACCATGTCCAAAACCATCAAAGGCCAATGCGAGAATGGCGGACATAAACTCTCGTCCGCCAAACACCCTAGCACACAGACCGCCAGCCGTCCGCGAGCTACTTGCACACCTCCCAATGCAGCAGCCATCTCCCGGACTCCATACAACAGTCCGCCAACGACCTCTACAGCAAGTCACCTGCTGTAACACCATAGCTCGACAAGGCCTCAGCCAATCTCTAATCCCAGTCCACAACAGCCCATACCGACGACACACTAGTCTGCAAGCTTCCTGCGGACATGAGCCAAACCGGCAATCAGCAAAAGATTGCACCACGGCCATTGAACAATACACAAGTCCGCAAGCCACTATCCGCTCAGGCCGCTCCTTGGCTAAACCAAACAGCCAACGTCCTATCCGCAGATAGCAGGTCGCATAGTCCGCAGACTTCACCCGTGCAACCCGCTCGAAAGAATAGCCGGCTTCCACTAGACTTTCTACCATGCCGTACACAACAGTCCGCCCAGTCCGCCTAGTCTGCCAATGCTCTCCGCCCAGGCCGCCCGACCTGTCCCGTCAACCACTTCCACTTCACAAATTTCAACACTAAGATGAAAAGGCAAATTATCCGCGGCTTGCGGAAGGAGTATGTGGCCTTTGTGACATCTGTTCAAGGGTGGGCTACTCAGCCGTCTTTGCTGGAGCTGGAGAATCTGCTTGCATCGCAGGAGATCTTGGCAAGTCAGATGGCTGGAGTTAATCTTAATCAGGAAGGCAGCGAAGCTCTCTTCTTAGGCAAGAAGAAAGGATGGGAAGGGAAGAAGAAGAAGAAGAAGGTGCAGCACGCTGGTGACAAGGAGACTTCAACTTCATATCAGCTGTAGAGGAGCAATGCTCCTAAGGACTGGAAGAAGAATTTGAAGTGCTACCGGTGTCATTAGTGAGGGCACTTCAAGCAGGACTGCAAGATCAAATTGCAGCCTGGGCATGCTGCGGGAAAGGACGAAGCTTGCTCTAGAAGTGAAGAAGCAGAATGGGGAGGAGCTTTCATGACGGGCACTTATGTCTGTGCCTTATCTGCTGAGGACTTCAACGGCGAGTGGATCGTGGACTCCGGGTGTGGTCATCACCTCACCGGAGACAAGTCGAAGTTCACCTCCATGCAGGCATACTCAGGTAATGAAGCTATTATCACTAATGATAATACTGTTCATGCAGTAGAGAAAGAGGGGGTCCTGTCTTTGGGTAGTAATCAGGGGCCACTCACGTTAAGTAGTTTGTATCACATGCCAAGCATGAAGAATAACCTCTTCTCGGTGACCAATGTAGTGGACGCTGGGTATCACGTTCTGTTTGGGCCAACAGACGTGAGGTTCCTTCGCAACATATCAGCGGTTAAGGTTGATGTTACTCATGTAGGGAGGAGGGTGAAGAACTTGTTTGTTCTAGCCACCAATTCTTATGTTGATCGTATGAGGGCCAATGATAGCGCTGCTATCTGTCATGAGAGGCTGGGGCATGTAGGCATGTACAAGCTGAAGGCGATGGCTAGTAGAAGTTTGGTGAAAGGGTTGCCTAAGTTATCCTCCTTTGGTGATGGGCATGTTTGCGCAGGATGTCAATACGTTAAGGCACATCGCCTTCCATTTGATAAGTCACAAACGAGGAGCAAGTAACCATTGGATTGCATTCATGGCGACTTGATGGGACCGACGGTTACTGCCAGCCTTGGTGGAAGTAGATACATGCTTGTCTTGGTTGATGACTACTCAAGGTATACTTGGGTGTACTTCTTAAAGGAGAAGTCAGAAGCCTTCCATTTGTTTGTGGAGTTTAAGGAGTTGGTAGAAGGCCGGCTTGGCTTGCGGATTAAGAAGCTTAGAACTGATAACGGGGGTGAGTTTATTTCCTCCGAGTTTTCTAACTTCTGTAGAAAGCACGGGATTGAACGAGAGCTTAATTGTGCGCACACTCAACAACAAAATAGGGTAGCGGAGCAGAAGATCCGTCATCTGACGGAGACCTGCAAATGCTGGCTTCATGCGAAAGATATCCCAAGGTCCTTTTGGGCGGAGGGGATGTCTTGTGCTGCTTATGTCATCAACAGGATGCCACTCAGCCCTATCAACATGAAGACTCCTTTTGAGCTATTGCTGAAGGAGAAGCCGAGTGTGGGACACCTTCGGGTGTTCGGTTTGACTTGCTACGTGCATGTCCCGGATGCTTCACGGACAAAGCTGGATGCAAAGGCAAGGAAACTTGTCTTTGTTGGCTACGATGAGCAGAAGAAGGGATGGAAATGCATGGATCCTGCGATGAAGAAGTTCGTGGTGTCAAGAGATATTGTCTTTGATGAGCTGACGTCGTATGGAGGTGGCTCGGTCGAGTTAACCGGAAGTAGAAAAGTTGATGAAGCACTGGTGGTGGCTGCTGAAGGCTTGGAAGAGGAGCTGGCTGTTTCACCAGCAGCTCCTGTTACTTCTAACTCCGAGGCTGAGCCTTCTGGCTCAGGAAGTAGGGGGAGCACTACTCAATGCTTGCACGAAGTAGGAGTTGAGCCCGAAGAAGCAACGGAAGCAGTGGGCAAGGAGCCGACCCTTCGGAGATCGAAGAGGGTTGTTAAGCCACCGGCTCGGTACTGTGATGGGAATACAATGAGCTTTATCTCCTGCTTCTTTGCAGGTCCTCTGGATGAGCAAGAGCCTGCAACCTACAACGAGGCCACTAGAGTGAAGGAGTGGGAAGGTGCAATGAAAGAAGAGATTGATGCTCTGAAGAAGAATGAAACCTGGGACCTTGTTCCCAAGGTTGATGGCATTACTCCGGTTACTTGCAAGTGGGTGTATAAGTTGAAGAAGAAGGCTGATGGGAGCATTGATAGGTTCAAGGCTCGCATGGTCGCTAGAGGATTCTCACATCAGTATGGAGAAGACTATGAGGAGACGTTTAGTCCGGTTGCGAAGGTGACCTCAGTTAGAGTGGTGATCGCCTTGGCTGCTAGCAAGGGATGGAGGTTGTGGCAACTCGATGTGAAGAATGCCTTTCTTTATGGAGAAATTGACAAGGACATCTTCATGGATCAGCCGCTTGGTTTCGTTTCTGAAGATCATCCGGACTATGTCTGCAAACTCAGGAAGGCTCTCTATGGGTTGAAGCAAGCTCCTAGAGCGTGGTATGGGAAGATTGTAGAGTACTTGAAATACTGTGGATACCTTGCTTCCAACTCGGATTCAAGCTTGTTCGTCAAGAAGAAGGGGGAGCTAGGAGTCTTGGTCCTGCTGTATGTGGATGACATGATCATCACAGGTAATTCGGAGGGGGAAGTAGCAAGGCTCAGGGCTGAGCTTGCTATACGCTTCGAGATGAAAGACTTGGGAGAGCTTCATCACTTTCTCGGTCTTGAGGTGGAGAGGAAGGCGTGCGGGATTCTCATTTGCCAGAAAGGGTATGCAGATCGCATTGTGAAGCGGTTCGGCATGGGCGAAGGGAAGAAGTGCTCTACTCCACTGGAACCTGGGTTGAAGCTTCAACGAGATGAAGGAAGGGTTTTTCATGAGCCCTTGGTGTTCAAGGCTCTTATTGGGAGCTTGATTTACCTGACAATTACAAGGCTGGACATTGGTTATGTTGTTGGCCGAGTAAGTCGGTTTATGGTTGAACCAAGGAAATCTCATCTAGTGGCAGCGAAGGGTATTCTGAAGTATGTCAAGGTGACTTCTGACATGGGACTCCTCTATGGAAGGGACTCGGAGTTTGCATTGCTTGGGTACACAGATGATGACTATGGTGGTGATTCGGATGATCGGAGGTCTACTTCAGGTTATTTGTTCACTTGCGGTTCAGCTAGCATCTCGTGGTGTAGCAAGAAGCAGGACTCGGTGTCTGTCTCAACTACGAAGGCAGAGTATAAGGCTTCGGCCTTGGCTGCTCGGGAAGCGATCTGGTTGAGGAGGCTTATAGAGGATGTTCATGAAGAAGTGCAAGGGCCAACTTTACTCTGTGGTGACAATGAGAGTGCTCTCGAGCTGGTAAACAATCCAGTGTGTCACGCCAGGACCAAGCATATAGAGATTGATCACCATTTCATCAGGGAGAAGGTGTTGGAAGGATCTCTACTGGTCGGGCATGTTCGGAGTAAAGATAATTTTGCTGACATCTTCACGAAGCCACTGTCGAAGGGGCCCTTTGAGCGCTTGCGCAGCTTGCTGGTCTTGGTCACCACTTCCCACTTCAAGGGGTAGTGTTGAAATTTATGAAGTAGAAGTGGTTGACGAAACAGGCTGGGGGGCCTGGGCGGACAGCATTGCCGGACTAGGCGGACTGGGCGGACTGCTGTGTGCGGCCTGGTGGAAAGTCTAGTGGAAGCTGGCTGTTCTTTTGAGCGGGTTCTTCGGGTGAAGTCTGCGGACTATGCGGCCTGTTATCTGCGGATAGGACGGCTGTTTGGTTTAGCCAAGGAGCGGCCTGATCGGATAGAGGCTTGTGGACTGGTGCATTGCTCAGTGGCCGTGGTGCAAGCTTGTGCTGATTAGCGGTTTGGCTCATGTCCGCGGGAAGCTTGCAAACTAGTGTGTCCGCGGTATGGGCTGTTGCGGACTGGGCTTAGAGCTTGGCTGAGGCCTTGTCGAGCTCTGGTGATACAGCAGGTGCTTGTTGTGGAGATCGTTGGCGGACTGATGTGTGGAGTTCGGGAGATGGCTTATGCATTGGGCAGGTGTGCGAGTAGCTTACGGACTGCTGGCGGTCTATGTGCTAGGGTGTTTGGCGGATGGCAGTTTATGTCCGCCATGCTCGCATTGGCCTTTGATGGTTTTGGACTTGGTCACACTTTGTGCCAAGACCATGGTGTCCGCAGTATCCGCCAAGTCCTCTGTTGACCGGGCGGACTGTTGCTACCTGCCTTTGGTCGTGGACTTGTGGCAGATTGAGGATTGAGTCTTGCAGACTACCTCGGGTTTATGCGTACAGTAATTGAAGGGGGTTGCTGTCCTGCAGTGGTTGGAGGCTTTGCGGGCTGATGCCTTTTCCGCATAGCTTGGGCGGACTGATGAGGGTTCGCCAAAGTTGCCTTGCTCCTGGTGGGTTTTCCTTGGTGTCCGGCTAAGTCCTTGCGGACTCGGCGGACGGTGTTTTGCTATCGCGCGGGCTGGGGCGGTGTCGCTATCTCTTGGGTGGTGACCACACTCCTCACCTCGTCTATAAATAGGACCCCCTGACACATCTACAGTAACTGAGTGAACAGTAAGTTGGGTTCGGCGAGGTGCTGCGGTCTCAGTTTTTCTGTCCGCGCGGATTGATTCAGAGTTAACTGTGTACTGTGTGCAGGTCGCGCGGGTAGCTTCAAGGAGCCAGGAGTTTGGCTGTGACTTCAGTCAAGTACTTGGAAGTTGCGCGGTCTCTGCGAATTCAGCAGGAGGTCGCTCTGCGGCTTGTCAGCACTGTTTCAACTTTGCCAGCTTTAATAACCTGTCTGCTGGTCTCAGGCGTGTAGGCGGTTGTTCCTCAGTTCATCAGTAGGGGGAGAATACTGGTGTGTCCGTGCGGCCTCGCGGCTTTAGCGGACTCCGTGGCTATTCGGCGGTTTGCATCTTAAGTTCGGGCTATCTCAGCGGACTCGGCGACCTCGGCGGTCTCGGTGGACTCTGGTGCTGTCTGCCCGGCTTGGTTTTTGGTGCTTTCTGTTTACAGCTGTTTATACTAGCGAAATTATGTCTCTCTATGTAAACCTCGCTTTGTAAATAAGTGTAATGAATATAAGATCTGCTTGTTCTTCCATGTGCTTGGTGTGTTGAGCCTGCTCCCTGGGTTTCCGCTGGTTCAAGGTGTGAACTGGGTAGTTCCGAAGATATTAATTTGGCGTTTGGGCTATCTTGCTGACCACCTTGAGAAAATTTAATAGGCACACCTCATGCAAGGGTGATACGGGCATGTGCAAAGTGACATAGGCGTGTCTGTGGCCGATCGACATTCTTTGGTCAACGATGCTGGTTCTTGGTGTCATGCCTATAAGACATGCCCAAGGATGGTGTGGCACTGGGCGTGTCACGGGCATGTCAATGCTCTTCGTTCGCAGTTCGACGATTTGCATCGAAGTTCTTAGCTCGTCGGTGTCACGCCCAATGGGCACGCCCAAGGAGGGCGTGTCACTAGGCATGTTTGGGCCGAGAAGTGAAAATTTTCAGTTCTGCTACAAATAATCTAAAGATTAGCCCTGCAAGATTGAAAATAATTTTATTAGAACAAATAAATATAAAATTCAAAAGTAGTTAATTATAAACGTTAGATTATAAAATTAATATATAATATCTAACTATTAATAGAAAATAGTAAATGAAAAATAGAAATAATTAGAGTTATCAACTGGCCAGCTACTAGATGTCATTCCTCAGACCACCCAGAAAGCGCTAAACTTTACTAAATTCTGAGGATACTAGATCCGGGGCAAACCGGCACAATTTATTGAACTCCACTTCATACTCACTCACTACAAGTTGCCTTTGCTTCAAATGCAGAAAATTATTCATTAAAAATGGTCTTGCTCGACCGACGACAGAAACTTCCTCAGCAATAACTCCTTAAAGGCTTCCCATGAAAATCCGTCCTTCAGGTTCTCCTTTTGTCTTAACTACCATCTCTTTGCCAGACCCTTCACCTGGTAAGACACTACAATCCCTCTCTGGTCATTAGAAATCCCTAAGTATGAGAACATCTCCTCGATTGCTATATTCCAGTCATCTAAGTCCATAAAATCCGCTCTCCCATCGTAGGTAGAAGGTCCCAATCGCTGGAAATGCGAGATAAAGTTCATCTCTGGTGGCAACACAACTGGGTGCACCAGAAGAGCAAGGGGAGCATGAATAGTGATGAATAAATATATATAGTTTTAAAAATAAATCCAAACTAATATCTCAAATTGGCAAGCGTACCTATCGAAATATAGTATAAGAAATGTCGTATTTGACTCGGGGCCTGTTTAGTTCTTATAGTCACGCAAATTAATATTATTTTATCTAACAATAATTTGTTTGTTAATTAAAACTAAACGAAGAAAAACAAAAATAAAACAAATACTTGATCAAGACTCACTTTGAACTGAAATTAACTTCTATGCAAACTCTTAATTATATTCCACGATCGTGGAGGTTCCAAGAATACAAAAGCATCTCTCTTGAGCTCATGTCTTTGACTAACCTTAGGTTAATCGATTAAGACCTCTCGGCCAGTCGAAGCCCCTAAGCTTGCTTTATGTGGTGAACCCCGCTATTGGATTTGACTCCAATCCCGCAGATTTTTGTCGTCCTATCTCGAGGAGTGCATGCAACTCCTTTTATCATTGAGCGATCTACTCGTATACGGAACCTCTCGGTCATTTATGATACAGATCTGGGATCGAAGAACATATCCGCGAAATATGAATTCGATATGATAAAAATCAAAGATAAATCGAAAGTGATAAATAAAGAGGTTGATATAAAAGAAGATTATTTTATTCTAAAACTTGTCAAATCATGTGCTAATAAAAAGGCGAATACATGTAAAGATAAGCATATACAAGCTTGAAATAAAAGTTCTAGAAATAAAAATTAACTAACTATGAAAAAGTACATAAAGGAAAATGCATGGAAATAATAAAAGAAGCTACAAAAACTACTCCTATATGTCTACTCCCCTCTTTTGAGCTCCTACAAATTTCTAGTATTTATTGATTTTTCTCTGGTAGGTCACGCCCCTAGGTCACGACCGTGAACTAGGGCATATAAGGCTCGAAAACCGCTCTCTTGAAATCCCGAGAATGTTGGAGAAAAACCGCCAAAAGTTATCATTTTGCGGGTCACGCCCCTCGGTCACGCCCGTGACCTAGGGCATGTCAATTCTGTTACATGAAACGGCGGGAACACGAAATGGTGGGAAATATCTCTGTAGTTGATGGACGGGTCACACCCATAGGTCACTCCCGTGACCTAAGTCATGTAGGCTTGAATGCTCTGCAATAGAATCTGTTGTTTGATGACCAAGTAACATCGGGGAGTCACGCCTATGGTTCACGCCCGTGACCAATAGGCCACGGCCGTGTCTAGGGCATGTAACTTGAAAACTGTCCTGAACCATAGCTGCTAGTCACACCTGCTGGCCATGCCGGTGACCCATAGGTCACGCCCGTGACTAGGGCGTGTAACTTTAATCCGACGTGACAAGTACTCTAGAGCTCCTTTATGGGGCACGATCACATGTCACGCCCGTGACATGAGAGTCACGCCCGTGTCTGGGTTGTGTCAAGTTGATTTTTTCATAAATTCTCTGTTTGTTATCCTGATTAGCCTACCATGCTCCAATTTGTTATCTGCAGCCTGAATAGACCTAAAATACGAAAAGAAACGAATTATTTTACATATTAATATAAAACTAAATATGCTATACTATTTATTCAATAAAAACTATACTACAATAACTGTATAAATAGACTTATCAAATACACTCATACTTAATCTTTTGATATTCCAGAGCAAAACTATGAGAAGTATTTATAAGGTATTAATACAATTTTTAATTAAACTAAAAAAATTTATTAAATCAAAAGAAAGTTAAAAATAAACTTTAGTGATTTAAAATTGAGTCCTAAAATATGAAATTAAAATGTGAAGAGCCAAATATATTTAGTAAAATTTTGTCATATTAATTAAACTTCAAAATTATGTAGTCTGCAAACAAAATTAGATTAAAATTTATTAACACTTTTGACTAAAAAGAAACTTTAAGGAAAATTTAAACTACTACTTATGATGTATTAGAATTTTAATTTAAACCTACAACAATTAGATTGGGTATTGGGTTTGAGGAATAAAGAAATTGAAGAGGTTTTGGATTTTGGGTGATGAATTTTATCCTCTCACCCCATTCAAAATTTTTTCTTTGATATTTGCATATGTTTAGCAAGAAAATAATGAATTTTATTCTCTCAGTTTCCATGACATATGAACAAATATAACCTTTTTTACTCTCTTAAAAGAAACAAAATAATTGGGAGTAATGAATTTCATCCTCTTAATCCTTTTATTTGGGGATTGCATATGCGTACCAAGGAATTATTAATTCCCATGACATATGATCTAACAAATTAAAAATAAAAATTGCATATGTGTACCAAAGGATAATGAATTTTATCCTCTTTCCTTGAGTGGGATGAAATTTTAATTTACTCTAGCTGCTCTCTAATTATTTTAATTTAATCTAAATATTGTTAAGCCTTTTCTGGGATGAAAGCCTATAAAATTAAAATAATTAGAGAGCATAAGTGATTATAATTTGAAATCTACAAATTGTTTAACTAAGTACTATAAAATTGAAACTAATTTGAATTAGAGTGACAAAGTGCTAAATAGATTACTCTTAACAAATTTAATTCATAAAGTATTTCTCACAATTAAATTGCATAAAAATTAAATCTAACTAACAATGATAAAATAAATATTTAGAAAATAAAAAATTATAAAAAAAAATCTTATAAATTACCTCAAAATTATTTTCCGAAAATCACAAAATATTAAGTAAGGGTTTATTATAGTTTTGATTTTTTTAAAAATAAAATCCTATTTTTTTTTATTCTTGGACATCCCGAGGGCTACCCAGTGACGGGTTCGCAAGGTACTACGCGGTTTTGTGGGATGAAAGCCCAACAAGGCCCTTTCCAAGAAATTAATTTTTGATTTTCTATATTTTTATTGTATTTTTGATAATAAAAAGAAAACAAATTTCTTAAAAATTTTTTAAGGTTTTTTCATTTTTTTGGATTTTTAAATAAAGACAATAAATGAGAATCCCCCATACTAAAAAATAAAGATTATCCCCAATGTTTATAAGCCTAGTAGGGGGAGAAAGAAAAAGCAAATTGTATTGAAATTGCAAGAAAATAAAGATAAGCAAGGGGTGTCTCCCAAGTGCGTTTTTCTTTTTCCCATTTTAAGCTAGACGGTATTGGTTAGGAAAAAGGGAAATAAAAATTTAAGTGTTAGGGCAACTCCCTTAATTCCTGCTTGGGTGAATACGCCGAAGACGCTTGCCCAGCTACTCCTCCGCTTTCTTCTTGATTTTCCTTGTTGCAATTATGTTGAAAATATAAATTCAAATAACATATCCATACCTGACGTGATTTGAATATGAGCGTCAAAAGGATCATGGATGAAGTTTAATTGCAAGTGCTCCTCTTCTACAATAAATGCGTTAGTAAAAGAAAAATAAAAAAGAAGCACGTCAAAAAAATCTTCGCAAGGATGAGGTTTTGCGAAGTTATATGATTAGACTCCGGTTGTTTATTTTTTAAAATAAAATTGTTATCTAGAAGTTCATTAATAAGAAAATTACTGGGCACAATATATTCATGAAATTCAATTTCTAAATATTCATAAGTGGAGTTTAAAAATTCATGAGGAGATGGAAAATCGGGAGAAATAGTAGAAGAAACTGTTTTTCTTTTATTTCACCTGGTGTGCCCATAACTTTAATAAATTCTTGATATAATAATTCTTCCTCCTCTTCTGAATAAGACTCCAAGGGGGCACATGAAGATTCATGTTCCCTCCTAGGTGAACTATTTGATGAGGGTAAAGAATCATTAGAACAAGAAAAAGTTTCTTTTAAATTTTGGGGAGGATCAACTATGAATTGTGTAAAATCCCAAAAATTATAAGAAGAAGGTTGCTCAGTGATAGAAGAAGAATAAAAATTCGGATCTAAATAATTATTCTCATAACTCGAGGAAATTTCTGGTTGAACTTGTGAACAAGGAAAATTAATATCCGAGGTGAAAGAAAGATTATTTAAATTTGAAAAAGTTTTCTTGTTAAGACTTGAAAAAGTATTTTCATGAATATTAGTTAAATCGAAAAAATTATTTTCATGAAAATATGAAGAAAAATTAGCATCAAGGTGAGAATAATTATTAATTGCAAAATTATTTTCATAACAAAATTTTTGATAGTAATAATAATAATAATTATCACTTTGATGAGAAGCACCACAATAATAACAAGAAATTTGATGCTATCTTGCGACTTGGAAAAGAATAATTTTATGCGTAAGCTCGACAATCATAGAGGCCGATTGAGATAACAATTTTTGTAAAAAGAAAATAAAACAACCGGTACTTAATAAAAATGAATTTGAAAAAGAAAATTCAAAATATAAGTGGAGGTGGAGAACGAGAATAATAAAAGTAATAAAATTTAAGGTTTCAAAATATCAAGAAAATAAATCCCCGACAACTGTGCCAAAAACTTGATAAAGAAATTTATATAGTTTTAAAAATAAATTCAAACTAATATCTCAAATAGGCAAGCGTACCTATCGAAATATAGTATATGAAATGTCGTATTACACTCGGGGCCTATCGAGTACTTCTACTTATGCAAATTAATATTATTTTATCTAACAATAATTTATAGGTTAATTAATACTAAACAAAGAAAAATGGAAATAAAAAACACTTGATCAAGACTCCTTTAAACTCAAATAAACTTCTATGCAAACTCTTAATTATCTACCTCGATCGTGGAGGTTCTAAGAATACAAAAGCGTCTCTCTCGAGCTCATGCCTTTGACTAACCTTAGGTTGACCGATTAAGACCTCTCGGCCAGTCGAAGCCCCTAAGCTTGATTTATGCGATGAACCCCACTATTGGATTTGACTCCAATACGACGGATTTATGTCGTCCTCTCTTGAGGAGTGCATGCAACTCCTTTTATCTTCGAGCGATGTACTCGTATCCGAAAACTCTCGGTCATTTAAGATACGAATCTGGGATCAAAGAACATATCCGTGAAATATGAATTTGATACGATAAAAATCAAAGATAAATTGAAAGTGATAAATAAAGCGGTTGATATAAAAGAAGATTATTTTATTCTAAAACTTGTCAATTTCATGTGCTAATAAATAGGGGAATACATGTATAGATAAATAAATACAATATTGAAATAAAAGTGCGAGAAATAAAAGTTAACTAACTATGAAAAAGTACATAAAGGAAAATGCATGAAAATAATAAAAAAGCTACTAAAACTACTCCTATATAGCTACTCGCCTGTTTTGAGCTCCTGCAGATTTCAAGGATTTATAGATTTTTCTCTGGCAGGTCACGCCCCTAGGTCACGGCCGTGACCTAGGGCGTGTAAGGCTCGGCAACTGCTGTCTTGAAAGCCGCCAAAAGTTGTCATTTTGCAGGTCATGCCCTTCGGTTAAGCCCGTGACCTAGGGCGTGTCAATTCTGCTACAGGAAATGGCGGGAATATGATACTGAAAGTGATGTGTTAGATCTGAAATACTCCAGAGGGGGTGAATAGAGTCTCCTAAAATCCTTTAGAAATCTTTATAGCTTTTGCTGTAAATAAAAACTGCAGAATAACAAATAAATAACCACAAACATACATCAGACCTAGCTAGCATAAATACAGTAAGAACAAAAGGAAGCGCAACCAGACAACACAAGAAATTATAGTGGTTCCCTAACCTGGGTACATCCACTCTTCTACCACCCTAATAGGAATCCACTCAGATTTTTGATCAGGTGCCTGACACCAATGAGCTTTTGATCAGGTGCTCAAAAACCAAACCTCAGGTCCTTTGGTCAGGTGACTTGCAACCAAAAATAACTTTTGAAGGGAGTTAAGAGATGATTGTGTATTATCTTTCTCAATAAATAATGGGGGAGTTGAGAGATGATTGTGTATTATCTTTCTCAATAAACAACTGAGAAGACTTAGTGGATAGATGTTAGCAAATAGCTCCCCCTAAGATGTAGAATGGTTCCGGAAAAACTGGAGCTTTGCTTCAGGGTGATAGGCCTTCAATCTTTAAGCCTTGACCGGAAAAGATCTTCAGGAACTTCTTGACAGATGGAATTGATGTTGTCCTTTAAAGTGTCCTGGAGAGTTGAAGAATGAACACTCTTAATTTTTGATTGATTGTTCTTCTTCTTCAGATAGCAGATATTCTTCTGGTCTAGGGCTTCTTCTCTGTACCAAAGATCTGTGAAAGAAAGAGCAGAGAATTCCTTTATTCAGACTGACTGTATTTTTTGTTTGTATGTATGTTTTCTCTGGAGGAAAAGAGAGAAAATCTCTTTTATATTTCCTGTCATAAATTGTCTTTCGAAATTTGAAATCCTCTGCAATCAATGCTGACAGCCTTGAGAATAAACTGCATTGAATTATTTCCCAAACTGTCCCATGGAAAAACGGCAAGCAATAATCCTGGAGAAGACCATAATCAATGCTCCTTTTAACGGTTATATTCAGAGAATATTTGAGCAATAATTACACAGGAATTATTGTAGTAAGAAGGGGACAGAAGGAAGGAAAAAACTAAGTCTGGATTCGTCAAATAGATAACAGAAATCGTCGAGCTGAGTTCACAGTTCATCGAGACGAGTTGCTGTGTTCGTCGACCAGATGACTTCTGTTCATCGAGCTGAGTTCCAAGACCGTCGAGCTAAAAAAGAACTGCATTCTGTAGAAACATTGTCTTTTCTGTGTATGGAGTTCATCGAGCTGATAACTGATTTCGTCGACTGAAGTTCACCAAAATATTTCTGGACTTAGAATATTTTCAGGTGCTTCTGAAATGAAAGTGTTGAAGTGAAGTATCCAGAAATCATCGACCTGTGAATTGGTTTCGTCGAGCTGAGAACCACTAACTGCTGCTTCATAACTCTTGCCAAAGTGGTCAAAGTTCGTCGAGTTGAGAATCTTGAATTCTTTGACTGGAGTTGATTCTGGACTTAGAAAAAATTGAGAAACTTCTGCAATAATAAGTTGAAGTAGAGAACCCAGAAATCGTCGACCAGAGAATTGGTTTCGTCGAGATGAGAACCACTAACTACTGCTTCATAACTCTTGCTAAAGTGGTGAAAGTTCGTCGAGCTGAGAATCTTGAATTCGTTGACTGAAGATGATTCTGGACTCAGAAAAAATTGAGAAACTTCCGGAATAATAAGTTGAAGTAGAAAGCCCAGAAATCGTCGATCAGAGAACTAAGTTCGTCGACTGGTGTCTAGAGAATAAAGTATGGACTTGGAATGCTGAAGGTAGAGTCCAAAGATCGTCGACCTGAGAATCAAGTTCGTTGATCTCAGCTCAGAGAATTATCTCTGAGATCGTTGAGCTGAGCACGATAATCGTCGACCTGAGTTTGACGAACGTCGAACTCATTTTACAGAGTCTTTGGAAATTTTCTAACTCTTGAGTCTCTGGCAGTCTGATGATGGCAGGTCCATGAGATGTTGAAACTAAGGACTTGGCCTAGACTCTAGGACACAACTATGACCCTGGCTATCCAAGATGGGTCACAAGATCCTAACTTAGGGAACCTAGCCCAAATCAAACTAGGTATCCAACAATCTCACCCTATTTGTGTGAGGTCACTAATTACAAACTCAGACTAAACTGAAAATAAACAAAGCAGGAAAAACATATATCTGGCAGAAAAAAATGAACACATGCAACAGATATATATACAAATAAGTTTTGTTCAGAAATAAGAAAGCAGTTATAAACATAACTGAAATTAAACAGTTCAGAACACATTTCTTTTGCTTCTTCTCTTTTGTCTTTTCTTCTTTGCTCTTGTCTCCTGATTTAGTAAAAAAAAATTCTCTGTTTGGATCTGAAGCTTGCACTTTGGTCATAGTTATATCAGCAGCCCCTATAATCTTCAAAGATGTGGCTCTGGGGACTACTGCTTCTGGGTGCAATTTCATATAATGATCAACATTGGAAAACTTGTTAGCTTTCTCAAACCTCTTAAGCTCTTCTTTCCTGTACTTTGACATTATTGTATATTCTGAGGGATCCTTACCTTCAGCTCTGGCTTTATTGATCATAGAAAGGACAACAAGTTCTTGGAACCCGGCCATCCTAGCTGAAGTACATGTTTCTGTATCTTCAAAGGGTAAAGGAGGAGAAGGAGATCTGTTGGAGCTTTCAGCTTATTGATGTTCAGGGAATTGATGTTTTTTTTTGTTTTTGATGTTGCTGCTATTGTTGAGGTTGGTACTACTTGCCTGATGGATACAGTCTTTGCGGCTGCTTTCTGAGGATGAGGATCTACCCTGATGTCTTTGATAAGTTTGAAATTGGGTAGTCCTTTGAGAAGTTGTGCCTGAAGCACCAGTAGCTGGAGGAGGAGGATGAGGAGGGTCCCTTCTGTATTTCTGAGTTGGAGGAGGGGAGTATCTTCTGCTTCTCTTTCTCTATTTCTATTCAATCTTGGATAACCACATCCAAGCTGGCATCCCTTTATATGGAGTTATCTTCCAAAGGATATAGTAGGGAGTGTCATTGGCTGGATTTGGATTAGGAGCAGGAGGAGGAGCTTTCCTTTTCTTAGATACTTTCTTCTTCTTTGGATCCTCATCTGAATCCTCATCTTCATCTTCAGACTCTTGAGGGTTATCATATAGATCATTCATAGCTTTCAGTGCCTCAACAAAAATAATAGGTTTCTCAATCTGAGATGGAGCTGGAGGAGAAACTGCACCAGGAGCTAGAGCTGGAGAGCTATCTGTGACATTGTTTCAGCAACTGTCTTATTCTCTTCTTCAATATCAGCCAAGATCAAAACATTAAGATCTGGCATAGGAGAGTCATCCATTACAAAACTTGGGACAGAAAACGTTTCTGGAGGGGATGGAATGACTGTGAGCTCTAGAGTAGCAAAACTGTCTATGAGTTGCTTGGCAACTGTAGGACTTATTGGAGAAGAATAGGGAATAATAGCCAAAGATGGCTTAGTATAATCTGCTGGAAGGAAGCTCAAAAATGCAGTATCAAAAATTTTCAAAAAATGTGCTAAATCTACTATGGGATTTAAAATAAAATCACCAGCAGTAAAAATCTCTTCAATAACTGACTCATCTAAATCCATGTCAGTCTCAATAAAATGAATGAAATAAATAAAATCTGTATCTTCTGCTGTTGCTGCCTCTGCATCTGCTGGAGCTAGAGCTGCTAAAACTGAAATTGCTGCTACTGCTGGAGCTATTGTTGCTTCTTCATCAAGCATCTCCCCCTACCTGGTTTCAGTGTGAACTGGAGCCAAGCCCCTGACTGAAGAGGGGGCAGCATTCAGGGCAGATATCTAGGTAGATAGGGTATATATGGAAGTAGCAAGAGGTGTAATGGCCTCTGCTATTATTGTTTTGAGGAGGGGTGTGATGAGGGCAATGACAAATGAGATGGTGGAGAGATCCAGTGGTGGAGTTGCATTTGGTGTTTCAGATGGTGGTTGGGTGGAAACATTTGGAGCGATGGTAGATGTTGGTTACGATGAAGGAGGAGCATCTTGCATTTGGACATCCTGGATGGATTCATTTGGAGGAGGAGGAGTACAGGGAGGAGATGATAATAGATTGAAAGATGGTATGGAGGACAAGTGTGGTGGAAGAGGAGATGAAGGTGGTGTTGGAGCTGGTGAAACATGAGGAGATTGGGCTGGTGTTCCATGTGGAGATGGAGGAGGTGTAGGAAGATGAGTATGTGTTGGAGAGATATGAATGGGGGAATATGGAGGTGTAGGAGTATGAATGATGGTGTGGACTGAGGACGGAAGTTGTGGTTGAATGGCTGAAAGGGATGGTTGTGAGGGAGTGATCTCTTCAGAAGGGTGGGGAGTGGCTTCTACAGCCCTTGTGCTCTAAGAAGCTTTGGTGGCAGAGGATAATCCCTTAGAAGGCTTTGTTATTGTCCTCTCCCACCTACCAAACAAGGCACAGGTAAGCCTTTTGATGGCATTGATAAATATGGTCGGGGAGACCAATGATTCAGCAGCTTTTTCCTTCAAAAAGATCCCCAGGATCCTTGCAAAACAAACTTCCTTTTTGTTGTTCTTTTTCTTGATCAGATCAAATATTATCTGAGCCCAGTCCACTTGTTTCTTATTGACTACTACACACATAACCAGAAATTGATGCTTAGTTATATAATTGTGTGCAGTATGCTTGCCCGGCAAGACTTACCCAACAATGTTTGCAAGAAACTTATATTCTGCAGTTAGATGTTTTCTCAGCAATTTATTATGGTTATCTGCAGAGTAACCCATCATGCTCAGCATCATGTCATATCCTTTATTGTCAATCTCTAATTCTTCTTCTCCATTATGCAATCCAAATATTTCAGTTAATACGGCGGGAGAGGGAGATAGCGTTACCCGCAATTGATCCAACCATTGTGTTCTCCTCTGTTATTGAAGATGTATAAACCCATTCTCTGATCTCTGTTCCATATAGCATAATCGTTGTTGTCATAGGGTTCTTCAGTTGTTGCACTTCCAGAAGGTGCCGAATATCCAGAAATATGGGATCTGAATGTTGAAACGAATCAAAGTCGACATCGAAGCCGGTATCGAACGTCATCGCAGCAAGGGTTCCTGTTGGAATCTCCATGAGAGTACCTGCAAGAGAAACATGACGATCAAGTGCAAACGAACAGAAAGCGCGGGATCGAGGTCGAAGAAAACCTAAATATATGGTTTTCTAGAATATGAATCGACAAACTCCATTCCATGAAAATTAAAACATTCTTCGATCTGGGTTCAACGAAATTATTTAGAGTTAAACAATTCGTCGAGCTCAGTCTGAAGATTTGAAGACATTTCGTCGAGCTCCGTTCGACGAAAGTTTTCTGAAGTGTTCTCGTCGATCTCCATTCGATGAGAACAACTTCACTCACAAAGAGTTTGTCGACCTCTGTTCGACGAATATCTCCCGAACTATCCCTAGTTCATCGAGCTCCGTTCGACAAACTCTAAAAAATTCGTCGAGTGCAGACAAAAACTAAACTAATTCTTCTCCATTGATCATTCCAAGCTAATTTATAAAGAACAAATGGTTTCTTTCATCCAGAGGTTTGGTGAAGATGTCAGCTCTTTGTAAATCAGTGTAGATATAGACAAGTTTAATTTTGTTTTTGTATACACACTCTCTTATGAAATGATGTCTAATATCTATATACTTAGTCCTACTGTGATGGACTGGATTTTGTGCTATGGCTATAGCACTTGTGTTGTCACATAGTAGAGTTGAATTATTTAAGTTGAGACCATAGTCTAGTAATTGATTTTGAATCCACAGCATCTGGGAACAACAACTGCCAGCTGCAATTTGTTTTGCTTCAACAGTTGAGGTAGACACAGATGACTGTTTCTTACAAAACCAGGAGTCTATTCTCATACCAAGGAACTGGCAGGTTCCTGAAGTACTTTTCCTGTCCCCCATGGATCCAGCAAAATCAGCATCTGAGTATCCAGTTAACTCAAATTCTGATTCAGTGGGATACCATAGGCCTAGACTTGGATAACTCTTTATATTTCTCAAAATTCTTTTTAGGAAAATTAGATAAGATTCTTTAGGGTTCACTTGGAACCTAGCAAAAAGGAATGCAGCAAACATGATATCAGGTTTGCTAGCTGTAAGGTATAATAGAGACTCAATAATTCCCCTATATAATTTTTGGTAAACATGTTTCCCATGTGGATAAGAGTCTATTACAGCATTTGTAGCCATAGGTGTTTTCTTTGCTGAGGCATCAGCCATCCCAAACTTCTTGATAAGCTCTTTTGCATATTAAGCTTGGGAGATGATGATGCCATCAGGGAGCTGCTTCACTTGGAGACCAAGGAAGTAGGAGAGCTCACCCATGCTACTCATTTCAAATTTTGAATGCATGAGTGTAACACCCCAGTTTTGAGAGAGGGTCGATTTGCGTTTCTGGAAATTTTTGGTTTCTGGCAGGGGGCACACGGCCTGCGACACGGGCGTGTCGCAGGGCGTGTCGAGTCGTGTCGACACTCGACCCGGGGTGTCGACACTTTTGCTCGACAATATGTCGAGACTAGGGCACACAGCCTGTGACACGGGCGTGTCGCAGGGCGTGTCGAGCCCGTGTCGACACTCGGCCCGAGGTGTCGACACTTTCGCTCGACAGTGTGTCGAGACAAGGCACACGACCTAGGACATGGGCGTGTCCAAGGCCGTGTGGGTCTGTCGACGAACTTCAGTCGACGATGTTCACTCGACGAGTGTTGAGTGTCGAGTGTTGAGTGTCGAGACTGGGGCACATGGCCTGTGACACGGGCATGTCACAGGGCATGTCCCGCTTGATCGACGATCTTCGCTCGACGTTTTTCCACAGTGTCGACACAAAGGCTGTCAACGAGTGTCGAGACTTGGCATACGGCTTGGGACACGGGCGTGTCCCAGGCCGTGTCACTTCTCGGGTTGGTTTCGGGGCCGTGTCGATGGAGGCACATGGCCGTCCACACGGTCGTATCAGTGGGGACACGGGCGTGTTGGGTCGAACACAGGCATGTCGGATGCATGTGTACTGTTCCAGGCGCATCGATTTGAGACGGCGAATGAGGCACACGGCCCTGGACACGGGCGTGTGCTAGGCCTTGTTCGGCCTAGGTCTTTTATTTTTCTGTCAGATCTTGGCCTTTTGTTCCCTGATTTTAGGATCTGATGGTTCAGATCATTTCTTTAGGAGTTAAGTCCGAGAATAGGGCTGAAAACTCTCATTCTTCTCTAATCTTTCTCTTACTAAAGATCTAGAGAGAAGTGCGAACAAGGAAGAAGGAGAAAGAGAGTTTGGGCTGTAGGAGAGGTTTCGGTGCTCCAAATCGCGAGCCGAGTCCAGATCCGTGGAGGTTAGATCGTTGCAAAGGTTTTCATCTGGCTATTTTGCCATGGCAAGGAAGAGGAGTCAGAAGGTAACGACACTTCTCCTCTCAGTCTTAGGATGCATGTCTTTAGCATCATTTTTCTTTTCTAGTTCTTGGGCACCAAACTCTCAAATGAGAGGGGTTTTGGGTCGCCAAGGTTCAAGAGGAACCTCCGGGTTGATTGAGTCCGTCCCCGACAATTTTTGAATTAGAGATTCGCTCTGTTAGTCGATTAGGCATGGTGGGTGAAGCCGTAGTCGCGACCGTTAGTCCGACTAGGTGATGTTGCATACGAACGTTAAGGATTCGTAGAGATTCCATTGCGGCAAGACGTCGTTTATGATGTGGTGATGTTTTCCCTTTTTTCTCGAGTGAGTACGTGTAGTTGGAACCGGACAAGGTTAGATCCTCGTGGCGGTAGATGTTTTCCTTGATGGACAAGGTTAGCTCCGCATGAGTTGGAGATGGTTTCCTTGGTGCGCGGGAATGCTGCAGTACAAATGAGGGACTACGGTAGAATTGTCTTAGTTTGTGATGTGCCAAGGCATGGCTATATCTATGTGGTCAGCTGGCTATCCCATGACGTTCACGTCATGTGCGGAGAGTGTCCCGGCGAGACTAGTCCCCTTCTGTGAGACTGACGAGAATGCCAAGCATGGGGACAAGCCCGGGCAATGAGGCCATGAGCGGGTGGGGTCCGGCAAGGCTTCTTAGAATTGGTCAATTTGTGTTGTTGGAATCCTAACATGAGACGTCAGAGCTTGTAGGCAAGCCCGAGTCTAAGACCTTGAGCGGGTGGGGCCTTTACAAGAGTTCCATGTGGCGGCTTGTGCGCTATTTGGGGGAAAGGTGTTACCCCCCTTTGTTTGCGGCTTTATGCCAATGGGGAATCGATGAGTACCCATATGCTGTGATGATGTGCTAGATGCATACGAGTTAGGGTGCCTTGGGTGAAACCCGGGTTGTTGCATACATGTTGCTTAAGTAGGCCCTTTTATTTATATGTTTAACCCGCAGAGAACATGCATGATGTGTGTGACATCCAAGCCTGTTTCTGTAGTTGCTTTTCTTGCTTATGATTGTTGCATACGAAGTGCTAACTTGCAGGTTGGATGGTTACCCCTGGGTCCGTTAGGGGCGGCCGGGAGGAGATGTGTTGTTACACAGTTTGAGGTCAGCCTTTGCTGACCCACGTTACTAATAAATTTTACAGGGCAAGGATCGCATGCAGGAGTTAGCTCGCCGGTCGGAAAGGCCCAAGCCTCATGAAGTGCTTTTCTTTTTGTAGCTCTACTTATGTGATGTTGTATGTTTGAGACTCATGTTGTCCGGCTTGCATGCCGAGGTAGACTAGGAGTGCTAAGCACATTCATGACTATTGTATTATTTGATTTTAGACACTTGTTGTAAGGCCATAAGGCCATTTATTTTACTCTACTAGTGGTGGATAACTTCTTGTCTTGTTTGTGTTTCCGCTGTGTTGTGCAAAGTGTTTTGACTGTGGGTAGCTATATCAACTTTTAATACTAAAGTTGTGGCGTCCGTATGTTGTGGAGCCCCGACCGGACCCATATTATACGTTCATTACAGGGGAGGTGTTACAATTTGGTATCAGAGCGAGGTTAGATTCAAGGTCAATGCGTAGAGAAGTTATCCACATAAGAGTAACGCGGGACCATGAGTGTACTTATATTTAAGTCTGGAGATTTGAGACTGATTCCTTGTTTCTTGTTTCTTGAAGAGTACAAGTAACGAGGAGGGAACGTCGAGAGCAAGAGAAGAGCTTTCGGCGAGCAGTGCTACTGCTCCAGGTCTTTTGAGCACGGATGTAAACCCGGCCGACTTCTGCCGCATGCTTGCAGAAGCGATGGTGGCAGCCCAAGCTGTAGCGTCAGCTCAGGTAGCAACCCCTGCTACACCGGATACGGCGACGGCCGTGCCAGGCGGAGAGGCCAGGTGAGTGGAGCCTTTGGCAGAAAGGGTAGTTGTCGGACATGGGGACCGACACATGAAGTATTTCCTGAGTTTTCATCCCCCGTCATTCAAGGGATTTGGTACGCCAACGGATGCGGAGGACTGGTGGGTTCGCATTCAAGAGCTTTTAAGGGCGGCAGAGACGCTAGAGGAAAAGAAAGCTGAGTATGCGGCTTTCATGTTGGAAGGAGTCGCCAAGTTATGTTGGGTGAGCCATAGCGGCCGCCAGTTCCCGGGACGCACCCCGTCAGTGGAGGAGTTTGGGGATGCATTTCTAAAGAGGTATATTCCAGTTTCTACAACGATTGGCCCTTCAGAGGCAGTTTCTGCATTTAAGACAGTGAGACAAGACAGTGGATGAGTATGTGCAGGAGTTCACCCGTTTGGGTCGTTACACGGGAACGACGATGGCAGATGATGTAGAAAAGGATAACCTCTTCTACCAGGGGCAGAGGGAGAACCTGAGACAACCCCTCTTCTCCATGAAGAGAGCGGGATTCAATGAACTAGTTGAGGCTACCAGGATTTTGGAAAGTGATTTGGAGCGAACACAACGCCGTAAGGGTTTTACTCCCAAGCAAGGGGAAGGGAAGCCTTCCCAATCTCATGGATAGTCTGAAGGGAGTATGTGGAGGAAGAAGCCTCACACTTCCAGATCCGGTGAGAAGAGCAATTGGATGCCTGAAGGTTCTCACTCTAGTGGACCGCCGACATGTTACAACTGCGGTATGGTGGGGCACATAGCTCGTGTTTGTCCCCAATGAGGAGTGGGGCAAGAAGATAGACAGGAGCAGACTGTGCGCTCCGGCCCCAGTGCTGCAGAGAAAGGGAAGATGGCGGAGTCGAGTGCTTCTCGGTTATAATCGGTGCAACTAAGGGCTTACAACCTTGGACAGCAAGAAGCGATCCGCCAAACCGATGTGGTGACAGGTATGAAGAAAATTTAAGTTAAAATTTTGTGCTTCATCCTTTTAGACTTTTGTGTGATGTCTATGTTGGAGGCTTCGTGTTAGTTTCCGGATACCCCACTAGGGTATTGTTTGAAACAGGAGCATCGCACTCTTTTCTCGCGGAGAGCTTCATCCGGAGAATAGGAGTTGAGTCTTTCTCGTCGGGCGCAGAGCTGAGAGTATGCATTCCCAATGGGTCATCCATGACCACTGGGGCCAAAGGGCGCATCTGTTAGGAGGTAGACGGAGTTGACTTCATTTTGGTAGCAGCGATTTTACCATTGGTTGAGTTCGATGTCATTTTGGGAATGGACATGATTGCAGAGCAGCGCGCCAGTATTAATTGCCTATCTAAGGTAGTGACCCTAAAGAGCAAAGGGTGGGCGGAGGTCAAATTTGAGGGTCTTTGTGTAGTGGTCTGTTCCCTGATTTTGGCCATGCAGTTGATGCGGGCTGTTAACCAGGGTGGTATAGCGCTTGTAGCATTATTGGAGGTTCGTCTCTCCCAGCTGACTATTGGGGAGGTGCCCGTTTTGGCAGAGTTCAAGGATGTGTTTCTGGATGAACTTCCTGGAGCGCCTCCTCGGAGGGAGATCGATTTCTCGATCGAGTTAGTGCCAGAGGCTAGGCCGGTTTCACGTCCTCCGTTTAGGATGACACCAAAGGAGTTGGCAGAACTTAAAGTACAGTTACAGGAATTGTTGCGGCAAGGGTATATCAGACCCAGTTCTTCGTCGTGGAGTGCGCCGGTGTTGTTTGTAAAGAAGAAAGACGGTAGCATGCGGCTATGCATTGACTAGCGAGAGCTGAATAAATTGACTATGAAGAATAAGTATTCGATTCCTCGGATAGATGTCTTGTTCGACCAATTGGTGGGGTCAGTGGTGTATTCAAAATTGGACTTGAAGTCAGGCTTTTATCAGCTGCGAATTCGGGATGAGGACATACCCAAGACTGCCTTTGGTACAAGGTATGGTCACTTTGAGTTTACGGTGATGCCGTTCGGGCTGACGAACGCACCATCTGTGTTCATGGATCTTATGAATCGAGTATTTCGGCAATACTTGGATTCTTTTGTGGTTGTCTTCATTGATGACATCTTGGTGTATTCCAAATCGGAAGTGGAGCATGAGACCCACTTGAGAGTGGTCTTGCAAGTGTTGAGGGGGAATCAGTTGTATGCAAAATTCTCCAAGTGCGAGTTCTGGTTAGAGAAGGTGGCATTTTTGGGCCACGTGATTAGTGGGGATGGGGTGGAAGTGGATCCAACAAAAGTGGAAGCCATTAGAGATTGGCCTGTTTTGAGGACCGTGGCGGAGGTCCGAAGTTTTCTTGGACTAGCCGGGTATTACAGGAGGTTCGTGGAGAATTTTTCGCGGATAGCTCTACCCCTCACCTCACTCACTCGTAAAGATCATAAGTTTGTTTGGACTCAAGAGTGCAGCCAAGCATTTGAGGCACTGAAGGAGAGACTGATGATGTCTCCAATCCTAAGTCTACCGCAACGGACCGAGGGATTTCAGATCTTCAGTGACGCATCAGGATGCGGTTTGGGTTGCGTTTTGGTGCAACATGGTAAGGTGATAGCTTTTGGGTCTAGATAACTGAAGCCTAATGAGAGGAATTTCCCCGTCCATGACTTGGAGTTGGCGGCGGTAATTTTTGCATTGAAAATCTGGCAGCATTATGTATATGGTGCAAAGATGGAGATCTTCACGGATCACAAAAGCCTGAAGTATCTCTTGGATCAAAAGGACTTGAACATGCGGCAACGCAGGTGGGTTGAGTTTCTTGGAGACTACGAAGTGGCGATTCAGTATACGCCAGGTAAAGCCAATGTGGTGGCGGATGCCTTGAGTAGAAAGTACTCGGGGCAAGGAAATTGGATCGAAGCTCATGATGAGCGGTTGGTACGGGAATGGGAGTCCCTTGGTTTGGAATGTGTTACGAGAGGCGAGTCCAGCGTGGCTCGGTTGAACTACGTTGAAGTGCAGAACGACTTGACCGATCGCATTCGGGAAGCGACTCGGTTGGATGTGGAGTTTCAACCATTTGTGTTGGAGGCTCAAACGGGCGAGAGCAGCGCCTGGGAGATGGTTGATGGGATTCTGAGGAAGGATGGAAGGGTTTGTATACCGCAGTTCGGCAAACTCCGTGAGGAGTTGATGTTTGAGGCTCACTTCACAAAGTACTCCATTCATCCGGGCAGTAAAAAGATGTACTTGGATATGAAGAAATCCTTTTGGTAGCCGGGGCTAAAGTGTGACGTAGCTTTATACGTGAATAATTGCCAAACTTGTGCCTTGGTGAAGGCCGAATGTCAGAAGTCGGGCGGGTTCCTGAAGCCCCTTCTAACCCCTGAATGGAAATTTGATGACATCTCCATGGATTTTGTGCATGGTCTGCCTAGATCGCAGCAGGGTAATGATGCTATTTGGGTGATCGTTGATCGCCTAACCAAGGTGGCTCACTTCATCCCAAATCGGAAAGAGGACAGCGTGGAGAAGCTGGTAGAGGTGTATGTTCGCAACATTGTGCGACTACACGGAATTCCTAAGAGCATAGTCAGTGATTGAGATGGACAGTTTACATCCAAGGACTGGAGACTGGTACAAAAGAGCTTGGGCACGAAGCTAAAGTTCAGTATGGCGTTTCATCCTCAAACTGACGGGCAAACGGAGAGAACAAACCGTATATGGAGGGTATGTTGAGAATGTGTGTTCTTGACTTCGGCAAAAAGTGGGAGGATCATCTCTTCATGGTGGAGTTCGCGTACAACAACAGTTTTCAAGCAAGTATAAAAATGGCGCCATACTAAGCTTTGTATGGGAGACGGTGTCGAACACCGATGTCTTGGGCAGAGGCGGGAGACACCAAACTTTTTGGGAAAAGCGGTGCTAGTAGACGCTTGTGAGTTGGTACGGACCATTCAAGAGCGTATGAAGGTGGCGCAAGACCGACAAGCAAAATACTTTAATGCTCGTCACCGGAAGTTGGAGTTTGCGGTAGGTGATTGGGTCTATTTGAAGATCAAACCATTCAAAGGCGTCTCACGGATTTGCCGACTCAAGAAGTTGAGTCCCAGGTTTTTGGGGCCTTTTGAAGTTATTGAACAGGTGGGAGAAGCATCCTATCGGTTGGCGTTGTCCGCGGAGCTGAGTGGATTGCCTGACATCTTCCACGTCTCCGTTTTGAGGAAGGCCTTGGTGGAGGCTAGTGTGGTGATTGAGCCGGCATCGGTGCCGATTGAGGAAGACTTGAGGACGCGAGTCCTTCCAATTGCTATAGAGGATTCGGAGACTCGGCTATTGCGGAATAAAGAAGTTAAACTCGTGAAAGTCCGATGGGACAACTGCGGTCGAGAGGAGTTCTCTTGGGAGCGAGAACAGGCCATGCTAGAAGAGTATCTAGAACTCCTCATTTCAGGTACAAGTTAAGTTTTTGTACTGATGAATTGTAAATATACCTAATTTTATGTACATTACTTAAGTCGTTTTATTTAATTTTTGTCATTTGTACTTGTTTTTATTCAATAAAATGCTCCTATTTTTGTAAATATTATACTAACTTGCTTTATTTTATTTGTCAGGAAAAAAAGTCAAAATCTGTAAAAATGACATATCACGCCCGTGACATATTGGTCACGCCCGTGACCAGTGCGTGACAGCTCAAAATCCCGAAAAGAGGCCAATTTTGAAGAGGAAAGCCCGACACGCCCGTGTTCCATAATCCGACACGCCCGTGTCAGATTGACACGGGGCGTGACCCAGCCGTGTCCATCCCGCTTGATAATTTCAACTCAACTTTCGTCGACCCAAGATGGCCACGCCCGTGTCTGATGTGCGACACGCCCGTGGCAGCCCGACACGCCCCGTGCCAGCCAGCTCAATGTTTCGCGCTCAACGTTCGTCGAACCCAAGAGGGACACGCCCGTGTCCGATGTGCGCCACGCCCGTGTCCGCCCGACAAACTGCCGCCGGCGAATCCCGAAGTCAACATCGCCTTAAAGCGCTGAATGACACGCCCACCGTCACGCCCGTGACCGGGGGCGTGACCGCCGCGTTTTCGGCCGGAAAGTCAAATCGCCGTCAAATCCGTCAGGTCGCCGAATCCCGCGGTAAATAGTGCTGACACGCCCCCCGACACGCCCGTGTCGGAGGGCGTGTACTTGGAAATTTTTTCCTATAAAAAGGCAGCTGCTGTATGAGTTAAGGGTTCCAAAAATCCGAACCATTTTGATGTATAAGGGCTGCCGTTAGAGCTGCTTTAGTGATATGTAAGGATTCTCTTTCCCCCTTTTTGAATTTAGTTTGTTTAAGCTCCTGTAATCAACTTCTTTTATTAATAAAATAGATATTTTTCTCATCCTCATATGCTCTGAATTTTCTCTAAAGGCCTCCTTTACTTCAATCTTATACACTTTCATGTTTTAAAACGCAAATGTTCTCGTTTTCTTTCCAAATATAACAAAACTTATAGCCGTTACTATGCCGATTTTCATTCTCACTCTTTAAATTTGGTTAGATTTAGGATTTTCATACTTTAAAAAGCATTCTTTTGAACATGTTAAACTTAAAAAAAGGTGATTTTCACCTCTCTTAACTTAGCTTTTAATTTGTTTTAATTATAAAACTATTGCTTATTTTTAGCTTACTCTCACTTTTTAAACCATTTTACAAGGCTATAATAATATATAAATTGTCATTTTTATTTTTCATAAACTTGCATTTTAAGTAGTTACAAAAAATATTTTCGCTCGAACAATTTTTATTTTCTCTTTTTTAGCATTTCTATCAAAATCTAACGGTAAAAATGTAACCGTTTTAATTTTTCGGGCACTTGCCCTTCTCACTTTAATTTGAAAACTTTTTGCTCAAACAATTTTTATTTTGCCTTTTTATGCATTTCTACTGCATTCCAGCGGTAGAAATGCAGTCATTTTAATTTTTCGATAACTTTGATTTTTGCAATTATTTTAGCACGAGTGTGTGCGTGTATGAGATATTTTTCACCTCCTAGGTTAAATTATGCAAGTGTGTGTGTGTGTGTTTATTTATGTCGAGTGCGTGAGTAGTTACTTTCAAGTAGAGTGCGTGTGTTGTTTTTATTTTTCCGCCTACTCATTTGAGTTAATTGGCTGGATTTTATTCAAGTAGAGTGCGTGTGTTATTTTATTTTTCCGCCTACTCATTTGAGTTAATTGGCTGGATTCGATTTAAGCAAGTGTTTTCATTTTTTATTTTTCTGCCTACTCACTTGAGTTAAATGGCCGGTCTGTATTTTCAGTCCTACTCGTTTGAGTAGGACTTGTAATTTTCAATCTTTATTTTTTTCCGCCTACTCACTTGAGTTAAATGGCTGGATTTGATTTTCCGCCTACTCGCTAGGAGTTGAATGGTCGGACTGTATTTTGATGTAAATATTTAAGAAAGCCCTGTAATCGCATTTATTTTCTCCTACTCGTTTGAGTAGGACTCGCTTTCATTTCAGTCCTACTCGTTTGAGTAGGACTTGCACTTTTCAGCTTTTATTTTCCGCCCCCACTCGTTTGAGTGGGACTTGCAAATTTCAATTATGCACTTTTCAGCTTTTATTTCTCGCCCCCACTCGTTTGAGTGGGACCTGCAAATGTCAATTATGCAATTTTTTCTTATGTGTAAATTAGTTTTATTTCTTCCTTTTATATGTTTGAATGAGTGCGGGTGTGTTTATTTGTAATAACTTTTCTAAAATTAGGTTATTTTGCTTTTCTTCTTATTTTCTTTATAACCTTTCAGCGAATAGTTTAGGACGCTCGCATAACCAAACATACAAGCTTTCCCCATTCCGATGAGTGGCTAATTTCTTTTAGCCCTCGGTATCGAAGAGCTTTGGGATCTAAAATGTTTTAACTAACCAAATGTCTAATTTTTCAATTTAATTACAAACTTAAGGTTTACCCCGGGTTAACGACGCGTAGACCCACATATCGATGTGTGGGCTCTATTTCCGTTATCCATACGCTAGCTAGCCGAGAGGCCGTGCATATGGACAGATCACCCCTGGGTAGATAGAGTTCCGCACTAACCCTTGAGAGAGGAGGCGCGCTAACTCTACCGGATCGGGTTCCCCACCCAATAGCGGGGATTCTTAGCGTACTGCGGGCATTAAGGGGAATCCTTCGTCGGACGAGAGCCCGGTCGAATAGCCTTAATGTCTAGGTGAGCGATATTCCTAGAGATAGGTGAGCTCATTATTTTGAACCTCCACGGCCAAGTTTCCGCATTAATTAAATTGAAACTTTAGATATCTAGTTATTCAAATCTATTTTTAATCCTAACGCAATTCGATACCGGGAGTTATCTCTTCATCGACTACTTTCTTAAAATCTATTTTCGTTCTTATTTTACTTAAAACCCTCAACTTCTATTTCGGTAAAATAATAGTGTTTTCGGAGGAGTAGGGGTAATCAACCCGTTCCCGGGAATAATACGACCTCGGTATTCTCCCGAATATTGAGTACTACTTGCGATAGGTGCACTTGCCTACCCTAGCAAGCCCGCGGCGATCGACTCACCGAACCAACCACAGTAAGAGTCTGTTCGCGGGCCAATCAAGTTTTTGGCGCCGTTGCCGGGGACTTCTCTTTGAGTTGTTATTCCGAATCCGAACTCTATTACTTTTACTTTTATTTCTAAAAACTAAAAAAAAAACTTAAAAAACTTTACTTCAAAATCCGAAAAAAAAAGAGAGTTAATTTTTCTACTTTTCATTCGGGTGTATGACCCGTGGACAACCTTCGGAGTCCGAAAATTTGGATTTCGATCCTGAGATCGAACGCTCTCTTGCGCGTATTCGGTCTCAACGCCGAAATCCCTCTTTGGATCCCGCAGAATCCATCGGAGAACCCTCTGCCGTTCCTATGGCCGACCCCAATCCGAACGCGGCCCTTGAGCGTACAATGTCATATTACGCCCGGCCAAATTTGGACGATACTGGGTCCAGTATTGTCCGCCCGACGGTGGCGAACAATAATTTTGAGATCAAATCGAGCGTTATCCAAATGATCCAAAACGCCGTGCAGTTCGATGGACAGCCGGATGAGGACCCGAACGTTCATTTGTCTAGTTTTTTGGAGATTTGCGACACTTTTAAGATTAATGGCGTCACTGATGACGCCATTCGTTTGCGCCTTTTTCCATTCTCCCTCAGATCCAAATCTAAGGCGTGGTTGAATTCCCTCCCACGAGGATGTATCACCACCTGGGCCGAGCTTGCGGAGCGGTTCTTAACGAAGTATTTTCCGCCCGCCAAAACTGCAAAGTTACGGGCGGACATTTCTTCGTTCATGCAGAATGATTCTGAGTCTCTTTTTGAGACTTGGGAGCGCTTTAAGGAATTCCTCCGCAAGTGTCCGCACCACGCGCTGCCTGCGTGGTTGCAGGTCCAAATCTTCTACAACGGGCTTAATTATCAGACGCGTCAAATGATTGACGCGGCTGCCGGGGGTACCTTGAATAATAAGACCCCCGAGGCTGCCCAAGCTCTTATTGAAGAGATGGCTATGAACGCCTACCAATGGAACGTCCCTCTTGGACGTCCCAGGCAGGCGGCCGGCCTCTTCGAAGTGGATGCCACTGCCCACTTAGCCCTTCAAGTTGAAAGGCTGACAAAGCAGGTGGCGGAGATGTCTGTTGCCTCCACCACTCCTCCTTGGGCGATTCCCCCTACTGCCGGCGTAGCAAATGAATTCGTAGACTACGTGGGAAATACTGGGCGGCCTTCCTTCAACCCCAATAACAACCCTTATAGCAATAACTATAATCCGGGTTGGAGGAACCACCCCAACTTCTCATGGAGCAATCCGAATAATGCGCAGCGCCCCCCCAATTCTTGCCCCTAAAAAGAAATGACCCGGGACGGTTTTCCATCCCGTGCCTTTTTGGCAATATATTAGTAAAATACGCTCTTGCAGATTTAGGCGCGAGCATTAATTTGATGCCGTTCTTGCTCTTTCAAAAATTAGGTTTGGGCACTCCGGCCCCTACTAAAATGCGAATCCAACTAGCGGATCGCTCGGTTAAGTTTCCCGTCGGGGTAGTGGAGGACGTACTTGTCCGAGTTGATAAGTTTATCTTTCCGGTAGACTTCGTCATCTTGGACATCGAAGAGGACACCGATGTACCAATTATACTCGGTCGCCCTTTTCTCGCCACCTCCCGCGCGTTAATTGATGTCAGTAACGGTCGTCTCCTCCTTCGGGTAGGCGATGACGAAGTTACTTTCTCTATTAATCCCTCCATAGGAGACTCGTCATCGAGCGATGACTTTTGTTATAATTTAGACACATATCTCGGAGATTGTTCTTCCCCTATTTTTGAGTCTACGTTTTTAAACGACGATCTTTTTGCGCTCGAAAATTTTAACTGCGATGAGGATACCTCTATAGACTTGTCTTTCGAACCAATTGGTAAGAAAGACATAGGAATTAAAACCTCGTTAGAAGAACCGCCCTGCCTTGAACTCAAACCCCTACCCGATTCACTCAAATACGCCTTTTTGGGGAAAGATGATACACTCCCTGTTATCATTTCTTCGCATTTGAGCGAATCGGAGACTTCTGATTTATTGGGAGTTTTGCTTAAACATCGCCACGCAATTGCTTGGCAAATTTCTGATCTCAAAGGGATTAACTCGTCTTTCTGCACCCATAAGATTTTTCTTCTAGATAATTGCTGCAAAACTATTCAACCGCAGCGACGTCTTAACCCAAACATGAAAGACGTCGTTAAGGCCGAAATTATTAAATTATTAGATGCGGGGATTATTTATCCCATATCGGATAGTACGTGGGTTAGTCCCATTCACGTGGTGCCCAAAAAGGGCGGTCTTACCATAGTGGAGAATGAGCACAATGAACTCGTCCCAACTCGTACTGTTACGGGTTGGCGGGTGTGCATCGATTATAGAAAACTAAATGACGCCACCCGTAAGGATCATTTCCCACTACCATTTTTAGACCAAATTTTAGAGCGTTTGTCCGGTCATCCGTATTTTTGTTTTCTCGATGGATTATCGGGTTTTTCCAAATCCCCATTTCCCCCGATGACCAAGAGAAAACAACTTTTACCTGCCCGTTTGGTACCTTCGCATATCGAAGAATGCCATTTGGCCTTTGCAACGCGCCTGCTACATTTCAAAGATGTATGCTAGCGATCTTTGGCGAGCTGGTAGGAGACATTATGGAAGTCTTTATGGATGACTTCTCTGTTTTCGGAAGCTCTTTCCCGTCCTGTCTTCATAATTTAGACCGTGTCCTTCAACGATGCGAGGACACACATCTTGTTTTAAATTGGGAAAAATGTAACTTTATGGTTCGAGAAGGTTTGGTTCTCGGCCATATGATTTCGTCTAAGGGGATGGAGGTCGATCAGGCCAAAGTTGAAATTATAGAAAAACTTCCCCCGCCTTCCAACGTTAAATCAATTAGGAGTTTCTTAGGGCACGCGGGCTTTTATAGACGTTTTATTCAAGATTTTTCAAAAATAACAAAGCCGCTAACTCGCCTCTTGGAAAAGGAATCAAATTTTGTCTTTGATAACGAATGCGAGTCTGCATTTAATTTCATAAAACAAAAACTTATCAATTCACCTATTTTAGTGGCGCCCGATTGGACCCTTCCGTTCGAGATTATGTGCGACGCTAGTGATATTGCTGTAGGAGCCGTTCTTGGCCAACGTATAAACAAATATTTTCATCCTATTTACTACGCTAGCAAGACCCTCACTTCCGCACAAGGAAATTATACGACAACGGAAAAGGAACTTTTAGCCGTCGTATTTGCTTTCGATAAGTTTCGCTCGTATCTAACGTTATCCAAAGTTATCGTATTTACCGACCATTCCGCCTTAAAATATTTGTTAGCAAAAACGGACGCCAAACCCCGCCTTCTTCGATGGATCCTCCTCTTGCAGGAGTTCGATTTAGAGATCCGGGATAAGAGGGGCGCGGAAACTTTAGCCGCCGATCACCTCTCCCGCTTAGAAAATCCCACTGCGGAAGCGCTCGTCGAATCTGACATAAATGATAGATCCCCGAGGAACGCCTCCTAGCCATAACTACTAGTTCTTCTTCCCCGCCTTGGTTCGCAGATTTTGCAAACTATTTAGTTGCGAGGGTACTTCCAAAAGACTTTTCAAGCCAGCAAAAGAAGAAATTCTTTTCTGACTTGAAATATTTCTTTTGGGAGGACCCTTTCCTTTTTCGTCTCTGCGCGGACCAAGCAGTCCGAAGATGTGTCGCGGGTGTGGAGTGCATGCAAATCCTTAGGCACTGCCACGAGGGTCCGGCTGGTGGGCATTATCAAGCTAACCGGACCGCGCGGAAGGCGCTAGAGGCGGGCTTCTTTTGGCCCACTCTATTCAAAGACGCTCACAATTTTGTGCGCGCATGCGATAGCTGTCAGCGGTCGGGTAACATCTCTCGTCGCGACGAGATGCCCCAAAACATGTTTTTAGAGTGCGAAGTCTTCGATTTATGGGGCATAGATTTCGTCGGCCCCCTACCTCCGTCTTTCAAAAATATGTATATTTTAGTAGCGGTCGACTACGTATCGAGATGGGCGGAAGCGCAAGCTCTCCCCACCAACGATGCGCGAGTCGTCGTTACATTTCTTAAAAAGCTATTTTCTCGCTTCGGCACTCCGCGCGCTATTGTAAGTGATCGGGGGACGCATTTCTGCAACACCCAGATGGCTAAGACGTTAGCTAGATACGGCGTCACGCACAAACTTGCCACCCCCTACCACCCGCAAACTAGTGGCCAAGTAGAGGTAGTAAATCGGAGATAAAGCGCATATTAGAGAAAACCGTTTCACTTAATAGGAAAGATTGGTCCATCAAGCTCGACGATGCGTTGTGGGCTTATCGTACCGCATACAAAACCGCAATTGGTTGTACGCCGTATCGATTAGTGTACGGCAAAGCGTGTCATCTACCCGTCGAATTAGAACATCGCGCACTTTGGGCTTTAAAACTTTTAAATCTCGACGCTAACTTAGCCGCCCAAAATAGAAAACTGCAACTAAACGAGCTCGATGAATGGCGTGCCAACGCATACGAGAGCAATAAGTTCTATAAGGAGCGTTCTAAGTTTTATCACGACCGAAAACTCAAGCCCCCAAAAACTTTTTCTCCGGGCGATCTTGTCCTTCTTTATAACTCACGACTTAGACTTTTCCCCGGGAAACTTAGATCACGTTGGTCCGGCCCCTTCAAAGTTGAAGAGGTTTGGCCTTATGGGACCGTACTCGTCTCCCACCCGATAAAGGCTCGTTTAAAGTGAACGGTCATCGCTTAAAATTATACATAGCAGGCGATCCTGTGGGCGGTAACTTCGAATCCATAACCCTCCTAGATATATAAACCGCCAACATAGTCAAGCTACGTGACTATAAACAAAGCGGTCCTGGGAGGCACCCCATGTTTATCTTTTTCGCTATCTCTTTACCTTTTTCTTTGCTATTTTTCTTCCTAATGCAGGGTTCCTAAACTGCGCCTCCCCCACCTCCTCTCAGGGAAGCTTCTACCCCCCCATTTCTTTCTTTTCTTTGTATATATTATCTTCCCTGTTTTGTTCCGCATACTTACGTTACAACATTGGGGACAATGTTGGACTTAAGTATGGGGGTGTTTTCTCGCTTTCTTTTTCATATTTTTATTTTCTGCACTGTCTTTCTATTTTCTGCACTTTAAACATAAAAAATATATATGAACAAAAAAAAAAAAAAACTAAAAAAATAACAAAAACTTCAAAAAAAAAAAAAAAATTTTGAAAATGAAACCAAAATCCCAAAAACCTAAATTATTTATTTTCTGTCTTTAAAATGTTTTTGTTTTATGTCTTTTTAAAGCAAAAATCCAAAAAAAAAACACAAAAAAATTATAAAACAAAAACTTCAAAAAAAAAAATTCATAAAACCAAAATTCCAAAAACATGTTTAGTTTCATTTTGTAAAAATCTGTGTAAATATTTTTGTAAATAATCTTCTCTCTCCCCCTTCCTTTTCTCTCTCATACCATCTCTTTTTCTCCCACTTTCCGCAAAACCTTAAAAATCTAAAAAAGATAATAAGTTCACTAAACTTCAAAAAAAAAGAGATAATAAATAAAAAAAACAAAAAAAAAACAACACAAAAAAAAATGATAAAAAAAAAACACAACACAAAAAAACTATAAAACAACCAAAAAAATATTTTGAAACAAATAAATCAAATATACCATCCTTAATTTTCTTGCTATCCAAAAATTTTGCTTTGAGTTTATTTATATGTGAATTTTATTAATTCTTTGTTTGTTATTCGTTTGTTAATTATTGATTGAAAAATTTAAATATTCGGGGTTAAGTTTTAAAGAATTCATTATGCTTTGTTAAAAATAGCGAACTCGTTTTAGGCACTACTTCTAATTTTTCATTAATAGGAGCACGTGTATTATGTTAGAAAATAACGATTATAGGATTCAATTATGTTTACTTTTAGCTTTCTGAAAACTTGGAACTTACAATTTATTAAGGTTGCTCTCAAAATTGTTTTTTTAATAAAAAATCTAGTTTTCTTTTCTCACCGTCCTTATCATGACTGACTTGGCATGATAAAATTGTTATCCTTAAAAGATCCTATGTCCATGGGAATAAGATTTCGTTCCGTAAACATAGGCACCCAATAGATTAAAAGATTATATGCTATGGAGTAAGAGGATAAAATTCATTACTCCTACACATATACATTGGGTTAACATTTATTTTGAAGTTGAAAAAAAATCGATATTAGGAAAATAAGATTTCGTTTTCCTAATAATCCAAAAAAAAATGGAGGTTCGAGAAAAAATTACCTCGCCTCAAACATCAAAAACCTCTTCATAAACCAACATCATAGCCAATTCATGATTCTAGATTTAATTCAAAAATCGTTTTGAGAGCATAATTTGTAAATTGCATTATTTCCAGTAAAACTCCTATAGGCTAAAAGTTCATATAATTCCAAACTATTCTTGTTAATCTAACCATTACAATTATTGCTTTCTATTTGATTATATCAAGAAGTCTTTTGGCCGAAACTTTTGCGCTATTTAAATCATCTTCATAAATTTAGGACTTAACTCTTACGCCTCGTTTATTTATTTAGATCTCTCTTATAATTGATTAAGCGATAGCTAAACTTAGAGTTTTTTTTTATTCCTTATAAGTTCATCTCAAACTTTTGCTCTGGAATAGCAAAAGCTTAAGTATGGGGGTATTTGATGAATTGTAAATATACCTAATTTTATGTACATTACTTAAGTCGTTTTATTTAATTTTTGTCATTTGTACTTGTTTTTATTCAATAAAATGCTCCTATTTTTGTAAATATTATACTAACTTGCTTTATTTTATTTGTCAGGACAAAAAGTCAAAATCTGCAAAAATGACATGTCACGCCCGTGACATATTGGTCACGCCCGTGACCAGTGCGTGACAGCTCAAAATCCCGAAAAGAGGCCAATTTTGAAGAGGAAAGCCCGACACGCCCGTGTTCCATAATCCGACACGCCCGTGTCAGATTGACACGGGGCGTGACCCAGCCGTGTCCATCCCGCTTGATAATTTCAACTCAACTTTCGTCGACCCAAGATGGCCACGCCCGTGTCTGATGTGCGACACGCCCGTGGCAGCCCGACACGCCCCGTGCCAGTCAGCTCAATGTTTCGCGCTCAACGTTCGTCGAACCCAAGAGGGACACGCCCGTGTCCGATGTGCGCCACGCCCGTGTCCGCCCGACAAACTGCCGCCGGCGAATCCCGAAGTCAACATCGCCTTAAAGCGCCGAATGACACGCCCACCGTCACGCCCGTGACCGGGGCGTGACCGCCGCGTTTTCGGCCGGAAAGTCAAATCGCCGTCAAATCCGTCAGGTCGCCGAATCCCGCGGTAAATAGTGCTGACACGCCCCCCGACACGCCCGTGTCGGAGGGCGTGTACTTGGAAATTTTTGCCTATAAAAAGGCAGCTGCTGTATGAGTTAAGGGTTCCAAAAATCCGAACCATTTTGATGTATAAGGGCTGCCGTTAGAGCTGCTTTAGTGCTATGTAAGGATTCTCTTTCCCCCTTTTTGAATTTAGTTTGTTTAAGCTCCTGTAATCAACTTCTTTTATTAATAAAATAGATATTTTTCTCATCCTCATATGCTCTGAATTTTCTCTAAAGGCCTCCTTTACTTCAATCTTATACACTTTCATGTTTTAAAACGCAAATGTTCTCGTTTTCTTTCCAAATATAACAAAACTTATAGCCGTTACTATGCCGATTTTCATTCTCACTCTTTAAATTTGGTTAGATTTAGGATTTTCATACTTTAAAAAGCATTCTTTTGAACATGTTAAACTTTAAAAAGGTGATTTTCACCTCTCTTAACTTAGCTTTTAATTTGTTTTAATTATAAAACTATTGCTTATTTTTAGCTTACTCTCACTTTTAAACCATTTTACAAGGCTATAATAATATATAAATTGTCATTTTTATTTTTCATAAACTTGCATTTTAAGTAGTTACAAAAAATATTTTCGCTCGAACAATTTTTATTTTCTCTTTTTAGCATTTCTATCAAAATCTAACGGTAAAAATGTAACCGTTTTAATTTTTCGGGCACTTGCCCTTCTCACTTTAATTTGAAAACTTTTTGCTCAAACAATTTTTATTTTGCCTTTTTATGCATTTCTACTGCATTCCAGCGGTAGAAATGCAGTCATTTTAATTTTTCGATAACTTTGATTTTTGCAATTATTTTAGCACGAGTGTGTGCGTGTATGAGATATTTTTCACCTCCTAGGTTAAATTATGCAAGTGTGTGTGTGTGTGTTTATTTATGTCGAGTGCGTGAGTAGTTACTTTCAAGTAGAGTGCGTGTGTTGTTTTTATTTTTCCGCCTACTCATTTGAGTTAATTGGCTGGATTTTATTCAAGTAGAGTGCGTGTGTTGTTTTATTTTTCCGCCTACTCATTTGAGTTAATTGGCTGGATTCGATTTAAGCAAGTGTTTTCATTTTTTTATTTTCCGCCTACTCACTTGAGTTAAATGGCCGGTCTGTATTTTCAGTCCTACTCGTTTGAGTAGGACTTGTAATTTTCAATCTTTATTTTTTCCGCCTACTCACTTGAGTTAAATGGCTGGATTTGATTTTCCGCCTACTCGCTAGGAGTTGAATGGTCGGACTGTATTTTGATGTAAATATTTAAGAAAGCCCTGTAATCGCATTTATTTTCTCCTACTCGTTTGAGTAGGACTCGCTTTCATTTCAGTCCTACTCGTTTGAGTAGGACTTGCACTTTTCAGCTTTTATTTTCCGCCCCCACTCGTTTGAGTGGGACTTGCAAATTTCAATTATGCACTTTTCAGCTTTTATTTCTCGCCCCCCACTCGTTTGAGTGGGACCTGCAAATGTCAATTATGCAATTTTCTCTTATGTGTAAATTAGTTTTATTTCTTCCTTTTATATGTTTGAATGAGTGCGGGTGTGTTTATTTGTAATAACTTTTCTAAAATTAGGTTATTTTGCTTTTCTTCTTATTTTCTTTATAACTTTTCAGCGAATAGTTTAGGACGCTCGCATAACCAAACATACAAGCTTTCCCCATTCCGATGAGTGGCTAATTTCTTTTAGCCCTCGGTATCGAAGAGCTTTGGGATCTAAAATGTTTTAACTAACCAAATGTCTAATTTTTCAATTTAATTACAAACTTAAGGTTTACCCCGGGTTAACGACGCGTAGACCCACATATCGATGTGTGGGCTCTATTTCCGTTATCCATACGCTAGCTAGCCGAGAGGCCGTGCATATGGACAGATCACCCCTGGGTAGATAGAGTTCCGCACTAACCCTTGAGAGAGGAGGCGCGCTAACTCTACCGGATCGGGTTCCCCACCCAATAGCGGGGATTCTTAGCGTACTGCGGGCATTAAGGGGAATCCTTCGTCGGACGAGAGCCCGGTCGAATAGCCTTAATGTCTAGGTGAGCGATATTCCTAGAGATAGGTGAGCTCATTATTTTGAACCTCCACGGCCAAGTTTCCGCATTAATTAAATTGAAACTTTAGATATCTAGTTATTCAAATCTATTTTTAATCCTAACGCAATTCGATACCGGGAGTTATCTCTTCATCGACTACTTTCTTAAAATCTATTTTCGTTCTTATTTTACTTAAAACCCTCAACTTCTATTTCGGTAAAATAATAGTGTTTTCGGAGGAGTAGGGGTAATAAACCCGTTCCCGGGAATAATACGACCTCGGTATTCTCCCGAATATCGAGTACTACTTGCGATAGGTGCACTTGCCTACCCTAGCAAGCCCGCGGCGATCGACTCACCGAACCAACCACAGTAAGAGTCTGTTCGCGGGCCAATCATGTACCCTTTTGTTTTGTAATTTCGGGATGAAATTCTGTTAAGTGGGGGAGAGTTGTAACACCCCAGTTTTGAGAGAGGGTCGATTTGCGTTGCTGGAAATTTTTGGTTTCTGGCAGGGGGCACACAGCCTGCGACACGGGCGTGTCGTAGGGTGTGTCGAGCCGTGTCGACACTCGGCCCGGGGCGTCGACACTTTCGCTCGACAATGTGTCGAGACTAGGGCACACGGCCTGCGACACGGGCGTGTCGCAGGGCGTGTCGAGCCCGTGTCGACACTCGGCCCGGGGTGTCGATACTTTCGCTCGACATTGTGTCGAGACAAGGCACACGGCCTAGGACACGGGCGTGTCCAAGGCCGTGTGGGTCTATCGACGAACTTCAGTCGACGATGTTCACTCGACGAGTGTTGAGTGTCGAGTGTCGAGTATCGAGTGTCGAGACTGGGGCACACGGCCAGTGACACGGCCGTATCACAGGGCGTGTGCCGCTTGGTCGACGATCTTCGCTCGATGTTTTTCCGCAGTATCGACACAAAGGCTGTCGACAAGTGTTGAGACTTGGAACACGGCTTGGGACACGGGCATGTCCCAGGCCGTGTCACTTCTCGGGTTGGTTTCGTGGCCGTGTCGATGGAGGCACACGGCCGTGTCAGTGGGGACACGGGCATGTCGGGTCGAACACGGGCGTGTCGGATACCCGTGTGCTGTTCCAGGCACGTCGATTTGAGACGGCGAATGGGGCACACGGCCCTGGACACGGGCGTGTGCCAGGCCGTGTTCGGCCCAGGTCTTTTATTTTTCTGTCGGATCATGGCCTTTCTTTCCCTGATTTTAGGATCTGATGGTTCCGATCATTTCTTTTGGAGTTAAGTCCAAGAATAGGGTTGAAAACCCTCATTCTTCTCCAAGCTTTCTCTTACTGAAGATCTAGAGAGAAGTGAGAACAAGGAAGAAGGAGAAGGAGAGTTTGGTTTGTAGGAGAGGTTTCGGTGCTCCAAATCGCGTGTCGAGTCCAGATCCATGGAGGTTAGATCGTTGCGAAGATTTTCATCCGGCTATTTTGCCCTGGCAAGGAAGAGGAGTCGGAAGGTAACGACACTTCTCCTCTCGGTCTTAGGATGCATGTCTTTAGCATCATTTTTCTTTTCTAGTTCTTGGGCACCAAACTCTCAAATGAGAGGGGTTTTCGGTCGCCAAGGTTCAAGAAGAAACTCCGGGTTGATTGAGTCCGTCCCCAGCATTTTTTGCATTAGAGATCCGCTCCGTTAGTGGATTAGGCATGGTGGGTGAAGCCGTAGTCGCGACCGTTAGTCCGACTCGGTGATGTTGCATACGAACGTTAAGGATTCATAGAGATTCCGTTGCGACAAGACGCCGTTTGTAATGTGGTGATGTTTTTCCCCTTTTTCTTGAGTGAGTACGTGTAGTTGGAACCGGACAAGGTTAGCTCCTCGTGGCAAAAGATGTTTTCCTTGGTGGACGATGTTAGCTCCTCATGAGTTGGAGATGGTTTCCTTGGTGCGCGGGAACACTGCAGTACAAATGAGAGACTAGGGTGGAATTGTTTTGGTTTGTGATGTGCCAAGGCATGGCTATGTCTCCGTGGTCGGCTGGCTATCCCGTGACGTTCACGTCATGTGCGGAGAGTGTCCCGGCGAGACTAGTGCTCTTCTGTGAGACTGACGAGAATGCCAAGCATGGGGACAAGCCCGGGCATGAGGCCATGAGCGGGTGGGGTCCGGCAAGGCTTCTTAGAATCAGTCAGTTTGTGTTGTTGGAATCCTGACATGAGATGTCAGAGCTTGTAGGCAAGCCCGGGTCTAAGACCTTGAGCGGGTGGGGCCTTTACAAGAGTTCCATGTGGCGGCCTGTGCGCCGTTTGGGGGAAAGGTGTTACCCCCCTTTGTTTGCGGCTTTATGCCAATGGGGAATCGATGAGTACCCATATACTGTGATGATGTGCTAGATGCATATGAGTTAGGGTGAAACCAGGGTTGTTGCATAAATGTTGCATAAGTAGGCCCTTTTATTTATATGTTTAACCCGTAGAGAACATGTATGGTGTGTGTGACATCCAAGCATGTTTCTGTAGTTACTTTTCTTGCTTATGATTATTGCATACGAAGTGCTAAATTGCAGGTTGGAGGGGTACCCCGGGGTCCGTTAGGGGTGGCCGGGAGGAGAAGTGTTGTTATAGAGTTTGAGGTCAGCCTTTGCTGACCCACGTTACTAAAAATTTTACAGGGCAAGGATCGCATGCAGGAGTTAGCTCGCCGGCCAGAAAGGCCCAAGCCTCATGAAGTGCTTTTCTTTCTGTAGCTCTACTTATGTGATGTTGTATATTTGAGACTCATGTTGTCCGGCTTGTATGCCGAGGTAGACTAGGAGTGCTAAGCACATTCATGACTGTTGTATTATTTGATTTTGGACACTTGTTGTAAGGCCATAAGGCCATTTGTTTTACTCTTCTAGTGGTGGATAACTTCTTGTCTTGCTTGTGTTTCCGCTGTGTTGTGCAAAATTTTTTGAGTGTGGGTAGCTATATCAACGTTTAATACTAAAGTTGTGGCGTCCGTATGTTGTGGGGCCCCGGCCGGACCCATATTATACATTCATTACAGGGGAGGTGTTACAATGAGGTCAGAGAACCTCTTGCATAATTTGGAATCAGTAGACCCAAATATGATGTCACCCACATATATTTGTACAAACAATGTTTGATCTTTATGATGTCTAGTGAAAAGTATCTTATATACTATGCCTTTAATGAACTTATGCTCTATCAAAAAGCTAGCTAAGGTCTCATACCAACCTCTTGGAGCTTGCTTTAAACCATAGAGGGCATTTATGCAGTTTAAAAACATGATAAGGGTGAGTTGGAGAGACAAAACCTGGAGGTTGTTCAACATAAACCTCTTCTTTTAGTACTCCATTGAGAAAAGCACTCTTCACATCCATTTGATAGACCTTGAATCTCTTTTAGGCTGCATAGACAAGGAACATTCTGATTGACTCTAACCTTGCCACATGTGCAAAGGTTTGGTCATAATCTATTCCTTCTCTTGCCTATATCCTTGAGCAATAAGGCTAGCCTTGTTTCTCACAATCACTACTTGGGCATCCAGCTTGTTTCTGTAAACCCATTTGGTTCCAATTACTGGGTAGTTTTGGGGTCTTCGAACCAAATCCCAAACTCTACATCTCTCAAATTGGTTTAATTCCTCCTGAATTGCAATGATTCAGTGGGTATCTTGCTCTGCATCATGGATGGATAGAGGTTCAACCTGAGAGAGAAACCAGACATGCATTAAATCTTGGTTGAGATGATGCCTTGTCTGTACACCTACTGATATGTCTCCAATCACTTGAGATTTGGGGTGATCCCTTAGTGTGACAAGATCAGTGGGTGGAGTTGGTTCTGTAACAGCATTAGGAACTAATTCCTCTTGTGGAATTATGTTTGCTGTTGGGGGAAGATCAATTCCTTCAGTGCCTTCATCTTCACTTTCTTCAATGACTTATGGAGAAGGATGTGTTGGAACCTCTTAGGTGAGGTTTAGTCCATCCAAATTCTCACATAAGTGAGGTACCTGCAAAGTGCTTTTGGTAGAAATCTCTTTCTCCTTGCAAGACATGTTAGCTTCATCAAACGTAATATGAATAGAGTCTTCAATTTTTAGTGATGATTTATTAAAAACCCTATAGCCTTTGCTTACTTGGGAATACCCTAGAAAGATTCCCTCTTCATCCTTACCCTCAAACTTTCTAATGTATCTTTTATTATTGTTGTGAATATAACATATACATCCAAATACTTTAAAGTAGTTGATTTTAGGTTTCTTCCCTTTAAGTAATTCATAAGGAGTCCTATTCTTTAGTTTATGTATCAAGCTTCTATTCAGGACATAATTTGTAGTGTTTACAACATCTGCCCAAAAGGATATTGGCATGTAAGCATCTGCAAGTAATGTACCTGCAGCTTCAATTAGTGTCCTATTTTTCCTTTTAGCTACACCATTTTGTTGAGGAGTTCTAGGAGCTGAGAAGCAATGCGTGATACCTTCCTTCTCAGAGAACTCATGCATAAGAAGAGACTCAAACTCTGTGCCATGATCACTTCTGATCAATGCAACATGAGTAGAGAACACAATTTGTATGGTCCTGAGAAAATCTGTAAGAACCTTAAATGTATCTGACTTAGATCTCAGAAAGGACACCCAAGTGAACCTTGAGAAGTCATCCACTATAACTAAGGTGTAGGATTTCCCTCCTAGGCTTTGTACAACAATGGGTCCAAAGAGTTTCATGTGTAGAAAGTATAATATCATAGGTGAATCACTTATATTAACAGATTTAAAGTTAGATTTAGTTTTCTTGCCTACTTGACAAGCCCTGCAGAGACCTTCCTTCTTGTAGGGACCAGAAGGTAGACCTCTCACAAAAATATCTTTTGATAGCCTAATAATGTTTTTCAAGTTTACATGACCTAGACTTTTATGCCATAAATCATTCTGATTACTAGTTATATTAAGTAAGCAGGTATCAGAATTGGTAGAAAGAAAATCAACTAAGTATATGTTACCTTGCCTATTCCCAATTAAAATAGTTTGTTTTTTCTTTATTAGCAATAGTGCAAGAAGATTAGTTAAAGTGTACCTAATAACCTTCATCACATAACAGGCTTATAGAGATGAGGTTATGCTTGAGTCCTCTGACATAAGTTACTTTCTTGAATGTGACTTCTCCAATCTTCACTTCTCCAAAACCTTCAGACTGGCCACATTTTGAATCACCAAAGATAACCTTTGGTCCTAGCTTGGACTTATTGTTGGTTAAGTTGTCCTTACTGACAGGCATATGTTTGGAGCATCCACTATCTGGGTACCATGTTTGATTATTTACTGGACAGCTCTTCACCTGCAATGAAAAATAATTAATTGTTTTTGACCCAGGTTACCTTGGGTCCTTTATTTTGCTGGTAAGCAAAACGGGATATAACAGAAAATTCAGGTTAATATTTATATCCTAGTGGGTGATATCTTCTAGGTAGTATTACCCAATCAGCTACAGGATTAAATGGTTTCCTAGAATTATTAGAGTTGCTGCTAAAATTACAGTTTTTGTGAAGTCTTTCTGTGTTCAACGAATTATTGTGAGTTCGTCAACCAGAGTTCGACCAATTGGGATGAGATCGTCGATCTCTACCCAGAGAATGAACATGTTCATTTTTTGTGTCCCACGTTCGTCGACCTCTACTCGACGAACCATACAGAGTTTGTCGATCGCAGTTAGACGAATAATTATATCTAAAGTTTGCGTTCAGCGTTCGTCGAGTTGGGTTCGACGAACGGGCAACATTTCGGCAATCTAAGTTCAATGAATTCTGCTCAACTTTGTTTTTACTTGTGGTTTTCTGATTTTTGTTATTTTGACCATTTGATTTTGGAATTTGTTCTATGGTTTGATTATGGTTTATTTTTTCCTTCCCCTTAGCTGAAACAAATTTAATGGGGGTATTCAGAATGTTCTTCTTGAGAATAGGGGGCAAACTTGATGAAGCACTCAAACCTAGCTTGCCATTCAATCTGGCATTTACAGTGCTTGTGATGTCCATCAGCTTGAGGCTTCTCCCATTGAGATATTCCTCAAGTTGTTTAGCCTCACATATCTCAGTCCTTAACAATATTATTTGTTCATTAGCTAAGGTTAATTCATCCTTTAACCTATTGTTTTCTGAATTAACATTCTCTAGGTTTCCTAATTTTTCCCTAAGAGTCTTAATTTCTTTTTCTGAGTTAATTAAGTCTATGCATATTGTTTTAAATTCAGATTTAAATGAATCAGAACTGTAATCAAAGCAAGATAATACCTTGTCTTCTTCAGAATCTGAAACTGCTTCATTTTCTGAATCTTCTTCTTCTGAATGGCTCCTGGTGGCATCAATGGCCATGAGGCAAACCTCTTTGTCCCTTGCCTCTTCTTCTTCTTCACTGGAGCTGGATGATGATGATTCATCCTCAGTTTCACTCCAAGATTCAGCCACAAAGCCTTTCTCCTTCTTCTTATATTTGCTAGAGGAAGGCCTGCTGTTGTGCTGTCTTCTGGTATATTTCTCTCTTCTCTTCTCCTTTTGATTCTCTGGACACTCAGAGATGAAGTGCTCAGGTTTCTTGCAACCAAAACACACCACTTCTTTAGTTGGTGTTTTGTCATACCTTGGTTTGTCATCCTGCCTTGATGAATTTCTCCTGAAGTCTTTCCTTGCCATTTTGTAGAATCTTTTGGCAAAAAGACTCATCAACTCTTCATTTTTGGTTGAAGTCTCTGTCTCCTCATCAACCTTGAATGCAATGCTTTGTTCTTTTCTTGCTGGAGGAGGTGTTCTTTGCCCAGCTTCCTCTCTGGATTTGATCAGCTGTTCATAGGACTTAAGCTTTCCTAAAAGAGATTCAGTGGAAATCTCATTTAGGCTTCTGTCCTCCTTGATGGGCCAGATCCTTGAATCCCAAGAGCTTGGGAAGCACATAAGGATCTTATCATTCACCTCTGTGAGGGTGATGTCCTTGTCCAAGGTTTTTAGCTCATTGATGATTAAGCTTAACCTATTGTACATATCAGCTACTGTCTCAGCTTCCTCCTTCTTGAAATTCTCATATAGGGATATGAGATTGGATCTCCTGTCCTTCGTTTCATCTGCTGATCCAGCCACCATTTGATTTAGGGAGTCCCAAATGGCTTTGGCTGCGGTGCATTCAGCCACTTTTTGAAAGATATTATCTGACATTGTTTATGCCAGTATATTCATTGCCTTGGCATCCCCAATCTTTGCCTTTCTCTGTGCCTCAGTCCACTCAGGTGGTGGAACTGCAGTTGTGCTTGAAGATGTTGCAGAAGTAGATGCTTGAGGGGGATCTGTCAAAATGGAGTTGTAGATATCTTCATCAATAGAGTTCATGTACAACTTAATTCTTGCCTTCCAGATAGCAAACCTATTTAGGTTGCAAACTTGAGGTCTGGTGCTTGCATAATCCTTGTTCTGTGCTATGTTGTGTGAGAATAAATCTAATAGGAATGTAAAGACAGATCTAACTCAGGATCTTTGGTTCAAGGGTTAGCTTGTACAACCAAGGGAATCCTCGCTCTGATACTAATTGAAAGTGATGTGTTAGATCTGAAATACTGTACAGGGGGGGGGATGAATAGAGTATCCTAAAATCCTTTAGAAAACTTTACATCTTTTGCTATAAATAAAAACTGCAGAATAACAAATAAATAACCACAAACATACAGTAGACCTAGCTAGTACAAACACAACAAGAATAAAAGAAAGGGCAGACAGACAACACAAGAAATTATAGTGGTTCCCCAACCTGGGTACATCCACTCTACTACCACCCTAGTATGAATCCACTCAGATTTTTGATAAGGTGCCCGACACCAATGAGCTTTTGATCAAGTGCTCAAAAACCAAACCTCAAGTCTTTTGTTCAGGTGACTTGCAACCAAGAATAACTTTTGAAGGGAGTTAAGAATCCTTTATATAGTAGGGGGTTGAGAGATGATTGTGTCTTCTCTTTCACAATAAACAACTGAGAAGACTTAGCGGATATGATGTTAGCAAATATCTCCCCCTGAGATGTAGAATGGTTCAGGAAAAATTGGAGATTTGCTTCTGGGTGATAGGCCTTCAATCTTTAATCCTTGACCAGAAAAGATCTTTAGGAACTTCTTGACAGATGGAATTGATGTTGTCCTTTGAAGTGTCTTAGAGAGTTGAAAAATGAAGACTCTTGATTTTTGATTGATTGTTCTTCTTCTTCAGATAGCAGATGTTCTTCTGATCTAGGGCTTCTTCTCTGTACCAGAGATCTGTGAAAGAAAGAGTAGAGAATTCCTTGATTCAGACTGACTGTATTTTTTTTGTCAGTGTGTCTGTTTTCTCTGCAGGAAAAGAGAGAAAATCTCTTTTATATTTCCTGTCAAAAATTATTTTTCAAAATTTGAAATCCTCTGAAATCATTGTTGACGGCCTTGAGAATAAACTGCATTGAATTATTTCCCCAACTGTCCCATGGAAAAATGACAAGCAATAATCCTGGAGAAGACCATAATCAATGCTCCTTTTAACGGTTATATTCAGAGAATATTTGAGCATTAATTACACAGGATTTATTGCAGTAAGAAGGGGACAGAAGGAAGGAAATAACTAAGTATGGATTCGTCGAATAGATAACAGAAATCGTCGAGCTTAGTTCATAGTTCGTCGAGCCGAGTTGCTGTATTCGTCGACCAGATGACTTCTGTTCATCGAGTTGAGTTCCAAGATCTTCGAGCTAAAACAGAACTGCATTCTCTAGAAACTTTGCCTTTTCTGTGTATGGAGTTCGTTGAGCTGATAACTGGTTTCGTCGACTGAAGTTCAGCAAAGTATTTCTAGACTTAGAATATTTTCAGATGCTTCTGAAATGAAAGTGTTGAAGTGAAGTATCCAGAAATCATCGACCAGAGAATTAGTTTCGTCGAGCTGAGAACCACTAACTACTGCTTCATAACTCTTGCCAAAGTGGTCAAAGTTCGTCGACCTGAGAATCTTGAATTTGTCGACTGGAGATGATTTTGGACTTAGAAAAAATTGAGAAACTTCTGGAATAATAAGTTGAAGTAGAGAACCCAGAAATCATCGACCAGAGAATTGGTTTCATCGAGCTGAGAACCACTAACTGCTGCTTTATAACTCTTGCCAAAGTGGTCAAAGTTCGTCGAGCTGAGAATCATGAATTCGTCGATTGGAGATCATTCTGGACTTAGAAAAATTGAGAAACTTCTGGAATAATAAGTTGAAGTAGATAACCCAAAAATCGTCGATCAGAGAACTAAGTTCATCGACTGGAGTCTAGAGAATAATGTCTGGACTTGGAATGCTGAAGGTAGAGTCCAAAGATCGTCGACCTGAGAATCAAGTTCGTCGAGCTCAGCTCAGAGAATTATCTCTGAGATCGTCGAGCTGAGAACGACAATCGTCGACCTGAGTTCGACGAACATCGAACTCATTTTACTGAGTCTTTGTAAATTTTCTAAGTCTTGGGTCTCTGGCAGTCTGATGATGGCTGTTCCATGAGATGTTGAAACTAAGGACTTGGCCTAGACTCTAGGACACAACTATGACCCTGGCTATACAATTTGGGTCACAAGATCCTAACTTAGTGAACCTATCCTAAAACAAACTATGGATCCAACAGAAATGGCAGTAAATAACTCTGTAGTTGATAGCGGGGTCACGCCCATAGGTCATGCTTGTGACCTAAGGCGTGTAGGCTTGAACGCTCTGCAATAGAATCTGCTGTTTGATGACCAAGTAATGACGAGGAGTCATGCCTATGGTTCACGCCCGTGACCAATAGGTCACGGCCGTCTAGGGCGTGTAACTTGAAAACTATCTTGAACCGAAACTGCAGCCCCGTCAGCTAGTCATGCCTGTTGGCCATGCCCGTGACCCTTAGGTCACGCCAGTGACTAGGGCGTGTAACTTTAATCCGACGTGGCAAGTACTCAGGAGCTCCTTTATGGGTCACGACCACATGTCATGCCCGTGACCTGAGTGTCACGCCCGTGTCCGGGCCATGTCAAGTTGATTTTTCCAGAAATTCTCTGTTTGTTCTCCTGATTTGCCGACCATGCTCCAATTTGTTATCTGCAGCCAAAATAGGCCTAAAATACAAAAAGAAACGAATTATTATACATATTAATATAAAACTAAATAAACTATATTATTTATTCAATAAAAACTATACTACAATAACTATATAAGTGGACTTATCAAATATCTTGACCCACTGCAGGGTCTTGAACTCTAATCGTCTGCTCGGAAACAACAAAACAACAAACCTTGGATCTGCGACTACATCTCCAACATATGTCTAGACAGAGCCTCATTGCTCTATCGTAGTCCCTTGATCTATGCCACACTTTGCGCCTCAGATGACTAGCCGTCAGACTAAGGAGTAGACCTTGAAGTAGTATGCTTCGACGACACTCTAATAACACAACAAACAACTAATCAAAACCTAGCTTGTCGCTAGAACTACAGAACTTAGTTTAGACAATACATGTACAAATACTTGCTCAAGCTGCTAACTTGCTCCGGGAATTTCATTAATGATGTCGTGCAGAAACTTTGGATTATATGTCATCATCCCACTGACTCATGTGCATAGATCATGAATGCATGACTTCTTATTCCTCTTTTGACTTAAAATCAGTGTGTTTATTTGTCATCATGTAAATCTTTAGCTTGGCACTTATGCTAATGCAATGTTATGTCATATATGTTGTGCTATGCAATCTAATAAAGGCCTTAGTGCATGTTATGAGCGGCGTACACATGAAATATTATGCATCCCATACTACATAATATCGCAAGCAATGAAAAGTAAAATATAATTTGCATTCATGTGATGATTTTTATGTTTCCCATACTGTCGGAACCGATGTTTCACTGCCCTGTGTTTGAGAATATCGACTCCCAGATTGTATTTGATCATGTCTTCTATTGATAGAGTGTGTAGGATATCAGGTTCAATAGAAGAGAAGAAGCTTCCCACAGATATTACCGTCGGGCGTTAGAAGTTACCGCTGAGCGGTTGCTAGAATTAAATGGATATGGCGCTCAGGAAGCTATTGTACTGCGGTAGCTATTACCGCCCCAGCCAGCTCACTCAACACTGCGTCGAGAGTGTTGAGAAGAATGGAGTTGAGTGCGTCGAGATAGTGGATTTGAGTGGATGCTACCGCCAAGCGCTATCACTTACCGCACCATGCTAGCTCACTCAACGGCGCGTCAAGAGTACTAAGAAGAAAAACATTTAGTGCGTCGAGACAGTGGGATTGAGTGGATGCTACCGCCAAGTGATATCACCTACCGCTACGTGCTAGTCCTTTGATGAACATCGAGCTAGATTCATCGAGCGCTGGATTACCGCCTAGGTCTAGTTCTACCGCAGGCGCTAACACGATGATTTATTTAGACTTAGCGCTCTGGACAAAATTAGCGCTAGCCCTACCGCGCCGCGCTTTCCGTTTGGCAAATCGTTGCGTCCTACATTAACGCGCGGAGTAAGCGGTAACCACGCAGTGTTAGCCCATTTAAAATGGCGAATATTTGTTTTGAATATTGCATTCTAGATTTAGAGGACAGCTGGCACAACAAGAGCGCGAACCTACTGTCGGGCGCTAGTCTTACCGTCGGCGGTAGCCTATTTTCACGAAGATATATAAAAGGCCACCTTGGTTTCTGTGCTTAATGACTTGGAGAAAAAGAAAGGACGGGAGTTCGTTAATTTTAGTGTTTGGCTGCCTTCTTGCGCTCCATTCCACAAGTCTCCGTCAAAGAATAAGATAGTCGTATCCCTCTCACTCGTGATTGAAATACTCCGAAGAACCAAGATCTATAATGAACACAAAGAGACGACCGATTGCTAACAAATGGAGATCTTAAGCATCGGCCACGGATCGCTCCACGGAGTAGTCTTCGAGAAGGAGAACTTCATTCTTTTAAATATTTATGTCTCTTATTTTTGTAATCTTCTTTGTCTTTTCTAAATCTTGACGAGAGGAAAATCGACAAGTAAGGGTCATCAGATTCCGGGGAAGGATTCCGTGGGAAATCGTCCTGGGGATAAGGACGTATAGATCTGGAGGATCTAGCGGGACTCTAAGATCCTTCCTTGCATGGCGGTGAAGAGCAGCTCGAAGACCTTTCTTGGAGGGAAATGGAGAGAGCCAACAGGTCCGGGTAGTCGGTCGGTATAGAAAACCAAAGGAGTTTTATATTTCATCGCCTTCGATCTCCGGCGTCATGGAAATCACGTTCGTGTAATCACGCAGAACAATTGTCATTTTAATTCATGCAATGGAACTTTTATTTCTCCTTCATCTGATTGTGTGATTGTTCTGGTTGTATAAAATAAGTGGTTGTGTTATGGGTTTGCGAATGAACTTGCGTATGAAAACGAGTCCACAGACATATCGCCACACGTTAGATACCTAACGCCCCACGGTAGCTTCCAGTACTTGATTTCCTTGTGCGAAATATTTTTAAATTCCATTTAACGCGTCAAACCTTATTCACCCCCCTCCCCCATCTAAGGTTGGCCATGAAATCCAACTAGTGGTATTAGAGGGAGGTTATTCCAAAACGGTTTCACCACGGGGAATAATGGCTAACCCTGACCTTAAATCGACAAGTAGGGATGAAAAATTATACACTAAAAATTCATTTGCACCACCTCTATTCATAGGATTGAATTATAATGAAAGGAGAACACTGATGAAGCAATTCCTTATATTATTGTATATAGAAGTTTGGAACATGACCTGTATTAAGCCCCAAAATAATCTAAATAAGCAAGATTGTCATTTAAATGCCAAAGGTATGAATAGTTTATTTTGTGGGCTTGGTCAAGATATTTTCAAACAAATCTATACGCTTCCTACTGTATATGATACATGGAATTTTCTTGAGCTAACTTATAGTTATCTTTCTAAAGGAAATGAATCCGAGCAATTTCTCATGGATCCACGTGAAGAACCAAATGGATACTTGCTCTTGGAGGAAGATGGGATGACCACATCGATGGAAAGGGAAGATGAAACATTAACATTGGATGAGGAAACATATGGAGAAGTCAAAGAATCACTACACCTCATTCTTGCCTCATGAAATAGCTCTGTAAGGATGTCAGATTCCTCTTTTGCTTATAAATCTATCTCTACATTGCGTGTGCTAGAAAATGATAGACGAAGAATTAAGAAGTTGAAAAATATTAATTCAAACCTAAGACTAGAAAACAAAACTTTAAAAGCACAACTTAATGTAGAACCTTACTATGATGTGACTTGTCCTCCCAACTGCTCTTTAGATAGCACTTGTACAACTTATATAGATTATAATGAATTAAAAGAGAAATATAAGGTTCTTGAAGAAGAGATTCGCTTTGCAAAGGAACAAAATGATAAATTATGTTTAGAAAACTCATCGTTAAAAAGTGATTGTGTTGGATGCAAGATTTATAAAATTGAAATTAAAGAGATGGATGAGAGTTTTGAGGAGTACAGAAATAAGTGTAAAGTTCATATTTACTCTATAGTCTCCCCTCTTAAAAATAACACAATCACATACAACAAAGCTAGACGTAATCTTAAAATAAAAATTAAAAAATTAGTTATAAAGATCAACATGCTTAAGGAAATTATGTTTAAAAGCTCGCAACACAAAACTCCTAAGTTTCAAGTAAAACCTGAAAGCATGTTGAATATGATCGGTTATATAATAACTGACTCCATCAAAGGGAGTAGAAAACCCCAAGCTCAAGCATTTGAAACTCCTAAACATACAAATCACCTTCACATGCAAAAGCAAATTACTCCCTTCTTAAAATAAAATGAGTGTAGATTTCCTTTTAAAAATTACAACTCTATGAGTTCCTATATTATGCGAAATAATCTTAACCTAAAGAATAATATCAATATATTTAATCCTCCCATGCAAATATTGTTCAACTAAAGTTCATCGCATTAGGACTCGTAGAAATCTAACTGGAAATTTGAAACAGAAAAATAACATTAAGCCAAAGAATGAGTGGAGGCCCATCATTCAAAATAGCGTACACATTCCACTCAAAAGGGCCCATTCACCGCCATCTCTGCATGGTGTATCGTGCTCTGTTTGGGTACCCAAAGGAACCGCAACACTTGGATCCTTTTGGATACCAAAATATATTATCCATTAGTATCCATAATTCTGTGAAGTAGAAACTAGTTAAATGAAAATTACTCAATAATCTACTTCATGATATGCATATTGTTCTCGTTTTGTTTTCGTTTTGTCTTGTTTTTTTTTTTGCTTTTGGTTTTTGAAAGTGCAGGTTATATCTGATATACTCTAAAGAGGGGGGGGGGGTGATAGAGTATGATGCTTACTTAAAACTTTTTACAACTCTTGTTGTATTCCTAAGTGAACAGGGAAGCAAATGAAATAAAGCAAACACAGCAACTATCTAATTACAAAGCAATCACAGAGCACAGCCAGAAAACAAAAGAGAAGAGCAACCAGAAGACACAAGGAGCTATAGTGGTTCCCCAATCAATCTGGGTACATCCACTCTTCTACCACCCTAGGTAGGAATCCACTGCAGGATGAGTTGATCAGGTGTCATGGGCACCAATTAGCTTTTGATAAGGTGCTCAAAAACCAAACCAGATTTTTTGATCATGTGTCTTGCCACCACTGAGTTTTGACAAGGTCTTAGAAACCAATACAAACTTTTGAAGGGAGTTTGATAAACCCTTTACAGTAGAGAGAGAGAGAGAGGTGAGGTGATCTTCTCCGTCAACAATCAGAGAGAAGATAGTGGATGTTATCAAAGCTCCCCCTGAGTTCTTGAGTTGTTCAGGAAGTGAAGCTTTGCAATAGGGTGATAGGCCTTCAGAAGATTAGATCTCCAGCAAAAGATGATTCCAACAGCAGCTAAAATGTGTGGTGTCTGGAGTCTTGAATGATAAGGCCTTTGAACACTTGAGTCAAAATAGATCTAGAAATTTCTGTATGTTGATCTCCTTCAGTGGGGTGTGTTCTCAGAGAATTCTGTTTGTGTGTCTGTAACTATTTTCTCTCCTTCTTGTTGTTGTGTTTTGTTGTTGTTGTTATTTACCAGGAGAATGAATAATCTTTTATTCCTTAGATCTGAATAGAATTATTCTTTGTCCAAGATAGTCGTGAGCCTATAATAAATGACTTCCTTAAATGCAATTTGTCTTCTAGAGGAAAGTCCAATATAACATTCCTTTAAAATTCCCTTGAAACTTGCTCCAGATTAATTAAAACGGCTACAAGATCCTTGAAATAAATGCTGGGAATAATTCCATAACTGTCTGAATTTGAATCTTGAAAAACGTCGATATCTCCAGAAAAACGTCGAACTGAGCTCAACTATTGTTGAACTGAGCTCAGCGACTGGACTTAGACTGAAGCAGAAAACGTCGATCTGAGCTCAACTATCGTCGAACTGAGCTCAGAGATAGGGAAACAAACTAGACACAGGAACGTCGATCTGAGCTCGAAGATCGTCGAACGGAGTTCGACGACTCGTTGAAGTGAGCTCAGAGATCGTCGAATGGAGTTCGATGATTCGTCGAAGTGAGCTCAGAGATCGTCGATTTGAGTTCGATGATTCGTCGACCTGAGCTCGACGAAATGACTTAGTCTCCTGAACTGAAATATCTGGTCTTGAGGGTCTTGAGGGCAGCTTTCAAACCTAAATACTAACCCTTAGACTCAATCTAATTGACCTTTAGATCTATACAAGGAGGTCAAAACAAATTTCCTAAAGGATATAGTGATCCTTGCCCAAATCAGTAATAGGGTGTTCGAACAATCTCCCCCTATTTGGGTTAGGATTACTATTTACATGACATAGGAAAAATAAAAACATACAATGCAAAAATATAACCAAAAAAAAAGGCATTGCAGAAACACAGATATAAACACAGATAATCAGAAATATGTATTACTGTCAGCTTTCAAGATCATTCTTTTTCCTTGCTCTTTATGAGAACAATTTCTCTGTTAGGGTTAAGAGCTTCCTTCTTAGATCTTCTGTCATCAGCTGCACCTAGAGAAGTTTGTTGTTTTGGCCTGGGAACTACAGCTTCTGGGTGCAGCTTCATGTAACTTTCTGAGTCAAAGAATTTGCTGGAAGAGTATCTCTCAAGTTCTTTCTTTCTCTGTTCTGATAAAGTAGTGAATTGTGATGAATCTTTTCCTTGTTCTCTAGCCTTTTTGATTTGATCTACAGCAGCCAATTCTTTCATCCTTGCTGTCCAAGAATTAGGATTATTTTCTGGGTCTTCAAATGGAACAGGAGGTTCATATCTGTTTGAATAATTATTAGGAGGAGCTCTGGAAGAAACAAGATCTTTAAGCTTATAAGGGAAAGGATCAGATGTAGAATCTGTAGGGCCTTATACTTCCCTTTGATAAGGATATTGTCTGGAATATCCTTTAGAATACACTCTGAGTTCTCTTTGATTTCCTCTGTACTGTCCTCTTCTGGACTGGTAACCTCTAGACTTATTTCCTCTGTGCCGAGATCTTCCTTGAAATTGATATGAACTTTGGCTTCTAGCAGTAGATTGAAAGGCAGAACTTCCACCTGTACCTGCATCAGGTGAAGGAGGAGGGGGAGGAGGATTTAAGTGAGATGATCCCTTGTCATACTTCCTTTTCTTTTTCATGGCTTTCAGCTGATTTCTGGAGTACTACATCCATGGTTCTATAATAGGGCAATCATTTAATATATAATAAGGAATATCATTTGTATCTTTGATTTTCTCTGGGGGAACTCTCTTCATGGCCTTGCTTCTTACTTTCCTTTTCCGTGCATTTGTTGCAGAGGAATCATCAGAGTTAGTTCTAAACTGATCACTGTCAGAACTTTGTGGATTGTCATATAGTTCATCAAGCTTTTTGAAGCAATCTCTTTGTTGTTGGGGCTGAGCAGAGGAAACAACAGCAGGAATAGCAACAGGAGCAACAGCTGTAGCAGGAATTGGAACAGAAACAACACTGGAAGAAGAAACTAAAACAGCAGGTTCAGAAACAGAAATTTCATAAACAATAAGCTCAGATATAGCAGGCTCAAAATCAATTATCTCTCTCATATGCACATCCTTAGAAACTGAAACAGCAATATCAGAACAAACTAAAACATCAGCAGCAGCAGCAATTTCAACATTGTCCATAGCCTGGACAGAATTTATAAAAGAGGCTAAAATGCTGGGGTCACAGCAAGAAATAGGCATAATGGCCTTAGTAAGGTCTTTAGTATGCTGGTATGGAAGGCAGCTGAAGTATACAGAATCAAATACTGAAAACATTGACCTGAGGTCCACTGTAATGCCTGGAACTGGAGCTTGAACTAGAGTTACTGCAGCAGGCAATCTCTCAGCTTCATAAGGCATCTCCCCCTGCCTAGATTCAGTGATAACTGGATCATGACACCCAGTAGAATGGATTTCCTGAGGAGGAAGAATAGAGGATAGCCTGACAGACAACTCCTGAACAGTTTTCAGAATTGGAGCCAATGAGGTCTCCAGCAGTAGTGATAGCCTTGGATCTATCAGCTCATATAGCTTGTCTGCAATAGCTGGAAGGTCTACTTGCTCAAGAGGGACTTGAGTAGAGGTAGGGATAGATGTGGTAGAGATGAAAGTTGGAACAGCAGGAGATGTTGTTGGAGAAACTGTGGATGGTGGAAGTGATGGTTGAGATATTAGAATTGTGGAGATGGAAGATAATGGAGTGGAGATGGATGGTGTGAATGATGGTTGAGCAATGATGTCCTGAAGTAATTGTTGATAAGAAGTGGATGATGATGGTGGCTCAAGAGGGGATGAAGGAGAATCATCCATATAGGAATCATCTAGAAGAGTGAATGATGAAATATGAGATGATGAATCAATGTCCATGTGGGGGTAGTTATGTAGTGGATGGAAGATTTCTTCAGTTGATGTTGGAGTTGGAGAAGGGATTGAAGTTGGAGATGGGATGGAAATGGGGGATGAAATTGTGATAGTGGATGTGATTGTTGTTGATGAAACAATAGGTGGAGAAGGAGGAGATGATAAGGCAGGCAAGTCTTCTGCAGGGGCAGAAACCTGAGGGGAAGAGACTGAAATAGTCCTTGTGCCTGAAGAAGAGATTGCAGAGGCTCTGCTGGGATTTACAATCTGCCTGTCCCATTTCCCAAATAGGGTACAGGTAAACCTCTTGGAGGCATTGATGTGTATCCCATTGGAAACAAGCATGTTAGGGCATCTATTGTGAAGAAACAACACTAAAATCCTCCCAAAATTGACAAAATTCTTGTTCATTTTCTTCTTGATCAAGTTAAAAAACACTTCTCCCCAGTTCAGCTGCTTCTTGTCCACCAAGGCACCCATCAGACATAGCTGATACCTAGAGATGGTATCATGAGCAGAGTGTTTTTCCAACAACACTTTCCCAACTACATCAGCAAGAAATCTATACTCAACTGACAGATTTTTCTTAAGCAATTTATTAGGGTTAGCTGCTGAATGGCCCATACTCTCCAGCATAATTGAAAATTCTTCTCAAGAAAGCTCAATAGAATCTTCACCAGAATTTAATTGAAATACCTCTGTCAAAACAGTAGGTGTTAAAGGTACCTGAGTTCCTGAGATGGTTCCGATCACAGTGTTCTAATCCAGATTGTGGGCAGTAGACACCCATTCCTTTATTTCATCTGCGGACAATTTGATCCTTGTAGACATTATGTTAACTAACTGCTGGTCGTTGAAGAGTTCCAGAATGTCCTTGAATATTTGATCGTTGTTATCGAAAGAATCCATATCTATATCAAAGCCATCATCAAATTTCATGGCTGTCAAGATTGCGACTGAAACTGCCATTGATTCCTGCGAAAAAATGAACACACACAAGAGCAAGTGCAGAAAAGTTTGGAGGGAAAGAGAAATTTTTGCAGAGAGTATGAAAGTTCAAAGGCAGAACGATGACCAAAAAATGAGTTTTATATTAGGGTTAGACGCAGAAAAGGAAAGATCGTTGAACTCCGTTTGACGATCGGGTCTCCTAAAGGAATCTGAAAGGTCTGCAACATCGTCAATCTCCGTTCGACGATATAGGAGAGCGTCGAGCTCCGTTCGACGATCGATGACCGGAAGAAGATAGCTTAGCACTATCTGGAAAGCGCTGAGCTGCATTCGACGATTTCTAAGAACGTCGATCTCCGTTCGACGATCTTTGGGAAAAACGTCGAGCGCAGTTTAGAGAATAGAAACAACCTATAGACTGTAGAAAAATCAAAATGTTTGCCTAGTTTTGGTCAATTTTAGAGTTCTAAAATCTTGGATCTTATTTTAAACTTTCTCCATCTAACATTCCTAACTGATTCAGGAAGAATGTACGTTTCTTTTCACCCAAGGGTTTGATGAAATATCTCTCCTTTGCAAATCAGTTGGGATATATTGAAGTTCAATTTTGTTTTTCTCAGCATTATCCCTTAGAAAGTGATTCCTAATTTCTATATGTTTTGTACTACTATGGAGGACTGGATTTTGTGCAATGGAAATAGCACTGGTTTTATCACAAAATATTTTAGACTTCTCTAAGTTGTAGCCATAGTCTAGGAGTTGGTTTGAATCCACAAGATTTGTGAACAATAACTACCTACAGCCATATATTCAACTTCAGTAGTTGAAGTTGACACAGATGTTTGTTTCTTGCAAAACCAGGAGACAAGTCTGTCACCAAGAAACTGACAAGTTCCACTGGTGCTTTTCCTATCTATTCTGCATCCAACATAATCAGCATCTGAAAATCCAGTTAAGTCAAATGCTGAATCTTTTGGATACCAGAGAGCTATATTTGGACAACTTTTCACATACCTAAGAATCCTTTTTACTAAGGTTAAGTGTGAATCTCTAGTGCTCACTTGGAATCTAGCACAAATGCATGTAACAAACATTATGTCAGGTCTACTAGCTGTAAGGTACATTAAAGAGCCAATCATTGCTCTATATGTTGTCTGATCAACAGGTTTCCCATGTTCATCAACATCTAATATAGCATTATTAGGCATAGGTGTTTTCATACATGATGCTTCAGACATACCAAATTTCTTAACCAATTCTTTTGCATACTTGGTTTGAGAAATAAATATGCCTTCAGCATGTTGTTTGATTTGCAATCCTAGAAAGAAGGATAGCTCACCCATGCTACTCATTTCAAATTTAGAATGCATTAGGTTGGAAAACCTTCTGCACAAATTTGAATCAGTAGAACCAAATATAATATCATCTACATAGATTTTTACTAGTAGGGTATGAGACTTATGAGTTCTAATAAAAAGAGTTTGGTCTACTCTACCCCTTATAAAATCATTTTTCAGAAGAAAGCATGCTAGAGTCTCATACCATGCTCTAGGAGCTTGCTTTAGACCATATAATGCTTTATGCAATTTGAAAACATGATCAGGATGAGTTGAAGAGATAAAACCTGGGGGTTGTCTGACATAGACTTCTTCTTTGATATCTCCATTGAGAAAAACACTCTTTACATCCATCTGTTATACTTTGAATCCTTTGTGTGCTGCATATGCTAAGAAGATTTTTATGGCCTCTAACCTTGCAACTGGTGCAAAGGTCTGGTCATAGTCTATCCCTTCTTCTTGAGAGTATCCTTGAGCAACTAGACTTGCCTTGTTCCTTACAATGACTCCTTGATCATCCAATTTATTTCTGAACAGCCATTTTGTTCCAACAATGGAGTGATCCTTTGGCCTTGGCACTAGTTCCCAAACTTTATTCCTTTCAAATTGATGCAACTCCTCTTGCATTGCAATGATCCAGTGTGGATCTTGCTCTACATCTTGAATGGATTGAGGTTCAATTTGAGAACGAAAGCAAGTTTGCATCAGGTTTTGGTTGACCTAATTTCTGGTTTGCACACCAGCTGAGATGTCTCCAATCACTTGGGAGATTGGATGGTCTCTTGATGTTACTAAATTAATAGGGTGTGTTGATTGTTCACCAACCTGTGTTGTTGTTTGCTCTTGTGGTACAACAACTGGCTCTTCAAGAAGATTCTCTTCAAGATGTTGAATGACTTCTTCATCTTCACTGCTTTCATCTTTTTGAATAATTTGTAACCTGTCCAAGTCTTCAGTAAGAGAGTGTACCTGCAAAGGTTCTATGGTAGAAGTATTCTTCTCCTTGAAAGACATGTTAGATTCTGAAGTCTCTGAACTTGATTGTGAGGATAGCTCCTCTGACGATGAGTCAGAACTAATGGCCCAGTACAAGGAGTTAATCATGTCTTACGATAAATGTCGTCGAGTCGTGAAGACTCGGGCTAAAGAGATCAAATCTCTAAAAGCCGAAGAGAGCATCTTGAGAGAGAAAGTCGCAAAGACTGACTCCCTCGAAGAAAACTTCAATAATGAAATTGAAGAATATAACAAGGCTCTTGAGCACCTTGACCTCAAAGAGAAAATCATCAAGGAATTGGAAGCCCGACTTGCTGCTGAAAAGAAACTAGTTGAAAGTTAGATTCTGAACAATAGGTGGAGAAGGAGGAGATGATGCATTCGACGATTGAAAGTGAATACAACCAAAGAATGTCATTATTATGAATGTAGTAAATACAACCAAAGATTTTGAAGTAATCTATTTTATGTTTATTCCCTTTGAGTAATTCATAGGGAGTCTTGCCCTTCAGTTTATATATTAAACTTCTATTCAACACATAGTTGGAGGTGTTCACTGCCTCTGCCCAAAAGGATAGAGGAAGGTGAGCATCTGACAACAATGTAGTAGAAGATTCAATAAGGGTTCTATTTTTTCTTTCAGCTATCCCATTTTGTTGAGGAGTTCTAGGAGCTGAGAAAGTGTGCATGATCCCTTCACTCTGACAGAACTCTTGCATAAGAAGAGAATCAAACTCTGTCCCATGATCAATTCTGATCAGGGCAATGTGAGTATTGAACTCACTCTGTATGCATTTGAGAAACTCTGTCAAACACTTAAAGTTATCAGACTTCTTCCTCAGAAAGAACACCCATGTGAATCTAGAGAAGTCATCTACAACCACTAAAGTATAGGATTTCCCTCCTAAGATTTGTACTGTAATGGCTCCAAAATGGTCCATGTGTAACAGATACAAAATCCTAGGTGAATCACTCTTACTAAGTGACTTGAAACTATTTTTGGTTTGCTTGCCTAATTGACAAGCCCTGCAAAGTCCTTCCTTCTTGTAGTGGCCAGAAGGTAGTCCTCTGACAAGGTTGTCCTTGGATAGCCTAGCAATGGTTCGAAGGTTTATATGTCCTAATCTTTTATACCATAATTCATTAGGTCTACAAATAGAGTTGAACAAGCATATATCTACCTTAGTTGAAAGAAAATCTACAAGATAAATGTTACCTTTCCTTTTACCTGTCAACACAGTTGTGTTGTCCTCTGATTTGATTTTGCATGAGGATTTGTTGAATGTCACTTGATAACCTTCATCACACTGTTGACTGATACTGATTAAGTTGTGCTTCAGTCCTTCCACATAAGCTACTTTCTTGAATGTGACTGTGCCAATCTGGACTTCACCATATCCTTTTGTTAGTCCAAAGTTTGAATCACCAAATATTACTTTGGGTCCAAGCTTGGCTTTGAAGGATGTGAAATTATCCTTGTTTCCTATCATGTGCTTTGAGCACCCTCTATCCAGATACCATTGCTGGTTTGATGTTGGATAGGTCTTCACCTGCATATCAACAATTCATTTGTTTTTGACCCAGTTTACCTTAGGCCTAGGTTGATAACCTTTAAATTCTGAAATAAAAGACATCTCTGGTTGACTCTTATATCCTTCATGATGATATCTCCTTGGAGGTATTATCCATTCAGTATAAGGGTTAAATCTTTGAGATGTAGGACCTCTAGGATTGAAGTTTGATTTGCCTTTGAAAGATTTTTCAAAACTCTGAGCTCTGTTCGACGATCTCTGAGCTGAGTTCGACGATCTTGGGTCAGATCGTCGAGCTCCGTTCGAAGATCGACTATGCCAGAGTTCAGGGTTCAGAAATCATCGACCTGAGTTCGACGATTCAGCCTAAGATCGTTGAGCTCCATTCGGCGATTGTCGAGCTCTATTCGACGTTTTCTGTTGAACTTTTGTTTTCTTAGGCAAATCAGAATTTTTCCTAGCCACCTCTACAACTCCCTTACCTTTATTAGAGATAAATTTGATTGGGGTTGTTAATATTGTAGGTTGGCTGGATGAAGCACCCAAGCCCAGTGTACTATTGAATCTTGAGTTCACTGTACTTGTTATGTCCATTAGTTTGATACTTCTCCCATTAAGGGATTCTTCAAACTTTTTGGCCACTGATAGCTCACTTTTCAGTGAAGCTATCTGCTCCCTACAGCATTCCAACTCCTCAGAGAGTTTGAGGTTTTCTGATTTTAAAGTGCTGTGTTTAGATAGCTGATTTCTGAGAGAAATGATTTCCTTCTCAGATTTTAATAAATCTAAGCACAGTGCTTTAAACTCACACTTGAAGTCCTAAGAATTAAAATCAAAAGAATTTATTACCTGATCCTCTTCAGATTGCGTCTCTGATTCTGACTCTGACTCTTCTGCATCAGAATTTTGTTGTGAGGCATTGATAGACATCATGCAAAATTCTTTTTCATCAGCATCATCTTAATCATCATCATCATCTTCATCATCACTAGAGCTGGATGAAGCTTCAGATTCTTCTTCTATTTCACTCCAAGTTTCAGCAACAAACCCCTTCCTTGTATTTTTGTTCTTGCTGGAGGAGGGTTTGTCATTACTATTCTTTTTGAAGTCCTTTTCTTTTCTCCTTTCTCTCCCATCCTTCTTGTCCTTAGTCTGATTTTCTGGACAGTCAGGCACAATGTGGCCTGCTTTCCTGCATCCAAAATATATAATCTCTTTATTATTTGATTTGTCATACCTTGGCTTGTCATGCCCTCTGTATGATCTTTTCTTGAAATACTTCCTGACCATTTTGTAAAACTTTTTGGCCAATAGGCTTAGCAGCTCTTCATTGCCTGTGACCTTGTCTTCAGGATGATCTTCAATGGCTTTGAAAGCTATTGATTTTTCCTTTCTTATAGCTGGTGAGGCAGCCTTCTGCTCTTCTTCTCTATTATTAATGAGCAGCTCATAAGAGTTGAGCTTGCCTAAGAGAGCTTCAGTTGTGATCTCATTTAGGCTCTGGCATCCTTGATTGGCCAGATCCTTGAGTCCCAAGTGCTTGGGATGCACATTAGGATTTTATCATTGAGCTCAGTCAATGATATCTCTTTGTCTAATATTTTCAGCTCATTGACTATGAGACTGAGTCTATTATACATATCTGTTACTGACTCAGCTTCTCCTTTCTTGAAGTTCTCATATTGGGTTATGAGATGGGATCTTCTATCTTTTCTCTCGTCAGCAGATCCTGAGTCTATCTCAGATAACTTATCCCAGATGTCCTTTGCTAAGTTGCATTCAGCTACCTTTTGAAATATGTCATCAGACATGGTTTGTGCCAAAATGTTCATTGCTTTGGCATCTGCAACTTTCCATTTTTTTATTTCTGTATCTGTTCCTGAAGGAGGTAGAACAGCACTTGTACTTGTATTTACTGGGGGACTTGGACATACTGTCAAAACAGAATTAAAAATATGTTCATCAATAGAATTCATGTACAATCTTATCCTTGCCTTCCAAAGTGCAAACTTAGATAGATTGCACACTGGATGTCTGGTGCTAGCATAATCTTTGTTTTGGGCCATGTTCTGTGAAGAAATAGATCTAATAACAAACTTAAAACAAACAGATCTAACTAGAGGGATCTTTAATTTCAGGTGTTAGCCTGTGCAACCACTAAGGTGTGGTGTTTTAACCAACTTGGCTCTGATAACAATTAAAAGTCCAGGTTAGATCTGATATACTCTAGAGGGGGGTGAATATAGTATGGTGCTTACTAAAAACTTTTTAGAACTCTTGTTATATTCCTAAGTGAACAGGGAAGCAAATGAAATAAAGCAAACATAGCAACTATCTAATTACAAAGCAATCACAAAGCACAGCCAGAAAACAAAAGAGAAGAGAAACCAGAAGACACAAGGAGCAATAGTGGTTCCCCAATCAATCTGGGTACATCCACTCTTCTACCACCCTAGGTAGGAATCCACTGCAGGATGAGTTGATCCGGTGTCCTGGGCACCAATGAGCTTTTGATAAGGTGCTCAAAAACCAAACCAGATTTTTTGATCAGGTGTCTTGCCACCACTGAGTTTTGACAAGGTCTCAGAAACCAACACAAACTTTTGAAGGGAGTTTGATAAACCCTTTACAGCAGAGAGAGAGAGGTGAGATGATCTTCTCTATCAACATTCAGAGAGAAGATAGTGGATGTTAACAAAGCTCCCCATGAGTTCTTGAGTTGTTCAGGAAGTGAAGCTTTACAATAGGGTGATAGGCCTTCAGAAGATTATATCTCCAGCAAAAGATGATTCCAGCAGCAGCTGAAATGTGTGGTGTCTGGAGTCTTGAATGATAAGGCCTTTGAACACTTGATTCAAAATAGATCTAGAAATTTTTGTATGTTGATCTCCTTCAGTGGTGTGTGTTCTCAGAGAATTCTGTCTGTATGTCTGTAATTGTTTTCTCTCCTTCTTGTTGTTGTGTTTTGTTGTTGTTGTTATTTAGTAGGAGAATGAATAATCTTTTATTCCTTAGATCTGAATAGAATGATTCTCTGTCAAAGATAGCCGTTAGCCTGTCATAAATGACTTCCATAAATGCAATTTGTCGTCTAGAGGAAAGTCCAATAAAACATTCCTTTAAAATTTCCTTGAAACTTGCTCCAGATTAATTGAAACTGCTACAAGATCCTTGAAATAAATGCTTGGAATAATTCTATAATTGTCTGAATTTGAATCTTGAAAAACGTCGATCTCTCCAGAAAAACGTCGAACTAAGCTCAACTATCATTGAACTGAGGTCAGCGACTGGACTTAGACTGAAGCAGAAAACGTCGATCTGAGCTCAACTATCGTCGAACTGAGCTCAGAGATAGGGAAACAAACTAGAGACAGGAACGTCGATCTGAGCTCGAAGATCATCGAACGGAGTTCGACAACTCGTCGAAGTGAGCTCAGAGATCGTCGAATGGAGTTCGACGATTCGTCGAAGTAAGCTCAGAGATCGTCGAATTGAGTTCGACGATTCATCGACCTGAGCTCCACGAAATGACTTAGTCTCCTGAACTGAAATATCTGGTCTTGAGGGTCTTGAGGGCAGCTTTCAAAACTAAATTCTAACCATTAGACTCAATCTAATTGACCTTTAGATCTATACAAGGAGGTCAAAACAAATTTCCTAAAGGACATAGTGATCCTTGCCCAAATAATTAATAGGGTGTTCCAACAGTTTTGTATTTTTAAGCCAACATATCATGGACACTCAAGATATATTTCTGCTATATGACTTTCTTTTAATGAGATTAATGATAAATCAATCTAACTGAATAAATTGGAATAAAAGTCTTATCATTGCCAAGTGTCGATAATTTACCTTCTATAATCATTTTATCACGCTGTCCTATTATGCCTGTAATCATTCACCCAGTAAGTACGTCTTACAATAGCGAGGGCATAGGTGTGTGTGCTTTAGAAATGCTAACTTGTAAACCATGTCTTGTACTTAACCGGGGAGGGTTCTAGTAGGTCCTTGTATGGCCATGGGGGGAAAGAGTGTTAGGTTGAGCGGGTTCTTCTGTGTGCACACACTATAAGAAAAACTTAAATTAGCAAGGAGTTAATATCCTTGATAATTCAATAAAATTCTTGCTAATTTTAATTAGCAAGGAATTTAGCAACAAATTTTTTTCCTAGTTAATATGAGCCTAGCTAATTTTAGGAAGGAAAAATTTCGTTTCTATTTTGCAAGGCATTTTTAGCATGGTAATTTTATCCTTTCTAAATTTTTTATGTTAAATTAAAAAATGTGTCTATATATTATATACAAAAAATTTAAATTAAAACATATGAGCTTGGGAGGATTTGAACTGCATATCTTGCTTATGTATTCCACAATATTTATCCAACTACACCAATTTACCTTTACTTTAAATTTAGATGGTTTTATATTTTTATATACATATATAAATATTTATAAATATATATATTCCGGTATGTAATTTTAATATATATATATATAATTTATATATATATATATATATTTATATATTTCGTATATTATATATATATTTGTTACATTTGTATGAATATATTATATATATATATGTAATTCTGTATATAATTTTTGTATATATAATATATATTATATTTATTTATATTTATTTTGTATATATTATATACATATTTATATATTTTTGTATATATATTATATTTATATATTTTATATGCACATATTTATTTATTTCTCGCTAAAGTAGGGCGGTGAGATCGCGCGGGAGAGTAGTAGGGCGGGGAGATCGCGCGAGAGAGTGACGAGCTCGGCGAGGCCGGAAATCGTGCAGGAGAGTGACGATCATGGCAGGGAGCTGAGCAAATATCGGGATGGGAATGGGGTAGCAAGGGATTCTTTATTTTTTAAGAACTTAGAAATATATTTTTTTATTAAAAATGAGATAAAAATATTTGGAGAGAGTGAATCTTTTTTCTTTCATAAATATTAATTTTAATCTAATATAGTTAGTATGAAAATTTTGAAAGGAATTATTTCATTTCTATTTAGCAACAAATATTTTGCTACAAAATAATTCGTTGATAATTTTGCAACGAAAATTTTCGTTGCTATTTTTGTAGGTAAAAACAAATATTACATACCTAGCTAACTTTGATGCTAATTAGCAACAAATGTTTTGGTTTTTCTAATTTTTGTTGCTAAATGATGTTTTTCTTGTAGTGACATGGGATTAAAACCCCACCCAACAACATTTATGCAGCTCCTCATGCCCATCCATCACTTAGTAAGGGGCTATGGTGTAGACATATAAATTATGTATTGGATTATTGGGCATACTTAGGATTCACATATTTCCTGCATGAACATTATTTTAATTATCATGTAAGTTATATTCGTGCACTATAATATATCATGCTATCTTGTGTTTGCATCATGTATTTTTTTGAACCTTCATGTTTTTAGAAAAAAAACACAAGTATTTTTTTTTTAAAATATATAGATATATGATTATAAAATAATTTAAAAGAACACAAATTTATATATCTCTTTGTGTGTTTATTGTTTTGTATTTTAATAATTAAAAATATCAAAAAATATATAATAAAATCTGCTTATTATTCCTTGTTATTGTCAAGGATGAATACATTCTATCAATTAAAGATTAAATACAATGGTTGATTTAATTGTCAAGTTTCTTAAAATATTGTTTTAGTCATATCATGCCTTGAATATTATTTTACTATGTGCAATGAAATTGAATATTGAATACATGTGTAGGATTGATTAGTGTGCCTCTAAGTATTATTCATGTTTTATGTTTGATAATGACTCTATTCACTCACCTATTTTGATAACCTACATGTTATTTTAATCTTATACCTGCATGACTGTGTAGTGTAATAATATAATAATTAAAATGCATAAATAGATAACCTACACTACACTGAATTGAGTTTCAATTCTTTATTATTTTCATGCACTTATTCTTTGGAGAAATGTGTCTTTACAAAAATTGCTATTGTTTGCGCAACAAGTGAATTCGGGGTCTTTTGTCACTAAAATAAAAAAACAAATAAAAATCTACAAGGAAAACTCCACCATGCTCTACTCGCCCTCCTGATAAGTGGTTGAACACCTTGGAAAAAGAATTGTAAAGTGTCTTGTAGCAAACAAAATTGTCACCATTTCTCTTAGTACGCTGGATCACAAAATTGAAAAATAACAATAAAAATGGAATAAATATGATTCCCCAAGCACCACTCTACTCCCTGATAAGTCTTAATAAGCATTGTGTGTGTAGATCACCTTGGTAGTTATACTTATTACTCATGTGCATTGAAAATAGTGGAAATAATATTATTTTTGCTTTTTAATGTTATGTTTGTTCATTTTATATGGCATGTGTTTTGATTAATTCACTTGTATGCTTTATCAAAACACTATATATACACATCATTATTTCTCATAAAACTTCCACTCATGAGAATTGGATCCAAATACATACCTATATTGTTCTCTAAAGTCATAAGCAAATGCACTAGATAACAAAGGATGACCGCTATAATGTTTAATTTTACTTGAAATGCAAATTAGCTCACATTATGGTTTGTATCTCTCTTTGATATTTTGAACTCATGCTTGCAAAAATTTCAATGTAATAGCATCTATTGGATTTGTATTGAATTGAAAACATCATCGTATTAAGCTTGAAATTCCTTATCCTTAATATGATCATATTTTTTCAAAAAATATATATGTTTATCATAAGAGTGCTTGACATATTTTTATACGTACTACGTGTATTTAATCATGAATATCTACTCTTTCAATAAGTGATAAACTATAAGTACGAAGTTTTATTATGTGCTTAAAAATGCTACTTTTATAGTTTTTTCTTGTTTCAATCATGCATACATTTTGCCTAATAAGTGATAGAGTGTTACCTATGATCTTGCTCAAAGTATCCCATATTTCCTTCTCTAACATAGACCTATGTTTAATTCTCATTACATACACTCACCTCTACCCTCCATCTATTCTACCAACAAGGGGTAGAATATCGCGCATCAATTTCTTGATTTATGGGGAGTATCTTAAATTTTTTTAAAGAAAGAATCTATGTAGGGGAGTAATCATAGGACGTTGATACTTTTCTTATGCCTGATCATGATAATTCTCTTAACAAGCGGTAACATCTTTTTCAATAAGTGGCAACTTATAGTAATCAGCCTGCGGGCTCACATGACTGTGGCTTAGACCATAACGCGTATGTACAATGTTTGAGTTTAGACGTATAATATATGTCAACATTATCCTCCGGTCATAGTGGGCTGAATCTATAGGTGCTTAGCTATTGAGTGCGATAAGACGAGGTCGTGTGTGTTGACTATGCCTCTAGGTATGTGTGAGGATTTAGATAAGGGAATGACTTCACATGATGCACACATCCCTAGCTGGTGCACTCAAGATGAAAAATGCTATGCGAACATGCTATAAATCGTGACACTATATTCTAACACGCTAGAAATATGTTGAATAATCAATGTCATGATACATTTATGATTATATTAGGTGTGAAACTTTGGGCCAAAACTCTAGTACAAAAGTCGTATGTATACAAGTTAAAGTCTACATATCTAGGTGGATAGATTTTGATTGACTCGGGGCTTAGTGAATAAAAAAATGATAAAAAAGTGATAGCTCTATGCTAACAAAATAAAAATATGCTTGCTTTCTCATCTCCTGTCATGGTCCCCCCAAGCACTACTCACTCCTCCTGATAAGTCTTCATGAGTATTTTGAGGATGAGCACCTTGGTTAAAGATTCATTTCGATCTTGTGCATAGACTATATCTTTAGATTAGTGCCCTTAGTTCTTGCCCAAGTATGACATCGAATGACATGTGAGGTGATTATTCATCTTATTTCTCTTGTGTTAGTTCCCTAGCCGATCGAGATTCACATGGACAATATGCTATTTTTTTTCTTTGGTGTTATCTCGCTTTCGATGCAACTTGCACACATGTCATTGCCTTATCTAAGACTTCTGTGCATAAGAATTGGACTACAACTACACTACCCTTCTCTTTCGCACAATACATACTAGCACATGATTTAAACTCATGATGGTTTTCAATGTTTGTCCCACTTGATTACTTCGTTACTCTTATAACATTGTAGACGTATGTGTTGCATGCTTTGTTTAGTCTGTGTTGTCCAATTCTTGATTAATTTGAAACTTGATTTACTCTGACTATGTATCATGCTCCATTGTGTGACTCATTCTTTGAAATTCCCTGATATATATTTTTGTTGAGTCACCTATATGCTTCTCATGTTTATCTTTACCTTTGTGTGTGCACTACTTGCTATTTCTTACAACGCTCATCATTTCTACTATTTTTTATCATGCATGTCTGGTTGGACTTTCCCACCCTTTTGATATTATAAAAGGGTGAGAATAAAGTGTTCATGAGTACGCTCTTGAGTATGGGATTAGGAGAGGTCGCATGTAGGGGGAGTGCATATAGATAGGGGGAGCATGTCGAACATGATGATAGGGGGAGCATGTGCAGGGAAGCCATATATAGAACTTGTTGCAACATGTTGGTAGCCCATAATGTTTATTCTTTATCCATGCACTCTATCTTATTGATTATTTCTCATAAACGGAAGTTGATATTATTAAAAGGGGAAGTTTATTGGAACCGATGTTTCATATGCCCTGTGTTTGAGAATATCAACTCCCTAATTGTATTTGATCTTATCTTCTGCTGATAGAGTGTGCATCTTATCAGGTTCATGTGAAGAGAAGAAGCTTCCCACAGATGTTACCACCGGGCGTTAGAAATTACCGCTGAGCGGTAGATGTAATTAAATGGACATGGCACTCGAGAAGCTATCAGACAGAGCTTGCTATTACCGCCCCGTGCTAGCTCACTCAATACCGCGTCGAGAGCGTTGAGAAGAATGGCATTGAGTGAGATAAGACAGTGGAGTTGAGTGGATGCTACCTCCAAGTGCTATCACTTACCACACAGTGCTAGCTCACTCAACGCAACATCGAGAGCGATGTGAATATAAACATTGAGTGCGTCGAGACAGTGGCGTTGAGTGGATGCTACCGCCAACCAATATCAGCTACCGCAACGCGGTAGTCCTTCGACGAACATTGAGCCAGATTCGTCAAGCGCTGGACTACTGCCTAGCACTAGTTTTACTGCAGACGCTAACACAATGATTTATTTGGACTTAGCGCTCTGGACAAAATCGGCACTAGCCATACCGCACAACGCTTGCTGATTGGTGAATCGTTACATCCTACATTACCATGGGGCGTAAGGGGTAACTGCGCGGAACTAGCCCATTTAAAACGGCAAATATTTGTTTTGAACATTTCTTTCTAGATTTAGTGGACAACTGGCACAACAAGCGCGCAAACCTACCGCCGGGCGCTAGTCTTACAGCAGGCGGTACCCTATTTCTCGAAAACATATAAAAGTCCTTCTTGGTTTATGTGCCTGATGACTTGGAGAAAACGAAAGGACGGGAGTTCGTTAATTCTAGGGTTCGGCCGCCTTCTTGCACCCCGTTCCACATGTCTCAGTCAAAGAAGAAGATAGTCATCTCCCTCCCGCTCGTGATCGAAAGACTCTAAAGATCCAAGATCTACAACGAACATGATCAGCCGACCGGTTGCCAACAAATGAAGATCTTAAGCACCGACCGCGGATCGTACCGCAGAGTAGTCTTCGAGAGGGAGAACTTCATTATTTTTAATATTTATATCTCTTATTTTTGTAATCTTCTTTGTCTTTTCTAAATCTTAAGGAGAGGAAAATCGACAGGTAAGCGTCGTTGGATTTCGAGGAAGGATTCCATGGGAAATGATCCTGGGGATAAGGACGTCTAGATCTAGAGGATATAGAGGGGATCTAAACTTCCTTGCATGGAGGTGAAGAGCGGCTCAAAGAACTTTCTTGGAGGGAAAGGGAGAGAGACAACTGGTCCAGGTAGTAGGTCAGTATAGAAAACCAAAAGAGTTTTTATATTTCATCGCCTTCGATCTCCGGCGTCACCAAGATCACGTTCTTGTAATCACATAGAACAATTGTCATTTTTATTCATGCAATGGAACTTTTATTTCTCCCTCATCTGATTGTGTGATTGTTCTGGTTGTATAAAGTAAGTGGTTGTGCTGTGGGTTTACGAACGAACTTGCCAGGACAATGAGTCCACTGACGTATTGCCGCGTGTTAGATACCTAACACCCCGGGGTAGCTTCCAGGACTTGATTTCCTGGTGCGAAATATTTTTAAATTCCATTTAACATGTAAAACCCTATTCACCCCCCCCCCCCCACGACCCACTCTAAGGTTGGCCACGAGATCCAACATATACTACATAACAGTCACATGTTTTCTCCTATGAGGATCCATATACAAACACATATTATGCATCCCAAACTACATAATATGCCATGTATACTTCTTGTCATACTTATGAGTGTAGTGCTCGTGCTTCAGCCAAGACGTACTAATGACACACAGGTTTTTTTATGCATTTGAAAAAGACAAATAAAACTGACCCGCGATGGTTGTTCCACGAATTGTCAAACAACCCATCCCTCTGATACCAACTACCACAACCTGCATTTTCTCTGAATTTAAATGAATATCAGAGTAATAGAAAACCCGCGCCATGATGCCTTGCCATGTAGGGGATTACTGCAGTCGGACAGGAAAACTACAATCCTAACACAGTTTACGAAAACACCAAGATAGGATATGAAGAAAACATGTTTTAAGTTAAGTTTTTGATGCTCGTATCCCTCGCCTCAGTGGATCAACTAGTACACAACAGAAAATATAAGTTTACGGTGCGAAAAATAACTTATTTACATTAATTGACATCCTACAAGAGCAAAAAAATCCAAATAGGACAACTCATGGTATGCAAGACTCTATATTTAACATAAGTATGAAAATAGAATTTATGTTCGCCAAACATAATGATGTTAGTTTTGAAAAATGGCATGTATGAGGTGATAGAAGTAATACTTTTATAATTCAAAATATCTAACATGCAACCTTGCAAAAAACCTTCCCGGAGAGAAAGTAAATACAACATGTCATACAAAATAAGACTTAGCAGCTAGCAAGTACTTAACATTATACAAAAATCCAGTGGGCATCAACAACCTGACACGAACCCACTAAAATATATGTATGTCTGAACAAGAATAAAACAACACACTACCTCACAACTAGTGAGGAAATGAGACAGTTGTAGAGTACCAACCAAAAACCAACACTAGCCGCTCAACCGGAAAATTGTCCAAACCCGGGGCATTCAAAGAACACCTCAGCAAGAAAGAAAATACAAGTAGAGAACAAATATCAAAAAGTTAGCAATAAACCAAAAAGAAATAAAGGGTTACCAACCCTAACCCGAGATTAGTGAGAAAAGACTAACTTAAAAGCTCTACAGTAAGGAATTTGCAACAAGTGATATAAAGATCTATGCTTTATGAAACATGTAAAAAAATAACTGTAAGTATAAGGAATTAAGTAGCCCATAACATGGTGAACAAGAGAAAACACCGGCCATCTGGCATGTAAGACCCCTCCCCCTTACCAAGGAGGCACCCGGTCTTATGCCCAGAACCGCCGTCTTAAGGTGGTACTAACACATGGGTTAGTGGACACCGCAACACGCTGATCTTGCTGTCTAGTACGATCATATAACCTTTTCGGCCAAAAGAGAGAAATAAGTCAAGGAAGTATAAGGAAACAACTAGTCCACAAGTCACAGCACTATCAATGAATAATGAAAGTACACCAGTCCAGAATGAGTTCATCAAAATAGAGTAAAAGGGCTTATGCCCGGTACATGATGACAAATCTCTCTCACACGCATGTCAATAAGCGGAAGCTATGTTATCACCAGAAAACTCATCCTTCCTGACGTCGGGCTGCAGTAGTAGTAGTAGTAGTAGTAGTAGTAGTAGTAGTAGTAGGTAGTGGCGGTATCAGCTCCTCACGTCCTACCATCTCGTCCTGCAGGTGCTCCATCTCCTCGAGCTCCTAAAATAATTGGTCACACCGACCATTAGTCAAAATACAAAGTCATTTCCTCCACACCTCGCCCCCGCAACTCCTAGGCACCAGGAGGGAGGACGAAGCGAAGGACAACAAGGGGTATAGCAAAGGAAACAGGTGACAGTGGAACTATACTAACAAGTATATATGTATCTAATATTTCTACTTTAGCAGTTCTATATATATATGGTGCAGGAGAGTATGAAGAACTGAATAGAAACAAGTAAGTGCAGTAAGAAGACAAGTACTGAAAGTAAGCAAGGAAAGACAGCAAGTAAAATAAGCTACCACTACCATCACAGAAGTACCTTAACTTATATGAATGCTCATACAAACTTATAAGTTAAGGTTTCCAGAAATATAACTAATCTTATAAAATATCCCATACTAATTTATATGATAAAGATCTATAGTGCGTATGACCTAATTATTAATGTATGATGTGGATATGTTTTATGATTCATACAAGTGCAACACACACACACGACTCGGTGATCACAGACCTTTAGTTCCCACTTTTCGGAGCTAGCATCACTATCTGGTACCACCGTTGTAGTTACTGTAGCAGTGGAGCAGGCGACTCCACTACTAGGCGGGTATACACACTACCGGGCCTAGACCTCTAATACGCCTCTGTTCACGTCCTAGGTGCACTCTAGAGTCTTGCGTACTATTTGCTGGCTACCCACCAGTCTTTTTGGTTGAGTGTGCATTCTTGGGGATCAACCTCCAGACCGTAGTGTAAAACAACCCACTGGCCAATCAAACCCTCACACCTCGCCAGAGTCACCGTACTGCGATCGGTGTGACGATTGGCCAAGTACTGCATGACCCGCCACAGGTTTATGCACATACAAGGTATTCCACCCAAAGCCTCCAGCTCGCAGCACCAACCTATCCTGAATCCCTCCAACCCATCACGGGTGATTTTGAACATCGATGTCTTAGCCAATTAAACTACTCTTGTCTAGTGTTTGTTATACCTTACAGTTTAGGGTTAATCTGAGGACTGCCCAAGGCATGCCCGGTGAAGGGCTCTCGAGGGCACTAGGAGATATGATAGGTTGAATCTCAAAGCTCCCTTTCGCAAGGATATTTATTTTATTTGTTATCTACCCATGACACATACCCAGCTCGCGTTGTGACTATGGAACTTTCCTAATGAATTAAATTATTATCGGGGAAACGGCGGTCTTCCATCGGTCTCCATTCTAGTCATTATCGTTGAGGTCTTGAACCCTATTGCTCGATATTATAAAGTAACCTACTAGACACCAATCAGGGTTTGACTTCCCATTATAGCCACCAACTCAACCCTCTATCATATCCCCTGTGGGTCCCAGTGTCATGAGCTATGTTTTCCTAAGCGCACTCATGACCTAATGTTGACCCGTATGATGTGTCATCGAAACTCTTCGGTCAAATATTCCTAGTTACATATTATGATTGATATGATATGACACATGATGATGATTGAACTGGGTTTCGTTATTTTCCCATGGATTAAGGGGCCTAAATTAATCTCGTTAATTGTGCGACCGGGTCACCTTGAATATGAAGTACTACAATTATTAGTTTAACCTGCCTAAGGTTTTCACTAGGTGTTTAATAAGGTTAAATATTGCTGCCTATGAAATATCATGATATTTTCATGCAAATTTCTATTTATTTCCTATTTATTAAATAAATTCCAATCCAACTATTTTTCAAATAAAGTACCTCAACCACTCACACCAAAATTTCAATAAAATTAGTGGGTGATCATATTGATAAAATAAGGCTAATTCCAGAATCTCAAATTCTTAAACCATGATTTTACCTATCTTATGCCCACTTAAGGAATATTACCAAAATGCCATTATTAGTGTTTTTAATATATAGTAACATCCAAAAATTCTCAAATAATTTATCAGGAACCAAAGCACAATAATAAGCCACTGTAAAATTTTTCATAATTTGTAATACAAAATTTCCCATATTTTCAATAAATTTTCCAAAAAGGCAAAATGGTAAATTTTACTTGAAACCTAAGGAATCTTTGATAAACAGTGCCATAAATTTTTCCAGGAGTGTACTTTACCCTACCAGAGTTTGTGTCAAAAATCCATAATTTGAAGAATTTAATCGCCCTTATTTTCAAATTTATTTCATATCTAGACACATTTTCCAATAAATTCAAATAATGGGATTTTTTATCCCTAAAACCCCAAATAATTCATGGGAGGTGTATTCCATTAGTATGAGCCTCTGTCTAGAGTTTCATGGGCTTGCAATGACCCAATTATGCTAAATTCACATTTTTACCCATTTTTACTAATGACACCCCAAATTTGAATATGCCAAACTCATGCATGTGGGATTTCCGATTCATACAAAGGTCAAAATGACCTGAAATTTTTATCACTAATGTATCTTTTTCTCATGAACATCCCAAATTTGGGGGTATTTGGACTCATATTTCTCCGGAAATACACCTAATTTAATTTTTAGTATTTCATCAAATACTATGGAAATATTCTGACCACAAATTATCATTTTTAGTCAGACATTAGTTCTATACCTAACTCAAGCCTGGCCAAAATTTGAAGTCATGGTGACTTTTAGTTTGGCTTGGGTATTTATTTTAAAATTAGCCCTAGCTTAGGACCAGTCTTCGTAGATTGGAACTACAGGGAGCCCTACAGTTCCAAACTTCAAGTTTAGGGTGTCAAAAAAAATTTAAGACCTATATCCACAAATTTTATGTTGAGGTCTGGATCTGACATTACCTCTAAGGGGCCTATTTTAAGCATGCAAATTCACTGAAATTGTGTGACAGAAACTTTAATGTTCATATTAATTAAAATCATTAGTCAAATAAGAATCAGATGGACGGCATCCGTTCATCGTTCCCAAATGGCCAACGGCTGTGATTGATTTTTCTTGGGCCATGTTTGCTGGCTAATTCCGGCCACCTGAGCCTGCGCCACCGCCGGCGATTTTTGCCACCACCTTCGTTGAGGTGGTAGCTAGCGTTTTCCGGCAGGGAGGCTGCCGTAGGCGGCTCCTCCGGCGATCCCGAGCAAGAAGAAAAGTCGGAAAAATCCACACTTTATCCCATGGTATCGGGCTCGATTGAGCCCGATGTCTTGCCTAATTGAGCTAGAAAGCTAGCACGGGGTGAGGTGAGGTGAAACGAACGTACAGCCGGGCCTCGCGGTGCGTGTAGTGGAGGTGCTCCATGGCCGATGCTTGCTCTGACAAACTAGCCCAATTCCTTGTTTCTCCAGCAAAAGCCTCGCTCCAGTAGTCGAAGCCACTCGTTTCCTCCTCCTGAAGCTGATGGTGGGCTTAGATTTGGCTACGGGTGGCTGTGGGAGAAGTTGAAGTTAGGGGGGCAGGGTGTTGGTCGGCCATGCTTTGGAGTTTCCTCTTGGCCACCAAGTGACCCCAAATTCCTCTACCTTGCTGGAATAAACCTGAGGAGCTCAGCTAGCAGCTTGGTCAGAGAGAAGGAGGGACACATTATCTCCATTTCCTCTCTTCCTCCTTTCTCTCTCCTCTTTTCCTCTAAAAAGACCAAGTTGCACCCATGCATGTATTCTCTCTCCAATTTCAGGAGGGTAGGGGTTGTCATTAAACCTTTAGGCTGGTCATGGAAATTGGCTCATGGGCTTAGCCCATGAGGAGTGGGCTTGGTTCATTCTTTTCCCATTTTAGGCCTAAGGTTGACCACATTGACTTCTAGGGTTGACTTGGTCAACTTAATGAGTTGGTTGACCCCACTTGACGGTCATTGAACCAAAAGTACCTCCGAACTTGGGTTGGGCCATGGTGGTGGCCCACTTGGACTAATTGTCCCTTAGGTGTGGGTTTGACCAATTTAAGGTTAAGGGTTGACTTGGGTCAACCTTAGTCAATAAGTGACTTAGTGATATGGCTTATGGTTCCCTTAGGTTATTATTAGGGTTAGGGGTGCAGTGGTAGAATCAATGTGTGGCTAGGACCCCAATTTGGGCTGTTTTGACTTAGGTTATCTTGGGCCCTATAGTGGGTCCCATGTGACTACAACCTAACTCCATAGTTCAAACCAAGCCTAAACTCATGCCCCCACCACATATCCTAACCCAACCTAAGTAGAGGGGTCTAATTGGAAATGGAATGTTACAAACTCCAATAAACAAAAGAAATAATTTTGTCCCCGAAATTTAAGCTCGGGTCTACGGGGTTTTCATGCATAAAAATTTAAGTACTTTAGACAATAATTAAAGTGTTACCTGAGCTAAAAAGCTCCGGTTGCCATTCTAGCATTAGATCCCTCGGCTCCTAGGTGTGCTCCTCCCGTCCATGGTTGGACCACAACACCTTCACCAAGGGAACTTTCTTCTTCTGCAGCACTCGGACCGCGGTATCATCGATCCGGAGCGGCTCTAAAAGAACTGATCTGTCAGATGCTAACGGGCCTGCTGTAGTGGCGATATGCTGCTCCGGCCGAAGGGGAGCTCTCCGTACCGAAGAGACGTAGAAGACGTCGTGCAAGTCCCTAGCTCTAGCGGCAGCTCCAGCCTGTAGGCCAAGGGGTCGATCCGCTCCAGAATCAAATATGACACCATATATCGAGGGCCGAGCTTCTTGTGCCTCCGTACCCGAGAAACACCATGCACTGGATGTATCTTCAAGAACACTCTATCCCCCACCTGGAACTCTATCTTCTGATGCCACGCATCGTAGTACTTAGCCTGCATACTCTGAGCCTCCAACATCTGGTCCCTGATCACTTATATCTGAGCGTCTGTATCCTCAATATATTCCGATCCAAGTGCCCTGGGGTCCTCATCCTGGATCCAGGAGAGCTATGTCCGACACTTCCTCCCATAAAGAGCCTCATAAGGTGTTATCCCAATGCTCTCCTGGTGACTGTTGTTGTAGGAGAACTCGACCAGTGGCAACAGTCACTCCCAAGACCTCCCCGTATCCAGTATACACAATCGTAGCAGATCCTCCATGGTCCTGATGGTCTGCTCTGTCTGACTATCAGTCTATGGATGGAAAGCGGTGCTAAAAACAAGTTGAGAACCCATGTACTCCTGCACTGCTCTCCACTCCCTAGAAGTGAATCGACCGTCACGATCCGAGATAATCGTCTTGGGGACCCCGTGGTACCTGACGAACTGTTCCACAAACAACCTCACCAAAATAGAAACTGGGTTGTCCTTCCTGATAGGTATAAACCGGGCCACCTTGGCCAGTCTATCTACAATGACCCAAACAGAATCATGGCCCGAGTGGGATCGAGGCAATCCATGCCCAAAATCCATAGTAATATCCTCAAACATCCAATCAGGGACAGGTAGTGACTGTAGAAACCCTCCGGGGCTCTTGCATTCTGCCTTTACTCGCTGGCATGTCTCTTAGTGTGTCACATGGACGATGATCTCCCTCTTCATTCCCGGCCAATACATGCTCCTCCGCAGATCTGCTGTCATCTTGGTGATACCATGGTGCACTGAGTACCAAGAGCTTTGTGCCTCCCTGAGTATATCCTCCTGGATACCACCTCCTATGGGTATATAAACTCGACCACGGAAGTGAACGAGGTCATCAAGCAAAGAATAATCACCTGTCCTGCCTCCTTCCAGGTCCCTGAACACTGACACCAAAGCTGCATCCAACCTCTAATGTACCCTGATGCGCTCTCGTATATAACACTCCACGATCAGAGAGTTCAAGTACTCCCGGTAGATCTCCGGATCGGACTCGAAAATGACTTAAATATGCATATCCTCTAACATTTGCAGAAGCTCCATAGACATCACCCGAGGCTCTGGTACTGAGGTGCTGGCTCTCCTACTCAAGGCATCTACCATGGTGTTCGCCTTCCCAGGATGATAATGCATGGTGTAATCATAATCGCATAAGAATTCAGTCCACCTTATCTGGCGCAGGTTCAGGTCTTTCTGCGTGTCAACATACTTAAGGTTCTTGTGATCCGAGAAGATGTCACAATGAACCCCATATAGTTAATGTATCCAAATCTTTAATGCAAATACCACCGCCCCGAGCTCTAAATCATGTACGGGGTAATTCTGTTCATGCTTCTTCAACTGCCTCGAAGCATAAGCAATGACATGTCCATGTTGCATCAGGACTGCACCCATCCCCTGATATGAGGCGTCAGTATATATGTGAAATCCTTCCTTCCCAGATGGAAGTGCAAAGATGGGGGAAGAGGTGAGTCTGTCCTTCATCTCATGAAACGCCGCCTCGCACTTCTCCGTCCATTTAAAAGCTGCTTCCTTCTTCATCAAGGATGTGAGGGGGAGTGTTATCCTCGAGAACCCCTCCATGAACTTGCAATAATATCCTGCGAGCCCCATGAAACTGCATATGTTTGACGCTGACTTTGGTCGTGGCCAATCCCTAACTGTCTGCATGTTGGCTGGGTCCATGGCTAACCCTGCCCTACTGATATTATGCCCCAGAAATGACACTTCTTGCAGCCAGAACTGGCACTTGGAGAACTTACCATACAATTGTTGCTCTCTCAGCTTCCCCAAAACCAAGGCCAAATGCTGAGTATGGTCTTCCTGTGTCCGGGAGTAGATCAGTATATCATCGATGAAGACTATAACGAATCTATCCAGGTAGGGCTTGAAGACGCGGTTCATCAAGCTCATGAATGCAGAAGGCGCATTCGTGAGCCCAAATTGCATCACCGTTAACATATACAATCCATAGCGGGAACTAAAAGCCGTCTTTAGAATATCCTCCTCCTGGATCCGCAGCTGATAGTACCCTGATCTCAAATCTAACTTGGAGAACAAGAAGGCTCCCTGAAGCTGATCAAAAAGTTCCTCGATCCGGGGTCGCGGTTTGTGTTCCGGACCGTTAACCTGTTCAGCTCCCGGTAGTAGATGCAGAGATGCAGTGAGCCATCCTTCTTCTTGTCAAATAACACCGGTGCTCCCCATGGGGATGAGCTCGGTCGGACAAATCCTGACTCTACTAGCTCCTATAGCTGTGTCCTTAATTCTGCTAGCTCCTTCGGGGCCATCCTGTATGGTGCCCTAGATACGGGCCTCACTCCTGGCACCAACTGAATGCGGAAGTCTGTGTCCTTGGCCGGTGGCAATCCGGGCAATTTCTCCGGAAACACGTTGGAGAAATCCCAAACCACCAGAATGTCCACAATGGAAGCCTCTGATCCCGCCATCTCAAAGCAGATAATATATACTTCCTCTCCTTGCTTGTGGGCTTTGATAGCCTGTACAGATGATAATAATAGATAGGAGACAAGTCTAATACCTTCGACGATGACGTGGGAGTCCCCGTGCCTCAATGTGATCCTCCTCGATGGGAAATCAATCTGGGAATGGTCTAATGTAACCAAGTCATACGCAGGACCAAGTCGAAATCTGCCATCCTTAGGATCGTTGCAGGCGCTTCAAATGTCTTTCCGCCGATTTCTGCCTCCATATTGCACTTAATGGATGACAATAGTACCGATACATCAGGTAGCATCACCCTCATCGTCGAGCCCGTGATTCATTCCACGCCATCCATTCCTTCCACAAAGGCTTCTGATACGAATGAGTGCGAAGCACCCGTATAGAACATCGTATGAGCTGGCTTGTCGCTGATAAAGACTATTCATGAAGTTGATTTGAGTTTCAAATGGGTAGTTATTCTACAAGGTCAAGTACTATAAATTGGAAAAATCTAAACTTTACAAAAACAATTTATGCATCTGTGATGACGTCCTCAGGATTCCTCGGCTCGGCGAGGTCTAATGCATACATCAGCAATTATCCTCTGCCTCGGCCGAAAGGTCCCCGTCCTCGACCTCGACCTCGACCTCGGCCCTACTATACCGGGGGGGGGGGGGGGGCACCGGAGGTGGAGGAGGTGGAGGAGGAAGTCGAAACTGATGCGGGCACTTAGATCTAATGTGGCTCGGTTGATGGCACCCGAAACAAACTATTGGTCGCTGGCCACGATCATCCTGTCTCATCTAGCCATGTCTCTATGGTGGTGGAGGAGCTGGTGCTGTAGGGGGTCTCTGCTCCTTCCTATAGTTGGGACGATAATGTCCCCCACATCTCTTATGCCTCATGACTCTGCCTCTCTGTGAGCCACGACTATTCTCCCCAAAGGACGACCCATCCAGCGGTCTCTTTCCTCTGTTCTGCACCATCAACTGATCTGCCTCCAGCATTTTGGCCATCTCGATCATCTGAGCTGAAATGCCATGACAGATGAACAATAGGGCCTGCCTCAAATCATCTCTAAGGCCCCGGTAGAATCTCTTGGCGTACCTCCTGTCGTCTGTATCATGTATCCCTGCAAACCTAGCAAGGTGGGAAAACTCCCTCTAGTACTCAATCACCGACCTGGTCACCTGTTTGAGGATAAGAAACCTCTCTTCTAGCTCGTCTCGGTCTGTGGTGGACACAAAAAGGTCCAAGAATACCTCGCCGAACTCCTCCCAAGATATATCTGACAGATCTCTATCTGCATAGGTGGATTCCAGCATGGACTTCCACCACCTCTTTGCATGGGCATCCAGTGCAGAAGTTGCCAAATGAACTGCCTGGCTGACAGGGCAGCGGATGCCTGCCAGCATCTCATGTATAGCCTCGAGCCATTCCTCTATTTTTACCGCATTCTCCGTCCCGTGGTACATGGGCAGGGACAAACTCTTGAATGCACTAAGCCAGTTTGATACCAGATTTGGCAGTGGTGCCGGAATCTGCTGGGCTCTGAAGGCCTCAAGGATGTCCGTCGGGGTCTGGCCCATCTCTGTCTGTAGTAAAGGAGTGGCATCCGATGGGGGAGGAGCCACATTCTGTGGTACGACGACCTGTGAAGGCTGCATAAAGGAAAGGTTTATATCAGAATTGGCCTAACTCATTTCTTATGTGGACTATTTTATGTGACTTTTTACACATGGGCACACCATTGCTTCCGCTGCATAGTTTGTCCGCAAACTAATGCTTGAGCGGGGTGGCTTTGTGTTGTGGACTTCTTCTCATATGATCGTTTTGTTCAAGTGATACCAGTTTGTAAGACCCCTCCCCCTTACCAAGGAGGCACCCGGTCTTATTACTAGAACCGCCATCTTACGGTGAAACTAACACACGGGTTAGTCGACACCGCAGCACACTGATCCTGACGGCTAGTACGATCATATAACCTGTTCGGCCAAAAGAGAGAAAGAAGTAAAGGCTGTATAAGGAAACAACTAGTCCACAAGTCACAACACTATCAACTAATAATGAAAGTACACCAGTCCAGAATGAGTTCATCAAAATAGAGAAAAAGGGCTTATGCCCAGTACATAATGACAAATCTCTCTCGCACACATGTCAATAAGCGGATGTAATGCTATCACCAGAAAACTCGTCACACATGACGTCGTGCTGCAGTAGTAGTAGTAGGTAGTGGTGGTATCAGCTCCTCATGTCCTGCCACCTCGTCCTGCTGGTGCTCCATCTCCTCGAGCTCCTAAAATGATTGGTCATACCGACCGTTAGTCAAAAGACTAAGTCGTTTCCTCCACACCTCGCCCCCGCAAATCCTAGGCACCGGGCGGGAGGACGAAGCGGAGGACAACAAGAGGTATAGCAAAGAAAAGAGGTGACAATGGAACTATACTAACAAGTATATCTGTATCCAATATTTCTACTCTAGCAGTTATATATATATGGTGTAGGAGAGTATGAAGAACTGAACAGAAACAAGTAAGTGCAGTAAGAAAACAAGTACTGAAAGTAAGCAAGGAAAGAAAGCAAGTAAAATAAGCTACCACTACCATCACAGAAGTACCTTAACTTATATGAATGCTCATACAAACTTATAAGTTAAGGTTTCCAGAAATATAACTTATCATATAAAAGAGCACATACTAATTTATATCATAAGGATCTATGGTGCGTATGACCTAATTATGAATGTATAATATGCATGTGTTTTATGATTCATACATGTGCAACTCACACACATGACTCTGTGCACAGGCCTTTAGTTCCCACTTTTCGGAGCTAGCATCACTCTCTGGTACCACCGTTTTGGCTACGGCAGTAGTGGAGCGGGCGTCTCCACTCCTAGGCGGGTATACACACTACCGGGCATAGACCTCCCATACACCTCTATACACGTCCTAGGTGCACTCTAGAGTCTTACGTACTATTTGCTGGCTACCCACCAGTCTTTTTGATCGAGTGTGGATTCTTGGGGATCGTCCTCCAGACCACAGTGTAAAACAACCTACTGGCCCCTCAAACCCTCACACCTCGCCAGAGTCACCGTACTGCCATCGGTGTGACGATTGGCCCAGTACCGCATGACCCGTCATAAGTTTATGCACATGCAAGGTATTCCACCCCGAGCCTCTAGCTCGCAGTACCAACCCATCCTGAATCCCTCCAACCCATCACGGGTGAGTTTGAACATCAATGTCTTAGTCTATTAAACTACTCTTGTCTACTGTTCGTTATTCCTAACAGTTTATAGTTAATCCCAGGACTGCGCATGACATGCCTGGTAAAGGGCTCTCGAGGGCACTTGGATCTATGATGGGTTGAATCTCAAAGCTCCCTTTCGCAAGGATATTTATTTTATTTGGTATCTACCCATGACCCATACCCAACTCGCGTTGTTACTATGGAACTTTCCTAATGTATTAAATTATTATCGGGGAAACGACGGTCTTCCTCCAGTCTCCATTCTAGTCATTGTCCTTGAGGTCTTGCACTCTATCGCTCGATATTATAAAGTAACCTACTAGACACCAATCAGGGTTTGACTTCCCAATATAGCCACCAACTCAACCCTCTATCGTATACCCAGTGGGTCCCAGTATCACGAGCTATGTTTTGCTAAGCGCACCCATGACCTAATGTTGACCTATATGATGTGTCATCCAAACTCTTGTGTCAAATATTCCTATTTACATATTATGATTGATATGACGCATGATGATGATTGAACTGGGTTTTGTTATTTTCCCATTTATTAAGTGGCATAAATTAATCTCCTTAAATGTGCGACCGAGTCACCTTGAACATGAAGTACTACAATTATTGGTTCAACCTACCTAAGGTTATCACTAGGTTTTTAATAAGGTTAAAAATTGCTTCCTATGAAATCTCATGATATTTTCATGCAAATTTCTATTTATTTCCTATTTATTAAATAAATTCCAATCCAATAATTTTTCAAATAAAGTACCTCAACCACTCACAACAAAATTTTAAGAAACTTAGAGGGTGCTCATATTGATAAAATAAGGCTAATTACAAAATCTCAAATTCTTAAACCATGATTTGACCTATCTTATGCCCACTTAGGGAATATTACCAAAATGCCATTATTAGAGTTTTTAATATATAGGTACATCCAAAATTTCTCAAATAATTTATCAGGAACCAAAGCATAACAATAAGCCACTGTAAAAAATTTCATTATTTTTAATACAAAATTTCCCATATTTTCAATTAATTTTCAAAAAGGGCAAAATGGTAAATTTTACTTGAAACCTAAGGAAACATTGATAAACAGTGTCATAAATTTTTCCAGGAGTGCATTTTTCCCTACCAGAGTTTGTGTAAAAAATCCATAATTTGTTGAATTTAATTGCCCTATTTTCTAATTTATTTCATATCTAGACCCATTTTCCAATAAATTCAAATAATGTGATTTGTGATCCCGAAAACCCCAAATAATTCATGGGAGGTGTATTCAATTACCATGAGCCTCTGTACATAGTTTCATGGGCTTTCAATGACCCAATTGGGCTTAATTAACATTTTTTTTCCATTTTTACTAATGGCACCACAAATTTGAATATGCCAAACTCATGCATGTGGGATTTCCCATTCATACAGAGGTACAAATGATATGGAATTTTTATCACTGATTTATATTATCCTCATGAACATCCCACCCAAATTTGGGGGTATTTGGACTAATACTTCTCCAAAAATATACCTAATTTAATTTTTAGTATTTCATCAAATACTATGGAAATATTCGGACCAAAAATTCTCATTTTTGGTCAGCCATTAGTTCTATACCTAACTCAAGCCTGGAAAAAATTTGAAGTCATGGTGACTTCTGGTTTGTCTTGGGCATTTATTTTAAAATTAGCCTTAGCCTAGGACCAGGCTTGTTAGATTGGACCTACAGGGAGCCCTACAGCTCCAAACTTCAAGTTTAGGGTGTCAAAATAAAGTTAAGACATATATCTACAAATTTTATGTTGAGGTCTACATCTGAAATTGCCTCTAAGGGGACTATTTTAAACATGTAATTTCACAGAAATTGTGTGACAAAAATTTTACTATTCATATTAATTAAAATCATTAATCAAATCAGAATCAGATGGACGGCATCCGTTCATCGTCCCCAAATGGCCAACGGCTGTGATTAATTTTTCCTGTACCATGTTTGCTCGCTAGTTCCGGCCACCTGAGCTGGCGCCACCACCAGCGATTATGGCAACCACCTTCGTGAGGTGGTGGCTAGCGTTTCCCTGCGGTGAGGCTGTAGGAGGCTGCTCCTCCGGTGATCCCGAGCAAGAAGAAAAACTCGGAAAAATCCACACTTTCTCCCATGGTATCGGGCTCGATAGAGACCGATTTCTCGCGTAATTGAGCTAGAAATCTAGCACGGGGTGATGAGAGGTGAAACGAACCTACAGCCGGGCTTGGCGGTGCGTGCGGTGGCGGTGCTCCATGGACGATGCTTGCTCTAGCAAACTAGCCTAATTTCTTGTTTCTCAAGCAAAAGACTCACTCCAGTAGTCGAATTCCACTCATTTTCTCCTCCCGAAGCTGACGGTGGGCACAGATTTGGCTGGGGGTGGTTGTGGGAGAAGTTGAAGTTAAGGGGGTGGTCGACCATGCTTTGGAGTTTCCTCCTGGCCACCATGTGTCACCAAATTCCTACACCTTGTTGTAATAAACCTAAGGTGCTCAGCCAGCAGCTTGGGCAGAGAGAAGGAGGGCGACATGGCCTCCATTTCCTCTCTTCCTCCTTTCTCTCTCCTCTTTTCCTCCAAAAAAACCAAGTTGCCCCCATGCATGCATTCTCTCTCCAATTTTAAGAGGGTAGGGGTTGTCATTAAACCTTTAGGCTGGTCATGGGCCTTGGCTCATGGGCTTAGCCCATGAGGAGTTGGCTTGGTTCATTCTTTTCCCATTTTAGGCCTAAGTTTGACCAAGTTGACTTCTAGGGTTGACATGGTCAACTTAATAAGTGGGTTGACCCCACTTGATGGTCATGGACCCAAAAGTACCTCCCAACTTGGGTTGGGCCATGGTGGTGCCCCACATGGACAAATTGGGCCCTTAGGTGTGGGTTTGACTAACTTAAGATTAAGGGTTGACTTGGGTCAACCTGAGTTAATAAGTGACTTAGTGATATGGCTTATGGTTCTCTTAGGTTGATATTAGGGTTAGGGGTGCAGTGGTGGAATCAATGTGTGGCTAGGAGCCCAATTTGGGCTGGTTTGACTTAGGTTATCTTGGGCCCTATAGTGGGTCCCATGTGACTACACCCTAACTCCATGGTTCAAACCTAGCCTAAACCCATGCCCCCACCACATGTCCTAACCCAACCTAAGTAGAGGGGTCTAATTGGAAATGGAATGTTACATTGCACCTACGGTGGTAGGAACCTACCGAATACACTAACAATAAAAAAAATCACAAGGGCCCAAGGTAAGGTGGTCTTATACCTTGACACACCAAAAACTGGGGAAAAACCAGCACCTGCGGTGGTGGGAAACTACCCACAACACCAGCAGTCACATACCCACATCGGAAAAACCCACCATGGCAATAATTCACCAAAAAAACATCAAGTTGGTGGTCCTTTATCCACTGCCAACCTAGCCATAACCATAAATCCAAAACACTGAAAACCATAGCCGAACACATACAAACCAAAATGAAAACACTGGGCTTCATCAATAAAAAATGGAGGGATAAATCCCAGAAATTGGCCTAAGGACAAACTCGATGGATTAGATACCATTCGACCCAGAAATACCAAGTCATACTGTTTCGTTGAGTATACTGGATGAATACAACAGTCACTCGTTGATTTTTACATAACAAAAACAATCCACTAGAGATATACAACGATTCGGCGAAAAATCCTAAGTCCATGGAAAAAGCATCTAGTACACTCAGCGCCGCATTGATTGCATTCAACACTCTTGATGCTAACCAACTAACTCAATGATTCTGCATTCACTCAATGCCGCATTAAGTTCACTCAACGCCGCATTGAGTACACTCAACGCTTTTGACTTAGTCTCAATCAACTAAATGCCCAGACTTCAGTCAACGCTATACCACTCAACACCTAGGCTTCATTCAATGCCGCATTGAGTACACTCAATGATTTTTCCATAGCGCCAAAACATCACTCGATGCACTCAACGCCAATCTTTCATTACTCGATGAATTCGTCGAGATTACTCGATGAATTTGACTTAAATTCGAAGATCACTCAAAGCTTTCAAAGTCAGGTCTAATTCACTCAATGCCAAGACTAGTACTAGACGAACTCAACTCCTAATACTCAACGAATTTGGAATTAACTCAACGCCAAGCATTACCGGATGAATCTACATCTGATACTCCACGAATTTGACTCTACTCCCACTGATACTCGCCGAATTTTACTGTTGACGCCAAAAATGACCTCAACAGGAGTTCAAAAAAGGGGTGCAGCCAACACATACTTCTCTCAAGCCTCGCCCCTCAACCGGATTCAAAGGTCCCTGGACTGACCCAAAGCCTCAGCAGGGAGGTCCCACCTCACACCCAGAAGATCTCTGAGAGCTTCCCCTCCAAAGCCAAAAGCTGGGCTAGGAGCTCCTCAGAAAGCACTAGAAGTTGGAAGATAATGAAAGGCCCTGCTTTCCAAAGAGTCCTTATGGGTCTATTTATAGACTTTGCTGACCTGAGATTACTGAAATGCACTTGGTTGATCTGCCAATAGCCAAATCCTGTGGTTTATCCTGAGGGTATAGGGGTAATTTCGCCTGAGGGTAATTAGGTCATTTTACTCAAGTCCCTGGGCCCCACTCGGCGAGAGCTCTGAGCCGAGAGCCTTCTGTCCAGAGCCCGGCGCAAGCTTTCTCGCCTACTTATAGGCGAGAGCTCCTTTGAGATTGGAGCTTGGCGTAAGTGCAAGCATTCCCGCATTGGCTGCGTTCGACGATCTTGTCATGTTGGTTTCCGTTCGACGATTTGGCTGCGCCCGACGATCTGGGTTCGATGATCGTCGCGCGCAGGGCGCTTTGTAGGCGAGGGAGCTTGGCTCTAGCGCAAGTGTTCCCGCCTACTTGGGCGAGATCTTCTTTAGGGCGAGAACTCCTCTGGCTAGCCTAATTGTGACTGTTGGTGCCTCCTGGTCTGACTCAGTGAATATGGGGTTGTACACAATCCCCGCTCTTTTTGAGCTAGCTCTGCACTCAAAAAGACACATCCAACCCATAAATATTTGTGAGCACGTGTCAACATCAAGGAATCTTTCGGTGGGCCGTACGGTGGCTATAAATATATGTGCTGATAGACGACCATAATTCTACCCTCAAATCGTCATTCTTCGCCTGTGTTCTCGCCTCCTCATGCGATGCCTTCCAAGCGCGCTGACAAACCGCTTCCGCAGGATCTCCAAGACCGCATTGATGCGGCACAGGCGCGAGCCATGGCTAATATCGTCTTGGTTGCCCCCTGGTTGTCGAGAAAGTCGTCAGCTGCCGAGCCTTATCAGCCCAAGAAGAAAAAGAAGAAGGCAAAGGCGGTCCAGCGAGATCTGCCCCATGAGAACAGGAGCCCGCCTACCACGACCCCAAGCCGCTCGGATGATCCCTCTCCGCAGAAGGTATGCCTGATTCGCTAATCATTGAATCCACTAGTTGTATTGTAGCAGACGCGATACTTCTCGCAGGAAACGGTTCCTGACGTCGCCAGGTCCCCGCGGGAACCCTTAGACCCATCATCTCGCCCCCTTGAGGACCAAACGTGGGTCTCGGAGGCGGCTCCTCCACCTGACCCGAGAACTGCAGGTAACTTTTCCATTCTCGCTCTTAACTCACATCATAGAACGCTGAATTGTCTTCCCGCAGTGCCAGCTTCCGCCCAGCCGGGTCTCGCTACCCGGGAGAACGAAGCAAGGGCTGCAAATCAGCCTGCCATCGTGGTTGATTCCTCCATACCGGTGGGAGGAATGGCTGCTGAATCTTCCGTAGCTCCCCAGGATGCCATCCATCCCGCGGGAGTGGATAACTCCCCCCTGCTTCCGGCCAAGCCGGGATCACCACTCGCACAATCTTCCCCTCGGGAAAAGGGAAGCCGATCCACCTACTCTTTGGAACTGGGGGGGGGGGGGGCTGGGCCTTCTCTCCTGCCATCGACTGGGGGTTCTCGCCATATTGCAGGTATGCGGTATGTCCATAACGGTCTCGCTTAACTCTCGTCCTAACCGTGGAAATCTTTTGTCAGGGGATCTGGGCTCGCGGTCGGGAGCTGATGGAGAGGATAAAGAAGATGAAGGAGGTGAAGACAGAGAGGGGGAGGACAGCGAGAGCTCCCCCTTCCATTCATCTGACGAGATGGAGGAGATCTTGACCAGCGCCGGGAGCGCTAAAAGACGGGGGAAGAAGGTTGTTGCTATCCTGTCGATGCTTCTCCGGCGGGAGCGGGCCCACGACTCTGTGGCGAGAGAGTTTCGCCAATCGGTGGAGAAGAGGCTGGAGGCTCTGGAGCGAGACTATCTCATCGGCGAGATGGATCGTCCAGGAGGGCCTACCGCCGGGTCTTCTCCTGAGAGGTGCATCGCGCGGATCGGGGACCTGTCTCGCCGTATCAACCTAGAATGCACCGTCATATCGTCCAACTACAACCCGCAGGCACCACCATGGTATAGGCAGCGGGAGCGAGGATGATGGCGGTGGGAGCCCTACTGATTCGAGAGATCTCACCCTTCCTTGCCCCCGGCCTTCCCCTTCTCCGATGTACCCTGTTAATGTCGTGTCTAACTGATAATTTTGCTATTATTGTAGTTTTTTATTCAGCTCTCGCTTGGCGAGAGTAATAATCATTTCTATTATTATTATTGCTTCATGTTTAGTTCTTGCTTGGCGAGAGTATCCTGACCTCCAGTTTATTTTCATTTTGTATTTAGCTCTCGCGCTAATCACCTGTCAGTCAGTCACTGTCAGACTCGGGTGGGAAAACGAAGCACCGCCGAATTATGGCGTGACGGTTGTACCCCCGCCGCCTTTTTGAAAACAGTCATGATGATCACGGTTTTCTATAAATAGAGAAGTTCACCTACCACATTCATTTCTCCGACCCATGTCTTCTCTTTTCCCTTGTTGCTTTCACGGCTTGCCAAAAGCTCTCGCTTGCTTTCGCCTCCTCTTCCCATTCTCACACAGTTCTCACTCTCGCCTCCCTCGTAAAGACCTCGCCTACAACTTTAGCACGATGCCGGGCAGAAGCGAGGGACGTTCAAATTGTGCGGAAGCCTTCCAGAAGCACCTGTTTCCCTCCTGCACCCTTACCATGGATGAGTTCAACCTGACCTGAACTTGCTACGTTCCCGCCGGCTTCACCGCGCGGAACCCCGACAACTACGATAAGGTAAACAACGCGGGGGAGGGGGAGCTCGCCATCCCCCTTGAGCACTTTAAGGTGGGCCTCCGCCTCCCGCTGTGGCCCGAGGTGCGCCAGGCCCTCCGGTATTACGGAGTGGTTCCCGCGCAACTGAATCCCAACTCGGTCGTGATTCTGTTGACCTTCATCTGCTACATGCGATCCGAGAGGATCGAGTTCAGCCTTCCAATCTTCTGGAAGCTGTTCACCTTCCGCGCCAAAGGAGGGGTGGTCTTCTTTTCTGGGCAGCTGCTCAAGACCATCGGTCTCGCCAACAAACACCACCACTGTGGTGAGAGGTTTATTTTCGTTTCCGGCGATTTCAGGAAGGTGCCTCTCGCGCCTATTCAATATGAGGACGCCGCCTACAAGTCTCCCTCCTTGGGCTCGCGTGAAAGCTCCCTCCTTGAGTTCTTTGGAACCAAGGACTTCGACGTCCTCTTCCTCCGACGAGACGTTTATTCACTCCTCCCCGTGCCCCCGGGCAAAGGTAAGGTCTCGCCTTTGTCTCGTTATTCCCTTCCTTTAAGGTTAGAACAGAGTGTTGTCGCTTTCGCAGGAGAGCGTGAGATTCCCCTACGCCAACCCTTTGACGAGGCTCGCGCTGTCAGGAGCCAATCTACAAAAGACCCGCTGATTCTCGCAAAGGCCGCGACGCAACCTTGCAGGGACGAGCCGACCCCGCCTCCTTCAACCGGCGCCGGGAAGCGAAAGCTCGATGTCCCTCTGCCCCCACCGATCAAGAGGCCCAAGATAACTGACGCCGAGAAGGGTAAAGCCGTTGTGGTGCCGCACTCTCAACCTCTCGCTGCGGGCCGCTCTTTTAAAGAGATCCTGTAGGTCGTCAGCGAGATCGCGGCCACAAGAGGTGGCGCTGAGGCCCCTGCCGAGAACCCCTCGGCCCCTGGTCGAGCAGATGACGAGGGAGCCACCGCCGGGATCTCCGGCCAGTCTCCGCCTGGAGAGGTGCCGCGGGGCCACCCTAGTTTTGGTCTCGGCATGAAGTGCCTGGACGCGGAAAAGAAGCCGCTGTTACAGTGGGACCCCGACATCAACAGGGTCTCAATCTCATCTCTTCTCCCCAACTGGGCGGAGCGAGATGAGGTCACCAGCGAGGCCTTCTCCTTGGGCTACTTCCTCTACAGCCGGGAGACGCCAGCGTCTATGACAGGATGAGCACTAGGCTGCTGGCTTATGATTCCACCTGCGCTCTGATGCACGGGATGGAGCTTGTGCACATGTGTACTCGCCGGAGCATCACCATCGACCACAACTTCCAGGAAATGTTCAAGGCCAGGGAGGGCGCGGTGGCTGAGCCGGCTTCCTTGAAGAAGGAGCTAGAAGGCTCCATGCAATAGCTGTCTTCTCGCCGGGTGGAAGAGGTAAGTGAGACCTTTCTCGGCACTCGCTCTCGCCACTACAGAATTCGACTTTATTCTTTCCCTTTCACGCTAACCTCTCTCCATACAGGATTCTGCTCAAGCCGCGGCGCTTCGTGTTCATCTGGCCCAGGCGCGATACGAGAACGTCCTGTTGAGGGACCAGATCCAGTGCCTGGAGGCGAATGCGCCCCCTCCCATGGACAAAAGGTTGAGGAGCCGCTACTACTCTGTCTATGACGCCGACAAGCTCCTCCAGGACAACGCGCAAGCCACCGTCAAGCTGACCCTAGATACGCTGCGGTATGTCGGCTGCTTGGATGGGAGGGGCAAGACCATTACTGCACAACAGCTCGTCCCCTGGCTCTTCGAGCCTGTCCAAAAGCCGCTAGGCGCGCCTGATTCCCCGCCCTCGGATGTCCCGAAATCCCCTGCCGCGGGTGGCAAGACATCCAGGGAGAGCTCGGGCGAGAGCTCCAGCGGGAGTTCAAGCGGGAGCTCTAAGGGGTACAGCTTGTTTCCCTGAGGTGCCCCCTTCTTCTTTCTTTTCTTTTCACCTCAATGTAAAGAGCGCGACGCTCTAAACTTGTAATTATATAAAATACAATGTTAATGTTTTGTATGTATTGTCCTGTTCTTATTGTGAATCCGCTTGATACAATTGCTATGGCTGAGTGATTCTTAAGCACCTTTCGCTGAGGCCCTCGGCCTCCCGAGGGTAGTCTCCCTTAGTGATGGAAAGGCAGGAACCTGCCGAAAGAGCCCAGGGCTTAGACATTTCGCTTCCGCACTCTGCTGAATACCGTCTGCCGGGAACATTGCTTGTAGGCCCCTCGAGACGAGGCCATCCCCATTTAGCTTGTGCGAACCGTTCAAAGCTATCGCATAACACTTCCACCTGTCTGTCCAAGAATATTATTAGGAGCCTTCCCACCGAGAGCCTCCTTTAGTGAGATCTCTTTGGCGGGGATCTCCCCACCGAGATCTATTCTGGCCGAGACCTCTCCTATCTTTACCTCTTTCCATTTCATGTTCCGTGTGCATTTCCTGCCTTGCTCAAACCAAACATATCCCCCACGGGCGAGCCTTCGGACCTGCCAGCTAGATGAGAGCCTGCGCAGCAGGTCTACCTGGGGCCGAGCTGAGCTCGGGGTGCCAATGAAGTTCTCAAACCAAACCTATCCCCCACAGGCGAGCCTTCGCACCTGCCAGCTAGATGAGAGCCTGCGCAGCGGGTCTACCTGGGGCCGAGCCGAGCTCGCGGTGCCGATGAAGTTTCCACAAACCTAACCTATCCCCCACAGGCGAGCCTTTGGACCTGCCAGCTAGATGAGAGCCTGTGCAGCAGGTCTACATAGGGCCGAGCCGAGCTCGGGGTGCCGATGAAGTTTCCACAAACCTAACCTATCCCCCACAGGCGAGCCTTCAGACCTCCCAGCTAGATGAGAGCCTGCGCAGCGGGTCTACTTGGGGTCAACCGAGCTCGGTGTGCCGATGAAGTTTCAACAAACCTAACCTATCCCCCACAGGCAAGCCTTCAGACCTACCAGCTAGATGAGAACCTGCGCAGCGGGTCTACCTGGGGCCGTGCAGAGCTCGGGGTGCCGATGACGTTCCCAAACCAAACCTATCCCCTATAGGCGAGCCTTCGGAACTACCAGCTAGATGAGAGCCTGCACAGCGGGTCTACTTGGGGCCGAGCCGATCTCGGGGTGCCGATGAAGTTCTCAAACCAAACCTATCCACCACACGCGAGCCTTCAGACCTGCCAGCTAGATGAGAGCCTGCGCAGCGGGTCTACCTGGGGCCGAGCCGAGCTCTGGGTGCCGATGACGTTCTCAAAGCAAACCTATCCCCCAGAGGCGAGCCTTCGGACCTGCCAGCTGGATGAGAGCCTGTGCAGCGGGTCTACCTGGGGCCGAGCCGAGCTTGGGGTGCCGATGGCGTTCTCAAACCAAACATATCCCCCAGAGGCGAGCCATCAGACCTGCCAGCTAGATGAGAGCCTGCGCAGCGGGTCTACCTGGGGCCGAGCCGAGCTCGTGGTGCCGATGACGCTCCCAAGCCAAACCTATCCCCCACAGGCAAGCCTACGGACCTGCCAGTTAGATGAGAGCCTGTGCAGTGGGTCTACTTGGGGTCGAGCCTAGCTCGGGGTTCCGATGAAGTTTCAACAAACCTAACCTATCCCCCACAGTCGAGCCTTCGGACCTGCCAGCTAGATGAGAGCCTGCGCAGCGGGTCTACCTGGGGCCGAGCCGTGCGCGGGGAGTTTCCACAAATCTAACCTATCCCCCACAGGCGAGCCTTCGGACCTACCAGCTAGATGAGAGCCTGCGCAGCGGGTCTACCTGGGGTCGAGCCGAGCACGGGGTGCCGATGAAGTTTCCACAAACCTAACCTATCCCCCATAGGCGAGCCTTCAGACCTGCCAGCTAGATGAGAGCCTGCGCAGCAGGTCTACCTGGGGCCGAGCCGAGCTCTGGGTGCCGATGAAGTTTCCACAAACCTAACCTATCCCCCACATGTGAGCCTTCGGACCTGCCAGCTAGATGAGAGCCTCCGCCGCGGGTCTACATGGGGCCGAGCCGCGCTCGGTGTGCCGATGAAGTTCCGAAACCAAAACTATGACCCGCAGGCGAGCCTTCAGACCTGCCAGCTAGATTAGATCCTGCACAATGGGTCTACATGGGTCCGAGTCGAGCTCGGGGTGCCGATGAAGTTCTCAAACCAATCCTATCCCCCACAGGCGAGCCTTCGGACATGCCAGCTAGATGAGAGCCTGTGCAGCGGGTCTACCTGGGGCCGAGGCGAGCTCGGGGTGCCAATGACGTTCTCAAACAAAACCTATCCCCCACAGGCGAGCCTTCGGACCTGCCAACTAGATGAGATCCTGCGCAGCGGGTCTACCTGCGGCCGAGCCGAGCTCGGGGTGCCGATGATGTTCTCAAACCAAACCTATCCCCCACAGGAGAGCCTTTGGACCTGCCAACTAGATGAGAGCCTGCGCAGCGGGTCTACCTGGGGCCGAGCCGAGCTCGGGGTGCCGATGAAGTTCTCAAACCAAACCTATCCCCCACAGGCGAGCCTTCGGACATGCTAGCTAGATGAGAGTCTACGCAGCGGGTCTACCTGGGGCCGAGCCGAGCTCGGGGTGCCGATGACATTCTCAAACCAAACCTATCCCCCACATGCGAGCCTTCGGACCTCCCAGCTAGATGAGAGCCTGCGTAGCAGGTCTACCTATGGTCGAGCCGAGCTCGGAGTGCCGATGACGTTCTCAAACCAAACCTATCCCCCACAGGCGAGCCTTCGGACCTGCCAGCTAGATGAGAGCCTGCGCAGCGGGTCTACCTGGGGCCGAGCCGAGATCGAGGTGCCGATGACGTTCCCAAACCAAACCTATCCCCCACAGGCGAGCCTTCGGACCTGCCAGCTAGATGTGAGCCTGCGCAGCGGCTCTACCTGGGGCCGAGCCGAGCTCGAGGTGCCGATGACGTTACCAAACCAAACCTATCCCCCACAGGCAAGCCTTCGGACCTGCCAGCTTGATGAGAGACTGCGCAGCGGGTCTACCTAGGGCCGAGCAGAGCTCGGGGTGCCGATGACGTTCCTAAACAAAACCTATCCCCCACATGCGAGCCTTCGGACCTGCCAGCTAGATGAGAGCCTGCACAGCGGGTCTACCTGGGGCCGAGCCAAGCTCGGGGTGCCGATGACGTTCCCAAACCAAACCTATCCCCCACAGGCGAGCCTTCGGACCTGCCAGCTAGATGAGAGCCTGCGCAGCGGGTCTACCTATGGCCGAGCCGAGCTCGGGGTGCCGATGACATTCCCAAACCAAACCTATCCCCCACAGGTGAGCCTTCGGACCTGCCAGCTAGACGAGAGCCTATGCAGCGGGTCTACCTGGGGCCGAGCCGAGCTCGCGGTGCCGATGACGTTCTCAAACCAAACCTATCCCCCAAAGGCAAGCCTTCAGACCTGCCAGCTAGATGAGAGCCTGCGCAGCGGGTCTACCTGGGGCCGAGCCGAGCTCGGGGTGTCGATGACGTTCCCAAACCAAACCAATCTACCACAGGCAATCCTTCGAACCTGCCAGCTAGATTAGAGCCTATGAAGCGGGTCTACCTGGGGCTGAGCCGAGCTCGGGGTGCCGATGACGTTCCCAAACCAAACCTATCCCCCACAGGCGAGCCTTCGGACCTGCCAGCTAGATGTGAGCCTGCGCAGCGGCTCTACCTGGGGCCGAGCCGAGCTCGAGGTGCCGATGACGTTACCAAACCAAACCTATCCCCCACAGGCAAGCCTTCGGACCTGCCAGCTTGATGAGAGACTGCGCAGCGGGTCTACCTAGGGCCGAGCAGAGCTCGGGGTGCCGATGACGTTCCTAAACAAAACCTATCCCCCACATGCGAGCCTTCGGACCTGCCAGCTAGATGAGAGCCTGCACAGCGGGTCTACCTGGGGCCGAGCCAAGCTTGGGGTGCCGATGACGTTCCCAAACCAAACCTATCCCCCACAGGCGAGCCTTCGGACCTGCCAGCTAGATGAGAGCCTGCGCAGCGGGTCTACCTATGGCCGAGCCGAGCTCGGGGTGCCGATGACATTCCCAAACCAAACCTATCCCCCACAGGTGAGCCTTCGGACCTGCCAGCTAGACGAGAGCCTATGCAGCGGGTCTACCTGGGGCCGAGCCGAGCTCGCGGTGCCGATGACGTTCTCAAACCAAACCTATCGCCCAAAGGCAAGCCTTCAGACCTGCCAGCTAGATGAGAGCCTGCGCAGCGGGTCTACCTGGGGCCGAGCCGAGCTCGGGGTGTCGATGACGTTCCCAAACCAAACCAATCTACCACAGGCAATCCTTCGAACCTGCCAGCTAGATTAGAGCCTATGAAGCGGGTCTACCTGGGGCCGAGCCGAGCTCGGGGTGCCGATGACGTTCCCAAACCAAACCTATCCCCCACAGGCGAGCCTTCGGACCTGCCAGCTAGATGAGAGCCTGTGCAGCGGGTCTACCTGGGGCCGAGCTGAGCTCGGGGTGCTGATGACATTCTCAAACCAAACCTATCCCCCACAGGCGAGCCTTCGTACATGCCAGCTAGATGAGAGCCTGCGCAATGGCTCTACCTAGGGCCGAGCCGAGCTCGGGGTGCCGATGACGTTCCCAAACCAAACCTATCCCCCACAGGCAAACCTTCGGACCTCCAAGCTAGATGAGAGCCTGCGTAGCGGGTCTACCTTGGGCCGAGCCGAGCTCGGGGTGCCGATGACATTCTCAAACCAAATCTATCACCCACAGGCGAGCCTTCGGACCTGCCAGCTAAATGAGAGCCTGCACAGCGGGTCTACCTGTGGTCGAGCCGAGCTCGGGGTGCCGATGACATTCCCAAACCAAACCTATCCCCCACAGGCGAGCCTTCGGACCTGCCAGCTAGATGAGAGCCTACGCAGCGGGTCTACCTGGGGCCGAGCCGAGCTCGGGGTGCCGATGACGTTCTCAAACCAAACCTATCCCCCAAAGGCGAGCCTTCGGACCTGCCAGCTAGATGAGAGCCTGTGCAGCGGGTCTACCTGGGGCCGAGCCGAGCTCAGGGTGCCGATGACGTTCCCAAACCAAACGAATCCACCACAGGAAATCCTTCGAACCTGCCAGCTAGATTAGAGCCTGCGCAGCGGGTCTACCTGGGGCCGAGCCGAGCTCGGGGTGCCGATGACGTTCCCAAACCAAACCTATCCCCCACAGGCGAGCCTTCGGGCCTGCCAGCTAGAAGAGAGCCTGCGCAGCGGATCTACCTGGGGCCAAGCCGAGCTCGGGGTGCCGATGACGTTCTCAAACCAAACTTATCCCCCACAGGCGAGCCTTCGGACATGCCAGCTAGATGAGAGCCTGCGCAACGGCACTACGTAGGGCCGAGCCGAGCTCAGGGTATCGATGACGTTCCCAAACTAAACCTATCCCCCACAGGCGAACCTTCAGACCTCCCAGCTAGATGAGAGCCTGCATAGCAGGTCTTCCTGGGGCCGAGCCGAGCTCGGGGTGCCGATGGCATTCTCAAACCAAACCTATCCCCCACATGCGAGCCTTCAGACCTGCCAGCTAGATGATAGCCTGCGCAGCATGTCTACCTGTGGCCGAGCCGAGCTCGGGGTGCCGATGACATTCCCAAACCAAACCTATCCCCCACAGGCGAGCCTTCGGACCTGCCAGCTAGGTGAGAGCCTACGCAGCGGGTCTACCTGGGGCTGACCCGAGCGAGGGGTGCCGATGACGTTCTCAAACCAAACCTATCCCCCAAAGGCGAGCCTTCGGACCTGCCAGCTAGATGAGAGCCTGCGCAGCGGGTCTACCTGGGGCCGAGCCGAGCTCGGGGTGCCGATGACGTTCCCAAAACAAACCAATCCACCACAGGCAATCCTTCGAACCTGTCAGCTAGATTAGAGCCTGCGCAGCGGGTCTACCTGAGGCCGAGCCGAGCTCGGGGTGCCGATGACGTTCCCAAACCAAACCTATCCCCCACAGGCGAGCCTTCGGACCTGCCAGCTAGATGAGAGCCTGCGCAGCGGGTCTACCTGGGGCCGAGCCGAGCTCGGAGTGCCGATGACATTCTCAAACCAAACTTATCCCCCACAGGCGAGCCTTCAGACATGCTAGCTAGATGAGAGCCTGCGCAGCGGGTCTACCTGGGGCCGAGCCGAGCTCGGGGTGCCGATGACATTCTCAAACAAAACCTATCCCCCACAGGCGAGCCTTCGGACCTGCCAGCTAGATGAGAGCCTGCGTAGCGGGTCTACCTATGGTCGAGCCGAGCTCGGAGTGCCAATGACGTTCTCAAACCAAACCTATCCCCCACAGGCGAGCCTTTGGACCTGCCAGCTAGATGAGAGCCTGCGCAGCGGGTCTACATGGGGCCGAGCTGAGCTCGGGGTGCCGATGACGTTCCCAAACCAAACCTATCCCCCACAGGCGAGCCATCGGACCTGCCAGCTAGATGCGAGCCTGCGCAGCGGCTCTACCTGGGGACAAGTTGAGCTCGGGGTTCCGATGACGTTCCCAAACCAAACCTATCCCCCACAGGTGAGCCTTCAGACCTGCCATCTAGATGAGAGCCTGCGCAGCGGGTCTACCTAGGGCCGAGCCGATCTCGGGGTGCCGATGACGTTCCCAAACAAAACCTATCCCCCACATGCGAGCCTTCGGACCTGCTAGCTAGATGAGAGCCTGCGCAGCGGGTCTACCTGGGGCTGAGCCAAGCTCGGTGTCACAACCAGCATTTCCTCCACAAGTACATCGTATCATAGCAAGAGGAACTACGGGTTATGATGTCACGTCGTGCAGGGGATAACTGCACACGCTCAGGCAAACCCTTGACGCTTACTTTATGAGTTGAAATCCATCAGTTAAATGCAAGAAAACCGTTTAGTTTAATGGTCGTATCCCTCGGCCTTAGGAATCAAAATGTGTGTTTGTACACGACGGAAATACTTTGTTTACTTATGACGATCTCCTATATGCAGTATATATTTATAATAATATAAGAAATCATCTTTGTTTACGTTATTTGGAAAATACTTGTTCGGTGACGAAAACGTGTTATGCATGTTATACACTAGCAAGGAGCGTTGTTGGCACTAGGTATCGAACCCGCAACCCTTGATAACACTCTCTTCCAACAGAGCTCATCACCAACTGAGCTGCAGCTCAGTTGGTGATGAGCTCTGTTGGAAGAGAGTGTTATCAAGGGTTGCGGGTTCGATACCTAGCGCCAACAACGCGCCTTGCTGAGAAACGGGTGGGTGAGGCATTCAGGTGTATTGGGTTGCAGCCCTGTAACGTTGTCACGGGTGAGAAAAGCTGTTCGGCCCATGTGGGGTGCGGCATCCTCTGAGCTCTAGGCTGGGCCGTTACACTCGGGGTGCCGATGACATTCCGAAACCAACCCTATCCCCCACAGGCGAGCCTTCGGACCTGGCAGCTAGATGAGAGCCTGCGTAGTGGGTCTACCTGTGGCCGAGCCGAGCTCGGGGTGCCGATGACATCCCCAAACCAAACATATCCCACACAGGCGAGCCTTCGGACCTGCTAGCTAGATGAGAGCCTACGCAGCGGGTCTACCTATGGCCACGCCGAGCTCGGGGTGACGATGACATTCTCAAACCAAACCTATCCCCCAAAGGCGAGCCTTCGGACCTGCCAGCTAGATGAGAGCCTGCGCAGCGGGTCTTCTTGGGGCCGAGCCGAGCTCGGGGTGCCGATGACGTTCCCAAACCAAACCAATCCACCACAGGCAATCCTTCGAACCCGCCTCCGTGGATCCGGAGTCGGCTCGCGATTTGGAGCTTCAAAGCTCCTCCAATGGCTGGATCTAGCTTCTTCTTCCCTCCTTGGCTCTCCTCTCTCTCTAAGTTTTAGAAAGATAACCACTCATGAAAAGTGAGGGTTTTTAAGGCCCAATCCCGGGTATATCCCTTCAGGAACAGCCCACAGCCGTTGGATCATTAATTAAAGAAATGAACGGCTTTGATTCGGGACTAAAATGCCCAATCTAGACCGCACACGGCCTGGCACACGCCCGTATCCAGGGCTGTGTGCCTCATTCGCCATCAAAATAGACTCGCCTGGAACAACACACGGGCATGGAACATGCCTGTATTCGACCTGACATGCACGTGTTCCACCTGACACGGCCGTGTACCCCCATCGATTTATCCCGAAAACAACCCGAGCACTGCACGGGTTCTAGGACACGCCCGTATCGTTGCCCATGTATACCTCAACACGCCTGGGCTCCAGGCCGTGTACACGGTCTCGACCTCAACACGCCTGGGCTCCAGGCCGTGTACACGGTCTTGACACTCGACACTTCGTCAAGCAAAGATCGTCGACCTGACAACACGGCCATGGACACGCCCGTATGCTAGGCCGTGTGCCTTGTCTCGACACATCGTCGAGCAAAGTTCGTCGACTCCTGGGACGAGTGTCGATACGGGTCGACACGCCCTGCGACATGCCTGTGTCGCGGGCCGTGTGCCATGTCTCGACACTTCGTCGAGCGCAGAGTGTCGACTTCGCTGGCTGAGTATCGACACGGGTCGACACGCCCTGCGACACGCCCGTGTCGCAGGCCATGTGCCCAGTCTCGACACAATGTCGAGAGCAAAATGTCGACTTCGTTGGCTGAGTGTCGACACAGGCCTGACACGCCCTGGGACACGCCCGTGTCTCAGGCCGTGTGCCTCCTGCCAGAACCCAAAACTGGCACAAAACGTCCCCCATCGCTCTTTTGAGTTTCGGGGCGTTACACATGTCACGCCCCCCCCCCCCTACACGGGCGTGACCTTGGGCGTGTCCGCCAACATACCGCAGCAATCGTCCTTCCCACCAGAATCTAGAGCCCGAGGTCAACTCCGTGCATGTCAGTCCCCCCTGACACGCCCTCCTAGGGCGTGTCACAGGGGGTGACCATCCAGTGAAATTTTCCTATAAATTCAGACCTGCCTTCCATTTCAGCATGTTTGGGCAGAGATGGGGAGGTGCTGCCCCTTTGTTTCTTGTCTTTTTTATGCTTTTTTTTTCTCTCTATCTATCTCTCTCTCTCTCTCTCTCTATCTCTTTCTCATTTTAGTTTTTTCTAATTCTAGTTTAGTTTAAGCTTTTGTAGTAGCTTTTGTAATTGCTTTTGTTGCTAATTCTAGGGCTAGAATAGATTTCAATTTTCATTGCACTTGTAATTTTCATTTCCAAGTTGTAAGCTCTCTTTTAGATTAATATAAAATGTGTTGTTTGCTCTCTTTAGTATCTTGTGTTCTTTATGCTTTACTACTCATCCCCCCTCCTCCACTTCACCATGAGTAACTAATCCTCCTTGTACTCGATCTTGATGATCCGAGGTTCGAGCGATTAAGTTATAATGCTTTGAATTTACCTTTTCTTTTTAGGATTTGGCCTTGAATTACTCTTGATTTATTTTGGGTTGGAGATATATCATCGATATATATTCTCCCCCTTTGCTTTCATTCTTGCCTAGCCGAGAGGCCGATAGTTTGAAGTGAGCACTCAAGAGTAAAGGGAGTTGTACGCACCCCTTGCGAGAGGCAGACGCCCAAATCTCCCGGATTGGAGTTAAATCCAATGGTGGGGTTCATCGCGTAAAGTGAGCTTTAGGCCTCTGATTTAGATGAGAGTCGGTCGGACCTTCCTAAAATCAGTTTGGCACGACTTCGAGGGAAGCATGTTCAAGCTTTAGGAACCTCCATAGTTAAGGACCTTTACCCTATTAAGATTAGGTTTATTTATCGTGTTTTTAATCGACTTTTGCCGAGGTGATTCTCGATCTAGTGCATTTCCGTCTCATCGTTCTAACCCTTCAGTGTAATCGTTTCTTTTATGCTCTCTTTATTTTTAGTGCAATCAGCTCTCTTTTTATTTCCTTTCTTTAAGTGCGTTTAATTTTCCCCTTAACTCTAAGATTTCCGTCGATAAAATAATAGCCTTTGTGTGAGTAAGTTTACCCAACAGTTCCCGGATTTAAATACGACACTTGTGTCCCCTTGCTACAGTTCGATGGGTATACTTGCCTAGTTGGATTGCTAGTTTGGCTGCTCTCTTTTCTTAAGCAAAAGGCCGGGCCACCAAGTTTTTGGCGCCGTTGCCGGGGACAAACTTTCGTTGATAAATTGAAAAGATGAACCTATTAATTTTATCATTTCTCTTTCTCGTCCTTCTAAAAAAATTTTAAAATCAAAAAAAATTTATTACCACTCTTAATAGAAACCCACTTCACAATTTTTCTACACCACCTAAATCTCTCGAAAAGGGCAAAGCGGTTTTAAGTGCCGCTATCTTGTCTAGTACCTTGCGAACCCTTTGAGGTGCAGTCCTTGGGAAGTTCGGGAGTTAAGCTATTTAAAAAAACTCTATTTCAAAAAACAAATCTAGGTTTTTTCTAGTTTTTTTTATTTCTCTTTTTTCTCTTCTCTTCTTCTAGTGTATGACCCGCACGAGTCTGTCGTTTACTTTAGACCTGGACAACGAAATTGAGCGTACTCTTCGGAGAAGATCGTGATTTCAAGATCCTACTATCCAAGTGCCGGTTGAGGACTCCGAGTCATTCTCGACTCCAAGAATAGAAGAACCCCGCGTGGAGGAAACCGTGCATAGGAGTATGTCCTATTATGCATGACCGAATCTCGAGGGTACAGAATCAAGAATAGTTCGCCCTACGATAGCAAATAAAAATTTCGAACTGAAGCCTAGCATCATTCAAATGGTGCAGCAGTATGCGCAATATGAAGGACTTCAAGATGAAGATCCGAACAGACATATAGCATGGTTTCTTGATATTTGTGACACGTTTAAGATCAATGGTGTCACAAATGATGCTATTAGGCTAAGACTCTTTCCTTTCTCTCTTAGAACTAAGGATAAGCTGTGGCTGAACACTCTACCTAAAAACAACATCACAACCTGGAATCAATTAACTTAAAAATTCTTGGCGAAGTATTTTCCGCCAGCTCAAACTGCAAAAATTAGGAACGACATTTCTGCTTTTGGACAAATAGACTCTGAAACCATATATGAAACTTGCGAAAGATTTAAAGAATTATTAAGGTGATACCCACATCACGCGTTGCCTGTATGGTTACAAGTTTAGACGTTTTATAACGGTCTAAATCAAAATATGAAGCAAATAATAGACACAACTTCTGGCGGTACTTATAAGACCCCGGAAGCAGCTCTTGAGCTTTTTGAGGACATGGCCATGAACACCTATCAGTGGAATGTGCCTAGGTCCCGCCCAAACAAACGTGTAGGTATCTTTGAAGTGGACAATGTCTCCCAGCTCGCTCTGCAAGTTGAAATATTAAGCAAAAAAATTACGGAGATGACTGCTTACTCCGCCCATCATGTATGGGAATCTACATATCCTTCCCCCGAACATTTGGATTACGTCAATAATATGCCTAGAAATGCTTTTAATAATTTTTCTGCTACGAATTTTCTTGCGCCTGGTTTTAATTTTCCGAATAGTTATAATCCTGCTTTAAGAAATCACCCGAATTTTTCGTGGAGTAATCCTTCGAACGCAGCACGCCCGCCACCACAAAATGATTTTTCTGCACCACCACCACTTCCTCAAAATTTTCCAAAACCTCCAAGTTTGGAGGAAATGTTTTCAAAATACAAGAATGTTAATGACACTACGATAAGAACCCTAGCCGAGTCCGTAAAAAGTGTAGAAAATCAAGTAGGACAACTCGCAAAACTAATTTCTGAGCGACCCACATGGTCTCTTCCTTCCAATACCGAGCCCAACCCGAGAGACCAAGCAAAAGCTATAACTCTTTGGAGTGGGAAGCAAGTTCTCGGTATGGTAAGTGAAGAGCTCGAGGCAAGCTCCGCTCCCGCTTTAAAAAATCAAAGATCCGCTCCCGTTTTAAAAATTCCACCCTCTGCTGAAGAAGAAGTTATCACCCCCATTTTAGAAAATGATCTCACTCCACCACCCATCTTTAAAAATAATCCAGCCCCGCCATACCCTTCCGAGCTTAATAAGTAATGTCAGGACGATCAATACTCCCACTTCTTAGAAATGTTTAAACAAATCCACATAAATCTGCCCTTCCACGGAGCGATATCCCAGATGTCGATGTACGCTAAGTATCTTAAGAACCTCTTGACCAACAAGAAGAAGTTAGAGAACCTTTCGTATGTCACGTTAAATGACGAGTGCTCTGCAGTCTTGACAAACGGTTTACTAAAGAAAATCAGTGACCCGGGTAGTTTTTTAATTCATTCTGTCTTTTGTGATCTTTTTGTCAAGCACGAATTAGCCGACTTAGGTGCGAGTATTAATCTGATGCCCCTCTCATTATTTAAGAAGTTAGTAATTGGTAGTCTCAACCCCACACGCATGAGTATCCAGCTCGCCGACAGATTAGTCAAATACCCGTTGGGAATCGTGGAGGTTGTCTTAGTTAAAGTCGACAAGTTCATCTTCCCGGTGGACTTTGTCATATTAGACATCAAAGAAGACATCGAGTTTCCCCTGATCCTTGGCCGACCCTTCCTTGCCACCTCCCGAGCTATCATTAACGTAAGCAATGGTAAGCTCTTCCTTCGAGGAGGCAATGATGAAGTGACTTTCTCTATCACCCACTCGATGAATAACACCCTAGCAAATGATGACTCTAGTTTTTTCGCAGATGCCCTAAGTGAAGAATCCTCCTATCGCCTCTCTGAATTTGAAAAAGAATTTTCTGATTTTTGTTCCTCTTCTACTCTTCCATCTGAATCGCTGCAAGAAGCCGCCATGGCAGCTAGCCCCACCCCTTTCAATTTTCCGTATAAAGAAAAAGTCTATGAATATATTATTTTTGAAAAAGACCGGATTTCTAAAATATCATATGAAGACCCACTACCATGGAATTAAAAGAACTACCCGAGCATCTTAGATACGCTTTCTTAGAAAAGGACTCCAAGCTTCCAGTAATAGTTTGGCCCTACCTCACGAATGCACAAAATGATAAACTTCTTTTAATTTTACGTAAACATCGCCGAGTTATTGCTTGGTAGATATCTGATATCAAGGGCATTAGCCCATCTTTCTGCACTCACAAAATCCTAATGGAAGATAATTCACGTAATTCAGTGCAACCTCAGTGCCGCATAAATCCAAACATGAAAGAAGTAGTTAAGGTAATCAAATTATTAGACGTAGGAATTATCTATCTTATATCTGATAGTAAGTGGGTTAGCCCAGTCCAGGTAGTACCAAAGAAGGGAGGGATAATGGTAGTTAATAATGAGAATAATGAATTAATCCCGACACGGACGGTGACCGGGTGGCGAATGTGTATAGATTATCGTAAGTTAAATGACGCCACCCGCAAGGATCATTTTCCCTTGCCGTTCATCGATCAGATTTTCGAACGATTATACAGCCATAGCTTTTATCGTTTTCTCGATGGCCTCTCGGGGTATTTTAAAATCCCCATCTATCCCGAGGACCTGGAGAAAACTAGGTTTACTTGTCCCTTTGGCACCTTCGCCTATCAAAGAATGGTGTTTGGATTGTTCAATGAGCCAGCAACATTCCAGCGATGTATGATGGCTATCTTTGACAAGTACGTAGAAAGCATTATGGAGGTATTTATGGATGATTTCTCCATGTTCTGCAATTACTTCGATAGTTGTTTAGAAAACCTTGAAAAAGTCTTAGAACGATGCGAAAAAACTAACCTTTCCCTAAATTGGGAAAAATGCCATTTTACGGTGACGAAAAGATTATTTTTGGGCCATAAAATTTCTGCCAGAGGAATTGAGGTAGATATTGCCAAAATAGAAGTTATCGAGAAGCGGTCGCCGCCTACGAACAAAAAAGCTATAAGAAGTTTCCTAGGTCACGCTGTTTTCTAACGCCGCTTCATAAAGGACTTCTCCAAGATCACCAAGCCCCTTACCCATCTCTTAGAAAAAGTCGCCCCATTTATTTTTGAAGACCTTTACCTAGCTGCTTTTAATTTAATAAAAGAAAAATTAATTAATGCCCCAATTATAATAGCTCCGGTGTGGGACTTTCCATTTTAGATAATGTGCGATGCGAGTAGTTATGCGGTAGGAGCCGTATTAGCAAAACGTTTATCTAAAAACTTCCACCCCATCTATTACACTAGTAAAACACTCACATCCGCACAAGAAAATTACACCATGACTGAGAAAGAGCTCCTAGATGTAGTATTCGCATTTGATAAATTCCGTCCTTATATTACACTTTCAAAAATTATTGTTTTTACGGACCACTCGACCCTCAAATATCTTCATTCTAAATCAGATGCCAAGCCGCGCTTGATTCACTGGGTCTTACTCCTCCAAGAGTTTGACTTAGAGACCCGTGATAAACGAGGAGCCGAGAACTTGGCTGCCGACCATCTCTCTCGATTAGACAATCCCCTCATAGAAAAATTAGACGAAAAATCTTTTAACGATTATTTTCCTGATGAGAAGCTATTTTCAATTAACATATCTACTTCTCCTTGGTTTGCACACATCTCCAACTATCTAGGGGCTCGTGTGCTCCCAAAAGAGTTGTCATCTCAACAAAAGAAGAAATTCTTTTCTGATTTGAAGAACTATTTTTGGGTGCACCAGCATCTTTTCAGAGTCTGCGCAGACCAAGTGATAAGGAGGTGTGTTTCTTATGAAGAAGGTTTAGACATTATTAAGCATTTGCATGAAGGACCGACAGGTCGGCACTATCAAGCTGCTCGCACAACTCACAAAGTTTTATGCGCAGGTTTTTACTGGCCTAGCCTGTTTAAAGACGAGCAAGCCTTTGTGAGTAGGTGTGATAGTTGCCAATGATCGGGTAATATTTCTAATAAATATGAAATGCCGCAAAATTATTTCCTTTAGTACGAAGTTTTCAACCTATGGGGAATTGATTTTGTTGGCCCTCTTCCTTCTAGCTTCGGGAATAAGTATATTTTAGTTATCGTCGTTTTTGTTTCGCGATGGGCTGAGGCCCAAGCTCTTCCTACGAATGACGCCCGAGTCGTAGTTACGTTTTTTTAAAAAATATTTTCTCGATTTGGAACGCCGCGCGCCATCATTAGTGATATGGGTTCCCATTTCTATAACGCACAACTTTCTAAAATCCTTACTAAGTATGGCATTACTCATAAGCTTTCAACTGCCTAACACCCCCAATCTAACGGACAAGTCGAAGTAGTTAATAGAGAAATAAAAAGAATTTTAGAAAAGACTGTTTCCACATCTAGAAAAGACTGGTCAGCCAAATTAGATAATGCTTTATGGGCCTACCGAACAACGTACAATACTGCCCTCGGATGTACGCCATATCGGTTAGTTTATGGAAAATCGTGCCATTTATCCGTAGAATTAGAACACCGTGCTTTTTGGGCCTTAAGATTTTTAAACTTCGATCCCCACTCTGTCGGTAATTTTAGAAAATTTCGACTCAATGAACTCGACGAGTGACGCTCTTACGCGTACGAAAATAATAAACTTTATAAAGAGTGGATGAAGCGTTTGCACGATAAACACCTTAGGCGCCCAAAAACATTTAAGCCGGGCGACCAAGTTCTTTTGTATAACTCTCGTTTACATTTATTTCCGGCAAGTTAAAATCACGTTGGTCTGGGCCCTTCACTGCTTTACAAGTTTTTTCTTATGGTACTGTTTTGATTTTCCACCCTGATAAGGGTAATTTCAAAGTGAATGGTCAGCGTCTTAAACTGTATTTCTGTGATGATGTCAGTCCTAACTGTGTTAACTATATCCTTCATGATCTAACTTTTGATTAGTTTGGAACTTTATTTTATTTTTTTTAAAACTTTGAACCATTTCTTTGAACTTTGTTTTAGACAATATTTTTTGGACAATATTATTTTGTTGTGTCGGGCTCAAACGACGTTTTAAACAAAGGGCGCTCTTGGGAGGCAACCTAAGTTATTTTTTTCTGTTTTCTTTATTTAACAATTTTTGCCTCGGACGACTCCGACAAGCTGAATCTTCTGCGATCGCCTGCTCCAACGTTGCTAAATCAATCACGAAATCTAAAGAAGACATTTCATGAAGATCCAAAGCACAAGCTTGGGGGAGTGGCATCACTCAGCTTTCGCAGCAAATAAATCTGGGGAAGTACCTATTTTTCAATCCTATTTTTCAATTCTGTACTTTAATTTTTTCTCTCTCTCTAACCTCCTTCTCCATTGAGGACAATGCCCATTTTAAGCTTGGGGGAGGACTTTCTCGTTCTTTTTGCTATTTTTGAATATTTGTTTTTTTGCTTTTTGTGAATATTTTTCAAAAATCCAAAAAAATTAATATCTTAAAATCCAAAAAAAAGAAAATATTTCCAAAATCCAAAAAAAAATATTTCAAAATTTTAAAAATATGTTTTTTTTTAATTTAATAGTTTAGACATTTTGGTATTTCAATAGTACCCCATGTTTTTGTTTTGTTTTTCTCAAAATATGATATAAACTTCTTAATTAATTATAATTTTGATGGAGACGTTGCTGACACGGCCGCCATTGGTCCCCGTTTGAGAGAGTTCGTCGATTGGGACGATCGCTTCTGCAAGCTCGAGGATGGGATTGACGTCCGCCACCATTATATAAAAATATATAATTATAAATTAAATAATTATAATTATATATTTTTAATAATTTTATTATTTTAGCAATTTTATTTTAAGTATTTATTTCATGTTTTAATTTTCATTTTATGTGTAATGATGAGTGCTTATAACCATAATATGTTGTTTTAATTATTTCATTTCATGTGCTATGATGGGTGCTTATAATCATCATAATTTAAATTTTGAATTATGAATTTTGAATTTTGAATTTTGAATTTTGAATTTTGAATGAAGGGAGATGGAGTGGTGTAAGCCTATATATAGGCCATGATATTTGTCATATTGAATTAGTGAATGAATGAAAAGAAACCTAATTCTAAATTGAGAATTCTCCACCTCCTCTCCTCCTTGGCCGCCAACTTCCCCTCTCCCCCTCTTTGTGGATTTTGGCCACAACTCCTCTCCTTATCCTCCTTCCTCCTTTCTCTACCCTATTCCTTTCTCCTCTCCACTACAAGCAACAAATCAAAGAACTCCTCCCCTTGAAGAAATTCGGCCAAGGAAAGAAGATCTCTACTTGTGGATCAACTCTGGCGTGAAGCGACGAAGGCAGACGAGTTTCTCTCCAACCGGCGTGACTCCGGTGGAGCCGTTGAAGAACGGTCCAAGTAGAGAAATCAGAATCATCCATTATGATAGGGTAACAAATCCTTTCTATCTATTGTGTGTTTCACTTCCTAGATTAATTCTTGTGGTGGTAGATTCTTGGCGTTGAATTTTTAATCGTTAATTGATCGTGGTTTCTTCGATTGGTTTTGTGTTTGTCTTGATTGAATTATTTTTCGAAAAAGTTTGGCGAACCTTCGTTTTCTTTTGTTTGGAGATATCTACATTTTCCAAATCGTATTTATTTGGTAGATCTCTTTTGGTACAACACCACTCATCTGGACCGGGTGGGTCCTTTTAGATGGAAAGAATATTGTCCTATAGCCTTTGTTCGATCCTAAGCGGTTTGGTTACCTGTACGTTAGCAAATTATTGGTAAAATTAATTAACGTGGTGCTGCGTAGAACGATTGTGCGAGTATAGGATTGGATCAAGGAGAGGCAATAGTGTTCGTCCGTAGATATCTTCGGTGTCAAACATGCAAGCCAGCATCAATTTGGTATCAGAGCCAGGTTGTGCTAATTTCTTAATTAGTACCATCCTAGAAAAAAAATTACTTAGAACGCCGACACGCACTTGCACGTTTCATTGCGCAACATAAAAATCAATTTTTAAATTTGTGGTCTGCAAATAGCGGCCTAGAATTTTCTGTTTTTTCCCAAAAGTCAAAAAATAAAATTCTGGAATTTTCCCGTCATATTATTAATAAGAAATCAAAAAATATTTTATTTTTATTAAGCCATTATTTTTATTAAATCATTACAAAATTTTAATTTTGCTCTGCCAATAGCGGCCTATATTTTTATTTATTTGCGAAATAATCAAAAAAAATTTTATTTAATAATTTTCATATTATTTCCTGCAAGCAAATCAAAAAAAAATATTTTATCTCAATAGTTATTAAGTGGAAACAATTCCATCTTTGAAAATTAAATAGGGCCAGGTTCATTTCTCATTGTATGTGCACCAATTCCGGTTGAGTTTTCTCTCCGGTTCTTACTAAAATGGCATATGACGTATATGCTGCCCGGTTAGACTATTCATATGCTATGGATATGGCAAAACACACCCCTAGGGCACACCACATTTATCCTACTTGTGACGGTTTAGGATCTCCCCAAATTTTTAGAGATTGGCTTAAGGGATTAGAGCTTTATTTTAATTTCCACTTATGGGATGACTACAAAAAGGTTAGCTTTGCCCGAGAGCGACTAGTAGGTGAAGCCCAATTATTTTGGTTAAATGAAGAGCGTCGTGTTGGTAGCTATCGTTACGCTTGGCCGCACATGCATAGCCTACTCTCGGATCAATTTGAGCCCGCCTACCTTCGCCCTGCTAATACAAAGCCTATGAGTGAGTATAGTTATGGTACTAGATCTATACCAGCCTTTAAGAATGACTATAAACCAAACGTCCAGACCAAGAGACAGATAACTGAAGGTTTAACTACCCTTAAACAAGGGAACAAGTCGATCTCGGATTATATGCATCTTTTTAAGGATTTGATGGTTAGAAGTGGTGTGAAGGATTTCCCAGAGATCACCCTCTCTAGGTTTCATAGGGGATTAAACCCCTACATCAAAGGTAAATAACTGCGTTATTGGCACACTGATCTAGACTCCACTTTTACCACGATATTAGAAATTGAGAAGCACCACCTGCCTAGCAATAAAGCTCACTCGTGTCAGACTGAAAAGGCCGTATTAGGACCACCATCCACCGTTAGGGAAACCTCTCCTAATAGGTCATTTGTTGTAGAATCGATAGATGTTAACACTTGGGTTATGCCTACGTTAGCCTCGACATCTAAGCCCCTAGAGATAGTGACTAGTACCTCTGAGGATTCCGATGTGGATATAGAATCTCTGGATGATGAAGTTGACCAACTAGGTGAGAGTATCCCTTCACGTACGATAGTGCCTGACGAATATGACGATTCTAAAAGTGAGGGAATCCCTAGTCATCTAGAAGATGATGTTTGGGATGTTGATGATTGTCCAAGCTGTGAGAGAATCTCTTTGCCTATTACGAGCAATACTAGCATTGTGTCTGTGTACCCTAGTATTGAGTGCCCTCTCCTAGATACGATCCCCATCACATTAGAGCCTACGATTATTCCCACTGAGATTTTATCTGAACTTCATGAGGAGCCTGTGAGTGAGGATTCTTTCATTATCATTGACGACCCTAACTTAGTGGATGTTCCAACTGATTGGGAAGACTCACCTTATGTGAGACGGTTATATTTGGACGATTTTAGAGCTGTGAACCCGAATGATAGTTATTTGATGATATCATCATTGTCCGAAATTCCAACTGAATTAAATTTTCCGTTGGGTTCGATTTTGCCCAATTCTGAGACCTTTACTGATTCTGAATTAAACGACTTGTCTAGTGTGTCAGAAGAAATTGCAAGCGAGGAAGTGGTATTTTTGAATGATTCTTTGGTTTTACCCCCGGATGAGAGTTCATTGAAGTTATCACTGATCGGTGAAAGTTATTCTGATTTCTATTTTATCCCGGGTTTTATTTTACCGACCCTTCCTCCTATCTATGAGCCCACATTAGTTGACGATTTAGGACGTAGAATCGGTAGTCCTAGACTGAGTTATTGTGACACGCCCACTCTTTTAGTTCCTACCTTGGCATTATCTCAGCACTCAGATATTAGTACGTTGAGTGCGCTAGTTTTTGTTCTGTTCACCGCACTGTGTAGATCTGCCTACGTGACACATTTGGCTATTCATTTCTCTGTGTGTGTAGCTACGGTTCTATCCTCGTCCATTTCTGATTCTTTGGCTATTGTTCCTCTGGATGTGGTGTCTCTTTCACATACCCATATCCCACACCCGGTTGCACGTATTTACCCATCGTCATTTGATGACCCTTTTTCGCACACGTTAGTGACCAAGGTTAGGTCCCATGAGTTGTATCGCTCGCACCACTTGTCACATCCGGGAGCATCCAACTCTTTTAGTATTTATGATGAGCGGTTTCCCTTGGCATATCTTCATGCCAAGCGTGAAAATATTAATTTTAAAATTAGGACTGTGAATTTGAAGCCTATGAAAATCATCTTTGATTATAAGGCTCTCGTTCCCCCGCACTTAACCCCTTTACCCTGCATATTTCGGTTAAGTCATGTAGCCCACGCTTTCACTCCTCACGATAGTATGATATTTAGGCACAATTTAAGGGAATTAATCACTCAAGTTGCGTCTTATTTTTTACTTGCTAGTATATCGCCGAAACTCGCACCAGATTATGCTCATCATGATCACATTTTATATAAGCACATTAGTGAAGCGCTAACCACACCATATAAATCTTATAAATTTCATGCTAGCTTACATAAAAGTGCGTCTCAGTATATGATTGGCGATTTAGTTTTGGTGCGTCTCGTCCCTGAACGGTTGCCTTCGGGCGCTATAGAAAGTTGGCGAGTTGGTCCTTCTTTGGATTTTAATGAAATTAGGAGAATACGCATATCATTTGAAGTTTTCCACTGATTGGGGTATTACCCCTATTTTTAATGTTTCTAATTTAACGCTATATGTTTCTCCAGCACTTGAATTATCTGTCTGTCCATTTGGGTACACTTTATTTTCTTATGGTTTGGGTAGTGAGCTTGTTCCTGGATCGCTCTCTTCATCGGTCTTCACTGGAGGTACGTTAGTTGTTGATGTAGAAACTTGTTTTCCTTTATTGCCTAATGCTTTTCCGAGGTTCTCTAGGACCACCTTTTCGCATGACAGGATACTCTAGGTTGAAGTACTCTCTTCTCCAAGTGTTGTTGTTTGCCGCTACGTGTTTCTTTGGGATGATGCTCTCCTGCACCGATACTTTCAGACCAACTCATCGGTGATGAGTACTTTTGAGCGGGGGAGGATTGATGGAGACGTTGCTGACACGGCCGCCATTGATCCCCGTTTGAGAGAGTTCGTCGATTGGGACGATCGCTGCCGCAAGCTCGAGGATGGGATCGACGTCCGCCGTCTTTATATAAAATATATAATTATAAATTAAGTAATTTTAATTATATATTTTTATAATTTTATTATTTTAGCAATTTTATTTTAAGTATTTATTTCATGTTTTAATTTTCATTTCATGTGTAATGATGAGTGCTTATAACCATCATGTGTTGTTTTAATTATTTCATTTCATGTGCTATGATGGGTGCATATAACCATCATATATTCAATTTTGAATTTTGAATTTTGAATTTTGAATTTTGAATGAAGGGAGATGGAGTGGTGTAAGCCTATATATACGCCATGATATTTGTCATATTGAATTAGTGAATGAATGAAAAGAAACCTAATTCTAAATTGAGAATTCTCCTCCTCCTCTACTCCTTGGCCGCCAACTTGCCCTCTCCCCCTCTTTGTGGATTTCGGCCACAACTCCTCTCCTTATCCTCCTTCATCCTTTCTCTACCCTAATCCTTTCTCCTCTCCACTACGAGCAACAAATCAAAAAACTCCTCCCCTTGAATAAATTCGGCCAAGGCAAGAAGATCTCCCCTTGTGGATCTACTCCGGCGTGAAGCGACGAATGCGGATGAGTTTCTCTCCAACCGGCGTGACTCCGGCGGAGCCGTTGAGGAACGATCCAAGTAGAGAAATCAGAATCATCCATTCTGATAGGGTATCGCATCCTTTCTACCTATTGTGTGTTTCTCTTCCTATATTAATTCATGTGTTGGTAGATTCTTGGCGTTGAATTTTGAATCGTTAATTGATCGTGGTTTCTTCGAATGGTTTTGTGTTTGTCTTGATTGAATTATTTTTCTAAAAAGTTTGGCGAACCTTCGTGTTCTTTTATTTGAGAGATCTACCTTTTCCAAATCGTATTTATTTGGTAGATCTCTTTTGGTACAACACCGCTCGTTCGGACCGGGTGTATCCTTTTAGCCAGAAATAATATTGGCCTATAGCCTTTGTTCGATCCTAAGCGGTTTTGCTACCCGTAAGTTAGCATATAATTGGTAAAACTAATTAACCTGGTGCTGCATAGAACAATTGTGCGAGTATAGGATTGGAACAAGGAGAGGCAATCGTGTTCGTCCGTAGATATCTTTGGTGTCAAACGTGCAAGCCTACATCAAATTTTTCTAATCGTCCTTTTTTAATTATGTTTCACAAGTAAAATGTTGGTCATTCTGTATTTCTAATTTACGGTAGCATGTTAAGGTGAAATTTTTTTCTAAAACTCGCATTTCTATTATGGTTTTTCGTTCTTTATTTTATTTACTTTCTCAAAAATTCATCATCCACTATTTTCCTTTTTGTTTTTAGATAATTTTTGAAAGGTCAACTTTTGAATATCATAGTAGATGTGAACGATCCAAGACAACTATTATTTCTATTTTCAAGATAATTTCATCAATCTTCTTTTATTATCTAGGACTTGCTTTTTGAATTTTTTCAAATCTATGTTTTAAATAAATTTAAAAACGTGAAAATGATTTAGGCCGTTTTTGTTTTCGTTTGAGCTTTCCTGCCAACCTAAAAACTTTCACCACCAGTTAGCCGCTTTTGAGCCTTCTTTCCAATTTCATTTCATAGCTCCTCTTTTCATATCATTTTCACCAAAGCAAAAATTTCCAACCTATCTAATCACACTAGCCTTTTTGAGTTTCATAAAAACTTTTCATCATTATGATAGGTTATTTTGTGATATTTTTGGATATGTTTTTGAAAAAAGTAAGCTCAAAAGAAATGTTTGTTTTTGTTTGGCCAATTCAAAATGAAAATAAAAATATTTATGGCCTTTGTTTTGAAAAAGAAAAAAATGGAAAAGAAAAAAGAAAGAAAAATATTTTGTTTAAAATGAAAATTTTTGAAACTCTTTGTTTTGGTTTAGTGTGATTTTAAGCCTCCCTGTTTATCTTTAAATTTCAATCCTAATCATAATCCTAAACCAAACACTTCGGTCCTATTAAGTCCTTTTGATTCACGCCTTTTTAATTTCATTTAATAACTAAGAAAAGAAGAAAAGTAAATCAGTATTAGTTTTGATTTAAATTTAGATTTTTGTTATTTAATTGACATAATTATAATACGTTGCTTGGATCTAGTAACAACTCAATACATTTATTCATTTTCGTTGCTTTGCTTAAATCTATTTAAAGAATTTTGTCAAAATTTTGGATGATTTATTTTCGTTAAGTAAAGTTTATAAAAGTTAAACCATACCTAAATAATTGTTTTATATTCACGTTTCACCTTTTCCCTACTTAGAATTTCGCATAGTACTTGTGTAGGCATAATTATAACTTTTTGATTAGTCCTGTTTTGTGGTTATCTAGTTTTTATATTTTTTCTTGGGGACAATCAAAGCTTAAGCTTGGGGGATTTTGATAATATGTTTTGTACCCTAAACTATTATCGTATTTTCTAGTTTTGAAGGCTATAATCTTGACTTAAAGCTTATTTTTTTTATCTTTCTTATGCAAATATTATTTCCACTAACATTTTCTTTTCTTTTTTGCAGGTTTGCAGAATTTTGGCCAAAAAATGGTCTGACACGCCCCAATGTCACGCGCTCCCTGTTAAATTTTCTCAAAGTGGTCAGCAAGGTAGCCTAAAACCAAATTAATATTCTCAGAACTACCCAGTTCACACTTTGATCATGCGGAAGCCCAAGTAGCAAGTTAAACATCAACCACAAATGGAAGAACAAGCAGGTCTTTTATACATTCACACTTCTTTACAAGGCGAGGTAAATGTAGCGAGACATGATTTCGCTAGTACACAAGCTACAAATAGAAAGAACAAAATAAACCGGGCGGAGAGCACTGGAGACCGCCGAGACCGCCTCGTCTGCCAAGGTCGCCCAAGCCGCCCAAGCTACAACTGCTATGAGCCGAATAGCACACGTAGTCCACCGAGGCTGCGAGGTCAAGCGGACACACCGTTATTCGCTGCCTGCTGAAGAACAGAGGAACAGACCGCCTACCCGCCTGAGACCGGGCGAACAGGTTATTGGAACTTGATCAAGCTGAAGCAGAAAACTGATAAGCCGCAGAAGCGACCAGCTGAAACCGCAGAGACCGCACACTTCAATGCCCAACTCCTGGCTCCTTGAAGCTAGCCGCACGACCTGCACACAGTACACCGTCAGCACTACTTAACCCGCGCGGACAGAAAACAACAGAACGCAACACTAGCCCAAGCCCAACTTACTGTTCACTCCGTTACTGTAGACCTGCCGGGGGGGAGGTTCTATTTATAGGCGAGGTGAGGAGTGTTGTCACCACCCTAGTGGATAGAATCACCACCCCAGCCCGCGCACTAGGAAAACCTCCGTCCACTGAGTCTGCAAAGACTTAGCCGGATTCCAAGAAAACCGCCAGAAGCAAGGCACCTATGTTCACTATTGGGCAGTCTTGCACCAGACCGCCCACACTTTGCGTACACGATACAGTCCGCACAGTCCGCCCACAACATCACATGGACAGCCACAACTACTTCAGTGACAGTCCGCATAAGAAAGAGGCAGTCCGCATAATACAAGACCAACGCCTCCACCTGCCACAAGTCCACGACCAAGGCAGTCCGCCCGGTCAACAACGAACTTGACGGATATCGCGGACACACTAGACTTGTCATAGAATGTGACCAAGTCCAGTGATTCACCAAAGGCCTAGTGCGAGCTCGACGAACAAGGCCCAGTCCGCCAATACCCAAGCAGATCGCCAATACTCCTCCAGAGTTAAGGCAGAGTCCGCAAGCAATCCTCGCACAACTGCCCAAACAAGCGGGCAACTGTCGGACTCCGACATCAGTATGCGCAGTCCTCCCTAGCAGTTAACACATGATGTACCACCAGAGTTCCGCAAGGGCCATAGCCAAAATCCAAGGCCAGTCCTCCACGGCGAACACCGCGGACACGCCAATCCACAAGCCTCCCACGGATAAGGCAGACAACCCACTGGTTAGCACAAGCTTGCAACATACAAGGCCGCTGAATAAAGCACAGCCTACAGCTCGCAAACCTCTGTCCGCGCAGGCCGCTCCTCAAGGAGCCAAGCCACCAAGATAGCCAACACCCTGTCCGCAGACAGCAGTACGCCCAGGCCGCGGACTTAGTCCGCACAGGCCGCTCAGACCACAGGCTGCTCAATCAGCAAGCCACCAAGACAGCAACCAACTAGGTTGCAGTCAGTAGTCCGCCCAGGTCACGGAATCAGTCCTCACAGGCCGCCCGGCCTGCCCATCACCCACTTCCACTTCACAAATTTCAACACTCCCCCTTGAAGTGAGAAGTGGTATTCAAGCCCAGCAAGCTACGTAACCGCTGAAAAGGCCCCTTCGATAGCGGCTTCGTGAAGATGTCAGCAAGATTATCTTCACTCCGAACATGCCCGACCAAAAGAGATCCCTCCAACACCCACTTCCTTATGAAGTGGTGTGCGATCTCAATATGCTTGGTCCTTGCGTGATGTAAGACCCCCCCTCCCGGATCCCAAAATACGTCACGAAGGGGGAGTTTTATGCCCGGAACAGCTGCCTTGCAGTAGCATTAGCACACGGGCTAACCTGTACCACAAGACGCCTATTCCGTCGGCAACAACAATATCAATAGAACATGCAAACCCAACCAAATATAATAAGAAAGAGAAGTCAAAATCCACACTAAGTAATAAAGTCCAAATACATCAATAAAGAAGAAGCTAAACATGCTTCTACAATATATCATAGTACAGCTAATCATTGCCCAAACGGGCTACATCAGAGTATCAAAATACTAACATCAATAACCGATGGTATCGAAGGCACCGTTACTTCAGGCCCTGTCGTCCTGGCCTGGCTGTCCTGCTGCGTAATCTTGGGCTGCTCTACCTGCGGCGTGACCTCCTAAAAAGGAAGACGTAGCAACCGTTAGTCGAAACGACTAAGTGGTTTCACATCCGCTCCCCCGGCGACTCCTCGGCACCGGGCGGAGAAAAGGAACAAGGGTAATATATATATATATATATATATATATATATATATATATATATATATATATATATGCAAGTGAAAGAGGTACAAGCAGGTGGCAATAGAGTAAGAGTAACAGTATCATAATCAGCAGTTATTTAAGAGCTATACTAAACTAACAAGTATAGGTAACAGCAGGAAAGTAACTTAACTTATAAGTTAAGGATCAAGTTACATAAAGGTAACTCATCGTATAAGAGTGCCCATACAAACTTATACGATGAGGATCTTGTTGTGCAATGATATGAAATGCTATGAATGCTATGCAATGACTCCCCCATGATCACACCCACGCAATTGCTATGTCAACACAGACTATAGTTCCCACTTTTCGAGCAGGTACCTAACCTCTCAGGCATCAGCCGCCGTGGCCAGGCGGTGACAGTAGAATGGGTACTTCTACTACTAGGAGGGTTTCCACACTACTTAACCTAGGCCTCCGTACGCCTCAACTCTAATAACACAACAGTGGATCCCATGCGTACTATGGCCCAGCGGGGTCTTGGGTAGATGTGCACCAAGAACACAGCCCGAACTGACCTTGCGTGACCCGGAAGGGGCCTCGGAAGTAAGCATGAGGACACAACGTAACCGTTCACTTGGCACGGAAGGGGCCCCGGGACATGAACAACGAGGACACAACCCAACCTCCCAAAGTCTAACAGTCGACTCCCGTCGGTGTGACGCCTGGCGAGCCCGTAGACCTGCCACACTATCCTTAACCCAGGATTACGACACTGTGTGTCGACTTACACCGCATGCAAATACATCATCAATATAACAAGGAATGGGCCTCGGAAGTAAGCACGAGGACACAGCCCAACCATCCATCCACACCTAATCTCAACACAACCAAACAAGTGACGGTCAACACCGCACTACATCCCTTCACAATACTACCCGTAGGGAGACGACGCTCTAAGTATTGGACTACTACACTCATTCCATTAGTCAACCTTACTCATGGCCATAATTTATTCCTCTACATAGCTTCCAAATAATGACAACGTAATATAAACATGATGCGCATATAAAGATCTATCACACTTTACATATGATAATGACATATTATAAACATGATGCGCATAAATATCAATCTTTCAATTCCAATCAAGTCAAATCGTTTAAATAAGATTGCTTCACCATTTGATTATATGAAATCGGTTAAATAAGCTACATCAATCATGCAACAAATGATTAATCATAAGAGTTCATCCAAGACAAGTAACTTGCAATATTAATTCCACTGAATCCAAATCCATCTTATATAAGCCCAGAATTTAGGTGTAGTTGGAATCTGGACATCAACTTCGACCGGATATTCCTGAAGCTACATGAATCCGGTGAAAACGTGTAACCCCACGATGGAAAGGTATTTCCGTGATCTACAACGTCCGTATACAGACCTCAACCCAGTTTTGGTATTTTCCTATTTGAAATCAGACTTGAAGTCTGCTGCGTACAGAACACAATTTCTGCCTGCAGGATTTGTTGAACACCATTTTCGTTTAGGCTTTCCTGTTGCCACAGACTTCGCCTGAAGTCGTGCAACAATTCGTTGGAAAGGTATTTTCAAGGGCTTCAACTTTTGTGTTTTGCCGAAAGCCCAGATCTTGACATAACATGCTTAAAAATGGCCACAAAGTTCGCTGCGCGCAGAATACAGATTCTGCACGCATCTTAAGGCAGAATGAACGACATCGGTTTATCTTCCTCCTCAAGGCGATCTTCCCAAATCATTCCAGAAAATCTCCTCCCTTATTCAACCTCAAGAGGCCTTTTCTCTTTAAAAAACCATCCCCCATCTCCACATAGAAGATCGGAGAGGTTGAAGACACCACTAACAAGAGCACAAGCCCAAGATTGGCCTCACCCTAGAGAAATCATCTTCTCACATGTCTAGACTCTTTTGAGTCGACGTCTCGCCTAAATATCTATAGATCCACCACCAAGGGAGAGGGTAGGAAACTCACATCAATTCCAGCGGTTCCTCCATTTCCGGCCATGGATCTCGTAATTCTCCTTGGCGGCATCTTCTCCTTCACGGTGATGGCGGATTTTCTGCAATAGAACTTACTCCAGCAGTTTTATCTCTCACCAGGAGTTCTCACAAGAAATAGGGAATGAAATGAGCATGAAAATGGCTAGGGTTTTCTCTTCCCTTATATATGAAAAGTGACACGGGTTGGGACACGGCCGTGTCCTTACCCGTGTCCTGCCTGGGCGAAGCGGCAATGACAGTTTCCATGTCGGTTCAATAGTTGATACGGGTAGGGACACGCCTGTGTCCCGACCCGTGTTCCGACCCGCTTCCACATGACATGGCCGTGTTTCCTGGCCATGTCCTTCTCAGGATGCATTTCGACGATCTCAACATTTCGTCAATCTCGATCAAAATCGTCGACTGGAGAACACGGGTAGGGACACGCCCGTGTCTCTACCCGTGTCATGTTAATTCGTCGAAGTCGACGTGCAGTTCATCGATCTCAACACCTCTCGTCGAGTGTAACTCGACACACACGGGTAGGGACACGCCCGTGTCGCTACTCGTGTCACATGGTGTCGACACAGCTCGCCAGTCTCGACACGCCCTGTCGAGTGTAACTCGACACACACGGGTAGGGACACGCCCGTGTCGCTACCCGTGTCACATCATGTCGACACAGCTCGCTGATCTTGGCAGGCCTCGTCTAGTTCAACTCGACGCACACGCACACGGGTAGGGACACTCCCGTGTCTCTACCCGTATCTCATGCTTGTCTAATTTCTCCTCCTTTTCACATGTTCTGCCATGTTGTCAGCACTACCCATGAACCCTAGTTAGCTCTCTTGACTCAAAACACGCATGAGGGGCCTAGTGCGATTCGGGACGTTACAAATCCTATAAACAAAATAAAATATTTCGTCCCCGAAATCAGGCTTAGGCTATGGGGAGAAAAGCATAACCGAAAATTTAACATATGCTTTTAAATAAAATTACCTTGAGCAAACAACACCGAGTAGTGTTGCTGCATCAAATCCAATGGCTCCCATATGTACTCCTCCTTCCCATGATTAGACCATAACACCTACACCAAGGGAACACTTTTGCGGCGCAATATTCTCGTCTCGCTATCTATGATCCACAACGGCTCTAGTCGCACAGACCTATCTGACGCCACTGCACCATCAGTAGTGGGAATATATTGGTCGGGCTGCAACAATGCTTTTCGAAGCGACGACACATGGAACACGTCGTGGAGATTCTCTAGTTCTGGTGGTAACTCCAACCGATAGGCCAACGGGCCAATCCTTTCTAGTATAGTATAAGGCCCAACATACCTTAGGCTAAGCTTTTTCACCCCACGCACCCGCGACACTCCATGCATCGGCCGAATCTTGAGGAACACTTTATCGCCCACTTGGAACTCCACCATCCAGTGCTTTTTATTGTAATATTTCGCCTGTCGACTTTGAGCCTCCAACATGCGATCCCGTATCAATCTGACCACCACATCAGTATCATCTATATATTCATTTCCCAATGCCTTCGGATCTTCATCCTGCACCCAAGACAAGGGGGTCCTGCACCTTCTTCCGTAAAGGGCTTCATGGGGCGTCATACCGATGCTCGCCTGATGGCTATTATTGTAGGAAAATTCCACCAGGGGAAAGAGCCTTTCCCACGGCTCTCCTCTGTCCAACACACATAATCTCAGCAGATCCTCCAATGTCCTAATGGTCCTTTTAGACTGCCCGTCCGTCTGAGGGTAAAATGCAGTACTAAAGGTTAGGCGCGAGCCAAAATACACCTGTACCGCCTTCCACTCCTTGGATGTAAACCGGCCATCCCGATCCGAAACAATTGTCTTGGGCACGCCATGATACCGTACAAATTTTCTCCACAAAAAAGCGTACCAAAACATCCATGTGTGCTTCCTTCTTCATTGGAATGAACCAGGCCACCTTTGTCAGTCGATCAACAATAACCCACACTGAATCATTCCTGGAGCTGGAGCGAGGTAGCCCATGGACAAAGTCCATGGAGATATCCTCGAACTTCCGTTTGGGGATGGGCAACGACTGCAACAAACCACCGGGACTCCTGCATTCAGCCTTCACTCTTTGACAAGCTTCGCAATGTATAACATAGTAACGAACATCCTTCTTCATTCCTGGCCAGCACATGGTCTTCCGTAAGCCGGCATACATCTTGGCAATACCCACGTGTACAGAATATTGAGAGGAATGTGCCTCTCTAAAGATATCCTCCCAGATTTTGCCACCCTTGGGAATATAGAGCCGGCCACGAAAATAAACGAGGCCGTCTTTTATTGTGTACTCATCGGTGGTCCCATCTTCAATTGCCTTGATAGCTAGGGCTAAGGCCGCATCCATGCCTTGCTCCACCCGAATCCGGTCCCGGATATCACAAACTATGCTCATGCTTGCCAAAAACTCTGCATACTCTGCCGAAGGAGCCTTGAATACCACAGTAATATCCATCTCCTCAATCATCCGAGCCAACTCCATACTCATCAACCGAGACTCTCGGCTAGAGCCTGACACTTTTTTACTCAATGCATCGGCTACCGAGTTCGCTTTCCCGGGGTGGTAGTTCATGGTGAACTCATAGTCGCATAGAAATTCCAACCACCGCCGTTGTCTCAGGTTCAACTCCTTCTGGGTGTGGACATACATCAAGTTTTTGTGATCGGAAAAGATCTCGCAGTGGACGCCATATAGATAATGCCTCCAGACCTTCAAAGCCAACACCACTGCTCCCAACTCCAAATCATGAACCGAGTAATTGATTTCATGTTTCTTTAACTGCCTTGAAGCATAAGCGATTACGTGTCCGTACTGCATCAATACCGCTCCCATCCCTTAATATGACGCGTCCGTGTAAACCTGAAATCCTTCCTTCCCAGATGGAACTGCAAGGATGGGGGCGGAGGTAAGCATATCTTTCACCTCTTTGAACGCCGCTTCACATTGTGGTCTCCACTCAAATGGCACACCCTTCTTCGTCAAGGAGGTAAGAGGAAGGGCAATCTTGGAAAATCCTTTCACGAACATGCGGTAGTACCCGGCAAGTCCAAAGAAACTCCTCACATCGGCCGCCGACTTCAAAGACGACCACTCCTTCATGGCTCGCACCTTTGCTGGATCCACTGCTAATCGTGCTCCACTGGTCACATGCCCCAAAAAGGCAACCTTCTTAAGCCAGAATTCACACTTGCTAAACTTGGCGTACAAGGCGTGCTCCTTCAATTTCTTCAAAACTAAGGTCAGGTGCTCGACATGCTCCTCCTCCGTCTTTGATTAGACCAAGATGTCGTCGATGAAAACAATGATGAAGATGTTCAAATATGGTTCAAACACCTTGTTCATCAGGCTCATGAAGGCCGAAGGGGCATTTGTGAGCCCAAATGACATTACTTTGAACTCATACAAACTATATCTCGAACTGATGGCCGTTTTCTAGATGTCCCCTTCTCGAATCCTCAACTGATAGTATCCAGAGCGCAAATCAAGTTTGGAAAACTAATGTGCTGCCACTAGTTGATCGAACAATTCGTCGATCCGAGGTAGCGGATAGGTGTTCCGCACCGTCAACCGATTGAGTTCCCAATAATCTATGCACAACCGCAGGGTTCCATCCTTCTTCTTCAAGAACAGTACAGGAGCTCCCCAGGGTGAGGAACTGGGGCGAATGAACCCTGACTCCACCAGTTCTTGCAATTGAACACTAAACTCTGCGAGTTCTTTCGGGGCCATTCTGTACGGAGCCTTGGATACAGGCTTGGCACCTGGTACTAGATTAATCTGGAAGTCAACCTCTCTATGCGGGGGCAATCCTGGTAGCTTCTCAGGAAATACCTCGGGAAAATCCCTCACAACCCGTACATCCTTTAATTCTAATGCTTCTTCCTTCAACTCGAACCAGATCATGAAGATCTCGTCCCCCTTCATATGAGCTTTTACAACCTGGACGGAAGATAACATCATGCGAGGCGCGAAGCCAATACCTTGGAAGATGATGTTAGAGTCTCCATGTCTCAAATAGACCCGCTTCTCCGCGCAGTCGATCCTCGCGAAGTGCCAGTCCAGCCATGTCATGCCCAAAATGATGTCAAACTCCAGCATTCTCAGAACCGTGGTCGGCATATCAAAGGCCTTCCCATCAATAAATAACTCCAACTCGCACTTGGCGGTTGCGATCATCTCCGAGCCATCTGGAAGGCATACACGTCGGGCTATGCCAGTGAAGTACTGTACACCCTCCATGTCTTTTATGAAATCCTCGGACACAAAGGACTGTGAGGCACCGGTATCGAATAGCACATAGGCCGTTTTCCCGCCAATAATCATGGTACCTAAGTACCAACAACCAAAACTTATTACTATGTGTCTAGTAAGTCTTAAACAATTCAAGTTAGACCATGAAAATATGTTAATTAAGTAAATCATACCTGCAATCACATCTTGTGGGTTCCGTTCCTGCGTCATGTCAAGCGCGTACACCTGATCCCTAGCAGGGCCGGGGTTACCTCCTCGCGGTCCTCGTCCTTGACCACACATATATCCCCGTCCTCGTGGGGCTGCTGGAGGGAGAGCAGGAGGGAGAGCAGGAGGGGCGTTCCATATAGCTACAGGCAGAAACGTCGAATGTGGCCCGGCTGGTTGCATTCGAAGCACACCAGCCCACGACGCCCTTCAGGTTGTTGAAATTGCTGAGGCTGTGGGGGTGGAGGCAACGCAGGCGGCTGCGGAACCAGATGCTCCACTCTATAGTTCCAGTGGACACGCCCTCCACCTCTTTGATATCCTCTTCCTCCTCTAAAGCCTCGCCTCCTTCTATTCCATGGGACGGCTTCCATCATGTCCTCTGCAGGCCTCTTACTACATCCCAACTGGTCCGCCTCCAATCTTTTCGCCATATCAATGATCTCCGCCAAGCTTCCATCCACTATAAACAAAAGGGACTGCATTAGGGGATCTCGCAGCCCTTTGTAGAAGCGCTTGGCATAATCTCTGTCATCCAACTCATAAGAATCCGCAAACCTTGCGAGATGTTGGAATCCCGCTGGTATTCCGTAACCGACTTTGATCCCTGCTTTAGTAGAAGAAACCTCTGCTCAAGCTCATCTCGGGCCGATGTAGGGATAAAGTGCTCCAAGAAACACCCGAGAATTCACTCCAACTTATCTCTGTGTAGACCCGGCCTTGGAAGGTGGAGCCCATGAGGGACTTCCACCACCTCTTATCATGTGAGTCCAAGACGGACACCGCCAATGTCACTGTCATGTTGGCCGGGCAACAGATACCAGCCAACAACTCCTGAACTGTGTCTAGCCATTCCTCTGTAAGTACGGCTGACTCCGTCCCAAGGTAGGCGGGCGGGGAGAGAGCCCGGAAGGTGCTCAGCCAGTTGGAGCTCGGGTCCTGTTGTTGCACCGGGGGCTGCTGCGCCCTAAAAGCATCGAGGATGGCAGTGAGCGTCAGCACCAACTCAGATTGTTGGAACTGAGTGGGAGTGGGTATGGAGGGCGTAGGAGTGCCTCTCACCTGCTCAACGAGCGCTGGAATCTACACATAAAATGCAAATGTATGGTCAGGTTTGCTAATCTTAAGGTCAAAATTGGACATACTTAGCGTGAATTACATATGGGCACACCACTGCTTCCACTAAGTCAGTTTGTCCCCAAACTGACTAATCAAACGGGGTGGCACCATTGTTGAATGACTTCTTTAGTTGAGGATCGTGGCAAACTGATACCATTTGTAAGACCCCCCCCTCTCGGATCCCAAAACACGGCATGAAGGGGGAGTCTTATGCCCGGAACAGCCGCCTTGCGGTAGCATTAGCACAAGGGCTAACCTGTACCACAAGACGTCTATTCCGTTGGCTACAACAATAGCGATAGAACATGCCAACCCAACCAAATATAATAAGCAAGAGAAGTCAAAATTCACACTAAGTAATAAAGTCCAAATACATCAATAAAGGAGAAGCTAAACATGCTTGATAATACGGTTTGCAGTCAATTTTATTAGGATATTTTCGGGGTTTTAAAGCAAATCATGTCTTGTAAAGTACTTATTTTGATTCCCCTTTGTATATATTTTTGTCGCTAATGCATTTTTTCTGCTTTTTGCAGGTTTTCACGGCTTTCAGCCGAATTTTGCTGTGACACGCCCCAAGGTCACGCCCTACCCGGGCGTGCACCTAGGGCGTGTAACCTAGAGGAATGAAGCAATTGGTCCGAAACTGCATTCCGTGGAAACTTAGTGAACATGCCCTCGGTCACGCCCGTGTCACATCCGACATGGGCGTGTTCTAGAGGCGTGTCCCCAGGTTCCGAGGAATCGCCGAAACGCGCTCGTTTTTCCCGCTCCACCGTCGCACGGAAAGTGTCACGCCCCTGGGTCACGTCTGACCCGGGCGTGACATATGGGCGTGTACTTCAGCAATTCCGCCCATCACCTCCAGCATTCAATTTCAGCTCCACAAAGTCATGCCTCAAAGAACACGCCCCAGGTACACTCCCTACCAGGTCATGACATGTGGGTGTGTACTCCAGCTACTTCGGCAGAATTAAATTCCAGCCCGAAAAAGTCGCACCGAATGTGTCACGCCCCAGGGTCACGCCCGACCCGGGCGTGACAGGGGGGCGTGACCCGACCCGAAAAAATCTATAAATAGAGCCCAACTCCAAGGGTTCTGGGAGACCTTTTGCATTGAGAGGGGAGGTTCTGTCCTTTGTATTTTTGAACTTTTTTCAAGCATGTCTTTTCATTTTTAGTTCGTAGCTCTAGCTTTATGCTTTCCCTGTATTAACTCCTAGCTTATTTCTGTAGTATGATGCTAATGATAGTGTAGTTTACTTTCCATGCACTTGTAATCTCTAGTTTTCAAGTTGTAAGATCCCTGTTTCCATTAATAAAAAGTGTTGTTTTCTTTTTCGTTTCTGCTCTGTTTTCATTATTTTTCTTCTACTCATCCCCCCTCTTCCACCTCACCATGATTAACTAATCCTCCATGTACTCGATCTTGATGATCCGAGGTTCGAGTGATTAGGTTATGATGCTTTGAATCTTTCCTTTTCTTTTTAGGGTTTAGCCTTGAATTACTCTTGATTTATCACGGGTTGGAGGTATATCATCGATATATAATCTCCACCTTTGCTTTCATTCTGGGCTAGCCGAGAGGCCGAAAGTTTGAAATGAGCACTCAAGAGTAAAGGGAGTTGTTCGCACCCCTCGAGAGAGGCAGACGTTCAAATCTCCCGGATTGGAGTAAAATCCAATAGTGGGGTTCACCGCGTAAAGCGAGTTTTAGGCCTCCGATTTAGGCGAAAGTCGGTCGGACCTTCCTAAACTCAGTTAGGCACGGACTTTGAGAGAAGCGTGTCAATATTCATGGAACCTCCACGGTCAAGGACCTTTACCCTAATTAGCTTAGGTTTATTTATCGTATTTTTCTAACCACTCTTGCCGAGGTGATTTCTGATCGAGTGCATTTTCCCCTCATCGTTACTAAGCTTTAGTTTAATCGCTCTTTTAGCTCTCTTTATCTTTTCATGCAAGTAGCTCTCTTTCATTGCAAGTAGTTCTCTTCCTTTAGTACGTTTAGCTTTCTTCTAAAACCTAATTTTTCCGTCGATAAAATAATAGATTTCGTGTGAGTAAGCTTACTCAACTGTTCCCGGATTTCAATACGACACTTGTGTCCCCTAGCTGCATTTCGATAGGTATACTTGCCTTGTTGGATTGTTAGTTTGGTTATTTTCTCCTTGCAGATATCTAAGAGACAATCAAGTTTTTGGCACCGTTGCCGGGGAGGCAACGCTCGTTGATAAATTGAAAACACGAATATATTAATTTTATCACTTCTCTTTCTCACCCTCCTTCTTAAAATTTTTCCGCCTACTCACTTGAGTTAAATGGCTGGATTTTGTTCAAGCAAGTGTGCATATTTTTAATTTTTCCGCCTACTCACTTGAGTTAAATGGCAGGCTTTATTTCAGTAGAGTGTGCGCATTTTTAATTTTTCCGCCTACTCACTTGAGTTAAATGGCTGGATTTATTTCAGTAAAGTGTGTTTACTTTCTGTATAGTGGGTGTGTTTTAATTTTCTGTCGAGTGCGTAAGTGTAGCTTTTATTTTCCGCCTACTCGCTCGGAGTTAAATGACTGGATTTTAATTACCGCCTACTTAATAGAAACCCACATCACAAATTTTTCTACACCACCTAACTCTCTCGATAAGGGCAAAGTGGCTCTAAATGCCACTATCTTTTCTAGTACCTTGCGAACCCTTCACTGGGTAGCCCTTGGGAAGTTCGGTAGTTAAAACATAAAAAAATCTATTTCAAAAAAAAAAAAACTTCATTAGCTCTTTTATTTTCTAGTCTTTCTTCTCCTCTCTTCTTCTAGTGTATGACCCGCGAAAGTCCGTCGGTTACTTTGGACCTGGACCACGAAATTGAGCATACTCTTCGGAGAAGATCACGATTTCAAGGCCCTACTACCCAAGTGCCGGTTGAGGATTCCGAGTCATTTTCTACCTTAAGAATGGCAGAACCCAACGTGGAGGAAGCCGTGCAAAGGCCTATGTCCTATTATGCACGACCGAATCTCGAGGGTACAGAATCTAGTATAGTTCGCCCTGGAATAGCAAATAATAATTTCGAACTAAAGTGTAGCATAATTCAAATGGTGCAGCAGTATGTGTAATTTGACGGGCTTCAAGATGAAGATCCGAACGCACACATAGCCAGCTTTCTTGAGATTTGTGACACCTTCAAGATAAATGGTGTCACAAATGATGCTATTAGGCTAAGATTATTTCCTTTCTCTCTTAGAATTAAGGCTAAGCAGTGGCGGAACACCCTTCCTAAAAATAGCATAACTACTTGGACGCAATTAACTGAAAAATTTTTGGCAAAGTATTTTCCGCATGCTAAAACTGTAAAACTTAGGAATGAAATTTCTGCCTTTGGACAAATAGACTTTGAGACCCTTTACGAAACCTGGTAAAGATTTAAAGAATTATTAAGACGATGCCCACATCACGCTCTGCCTGTATTGTAACACCCCAGATTTTTGATTGCGTACGCTTGATGGGCGTTACGTTGGCTTTGACTGTTGTTCGAGCATGGTTTTTCCCGCGGGCTTGCGAGTGGCTGTTTTGGTAGCCGAGTTGCACGATTTCCCAGCAAACCGGAGTCCAAATTGGGGACTCGGTGAGGCCTCTTAGGGAATGTTTGCACTTTTTCGCGCCCGGGAAATGTCGCTCAAAACGAGTTGCTTGTACAGCAAAAAAAAGGGTAAAAAGTTCTTAAGGCAAAAATGGTCTAGGACGACACAGAAACATTTTTCAAAACAGGGAAAAATAGTCATTTTTGTGCGTGACACGCCCCCCGACACGGGCGTGTCGGGGCGTGACCCAAGGCCTGACCTGGGCGTGACCTCCTTGACTCGACGATTTTCCTGTGTCGAGTTGAGCTCGACGAATGGGGTACACGCCCCGTGACACGGGCGTGTCACGGGCCGTGTCCCGCAGTGTCGAGTGTCGAGTGTCAAGTGTCGAGTGTCGAGTGTCGAGTGTCGAGTGTTGGGTGTCGAGAAAGGGGACACGGCCTGTGACACGGGCGTGTCACAGGGCGTGTCAAGCTGTGTCAAGTGTCGACACTTTGTGTCGACAAGGTGTCGAGACACGGGCTACACGCCCTAGGTCACGGGCATGACCGACCCGTCACGGGCGTGTACCCGGCCATGTACCGTGTGGATAAACTTGAAATTGCCGACTTTCTGCGCCGCTTAAGGTACACGCCCTGCGTCACGGGCGTGACACGGGGCGTGACCGGCCCGAAAATCGACTTTTTCCAGTTTTTTTGTGCCGTTCATTTCCTTGATTCTGCATCTAACAGTCCAGCTCTGTTTTGGAGAAAATAAGGCCGAAACAGAGTTTCTCCTCCTCACTTCACCTTCTCTTCATCTTCTTCTTCATTCTCAAAGAGAAAGCAAGGGAGCAAGGCAAGGAAAGAGAGGAGCAGCCGTCGCGGCATCGTCTCAGTTCAGGCAAGCGGTGTTCTTCACCCTTGCCAATCTTCTTTCTTGTTTTTGATTGTGCAAAATAGCTAGTTTCTCTTTCAAGTTTCCTAGCTTGTTCTTCTTGTTTTGGGTTCTTCCTCACTAGCCTTATTATGCTCTTAAATTTCCCTATGCTAAAGGACTTTGATCTTCCATGCTTAGTTTTGTTTAGTTATCAAGTCTATGCTAGGTTAATTCATGTAGTTCTCTTGTTCATGTGATTCATGTAGCTAATTTGATTCATGTTCATGTAGCCTTTCAAATATATGTGATTCTTCTTTGATAAAAAGCATGTGATTCTTGTTCCAAACATGTGCTTTATGTAATTAAGTTAATCAACTCTATCATGTGATGAAGTTCATCAAACTCTACGTTTGCAATTTGTCGTCATGTGTGAGGATAAAGGAAGGGAAAGTGGTACTTGGGTTATGGTGAGATTTGATTGTGGGGTTACGGTTAGGTTCGTTTATGGTGAGTTTTGCGAGGCAAAATGTGAACCATGGCAGAAGCGTGTGTGTACGGATTTGGTAAGGGGTGGTGTGGGTTATGCCTTTGTGGCCATCGGGTTTGGATTTGTGGTGAAGAGCACCATTTTGGCCCCGGTTTGGGCTGGTTTTTATTGGTGCGTTTCACTTTAGGGCTGCCACCAAAAGACCCTTGCTGAATCGCATGTAACCGATGCTTATGTTTCACTCGTTTAGTTGTTTCTTGTACTAAGGATGATGGAATGGGCATGTGTTTTGCCTTTTGCTCCTGTGGGTTGAGCAGGACTTGCTGAAACTTGTACGCACTTGGTGCGTTTGGCATGTGTTTTGGTGCGTTTTCCACTTGTTTTCTTCACTCATTTTACTTAGATGGAACCTTGCTACGGGGTCGGTAAGCCCCTTCATGATATTGTATAAACATGATGTTTTTCTTTTTATTGTATCTTCGAGGATTGCTGAGGTATTCTTTCTTGAATGCCTCAGGTGCAGGTTGTAGCCGGTTGAGCGGCTAGGTTTGTTGGTGGCATTTCTTGGGAGCTAGCCGAGCTTACTTAGCGAGGTAGTTCTTTTCTTTGTTGTACAGACATACATGTGCCCCAATGGGTTCGTGTCAGCTTGTTGGCGCCCATTGGTGGCTTACTTTACTTGTGATGTATGAATAATAGACTGCTAATGTGACTCATTTGGATGATGTCTTCTTGCTCTTGGGAAGAATTTATGGTAGGTTGCATTAGGTATTTTGAAGCTAAACCAAACCTATTATTGTATCCATGCATAGCATATTTTGGTCACCAAACACGTATTTTCCAAATGACGTAAACAAAGATGGTTTCTTATAGTAGTATCACTATAGACTGCGGATAGGAGATCGTCATAAATAAACAAAGTATTTCCGCCACGTACAAAAACAGTTTTTGATACCTAAGGCCGCGAGATACGGCCAGTCAATCCAAAGGTTTTCTTGCATTTAACTGTTGAATTTCAACTCATAAAGTAAGCGTCAAGGGTTGCCTGAGCGTGTGCAGTTATCCCCTGCACGACGTGGCATCATAACCCGTAGTTCCTCTTGCTCTGATACGAGGTACTCATTGAGGAAATGCGGGTTTTGACATGTATGGTTGCAGGTACAGACGTTCTATAATGGGCTAAATCAAAGCACAAAGCAAATGATAGAAGCAGCTTCTGGCAGTACTTTAAACCATAAGACCCCGGAAGCAGCTCTTGAGCTGTTTGAGGACATGGCCATGAACACTTACCAGTGGAAGGTGCCTAGGACCCGCCCAAACAAACCTGCAGGTCTCTTTGAAGTGGACAACGTCTCCCAGCTCGCATTGTAAGTTGAAATATTAAGCAAAAAAATTACGGAGATGACTGCTGCCTCCTCCCCTCAGGTATGGGAATCTACAACTCCTCCCGCCGAACATTTGGATTATGTAAATAATATGCCTAGAACTGCTTTTAATAATTTTTCTGCTGCAAATTTTCATCCTCCTGGTTTTAATTTTCCGAATAGTTATAATCCTGCGTTAAGAAATCATCCGAATTTTTCGTGGAGCAATCCTTCGAATGATGTGCGCCCGCCACTGCAAAGTGATTTTTCTGCACCACCACCACCTCCTCAAAGTTTTCCAAAACATTCAAATTTGGAGGAAATGTTTTCGAAATACATGAATGCTAATGACGCTACGATTAGAACCTTAACTGGAAGTGTTAAAAATTTAGAAAATCAGGTAGGACAGCTCGCTAAAATGATTTCTGAGCAACCCGTAGGGTCTCTTCCTTCCAATACCGAGCCCAACCCAAGAGAGCAAGCGAAAGCTATAACTCTTCGGAGTGGGAAGAAAGTTTCTGTAACGGTAAGTGAAGAACCCGAGGCAATCTCCGCTTCCGCTTTAAAAAATCAAAGCTCCGCTCCCGTTTTAAAAATCCCGCCCTCTGCCGAAGAAATTATCACCCCTATTTTAGAAAAAGAACTCACTCCACCACCCACCTTTAAAAATAATCCATCCCCGCCATACCCTTCCGAACTTAATAAACAACGACCGGACGATCAATACACCTGTTTTTTAGAAATGTTTAAGCAAATCCACATAAATCTGCCTTTCCACGAAGCCATATCCCAGATGCCGAAGTACGCAAAATACCTTAAGGACCTCCTGACCAACAAGAAGAAGTTAGAGAACCTTTCGCATGTCACGTTAAATGCCGGGTGCTCGGCGGTTTTGACAAACGGATTATCGAAGAAAATCAGTGACCCGGGTAGTTTCTCTATCCCGTGTGTCTTTGGTGATCTCATTGTCAAACACGCTTTAGCCGACCTAGGTACGAGTATTAATCTTATGCCCCTCTCGTTGTTTAAAAAGTTAGGAATTGGTAGTCTCAACCCCACACGCATGAGTATCCAGCTTGCCGACAGATCAGTCAAATACCCGTTAGGAATAGTGGAGGACGTCCTAGTCAAAGTTGGCAAGTTCATCTTCCCGGTGGACTTTGTCATTTTAGACATCGAAGAAGACGTCGAGGTTCCACTGATCCTTGGCCGACCCTTCCTTGCCACCTCCCGAGCTATTATTGACGTAAGCAATGGTAAGCTCTTCCTTCGAGTGGGCGACGATGAGGTAACTTTATCTATCACCCCCTCGATTAAGAACACACTAGCTAATGATGACTCCTGTTTTTTCATGGATACCGTAAGTGAAGAATCCTTCTCTCACACCTCTGATTTTGAAGAAGAATTTTCCAATTTTTGTTCCTCTCCTACTCCTCCAACTGAATCTCTACATCTAAGTGAAGAATCCTCCACCCGCCTTTCTGATTTTGAAAAAGAATTTTTTGATTTTTGTTCCTCTTCTACTTTTCCAACTGAATCGCTGCACGAAGCCGCCATGGCCGCTAGCAACACCCCTTTTAATTTTACATATAAAAAGTGTACGAGGACATAGTTTTTGAAAAAGAACAAATTTCTAAAACCTCGTATGATGACACCCCTACCTTGGAACTGAAAGAACTACCAGAGCACCTTCGATACGCTTTCTTAGAAAAGGACTCCAAGCTGCCTGTCATAATTTCGGCCTACCTCACGGATGCACAAAAGGATAAACTTCTTTCAATTTTACAAAAGCATCGCCAAGATATTGCTTGGAAGATATCTGATATCAAGGGCATAATCCTATCTTTCTGCACTCATAAAATCTTAATGGAAGATAATTCACGTAACTCTATACAACCTCAGCGCCGTATAAACCCAAACATGAAAGACGTAGTTAAGGGCAAGGTTATGAAATTGTTAGACGCAGGAATTATCTATCCTATATCCGACAGTAAGTGGGTTAGCCCAGTATAGGTAGTACCAAAGAAGGGAGGGATAACGGTAGTAAGTAATGAAAATAATGAATTAATCCCGAGTCGGACGGTGACCGGTTGGCGAATGTGTATAGATTACCGTAAGTTGAATGACGCCACCCGCAAGGATCACTTCCCCTTGCCGTTCAATGATCAGATTTTAGAACGACTTTCCGGACATAGCTTTTATTGTTTTCTCGATGGCCTCTCGGGGTATCTTCAAATCCCCATCTCCCCCGAGGACCAGGAGAAAACTACGTATACTTGTCCCTTTGGCACCTTCGCCTACCGAAGAATGCGTTTGGATTGTGCAATGCGCCAGCTACATTCCAACGATGTATGCTCGCCATCTTTGACAAGTACGTAGAAAGCATTATGGAAGTTTTCATGGATGATTTCTCCGTGTTCGGGAATTCCTTCGATAGTTGCTTAGAGAACATCGAGAAAGTCTTAGAGCGATGCGAAGAAACTAACCTCGCCTTAAATTGGGAAAAATGTCATTTTATGGTGAGGGAAGGGTTAGTTTTGGGACATAAAATTTCTGAAAGGGGTATTGAAGTAGACGTTGTGAAAATAGAAGTTATCGAGAAGCTGCCGCCACCTACGAACATAAAAGCTATAAGAAGTTTCCTGGGTCATGCGGGTTTCTACCGCCGCTTTATATAGGACTTTTCCAAAATCACCAAACCCCTTACCCATCTCTTAGAAAAAGATGCCCCATTCATCTTTGATGACCTCTGTCTAGCTGCCTTCAATTTAATAAAAGAAAAATTAGTTAATGCCCCAATCATGATAGCTCCGGTGTGGGATCTTCCATTTGAGATAATGTGTGATGCGAGTAGTTATGCGGTGGGAACAGTACTAGGTCAACGTATTTCCAAAAACTTCCAGCCCATTTATTACTCTAGTAAAACACACACATCAACACAAGAAAATTACACCACAACCGAGAAGGTGCTATTAGCTGTAGTATTCGCTTTTGGCAAATTTCGCCCTTATATTACTCTTTCGAAAATTATTTTTTTTACGGACCACTCGATCCTCAAATATCTTCTCTCTAAAACGGATGCCAAACCTCGCTTGATTCGCTGGGTCTTACTCCTCCATGAGTTTGACTTAGAGATCCGTGATAAGCGAGGTGCCGAGAACTTGGCCGCCGACCACCTTTCGCGCCTAGACAACCCGTTTATAAAAAAATTAGACGAAAATTCTTTTAATGACTATTTCCCTGATGAGAAGTTGTTCACAATTAACACATCTACTTCTCCTTGGTTTGCCCGCATCGCCAACTATCTAGTGGCTCGTGTGTTCCCAAAAGAGTTTTCATCTCAGCAAAAGAAGAAATTCTTTTCTAAGCTGAAAAACTACTTTTGGGAGGACCCGCATCTTTTCAAAATTTGTGCCGACCAAGTGATCAGGAGGTGTGTTTCTTTTGATGAAGGATTAGATATTATTAAACATTTGCATGAAGGACCGACAGGTGGGCACTATCAAGCTGCTCGCACCGCTCACAAAGTGTTAAGTGCGGGTTTTTTCTGGCCTACCCTGTTTAAAGACGTGCATGCCTTTGTGAGTAGGTGTGATAGTTGCCAACGGTCGGGGAATATTTCGAATAAAAATGAAATGCCACAAAATTATTTCCTAGAGTGCGAAGTTTTCGACCTCTGGTGGATTGATTTTGTCGGCCCTTTTCCTTCTAGCTTCGGGAATAAGTACATTTTAGTTGCCGTTGATTATGTTTCGCGTTGGGCCGAAGCCCAAGCTCTTCCTACAAATGACGCCCGAGTCGTAGTTAATTTCCTAAAAAAATTATTTTCTCGCTTCGGTACGCTGCGCGCTATCGTTAGTGATAGGGGTTCCCATTTTTGTAACGCGCAGGTTTCAAAAATCCAAACTAAATATGGCGTTACTCATAAGCTTTCCACTGCCTACCACCCCCAAACTAACGGCCAAGTCGAAGTAGTGAATAGAGAAATAAAAAGAATTTTAGAAAAGACTGTTTCCACATCTAGAAAAGACTGGTCAGCCAAATTAGACGATGCTCTATGGGCCTACCGAACAGCGTACAAAACCGCCCTCGGATGTACGCCATATCGGTTGGTTTATGGAACATCGTGTCATTTACCCGTAGAGTTAGAACACCGTGCCTTTTGGGCCTTATGATTTTTAAACTTCGATCCCCACTCTGTCGGCGATTTTAGAAAATTTCAACTTAACGAACTCGACGAGTGTCGCTCTTACGCATATGAAAATAACAGACTTTATAAAGAGCGGACGAAGCGTTTAAACGATCGACATCTTAGGCACCCAAAACTCTTTAAGCCAGGCGACCAAGTTCTTCTTTATAATTCTCGTTTACGTTTATTCCCGGGTAAATTAAAATCACGTTGGTCGGGGCCTTTTACTGTTTTAGAAGTCTTTTCTTATGGTACTATTTTAATTTCCCACCCGGATAAGGGTACTTTCAAAGTGAATGGTCAGCGTCTTAAACTGTATTTCTGTGATGATGTCAGTCTCAACCCTGTTAACTCTATCTTTTCGGTCCTGACATTTGATTAATCTGAACTTTATTTTTCTCAAAAACTTTGAACTTTATTCGAACTTTATTTTTAACCAATATTTGGGACAATCTTATTTTGATGTGTCGAGCTCAAACGACACTTTAAACAAAGGGCTCTCTTGGGAGGCAACCCAAGTTATCTTTTTCTGTTTTCTTTATTTCCCAATTTTTGCCCCGAATGGCTCCGGCAAGATGAAACTTCTGCGATCTCCTGCTCCAACGGTTCTGATTCCATGACAAAGTCCACCAGACGACGTTTCATGAAGATCCACAGCACAAACATGGAGGAGTAGCATCACTCAGCTTTCCCTGTAACATAAAACCGGGGAAGTACCTGTTTTCAATTCTATCTTTTATTTCTGTACTTTCTTTTCTCTCGTTCTCCGACCTCCTTCTCCATTGCGGACAATGTAGATTTTAAGCTTGGGGGATGAGTTCCTCCTTTTTACTTTTTGTAAATATCCAAAAAAATCCAAAAAATCCAAATGTAAATATCCAAAAAATCCAAAAAATCCAAAATATATATATATATAGCTGCATTTTGGTATTTCAATAAGTACCCCATGTTTATGTTTTGTTTTTCTCAAACTTCTTTATAAACAACGTAGTTAATTATAATTTTTGTAATTATTTTTTATCATATTTCACAAGTAAAATGTTGGTCATGCTGTGTTTCTAATTCACGGTAGCATGTCAAGGTGAAATATTTCTCTAAAACGTGCATTTCTATTATGGTTTTCCGTTCTTTATTTTCTTTACTTTCTCTAAAATTTATCATCCACTATTTTCCTTTTCGTCTTTAGATAATTTTTGTAAGAACAAATTTTGAATAACGTAGTAGATATGAACGATCTAAGTCACATATTATTTTTATTTTCAAGATAATTTCATCAATCTTCTTTTATTATCTCGAACTTGCTTTTTGAAATTTATCGACTCTATGTTTTAAATAAATTTAAAAAAAGTGAAAATGATTTAGGCCATTTTTGTTTACGTTTGAGCTTTCCTGCCAACCTAAAATCTTTTAACACTAGTTAGCCGCTTTTGAGTCTTTTTTCCAAATTCATTTGATAACTCCATACAGCATTTCATTTTCACCAAAGCCCAAATTCCTACCTATCTAATCACGCTAATTTTTTTTGAGTTTCATTCTAAAATTTTCATGATAGGAAATTTTGTGTTATCTTTGGAGAAATTGTTGGGTATTGTATCCACAACGTACCTGATTTGAAGAAGCCCCTGAACAAGCTAAGGTAAATAGACAATGTATTTGATAAAATATTTCAAGTTGTGCTTGCAGTTTTTCCAAGCTAAGTGCACACCAATGTCAGGGTGCAGTAGGTCAATATACACGGGTCTGCACGACGTAATCCCTCGTTGAGCAGATCAGTGTGTTGGCCTACGTGTACTCTCTCTATTGGAGTGTACTTATTTTCAAGTACAGGGCCGTGATCATGCAAGAGCAGACAAGGAGCAAGGATGGGTCAAAGAGCAGTCCATGGGCGGGTAGACGAAAAATCGTCTAAGTGTTCTTCGACGAGAATCACCAAGTGATTCTCGCCAATTCGGTGAGAATCATCAAGTGATTCTCGCCGATTCGGGGAGAATCACAAGTGATTCTCGCCGAATCGTCGAGAATCACTAGCTGATTCTCGCCGTCTCCTTCCGACAATAACAGTGCATGCAACCAAGTCAACTTCGACGAGAATCATCTTTGATTCTTGCCGAATTGTCGAGAATCACCTTTGATTCTCGACGATTCGACGAGACTCACCTTCGATTCTCGCCGATTTTGACTTGGGCGAATTCTGGTTCCCGCTGGACCAGACTCTACCGCTGGCGCTGTCTTGAACCGGGGTTAGGGTTTCTTTAGGTGGGACCCATAACGGTTATAATGGAGTATTTCCACCGTATAAATATACGCGTTTTTTGAACAGAAAATACGGGGAAAGAAATACACGAGCCGCCGACCGTGACCTAGATCGCGATATCTGCTCCGCTGCCGTCGCCGCTCGTGCAAGTTGTTTGCCGACCTTGATCGTGATCTCTTCCAGATCTTCCGGCGACAGAAGCTTAGCCAAGCTTAGAGTCTCACGCGTCTATCCAGAGATCCCTTGTCTCTTGATTTGTTGATCGGGAAAACCTTCCCCGTCCGAATCGACCGAGACGATCGATCCTAATGTGACCGTTGGAAGACCTAGCTAGCTTCGCTACGAAGTTTGAATCTCCAAAGTACAGCAGTCGCACACCGTTGTCGCCGCCGATCCCGAGAACCAAGCCGCCGCTCTTCTTGCCGCCGCCGGTTTCGGGGAGATTCTCTCCAAGTGAGATCTAGGGTTGTGGACTCTTCGTGACTTCTTGAACACGTCATCAAACGAAGAGAGACACCTTAGTCTCTGAAAGTAGTTTGTATTTCTTTTACATTCTAGTTTTACTTTTATTGTAAAGGAACGTTGGTTCCTAGTTGTAAGGGTCGGGTACAACCCGTGTTGTGGGAGTGTTGACTCCTACGTGTGGAAGGGTTCCTTCCGATAGTGCAAGGATTGGATTTCAATCCTGTTGGTGAAGAGACCGAGTCGTCCCTTGTTGGGAGATAGGTCGAAGGGGGAAAGTGGATGTACCCAAATCGGGGAACCACTATAAATTGCTTGTGTACTCTGTTTGCTGTGCTGTTTTATTTTCGTGTGCAGGTACAATTTTAATTCCGCAAAAACGTTGCACGTCACCTATTCCCCCCCCCCCCCATAGGTGAAGGTAGTTGACACTAGGTGGACTTTCAAGTGGTATCAGAGCGAGGTTACTCATCAAAAAGTTTAACACCTTGAGTTGAATCCTGCCGCCAGTGTCAAGAAGAAGGCAAACATCTACAATGGACGGGCTCAAGTTCACAGGTAAGATCCCAGTGTGCACCAGGCTCAACTTTCCTATCTGGAAGGAAAGGATCAGGTTCTACATGGAAGCAGTTGATCCTCGACTCTTCATGATCGTGGAGGAGGGACCTTATGTCCCCACTAAGGTCTCCACCATAGATCCTACCAAGAAAGTGCCAAAGAAACTTTCTGAAATGGACAAGGACGAGATGGTGCTGGTGGGACTTGACAAGAAGGCGCAGAACATTCTGGTCAGCGCGGTCGATGACTCAATGATGCAGAACTTCTGCAATTGCAGGACAGCAAAGGAGATCTGGCACTGCCTGATTATCCTAATGGAGGGCACTGATGAAGTGAGGGATGATCGGAGATCCCTTCTGAACCAGAAATATGAGGCCTTCAGACAAGGGCCTAAGGAAGAGATCGGAGTCACCTTCGAGAACTTCCTCAAGATTGTCAATTCCCTCAAAGGATATGGAAGAGTGTTCACTGATGGTGAACTTAATGATAAATTCCTTAGGTCCCTTACTAAGGAATGGGACACAAAGATCTGCTCCATCCGAGAGTTTGGAAGACTGGCTGAAACAGACCCGCAAATTCTGTTTGGGAAGCTGATGTCCTATGAGCTTCAACTGAACACCAGAAAAGCAGAAGAAGAAGCAGAGAAGGCTGCCGCCAAAGAAAAGACTGTGGCTCTAAAAGCCATTCACTCCGGAAAAGGCAAGGGTGCGGTTTCATACCGTGCCAGGAAAAAGGATGAGGAGGAGGACTCTGAGCCATGCTCCTCCAGCCCAGAGCTGTCTGAGGAGGATTTCTCCCTCATCACCCGAGAATTCAAGAAGTTCCTCAAGATGAGGAATCAAAGAAAGAAAGACGGCTCCTCCTCCAGGCTTCAGAAGAAAAATTATTCTTCTGACAGGTATGCTTCTAAACCGAACAAACATCGCTCCTCTGACATTATTTGTTTTGGATGCAATAAGCCAGGACACGTCGTGGCCGACTGATACCAAGGCAAGAGAGAAAAAGGGAAAGGAGAGGAGCACAAATCCTCTAGAGATAAGAAGAAAGAGCGGAGCTACATCGCCAAAAGGCCAAAGACACTGAGTGAGTCTGATTCCTCAGACTCCAGTGATGATGAGGAAGCCTACTTCGGGCTGGTGGGTCGCTCCGACTCAGAAGGAGAATGCCCCCCATTTACTGGGAAGGTAAAAGCTCACACCCCTCTCTCCGACTCTGAATCTGATCCTGAGTCTCAGGATAATGACCCTGAGGATAACCTTTCGTACCGTGAAGCGGAGCTCCTCGAGAAGTATGAGCTTCTGCTCAACACTTTCGAGGAGTGCCGTAAGAGATTGAAGGCTGAGAAAAAGGAAGTGAAATTTCTTAAGGGTGAGAGTGTCTCCCTAAGGGAAGAAATCACCAGTTTGATTTCTCTCCGACAGGAGCACCTTGACCTGACTTCAAAGCATTCAGAGTCTCTTAAGCTCCTTGATCTTAAGCAGGAGGAAGTCGACAAGTTGGAAGAACAACTTGCGGCAGAAAGGAAGATCGTCAAGAGCTTCTCTATGCCAAAAACAGTTCTTCCAGTAGTTGATACCTTCTCTGCTCAGTCCAAAGGAGCTGGCTTGGGGCATGTAGGGGTATCTGGTTCCTAATCCAGGAGAAACAGGAACCAGAGGAAGAATAAGGCCGCCAAGAAGGCCTCTACTGCTGAAAAGGGAAAGGCTACGCTGAGTCCTATTGCGTTCAGAAATCCTAGCTTTCCTTGCAACCAACATGACTTTGAATCAACCTTTGGTCATCATTTCCGGCCCTCGGTTGCAAAGCCAATGAGCCGATATGATGGTTGGACCTTTCCCCGGAACTTCGGTGAGAGTGCCTTCAAGGAACCTTATGAGAAAATCCACATGGGAAATTATGGTCAATTCTTTAGCGGCCATAATGGAAAGCAGGCACCAAGAGTCAAGCCTGTTATACTAACGAAACAGAAGGTGAAGAAGTCATGTGACTGCAATCACTATGAGGCCTCCACCTCCAGATCCAAGGCCCCGGCTGTACCCACCATTCCCAAGGTAAGGCAGGAGCCTAGGAAGAGGTACAATAGATTTGACTGTTGGTGTTGTGGCAAAGTCGGTCACTTTGCCATGGATTGTTGGTTTAATCCTAGGTATAACGAGACTCCCTATGTTAGCACTGCGAGGGCGACCACTCGTAAGGTTAACCAACCGAGGGGGAGTATGCTAACCAGGAATCTAGGACCCAAGTTCGATTGGGTTCCTAAGGGAAATTAATTTTGTTTTGCAGGAATGTCCAAAGGCCACTAAAACGCCAATATGGTACTTGGACAGTGGATGCTCCCGGCACATGACTGGGATAAGAAGCCTGCTGCGTGATTACACTCCAGTCGAGAATGGACCAAAGTCATCTTTGGAGGGTCAGATCGAGGAGTCACCAGAGGTTACGGTATGATTTCCAACGGGATAATCTCTATCACCGACGTGGCTTATGTTGAAGGGTTAAACCATAACCTGATCAGTGTAAGTCAGTTATGTGACAAAGGTTATGACGTTAAGTTCTGCAAGGATAAATGTCTGATAATATCATATGCCTCCTCTGAGACGGTATTAACAGGCATTAGGAGCAGAAATATCTTCTGCTTAAATTTTCTCAGTTTAGATTCATCTACCCCCGTATGCCTTGTGGCAGCAGGCAGTGCATCTCTTTGTGAACAATGGCACAAGAGATTGGCACATATTAATTTCAAAACAATTAGTATGCTGTTTTCTAAAAACTTAGTAAGGGATGCTCCCGTTATCAAGTGCATCAAAGATAGCCCCTGTCCTGCATGGTAAATGGGCAAACAGACTCGGGCTACCTTTAAGAGCATTGCAGACAAAGACTCTTCCCGATTTCTTTACCTTCTACATATGGACTTGTTTGGTCCAATGCAAGTTCATAGCTTGGGAGGCAAGTCCTATACGCTAGTGATAGTTAATGAACATTCTCGGTTTACATGGGTGTTTTTCTTAAAACGAAAGTAGGATACGTTTTACATCTTCACTAGTTTTGTCAAGCAGGTTCAGAACGAGTTTAACTGCCCATTGGTCAAAATCAGAAGTGACCATGGAACAGAATTTGAATCTGGTGCTATGACAGAGTTTTGTGAAGAACAAGATATCTTTCATGAGTTTTCCTGTAAGACCCCCCTTTTTTTTCTTACTCGACACCGGGGTCTTAGGCCCAGAACCGCCGTTTTGCGGTGACTCCTTCACGCCCTGAAGGGTCATCACCACAAAGCGCCGATTCTGCCGTCCAATTCGATCACAGAAAAGTAGCATAAAGAAGTCATGAAAACTAACTGACCACAGAAAATCACATGTCATAATAAATATAACTCCACGAAGGGAGTGTCCACAGAATAAAACATCAGAGTAGCAAAAACGGGCTTATGCCCGGTACATCGTATCCTCACTACAAAAAGATCACTCTTGCGGAAGAAGAAAAACTACTCAAGGTCGAGACTCACGGTCCCGGCTGTATGAACTCCGGAGCTAGACTGCCCCACCTCCAAGCGCACCGGTCTCTGGGGCTGCTCCTCCATGCTGGTCTCCGCGATCCCCTAAATGATACGGTTCGAAAATCGTTAGTCTAAAAGACTAAGTCCTATCATCCCCCGCCCCTTCCCCCACGGCTCCTAGGCACCGAGCGGAGAGGAAGAAAGGGGAGGACTTGAAGGTGGAGAATATCAAAAGCAGATGGCAGCGGTCCTATACTAGTAAATTCTATAGCATGTAAAGACAATAAGCTGAAATATGAAAAGTAACCTTTACTTATGTGAAAACACATAAGCCAAGGGGTCTTCTGTAAGGCTCCCATCGTATAAAAAGTCTCATACCAATTTATACGTTGGGGTGTCGGTGATCAAACATCAGTAATTATATATATCAAAATTAACCTTAATTTATAAACTTGCCCACACAAGCTTATAGACTAAGGGGTCGTTTTGCAGGTCCTAAAGTATAAGCGTCCCATTCCACTTATACTTTAGGTGTCAAGGTTAAAGGTAACGATTATGCTATGACATGCAAGTGGGTATGATGGACATGCAAGTGCAACACACACACCCGACTCTGTGCACACAGACCTTTAGTTCCCCCTTTCTGGAGCCGTAACCTCCCAGGATACCTCCGTAGTGGCAGACGGAAGCGGTGGGTTGGGCCTCGCCCACCTCTAAACCAGTAAAGCACTACCGGTCAGACCTATCGTACGCCTCAACGCTTGGTGCACGAAGCGGACTCCTGCGTACTCTTGCCGGCTGGCGCACCGGACTTCTGTTGGCGAAGCGCTAACCACACTTGCCGAGTTAACGTATTGGCATCGGTGCATCGACCCTCCAATACCGAAGACCCACCACCTTAATTTACTTTCCTTTTATGCACATGCAAATTTAGCGTAATCAAAACACGAGCCGAAGCTCCCCGGACCAACACGTCCGTCACAAACAATCGAGCCGAAGCTCCCCGGACCCAAAGTCCGTCTTTTAACCATCCGAGCCGAAGCTCCCAGCTAACATCCGGTGCCATCAGTGTTTGTGAAATGTGCAACCCTAATTACTAAGTTTCTCTTTTCAGCTTGTTAAAACAGTTTACGTTAACCCAGGACTGCCCCCGGTATTCCCTGTGAAGGGCTCTCAAGGGGCACTAGGAACTGTGTTGGGATTACGCCCTGCGTTCCCTTTCGCAAGGTACTTATTTTGTTATTGGTTGATTCCCTTACCCATTATTTTCTCATGTTCCGATATGCTAATCCTAGGGTGATTTGACTCCAACTCTCCTTGGGTAGGACGATCTTTCGTCGGACCCGAACGCCTCTAAACCCTAGACAAAATCACACCCTACTCACTCATCTTCCATAGATGCAACCCACTCTACTTATCTTTCCAGCAAGTCATCAAGATCCATCACACGTGCTCTAATTCATATCCAAAATGATTTCCTGCAATTTTGCTATATGCAGACCACTTAAGCTACATGACCCGTAAAAAGGGAAGTACATGAAATACTCATCCAGTATCCCTATGATAATTATTAAAGGGCTAAAATGACATTTGAAGCATAAATCCAGAAACCCATAATTTTCCTAATTTGTATGATAATTTATTTATTTATTCTAGTATCCAAAAAGCCCAAGTTTGAACATGAAGTAGCAATTTCAGACAAGATAATGTTCCAATAAATTTAAGGTAATTACAAAATGCCTAATCATCTCTAAGGCCTAAGTCTTCAAATTTTTCAGCAAGGTTTAGGCCTTTAAATTTAATTCCAAAGATACCTCATAAAACGTCATTTTAAAAGATTTTACAGTAATAATACCTCCAAAATTCAGAGAAAATTCAGGGATAATTGTGATGGCCTACAAATACCCTAGAAAAAGTTTCATAATTTATCATTTAAAAATAAGGCTATATTTCATTTTCTCATGAACTTTCAAATTTAAGGGTTAATGAACAAAGTATACTAATTAGCCATCAAACATTTCCACAAAAATTCCCACATGATAATATTGAGCTAAAAGCACTAGGTAGCAAGTTTTATGATTTTTTCAATAAGTAATGGGCTCTTGCAAGGATTATTTAGTATGTAACCAAAATAAAGCACTTGTGAAGTAGATGTCCTAACTAGATATCCAAAAATTCTATCAAAATTCATACATGATTAGTATGGCCTAAAACTACCTCTACCAATGTTTCATGCCCTTTCAATGGGCAGTGAGACCACAATAGCCAAATTAGTAATTAGGGCAATCCTAATGGTTACAAATGAGGTACTACAAATATTGATCAAAACTCCTCAAGTAAATTATCAGAGGCTCAAAATATCCTAATTCCCTCACTACCCAAATTTGGTTAAGATTCAAAAAGTTTAGCTAACCTAAACCTACACTACAAGTTTTAGGTCCTAAGCTAGGGTTAGGGTTTTGGGGACCCTACCCCTTTCAAAATTTGTTAATATTTCTAACAGAGGGTTTTACATATCCTAGGAACCTCCTTGCAAAATTTGATGTTCATCCAAGGTGTTTAGGGTTCATGCCCTTCACAAGGCTCAAAGGTCCCTTCTTAGGGTTTGGCCTAGGAACTTAGGGCAAATCAACTCTACTCTACCCCACATTCCATGGGGAGGTGCTAAGTGCCATAACTAGTCAGTGGCCCAAATTTCAGCCTCTGTTGAGGTGATTTGGCCACTAAAAATCAGAAATGCACTTTTTGACAAAAATACCCTTACTAAGGTATAGTTAGGGTTGGGTCAAAACCTATTCAAAACATATCCAAATTAAGTGAAACTCTATACAGATACCTAAAATGAGCCCAGGGACCACTCACCAAAATTTGGGATGGTGTGGAGATGTTTAGGGCACCTATTTAATTTATTTAATAATTATTAAATTTTTATAAAAACTATAGAAATATTTTCTCCAAAAATTCCCATTTTTGTACAGGTCCTAGGTATAGCTAGGATAGACTCCCTACCAAAATCTCAGGTCATTTGGGCAAGGGATGAAGGGTGGGCATCCATTTGAATCTCTAGTTAGCCCTAGGTATAGTGCCCACCAAAATGGGTGCTGTGGTCTAACCACTTACCCAAACGAGTTGCAATAAATTTTAAACTAATCTAGACTCGATGGGCTACAACTTTGGTGACTGGCCATGTTTCCTAAAACAGACTCTAAATGCCTCGTTTAATGATATCAAAATGTGTAAGTTAAAGGGTAACAAAAACAATATTATATATATAAATATAATAATTAAGTAATAACTTACTGTTCATCTTCTCAAAAAAAACGAACCAGCAACCCTAAAAAACGCCTAAAACCTGTAGCTTTGCATGAGCCACCGCCGGCCATTTGGCCACCTCCCTGGCCAGCCACCACCACCACCACCTCCGTTGAGGCGAGGGCTACCGTCAGGGGGCGGCACGACCGCCGGAGAGGCGGTTTCCGGCGAACCCGACCACCATTGTTTTTTGGAAAAACCATGGAAACGAAAATTTGGATCGGCTCAATTGAGTCTGATTCTTGTCCTAAACGATTCCTACGATCTACCCACGAAAGAAGGAGTAGAGGAGGACCTTGTTTGGGGTTCGATGACGGCGGCGGCGGTGGTCGACCATGGCGTTTTTCCTCTCCGACGAGCTTGCCCGAATCCTCGATCCTCCACCAAAACCTTTGATCCAATACGTTATTTTGACTGCCAAGGACGTTCTGAAGGTGATGGCAAGATCAGAAATTGGAATGGGGGGCTGCATAGGGGGATTTATATTTTTCATGGGAGGGGAGGTGAAGGGTTGGTTGGTCATGGTGGTTGGGCTCCCCCCATTAGTGTTGGCTGGCTGGAATTGATAGCATCATCATCCCAAGAGGCAAGGGAGAGGAATGGGGATTGTGAGAGATGAATGGAGTGGCCCATGGCCTCCCTCCATAACTCCTCTCTCTCTTTTCCTCTTTCTCTCTCCTCCATTAAGGAGAAAACCCTCATTTTCTCTCTCCTAGTCACCCCTCCGAAATTTAGGTGGCATCCCTCATAAATATCAGCCTCCTAAAGTTAATGGGCAACTCAAGTTGGGCTTAGCCCAAGTGGCTTGGGCTTGGTTAGGTCATTTAGGCTAGTTTGACCTATTTTAGGGTTGACTTGACTTTGGTCAATTTGACCATTTCGGTCGACCCCAATGGGTCCTTGGTGACCCATTGGCCTCCCCTAAGGTCTATGTAGGGTTGGGTAGGGTTGAATTGGCACCTTGGAGGTCACTTGACCCTTGGTAAGGTCACTTTGACCATTTTAGGGCTAGAGTTGACTTGGGTCAACATGACCAATTGGGTTGACCCCTATGGGTCCTAGGTGACCCATTGGCTTCCCTTAGGGTCTAGGTAGGGTTATGTAGGGTTACCCTGCACTTTGGAGGTCACATACCCTTAGTAAGGGTACTTTGACCAGATTAGGGGCTTGAGTTGACTTGGGTCAACCTGGCCTCTAGGGCTGACCCCAATGTGTCCTTAGTGACCCATTGACCTCACTTTAGGGTTAGGAGGGCATAGGTGGGGTCCTCTAGGCTAGGAGTAGGTCAATTGACCCTAAGTAGGCTAGTTTGACACATTTAGGGCTAGGGTTGACCTTGGTCAACTGAGCCTCTTGGGTTGACCCTAATGGGTCCTTTTGGCTCTAATGGGCCTCCCAAGGTATTAGGGGTGTTGTGGTAGGGTCTTGGGGTTAGGGTGTGGCCCATTGTCATCCTAAACCATTGCTCAGAGTTCTACTATTTGCAGACCATGATGATCTCCCACCTTTCTGTCCCCTATCTCTTGGCCCATTACTGGCTTCCTAGGGTTTGTCATGACCTAGTCATGGCCAAAACCACTCTTAGGGGTCTAGTTGGAAATGGGATGTTACAAATCCCAATAAACAAAACAAAGATTTCGTCCCCGAAATCAAGGTTGAGTCTACAGGACTTACTACCGAAGAAAAGAACCTTGTAACATCCCAGCATGGCGGCTTGTTTGCTAAAATAGGTTTAAAGGGAAACCTAGATCTATGACCATTTCGCCCAATCGGCAGACCAAGATCCCAATAAACAAGGATAAGCCCCTAATAAACAAAAGATAAGCCTCTATCTGCCTAGAGCAGCCCTTAGTAAATTAAAGCAGTAGAATAAATTAACATCTTGAGGGGTCTGAGAGGTATACCTGACTGAATAGCTCTGGGTATCTTTGTCGCATCAGGTCCTGCGGCTCCCAGGTATGCTCCTCCTGGCCGTGGTTCCTCCACAGGACCTTGACTAGTGAGACCTTCTTGCGTCGCAAGACCCGTACTCCTCGGTCATCGATCCTCACCGGCTCCAAACGAACCGACCGGTCTGAAGATACCGGCCCCTCAGTGGTCAAAATCTGCTGCTCCGAGCATAGCAGAGCCCTCCTCAGCGAAGAAATATGGAAGACGTCGGCAGCGCTTCCAGCTCTGGTGGTAACTCCAGCCGGTAGGCTAGGGGTCCGATCCGCTCCAGGATCCTGTAAGGGCCCATGTACCTAGGGCTGAGCTTCTTCCTCCGACCACGCACCCGCGAGACTCCATGCATGGGCCGGATCTTCAGAAACACCCGGTCTCCCACCTGAAACTCCACCTGCCGATGCCGGGCGTCATAGTACTTAGCCTGTCTACTCTGCGCCTCAAGCATCCTGTCCCTGATCAGCCTCACCTGTGCCTCGGTGTCTTCAATAAACTATGATCCCAACACCTTCGGATCTTCGTTCTGTACCCAAGAAAGCGGGGTCCGGCACCTCCTCCCGTACAAGGCTTCGTAAGGCGCCATTCTGATGCTGGACTGGTAGCTGTTGTTATAGGAGAACTCGACCAGGGGTAAGAGTTTCTCCCACGGTTCCCCGCGGTCCAAAATGCATAGCCTCAAGAGGTCTTCCAGCGTCCGGTTGGTGCGTTCTGTCTGCCCGTCTGTCTGGGGATGAAATGCAGTGCTGAAGGTCAATCGCGTGCCTAAGTAAGCTTGAACTGATTGCCACTCCGTGGATGTAAACCGCCCATCACGATCTGACACTATCGTCCTGGGCACGCCATGATAACGAATGAACTGCTCCACAAACTTCCGCACCAGTACTCCCACTGAATCGTCCTTCCTGATCGGTATAAATCGAGCCACCTTGGTCAGCCGATCAATGATTACCCAGATCGAGTCATTCCCTATCCGAGACCGGGGAAGCCCACGTATGAAGTCCATGGCTATGTCATCAAACTTCCACTCCGGCACCGGGAGTGGCTGCAATAATCCTGCGGGGTTCATGCACTCCGCCTTCACTAGCTGACATGCCTCACAATAGGTCACGAAGTAAGTGACATCCTTCTTCATGCCCGACCAGAACATAGTCTTCTTCAAATCAGCTGTCATCTTTGTGATCCCCGGGTGTACAGAATACCGGCTACAGTGCGCCTCCATCATTATATCCTCCCGGATCTGGCCTCCCTCCGGTATATACACCCGTCCTCTGAAGCACACCAGGTCGTCCCTCAGTGTGTAATCTCCTGCAGTGCCTGCCTCCAGAGCTTGGAAGATGGGCTTTAACTTGGCATCCTGCCTCTGTCCTTCTCTGACTCGGTCTCTGATGTCATCGGTAACACCTATCGCGGCCAAGTACTCCTCATAGAGCTCAGGATCGTCAGACGATACCAGAGTAATGTGCATGTCCTCTAGTCTCTGCAGCAGCTCCATAAACATCAACTGAGGCTCTGCTCCTGCTGTGGCAGCTCTCCTACTCAGTGCATCTGCTACCACATTCGCCTTCCCCGGGTGGTAATGCATCTCATACTGATAGTCAGATAGAAACTCCACCCACCGCCTCTGCCTGATGTTCAATTCCTTCTGCGTGTCCACGTACTTAAGGTTCTTATGATCGGAGTATATATCACAGTGGACTCCATAAAGGTAGTGTCGCCATATCTTCAGTGCGAATACAACTGCTCCCATCTCCAGGTCATGCACTGGATAGTTCTTCTCATGGGTCTTCAGCTGGCGGGAGGCATAAGCTATGACGTGTCCGTTCTGCATCAGCACTGCTCCCATCCCCTGATATGATGCGTCGGTGTAGACCTGGAATCCCTCCCTCCCCGATGGGAGAGTAAGAATGGGAGCCGAGGATAGCCGATCCTTCAGCTCCTGGAAAGCTGTCTGGCACTGCGGGGTCCACACGAACGGTACCTCCTTCTTCGTCAAGGATGTGAGCGGGAGGGCGATTCGAGAGAATCCCTCCACGAACTTCCGGTAATAACCGGCAAGTCCTAGAAAACTCCGTACGTCGGTGGCTGTCTTCAGCCGCGGCCAATCCGAAATAGCCTGAATCTTTGCCGGGTCCACCGCCATCCCGGCTCCGCTGATAATGTGGCCTAAGAAAGCCACCTCCTTCAGCCAGAACTGACACTTGCTGAACTTCGCATAAAGGCGATGCTCCCGCAGTCTCTCCAAGGTCAGTGCCAGATGTCGTGTGTGCTCCTCCTCCGTCTTAGAATAGATAAGGATGTCGTCTATGAATACTATGACGAACACATCCAAATAAGCCTCGAAGACCCGGTTCATGAGGCTCATAAACGCCGACGGAGCATTCGTGAGCCCGAAGGGCATCACGATGAACTCATACAATCCATATCTGCTACTAAAGGCCGTCTTCGGAATATCCTCCTCCTGGATCCGCAGCTGGTAGTAGCCTGACCTCAAGTCCAGCTTCGAGAAAATAATGGGCTCCCTCCAGCTGATCGAACAACTCGTCTATCCTGGGGAGCGGATAGGTATTTCGGACGGTCAGCCTGTTTAGTGCTCGATAGTCGATGCACAGGCGAAGAGTGCCATCCTTCTTCTTCACGAATAGGACCAGAGCTCCCCATGATGAGGAGCTCGGCCTAACAAATCCTGCCTCCACCAGCTCCTGCAACTGTGTCCGAAACTCCGCCAACTCCTTCGGGGCCATCCGATAAGGGGCCTTGGATACCGCCTTAGCCACTGGTACCAACTGAATATGGAAGTCCTTCTCCCTATGCGGAGGCAGTCCTGGCAGCTTATCCGAAAAAATATCGGCGTAGTCACGAACGACCGGAATGCTGGCAATCAGGTCCTTCTCCTCAGTCATCTCGAATAATACCTGATATACCTCGTCTCCTTGTATGTGAGCCTTAACGGCCTGAATAGATGAAAGCAGGCGGCGGGAAACCGGAGTAGTACCTTCGAATGTCGCATAAGTATCGACGTGTCTCAGCACGACCCTCCCCGCCGGGCAGTCAATCTGGGCATGGTTCCAGACAAGCCATGTCATGCCTAAGACAAGGTCGAAGTCCGGCATTCTAAGGATCGTCGCCGGGGCCTCGAGTGTCAACCTGTCTATGGTAACCTCCAGGAGGCACTTCTCTGTGGACTGGATCTCCATCCCATTGGGGAGATGCACCCTCCTGGGTAATCCCGTATAATGTCGAATCTGATCCAGGTCCTTGACGAAATCCTCCGACACAAAGTTGTGCGAAGCCCCCGTGTCGAACAGGGTATGGGCAGGCTTGCCGCACACCATCACCATTCCTAAATCAGTTTAGAAAGAAGACTTTGGTGTAAGGTTTTCTAACATAGGTTGTGTAGTAGTTCTATCAATACTTAATATGAGCAGGGAATAAATCCAAAACTAAAATTACTCTCATACCTGCAATAACCCTGTCCGGGTTCCGGGGCTGTGCTAAGTCCAAAGCGTAAATCTGCTCCCCATTCTGTCTTCGGTCTCCTCCCTGATTACCACGTCCTCGGCCGCGTCCTCGGCCTCCGAAATGCTGGGCAGGTGGGCCACCCTGTAGTGCTGGAGGTGGTGCCCCCCTCATAGGGCAGTTTCTCCGGAGATGTCCCATCTGGTGACAATGGAAACACTCCGGCGGGGGATACGCCATACCCCCGGGTCTCGGCATCTCCTGAATCCGGAGAGGTTGAGGGGCCAAAACCACCTGCTCTCTCGGCTCCTGCCTCACCTCCTGACGAGGCCGCTCCTCTGTCCTCCTCCCATCTGGTATGGTGCCTCGCCGCTGATCATTTCAGGCCCTCCGGCCCTGGTCCTCCGCTTGCCGTTTCCGGCCCCGAGTGGTGTGCCAATCGGCCTCAATCCTCTTCGCCATCTCCAAAATTCGGGAGATAGGCCCGTCAGATACAAACAGCAGGGCCTCCCTCAGCTCCTCTTTGAGGCCCTTATAAAATCTCTTGACGTAACCTGCGTCATCCAGCTGGTAAGAGCCCGCATACCGGGCCAAATGGTCGAACTCCCGGTGGTACTCCACCACCGTCCTGGTGCCCTTTCTCAGCTGCAAGAACCGCTCCTCCAACTCATCTCTGGCCAACTGCGGAACAAAGTGCTCCAGCAGCGTGGCCCTGAATTCCTCCCAAGTGATTTCTGCAATCTCCCTATTTGCGAATGTCGTGTCCAACAGCGTCTTCCACCACCTCTTAGCATGGGACTCCAAGCAAGATACCACCAGGGACACCCTCTCCTCCCAAGGGCATCGTATCCCAGTCAACATCTCGTACATAACATCCAGCCACTCCTCTGTCCGCATTGCCGACTTTGTCCCCAAGTATGATGGGGGAGAGAGTCCTTGGAAGGTGCTCATCCAGTTGGCCCCTAGGTTTGGCTGCTGGGCTGGAGCCTGCTGAGCCCGGAAGGCCTCAAGGATAGATGTAAGGGTCTGCCCCATGTCCGACTGAAGGAAAGGTGTGGGGACCATGGGAGGTGGTGCAATGTCTGGAGTCTGCTGAGCTCCACCTTGTGGGGTGGGTTGAGCTGGGGGCTGCAAAACGAACTACATTAGTACGTAATCGACTCAATACCTAATAAAGGTGGACAATTTACATGTGATCCCCCATATGGTCACACCACTGCTTCCGATGCTTAGTTTGTCCCCAAACTAAACTCGCGCGGGAGTGGCCTAGGGTTGTGGACTGTTACTTTTCGATCGAGGTCTGCTCTGATACCACTTGTAAGACCCCCCTTTTTTTTTCTTTCTCGACACCGGGGTCTTAGGCCCAGAACCGCCGTTTTGCGGTGACTCCTTCACGCCCTGAAGGGTCATCACCACAAAGCGCCGATTCTGCCGGCCAATTCGATCACAGAAAAGTAGCATAAAGAAGTCATGAAAACTAACTGACCACAAAAAATCACATGTCATAATAAATATAACTCCACGAAGGGAGTGTCCACAGAATAAAACATCAGAGTAGCAAAAACGGGCTTATGCCCGGTACATCATATCCTCACTACAAAAAGATCACTCATGCGGAAGCAGAAAAACTACTCAAGGTCGAGACTCACGGTCCCGGCTGTATGAACTCCGGAGCTAGACTGCCCCACCTCCAAGCGCACCGGTCTCTGGGGCTGCTCCTCCATGCTGGTCTCCGCGATCCCCTAAATGATACGGTTCGAAAACCGTTAGTCTAAAAGACTAAGTCCTATCATCCCCCGCCCCTTCCCCCACGGCTCCTAGGCACTGAGCGGAGAGGAAGAAAGGGGAGGACTTGAAGGTGGAGAATATCAAAAGCAGATGGCAGCGGTCCTATACTAGTAAATTCTATAGCATGTAAAGACAATAAGCTGAAATATGAAAAGTAACCTTTACTTATGTGAAAACACATAAGCCAAGGGGTCTTCTGTAAGGCTCCCATCGTATAAAAAGTCTCATACCAATTTATACGTTGGGGTGTCGGTGATCAAACAGCAGTAATTATATATATCAAAATTAACCTTAATTTATAAACTTGCCCACACAAGCTTATAGACTAAGGGGTCGTTTTGCAGGTCCTAAAGTATAAGCGTCCCATTCCACTTATACTTTAGGTGTCAAGGTTAAAGGTAACGATTATGCTATGACATGCAAGTGGGTATGATGGACATGCAAGTGCAACACACACACCCGACTCTGTGCACACAGACCTTTAGTTCCCCCTTTCTGGAGCCGTAACCTCCCAGGATACCTCCGTAGTGGCAGACGGAAGCGGTGGGTTGGGCCTCGCCCACCTCTAAACCAGTAAAGCACTACCGGTCAGACCTATCGTACGCCTCAACGCTTGGTGCACGAAGCGGACTCCTGCGTACTCTTGCCGGCTGGCGCACCGGACTTCTGTTGGCGAAGCGCTAACCACACTTGCCGAGTCAACGTATTGGCGTCGGTGCATCGACCCTCCAATACCGAAGACCCACCACCTTAATTTCCTTTCCTTTTATGCACATGCAAATTTAGCGTAATCAAAACCCGAGCCGAAGCTCCCCGGACCAACACATCCGTCACAAACAATCGAGCCGAAGCTCCCCGGACCCAAAGTCCGTCTTTTAACCATCCGAGCCGAAGCTCCCAGCTAACATCCGGTGCCATCAGTGTTTGTGAAATGTGCAACCCTAATTACTAAGTTTCTCTTTTCAGCTTGTTAAAACAGTTTACGTTAACCCAGGACTGCCCCCGGTATTCCCTGTGAAGGGCTCTCAAGGGGCACTAGGAACTGTGTTGGGATTACGCCCAGCGTTCCCTTTCGCAAGGTACTTATTTTGTTATTGGTTGATTCTCTTACCCATTATTTTCTCATGTTCCGATATGCTAATCCTAGGGTGATTTGACTCCAACTCTCCTTGGGTAGTACGATCTTTCGTCGGACCCGAACGCCTCTAAACACTAGACAAAATCACACCCTACTCACTCATCTTCCATAGATGCAACCCACTCTACTTATATTTCCAGCAAGTCATCAAGACCCATCACACGTGCTCTAATTCATATCCAAAATGATTTCCTGCAATTTTGCTATATGCAGACCACTTAAGCTACATGACCCGTAAAAAGGGAAGTACATGAAATACTCATCCAGTATCCTTATGATAATTATTAGAGGGCTAAAATGACATTTGAAGCATAAATCCAGAAACCCATAATTTTCCTAATTTGTCTGATAATTTATTTATTTATTCTAGTATCCAAAAAGCCCAAGTTTGAACATGAAGTAGCAATTTCAGACAAGATAATGTTCCAATAAATTTAAGGTAATTACAAAATGCCTAATCAACTCTAAGGCCTAAGTCTTCAAATTTTTCAGCAAACTTTAGGCCTTTAAATTTAATTCCAAAGATACCTCATAAAACGTCATTTTAAAAGATTTTACAGTAATAATACCTCCAAAATTTCAGAGAAACTTCAGGGATGATTGTGATGGCCTACAAATATCCTAGAAAAAGTTTCATAATTTATCATTTAAAAATAAGGCTATATTTTATTTTCTCATGAACTTTCAAATTTAAGGGTTAATGAACAAAGTATACTAATTAGCCATCAAACATTTCCACAAAAATTCCCACATGATAATATTGAGCTAAAAGCACTAGGTAGCAAGTTTCATGATTTTTTCAATAAGTAATGGGCTCTTGCAAGGATTATTTAGTATGTAACCAAAATAAAGCACTTGTGAAGTAGATGCCCTAACTAGATATCCAAAAATTCTATCAAAATTCATACATGATTAGTATGGCCTAAAACTACCTCTGCCAATGTTTCATGCCATTTCAATGGGCAGTGAGACCACAATAGCCAAATTAGTAATTAGGGCAATCCTAATGGTTACAAATGAGGTACTACAAATATTGATCAAAACTCCTCAAGTAAATTATCAGAGGCTCAAAATATCCTAATTCCCTCACTACCCAAATTTGGTTAAGATTCAAAAAGTTTAGCTAACCTAAACCTACACTACAAGTTTTAGGTCCTAAGCTAGGGTTAGGGTTTTGGGGACCCTACCCCTTTCAAAATTTGTTAATATTTCTAACAGAGGGTTTTACATATCCTAGGAACCTCCTTGCAAAATTTGATGTTCATCCAAGGTGTTTAGGGTTCATGCCCTTCACAAGGCTCAAAGGTCCCTTCTTAGGGTTTGGCCTAGGAACTTAGGGCAAATCAACTCTACTCTACCCCCACATTCCATGGGGAGGTGCTAAGTGCCATAACAAGTCAGTGGCCCAAATTTCAGCCTCTGTTGAGGTGATTTGGCCACTAAAAAATCAGAAATGCACTTTTTGACAAAAATACCCTTACTAAGGTATAGTTAGGGTTGGGTCAAAACCTATTCAACACATATCCAAATTAGGTGAAACTCTATACAGATACCTAAATTGAGCCCAGGGACCACTCACCAAAATTTGGGATGGTTTGGAGATGTTTAGGGCACCTATTTAATTTATTTAATAATTATTAAATTTTTATAAAAACTATAGAAATATTTTCTCCAAAAATTCCCATTTTTGTACAAGTCCTAGGTATAGCTAGGATAGACTCCCTACCAAAATCTCAGGTCATTTGGGCAAGGGATGAAGGGTGGGCATCCATTTGAATCTCTAGTTAGCCCTAGGTATAGTGCCCACCAAAATGAGAGCTGTGGTCTAACCACTTACCCAAACGAGTTGAAATAAATTTTAAACTAATCTAGACTCGATGGGCTACAACTTTGGTGACTGGCCATGTTTCCTAAAACAGCCTCTAAATGCCTCGTTTAATGATATCAAAATGTGTAAGTTAAAGGGTAACAAAAACAATATTATATATATAAATATAATAATTAAGTAATAACTTACTGTTCATCTTCTCAAAAAAAAACGAACCAGCAACCCTAAAAAACGCCTAAAACCTGTAGCTTTGCATGAGCCACCGCCGGCCATTTGGCCACCTCCCTGGCCAGCCAGCCACCACCACCACCTCCGTTGAGGTGAGGGCTACCGTCAGGGGGCGGCACGACCGCCGGAGAGGCGGTTTCCGGCGAACCCGACCACCATTGTTTTTTGGAAAAACCATGGAAACGAAAATTTGGATCGGCTCAATTGAGTCTGATTCTTGTCCTAAACGATTCCTACGATCTACCCACGGAAGGAGTAGAGGAGGACCTTTTTTGGGGTTCGATGACGGCGGCGGCGGTGGTCGGCCATGGCGTTTTTCCTCTCCGGTGAGCTTGCCCGAATCCTCGATCCTCCACCAAAACCTTTGATCCAATACGTTATTTTGACTGCCAAGGACGTTCTGAAGGTGATGGCAAGATCAGAAATTGGAATGGGGGGCTGCATAGGGGGATTTATATTTTTCATGGGAGGGGAGGTGAAGGGTTGGTTGGCCATGGTGGTTGGGCTCCCCCCATTAGTGTTGGCTGGCTGGAATTGATAGCATCATCATCCCAAGAGGCAAGGGAGAGGAATGGGGATTGTGAGAGATGAATGGAGTGGCCCATGGCCTCCCTCCATAACTCCTCTCTCTCTTTTCCTCTTTCTCTCTCCTCCATTAAGGAGAAAACCCTCATTTTCTCTCTCCTAGTCACCCCTCCGAAATTTATTTGGCATCCCTCATAAATATCAGCCTCCTAAAGTTAATGGGCCACTCAAGTTGGGCTTAGCCCAAGTGGCTTGGGCTTGGTTAGGTCATTTAGGCTAGTTTAACCTATTTTAGGGTTGACTTGACTTTGGTCAATTTGACCATTTTGGTCGACCCCAATGGGTCCTTGGTGACCCATTGGCCTCCCCTAAGGTCTATGTAGGGTTGGGTAGGGTTGAATTGGCTCCTTGGAGGTCACTTGACCCTTGGTAAGGTCACTTTGACCATTTTAGGGCTAGAGTTGACTTGGGTCAACATGACCAATTGGGTTGACCCCTATGGGTCCTGGGTGACCCATTGGCTTCCCTTAGGGTTTAGGTAGGGTTATGTAGGGTTACCCTGCACTTTGGAGGTCACATACCCTTAGTAAGGGTACTTTGACCAGATTACGGGCTTGAGTTGACTTGGGTCAACCTGGCCTCTAGGGCTGACCCCAATGTGTCCTTAGTGACCTATTGACCTCACTTTAGGGTTTGGAGGGCATAGGTGGGGTCCTCTAGGCTAGGAGTAGGTCAATTGACCCTAAGTAGGCTAGCTTGACACATTTAGGGCTAGGGTTGACCTTGGTCAACTGAGCCTCTTGGGTTGACCCTAATGGGTCCTTTTGGCTCTAATGGGCCTCCCAAGGTATTAGGGGTGTTGTGGTAGGGTCTTGGGGTTAGGGTGTGGCCCATGGTCATCCTAAATCATTGCTCAGAGTTCTAATATTTGCAGACCATGATGATCTCCCACCTTTCTGTCCCCTATCTCTTGGCCCATTACTGGCTTCCTAGGGTTTGTCATGACCTAGTCATGGCCAAAACCACTCTTAGGGGTCTAGTTGGAAATGGGATGTTACATTTCCTCCTCGCACACTCCTCAGCAAAATGGAGTTGCGGAGAGGAGAAATAGAACTCTCATTGAAGCCTGCACGACAATGTTGAAAGACGCTTCTCTCCCAGAATACTTCTGGGCAGAGGCGGTCAATACAGCTTGTCATGTACAAAACCGAGCATTGATCAACAAGCATCATCGTAAGACACCTTATGAGCTACTGAGAGGCAGGAAACCAACCATGTCCTACTTGAGGATCTTTGGTTGCAGATGCTATGTACTGAATAATGGGATGTACCCGCGTACTAAATTTGGTGAAAAATGCTTTGAAGGCATATTCATGGGCTATAGTTCCCACAGTCGGGCATATAGGGTCTTCAATAAGAAAACCCTAGTGGTAGAAGAATCAATTAATGTTGTATTTGATGAAGGAAGTTTGCTTAACAGCAATTCTTCCAGTGGTATTCTTGAAGATGCAGGTGCACGACTTGAACAGCTGAGTCTCGATGAGACCGCTAAAGATGAAACTCCTAAGTACGTCAAAGTTTCCACCTCAACGTCAACTGGGAATGTTGAAGATCACAATGGAACAAATCTCTTAGAAGAAGAAGAAGCCCAAGAAGTAGTCGAAGCTCCGGACGCCAGACTTCTTGAGCTCCGGCACGTGAGGGATCATCCTAGAGATCAGATCATCGGAGATCCTCGTGACGGTGTCAAAACTCGAAGAGGTACCATTAACGAGATTTTGCATCTTAGCTTCCTGTCACAGGTTGAGCCAAAGAAGTTCGACGAGGCGAACAAAGAGGCGGCATGGATTTTGGCCATGCAAGATGAACTACATCAATTCAAACGATGCAACGTTTGGATGCTGGTTCCCAGACCACACAAGCAGAATATGATTGGCACCAAGTGGATCTTCAGAAACAAACTGGATGAACATGGTGTCATCATAAAGAACAAGGCAAGGCTGGTGGCTCAAGGTTACAGACAGGAGGAGGGGATTGACTTCGACCAGACCTTTGCACCAGTGGCAAGGCTCGAGGCAATCAGATTGTTCCTGGCGTATGCTTCACACAAAGGATTCACAGTCTATCAAATGGTTGTGAAATCAGCATTCTTGAATGGAGACCTGAAAGAGGAAGTATACGTCGCTCAACCCCCAGGTTTTGTCAATCCTACTTATCCCAATCATGTATATTTTCTTAATAAAGCTTTATATGGTTTAAAACAAGCTCCACGAGCTTGGTATGAGACTTTATCTAGTTTTCTTCTAGAGAACAAGTTCTCTAGAGGTAAAATAGATAAGATATTGTTTCTCAGGGAAGTCAAAGGCAAGATTTTGCTGGTGCAAATCTATGTCGATGACATAATATTCGGCTCAACGGACAACAATCTTTGCAAAAAGTTTTCCAAACTTATGCAAGGAAAGTTTGAAATGAGCTGTATGGGAGAGCTAAAGTATTTCTTGGGACTTCAAGTGAAATAGTCTGAGGATGGAATCTTCATCTCTCAGACGAAGTTCACAAATGAACTCCTCAAGAAATTCGGCATGGAGAGTGCAACCTCTATGAGGACTCCAATGGGATCCACTATGTCTCTGGATAAGGATGAGAAAGGTAAACCTTTCGATGAAACCAAATAAAGAAGCATCATTGGATCCCTGCTCTACCTTACTGCCAGTAGACCGGATATCATGTTCTCCACATGTGTCTGTGCCAGATATCAGGTGAACACTAAGGAATCTCACTATGTCGCTGCAAAGCGAATTCTAAGATACCTTAAAGGTACTTCCAATCTTGGCTTGTGGTACCCGAGAAACAATGATGTCGAGCTAATAGGTTTTTCAGATGCTGATTTTGCAGGGAGTAGGGATGACAGGAAAAGCACTTCTGGGACGTGTCAATTCCTCGGAAGAAGGCTTATCTCATGGAACAACAAGAAGCAGAATTGTGTAGCTACCTCCACAGCAGAGTCTGAGTACATCTCGGCAGACAGCTGATGCGCACAACTCCTATGGATCAAAAACAAGTTAGCCGACTACGACCTTCAGTTCAAGGAAGTACCAATATACTGCGACTCCTCCAGTGCAATTGCAATTGCCAACAATCCGGTATCGCACAGCAGAACGAAGAATATTGAAGTGCGCTACCACTTCATTCGGGAGCACGTGGAGAACAAGGACATCTCTCTCTGTTATGTCCCCACGGACAAGCAGATTGCAGACATTTTCATAAAGCCCTTAGACGAAGCCAAGTTCAGTCTTTTCAAAACTGAATTGGGGATGCTAAACTATGAGGAATGAAGACTACAGAAGCTCCATGCTCGTGCATCTAGGGGGAGCCTTTGCCAGGAACTCCAGGGTGAGCACAGGTGCAAGAACTGAGGGGGAGCAAGGGGTCAAATGCTACAGACCCCGATTTGTAGAAGCCGAAAAGGGGGAGATTACCCTCTCGGCTAAGGCTAAGGTGGCTCCCAGTTTGCTCTCAATAAATTGGTATTGGTAATGAATATCTCTCTCAACTCAATTTCAAGGTTATGATTTTCATTCCCATACGCCTTATTCACCTTAGCTTGTAGGGTTTAGGCTTCTTCAAATAGGGGGAGATTGTTGGGTATTGTATCCACAACGTACCTGATTTGAAGAAGCCCCTGAACAAGCTAAGGTAAATAGACAATGTATTTGATAAAATATTTCAAGTTGTGCTTGCAGTTTTTCCACGCTAAGTGTACACCAATGTCAGGGTGCAGTAGGTCAATATACACGGGTCTGCACGACGTAATCCCTCGTTGAGCAGATCAGTGTGTTGGCCTACGTGTACTCTCTCTATTGGAGTGTACTTATTTTCAAGTACAGGGCCGTGATCATGCAAGAGCAGACAAGGAGCAAGGATGGGTCAAAGAGCATTCCATGGGTGGGTAGACGAAATATCATCTAAGTGTTAATCGACGAGAATCACCAAGTGATTCTCGCCGATTCGGGGAGAATCATCAAGTGATTCTCGCCGAATCGTCGAGAATCACTAGCTGATTCTCGCCGTCTCCTTCCGGCAATAACAGTGCGTGCAACCAAGTCAACTTCGACGAGAATCATCTTTGATTCTCGCCGAATCGTCGAGAATCACCTTTGATTCTCGACGATTCGACGAGACTCACCTTCGATTCTCGCCGATTTTGACTTGGGCGAATTCTGGTTCCCGCTGGACCGGACTCTGCCGCTGGCACTATTTTGAACCGGGGTTAGGGTTTCTTCAGGTGGGACCCATAACGGTTATAATGGAGTATTTCCACCGTATAAATATACGTGTTTTCTGAACAGAAAATACGGGGAAAGAAATACACGAGCCCCCGACCGTGACCTAAATCGCGATATCTGCTCCGCCGCCGTCGCCGCTCGTGCAAGTTGTTCGCCGACCTTGATCATGATCTCTTCCAGATCTTCCGGCGACAGAAGCTTAGCCAAGCTTAGAGTCTCACGCGTCTATCCAGAGATCCCTTGTCTCTTGATTTGTTGATCGGGAAAACCTTCCCCGTCCAAATCGACCGAGACGATCGATCCTAGTGTGACCGTTGGAAGACCTAGCTAGCTTCGCTACGAAGTTTGAATCTCCAAAGTACAACAGCCGCACACCATTGTCGCCGCAGATCCCGAGAACCAAGCCGCCGCTCTTCTTGCCGCCGCCGGTTTCGGGGAGATTCTCGCCAAGTGAGATCTAGGGTTGTGGACTCTTCGTGACTTCTTGAACACGTCATCAAACGAAGAGGGACACCATAGTCTCCGAAAGTAGTTTGTATTTCTTGTACATTCTAATTTTACTTTTGTTGTAAAGGAACGTTGGTTCCTAGTTGTAAGGGTTGGGTGCAACACGTGTTGTGTGAGTGTTGACTCCTACGTGTGGAAGGGTTCCTTCCGATAGTGCAAGGATTGGATTTCAATCCTGTTAGTGAAGAGACCGAGTCGTCCCTTTTTGGGAGATAGGTCGAAGGGGGAAAGTGGATGTACCCAAATCGGGGAACCACTATAAATTGCTTGTGTACTCTGTTTGCTGTGCTGTTTTATTTTCGTGTGCAGGTACAATTTTAATTCCGCAAAAATACTGCACGTCACCTATTCCCCCCCCCCATAGGTGAAGGTAGTTGACACTAGGTGGACTTTCAGAAATTGTTGAAAAAAGTGTACTCAAAAGCAATGTTTTGAAAAAAAAAGAAAAAATGAATGATGAAAAAAAATAAAAAATAAATAATAATAATAAAAAAACAAAGAAGAAAAAACATTATATATACATATTTTGTTTAAAATAAATTTATTTTTTTTGAAACTCGTTTTTTGGTTTAGTGTGATTTTTAAACCTCCATATTTATATTTGAATTCCACTCCTATTCATAATCCTAAACCAAATGTTTCGGTTCTATTAAGTTCTTTTGATTCACGCCTTTTTAAATTTTATTTAACAACTAAGAAAAGAAGAAAAGTAAATCAGTTTTAGTTTTGGATTTAAACTTAGATTTTTGTTATTTAATTGATATAATTATAATGCGTTTCTTGGATCTAGTAATAACTCAATACGTTCTTTTCATTCTCATTGCCTTGCTTAAATCTATTTAAAGAATTTCGTCAAAATTCTGGATGATTTATTTTTATTAAGTAAAGTTTATAAAAGTTAAACCATACCAAAATAATTGTTTTAGATTTACGTTTTACATTCTCCCTACCTAGAAATTCGCATAGTACTTGTGTAAGTATGATTAAAACTTTTTGAATTAGTCACTTTTTATGATTAGCTAGTCTTTATATCTTTGCTTGGGGACAAGCAAAACTTAAGATTGGGGGAATTTGATAATACGGTCTGCAGTCAATTTTATTAGGATATTTTCGGGGTTTTAAAGCAAATCATGTCTTGTAAAGTACTTATTTTGATTCCCCTTTGTATATATTTTTGTAGCTAATGCATTTTTTCTGCTTTTTGCAGGTTTTCACGGCTTTCAGCCGAATTTTGCTGTGACACGCCCCAAGGTCACGCCCTACTCGGGCGTGTACCTAGGGCGTGTAACCCAGAGGAATGAAGCAATTGGTCCGAAACTGCATTCCGTGGAAACTTAGTGAACACGCCCTCGGTCACGCCCGTGTCACATCCGACACGGGCGTGTTCCAGAGGCGTGTCCCCAGGTTCCGAGGAATCGCCGCAACGCGCTCGTTTTTCCCGCTCCACCGTAGCACCGAAAGTGTCACGCCCCAGGGTCACGCCTGACCCGGGCGTGACATATGGGCGTGTACTTCAGCAATTCCGCCCGTCACCTCTAGCATTCAATTTCAGCTCCACAAAGTCACGCCGCAAAGAACACGCCCCAGGTACACGCCCTACCATGGCGTGACATGTGGGCGTGTAGTCCAGCTACTTCGGCAGAATTAAATTCCAGCCCGAAAAAGTCGCACCGAATGTGTCACGCCCCAGGGTCACGCCCGACCCGGGCGTGACAGGGGGGCGTGACCCGACCCGAAAAAATCTATAAATAGAGCCCAACTCCAAGGGTTCTGGGAGACCTTTTGCATTGAGAGGGGAGGTTCTGTCCTTTGTATTTTTGAACTTTTTTCAAGTATGTCTTTTCATTTTTAGTTTGTAGCTCTAGCTTTATGCTTTCCCTGTATTAGCTCCTAGCTTCTTTCTGTAGTATGATGCTAATGATAGTGTAGTTTACTTTCCATGCACTTGTAATCTCTAGTTTTCAAGTTGTAAGATCCCTGTTTCCATTAATAAAAAGTGTTGTTTTCTTTTTCGTTTCTGCTCTGTTTTCATTATTTTTCTTCTATTCATCCCCCCTCTTCCACCTCACCATGATTAACTAATCCTCCATGTACTCGATCTTGATGATCCGAGGTTCGAGTGATTAGGTTATGATGCTTTGAATCTTACCTTTTCTTTTTAGGGTTTAGCCTTGAATTACTCTTGATTTATCACGGGTTGGAGGTATATCATCGATATATACTCTCCACCTTTGCTTTCATTCTAGGCTAGCCGAGAGGCCGAAAGTTTGAAATGAGCACTCAAGAGTAAAGGGAGTTGTTCGCACCCCTCGAGAGAGGCAGACGTTCAAATATCCCGGATTGGAGTAAAATCCAATAGTGGGGTTCACCGCGTAAAGCGAGTTTTAGGCCTCCGATTTAGGCGAAAGTCGGTCGGACCTTCCTAAACTCAGTTAGGCACGGCCTTCGAGAGAAGCGTGTCAATATTCATGGAAACTCCACGCTCAAGGACCTTTACCCTAATTAGCTTAGGTTTATTTATCGTATTTTTCTAACCACTCTTGCCGAGGTGATTTCTGATCGAGTGAATTTTCCCCTCATCGTTACTAAGCTTTAGTTTAATCGCTCTTTTAGCTCTCTTTATCTTTTCATGCAAGTAGCTCTCTTTCATTGCAAGTAGTTCTCTTCCTTTAGTACGTTTAGCTTTCTTCTAAAACCTAATTTTTTCGTCGATAAAATAATAGATTTCGTGTGAGTAAGCTTACTCAACGGTTCCCGGATTTCAATACGACACTTGTGTCCCCTAGCTGCATTTCGATAGGTATACTTGCCTTGTTGGATTGTTAGTTTGGTTATTTTTTCCTTGCAGATATCTAAGAGACAATCAATGCTTCTACAATATATTAGAGTACAGTTAATCATTGCCCAAACGGGCTACATCAGAGTATCAAAATACTAACATCAGTAACTGACGGTATCGACGGCACCGTCATTTCAGGACCTGTCATCCTGGCCTGTCTATCCTGCTGCGTAGTCTGCGGCTGCTCTACCTGCGGCGTGAACTCCTAAAAAGGAAGATGTAGTAACCGTTATTCGAAACGACTAAGTGGTTTCACATCCGCTCCCCCGACGACTCCTCGGCACCGGGCGGAGAAAAGGAATAAGGGTAATATATATATATATATATATATATATATATATATATATATATATATATATATATATATATATTTGCAAGTGAAAGAGGTACAAGCAAGTGGAAATAGAGTAAGAGTAACAAAATCATAATCAGCAGTTATTTAAGAGCTATACTAAACTAATAAGTATACGTAACAGCAGGAAAGTAACTTAACTTATAAGAATGCTCATACAAACTTATAAGTTAAGGATCGAGTTGCATAAAGGTAACTCATCGTATAAGAGTGCACATACAAACTTATACGATGAGGACCTTGTTGTGCAATGATATGAAATGCTATGAATGCTATGCAATGACTCACCCATTATTGCACCCATGCAATTGCTATGTCGACACAGACTATATTTCCCACTTTTCGAGCAGGTAGCTAACCTCTCAGGCATCAGCCGCCGTGGTCAGGCGGTGAGAGTAGAACGGGCACTTCTACTACTAGGCGGGTATACACACTACTTCACATAGGCCTCCGTACACCTCAACGCTAAGAACACAACCACGGAGCCCATGCGTACTATGGCCCAGCGGGGTGTTGGGTAGATGTGCACCAAGAACACAGCCCGAACTGACCTTGCGTGACCCGGAAGGGGCCTCGAAAGTAAGCATAAGGACACAGCCCAACCGTTCACTTGGCACGGAAGGGGCCCCGGGATGTGAACACCGAGGACGCAGCCCAACCGCCCAAAGTCTAACTGTCGACTCCCGTCGGTGTGACGACTGGCGAGCCAGTAGAACTGCCACACTATCCTTAACCCAGGATTACGACACCGCGTGTCGACTCACACCGCATGCAAATGCCTCATCAACATAACAATGAAGGGGCCTCGGAAGTAAACACGAGGAAACATCCCAACCATCCATCCACACCTTATCTCAACACAACCAAACAAGTGACGGTCAACACCGCACTTACATCCCTTCACAATACTACCCGTAGGGAGACGACGCTCTAAGTATTGGACTACTACACTCATTCCATTAGTCAACCTTACTCATGGCCATAATTTATTCCTCTACATGGCTTCCAAATAATGACAACGTAATATAAACATGATGCGCATATAAAGATCTATCACACTTTACATATGATAATGACATATTATAAACATGATGCGCACAAATATCAATCTTTCAATTCCAATCAAGTCAAATCATTTAAATAAGATTCCTTCATAATTTGACTATATGAAATCGGTTTAATAAGCTACATCAATCATGCAACAAATGATTAATCATAAGAGTTCATCCGAGCCAAGTAACTTGCAATATTAATTCAACCGAATCCAAATCCATCTTATATAAGCCCAGAATTTAGGTGCAGTTGGAATCTGGACAGCAACTTCGACTGGAGATTCCTGAAGCTATAGGAATCCGGTCAAGACATGTAACCCCACGATGGAAAGGTCTTTCCGTGGTCTACAACTTCCGTATATAGACCTTAACCCAGTTTTGAAATTTTACTATTTGAAATCGAACTTGAAATCCGCTGCGTACAGAATACAATTTCTGCATGCAGGATTTGTTGAACACCATTTTCATTTAGGCTTTCCCGTGGCTGCACACTTCACCTGAAGTCGTGCAACCATTCGTTGGAAAGGTATTTTCAAGGGCTTCAACTTTCTTGTTTAGCCAAAAGCCCAGATCTGGCCAAGAAGTTTGCTGCGCACAGAATATAGATTCAGCATGCATCTTAAGGCGGAATGAACGACATCGGTTCATCTTCCTCCTCAAGGCGATCTTCCCAAATCATTCCAGAAAATCTCCTCCCTTATTCAACCTCAAGAGGCCTTTGCTCTTCACGAAACCATCCCCCATCTCCATATAGAAGATTAGAGAGGTTGAAGATACCACTAACAAGAGCACAAGCCCCGGATTGGCCTCACACTAGAGAAAGCATCTTCTCACATGTCAAGACTCTTTTGAGTCGACATCTCGCCTAAATATATACAGATCAAGCACCAAGGGAGAGGGTAGGAAACTGACATCGATTCCAGTGGTTCATCCATTTCCGGCCATGGATCTCATAATTCTCCTTGGCGGCATCTTCTCCTTCACGGTGATGGCAGATTTTCTCCTGTAGAACTTGCTCCAGCAGTTTTCTCTCTCACCAAGAGTTGTCACAGGAAATAAGGAATGAAATGAGCATGAAAACCGCTAGGGTTTTCTCTTCCCTTATATATGAAAAGTGACGCGGTTAGGGACACGGCCGTGTCCTTATCCGTGTCCTGCCTGGGCGAAGCGGCAACGACAGTTTCCATGTCGGTTCAATATTTGACACGGGTAGGGACACGCCCGTGTCCCGACCCGTGTCCCAACCCGTGTCCACATGACACGGCCGTGTGCCCTAACTGTGTCCTTCTCGGGATGCATTTCGACGATCTCAACATTTCGTCGATCTCGATCAAAATCGTCGACTGGAGAACACAGGTAGGGACACGCCCGTGTCTCTACCCGTGTCATGTTAATTCGTCGAAGTTGACGCGCAGTTCGTCGATCTCGACACCTCTCGTCGTGTATAACTCGACACACGGGTAGGGACTCGCCCGTGTCGCTACTCGTGTCACATGGTGTCGACACAGCTCGCCAGTCTCGACATGCCCTGTCGAGTGTAACTCGACACACACGGGTAGGGACACGCCCGTGTCGCTACCCGTGTCACATCATGTCTACACAGCTCGCCGATCTCGGCATGACTCGTCGAGTTCAACTCGACGCACACACACAGGGGTAGGGACATGCCCGTGTCTCTACCCTTGTCTCATGCTTGTCTAATTTCTCCTCCTTTTCACATGTGCTGCCCTATTGTCAGCACTCCCCATGAACCCTAGTTAGCTCTCCTGACTCAAAACACGCACGAGGTGCCTAGTGCGATTCGGGACGTTACACGTGACATACTGAATTGTTTACCAGTTTGAGAGTACTATCATTGTCACCCCGGAGTAAAGTAGGCCCTTGCACTTCTTCATAAACATCCTCTACAAGCCTCCGCAACCAGATGGCTTCCTGAGCAGCCAAGGCCGAAGCCTTATACTTAGCTTCCGTAGTAGACACGCACACAGAATCCTGCTTCTTGCTACACCACGAAATACCAGCGGAACCACAAGTGAAAACATAACCCGAAGTTGATCTCCGATCATCTGAGTCACGACCATAGTCGGCATCCGTGTATCCAAGCAAGGCAAAGTCTGCATCCCTACTATAGAGGAGTCCCATATCAGAAGTTGACTTGACAAATTTCAAGATGTGATTTGCCGCTACCAGATGAGACTTCCTTGGTTCAGCCATAAACCGACTTACTCTGCCAACAGCATAAGCAATGTCTGACCGTGTAATCGTCAGGTAGATCAAACTCCCTACAAGAGCCCTGAACACCAAGTGATCAGGAAGAAGCCTTCCTTCATCTTGTTGAATCTTCAGCCCATGTTACAGTGGAGTAGAGCAACACTTCCCTTCGCCCATGCCGAATCGACTTACAATGCGACCCGCATATCCCTTTTGGCAAATGAGAATTCCGCACTCCTTCCTCTCCACTTCAAGACCGAGAAAGTGATGAAGCTCTCCCAAGTCTTTCATCTCGAAGCGTATAGCAAGCTAAACCCTGAGCCTTGCTACTTCGTCCTCTGAATTCCCTGTGATGATCATATCATCCACATACAGCAGAACCAAGACTTGAAGCTCCCCCTTCTTTTTGACGAACAAGCTAGAATCCGAGTTGAACGTAAGATACCCACAGAATTGCAAATACTCTGCTATCTTCCCATACCTAGCTCTAGGAGCTTGCTTCAACCTGTAGAGAGCCTTCCCGAGCTTACAGACATAGTCTAGATGATCTTCTGAAACAAAACCAAGTGGCTGATCCATAAAGATGTCTTTTTCAATCTCTCCGTAAAGAAAAGCATTCTTCACATCAAGCTGCCACATCCTCCATCCCTTGCTAGCAGCCATGGCTATCACCACTCTAACTGAAGTCGTCTTTACAACCGGACTAAATGTCTCCTCATATTCTTCTCCATACTGCTTTGAGAATCCTCGAGCAACCAGGCGAGCTTTGAACTTACCAATGCTCCCTTCAGCATTCTTCTTCAACTTATACACCCACTTGCAAGTCACTGGAGTAATGCCATCAACCTTGGGCACAAGGTCCCAGGTTTCATTCTTCTTGAGAGCAGCAATCTCTTCCTTCATGGCATCATCCCACTCCTTGACTCCAGTGGCCTACTTGAAGTTTGCAGGCTCTCGCTCATCCAGAGGACCTGTAAAGAAGCAGGAGACCAATCTCACTACATTCCCATCACAGTAATGAGTCGGTGTCTTAATAACCCTCTTCGATCTCCGAAGGCTATGCTCCTTGCTTACTACCTCTGATGCTTCTTCAGGCTCAGCACCACCATCAGGCAAGCTTTGAGCAATGCTCCCCCTGCTTCATGAGCTAGAAGCCTTAGCATCAGAACTTGAAGCAATAGGAGCTGCTGGTGAAATAGCAAGCTCCTCTTCCAGGCCTTTAGCAGCCACCATCGGTTCTTCATCAACCTTGCTTCCAGTTAGCTCAACCGAGCCACCTCCATATGATGTCAGTTCGTCAAAGACTACATCCCTTGACAGAACAAACTTCTTCATCGCAAGATCCATGCATTTCCATCCCTTCTTCCGCTCATCGTAGCCAACAAAGACAAGATTCCTTGCATTTGCATCAAGCTTTGTTCGTGAAGCATCCGAGACATGCACATAGCAAGTTGAACCGAACACCCTAAGGTGTTCCACACTAGGCTTCTCCTTCAACAATAACTCAAAAGGAGTCTTCATGTTGATCGGGCTAAGCGGCATCCGGTTGATGACATAAGAAGCCCAAGACATCCCCTCTGCCCAAAAGGACCTTGGAATGTCTTTCGCATGAAGCCAGCATTTGCAAGTTTCTTTCAGATGACGAATCTTCCGCTCCGCTACTCCATTTTGTTGTGGAGTGTGAGCACAAGTGAGCTCTCATTGGATCCCGTGCTTCCTGCAGAAGTTTGAAAACTCGGAGGAGATAGACTCACCACCGTTCTCTATTCTAAGCTTCTTGATCCGCAAGCCAAGCTGGCCCTCCACCAACTCCTTGAACTCCACAAACAACCGGAAGGCTTCAGACTTCTCCTTCAAGAAATATACACAAGTATATCTTGAGTAGTCATCAATCAGAACCAGCATGTATCTGCTCCCACCAAGGCTTGCAGTGATAGTTGGTCCCATCAAGTCTCCATGGATGCACTCCAAAGGTCTCTTGCTCCTCATTTGTGATTTATCAAACGGAAGGCGATGAGACTTCCCGTACTGACATCCCGCGCAAACGTGACCGTCACCAAATGAAGAAAGCTTAGGCAAGCCTTTTACAAGGCTTTTGTTTGCCATAGCTTTCAACTTCTCCATTCCTACATGCCCCAACCTTTCATGCATATAGTCGCGCTATCGTTTGCTCTCATCCGATCAAAATAAGAGTTAGTAGGAAGAACAAATAAGTTCTTCACTCGCCTCCCAACATAAGCAACATCAGCCATAACCCCTGATATGTTGCGAAGGAACTTCACTTCTGTTGGCCCAAACAGAATTTGATAACCCGCGTCTACGGCATTGGTCATCGAGAAGAGGTTCTTCTTCATGCCCGGTACGTGATACACACTCCTTAACTTAAGTGGCCCCTTATCATTACCCAACGACACAACACCCTCCTTCTCTACTACATAAACAGTATTATCAGAAGTTATAATAGCTTCATTACCTGAGTAGGCTTGTAGAGAAGAGAACTTCGACTTGTCTCCGGTGAGGTGATGACCACACCCGGGGTCCACGATCCAATCACAGTTGAAGTCGACAGCGGACAGGGCACTGACACAAGTGCTCGTCATGAAAGCTCCGCCCCAATCAGCTTCCTCACTCTTAGAGTGAGCTTCCTCCTTGCCAGCAACATGCCCAGGCTGCAGTTTGACCTTGCAGTCGCGCTTGAAGTGTCCTCATTGATGGCAAATGTAGCAGTTCAGGTTCTTCTTCCAGTCCTTCTTAGGAGCAGTGCTCCTCTCTGCCTGATAAGAAGTTGAAGGCTCATTCTCAGCAGCAACTTTCTTCTTCTTCCCTTCCCATCTCTTCTTCTTCTCGCCCATGAAAAGTGCTTCCCTGCTTTCCTCAGAGACAGTGACTCTAGCCATCTGCCTTGCCAAGCTTTCCTGTGAAGCAAGCAGATTCTCAAGTTCTAGCAAAGATGGTTGAGTAGCCCAGCCTTGAACTGATGTCACAAAAGCAACATACTCCTTCCGCAAGCCGCAGATTATGTGCCTTTTCAACTTAGCCTCAGAGATAGGCTCATCAGGATCAAGCGCTGATATCTCTGCACACAGACTCTTCATATTCAAGAAGTATTTAGAGATAGTCAGGTCTCCTTGAGTTGTCCTAGCCAACTCATTCTTCAGAAACTGAAGTATAGCCATATTCTTCCTATTGAACAACTCATCAATGGTTGTCCAAATGTCAGCAACAGACTCACATCCAATGATGTGATCAAACGTTCTGGTGAACCAGCTCTCTTGAGAACAAACTCCACCTTAGCATTTGTTTTCTCATGAGCTTTACTTGCTCAGAAGTTCCGAAAGCAGTAGTCACTTCCTATCTGTCGTCACCACCAACAAACTCCCATAGCTCCTCACCAAGAAGGTAACTCTTCATGCATTACTTCCACTTCTTGAAGTTAGTCGGCGTTAAGAGTTCAATGCCAAGACCTCTTGCATAACTCCCTTCCATTGCAACAACAGTTGATTACCAACCTTCCAGAAGCACAGAGCACCAACACAAGTTGAGCACCACTCAAGAACAGAGCAACAACACTGGTTGAACACCGCTCAAGCAACTGAACCTCGCTTTGATACCATGTTAAATTTTCTCAAAGTGGTCAGCAAGGTAGCCTAAAACCAAATTAATATTCTCAGAACTACCCAGTTCACACTTTGATCATGCGGAAGCCCAAGAAGCAAGTTTAACACCAACCACAAATGGAAGAACAAACAGGTCTTTTATACATTCACACTTCTTTACAAGGCGAGGTATACGTAGCGAGACATGATTTCGCTAGTACACAAGCTACAAATAGAAAGAACAAAACAAGCCGGGCAGACAGCATCGGAGACCGTCGAGACCGCCTCGTCCGCCAAGGTCGCCCAAGCCGCCCAAGCTGCAACTGCTATGAGACGAATAGCACACGTAGTCCGCCGAGACCGCGAGGTCAAGAGGACAAACCGTTATTCGTTGCCTGCTAAAGAACAGAGGAACAAACCGCCTACCCGCCTGAGACCGGGTGGATAGGTTATTGGAACTTGATCAAGCTGAAGCATAAAACTGACAAGCCGCAGAAGCGACCATATGAGAACGCAGAGACCGCACACTTCAATGCCCAACTCCTGGCTCCTTGAAGCAAGCCGCGCGACCTGCACACAGTACACCGTCAGCACTACTTAACCCGCGCAGATAGAAAACTGCAGACCGCAACACTTGCCCAAGACCAACTTACTGTTCACTCCGTTACTATACACCTGCCGAGGGGTTCTAATTATAGGCGAGGTGAGGAGTGTGGTCACCACCATAGTTGATAGAATCACCAACCCAGCCCGCGCACTAGCAAAACCTCCGTCCGCTTAGTCCGCAAAGACTTAGCCGGATTTAAAGAAAACGCCAGAAGCAAGGCACCGATGTTCACTATTGGGCGGTCTTGCACCAGATCGCCCATAATATGCGGACACGATAAAGTCCGCAAAGTCCGCCAACAACACCACATGGACAGCCACAACTCCTTCAGTGACAGTCCGCACAAGAAATAGGCAGTCCGCAAGATACAAGACCAACGCCTCCACCCTCCACAAGTCAACGACCAAAGGTAGTCCGCATGGTCAACAACGGACTTGGCGGATACTGCGGACACACTGGACTTGTCACAGAATGTGACCAAGTCCAGTAAATCACCAAAGGCCTAGTGCGAGCTCGGCAGACAAGGCCCAGTCTGCCAATACCCAAGCAGATCGCCAATGCTCCTCCAGAGTTAAGGCAGAGTCCGCAAGCAATCCTCGCACAACTGCCCAAACAAGCGGCCAACTTCCGGACTCCGACATTAGTCCCCACAGTCCTCCCCAACAGTTAACACCTGTTGTACCACCAGAGTTCGGCAAGGGCCACAGCCAAACTCCTAGGCCAGTCCGCCACAACGAATACTGCGGATACGCCAGTCCACAAGCCTCCCGCAGATAAGGCAGACAACTCGCTGGTTAGCACAAGCTTGCAACACAAAAGCCGATGAACCGAGCACAACCTACAACCCGCAAACCTCTGTCCGCGAAGGCCGCTCCTCAAGCAGCCAAGCCACCAAGACAGCCAACACCCTGTCCGCATACAACATTTCGCCCAGGCCGCGGACTTAGTCCGCACAGGCCGCTCAAACCACAGGCTGCTCACTCAACAAGACACCAAGACAGCTACCACCCAGGCCGCAGTCAATAGTCCACCCAGGTCGTGGACATAGTCCGCACAGGCCGCCCGGCCTGCCCATCACCCACTTCCACTTTACAAATTTCAACACTCCCTTGGCATGTCATAGGGTGTGTTTGCCGATCCCGAGGAAGCTTGATGACAGAGACAAAATAACAGGAAAAATGGTTGTCACGCCCCCCTGACACAGCCTCCCCGGGCGTGTCCCTGGGAATAACCCGGGGAGTGTCGGGGCCTGCCCGAAGCCTGCCGCCGCATTAAATATTTTTCCACCTTAGCACATCAGCAGTACTGTCACGCCCCCCTACACGGGTGTCATCAGGGCGTGTTTGTCCCCTTTTCCAAGACTGACGGATTTCTGACAATGATTGAGACTTGACGTACGTGTCATGCCCCCCTACAAGGGCGTGACCTTGGGCATGTACGCCAACGTACCGCATCAATCATCCTTTCCGCCAGAATCCAGAGCCCGAGGTCAACTCCGTGCATTTCACGCCCCCCTGACACACCCTCCTAGGGCGTGTCACGGGGCGTGACCATCCAGTGAAATTTTAATATAAATTCAGACCCCTCCCATCCATTTCAGCAAGTTTGGGCTGAGAGGGGGAGGTGCTGCCCCTTTGTTTCTTGTACTTTTTATGCTTTTTCTCTCTCTCTCTCTCTCTCTCTTTCTCATTTTAGTTTTTCCTAATTCTAGTTTAGTTTAAGCTTTTGTAGTAGCTTTTGTAATTGCTTTAGTTGCTAATTGTAGGGCTAGAATAGGATTTCAATTTTCATTGCACTTATAATTTTCATTTCCAGGTTGTAAGCTATCTTTTAGTTTAATATAAAAAGTTTTGTTTGCTCTCTTTAGTACCTTGAGTTCTTTATGCTTTACTACTCATCCCCCCTCCTCCACTTCACCATGAGTAACTAATCCTCTTTGTACTCGATCTTGATGATCCGAGGTTTGAGCGATTAAGTTATGATGCTTTGAATTTACCTTTTTTTAGGGTTTGGTCTTGAATTACTCTTAATTTATTTTGGGTTGGAGATATATCATCGATATATATTCTCCACCTTTTCTTTCATTCTTGGCTAGCTGAGAGGCCGATAGTTTGAAGTCAGCACTCAAGAGTAAAGGGAGTTGTACGCACCCCTCGATAGAGGCAGACGTCCAAATCTCCCGGATTGGAGTAAAATCTAATAGTGGGGTTCACCGCGTATAGAGAGCTTTAGGCCTCCGATTTAGACAAGAGTCGGTCGAACCTTCCTAAACTCAGTTGAGCACGACTTCGAGAGAAGCATGTTCAATCTTTAGGAACCTCCACGGTCAAGGACCTTTACCCAATTAAGTTTAGGTTTATTTATCGTGTTTGTAATCGACTTTAGCCGAGGTGATTCTCGATCAAGTGCATTTCCGTCTCATCGTTCTAACCCTTCAATGTAATTGTTTCTTTTATGCTCTCTTTATTTTTAGTGCAATCAACTCTCTTTTTATTTCCTTTCTTTAAGTGCATTTAATTTTCCCCTTAACTCTAGGATTTCCGTCGATAAAATAATAGCCTTCATGTGAATAAGTTTACTCAACAGTTCTCGGATTTAAATACGACACTTGTGTCCCCTTGCTACAGTTCGATAGGTATACATACCTAGTTAGATTGCTACTTCGGCTGCTCTCTTTTCTTAAGCGAAAGGCCAGGCCACAACTTGCTAATCTCTGAAAAAGAGAAGTCAAAAGCAGGTAAATAAATTTATAAAGTGAATACCCGAAGAGATTTCACAAACACTTGCACATCTCTGCAAAACAGAAGTAAAAAGCAGGTATATAAACATATAACACGAGTACCTGAGGTCAACTCGCAAACACTTGGAAATCTCAGCAAAAGAGAAGTCAATAGCTTGTAAATTAACATAAAGCAAGTTCTGGAGGTGGAGTCACAAACACATACAAATCTCAGCAAAAGAGTAGTCAAAAGCTGGAAAATTAGCATATAACATGAATACTTGAAGAGAATTTGCAAACACCTGCTCATCTCTACAAAGGAGAATTAAAAAGCAGGTAAATAAACATATAATGCGAGTAATTGAGATGAACATGCTAACAACTACTAATCTCTATAAAAGTGAAGTCAAAAGCAGATAAATAAACATATAACGCGAGTACTTAAGCAGAACTCGCAAACCCCTGCTAATCTATTCAAAAGAGATGTCCAAAGCAGGTAAATTTAAAATATAATGCGAGTGCATAAAGAGAACTCACGAACAAATGCTAATCTCTGCAATAGTGAAATAAAAAGCAGGTAATTAAACATGTTATGCGTGTATATGAGGTGAAATCGTGAACACCTAATAATCTCTGCAAAAGAGAAATAAAAGGCGGGGAATTTTTAAATATAACGCGGTACCTATAGAGAACACACGAACATCTACTAATCTCCACAAAAGAGGTTTCAAAAGCGGGTAAATAAACATATAATGTGAGTAACTAAAGTGAACTCGCAAACACCTGCTAATATCTACAAAAGAGAAGTCATAAGAAGGTAAGGTAAAATATAGCGCAAGTACCAGAAGAGAACTCGCGAACACCTGCTAATCTCTACAAAACATGTAACACCTCCATATTACAATTTGGGTTCAGGACGGGTGACACAACCTGGGACACGGGCGTGTACCAGGGTGTGTCGTGATAGGATTGAGTGGCCTCTCGAGTATTCGACGAAATGTAATCGAGAAACACTCGAGAAGAGGGAACATGCCTGGCAATACGGGCTTGTCATGGGGCGTGTCCTCCTCGGGGTCGTCGAACTCCACTCGATGAATACACGACAGGGCGTGTCTACAGTCATGTATGGCACACGGTCGGTGACACGGGCATGTGAAGGGCCGTGTCGTTCTTGCCATCAGCCAGGGTTTCGCGTGTGCTGGTGGATATGGGTGTGTTTTGGGGTACACGGTCGGGGACACGGGCGTGTCCCATGGTCGTGTCCCGCTCGGGTGAGTTGATGTCGTGTTGTATATGGTACATGGCTTTTAGACACGAGAGTGTAGGAGGTGTCACAGGCATATCACACGGTCATGTACAGTTTGGATTCAAGTCGGTTGTGTGCCGCTTAAGGGACACGGCTTGTGATACAGGCGTATCATAGGGCGTGTCAGGCCATGTTCAGCCTTTTTCTGGGCAAATCATGTCTGTTATTTTCCCTTACCCTGAATCCAAGGGTCCAGGCCCCTTCCCTATGGATAAATGGGCGAGAATGGGGGCAAACTCCTTCCTTTAAGCCATTCTTCTTCTTCTTCATCTTCTTCTTCTTCTCAAAAAGAGAGAGAGGGAGAGCAAGGGAGGAAGGAAAGGGTTGAGGAAACCAACTGCTGGAGGAGCTGCAGAGTGCGGAATCAAGATTCGAGATCAGATTAATGGAGGCAAGACCATGGCGGTGATTTCCATCCGGCTAGTTCATGGATCCAAAGCGATCTTCAAGGGTAACGATCTCCTTCTTGGACATCGAAGTCCTTTCTTTATGCATACGCATGGAATCATCCACCAAGAGGTGGAAAGTGTAAGCAATTTAAAGTTGAGTCTACATCTAGAGCTGAAAGTGTGTAGTACGGCATAGGCATGCTTTGTGAAGCCCATCCGGTTGGTTAGTCTAGATTGGTGATGGTTATATTGTGAACCGGAGAAGACTCCGTGTATTGTGTGGATGCTTGTGAATTGTGATGACTTGGAAAGCTTGGTATAATCACATATATGGGTTGTGTTGAATGTAAATGGATTGGAAAGCAGCTCTGGAAGAGCTATGTATGGAGCAGGAAAGGGAAGGCCGACCCACATCAAGATTTGCGGTATTGACGAATTGAGCAACTGAAAATGGCTAACCTATACCTGTGTGGTGGAAGATAGATTGGTGGCAAGGCCTGGGGGATGCGAGACAGACCCGGCTTGCTGCACCACAATGGTGGGTCGATTTGATGTGGAAAAGCTCAATAGTTTCCTTGATGTGAGCACCTTTGAGTGGGTTGGGCGAGGATGTCCCCAGCATGCGTGTTGGTCGACTAGGGACCAGACTCAAAAAGTAAATAACCCCTAATTGGTGGTGGGTAACTAGTATATCCGGTACACAAATAATGTGCCATGAGTGCATGGAGCGTCTGGCGAAGGATGGCGTTTGTGATGATGTGGTGCATGAGATCACCGATTGTGATCTAGCTATCTGTGGTGTTTGCAATACATACAGGGAAGGAACCACGGCCCCGGGTAAGGGGTAGGGTCGTTATAATTGGTCAGCTAATGTTGACCGTTACTTTGTTTACCGCTTTTGGGGTGGATGTCGAACTGCAGGTGCTGGTGGAATGGAATTGAGCGGAATAAAGTCTTACTGCTTAAGGCCCTTGAAAGTCGTACGAAGAATGCTTGGATTTCATCTGTGGCCGGCCGGCGTGCTGATGTATGAAATTATATACATTTGTAAAGAGCAACTTGTAAGGCCTTAAGGCCATGAGCGTGTGTGTGTTGTATACATTCCTGCTTTATATATAAATGTGGAGTTTATTTATGTAGTAGGCATACGCTAGGATGAGTTCTTATAACTGAAAATGTTGCGCTAGAATGCTCTGAGTTAGGACACGAGTAGAATGAGATTTTGATATCCCCACATGACAACAATTTGTCTTTGAAATATGGCGTGGGGGCTCGGCCAGACCCACTGTTATATTCCATGTGACGAATGGGGGCGTTACAAAGTGGTATCAGAGCCAGGTTTGAGATTTATGGGAGAGAGAACATAAGTGAACTCAAGAATGTCGACTAGGAATGGTATACATGCTTGTGCGGAGCGTGAATGTGAAGTCAATGTATATTTGTCATTATGAAATGGATGATTAATGGTGTTTTGTACATTGATAGGTGACGAGGAGTGGTGATGGGTTGTCTGAACCCCAGCATTCCGATGAAAGTGCGGCACCAGTGGAAGCGCCTACACCTCCCTCGGCAGAGACTATACGTGTAGTGACTGAGACGATGCTCGTAGTGTTACAGGCACAACCTACTAGGCAGGCAAGGCCTGCAGGGGTGCCAGTATGGCCTGGTGCAAGGCAAGAGTGCGCTGAAGTTATGGTGGATGAGCAAGAAGCAGACGAGAAATTGAAGCATTTCATGGAGTTTCGTCCACGTACGTTTGGCGGGATGGGTTCCCCAACGCAGGCAGAAGATTGGCTTGCAAGTGTGAAGAGGATCTTGACAGTAATCCGGACAGCAGAGACGCATAAAGTAACTTTAGCCATGTTTTTGTTGGAAGGCGATGCGAGGCTTTGGTGGGACGAAATGAAAGTGCATCACTTGGCAGGGCAAGGATTGGAACACATATCGATCGAAGAATTCTACAGATTATTTCTCCAGACTGGGGCGCTATGTGTGGTCATCCTTTGCGAAGGAAGTGCGAAAGACGAATCGATTTTATGAGGGACTACGTGATGAGCTGAGGTTGGCACTCTTGATTTCGATGAACCAAGGCTTCCAAGAATTGGTAGATACAGCTTGTGCGCTAGAAAAGGATTTGAAGTGGGTACAAGAGAAGAAGAGCCTGGCAGTGGAAAAGCTGGAATTCAAAGTGCCACAATCGGAACAATCGGAGTTTAGAAGAAAAGAAGAAAAGGTCCAAGCCTGCTGAATCAACTCCATCGACTGTCTCTTCGGGAGCAACATGCGAGCAAGGACGTGTAGAGACACATACATGTTTTAACTACGGGAACCAGGGACATATAGCCCGGGATTGTTGGAGCGGCCCTCCAAGGGGTGAGAAAAAGCTAGGTGCATCTTATCAATAAAAGGGCAAAGCAATGGCCGAGCCATCTGCATCCCAGACACAACCTCGATTGCATAATCTCGAAGTGCAAGAGCTGCAAAGCACAATCGGTGAAGTTCAGCTTTGCGTGTTTAATTTGGGACAAACTTCGAGAGGCTATCAAACAACTGATGAAAGATGATGCTGAGGAGCGGAAATGAACGAGCTATGTGAGTTGTTTTGCCGTAAATATAGCTGGTATGTCATATCAGACGAAGAGATGTTTGTGTACCCTATTTTACATAGGTGATCAGATGATCAAGGTGTATGTATATGATAGTTAGATATGATGTTTGGTATTTGTGGATGGACATATGCAAAATATGTCTGTATGTATGTATGCCAGATTATGTTTGTTTTGTGTGATGTCGCGAAGTGAGACAAGCTGCGGCCTCTGAGCTCTAACCCGGCTCGTTTTATTTGGGTGATCAGTTTCTTATGGTGCAACGAGGACTGATTATATGAATGTCTGTTGTTGAGCTAAATTTCGGGACGAAATGTTTTTGAAGGAGGGGAGGGTTGTAATACCCCAAAATCCCAATTTGGGTTCAGGCTGGGTGACACGGCCTGGGACACGGGCGTGTCCCAGGGCGTGTCGTGCTTGGGTTGAGTGGCCTTTCGAGTTCTCGATGAAATGTACTCGAGAAACACTCGAGAAGAGGGAACACGCCTGGCAACACGGGCGTCTCAGGGGGCGTGTCCTCCTCGGGGTCGTCGAACTCCACTCGACTAATACACAGCAGGGTGTGTCTGCAATCGTGTATGGCACACGGCCGGTGACACGGGCGTGTCACTGTCCGTGTCATTCTTAGGATCAGCCAGGGTTTCGCGTGTGCTGGAGGACACATGTGTGTCTTGGGGTACACGGCCTGCGACACGGGCATGTCCAATGGTCGTGTCCCACTCGGGTGAGTGGATGTTGTGTTGTATGTGGTACACTACTTTTAGACACGGGCGTGTCGGACATGACACGGGCGTGTAGGAGGTGACACGGGCGTATCACACGGCCGTGTACTGTTTGGATTCAAGTCAGTTGTTTGCCTCTTAAGGGACACGGACTGTGACACGGGCATGTCACAGGGTGTGTCAGGCCGTGTTCAGCCTTTTTCTGGGCAAATCATGGAAGTTCTTTTCCCTTATCATGGATCCAAGGGTCCAGGCCCCTTCCCTGTGGATAAATGGCCGAGAATGGGGCTAAACTCCATCCTTTAAGTCATTCTTATTCTTGTTCTTCTTCTCAAAAATAGAGCGAGAGGGAGAGCAAGGGAGGAAGGAAAGGGAGGAGGAAGCCAGCTACTAGAGGAGCTGTAGAGTGCGGAATCAAGATCTGAGATCAGATTCATGGAGGCAAGGCCATGGCGGTGATTTCCATCTGGCTAGCTCATGGCTCCAAAGAGATCTTCAGTAGTAACGATCTCCTTTTTGGACATCGAAGTCCTTTCTTTATGCATATGCATGGAATCCTCCACTAAGAGGCGGAAAGCGTAAGCCATTCTAAGTTGAGTTTGCATATAGAGCCGGAAGAGTGTAGTACGACATAGGCATGCTGTGTGAAGCCTATCCGGATGGTAAGTCTGGATTAGTGATGGTTATATGGTGAACCAGAGAAGACTCTGTGTATTGTGTGGATGCTTGTGAATTGTGACGACTTGGAAAGCTTTGTATGAGCCCTTGTATGGGGTGCGTTGAATGGAAATGGATTGGAAAGTGGCTCTGCGAGAGCTGTGTGAGGAGTAGGAAAGGGAAGGCCTACCCGCATCGAGATCTGCGCTATTGATGAATTGAGCAACGGGAAATGGCAAGCCTATACCTGTGTGGTGGAAGATTGATTGGTGGCAAGGCCTATGGGACGCGAGACAGACTCGGCTTGCTGCACCACAATGGTGGGTCGATCTGATGTGGAAATGCTCAATGATTATCATGAGGTGAGCACCTCTGAGTGGGATGGGCGAGGATGTCCCCAACATGAGTATTGGTCGACTAGGACCTAGACTCAACAAGTTAAACACCTCTGATCAGTGATGGGCGACTGGTATATCTGGTACACCAATATTGTGCCCTGAGTGCATGGAGCGTGTAGCGGAGGCCGGCATTTGTTATGATGTGGTGCATGAGAGCACCGATTGTGATGAATCTATCTGTGGTGTTTGCAATGCATACAGGGAAGAAACCACTGCCCCGGGTATGGGGTAGGGTCGTTATAATTGGTCAGCTAATGCTGACCGTTGCTTTATTTACCGCTCTTGGGGTGGATGTCGAACTACAGGTTCTGGTGAAATGGAATTGAGCGGAATAAAGTCTTGCTGCTTAAGGCCCTTGAAGGCCGTGCAAAGAATGCTTGGATTTCATGTGTGTCCGGCCTGTATGCCGATGTATGAAATTGTAAACATTTGTAAAGAGCAACTTGTACGGCCTTAAGGCCATGAGCGTGTGTGTGTCATATACATTCCTGGTTTATATATAAATGTTGAGTTTATATATATTGTAGTCATTCGCTGGGATGAGTTCTTATAACTTAAAATGCTACGCTAGAATGCTCTGAGTTAGGACACGAGTAGAATGAGATTTTGATATCCACACGTGACTCCCCCGTTTGTCTGTGAAATATGGCGTGGGGCCCTGGCCGGACCCACCATTATATTCCACGTGACGAATGGGGGCGTTACAAAACAGAAGTCAATAACAGGTAAATAAACATATAATGCGAGTACCTGAGGTGAAATTAAAAACACGCACGCTAAACTTTGCAAAAGAGATGTCAAAAGCAGACAAATTAACATATAACAGGAATTCCCGATGAGAACTCATAAACACCTACTCATCTCTGCAAAAGAGAAGTCAAAAGCCTGTAAATAAACATATAACACGTGTACTTGAGGTGAACTCAACACCTACAAATCTCTGCAAAAGAGAAGTCAAAAGCATGTAAATTAACATATAACGCAAGTACCTGAAGGGAAATCGTGAACACCTGCAAATCTCTGCAAAAGAGAAGTCAAAAGCTGGTAACTTAACATATGACACAAGTAACTGAATAGAACTCGTGAACACCTACTAATCTCTACAGAAGAGAAGTCAAAATTAGGTAAATAAACATATAACACGAGTAACAGAGGTGAACTCGTGAACACCTGCTCATCTTTACAAAAGAGAAGTCAAAAGTAGGTAAAAAAATATATAACACGAGTTCCTGAGGTAAACTCGCAAACACCTACAAATCTCTGCAAAAGAGAAGTAAAAATCAGGTAAATTAACGTATAACACGAGTACCCGAATAGATCTCACAAACTCCTGATAATCTCTGCAAAAGAGAAGCCAAAAGTAGGCACGTTAACATATAACGTGAGTACCATAATAGAACTCATGAATTCCAGCTAATCTCTGCAAAACAGAAGTGGAAAGCAATTAAACAAACATATAACACGAGTACCCGAGGTGAACTCGCTAACACCTACTAATCTCTCCAAAAGAGAAGTCAAAGACAGGTAAATGAACATATAATGCACGTACCTAAGACAAACCCGCGAACACCTGCAAATCTCTACAAAAGAGAAGTTAAAAAAGAGGACACGAAGAGAACTCACGAACACTTGCAAATCTCTACAAAAGAGAAGTCAAAAGCAGGTAAATTAACATATAACATGAATACCAAAAGAGAACTCGGGAACACCTGCTCATCTCTGAATACAAGAAGTAAAAAAAGGTTAATAAACATATAACACAAGTACCCGATGTGAACTCGCGAACACTCGGTAATCTCTGGAAAAGAGAAGTCAATAACATGTAAATAAACATAAAACACGGGTACTGGAGGTGAACTCGCAAACACCTGCTAATCACTACAAAAAAGGAGTCAAAAGCTACTAAATTAACATATATCGTAAATATTTGAAGAGAACTTGCGAACACCTTCTCATCTCTGAAAAATAGAAGTCAAAAGTACGTAAATTTAAAATATAACGAGAGTACTTGAAGAGAATTTGCGAACACCTGCTAATCTACTTAAAAGAGAAGTCAATAGCTGGTAAATAAACATAAAACCTGAGTACCAGAGGTGAACTAGCGAACACCTGCTAATCTGCGTAAAAGAGAAGTCAAAAGCAGGTAAATTAATATATAATGTGAATACCTGAAGAAAACTCATGAACACCTTCTCATCTCTGCAAAAGAGATGTAAAAGGCATGTAAATAAATGATATAATAAATCCCGGAGGTGTTTTATGAAAGAGGGAAGATGAAGATGAAAATGATGTTCTCTGAATCTATATTCGATGAATGCAATAAAACCTTATCGTTTATAGTATAGGATATTGAAGCTCAATATCATGGTCATATTTCCAAGTGGGAATGATTGCTTCTACTTTGAGGAATTGCTATTATTTTATCAAATGATTATTTTGAGTTGATTTACTTAACTAAATTTCACATTATAAAAAAGTGGTTAAGATTTATGGAGAAGAGATTAGTACTTGATTTTGAATCACACCGGCAGAATCTAATCACAATGCAATAACAAAATAAATCTTAATAAAGTAAACGACAACTTGACCACGAATGTTTTCAAAGCTTGAACACGCTACTCTCGGAGATGTGCCCAACTGAGTTTAGGAAGATCCTACCGAACTCTCGTCCCGTATTTGGATGCCTAAAGCTTGCCTTCAGTGGTGAACCCCGCTATTGGTTTTGACTCCAATCTGGGAGATTTATGTCATTCTGTCTCGAGAGGTGCATCCAACTCTTTTTACTCTTCGGCGATCAATTCAAACTACGAGCCTTTCGACTAGCTAAGAATGGAAACTGAAAGGAAAATTATATATCGATAATGTAGTCCCGCTATATCTAAATGAAGAGTAAATTGAAGGTCGATATTATTAAAATAGAAAGAATGTTAGAACATCATAACTTGATCAACTCGCCCTCAGATCATCGTGATCGAGTACTAATGAGGATTTAGTTACCCATAAGAACGTAGGAAATGAAAATCATGTCAAGAGTATGCATAACAAGAAAGAGAGAGAGAGAAAAAGAATAGCAAATTATTTTTTTTCTTATTCGAAAGAAGTTATCAAAAGGACTAAAAGACATTACAGATAGAGTTTCCAAGAAGATTACAAATATGATAAAAGAGATCGTAAGAACATTTAAAATCAAAACATTAAGTTGAAATACAAAAAATAAACTCCCAACAACTCTCTAGAAGGCTCCCATATGGTCCACGAACATTTGGAGCTCGCTGCTATTTATAGTAATTTTTCGGGAAGTACCTGCCCCCCCTCCCCTTAACATGCCTGCATAGTGGGGCGTCTCAGCACTGTTGATTTTGGTGGATGAAATTAAAGTATGGAAGTCACTGGCACAAAAGTTATGTTACATGCCCTAGTTACACGCCCATGTAGGAGGGCCATGTCAGTTGCGGCCTGAGGGTGGAGGGAAAAAAAGTCATGCTACGGTGAATTCTAAAGACTTAGCGGGACACGCCCCAGAGTCACGCCTGCATGTGGGGGGGGCATGGTAGTTGAATTCTTCTTGCACGTTGACCGGGGTGAAACTCCTGTAGATTTAGTTACTTCCCAGAGTACACGTCCGTGTAAGTAGTACACAGTCGTGACCCATGGGCATGTAAGATTGATTTTTTCTGGAACTGAACCTTGGACTGTTGCTTCATTCTACTCAGGCTGCATGCCCAAAGTACACACTCATGACTTGTGCACATGCCCATTTCCTGGCGTACACGCCCGTGACCTGGTACAAAACGTGGAAAATGACTGAAAAGTGTCATAATCCTGAAAACAAAAAATAAATTAAGTTAGAATAATTTTCATAACAGAAACTAATTATAGGACCAAAATTCATATAATATACAATTTTGAACATGAAAATGCATAGATTTACCATAGTAATTTAAACTAAATTATGTATCATCAAATTCCCCCATATTAAGTATTTTGCTTGTCCCCAAGCAAACACATACGAGATAGCAAAAATAAAAAGGGCTAATCAATCAATTTGGCTATGCTGAGCACGAGTACAATGCATAATTAGAACAATGGAAAAATATGAAAAATAAACTGAAAATTCTCACTTCATTATGACAAAATTTGTATACATTTCACAAGTATAAAATAAATCATCCCAAGTTCTAACAAAAAGTAAAACAAAGTAATGAGACGATTGAAAAAGGCATTGAGTTGCAACTTAAATGTAAAAGACAATTTATAACCACCCCAATCTAAATCACGAGTCTAAACTCCTACCTAAGGGCTTACCCAATTTACTTTTTCGCTTTTTAATTAAAAAAAAAATTAGAAGTATGTGTTAATAGGACTTCATTAAGTGTAACTTTAGGCTTGGGTTTAATATGTGGAAATCAAAACATAAACGTGAAGGGTTAAAACTCACTTAAAACAAAAAGCTTTGCAAAAAAATGTATGCTAGTACAAATAAATTTTGACACCCCAGAAATTTTTGAAATATAAAGTTAGGGGTCAAAATGCATTCTTCAATTTATTTTGATAACTTTTTTTAAATTATTTTCTATGCACTGATGCTTGAGATCATGGCAGTGAACCGGTCACACAAGTAATATAAAATAGGAGCTTTCCCAAGTATCGATCTCTCAAGGAACACAGTAAGGTGGAGTTAATTTCGAGGAGGACTTGAGATTGAAGTCCTCAGGTCGGAGCTAACTAAGGGGGGTATTGATGTTTGCGGAAATAGAAAATAAAACACTATCAACTACTCCTATGCAACGCCGCTATGCGATGCTTCTCCAGGCAGGATGGAAGACTAGTCAGGCTGCTATGCACCGAATCGCTAGGAGGATGGACGAGTAGGCTAGCGGATGAGGAGATTAGAATTGCGGAATTAGGGTCGTGAGCACCTCTTCGCTACGCACGCTTTTAGCAATTGCTAGAACGGCAAAGGTGGATGGTGGTAGATGGAATATGGCACACCTCAAGATATTAACAAAAATAAGAAATCACATAGACATGATTTGATACAAATGTATATCAAAATAAGTACAACTTCATCATACACAAGAGATCAACTATACTATTCAACAACAAGAGAAGAAAAGTGTGCGAAATCGACCGGATCTGAAGCCTTGCTGAGGATTCACGGTTGGAATCTTCGGGTTGTCAATCCGCGTCCAAGCTCGGTCCGCAACTGCGTCCGGGGTAGAGAAGGGCTGTCACCACCTTCCAATGGCCCGTCTTCTTCGTGTCGGTGGAGGATGGCACAACTTCTCCTAGCTTGGTGGAGAAAGCTAGGTCAAGCTCTTCTTGTAGCTCAAGGATGAAGGAGGAGGCCGAGAGGAAGCTCCGGCTTGGATTTGGCGGTGAAAGCTTGCCCGGAGCACCTCCCTAGTGTGGAAGATGAAGGGGAATGGAGGAACCTTTCCTCGGAGACGAAAATGGCGGAGAAAAGTCAAGCGATCCGGAATTAGGGCGGAACCTGCGAATTTATAGATTGCAGAAATTATAATGCACACGACCAGTGGCGCACGACCAGTAGTAGTGCGCACTATGTCCAGTGGTAGTGCATTTTCCCCAGGCAGATTTTGGAAAAATATGGAATCAATGCACACGATCAGTGGCGCATGACCAGTGGTCGTGCGCACTGTATCCAGTGATAGTGCGCATACCCCAGGCAGATTCTGGAAATCAAGGAACATTGCGCACGAGCAGTGGCGCACGACCAGTGGTCGTGCGCACTATGTCCAGTGAGCGTGCGCAGTATTCTTGCTTCCAAACATCCCCGGAACACGCACACGAACCCTGTACCAAGCACTGATATGTGCAGACATTCCAGACGAGCACAATAAGGAGTACAAATAATAAAAGTACAAAAATACACAACCCTGGGCCTAAGTGTGCACTTCCTATGAAAATAGAGACAAGATGAAATATGAACGATATATAACTAAAAGTGAAGTGCAAACGCGTGAAAACTAGCCCAGATGAGTCTGAAAAACCATATATAAATCGGACTCATCACACCCCCAGACTTAACTGGTTGCGCGTCCCGAGCAAACAAAATCTAAGCAGATAGGGAAAATTACTAGCTAACAAAGAAATTGAAAAACAAAGTACCATGCGAAGTCGCATGCTCGCGTGCGTAAAAATACAATAGAGAAAATTTCTAAGTATGCAGGATAGTTTATATTTTTCACAATGCGTATCAAAATTTTATTACTACTCAAAAATAGAATCACGGTGAATCAAGCGGTCACACATAGGAAGAAAGTAGGCAGACCACTAAGGTGAGCTTTGCCAAAGATCGTGTCTCAGGATCACCTCCAAAGGAATCCACCAATGTCGGGGACCATACGCTTGCCCGTTCACACTCTCTCCACGGCACTAGTTAGACTCAAGCGCAAATCCGTTGGACTTTAGGATAATCACGGGGCTTGGGTTATGGTGAGGTAAACAATGATAAAAAGGAAGGCTATGCACCTAACCCAAATGAGCTATCAAAGAAAGAATCCATCAGCTAACCAAAATAAATGTGGGTGCACCACACCCCCAAACTTAACTTTTAACAAATGGGTGTGTGCACCGCCTACTCCAAATATAATCACATTTCCATAAAGATTTTCAATTTAAACTATTTCTTTTCACTTCTTTTTTTTTCTTTACAAATATTTTTCTCTTTTTTTTTCTTCATTTTATTTGCACAATTCAGCAGATATAAACTTGGGAGCACTTCCACATTTTCATAAATAATAACACCACATCACATCCCAACATGAAAATATAAAACACTAAACTCGACTTGGGTGTGCGACTAGGATAGGCTATGGGGCTTTGGTGAATGAAGGTGGAGCTGAATCAAAAGAAGGGTAGGCACAACGGGGCTAGCGAGGACAAGACGTTAGGAACAGTATAAAGCTCAACTGGGCCAAAATGATGGCCTACATCGCGCTTACACTTGACTAACCAAGCACCTATGCTTCGAGAGTAGCTTGGGGCAAGTTCTTAGCCACCGAGAAAGATAATCCTTCCTCCCGACTCGAGCAAAATGAGGCTAGTGGCGGCTACACACATCCCTACACTACTGTTTGATTCATACCGGATTCACCAACTTTTGAGTAGAATAAAAAGTCTTTACGTAAATAGAAAAATATAAAACTATAAGCATACAGAAAAATTTAATCTACTCGAATTTCTACACAAGACGAGAGCAGTTGACTAGAAACACAACATGGTCAACATTTTACTCCGTCTCACAATCCTATGTCAGCACCATAATTTTCCCAAATATAATGAAGAAATGAGTTTAACTTGCGGCACACTAACAGTTAAGCATGCGCTCAAGTGGGTGCAGTGGTGTGCAGTGCAATGAACTAATCAAAATAAAACTATAAAAGCTTCTAGTATGCACATGAGATGTGCACGTGCAAAAGGCAACAAAACTGGCAATCCCCCAGACTTAAACTAAACTACAATGCATATGATAGAGAAATTAAAATCATAAAGAGCTCAGGGAAGAGGTTACCCAATGCTCAGCTAGTGAGCATACCAGAAGACACGTGAAAAACCGAAGCAGGTCCACCATATGAAGAATCACAACCCCGCCAATGCGATGTTGTCAAGAATACCTGCAGGGGTGAGCTCCGCAAAAACAAAACAAAAATATACAAACTACAAAGAAATACTAAAACTAAATAGACATGAAAAAGAAAATGCAGAAAATGAAAGATAAGTACTGGGGTTATTGTCATCCCAGCACGACTTATTCAGCTATGAAAAGGTTCTAGCTAATGGGCTTATGAAAAGAAAAATGCACATGTAATTGTCCCAATATCCGTTTCGGTAATGGGTACCGATACGGCGATAGAACAGTTACCCCTCTACCTAAATAGTAATACCTGCCCAACACAGGTAGAGGAAATAAGAAATAAGAAGAGGAGGAGCACTGGTCCTCGCTCATCTTATCACAAAAGAAATCCTTGCCTAGCAAGGTATCGTCTACAGGGAGTCTGCAGGAGGAGAAAGCGATGAATGGAGCTTCCTCGACAGAGGAGGAATCAACCTCCTCACAAAAGAGGATGCTATCATCCATGACTCTAGCTGAAAGCTCCAAGTCTTCCTGAAGAACCTGCGAAGACTCAACCCGCACAGGCTCAGATACAGAAATGGGATCAAGAAATAAATGAGATGAATAACTAAAAGAATCAGAAATAGGTGGAGTGGTCCCGGTCTCACTCCCAGAAGGATCCCGACATAGATCAACGACGGTGTCATATGAGTCATGGCAAGGGGAATCCACGAGCTCGAGGTCCTCGGTGGTGGTTTGGACCTCCTCATCCATCAAGGAAGTGGAAACTTCCTCAACAAAGAGGATATCCTCATCAACACACCTCGGTGCGTCCACATGTTCCAAGACGTAATACTCTCCATTAATGAAAATAATATCCTCGTCAAACATGGGCACATCCTCAGGCTCAGAATCACAATCCAGCCGAACATCATCAACCGACTCACTAAAAATAGGGATAGATAATTCTTGTAAAGAAGGCGGAGGAACAACAGCATCAGAGAAAATATGTGCAGGTTCCTCCGGGGGTGAATCAACAAGAGGGGAAGAGTGCATGGGGAGAGACGGTGCCACAATGTCGTCACACAGATCAACAGAAAGTCTGATGGGTATATCCGTAGCAGTACCCCATAGACAAGGTGGTTCTGCGAACATATCATCTGAATCAGAAGGGGCAGCCAATTGAGAGGTGGATGGAATGAATCAGATACTCGGTTCATCATCCTCCTCCAACTGGCGCTGAAATTCTGCGCAATCTTTCAACACATGGTCGGTTCTATGACAACACAAACATCGTTTTCCATTACTCCTCGGTACAGGTGGGACCGGAGAGGAATAAGAAAAAGATGAAGGCGTAGAAGAGGAGTGACCATAAGACCTGGGTTGGGTGTATGAAGTACCATAAGAAGACGGTGCTCCATACACAGAACCATGAGAATTATGCTCCCAATCTTCAATGGGGCACTCATCAATACCATGCGTATAATCCCCGCACCATCGGCAATGGATATTCATATAAGAATACATGGTGCAACCAGAATAATTCACCAACAGAAAGTTTCTAAGCAACAATTAACTACACAGCACAAATAAAAGAATAGGAAAACCTGCTACAGCAAAATTAAAACTGGAAGATGAACAAATAAAAAAAAACAGATTCTAAAAACTTAAATAAAGAAGAAACATGAAATATACAAATGGAAAAGGGCTTCTATCTCCTATCTTCCTCTCCAAAAACTCACACGACTGTGTTCCCCGGCAACGGTGCCAAAAACTTGATGCTTAAGATCACGACAGTGAACCGGTCACACAAGTAATATAAAATGGGGGCTTTCCCAAGTATTGATCTCTCAAGGAACACAGTAAGGTGGAGTTAATTTCGAGGAGGACTTGAGATTGAAGTCCTCAGGTCGGAGCTAACTAAGGGGGGTATTGATGTTTGCGGAAACAGAAAATAAAACACTATCAACTACTCTTATGCAACGCCGCTATGCGATGCTTCGCCAGGCAGGATGGAAGACTAGTCGGGCTGCTATGCACCGAATAGCTATACGGAGGGATGAGTAGGCTAGCGGACGAGGAGATTAGAATTGCGGAATGAGGGTCGTGAGCACCTCTTCGCTACGCATGCTTCTAGCAATTGCTAGAACGGCAAGGGTGGATGGTGGTAGATGGAATATGACGCACCTCAAGAAATTAAAAAAATAAGAAATCACATAGACATGATTTGATACAAATGTATTTCAAAATAAGTACAACTTCATCATACACAAGAGATCAACTATACTATTCAACAACAAGAGAAGAAAAGTGTGCGAAATCGACCGGATCCGAAGCCTTGCCGAGGATACACGGTTCGAATCGTCGGGGTGTCAATCCGCGTCCAAGCTCGGTCCGCAACTGCGTCCGGGGTAGAGAAGGGCTGTCACCACCTTCCAATGGCCCGTCTTCTTCGTGTCGGTGGAGGATGGCACAACTTCTCCTAGCTTGGTGGAGAAAGCTAGGTCAAGCTCTTCTTGTAGCTCAAGGATGAAGGAGGAGGCCGAGAGGAAGCTCCGGCTTGGATTTGGCGGTGAAATCTTGCCAGGAGCACCTCCCTAGGGTGGAAGATGAAGGGGAATGGCGGAACCCTTCCTCGGAGACGAAAATGGCGGAGAAAAGTCGAGCGATCCTGAATTAGGGCGGAACCTGCGAATTTATAGATTGCAGAAATTATAATGCATACGACCAGTGGCGCACGACCAGTGGTAGTGCACACTATGTCCAGTGGTAGTGTGTTTTCCCCAGGAAGATTTTGGAAAAATATGGAATTAATGCACACGATCAGTGGCGCACGACCAGTGGTCGTGCGCACTGTGTCCAGTGATAGTGCGCATACCCCAGGCAGATTCTGGAAATCAAGGAACATTGCGCACGAGCAGTGGCGCATGACCAGTGGTCGTGCGCACTATATCCAGTGAGCGTGCGCAGTATTCCTGCTTCCAAACATCCCCGGAACACGCACACGAACCCTGTACCAAGCACTGATATGTGTAGACATTCCAGACGAGCACAATAAGGAGTACAAATAATAAAAGTACAAAAATACACAACCCTGGGCCTAAGTGTGCACTTCCTATGAAAATAGAGACAAGATGAAATATGAACGATATATAACTAAAAGTGAAGTGCAAACGCGTGAAAACTAGCTCAGATGTGTCTGAAAAACACTATATAAATCGGACTCATCATGCACATTTCATCATTTTTCTTCTTCTTTTATTTATTTATATTTTTTGAAAAGGATAACCGCATAAAAACTCCACCATTTCACCAAATAAGAAGCACTAGCAAGATATAAATAGAGCTCTAAATTTTAAGCAGCAGTATATGTAGGAAATTTGGCTTTGGCGAGAATTAGTGGAACTACAAAAGAAACAGAAAAAACCACAATGTGGCTAGAAACGGTTAGGATTTTATCGCTTGGAATTCAAAAGCTCAAAGGAATCAAGAGGTGGCATCAATGTTTCCTCCCAATGGTTCACTTGCAAGGTAGAGCTTTAAACTATGGCCGTTGATATTAAACGAGCCTTTTTCTGGGTAGGAGATAAGATGTAACGCCCACAAACTCAAAAGAGGGACGTGTAGCATTTTGAGCCAAGTTTGGAACTTGGTAGGGGTCACATGACCTGGGACACGGGCGTGTCCCAGGACCGTGTCATGCTTGGGTTCGACGGTGGCCGTGTGGTCGACGAAATTGCAGTCGACGATCGTCGAACAGCGAACACGGCCTAAGACACGGGCGTGTCCCAGCCCATGTCCTACTCGGGTAGTTGGACAAGTTGTGTCTGGGGAGAAACACGGCCTGGAGCCCAGGCGTGTTCCGGTATGACACGGGCATGTCAAATGGGACATGGGATGTCAAATACCCGTGTTCTCCTCGGGTTGGTGTTGGTCCTGTGTCGATGGAGGAACACGCCCAGCTACACGGGCGTGTACTGGATGACATGGGTGTGTCAATCCTGACACGGGCGTGTCGAGAGCCCATGTACTTTTCGGGATGCGACGGTTTCAGCGTCGAATGGGGCACACGGCCCTGGACACGGGCGTGTCACAAGTCGTATTCGGCCCAGGTTTTGGATTTTATGTGCAAATCGTGGCTGTCTGTTTCCTTCCTTTGGGATCTAAGGGTCCTGGCTTATCCTGGCAGGGTTTAACCCGGGAACAGGGTTTAGAAACCCTCATTCTATTTGGGTTTTCTCTTTCTAAGAGTTCTAGAGAGAGGGGAGAGAAATGAAGAAGGAGGAGAGATTCGGCCACCGGTGGAGCTTAGGAGCCCCAAATCACAAGCCGAGTTCGGATCTACGGAGACGAGGACGTTGCGATGCTTTTCATCTGCATAGATCTTCATGGCGCCAAAGAGAAATGCTAGGGTAACGATTCTCATCTTGTACATGTGAAGTCATCTTTTACCTTGCAATCCGCTGCGACACCGGTAAATACTTGGCGAAAAATAATCTGGAAAATTCCTCAATTGAAACCTCCGCTAAACCTCGACCTGCCAAGTGATGTACCTACATCTCATCCCACAACAGTCTCATATCTCCTTCCAGCAGAAAAGTGGATAGGGTCACTTTCTGCTCTTCTACAGTCTTGATTGCAGTCAGGATCCTCTTTACTCAAGGCAACCAATCTTTTGCCTGCGTTGGGGAAAGCGCTCCACCAAACGTAGGTGGATGAAAATCCATAAAGTGCTTCAGGGACTCATCCGTTTCTTGCTCGCCCATCAAAACTGCCGCGCGCTCTTACCTTGCACCAGTCTATAATGGGACTCCTGCAGGCCTTGCCTGTCCAGTAGGCTGTGCCTGTAACACCGCTAGCACCGTTTTTGTCACCACCCGTATGGTCTCTGCCGAAGGAGGCGTAGGCGCTTCAACAGGTGTTGCACTATCATCAGATCGTTGTGGCTCCGACTGCCTAGCACCACTCCTCGCCACCTAGCAATGTACAAAACACCATTAATCAGTCATATCATAACGGTCATTATACATTGTCTACACATTCTTGCCCCTTACGTGCATGAAATATATTCCCAATGGGCATTAATGAGTTCAATTATATTCTCTCCTCCCAAACAATCTCAACCTGGCTCAGATACCACTTTGTAACACCCCCACTCGTCACGTGGCATATAACGGTGGGTCCGGCCGGGTCCCCACGCCATATGTCACAGACAAGCGGCGGAATTACTTGTAGAAATCAAAACCTAGTCGCATACTAACTCAATACATTCTAGAGCAACATTTTTCAGTTACCACGAACTCAATTCAAAGAATGTCCACTACTATATAAACTCCACATTTATATATCCAAACCATGTATGTATTACAACTCTCACACACATGGCCTTAAGGCCTTATAAGGTTCTCTTTACACAAATACATTTTCGTACATCGGCACGCAGGCCGACCACAAATGAAATCCAAACACGCTTTGCATGGTATTCACGGGCCTTTAGCAGCAATCCTTCCATTTCGCTCATTTCAATTCAAGCAGTAGCACCTGCAATTAGCCATCCAATCCAAAACGGAAAAAAATAACGGTCAGCATTAGCTGACCCATTATAATGACCCTACCCCTTACCCGGGGTAGTGGTACCTTCCCTGTATGCATTGTCATCATATTCCATATTAATCTACTAATCACAACCATATAACAAACGTCGGTATCCACCAGACGCTCCGTGTTCTCAGGGGACCTTTGTGGTGAACTGGACAGACCAGTCGTTCACCGCCAATCAGAGGTTTTTAACTTATTGTCTGGGCGGTTCAATCCTAGTCCACCAGCGCGCAGGATGGCGACATCCCGTCCATACCAATCAGAGGTACTAACCTCCCAGCATCCACAAACATAACCAGAACAGATCGACCCACCCACGTGGTGTAGCAAGCCGGGTTTATCGCTGCTCCCCAGGCATTACCACCAATCGACCCCTCAACTATTTCCTGATCGACCCACCCTTGTGGTGTAACAAGCGGGGTGCTCGCTTCCCGGGCATGCCACCAATCAATCCCTTCTCTATCTAGATCAACTCACCCTAGTGGTGTAGTAGGCTAGGTTTATCTCGCTCTCCCTAGACGTGCTACCAATTGATCTCTCAACATAACCAGGAGCTTATGCAAAGTCTCCTTACATCTATAATCCACATCAAATTATACATTCATTCCACAACACATAAACCTTTCATCACATCAAATCCACGGAGTGTTCTCCGGTTTACCCATGATCATCACCAATCCAGAATACCCGTCCAGATGGGCTTCACACAGCATGCCTATATCGTACTCCACACTTCCGGCTCTAGATGTAAACTCAACCACAGAATCGCTTACGAAATCCACCTCTTGGTGGAGGATCTCACGCACATGCATAAAGAAAGGACGTCAATGTCCAAGAAGGAGATCATTACCCTTGAAGATTGCTTTGGTGCCATGAAGAAGCCGGATGGAAGTCACTTCCTCAGCTTTGCCTTTATGAATACATTCTTGGATCTTCAATCCGCACTCCGCAGCTACTCCAACAGCTTGCTTTCCTTTCTCCTATCCTTGCCTTGGCATTTCCCTTTCTCTTTCTCTCTCTTGGAATGAGAAGAAGAAGAAGGAGATGAGAATGAAGGGAATTTATCACATTATCGGTATTTCTATCCACAGGGAAGAAGCCCGGACCATTAGATCCAGAATAGGGAAATGAACTGCCAGAAAACTCTGGCAAAATCACTTTTCATGCCTGACATGCCCTGTGACACGCCCATGTCACAGGGCGTGTACCTTAAGCGGCACACAAACTGACTCAATCTGACATATCCAAAATAGAACACGGCCAGGGTACACGCCCGTATCAGCCCAGTCACACCCGTGACCCAGGGCGTGTAACTGACTCGACACATCATCGATAGAAAATTGCCGACCTCTCAACACATCGGGACACACTGTCACAACCCGCATTTCCTCAACGAGCATATCGTATCAGAGCAAGAGGAACTACGGGTTATGATGCCACGTCGTGCAGGGGATAACTGCACAAGCTCAGGCAACTCTTGATGCTGACTTTACAAGTTGAAATTCAACAGTTACATGCAAGAAAACTTTTGGATTCAATGGCCGTATCCCTCGGCCTTAAATAGTCAAACTGTATTTGTACGCGGCGGAAATACTTAGTTTCTTGATAATGAGCTCCTATATGCAGCCTATCATGATACTATTATAAGAAATCCTCTTTGTTTACGTCATTTGGAAAATACGTTTTAATTGATCAAAACATGTATGCATGAGATACCATAATAGTTTTGGTTTAGCTTCAAAATACCTAATGCAACCTACCACAAAACCTTCCCAAAAGCAAGTACATATCATTCCATCCAAATGACTTACAGTAGCAGTCTAGTTCATATTTACATAAAAGAAAACCCACCAAATGGGCGCCAACAAGCTGACACGAACCCATTGGGGCATATGTATGTCTGTACAACAAAAGAAGAACTACCTCGCTATGTAGTAAGCGCGGTTAGCTCCCAAGAAATGCCTCCAACCAACCTAGCCGCTCAACCGGCTACAACCTGCACCTGAGGCATTCAAGAAAGAATACCTCAGCAATCAACCAAGCTATACAAAAAGAGAGCATACATGGCATAAGTTGTAACGAAGGGGTTTACCGACCCCACAGAGATGTTTCATCACGTAACATGAGTGAACAAAACAAGAGGAAAACACACCACAATCCATGCCAAACGCACCAAGTGCGTACAAGTTCATCATGTCCTGCTCAAACCGCAGGAGCAAAAGGCAAAACACATGTCCATTCCATCATTCATAGGCCAAGAAATTACGATACTAGTGAAGCATAAGCAGCGGTTAAGTTCAATTTCGCAAGGGTCTTACCGGTGGCGGCCCTAAAGTGGAACGCACCAAACAAAACCAGCCCAAATTGGGGCCAAAGTGGTCTCTCTAACCACAAAAACAAAACCCGGTGGCCACAGGCTGAAACCACACCACCCCTTGCAAAATTCTCACACAAACGCTCCTGCCATGGTTCACAAATTCGCCTCGCAAAACGCCCCATAACCCAAGGTAACACGTTTCCTTTCATCGCCCTTACACACGACTATCAATTGCCAACGTATAGCATGATGAGCTTCATCACATAAAAAGAATCACACGCTTTGTATCAAAATAAAATCACATGATAGGATTTGATTAACATGAGTACATAGACCACATATTTGGAACACAATCATATGCTTTTGATCAAGGAAAATCACCTCTCTTGATAGGGCAAATTAGCTACATGAATTAAGCTAGCATAGGGCAAATTGATAAGTACATGAATCACAAACCTAAACATGGGAGAGCAAAGTCGTTTAGCATAATTAAAGTAAGGAATTAGCTACTTTGAATTTAGCATAGGGGATTTTAGCATAGGGAATTAGCTAATTTGAATTTAGCCTAAGGAATTTAGCCTAAGGTATTTAGCATAGAACAAACAAGAGGAGGCATCATAATTTGAATCAAGAAGATCAACCTAAGCATAGGGGAATTGGAAAGACTAAGGCTAATAAAGAAAAATTCAACACAAGATCTCAAGCTAGAAAAATGGAGAATTGAATCAAGTACGAAGATTGGCAAGGGTGGAGGACACCGCTTGCCTGAACCGAGGCGATGCCGCGACGGCTGCTCTTTCTTTCCTTGCCTTTCTTGAGCCTTTCTCCCTTGTTTTCTCAAAGAGAATGAAGAAGAAGATGAAGAAGAAGAGGAAAATGAGAAGGAGGAATCCTTGCTTTGATTTCGGCCTATAAGAAAAGGAAGAAGAAGCTTCAGCCCTTGGATCCCAGCTGAAGGAATAGACGGCCACGATTCGGCCAAAAACACTAAATTTGACTCGACACGGCCTCTGACACGGCCGTGTGCCAGGCCGTGTGCCTCAAGCGGTGGTCAACCGACTTATCCAAACCAGTGACACGCCCATGGGACACGCCCGTGTCATGGGCCGTGTCACCAACACGCCCTCAGACACGCCCGTGTCTGTGGCCGTGTGCCTGGTGAAAAAAAATCCCAAAACATCCCGAGACTTCACACGGCCTTGGACACGCCCGTGTCCCAGTACACGACACGGCCTTGGACACAGCCGTGTCCTTGGCCGTGTGCCTCCTCTCGACACATCGTCGAGCACAAAAAAATTCGTCGAGACAAAGCCCGATCGTCGACACAACCTCGACACGCCCTGCGACACGGCCGTGTCGCAGGCCGTGTCAACTGACACTCCTTGGGACACACCCGTGTCCCAGGCCGTGTCACCCAAAAAAATTCCTGTTTTGAAAAATGTTTCTGTCTCATCCTAGACCATTTTTGCCTTAAGAACTTTTTACCATTTTTTTGGTTTTCCTGGACCAGCAACTTGCTTTGAGCAACATTTCCCGGGCGCGAAAAAGTGCAACCATTCCCTAAGAGGCCTCACCGAGTCCCTTATTTGGACTCCGGTTTGCTGGGGAATCGTGCAACTCGGCTACCAAAACAGCCACTCGCAAGCCCGTGGGAAAACCATGCTCGAACAATAGTCAAAGCCAACGTAACGCCCATCATGCGTACGTCATCAAAACAAAACTCCGGGGCGTTACAATCACTCCCCCTAACAAAAAGTTTCGCCTCGAAACTTTTCACAAAAACCAAACACACAAGCAAACCAAAACATGAATCCAATCAAACACTAAATCACATACCAGCTTACGGGAACAAATAAGGGTGAGCCGCCCTCATCGTTGACTCGAGCTCCCACGTCGCGCTTTCCACCTCCTGATTTTTCCATAACACCTTTACCATAGGAATCTTCTTTTTCCGCAACACACGATCTTGGGAGTCCAATATCCGAATGGGCATCTCCTCATAAGAAAGGTTGGGCGCTAATTGCGGCACAACGTCCAACACTTGCTTGTCATTCCGCACACACTTGCGCAGTTGGCTAACATGAAACACATTGTGAACACCAGGAAAGTTCACGGGTAATTCCAGTTTGTAAGCGGATGCACCGACTCGTGCAAGAATCTTGAAGGGACCCACAAATCTTGGGTCTAATTTGCGCTCTTTTCCAAATCTTTTAATCCCAACCATTGGGGAGACTTTCAAGAAAACAACATCCCCCACCGCAAATTCTAATTCCGACCTTCGTCGGTTGGCATACTTTTCATACCGCTCTTGGGCGATTCGGAGTTTCTCCCGAATAAGTCGTACTGCAACTTCCATATCCTCAAGCGCTTCTGGGCCCAACAAAGGCCGCTCGCCAACCTCAGTCCAAAAGAGGGGAGTCCGACATCGACGCCCATATAACGCTTCGAACGGAGCCATTTGCAAGCTTTCTTGATAGCTATTATTATACGCGAACTCCATAAGCCGCAAACGTTCATCCCATGCTCCGCCATACTCAAGAATGTAACATCAAATCATATCTTCCATAATTTGATTAACTCGTTCTGTTTGGCCATTCGTCTGAGGATGATAAGCCGTGGAGTATCGCAAATCTGTCCCCAAACCCTCTTGTAAACTGCGCCAAAAACGAGAGGTAAAGCGGGAATCTCGGTCTGAAATGATATTCATCGGCACACCATGCAGTCGGATGATCTCGTTCAAATAGAGCTCCGCTATTGTTTTCATCGGGTAGTTGACCTTAAAGGGTATGAAATGAGCACACTTGGTCAACCTATCCACGATCACCCACACGGAGTCATGTCCTCGGGGAGATCTTGGTAAACCGGTAATAAAATCCATTGAGATGCTTTCCCACTTCCAGGTTGGAATCTCCAATGGTGTCAACTTGCCACCAGGCTTCCCATGATCAGCTTTCACCCGCTTGCAGGTATGACATTCTGAGACAAATTGCGCTATATCTCTTTTCATTCCATACCACCAGACAATTTGTTTCAAATCACGGTACATTTTTGTTGAGCCTGGATGGTAGGCCATACTTGCGCCGTGTGCTTCCTTACACACCATCTCGCGAATATCCCCAACCGCGGGAATACAAAATCGTCCACGATACTTTAACGTGCCTGCACCATCAATCACAAAATCTGGTAATTCATCCTTTTCCGTCCGAAGAAATAGATGTACAAGATCAGGATCATCTTTTTGATGTTGTCTTGCAAGCACCAGCCATGACGGTTCTTCTATTGCCGAATGACTTTGCGGATCATATTTGCCCACCGCAATATCCATCAATAGAAATTCCTCTACAAGACGGTCGACGGAAAGATGAAATACTTTCCCCGTCTTCTGACTCAAAGCATCGGCTACAACATTCGCTTTCCCCGGATGATACTGAATGTCCACATCATAATCCGCTACATACTCAAGCCATCGCCGTTGGCGCAAATTCAGTTCTTTCTGCGTGAAGACGTACTTTAAACTTTTATGATCTGTAAAGATTTTACACTGTGCACCATATAGCAAGTGTCTCCACAACTTCAATGCAAATATCACCGCTGCAAACTCCAAATTATGCGTTGGGTAATTCTTTTCATGAATTTTCAACTGCCGAGACCCATACGCAATCACCTTTTTGTCTTGCATTAACACACATCCAAGTCCAACGTGCGACGCATCCACAAACACTTCATAATCTTTTCCTTCTGTTGGCAAGATTAACACAGGAGCGGTACATAATCGATGTTTGAGTTCCAGGAAGGAGGTCTCACACTTGTCATTCCATTCAAATGCCACATTATTCTGGGTTAATCGAGTCAAAGGTGCGGCCAACGTCGCAAATCCGTCGACAAATCTGCGATAATAGCCGGCTAAGCCCAAGAAGCTTCGAATCTCCTTGGGTGTTTCCGGTCTTCTCCATTCCATAACCGCAGAAATCTTTTCGGGATCCACTGAAATACCATGTTGAGTAATAACATGTCCCAGGAAGGCAACTTGCGGCAACCAAAATTCACATTTGCTTAGTTTGGCGAATAATCGTTGGTCTCGCAACGTGGCCAATACCAATCGCAGATGCTGTTCATGTTCCTCAGCACTGCGGGAGTAAATAAGAACATCATCAATAAACACCACCACAAATTTATCCAAATAGTCCTTGAACACCCTGTTCATCAGATCCATAAAAGCTGATGGTGCATTGGTCAATCCAAACGACATCACAAGGAATTCAAAATGACCATGTCGTGATCGAAACGCAGTCCGCGGAATATCCGACTCCCGGACCTTGAGCTGATGATAGCCCGAGCGGAGATCAATCTTCGAAAATACAGAACTGCCACGCAGTTGATCAAACAAATCATCAATTCTTGGCAGTGGGTACTTATTTTTAATCGTCACCTTGTTCAATTCCCGGTAATCGATGCAAAGCCGCATCGACCCATCTTTCTTCTTCACAAATAACACCGGTGCACCCCAAGGTGAGGAACTCGGCCTGATAAACCCTTTTGCCAATAAGTCATCCAACTGGGTACGTAACTCTGCTAGCTCACGCGGGGCCATCCTGTACGGCGCTTTCGCAATAGGTCGCGTACCCGGTTCCAAATCAATAACGAACTCAACATCACGATCAGGGGGAAGACCAGGAAGATCAGTAGGAAAAACATCTGGGAAGTCACGCACAACAGGAATCTCCTCTACACGCGGCAAAACAGCACTAGTCCCCACAACGGAGACAAAACAAGCAAAACAGTCGGAAACAAACAACGTCCGAACACATACCGCCGAAATCCCTGGAGAATCCTGACACGAATCACCATACACACTTCCTGGCTGACCATCATCCTTGATGAAATCCAAGCGCTTTCCTCTGCACTGGATGACAGCATCATAACGGGCTAACCAGTCTATGCCCAGAATGACGTCAAAATCGTCCAAATCGATCACCTTGCAATCAACTCTTGCTATGAAATCCCCCAACAAAATGGGACAATCAAGAAGATCCCCAGTCAGCCACCACAGAAGCGCCGGAAGGAAATTTTACCAAAAACGCATTCCCCACTCGCTCTGGTGTCAAATGATATCGATCCAGAAAGGTTCGAGCCACAAATGAATGGGTCGCGCCAGAATCAAAGAGAACACGCGCCCAACGGTTCTTTACCTTAAAGTTTCCTATAAGGTATATATGCTATGCTAAGAACTACACATAAGAGGCATACACAAAACGAGAACCAGAGGACTGAATCGAACCTGAAATAACCTGAGGTGATGTCTGTGCTTCCTCTAAAGAGACCACATTCAACTTTCCTTTGCCTTTGTCCAAGCGCGGAGGCGGAGGCAAAGCCTGGAGTGGTGCGGGTTGCAACACAGCTTGAACCTGTGGGCACCTTGCGCGAAGATGTCCTGGTCTGCCACACTGGAAGCATACCTTGTCTTTGGCCCAGCAGCGGCTCACATCATGACCTCTTCTCCCACAAAATGTACACTCCAAGTCTCTGGTTGGCGCACCTTGAATGGCGTGCACCTGCTCCTTCTTTTGCATTCCCAACCGCTTGAAACATTTTTCAAACGGGTGACCGGCTCGGCCACAGAAGCTACATGGTTCCTTCTTCTTCTTTACGTCTGACTCGTGGGACATTTTCTCTCCCACAAGCTGTCTCTTGCCCTGCCTCATCTGCTGCCCTCTTTGTTTGGCATTTTCGATAGCTTCTACCTTCAATGCCACCTCAACCACCGTAGTGTAACTTGTCGCTCCATAAGCACTTGCGAACTGCTGAACGTCGCTACGGAGGCCGCCAAGAAATCTCTTTACTCGGTCAGCTTCTGTAGTCACCAAGCTCGGAGCGAACCGACTTAACTTGCTAAACTCGATTTCATACTCACTCACTGTGAGTTTCCTCTGCTTCAAGTACAAGAAGTCATTCATCAGGCGGTCCCGTTTCACTGCCGGTAGAAACTTGCGCCGTACTAGTTCTTTAAACACTTCCCACGAACAGCCCGCCCCTAGTCCTTCCTTTTCGCGTAACCACCAACCTTTCGCCAACCCTTTCAGTTGATAGGCAGCAAGCATCACCTTCTGGTCCTCAGTCACACCAGCATACACAAACATTTCTTCCAATGTAATCCCCCAATCATCCAAGATTACGAAGTCTGCTTTTCCATCATACGTCGGTGGTCCAAGTCGCTGAAACTGCGAGATGAAAGTCATCGCAGGAGGAACCACAACTGGGGGTGTCGCTGCCACTGAAGGAGTCGAACTCGTGGGGCCTCTAACCGTCTCTTGTCCTCTTGGTGCCAGCCCAGACATCGCGGCTGACATAGCTTGGAGCTGGGACTGTACTTCCTGCACCTGCCTCGTCAAAGCCTCATTACTTTGGCGAAGACTATCTATCAGCGCATTATTCTGCGCGCCCGAAGACTCACCCTCGGATTGGGGAGTTTGCCTTGTCACTGGACGCTTCGACATCCTATAACACGTTCACTCTTATCAAGCTCAAGCCTAACAAAACACACAACGGCTATGTACAGACCATACATCAAGAAATATGAACATCAACTGCTAACTTGCTTTGGGCGTTTGAGGATGATGGTATGCCTAACCTAAAGATGACTCACCGTCATCCCACTCACTTGTGCCTAAACCATGAATGCATGACTATCGTTGACCCAAAACCATGTGTGTACAGGTGTCATCATGTACGTCTTAGCTTGGCACGTTGTGCTCATGCAATGTTATGTTATGCGTGCTGTGCTATGCATTCTAGAAAAGGCCTTAATGCATGCCATGAGCGGTCGTACGCATCCCAATGCTATGCATCCCATACTACATAGCATTGCATGCAACGAAGAAAAGAAAACGTGCTAGTCGCATCCATGTGGTGAGGTTATGCATCCCATACTACATAACCCTCACATGTTGCCCCTATGGTGGATCCATATACAACCACATATTATGCATCCCATACTACATAATATGCCCCGTATACTTCTGTTCATGCCATGAGTGTAGTGTACGTGCTTCGGCCAAGACATACTGATGGCACCTCGGTGTGTGTATGAAATGATGCTGAGTTTGCCCGACCAATAGTCAAGCAAACCTGGCTCTGATACCAACTGTCACAACCCGCATTTCCTCAACGAGTACATCGTATCAGAGCAAGAGGAACTACGGGTTATGATGCCACGTCGTGCAGGGGATAACTGCACACGCTCAGGCAACTCTTGATGCTGACTTTACAAGTTGAAATTCAACAGTTACATGCAAGAAAACTTTTGGATTCAATGGCCGTATCCCTCGGCCTTAAATAGTCAAACTGTATTTGTACGCGGCGGAAATACTTAGTTTCTTGATAATGAGCTCCTATATGCAGCCTATCATGATACTATTATAAGAAATCCTCTTTGTTTACGTCATTTGGAAAATACGTTTTAATTGATCAAAACATGTATGCATGAGATACCATAATAGTTTTGGTTTAGCTTCAAAATACCTAATGCAACCTACCACAAAACCTTCCCAAAAGCAAGTACATATCATTCCATCCAAATGACTTACAGTAGCAGTCTAGTTCATATTTACATAAAAGAAAACCCACCAAATGGGCGCCAACAAGCTGACACGAACCCATTGGGGCATATGTATGTCTGTACAACAAAAGAAGAACTACCTCGCTATGTAGTAAGCGCGGTTAGCTCCCAAGAAATGCCTCCAACCAACCTAGCCGCTCAACCGGCTACAACCTGCACCTGAGGCATTCAAGAAAGAATACCTCAGCAATCAACCAAGCTATACAAAAAGAGAGCATACATGGCATAAGTTGTAACGAAGGGGTTTACCGACCCCACAGAGATGTTTCATCAAGTAACATGAGTGAACAAAACAAGAGGAAAACACACCACAATCCATGCCAAACGCACCAAGTGCGTACAAGTTCATCATGTCCTGCTCAAACCGCAGGAGCAAAAGGCAAAACACATGTCCATTCCATCATTCATAGGCCAAGAAATTACGATACTAGTGAAGCATAAGCAGCGGTTAAGTTCAATTTCGCAAGGGTCTTACCGGTGGCGGCCCTAAAGTGGAACGCACCAAACAAAACCAGCCCAAATTGGGGCCAAAGTGGTCTCTCTAACCACAAAAACAAAACCCGGTGGCCACAGGCTGAAACCACACCACCCCTTGCAAAATTCTCACACAAACGCTCCTGCCATGGTTCACAAATTCGCCTCGCAAAACGCCCCATAACCCAAGGTAACACGTTTCCTTTCATCGCCCTTACACACGACTATCAATTGCCAACGTATAGCATGATGAGCTTCATCACATAAAAAGAATCACACGCTTTGTATCAAAATAAAATCACATGATAGGATTTGATTAACATGAGTACATAGACCACATATTTGGAACACAATCATATGCTTTTGATCAAGGAAAATCACCTCTCTTGATAGGGCAAATTAGCTACATGAATTAAGCTAGCATAGGGCAAATTGATAAGTACATGAATCACAAACCTAAACATGGGAGAGCAAAGTCGTTTAGCATAATTAACGTAAGGAATTAGCTACTTTGAATTTAGCATAGGGGATTTTAGCATAGGGAATTAGCTAATTTGAATTTAGCCTAAGGAATTTAGCCTAAGGTATTTAGCATAGAACAAACAAGAGGAGGCATCATAATTTGAATCAAGAAGATCAACCTAAGCATAGGGGAATTGGAAAGACTAAGGCTAATAAAGAAAAATTCAACACAAGATCTCAAGCTAGAAAAATGGAGAATTGAATCAAGTACGAAGATTGGCAAGGGTGGAGGACAACGCTTGCCTGAACCGAGGCGATGCCGCGACGGCTGCTCTTTCTTTCCTTGCCTTTCTTGAGCCTTTCTCCCTTGTTTTCTCAAAGAGAATGAAGAAGAAGATGAAGAAGAAGAGGAAAATGAGTAGGAGGAATCCTTGCTTTGATTTCGGCCTATAAGAAAAGGAAGAAGAAGCTTCAGCCCTTGGATCCCAGCTGAAGGAATAGACGGCCACGATTCGGCCAAAAACACTAAATTTGACTCGACACGGCCTCTGACACGGCCATGTGCCAGGCCGTGTGCCTCAAGCGGTGGTCAACCGACTTATCCAAACCAGTGACACGCCCATGGGACACGCCCGTGTCATGGGCCGTGTCACCAACACGCCCTCAGACACGCCCGTGTCTGTGGTCGTGTGCCTGGTGAAAAAAAATCCCAAAACATCCCGAGACTTCACACGGCCTTGGACACGCCCGTGTCCCAGGCCGTGTGCCCAGGACACGCCCTGTGACACGCCCGTGTCACAGGCCGTGTGCAACTTCTCGACACTCGACACCCAGTCTCGACGATCGTCGAGTAAAAGTCGCCGAGTACACGACACGGACTTGGACACGGTCGTGTCCTTGGCCGTGTGCCTCCTCTCGACACATCGTCGAGCGCAAAAAAATTCGTCGAGACAAAGCCCGATCGTCGACACAACCTCGACACGCCATGCGACACGGCCGTGTCGCAGGCCGTGTCAACGGACACGCCCTGGGACACACCCGTGTCCCAGGCCGTGTCACCCAAAAAAATTCCTGTTTTGAAAAATGTTTCTGTCTCATCCTAGACCATTTTTGCCTTAAGAACTTTTTACCATTTTTTTGGTTTTCCTGGACCAGCAACTTGCTTTGAGCAACATTTCCCGGGCGCGAAAAAGTGCAACCATTCCCTAATTGGCCTCACCGAGTCCCTTATTTGGACTCCGGTTTGCTGGGGAATCGTGCAACTCGGCTACCAAAACAGCCACTCGCAAGCCCGTGGGAAAACCATGCTCGAACAATAGTCAAAGCCAACGTAACGCCCATCATGCGTACGTCATCAAAACAAAACTCTGGGGCGTTACACACACCCTGTGACACGCTCGTGTCACAGGCCGTGTACCCCTTGCTTGCCACTCGATGATTATCGAGCACAGTTCGTCAACCAGAGGGGACACGCCCTAGATCACGTCCCCTGTCACGATCCCTGTCACAGGGTGTGACCTCCCGAAAACTTTGTCGACCGAATTTCATTGACCACGCGCCCAACAGCTCAACCCGAGTGGGACATGCCCTGGGATACGCCCGTGTCCCAGGCCGTGTCACCTAATATTTTCCTATACTGAAATTTGGGCGGTTACATTAGTCACCACAACGATCTGGTAGTTAGCCGCCGCAGCGGGTTGGTGGTTAGGCAATAATAGTTTGGAGGTTAGTCGCAGCAATAGTCTGGAGGTTAGCTGCAATAGCGGTTTCGTGGTTAGCCGTAGCAGCGGTCTGACAATTAATCGCAACAGCGGTCTGGAAATTAGCCACAGTAGCGGTTTGGTGATTAACCACAGCAGCGGTCTGGCAATTAGCCTTAGCAGCAGTCTGGTGATTAACCACAACACCGGCCTGGGTGTTAGCTGCAGTTGGTTTTCACAGGCTTCCATGTTTTGTATTCCGTATAGTATGGCGGTTTGACTGTATAAAACTGCCTAGACACACAGCTTGTATTTAGTCCCACATCGCCTGTTGTATTCTCTCATCTCCCCTTTTTCAATAAATAAGGGGGCATACCTATGTATTGTTTATCTTTCTGGATCAAAAAAATTTGCCTTCATTTGGCTCTTTTTCACATGGTATCAGAGCGAACCGATCTTTTGATCCAATTAGATAGCGGTTTGTTTTTCAAACTACTTCAGTCTATTTCTTCCAGATTTCTTCCAGTTTTCTTGTCGCCCTGACCTCCTTTAGTTATCGCTGTTCCTTTACGACTTGTTCTGTTCACACGATTTGCCTTGCGACTTATTCTGTTCGCGCGGTTTGCTATGCGGCTTACTTTCTTCATACCGCTTTACTTGCTAGTCGCTTGTTTTTGAGACTTGTTGTGTTCGAGCGGATTGTTTTCTCTACGCATGTGGTATCTCGTTGTTTTCTATGGACACTCCTGCTCCATCTTCCTCTTCTACTATCTCTGCCCCTCCTCTTTCTACCTCTTCTTTCTCTGCTTTTGGTAGTTTGGGTATAGCTTTGAAGCTTACCGGTCCAAATTACCCCGACTGGAGTGTTTCCTTCATTTTTCTATTGTATTCTCAGTGTAAGCATCTTCATTTTACTGATTACCCTCCTCCTAATAGCTCTATTTATATTGATGATTTGGATACTTCTGATGCATTGGTGCATACTTGGTTGGCCAATAGATTTTCTGATGAGTTCCTTCCTATCAATTGACATGATCCGATGGTCAAGGCTGTCTGGAATCATCTTACCACTTTATATTCAAAGGTGCCCAAACTTCGCGCATTTATACTCTGTATGCTGATTTTTTTGCTTGACCAGTCATGACTACTACTTTTGCCAATCAGGAGGTTCAGACTCTTGGTGCTGAACATCTTCAGCATAGACCTTTTTTGCTGATCTAGCTGAGCAACACAAGCATTTTTAGAATGTTCTTATTGTTTGCTTTTTTACTTCGCCTACTAAACTCTTATGATATAATTCACTAGCAAATTCTTGGATAGGCAGATACTTCGACTCTGGATGCTAATGCTGCTCGAATTTTCGTTGTTACTACGTTTCTTCAACATCCTTTGCTTCCCTCTTCATCTCTTAAAATTTTTGCTTGTCTTGCATGTAATAACACCTTTGGTGGCCATGAAGGCCATTCTGGTGGACGTGGTGGTGGTCGTGGTTACTCTAAGCATCTTTGTTCTCTTTGTGGCCGACATGGTCACTTGGTTGATTGTTGCTGGACCAAACATCCGCATCTTCATCAAATATCATCTTATTCCTCCAAGCAGTCTACTTCTTCTCTAGCAACTTTTAGTTGTGCTCAGTTGGCTATAACGGGTAGGTGGCATATTGATTCTTGTGCTACTTATCATATGACGGGCAATTCTCGCATTTTCTCTTATCTTGATAAGAGCAACTAGTTAACTCTAATTCTTATTGCAGATGGTTCTCCATCTCCGGTTTATAGGTCTGGCACTGTACATGTTTCTTATTCTTTTCAGATGCAGAACACTCTTTAGGTCTTCAATTTTCCGTGCAACCTTCTTTCTGTTACTGTTCTTTGCAAAAAGTTGAATTGTCAAGCTATTTTTACTGACTATACTTGTGCTTTTTAGATTCCTCATTCCAAGGAGATGATTGCTAGTGGGATTGAGTGTGGCGGCCTGCTATATCTTGTTACTGCTTCTGCATTTTATGCCTCTTCTTATCTACTTTAGTGGAATCTTCTCCTTAGGAATACTCCTCCTCGGATTCTGTATCATATTCTACCTGATTTACCTTGCGGCGATTCTTCTCTTGATTGTGAAGCTTGTCAATTTTGCAAGCATCACCGGTTACTTTTCTTGTTAAGCATGACCGCGGTTCTTCTTGTCCCTTTGACCTTGTTCATTCGGATGTCTGGGGTCCTGCTCCCCTTCAGACTATTGGTAGATGTAGTTTGTAGTTTGTTAAATTTATAGATTATTTTCCTCGGTGTATGTGGTTATATTTGTTACATGAATGCTATGAGATTTTCTCAATTTTTACTTCGTTTTATAATGAAATTGGTACATAATTTGATACCCCGATAAAAACACTTTGCACTAATAATGCTAAGGATTATCTTAGTCGTCTGTTTACATCATTTTTTTGGATCATGGCATTGTCCATTAAACTACTCGCCCTTATACTTCACAACAGAACGACATTGCTGAACATAAAAATCACCATCTTCTGGATGTTGCTTGTAGTCTTCTCACTCATATACATGCTCACCGGTCTTATTGGGGTCTTGCGGTTCTTCTTTCCTATTTTCTTATTAATTGATTTCCATCCTCGATTCTCAAAGGCAAAACCCCTTTTTCTTTCCTATAGCTTGATGCGACACCGTTTTCGTTACCTCCTCGTGTCTTTGGATGCACAACATCTGTCGACTCTCCTGCTTTTAGTCACGACAAACTCTCTCCTCATTCTATTAAGTGCATCTTTTTGGGCTATTTTCCGACACAAAAACGGTACAGGTGTTTGGTCATATAGTTCGGAGACAGTATGTCTCAGCGGATGTTACTTTCTTTGAGGATGCCCCATTTTTTTCTTCTCCCTCTACTCCTCTTTCTTCTAATGATTCTTCTTCTTTACCAAATGTGTCGGCACCCCTTCCAGAGCCTGCACTTGATTCTACTCCATCTATTTTTGATTCTTCTACTGTCCCTAATTCTTCTCCATACCGCTGCCACCAGCTCCTGGTCCCTTAGTCCCTCCTTTGGATGAGACTGATACAGTAGATAGGACATATCTTGATCTTTAGATTGCTCTTCGAAAAGGAGTTTGGTCATGCACTCAACATCCTCTTCAGGTTATGGTTCGTTGTGCTCAGTTCTCTCCTTCATCAAGGGGCTTTGCTCTTGCCCTCTTGGCTAATGTTGTTCAAGCCTCGTATCACGATACTCTTGTTAGTCCTCATTGGAAGGCTACTATGTATAAAGAGATACACACTCTCACTGAACCGGTTACTTGGACTCTTATTCCTACTCCTCCAGGAGCTGATTTTGTTGGCTGTCACTGGATCTTTGTCATCAAATTTCTCCCTGATGGTACTATTGATTGTTACGTGGCACGACTTGTTACCACATGGTTTATGCAACCCTATGGTATGGATTTCTTTGATACATTCTCTCTTGTTTGTCGGATTATTACAATCTGTGTTCTCTTTTCGGTGGCTGTCAACAGGGATTGAGAATTATCTTAGTTGGATGTGAAGAATGCCTTTCTATATGGTGATTTGCAGGAAACTGTCTATATGGAGCAACCACCTGGGTATATTGCTCATGGGGAGTCTCAAGTCTGTAAACTGCGAAAGGTGATCTATGGTCTTAAGTAAAGTCCCAGTGTCTTGTTTGACATGTTCAACGATGTTATTTCTGTGGTTAGGTTTGCTCGAAGTGTTGCAGATCACTCATTATTCATTCGAAAAACTTCGATTGATTTTGTTATCCTAACGGTTTTTGTGGATGACATTCATCTTAGTAGGAATGATAGAGAAGGTGTGGATTTGACAAAGAAGCATCTTCTTCAGCATTTTGTTACCAAAGATATGTGATCTCCGAAATATTTTTGGGAATTGAGATATCCAAGAAACCATTTTCTATTTTTCTTTCACAATGGAAGTGTGCCTTGGATCTATTAAAAGAGATAGGTCTCCTTGGGGATAAACCTGCTCGATCTCTGATGTTTGTTGGAGATGACGAGTGTTGGAGTATGGACTCACCTCTTCTTGAAGATATCACTAGGTACAGATGGGTTATGTGGAAACTCAATTATCTGATAGTCAAAAGAATAGATATTTGTTATGCAGTGGGAAGAGTGAGCCATTTTATGCTAGCTCCTAAGGAGTGTCATCTTTAGTCGTCAATTAAGACGCTAGAATATGTGAAAGTTATTCTAGGGAATGGACTTCTGTTTCAGAAATGGGGACATTTGGAGGTTGAGGCATACTCTAATGCTAGCTATGCAGATGATAAGGAAGATAGGTAGTCTACAACAGGGTTCTGAACTTTTGTTGGAGTGAAGTTTGTCAGCTGTAAGAGCAAGAAACAAGCTATAGCTTCCAGGTCAAGTGCAGAAGCCGAGAATAGGAGGGTGGCTCTAACTACTTGCGAGATGATGTGGTTACTGACACTTATGCTTGGTTTTGGAGAGGTTTAATATCATCCTTTTCCAATGTTCTATGTTAATAAGACAGGAATATAAATTTCGAGGAATCTTGTCTTTCATTTGAGGACGAAGCATATCAAGGTTGATTGTCACATCATCAGAGAGGAGATTTTAAAGAATCAGATCTGCTCTCTATTTGTTACCTCAGAGAGAGAACTTGTTGATTTCTTCCCCAAGCCAGTTACTCCTTTTGGAGAGGTTTGTTGCATGCTGGGCATTGTAGATATATGTGCTTCAGCTTGTAGGGAGTGTTGGAGCTTGAGTAGACGAGGCAGTTTTAGATATTATCGCAGTGGTCAACAACTCTCCTCAGTCTAGCGGTTTGGCTGAGCTGTCTGGTGGTGAACCTCATCTAGTGGTCAAGAGGATATCAGCAACGGAAGTCTGAGGTATAACTACAGAAGCGGTCTGCGATTTAGCTGCAACAGCGGTATGGATGATTGCCGCTGTAGCGGGCTAGTGGTTAGCCACAGTAGCGGTCTGGAGGTTAGCCGCAGCAGCGGTTTGGAGATTAGCCGCAGCAGTGGTGTGGTGGTTAGCCGCAGCAGCGTGCTGGTAGTTAGCCGCATTAGCGGTCTGGAGGTTAGCCGCAGCAGCAGTCCAGAGGTTTGTCGGAACAGCGGTCTGGTGGTTATCCACAATAGCAGTCTGACAATTAACTATTGTAGAAGTCTTGAAATTAGCCGCAGTAGTGATCTGGTGATTAACTGCAATAGTGGTCTGGCTATTAGCCGCAGTAGCGGTCTGTCTATTAGCTGCAACAGTAGTCTGGTGATTATCCACGACAGCGGTCTGGGTGTTAGCCGCAGCTATTGTTCAGTGGTTTCCTGGTTTTGTATTTTGTATTGCATGGCTGTTTGACTGTGTCAAACTGCATAGCCGCGCGGCTTGTATTTAGTCCCACATTGCTTATTATATTCTCTCATCTCCCCCACTTTCTATAAATAAGGGGGCATACCTATGTATTGTTTATCATTTTAGAGCAATAAAATTTGTTTTTATTTTGCTCTTTTTCACAACGTGTAATCTCTTTATTGGAGTGTACATTTATTTCAAATGCATTAGAAGATTCAGGGAATGATGTGTTGTTGTATTCAGAAAGGAAAAAAATTTTTAAGTAAAATTCGTCGAGTATCGTAGAGTAGACTCTTCGAATTTGTTAAGGTTATCTGTTGATACTCGTCAGATTCGTCGGGTATACCTACTGATACTCGTCGAATTTGTAGGAATTAACCCTGCGAATCTTTCCTGCTTTCTTCCGAATCGGCCAAGTAAAATTCGTCGAATATCACCAAGCTTACTCTTGATCTATTATTGTACAACTCTTTTTATACCATTGTAGCAGGTCTTGCCTCAGAGTTGTAGATCATTGTTTATAGGATTGAGTTTGTAGGAGAGGTTGTTTTTCAAGTGGTAGGAGAGTTGTCTCTGAGTTTATAGGAGTTGAGGCTCCGAGTTGAAAGATTGTTTTCAATCTATGATAGAGTAGAAGTAGCCAAATCTAGCCCTTCGTGGTATATAGGCGAGGAGGGACAGTGGACATGCCCAACTCGGGGAACCACTGTAAATTCTCTGTGTTTTTGTGCGCTTATTTTGTGCTAATTTTTTTATTATGCTAAAAGATGCAGAACTCACCTATTTACCCACTCTAGGTGATTTAGGTTGACAACTAGACACTTTGAATTGATATCAGAGGTGTGTTGTTCGATATAAGGTTAACACCTTGAATAAGATCTCTAATCTAGTTGTCAAGAGATACTGCTAAGCAGAGATAGGAGGAATCCTAGATATGTCTTCGATGAAGTTGGCAGTGTGCACTAAGGAGAACTTCCCCATGTGGAAAGAGGGTTAGATTCTATATGGAAGCTACAGATCCCAACATTTTCCAGATTGTTAAAGAAGGCCCTCATATTCCTACTCAAGATTCTGCCTTGAATCCTAACATCCAAGTTCCCAAGAAAATGATGGATTTGAACAACGATGAAATTGCTCTAATCTCCCTGGATAAAAAGGCAAAGAATATCATAGCTAGTGCAATGGACTACTCGATACTGCAAAATCTATTTCACCACAAATCTACCAAGGAGATGTGGGACTATCTCGTAGTCCTCATGGAAGTAACTGAAGAAGTTAATGATGATCATAAATCTCTACGAAAACTAGAGTACGAGGAATTTAAGCAAGGCTCTAATGATACAATTGCAGACAGCTTTGAAAAGTTTTTCAAGATCGTCAACGGCCTCAGAAACTATGGTTGTACATTCACTAATGGTGAGCTCAATGATAAATTCCTAAGATCCCTAACAAAAGACTGGGACACTAAGGTGGTGGCCATTAGGGAATTTGGAAAGCTGCTCGAGATTAATCCTTAAAACCTTTTCGAAAAGCTCTTTTCCTATGAACTACAAATGAACACAAGGAAGAAAGATGAGCAACACAACAAGACTTCAAGCAAAGAGAAGTCTGTAGCACTGAAGGCTGAAGGGTCAAAGAAACTTAAAGTTGTGTCACATGTATGGGAACATGCTTCTGAAGTTCAAAAGGATTCTGAGACAAGCACCTAAGGCTGAGAAATGTTTGATGGAGAGTTCTCTATACTCTCCAAGCACAAAAAGAGGATGCTCAATAAAAGGATGCAAATGAAAAATCAGTCATCATCCTCTGACTTCAGATGCTCACATGGGGATGGTGATCGGTCATAGAAAATGTTCAATGACAGGTGTAAATCGAAACATAACAAACATATTTCTACTAACATTGTGTGCTACTGTTGTAATAAGTTAGGGCATATTATTATCGACTATCCCTACAAGAATAAAGATGGAAGGAAGGAAGAAAAGAAATCCTTCCGAAGCAAGAAGAAAGAGGAAAAGAGCCTCATAGAAGTCCCCGTTTTTTAGAGTCCGTAAGCGAGAACGGACATAGGCATGATGTGTGAAGCTTATACGGACATGTTGGTCTGGATCGATGATGTTGCATTGCATAATGCCGGAAAAGACTTCGTGCTATTGGTTGTTTTTCGGGTTTTCTACACGGTAGATTGCAACAGGGAGCCTTGGTGATTAACCCAAAGGTGCACCCAGAAAACTGTGCGGATGCGTGATCTTGCCAACTTGGTGGCCTGAGAGCCAACTTGAACATAACCGGGTTATGTGAATTGTGATGGAAATGGGACTCGGTAGAAGTTTGACCCGCGCAAATGGCTTAAATTATCGTTGCGATGTGAGCACAGGTTAGATGGAACCGTACATGTTCTATGTCGTTCGGTTAAAGAGACCTAAGGGTACGTGGCACTTGCCGTTGGCATAGATTAGGGTCTTCGGCGGTCTATGGCTTAAATTGTCGTGACCTAGGCCAAGAAGACAAATTCTCATAGATTTGGTCGTCAAAGTAGCAGTGTTGAGTCCGGAATGTCTATGGCTTTAATTGATGTGACATCGACCGGTTCACCGAGAATGTTCCCTGAGAGCACGGGGCGTGTGGCCGTGCGAGCCAACGTCTGTGATGAAATGAATATTGATATATTGCTCCCTTATGCTAATGAAATGCAGGGAAGGAGCATCGCCGCCCCGAGCCGGGGGCGGGATCGTTATAATTTGGTCAGCATTACTGACCGTTGCCTTGTTTTGCCATCGTGTGGTGGTTTGTTGCTTGCAGGTGCTACTGGACCAAGCGGTCAATAGCGGGCTAAAGCCCAAAATGTCAAGCTGGCCCTCGAAGGCCTAATTGGAGTGTTTACTATTTTTATTCATGTATGACCGGCCTGCGTGCCATGGTTGGTAAAACATGTAATATGAAGTGAACAATTTTGTAAGGCCTTAAGGCCTGTACTTGTGTATGTAAAACATTCATGTTTTGGTATTAGTGTACATTCATGCTTTAGTGCTGGGTTCTCTATTGCAACTTTTATAAACTGCTTCCGCTAGAATGCTCTGTGTAGGACGCTATGATTGGTTGGATGGTTGCCATAAGTAACTACCTGGTCTGTCTGTAGTATATGGCGTCAGGCCCTGGCCGGACCTACTGCTATATGCTATGCGATGGATAGGGGGTGTTACAATTTGGTATCAGACTACTGTTTTTGGTCGGGCTTCAGATGATTTCGTGGGCGAATTCTTTTTAAGGGGTGGTGAGCACATTGTGTGCGTCATCGTTATAACAGTAAAAGAACCCATTAATGTCCACTTAGGAATGAAAATACACGTGTTTGAGGAACCTGTGTGTTCCTATAAATTCTGTTTGCAATTTTATTTGGTCGCTTAACGGTGTTTTGTACCACTACAGGTGACCATAAGTGGTGTTGGGCCATTAGAACGTCGAGTTTCTGAGGCTAGTAGTGCACCAGATGTTGCTCCTGCAACACCTCTATCGTCTGAGAACATACGATTGGTGGCCAAAGCAGTGTTGGCTGTGATTAATGCGCAGCCTGCAAGGCAAACGCAGCAGCCCGCTCCTGTGATGGAGCAGGAACCGCTGCAAGAGGCTGAGCCGAGGTGAGTGGAACAAGTGGTAGTGGAATCGTTGGTGCCAAGGAGGGCAACCGAGAGGCAGCTTAAGCATGTAATGAGATTTAACCCTCCGGTATTCTCGGGGTTGGGAACCCCATCTCAAGCTGAAGACTGGCTCTCCAGGGTGAAGAGAGTCATGACAGCAACGGAGACGGAGGAGTGGCAAATGACCACCATCGCTACGTTCCTTCTGGACGGTGAAGCGAGAATGTGGTGAGAAGGTTTGGAGCTGCACTTATTGAGAGGTAGGCAACTTGTTGATGACTCGATGGAGGAGTTCTCAAGATTGTTCTTGGCTAGATACCTCCCTTCGGCGCAGAAGATAGTGTTGGAGAATGAGTTTCCGAAGTTGGTTTAGGGTTAGAGGAGCGTGGATGAATATCTCCATGAGTTTACTCGTTTGAGTCGTTATGCTAGCTCTACTATCGTGGATGACGAGCGCAAGACTAATCGCTTCTATGAAGGGTTGAGAGATGAGTTAAGGTTACTATTCTCGGGGCCGATGACGCAGGGTTTCTTAACCTTGGTCAACACTGCCCGGTCTTTGGAGAAGGACATGAAGAATGTACAAGCAAAGAAAAGCTTGGGTGATAGGAAATCTGAATTCCAAGTGCCGCCGACTTCAAAGTCCGGCTATCGGAGGTCCTTCAAGAAGCATAGGACTTCGGGTCCAGCTCCTTCTGGTGCTTCTGGGGCGACTACGAGTCGGACCCCGGGCACGTGTTTTTCTTGTGGAAAGACGGGGCACTTTGCCCGTAACTGTTGGAGCGGACGTCCTAAGTCCGAGAGAAGGCCGGGAGCGACTTATGAATAGAAGGGCAAGGCGATGGAGTCGACCGCATCCCACTATGCTCCGGCCCAACCAAGGGTCTATAATCTTGGCCAACAGGAGGCCATCAAACAGGATGATGTGGTGACAGGTACGGTTTACTTTATAGCAAGTCAATTTCTTTAAATACTTGTTATGCACATGTTACCTTACCACTACTTGTTTAGGATTTGTTTTGATTTATGAAAATCTGGCAAGAGCACTCTTCGATACGTGAGCTTCACACTCCTTCTTGTCTGAAGGATTTATATCACGCATTGGAGTCCCTTCTTCGATGGCGAAGGATAAGTTGGATGTGTTGTTGCCCAATGGGTGTTCGATGCATGCGATAGGATCTGCGATGTTAAGATTCGTATTGGGAATCAGGAGTTCAATCTGCAAGCGTCGTTACTTCCATTGGTGGAGTTCGACGTCATATTTGGCATGGACTGGCTCTCGGAGCAGCAGGCCCATATAGATTGTGGTAGTAAGGAAGTCAAGCTGGGAGCAAGTTGTGAAACGACTTTTATGGGCTTAAAGGGGTCGAGCAAGACGTTGATGTCTGCTCTTCAGGTGGTGAAGGTGGTTCGTGCTGGTGCAGAACTGTTCTTTACACTAGTGGAGGTTGCAAAGACGAAGCCTGCGTTGGATTGTATTTCAGTGGTATCGGAATACCCTGATGTGTTCCCCGCAGATCTTCTTGGAGCCCCGCCTCAGCGGGAGATAGATTTTACGATTGAGCTAGTGCAAGGTGCAAAGCCTGTGTCATGATCTCCTTATCGTCTAGCGCCTAAGGAATTTAATGATGATCATAAATCTCTACGAAAACTAGAGTACGAGGAATTTAAGCAAGGCTCTAATGATACAATTGCAGACAGCTTTGAAAAGTTTTTCAAGATCGTCAACGGCCTCAGAAACTATGGTTGTACATTCACTAATGGTGAGCTCAATGATAAATTCCTAAGATCCCTAACAAAAGACTGGGACACTAAGGTGGTGGCCATTAGGGAATTTGGAAAGCTGCTCGAGATTAATCCTTAAAACCTTTTCGAAAAGCTCTTTTCCTATGAATTACAAATGAACACAAGGAAGAAAGATGAGCAACACAACAAGACTTCAAGCAAAGAGAAGTCTGTAGCACTGAAGGCTGAAGGGTCAAAGAAACTTAAAGTTGTGTCACATGTAAGGGAACATGCTTCTGAAGTTCAAAAGGATTCTGAGACAAGCACCTAAGGCTGAGAAATGTTTGATGGAGAGTTCTCTATACTCTCCAAGCACAAAAAGAGGATGCTCAATAAAAGGATGCAAATGAAAAATCAGTCATCATCCTCTGACTTCAGATGCTCACATGGGGATGGTGATCGGTCATAGAAAATGTTCAATGACAGGTGTAAATCGAAACATAACAAACATATTTTTACTGACATTGTGTGCTACTGTTGTAATAAGTCAGGGCATATTATTACCGACTATCCCTACAAGAATAAAGATGGAAGGAAGGAAGAAAAGAAATCCTTCCGAAGCAAGAAGAAAGAGGAAAAGAGCCTCATAGAAGTCCCCATTTTTTAGAGTCCGTAAGCGAGAACGGACATAGGCATGATGTGTGAAGCTTATACGGACATGTTGGTCTGCATCGGTGATGTTGCATTGCATAATGCCGGAAAAGACTTCGTGCTATTGGTTGTTTTTCGGGTTTTCTACACGGTAGATTGCAACAGGGAGCCTTGGTGATTAACCCAAAGGTGCACCCAGAAAACTGTGCGGATGCGTGATCTTGCCAACTTGGTGGCCTGAGAGCCAACTTGAACATAACCGGGTTATGTGAATTGTGATGGAAATGGGACTCGGTAGAAGTTTGACCCGCGCAAATGGCTTAAATTATCGTTGCGATGTGAGCACGGGTTAGATGGAACCGTACCTGTTCTATGTCGTTCGGTTAAAGAGACCTAAGGGTACGTGGCACTTGCCGTTGGCATAGATTAGGGTCTTCGGCGGTCTATGGCTTAAATTGTCGTGACCTAGGCCAAGAAGACAAATTCTCATAGATTTGGTCGTCAAAGTAGCAGTGTTTAGTCCGAAATGTCTATGGCTTTAATTGATGTGACATCGACCGGTTCACCGAGAATGTTCCCTGAGAGCACGGGGCGTGTGGCCGTGCGAGCCAACGTCTGTGATGAAATGAATATTGATATATTGCTCCCTTATGCTAATGAAATGCAGGGAAGGAGCATCGCCGCCCCGAGCCGGGGGCAGGATCGTTATAATTTGGTCAGCATTACTGACCGTTGCCTTGTTTTGCCATCGTGCGGTGGTTTGTTGCTTGCAGGTGCTACTGGACCAAGCGGTCAATAGCGGGCTAAAGCCCAAAATGTCAAGCTGGCCCTCGAAGGCCTAATTGGAGTGTTTACTATTTTTATTCATGTATGACCGGCCTGCGTGCCATGGTTGGTAAAACATGTAATATGAAGTGAACAATTTTGTAAGGCCTTAAGGCCTGTACTTGTGTATGTAAAACATTCCTGTTTTGGTATTAGTGTACATTCATGCTTTAGTGCTGGGTTCTCTATTGCAACTTTTATAAACTGCTTCCGCTAGAATGCTCTGTGTAGGACGCTATGATTGGTTGGATGGTTTCCATAAGTAACTACCCGGTCTGTCTGTAGTATATGGCGTCAAGCCCTGGCCGGACCTACTGCTATATGCTATGCGATGGATAGGGGGTGTTACAATTTGGTATCAGACTACTGTTTTTGGTCGGGCTTCAGATGATTTCGTAGGCGAATTCTTTTTAAGGGGTGGTGAGCACATTGTGTGCGTCATCGTTATAACAGTAAAAGAACCCATTAATGTCCACTTAGGAATGAAAATACACGTGTTTGAGGAACCTGTGTGTTCCTATAAATTCTGTTTGCAATTTTATTTGGTCGCTTAACGGTGTTTTGTACCACTACATGTGACCATAAGTGGTGTTGGGCCATTAGAACGTCGAGTTTCTGAGGCTAGCAGTGCACCAGATGTTGCTCCTGCAACACCTCTATCGGCTGAGAACATACGATTGGTGGCCAAAGCAGTGTTGGCTGTGATTAATGCGCAGCCTGCAAGGCAAACGCAGCAGCCCGCTCCTGTGATGGAGCAGGAACCGCTGCAAGAGGCTGAGCCGAGGTGAGTGGAACAAGTGGTAGTGGAATCGTTGGTGCCAAGGAGGGCAACCGAGAGGCAGCTTAAGCATGTAATGAGCTTTAACCCTCCGGTATTCTCGGGGTTGGGAACCCCATCTCAAGCTGAAGACTGGCTCTCCAGGGTGAAGAGAGTCATGACAGCAACGGAGACGGAGGAGTGGCAAATGACCACCATCGCTACGTTCCTTCTGGACGGTGAAGCGAGAATGTGGTGAGAAGGTTTGGAGCTGCACTTATTGAGAGGTAGGCAACTTGTTGATGACTCGATGGAGGAGTTCTCAAGATTGTTCTTGGCTAGATACCTCCCTTCGGCGCAGAAGATAGTGTTGGAGAATGAGTTTCTGAAGTTGGTTCAGGGTTAGAGGAGCGTGGATGAATATCTCCATAAGTTTACTCGTTTGAGTCGTTATGCTAGCTCTACTATCGTGGATGACGAGCGCAAGACTAATCGCTTCTATGAAGGGTTGAGAGATGAGTTAAGGTTACTATTCTCGGGGCCGATGACGCAGGGTTTCTTAACCTTGGTCAACACTGCCCGGTCTTTGGAGAAGGACATGAAGAATGTACAAGCAAAGAAAAGCTTGGGTGATAGGAAATCTGAATTCCAAGTGCCGGCGACTTCAAAGTCCGGCTATCGGAGGTCCTTCAAGAAGCATAGGACTTCGGGTCCAGCTCCTTCTGGTGCTTCTGGGGCGACTACGAGTCGGACCCCGGGCACGTGTTTTACTTGTGGAAAGACGGGGCACTTTGCCCGTAACTGTTGGAGCGGACGTCCTAAGTCGGAGAGAAGGCCGGGAGCGACTTATGAATAGAAGGGCAAGGCGATGGAGTCGACCGCATCCCACTATGCTCCGGCCCAACCAAGGGTCTATAATCTTGGCCTATAGGAGGCCATCAAACAGGATGATGTGGTGACAGGTACGGTTTACTTTATAGCAAGTCAATTTCTTTAAATACTTGTTATGCACATGTTACCTTACCACTACTTGTTTAGGATTTGTTTTGATTTATGAGAATCTGGCAAGAGCACTCTTCGATACGGGAGCTTCACACTCCTTCTTGTCTGAAGGATTTATATCACGCATTGGAGTCCCTTCTTCAATGGCGAAGGATAAGTTGGATGTGTTGTTGCCCAATGGGTGTTCGATGCATGCGATAGGATCTGCGATGTTAAGATTCGTATTGGGAATAAGGAGTTCAATCTGCAAGCGTCGTTACTTCCATTGGTGGAGTTCGACGTCATATTTGGCATGGACTGGCTCTCGGAGCAGCAGGCCCATATAGATTGCGGTAGTAAGGAAGTCAAGCTGGGAGCAAGTTGTGAAACGACTTTTATGGGCTTAAAGGGGTCGAGCAAGATGTTGATGTCTGCTCTTCAGGTGGTGAAGGTGGTTCGTGCTGGTGCAGAACTGTTCTTTACACTAGTGGAGGTTGCAAAGACGAAGCCCGCGTTGGATTGTATTTCAGTGGTATCGGAATACCCTGATGTGTTCCCCGCAGATCTTCTTGGAGCCCCGCCTCAGCGGGAGATAGATTTTACGATTGAGCTAGTGCAAGGTGCAAAGCCTGTGTCATGATCTCCTTATCGTCTAGCGCCTAAGGAAATGGCGGAGCTGAAGTTTCAACTACAAGAGTTGTTGGAGCAAGGGTATGTGCGCCCAAGTTCTTCGCCTTGGAGCGCGTCGGTCCTCTTTGTTAAGAAGAAGGATGGAAGCTTGAGGCTGTGTATTGATTATCGAGAGCTCAACAAGTTGACTGAGAAGAACAAGTACCCGATCCCCTAGATTGATGATCTTTTTGATCATTTAGTCGGGTCGACGGTGTACTCGAAGTTGGATCTCAAGGCTGGGTACTATCAGCTGCGAATAAGGGAGAGTGATATCCCGAAGACAGCATTTAGTACGAGATACGGGCATTTTGAGTTTACGGTCATGCCATTTGGGCTGACTAATGCGCCGTCAGTGTTCATGGATTTGATGAACAGGACTTTTAGAGAGTACTTAGACCATTTTGTGATCGTCTTCATCGACGATATTTTGGTGTACTCGCAAAGTGAGGAAGATCACTTCAAGCTTCTTCATTTGGTTTTGGAGACGCTAAGGAGGAATCAACTGTATGCCAAGTTCTCGAAGTGCGAGTTTTGGTTATCCTCAGTGGAGTTCCTCGGTCATATAGTGAGTGGAGAGGGTACTGCTGTGGATCCGACGAACATTGTTGCGATACGGGAGTGGCCTGAGCTTGCTACGGTAGCAGAAGTCCGGAGCTTTCTGGGGCTTGCCGGCTATTATAGACGCTTCGTAGAGAACTTCTCGCGGATAGCGTTACCTCTCACTACTTTGACGAGGAAGAAGCATAAGTTCGTTTGGATGCCGGAGTGCGCGCGAGCTTTTGAGGAGTTGAAGTGTCGGTTGACCACGGCGCCTGTGCTGAGTTCGCCATGTGGGACCGAAGGCTATGAGATTTATAGTGATGCTTCGGGCAGCGGTTTGGGTTGCGTGCTACTGCAACATGGAAGTGTAATAGCTTATGGCTCGAGACAGCTAAAAGTGCATGAAAGGAACTATCCGGTCCATGACTTGGAGTTAGCGGCCGTGATTTTTGCCTTGAAGCTGTGGAGACACTATTTGTACGATATGAATATTGATATCTACACCGATCACAAGAGCCTGAAATATCTAATTTATCAGAAGGATCTGAATATGCGGCAGCGTAGATGGATGGAGTTCCTGGGGGACTATACATTCAAGATCCACTACGTGCCGGGTAAAGGTAATGCGGTTGCGGACGCGTTGAGTTGCCGAGCCCCAGCTCAGGCCAATTGGCTATCGGTGCATGATGAGCCGTTGGTGCGGGAGTTGGAGGCGTTAGAGATTATTTGTGTGGATAGGCAATCAAGTGCTGAAGCAGTTCTGAATTGGACTGAAGTCCAATATGACCTGGCTGATCGTATTCGGCAGGCTTTGGATATGGATGTTCATATGAAGCAGTTCATGGTAGAGGCTCTGGATGGGTCAAATTCCCAATTCATTGTGGAGGACAGATTGCTTTGGAAAGACGGTCGTTTGTGCGTCCCAAGTGTGGGCAATTTGTGCGTGTAGTTGTTGTACGAGGCACACCATACCAAGTACTCGATTCACCCGGAAAGCACAAAGATGTACCGCGATGTAAAGAAACTATTTTGGTGGCCGGGTTTGAAGAAAGATGTGGCGCTCTACGTGGCGAAGTGCCAAACTTTCGCCTTGGTGAAGGCGGAGTGCCAAAAGCCGGGATGATTTCTTAAGTCCTTGCCTATTCCGGAGTGGAAATTTGACGACATCTCTATGGACTTTGTGCACGGTTTGCCAAGGTCGCAAAAGTTGAACGACGCCTTTTGGGTGGTTGTTGATCGGCTAACGAACGTGTCGCATTTTATTCCGCATAGGAAGGATGATCCGATGGAGAAGTTGGCAAAACTTTATGTGGATAACATTGTACAGCTTCAAGGTGTGCCCCGCATCATCGTGAGTGACCGAGATGGGCGGTTCACGTCCAATGATTGGAGGCTTGTGCAGCAAATGTTGGGGACAAAGTAGAAATTCAGCACAGCCTTCCATCCGCAAACGGATGGGCAGACCGAGAGGGTCAATAGAACCATGGAAGACATGCTCCGCATGTGTGTCTTGGATTTTTGGAAGTAATGGGAAGACCACCTTTATTTGGTGGAGTTCGCATACAACAATAGCTACCAAGCGAGTATTCAGATGGCGCCTTTCGAGGCCCTATATGGTAGAAAATGTCGCACGCCGTTGTCTTGGTTAGAAACGGGTGAGTCAAAGTTGTATAAGCGATTGGAAGTGGAGGATGCTACTTCTTTGGTGAGAACCATTCGGGAGAGGTTGCTTATCGCTCAGGACCGGCAAGCGAAGTACTATAATGCCAAGCACAGGAACATGGAGTTCGCTGTGGGCGACTATGTGTACTTAAAGATCAAGCCGTTCAAGGGTGTCTCGCGGGTGCGGCGATTGAAAAAGCTAAGCCTGAGATACCTTGGGCCGTTTGGGGTTCTGGAGCCAGTTGGTGAAGCGGCCTATCAGTTGAAGCTTTCAATGGAGCTTGGTGGATTACATGAAGTATTCCATATTTCGGTGCTTCGGAAGGCGGTGCAAGAGCCTTCGCAAGTGATCGCGGTTGATCAAGTGCCGGTGGATAGTGGGCTGACGACAAAAGTCAAGCCCGTGAGGATTGAGGACTCGGAGGTCAAGCGGCTACGTAATAAAGAGATCAGGATGGTCAATGTCCGGTGGGACAATTGCGGTCGCGAGGAGCTCTCTTGGGAGCGAGAGCAGACTATGCTTGACTAGTATCCGGAGTTGTTCCGTTCAGGTACAAATTTTGGTTTTGTACATGTCCTTCTTTTATATAATTTCGTGGGCGAAATTCTTTTAAGAGGGGGCGAGTTGTAACGCCCCGAAACTCAAAAGAGAGACGGGGGATGTTTTGGGCAAGTTTTGGGTTCTGGCAGGAGGCACACGGCCCGGGACATGAGAGTGTCCCAGGGCGTGTCAGGCCTATGTCGACACTCAGCCGATGAAGTCGACAATTTGCTCTCGACATTGTGTCGAGACTGGGCACACGGCCTGCGACACGGGCGTGTCGCAGGGCGTGTCGACCCGTGTCGACACTCAGCTAGTGAAGTCGACACTCTGCACTCGACAAAGTGTCGAGACATGGCACACGTCCTACGACACGGGCGTGTCGCAGTGCGTGTCGACCTGTGTCGACACTCATCCCGGGAGTCGACGAACTTTGCTCGACGATGTGTCGATACAAGGCACACGGCCTAGGACATGGGCGTGTCCATGACCGTGTAGTCAGGTCGACGATCTTCGCTCGATGAAGTGTCGAGTGTCGAGACCATGTAAACGGCCTGGAGCCCAGTCGTGTTGAGGTAGACACGGGCAAGGACACGAGCGTGTCCTAGAACCCGTGCAGTGCTCGGGTTGTTTTCGGGATAAATCGATGGGGGTACGCGGCCGGCCACACGGCCGTGTCAGGTGGAACACGGGCGTGTCAGGTCGAACACGGGCATGTTCGATGCCCGTTTGTTGTTCCAGGAGAGTCGATTTTGATGACTAATGAGACACACGGCCCTGGACACGGGCGTGTGCCAGGCTGTGTGCGGTCCAGATTGGGCATTTCAGTCCCGAATCAAAGCCGTTCGTTTCTTTAATTAATGATCCAACGGCTGGGGGTTGTTCCTGAATGGATATACCCGGGATTGGGCCTTAGAAAACCTCACTTTTCATGAGTGGTTATCTTTCTAAAACTTAGAGAGAGAGGAGAGCCAAGGAAGGAAGAAGAAGCTAGATCCGTCCATTGGAGGAGCTTGGAAGCTCCAAATCGCGAGCCGACTGCGGATCCACGGAGGCAAAGCTAGTGCGGTGCTTTTCATTTGCTTACTTTTCCATGGCGCCAAAGAAGAACGCAAGGATAACGATTCTCTTCTTGAGCATGAGTAGCTCTCCTTCTTTGCATAGGAAGCCCGCTCTCGCGAGTTTGCGTTGAGTTGGAGGCGTTCCTTCGGGTAGATATGTGATGTCCCCGTTGTTTAGAGTCCGTAAGCGAGAACTAACATATGCATGATGTGTGAAGCCTATCCGGACATGTTGGTCTGGATCGGTGATGTTGCATTGCATAATGCCAAAAAATACTCCGTGCTATTGGTTGTTTTTCGGGTTTTCTACACGGTAGATTGTAACTGGGAGACTTGGGGATTAACCCAAAGGTGCACCCAGAAAACTGGGCGGATGCGTGATCTTGCCAACTTGGTGGCCTGAGAGCCAACTTGAATATAACCGGGTTATGTGAATTGTGATGGAAATGGGACTCGGTAGAAGTTTGACCCGCGCAAATGGCTTAAATTGTCGTTGCGATGGGAGCACGGGTTAGATGGAACCGTACCCGTTCTATGTCGTTCGGTTAAAGAGACCTAAGGGTACGTGGCACTTGCCGTTGGCATAGATTAGGGTCTTCGGAGGCCTATGGCTTAAATTATCATGACCCAGGCCAAGAAGACAAATGCTCATAGATTTGGCCGTCAAAGTGGCGGTGGTGAGTCCGGAATGTCTATGGCTTTAATTGACGTGACATCTACCGGTTCAACGAGAATGTGCCCTGAGAGCACGGGGCGTGTGGCCGTGCGAGTCAACGTCTGTGATGAAATGAATATTGATATATTGGTCGCTTATGCTGATGAAATGCAGGGAAGGAGCATCGCCGCCCCGACCCGGGGGCGGGATCGTTATAATTTGGTCAGCATTGCTGACCGTTGCCTTGTTTTGCCACTGTGCGGTGGTTTGTTGCTTGCAGGTGCTGCTGGAGCTAGCGGTCAATAGCGGCTAAAGCCCAAAATGCGAAGCTGGCCCTCGAAGGCCTAATTGGAGTGTTTACTGTTTTTATGCATGTATGACCGGCCTTCGTGCTGTGGTTGGTAAAATATGTAATATGAAGTGAACAATTTTGTAAGGCCTTAAGGCCTGTACTGGTGTATGTACAACATTCCTGTTTTGGTATTAGTGGACATTCATGCTTTAGTGCTGGGTTATTTGTTGCAACTTTTATAAACTTCTTTCGCTAGAATGCTCTGTGTAGGACGCTATGATTGGTTGGATGGTTTCCATGAGTAACCACCCGGTCTGCCTGTAGTATATGGCGTCGGGCCCCGGTCGGACCTACTGATATATGCTATGCGACGGATAGGGGGTGTTACAACATGTACGTCAAGTCTCAATCATTGGTCAGAAATCCATCAGTCTTTGAAGAGGGGGAGAACACGCCCTAATCACGCCCGTGTGGGGGGGGGGGGGCGTGACAGTACTGTTGACGTGTTGAGGTGTAAAAACATTTAATGCGGCGGTAGGCTTTGGGCAGTGGTCGACACGCCCCGGGTCACGCCCGGGGACACGCCCGGGGAGGGCTTATCAGGGGGGCATGACAGCCGTTTTTCCTATTATTTTGTCTATGTCAGCAAACTTCCACGGGATCGGCTGACGCGTCCTGTGACACGCCCAGGGATGGCGTGACATGGGGGCATGTCAGGTCATTTTTTGGCCAAAATTCTGGAAACCTGCAAAAAGACAAGAAAATGTTAGTGACAATAAAATTTACATAAGAAAGATAAAAAATAAGCTTATAAGGCAAGATTAGCGCCTTCAAAACTAGAAAATACGATAATAGTTTAGGGTACAAAACGTATTATCAGCCAGTGTTCGCAAGTTCACCTCTAGTACTCATGTTTTATGTTTATTTACCAGCTATTGATTTCTCTTTTGCGGAGATTAGCAGGTGTTCGAAAATTCTCATCAGGTTCTCGCAATATATTTTAAATATACCTTCTTTGAACTTCTCTTTGGAGAGATTTTCAAGTGTTCGAGAGTTCACCATAGGTCCTCATATTATATGTTTATTTACCTGCTTTTGACTTCTCTTTTGCAGAGATTAACATGTCCTCGAGAGTTCTCTTTAGGTACTCGTGTTATATGTTCATTTACATGCTTTTAACTTCCCTTTTGCTGAGATTTGTAATTGTTGGAGAGTTCACCTCAGCTACTCGCTTTATATGTTTATTTACCTGCGTTTGACTTCTCTTTTGCATAAATTTGCAGGTTCTTGCAAGTTCATCTCAAGTACTCGGGATATGATTATTTACATGCTTTTGACTTCTCTTTTGCAGAGATCAGCAGGTGTGTACGAGTTCTCATCATTTATTCTCGTTATATACTAATTTACCTGCTTTTGACTTGTAACAACCCAAACACAAGATTGAGTTCAAGTTGGGTGACACGGCCTGGGACACGGGTGTGTCCCAGGGCGTGTCATGGTATCTATGGCTGAGCAGCCTATCGAGTGCTCGATGAACTGCACTCGATGGGTTCTCGAGATGGAACACGCACCGTGACACGAGCACGTCATAGGGCGTGTCCCCTTCTGGTCGATAAACTTCGCTCGACGAAGCACACGCTGGAGGCGTGTCTGTAGTTGTGTAAGGGCACACGGCCTGTGACACAGGAGTGTCACAGGGCCATGTCCTTTTTTGGATTTGGCCAGGGCAGTGAGTCCTGGTGAACACGGGCAGGACACGGGTGTGTCTCTGGGCACACGGCCTGTGACACGAGCGTGTCACATGGCCGTGTATTGCTCAGGTTGAGATGGTTGTGTACCACCTGAGTTACACGGGCTAGATACGGGTGTGTCTGAAGCCGTGTCAAGTCACACGACCTGTGATACAGGCATGTCACATGGCCGTGTACTCCTTTGGGTAAGTCGGTTGTGTGCCGCTTAAGGTACACAACCTGTGATATAGGCATGTGACAGGATATGTCAACCTAAAATTAGACTTTTGTGGACAAATTGTGGCCGTCCATTTACTTCATCTGGGATCTGATGGCCCAAGTTTCACCCTCCTACTTTAAGGTCAAGAATGAGAAGAGAATTCTCATTATTCACTTGGCCATTCTCTTTCTAAGAAAGCTAGAGATAAGGCAGAGCAAGGAGGAGGAGGAGAGGAGCCGACCACCGGTGGAGCTGCTGAGTTTCGATTCGAGATCTGAGACCAGCATTGTGGAGGCAAGGCTGCTGCGGTGCTTTACAGCCGGCTAGAATTCCATGGCTCCAAAGAGGTCGTCAAGGGTAATGATCTTCCTTCTTGGACATGTGAAGTCCTTCTTTTTTGGCATGTGCATGGATTTCCCCCGCCAGAGGGTAGATTGATAAGGGATTCCCTTGGGTTGATTCTTGGAATCCCCAATAGTTTAGCATATAGATCCGGAAATGGAGTACGGAATAGACATGTTTTGTGAAGCCCATCTGGACAGGTTGGTCTGGATTGGTGATGTTTCATTTGCACAACAGAGAGGACTCCACGGTTAAACGTATAGTTTGTGGAATCGATGGGTTGGACCTGTGAAGGGTAGTAACAGGAAGTACTGAAGTGGTAGTCCAGGAAAAGACCCTTGTGATGCTTGCGATTTTAATGGGTTTTGCCTGTGAAGGAAAGTAGCAGGAAGTACTGGGGTGGAAGCCCAGTAAAACACCCACTAAATGCTTGTGATGTATGTTATGAATGCTAAGGTTAGAGCTAGGGACGGAATGTGAGTTCTGTCGCTAACGCTGGCCGTGGCACCTAGTTAACCTATGAATTTAAAGCCAGTCCCTCGGGGACGGTATGGCTATGTGTAATCTTGGAGATTTCTTAAAAAGTCTTCATGCCAAATTGGCAAGGTGAAACCGACCCGCGCCAATAGTTAGCCACGAGTACGTTGGTATTCGATGATGGCAAGGCGACTAGAGTAATGGGGGGTGGCTGATCTGTACCTGCCTTATGTCCGTCCGACTCGAAGACCTGAAAGTACGGTAAGTTGGAGCGCATAATAAGATTCTTAGGCCTACACGCCGAAAAGACTAAATGCTCAATTTTACCGTTAGGTTTCGGCCCTGAAACGGTGGTGGGACCCTGGTTCGCCGGTACACCAAGAATGTGCCCTGAGTGCACGGATCGTCGGGCCGCGTGGCTGACGGTTGTGATGAATTGTTTGTGCACGAGAGAACAATGTGTGATAGAAATATATCTGCATATGAATTACTATGCCTGTAGTAAAGAAATACCACTGCCCCAGGAAAGGGGTAGGTTCGTTATAAATTTCTCAGCTGAATGCTGATCGTTACCTTGTTTGCCACCGTTGGGTGGGTTGTCCTCGTACAGGTATTGTAGAGCCGAGCAGGACATATAAAGGCTGAAGTCCCTGCTGCTGCTGCTGCTAGCCCTTGAAGGCTAAGCTGAAAAATGTTGTGTTTTGTTCATGTGTGGCCGGCCTGCACACCGATGTTTGGAAGCCACTCTTGTAAAGAGCAACTGTAAGTCCATAAGGCCATATGATTTGTATTTGATGTACATTCCTATATAAATGTGGGTGTTTGTATCATTGGACATTCATGGTTGGAGTTCAGTATTTTCTGTTAAAAGCTTCTGCTACAATGCTATGAGTTAGAAGGCGCAACTCTGATGCTAACCGTTAATTCACCACCTATTTTGTGGCATATGGTGTGGGGCCCCGGCCGGACCTTCTATTATATGCTATATGAACGGATGGAGTCGTTACATTTTGGTATCAGCTGTCTCGGTCTTTCCCTTTCGAATTCATGGTTGAATTCTTTTGTGGGGTTGCGAGCACGTGCAAGTTCGAACCACTATAACATTAACGAACTCAAGAATGTCAACTAAGGAATGAAAATACATCTATTTGGGAAACCTGTGCAATCCTGGTATTTCTGTTGGCACTATGTTTGTTGCTTACTTGTGTGTTTCACAACTATAGGAGACTAGCGTACAAGCGGGGCAGCAGGAACCCCAATATTCTATGGGACTGATGACACCAACTGTGGTACCACCACCTCCTCCTTCGGTAGAGATGGTCTGATTGTTCGCTGATGTGGTCTTCGCAATGATCAACGCTCAACATGAGTGACAGGGACAACCATCTATTTCGGTGGTGCGTCCTATGCCGGTCGGCATATGTGAGCAGACAATAAGGGAAAGAGCATCAGCTTCGTCGATGAACATGTGCCTGAACCAAGGAGTGGACACGGTTGAGGAATACTTTCATGCATTTATCGCGCTGAGACAACATCTAGAGTTTGTGTTTGAAACTGAGGAAACTAAAATCAACAGGTTTTATGATGGGCTACGTCAGGAACTACATTTTATGTTGATGGGTCCGAAGTTAATGGGGTTCCAACCATTGGCGGAGTCAACTAGACTATTGGAGATGGACTTGACAAGAGCCCGTCAAATGCCTGCGATTTGGGAATCAAGTGTTTCACGGGTTAGAAAGCCTTCTCACCACAAGAGGGCAAAACACGAGACTCGTGCTTATTATACTTGTGGAAAGAAGGGACACCTTGCCCGAGAGTGTTGGGGTGGTGACCAGAAGCCAAAGAAGCAATACAAGTGCTACTCGTGTGGCAAAAAAGGACATAAAGCTCGAGAGTGCTGAGTTGGTCGTTAGATGCTCAAGAAGGGAATTTTGACTTTATGTATATAAAAAACTATGCTCCTGTACTATACATGTTTTGTGTGTACTTCGATTGGAATAACGTGCGTGCACGGTAGTCGTGAAAACGAATGGAAAGTTGATGATATTCTACATGGGGTAACATGGGGCATATAGCCCATGGCTGTCGGGTTGGTCAGCCAAAGGCTGAAACGATGACCAGAGCATCACATGCTGACAAGGGAAAGGTAGTGGTGGAGTCCACTACAGCCCAGGCACGACCCCGAGTATTAAACTTAGCCAGCAGAAGGCCATACAGCAAAGTGATATTGTCACCGACATGCGGTGACATATTGAATTGTTATTTTGGTTATTTTATACCTTGTTTGTATTTTGTGTAGGATGTGTTTGTATTCGTCTTTATCCGACGAAAACCCTGTTTGATACTGGTAGTTCGCATTTATTTCTATCTGTGGACCTTGTGTCACGGATCGGTGTACCGATTAGGTTAATGGTAGATAGTATGACAGTGTTATTACCAAATGGATGCGATGTGGCAGTTCAAATTGGAAGTCGAGAGTTTTGTTTGAACACATATGTGCTGCCGATATCGGAATTTGATGTGATCTTTGACATGGACTGGCTTTCATAGCAGCGTGCTTTTATTGATTGCCAGTCAAAAGAGATCACACTAGGCCAAAATACCAAGCATGAGACTAAGTTTGTTGCTATGAGAGGAGTGGGCGGGACCTTGCTGTCTGCACTCCGAGTCGTCAATGATGTTCGGAAGGGTGCGAAGGTATACTTCATGTTGATTCAGGCTGTTGAGACAAAGGCCAATGTCAGTGATTTTCCGGTTGTATCAGATTTTGCGGATGTGTTTCCTAAGGATCTTCCTGGGCTACCACACCAACAGGAGATTGACTTCACGATTGAGTTGGTTCCAGGTGCAAAACCTGTGGCCCGCTCGCCATATCGCATCGCGCCAAAGGAAATGGCTGAGTTAAAAGTCCAATTACAAGAGTTGTTGGAGCATGGATATATACGCCCAAGTATGTCACCTTGGAGCGCACCTGTTATGTTTGTGAAAAAGAAGGACGGTGGATTGTGGTTATGTATTGACAACCAGGAATTGAATAAGAACAAGTATCTGATTCCAGGGATAGATGAATTGTTCGATCAGCTGGTGGGATCAAACGTCTACTCTAAATTGGATTTGAATCTGGATATTACTAGTTGAGGATTCGGGAAGGTGACATGCCCAAGACCACATTTGGAACACGCTACGGTCATTATGTCGTTTGGGCTATGCATTTCGCCATCGTTGTTCATAGACCTAAGGCACCGAACGTTCCGAGAGTACTTGGACTTGTTCTTGATTGCATTCATTGATGATATTTTAGTGTACTCTAACTGATCGTGCGCATTGTTCAGTTCTGCTTTCTATAAATATGTAGGTGTCGCCCTAATTCCAAAATAGCTCATTTTTTCCTCTGCCGTTTTCATCTCCGAGGAGGGATTCTGCCATCATCCTTCAATCTCCACCCTAGGGAGGTGCTCCGGGCAAGCTTTCACCGCCAAATCCAAGCCGGAGCTTCCTCTCGGCCTCCTCCATCATCTCTTGGGCTCATTTCAAGCTTCAACACCATAGCCATCAAGCAAAGGGAAGCTTGCAACTTTCATTCGCTATCGTGACACGAAGAAGACGGGCCATTGGAAGGTGGTGACAGCCCTTCTCTACCCCGGACGCAGTTAAGGACCAAGCTTGGATGCGGATTGACAACTCGACGATTCCAACTGTGAATCCTAAGCAAGACTTCGGATTCGGTCGATCTCTTGCCTTGTTCTTCCTTTATTGTTGTTTATGTTGGGTACATTGGTTTAAATGTACCTGATTTGAAGAAGCCTCACCCTACTCAATGATATACATCAAAATGTATTTGATGTATTTTGAGTTGCCTTGTGCAGGTTAAGTATTTGCAGGGAAAGATGAAAAGTTTCTAAGTCCATGTGTCGACACCCAGAAGGAAAGTGTCGACACTTAAGAAGACTTGTGTCGACACCCAGGCAAGCAGTGTCGACACTTGGAGTAATTGTGTCAACACCAGGGATGCAGAGTCGACACCAGTCAGAAAGTGTCGACACATGAAGGCTGTGTCGACACTCAATGAAGAAATGTCCAGTAAAGCTGTGTCGACACTTAAAAGCAGTGTCGACACCCAGAGGAACTGTGTCTACATCAGAAAGTGTCGACACTTGGAGGCTGTGTCGACACTCAGCAAATTTCAGCAGAGTCTAAGTATAAGTGTCGACATAATGAGGAATGTGTCGACACACAGCAGAAGACTCAGGACTTGAAGAAAGTGTCGACACAAGAAAGAATGTGTCGACACTCAGCAGAAAACTCAATATATGAAGAAAGTGTCGACACTAGGAGGCTGCGTCGAAACTCAGCAAAGTTCAACAAAAATTCTAAGTACAAGTATCGAGACAAAGAAGATATGTCGACACTCAGCCAAATTCTCAACAGAAGAAGAATGTGTCGACACAAGGAGCAGTGTCGACACTCAGTAAGTATCAACACTGAAGGCATGTGTCGACACCAAGAAGAAGTGTCGACACTGAACAAGTTCAACAAAAGAAGATGTGTCGACACAAAGGAGTTGTGTCGACACTTACAAGAATTCAACAAAGTACTAAAGAACAAGGAGTTGTGTCGACACACAATATCAGTGTCGACACATATTGAAGAAGCTGTGTCGAGAAGTAAAATCTACAACACAAGGAGTTTTGTCGACACCTTGAAGGCTAGTGTCGACACTTAGTATACTTGTGTCAACACTTGGTCTATAAGTGTCGACACTTAAAGACAGACTGTCTCGACACTTTCAGATAGTTACAGATATTTCAAGAACTGACTGGATGACTTGACAGCTGCCATTCCAGTCGGTCTACTGCACCTGTCAGAGATGTCAAAAAGCTGTTAGGAACCGGATCAGCCGGTCACCATGAAGAAGGTCTATAAATAGGCTTATACTGTCAACAGAAAGAGATGATCAAGAGATTGAAAAAGAGAAGAAGATCTAGCTATTTATTGAAGAATCAAGTGAAGATCTAAGAAGTTGGAGAGAGAGAGCTCCTTCCAAGAAGACTGCCGTTGGAACCAGGCTGTGAAGAAGGGTTCAGACCTAGTTCTGAATCATAAGTTGCAGTGATTGAAGATCAGCTGCAGAGAATCAATCCTATTGTGTTCTACTTTCAAGAAGCTTTGAAGAAAGCCAAGTGAGGTTGATCTCAGCAGAGTTCTTCCAAGAACTCATCAAGTACCTATCAACTCATCTCTCTTTTTTCTGAGTTGTAGGTATACACTTTGTAATTCTAAATTTCTTGTAGGATCCTTCGGGATCTGAGTTGTAAGCCTGCAATTATAAAGGCTAAGTGGTAGGGCCTGTGTGCCTGAGTGTAGGAGATCTATTTCTCTGAGTGTAGGCCTGTTGTGGCTGAGTGTAGGCCTTGTGGCTGAGTGTAGGCCTTGTGGCTGAGTATAGGTCTTTGGAGAAGACTGCGTTGTAGGGCCTTGGGACTGAGTTGTAGGGCCTTGGGCCTGAGCTGTAGGAACCTGTTTGGGGTTCTGAGCGTAAGATCTGAGGATCTGAGATAGTGGAGGAGTTTGGCCAAATCTAGTACACTACTAGATAGGCGAAGGGGGAAAGTGGATGTACCCAAACTTTGGGGAACCACTATAAATCTGTGTGTTCACTGTGTGCATGTTTGATTCTATGACTGCTGATTGATTTCTGTGAAGTAGTAATTATAACTCTGTGATATAATCTGCAATCTGCCTAAAAAGTTTAAAAATATTTAGTCACCTATTCACCCCGCCCCCCCTCTAGGTGATTAGGTACAATTTCTTTCAAGTGGTATCAAAGCGAGGTTACTCAAAAAGGACTTAACTGTCTGAGTAGATCCTGTTGGCAGATTCAGAATAAGTAAAGTACAGAATCAAGAAAATCAAGAAACATGGGTTCAACAGAGAATCATAAGGAACTTGGATCCATGAAGTTGCCCATTTGCAGAAAAGAGATTTTTGGCATCTGGAAAGAAAGGGTGAGACTTTTTATGGAAGCTTCAGACCCTAGAATATATATCACAGTTAAAGAAGGGCCATATGTGCCTATGAAGGTTTCAGTCCTGGATGCAAATCAGAGAACACCTAAGGACTTCTCTGAAATAACAAAAGATGAGATAATTCTAGCCTCAATGGACAAGAGGGCTCAGAATATCATTGTGAGTGTCATAGATGACGCTACATTTCAGAACTTGATACACTGTAAGACAGCTAAGGACATGTGGGATACTCTTATAGTGTACATGGAGGGTTCAGAAGAAGTGAGACAGGACAGAAAGTCATTGTTAAACCAGGAATATGAAAGTTTCAGGCAAGGTAGGTCTGATAGCATAACAGAATGCTATAAGAAGTTCTATAGGATTGTCAATGAGCTAATGTCCTATGGAAGAGAATTCAGTAATTATGAGCTGAATGATAAGTTCTTGAGGTCTCTAACAAAGGATTGGGACACCAAGATCTTTTCTATAAGGGAAATGGCAAAGTTAGCTGATATTCCTCCTCCAACTTTATTTGGAAAACTGTTATCCTATGAGATGCAGTTGATGGTGAGAAAAGAAGAGGAGAAGACTACAAGTAGTGAGCATAAAGTAAGGATAGTGGCATTCAAGACAGAAGCAACAAGGAAATACAAAAGTAAGTCTCCATCTGCACCTCCAAGGGTTGCTGAGACTAAGTCAGATGATTCAGAATGCAGAAAGTCTGAAAGCAGTGAGAGTTATGAGGATTTTGCAGCCTTCACTAGACACTTTCAGAAGTTTCTAAAGAAGAAACAATGGAGGTCAAAGCAATCCACTTCATAGGGAAAAGATGACTATTATCAGAATAAGAAGTCATCAAAGAAAGACAGGAGAAAGCCCAAGTCAAGCAAAGCAAATTTATCAAAAATTATATGCTATTGCTGTAACAGTCAAGGACATGTTATTGCTGACTGTCCAGAGAAAAGGAAAGAGTCTAATGATAAGAAGAAGACTCAATTCAAGGGCAAAAAGGAGAGATCCTTTGTTGCCAAGAAGGACAAAAGCCTGTCAGACATATCTACTTCAGAAACTGAGTCAGAAGCTGAAGCATACATAGGACTATTTGCTGAAGAAGAGAAAGAAGAGTTCATCCAGATAATGAACTCTATATATGAGCAAGAGGACATCCAGTGCAAAGGACTGATGGCCTTAACAGAAGGTGACAAAATCCAGGATCAGCCTGGACCTAGTAAGGTACAAAATTGTTCTTTAAGTTCAATTTCTAGTGCTAGTTCAGATTCAGTTACATCAGCATCAAATGATGCTAGTGGATCTGAATTTGAAGGGGTTATTCATCAATTGATTGATGAATATAGAGTTCTGTTACAAGCTTTCAAGAAGAGCAAGTTCTTAGCCAAAAGTCAGGCTAAGGAGATTGTTAATCTTAAAGTTACTGCAACTGATTTTGAGAAGCTGATTGATCAAAAGTTAAATGAAATAGCCAGACTGAAGAACATAACTGTTATTCAGATGGGAACTATAACATTCAAGAATGATCAAATCAGAAATCTGGAGATTAGTCTTCAGAAGGAGAGAGACATAGTTGCAAGGTTTTCTAAACCTAAGTTTGTTCTACTTTTGATTGATGAGTTTATACCTCACAAGGGTAAAACTGGATTGGGGTTTACTAACCCTGCTAGGACTGTAAGGTCCAAGTCTAAGGGCAAAGCCCCAGCTCTCAACAAGCCAGCTGTAGATAAAACAGCTAGGGATGTACCTAAGCAAAGGTACAATAGATTTGAGTGTTGGTGCTGTGGCAAGGTAGGCCACTTTGCCATAGACTGTTGGCACAATTCTAGTGCCAAGTTGAGTAGCAAACTGCCTATTGGAAGATCTGCAGGTAGCTTTGTTAAGAGGCAAACTAACCAGCACCAAGGACCCAAGAATTCTTTGGGTTCTAAGGTCAACTAATCTGTTTTGCAGGTGAGTCCAAGTGGCCATGCCCCAATATGGTACTTGGACAGTGGATGTTCCAGACACATGACTGGAACTAGGGGATTGCTAAAGGACTACATGTAACGTCCTGAATCGCTCTAGCCCCCTAGTGTGTGTGTTTTGAGTCAGGAGGGTTGACTTGAGTCCTGAGAGTGCAGGGAATTGGACTGCACTTGTGGAGAAGTGGAGAATCAGTGTAAAAAGGAAGTGACACGGGTAGGGACACGGCCGTGTGCCTACCCGTGTGCGTCGAGTTGAGCTCGACGACCCGTGTCGAGATCGTCGAGCTGTGTCGACACCTAGGGACACGGGTAGGGACACGGCCGTGTGCCTACCCGTGTGCGTCGAGTTGAGCTCGACGACCCGTGTCGAGATCGTCGAGCTGTGTCGACACCAAGGGACACGGGTAGTGACACGGCCGTGTCCCTACCCGTGTGCGTCGAGTTGAGCTCGACGAGAAGTGTCGAGATGCAACCCGAGAAGTACACGGCCAATGACACGGCCAGGCACACGGCCGTGTCATGTGAACACGGGTCGGGACACGGGCGTGTCCCTACCCGTGTCAAACATTGAACCGACATGGAAACCGCCACGGCCGTTTCGCGGAAGCGGGACACGGGTACGGACACGGCCGTGTCCCTACCCGTGTCATATTTTATTTATATAAGGGACAGAAAACCCTAGCCGTTTTCATGCTCTTTTCATCCCCTATTTCCAGTGAGAACCCCTGTGAGAGGGAAAACTGCAGGAGCAAGTCCTACCGAAGGAGATCCGCCATCGCCGTGAAAGAGAAGATGCCGCCGAGGAGAACTACGCGATCCATGGAGAGAAATGGTGGTACCGCTGGAGCCAACGTGAGTTTCCTACCCTCTCCCTTGGTGCTAGATCTATAGTTATGCCTTAGGAGAGACATCGACTCAAGAGAGTCTTGATGGAGAGGAGAAGATCTCTAGGTTAGGCCATGTTAGAACTTGTGTTCTAGACTTTAGATCTCTTCAACCCTTCCCCTTATCTTCAATATGACGATGGGTGGATGGTCTCGTGAGGAGTTTATGGCCTTTGAGGTTGAATAAGGGAGGAGAATATTTCTGGAAAATTTAGAAACGATCGCTTGAGGAGGAAGACGAACCTATGCCGTTCATTTTCCTTTAAGATGCGCGCAGAATCTGTATTCTGCGCGCAGCGATCTTCTAGGCCATTTTCCCTATGGATAAGGCCAGATCTGGGCTTTCGGCTAAACACGAAAGTTGAAGCCCTTGGAAATACCTTTCCAACGAGTGGTTGCACGACTTCAGGTGATGTCTGTGGCCCCGGGAAAACCAAATCGAGTTTGCTGTCCGGCAATTCCTGTACACAGAAATTGTGTTCTGTGCGCAGTGAACTTTGAAGCCGATTTCGAGTAAGTTACTGTCAGATCTGGGTTGTGACCTGAATATGAAAGTTGTAGATCATGAAAATACCTTTCCAACGAGGGGTTACACGACTTCACCGGATTCCTGTAGCCTCGGGAATCTCCGGTCGAAGTTGCTGTCCAGATTAGTGATACACTTAGAATTCTGGTTTTATATTAAGTGCAACAAGAGTTGGTGGAATTCTGTCAAGATTAAATAATTGATGCTAATCACCGAAGAACTTTGAATGATGGTGTTTTATTATTTAGAATGCATACAACTGATTTATTATTGCAAGTTGTCTTGATATTTGGATGGTTTCCTTTATGTTTAATCGAATCGAATTGATAAGATGTTGATAGATTATAACATATGCGCATCATATAAGTCTTATGTAGAGTTTATATGGAATGACATATAGAAGATTAAACTATGGCCATGATATGTTGAATTGGTGAAATGAAATTTATTAGTCCAATACTTAGAGCGTCGTCTCCCTACGGGTAGTATTGTGGAAGAATGAAAGTGCGGTGTTGACCGTCACTTGTTTTGTTGTGTTGAGATAGGTGTGGATGGATGGTTGGGCTGTGTCCTCGTGTTTACTTCCGAGGCCCCTTCCATGTTGTGTTGATATGGTGTTTGCATGTGATGTGAGTCGACACGCGGTGTCGTAATCCCGGGTTAAGGATAGTGTGGCAGGTCTACGGGCTCGCCAGTCGTCACACCGACGGGAGTTGGCAGTTAGACTTGGTCGGTTTGGGCTGTGTCCTCGGTGTTCACTTCCCGAGGCCCCTCCGACCATGTGAACGGTTGGGCTGTGTCCTCGTGCTTCTTCCGAGGCCCCTTCCGGGTCACGCAAGGCCAGTTCGGGCTGTGTTCTTGGTGCACATCTACCCAAGACCCCGCTGGGCCATAGTACGCATGGGCTCCGCTGTTGTGTTCTTAGCGTTGAGGCGTACGGAGGCCTAGGTGAAGTAGTGTGATACCCGCCTAGTAGTAGAAGTGCCCGTTCTACTGTCACCGCCTGGCCACGGCGGCTGATGCCTGAGAGGTTAGCTACCTGCTCGAAAAGTGGGAACTACAGTCTGTGTCGACATAGCAATTGCATGGGTGTGCATGGGTGAGTCATTGCATAGCATTCATAGCATTTCATATCATTGCACAACAAGATCCTCATCGTATAAGTTTGTATGGGCACTCTTATACGATGAGTTACTTTATGTAACCCGATCCTTAACTTATAAGTTTGTATGGGCATTCTTATAAGTTAAGTTACTTTCCTGCTGTAGTTTTCTTACACTTGTTATTATACCTTAATAGCTTTTGTAGAACTGCTAGTTATACATTGATACTCATGTACCTTGTCACCTGATTGTACTTTTATACTTATTGATATATATTATACCCTTGTTTCTCTTTCTCCGCCCGGTGCCGAGGAGTCGCCGGGGGAGCGGATGTGAAACCACTTAGTCGTTTCGACTAACGGTTGCTACGTCTTCCTTTTTAGGAGGTCACGCCACAGGTAGAGCAGCCGCAGACTACGCAGCAGGACAGCCAGGCCAGGACGACAGGGCCTGATGTGACGGTGCCGTCGATACCGTCTGTTTCTGATGTTAGTTTTGATTACTCTGATGTAGCCCGTTTGGGCAATGTTTAGCTGTACTCTGATATATAGTAGAAGCATGTTTTAGCTTCTATTTATTGATGTATTTGGACATTATAACTTAGTGTGGATTTTGACTTCTGGATGTTTATCTATTTGGTTGGGTTGACATGTTATATTGATATTGTTGTAGCCGGCGGAATAGGCGTCTTGTGGTACAGGTTAGCCCGTGTGCTAATGCTACCGCAAGGCGGCTGTTCCGGGCATAAGACTCCCTCTTCGTGCCGTGTTTTGGGATCCGGGAGGGGGGAGTCTTACAAATGGTATCAGTTTGCCACGATCCTCAACTACGAAGTCATTCAACAATGGTGCCACCCCCGTTTGGTTAGTCAGTTTGGGGACAAACTGACTTAGCGGAAGCAGTGGTGTGCCCATATGTAATTCACATTAAGTTGTCCAACTTTGACCTTAAGCTTAGCCAACCTGACCACAAATTTGTCGTGTATGTGTAGGTTCCACTGCATGTTGAGCCGATGGGGGGTACTCTTACCCCTCCCATACCCACTCAGTTCCAACAGTCTGAGTTGGGGCAGACGCTCACCGCCATTCTGGATGCTTTTAAGGCTCAGCAGGCTCCGATGCAACAACAGGCCCCGAGCTCCAACTGGCTGAGCACCTTCCGGGCTCTCTCCCCTCCCGTCTACCTTGGGACGGAGTCAGCCGTACGTACAGAGGAATGGCTAGACACGATACAGGAGTTGTTGGCCGGTATCCGTTGCCCAGCCAACATGGCAGTGACATTGGCAGTGTCCGTCTTGGACTTACATGCGAAGAGGTGGTGGAAGTCCCTCATGGGCTCTACCTTCCAAGGCCGGATCTACACGGAGATAAGTTGGAATGAATTCTCGGGTGTTTTCTTGGAGCACTTTATCCCTACTTCGGCCCGAGATGAGCTTGAGCAGAGGTTCCTTCTACTAAAGCAGGGATCAAAGTCGGTTACAGAATACCAGCGGGAATTCCAGCATCTCGCAAGGTTTGCAGATTCTTATGAGTTGGATGACAGAGGTTATGCCAAGCGCTTCTATAAAGGGCTGCGAGATCCCCTAAGGCAGTCCCTTTTGTTTATAGCGGATGGTAGCTTGGCGGAGATCATTGATATGGCGAAAAGATTGGAGGCAGACCACATGGGATGTAGCAAGAGGCCTGCGGAGGACGTGATGGAAGCCGGCCCAAGTAATAGAAGGAGACGGGACTTCAGAGGAGGAAGAGGTTATCAAAGAGGTGGAGGGCGTGTCCACCGAAACTATAGGGTGGAGCATCCAGTTCCGCAGCCGCCTGCGTTGCCTCCACCCCCACAGCCTCAGCGATTCCAACAACCGGAAGGGCGGCGTGGTCTGGTGTGCTTCGAATGCAACCAGCCGGGCCACATCCGGCGTTTTTGCCCGCAACTATATGGGAACACCCCTCCTGCTCTCCCTCCTGCTCTCCCTCCTGCTCTCCCTCCAGCAGCTCCACGAGGGCGAGGATATATGCGCGGTCGAGGACGAGGACCGCCAAGAGGAAACCCCGGACCAGCCCGGGATCAGGTGTACGCGCTTGACATGGCGCAGGAACGGAACCCACAAGATGTGATTGCAGGTATGATTTAATTTATTTACATATTTGCATGGTCTAACTTGAATTGATTAGAACTTACTAGCCACTAGCAATAAGTTTTGGTTGTTGGTACTTAGGCACCGTGATTATTGGCGGGAAGACAGCCTATGCGCTGTTCGATACCGGTGCCTCACACTCCTTTGTGTCCGAGGATTTCATAAAAGACATGGGGGATGTACAGTATTTCACTGGCATAGCCCGACGTGTACGCCTTCCGGACGGCTCGGAGATGATCGCAACCGCCAAGTGCGAGTTGGAGTTATTTATTGATGGGAAGGCCTTTGATACGCCGGCCACGGTTCTGAGGATGCCGGAGTTTGACATCATTTTGGGCATGGCATGGCTGGACTGGCACTTCGCGAGGATCGACTGCGCGGAGAAGCGGATCTATTTGAGGCATGGAGACTCTGACGTCATCTTCCAAGGTATTGGCTTCGCGCCACGTATGATATTATCTTCTATTCAGGCTGTAAAGGCTCATATGAAGGGGGATGAGGTCTTCATGATCTGGTTCGAGTTGAAGGAAGCAGCGTTGGAATTAAAGGATGTACGGGTAGTGCGGGATTTTCCTGAGGTATTTCCTGAGAAGCTACCAGGATTACCTCCGCATAGAGAGGTTGACTTCCAGATCAATCTAGTACCAGGTGCCAAGCCTGTATCCAAGGCTCCGTACAGAATGGCTCCGAAAGAACTCGCGGAGTTTAGAGTTCAATTGCAGGAACTGGTGGATTCAGGGTTCGTTCGCCCCAGTTCATCACCATGGGGAGCCCCTGTGCTGTTCGTGAAGAAGAAGGATGAAACACTGCGATTGTGCATAGATTATCGGGAACTCAATCGATTGACGGTGCGGAACACTTACCCACTACCGCGGATCGATGAGTTGTTCGATCAACTAGTGGGAGCACATTGGTTTTCTAAATTGGATTTGCGCTCCGGATACTATCAGTTGAGGATACAAGAAGGGGACATCCAGAAAACGGCCTTCAGTTCGAGATATGGTTTGTATGAGTTCACAGTAATGCCGTTTGGGCTCACAAATGCCCCTTCGGCCTTCATGAGCTTGATGAACAAGGTGTTTGAACCGTATTTGGACATCTTCGTCATTGTTTTCATCGACGACATCTTGGTCTACTCAAAGACGGAGGAGGAGCATGTCGAGCACCTGACCTTGGTTTTGAAGAAATTGAAGGAGCATGCCTTGTATGCCAAGTTTAGCAAGTGTGAATTCTGGCTTAAGGAGGTTGCCTTCTTGGGGCATGTGATCAGTGGGGCAGGATTAGCTGTGGACCCAGCTAAGGTGCGGGCCGTGAAGGAGTGGTCGCCCTTGAAGTCGGCGGCCGATGTACGAAGCTTTCTTGGACTTGCTGGCTACTACCGCAAGTTCGTGAAAGGATTCTCCAAGATTGCCCTTCCTCTTACCTCCTTGACGAAGAAGGGTGTGCCATTTGAGTGGACACCTAAATGTGAAGCAGCATTTCAAGAGTTGAAGGATAGGCTTACCTCCGCCCCCATCCTTGCACTTCCGTCGGGGAAGGAAGGATTTCAAGTTTACACGGACGCTTCATATCAAGGGATGGGAGCGGTATTGATGCAGCATGGGCACGTGATCGCATATGCTTCAAGGCAGTTAAAGAAACATGAAATTAATTACCCGGTTCATGATTTGGAGTTGGGAGCAGTGGTGTTCGCTTTGAAAGTCTGGAGGCATTATTTATATGGCGTGCACTGTGAGATCTTTTCCGATCACAAAAACTTGAAGTATGTTCACACTCAGAAGGAGTTGAACCTGAGGCAACGGCGGTGGTTGGAATTTCTATGCGACTACGAGTTCACCATGAACTACCACCCCGGGAAAGCGAACTCGGTAGCCGATGCCTTAAGTAGAAAAGTGCCAGGCTCTAGCCCAGAGTCTCGGCTGATGAGCATGGAGTTGGCTCGGATGATCGAGGAGATGGAAATTACTCTAGTATTCAAGGATCCTTCGGCAGAGTATGCGGAGTATTTGGCCAACATGAGCATAGTTTGTGATATCCGAGACCGGATTCGGGTGGAGCAAGGAGTGGATGCGGCCTTGGCCCCGGCAATCAAGGCAATTGAAGATGGGACCACCGATGAGTACATACTCAAAGACGGCCTCATTTATTTTCGTGGCCGACTCTATATTCCCGAGGGCGGCAAAATTCGGGAAGATATATTGAGAGAGGCGCATTCCTCTCAATATTCAGTGCATCCGGGTATGGCTAAGATGTACGCCGGACTGCGGAAGACCATGTGTTGGCCGGGAATGAAGAAGGATGTCCGCTACTATGTTACACATTGCGAAGCTTGCCAAAGAGTGAAGGCTGAATGCAGGAGTCCCGGTGGTTTGTTGCAGTCATTGCCCATCCCCGAATGGAAGTTCGAGGATATCTCCATGGACTTTGTTCATGGGTTACCTCGTTCCCGCTCCGGGAATGATTCAGTATGGGTTATTGTGGATCGACTGACAAAGGTGGCCCGGTTCATTCCAATGAAGAAGGAAGCACACGTGGATGCTTTGGTACGCCTTTTTGTGGAGCAATTTGTACGGTATCATGGCGTGCCCAAGACAATTGTTTCAGATCGGGATGGTCGGTTTACATCCAATGAGTGGAAGGCGGTACAGGCGTATTTGGGCTCACGCCTAACCTTTAGTACCGCATTTCATCCACAGACGGACGGGCAGTCAGAGCGGACCATCAGAACACTGGAGGATTTATTGAGGTTATGTGTGTTGGACAGAGGAGAGCCATGGGAAAGGCTCTTGCCACTAGTGGAATTCTCCTATAATAATAGCCATCAGGCGAGCATCGGCATGGCGCCCCATGAAGCCCTTTATGGAAGAAGGTGCAGGACTCCCTTGTCTTGGGTACAAGATGAAGATCCGAAGGCATTGGGAAACGAATACATAGATGATACTGATGCGGCGGTCAGATTGATACGGGATCGCATGTTGGAGGCTCAAAGTCGACAGGCGAAGTATTACAATAAAAAGCACCGGATGGTGGAGTTCCAAGTGGGCGAAAAAGTGTTCCTTAAGATTCGGCCGATGCATGGAGTTTCGCGGGTGCGTGGAGTGAAAAAGCTCAGCCCGAGGTATGTTGGGCCTTATACTATATTGGAAAGGATTGGCCCGTTGGCCTATCGGTTGGAGTTACCACCGGAATTGGAAAATCTTCACGACGTGTTCCATGTATCGTCGCTTCGAAAAGCACTGTTGCGGCCCGACCAGTATATTCCCACTACTGATGGTGCGGTGGCATCAGATAGGACTGTGCGACTAGAGCCGGTACGAATTGTTGACAGCGAGACAAGAACATTACGCCGCAAAAGTGTTCCCTTAGTGAAGGTGCAATGGATGAATCATGGGAAGGAGGAGTACACTTGGGAGCCAATGGATTTAATGCGGCAACGCTACCCGGAGTTGTTTGCTCAAGGTAATTTTATTTAAAAGCATATGTTAAATTTCCTGTTATACACTTCTCCCCACAACCTAAGCCTGATTTCGGGGACGAAATCTTTTATTTTGTTTATAGGATTTGTAACGTCCCGAATCGCTCTAGCCCCCTAGTGTGTGTGTTTTGAGTCAGGAGGGTTGACTTGAGTCCTGAGAGTGCAGGGAATTGGACTGCACTTGTGGAGAAGTGGAGAATCAGTGTAAAAAGGAAGTGACACGGGTAGGGACACGGCCGTGTGCCTACCCGTGTGCGTCGAGTTGAGCTCGACGACCCGTGTCGAGATCGTCGAGCTGTGTCGACACCTAGGGACACGGGTAGGGACACGGCCGTGTGCCTACCCGTGTGCGTCGAGTTGAGCTCGACAACCCGTGTCGAGATCGTCGAGCTGTGTCGACACCAAGGGACACGGGTAGTGACATGGCCGTGTCCCTACCCGTGTGCGTCGAGTTGAGCTCGACGAGAAGTGTCGAGATGCAACCCGAGAAGTACACGGCCAATGACACGGCCAGGCACACGGCCGTGGCATGTGAACACGGGTCGGGACACGGGCGTGTCCCTACCCGTGTCAAACATTGAACCGACATGGAAACCGCCACGGCCGTTTCGCGGAAGCGGGACACGGGTACGGACACGGCCGTGTCCCTACCCGTGTCATATTTTATTTATATAAGGGACAGAAAACCCTAGCCGTTTTCATGCTCTTTTCATCCCCTATTTCCAGTGAGAACCCCTGTGAGAGGGAAAACTGCAGGAGCAAGTCCTACCGAAGGAGATCCGCCATCGCCGTGAAAGAGAAGATGCCGCCGAGGAGAACTACGCGATCCATGGAGAGAAATGGTGGTACCGCTGGAGCCAACGTGAGTTTCCTACCCTCTCCCTTGGTGCTAGATCTATAGTTATGCCTTAGGAGAGACATCGACTCAAGAGAGTCTTGATGGAGAGGAGAAGATCTCTAGGTTAGGCCATGTTAGAACTTGTGTTCTAGACTTTAGATCTCTTCAACCCTTCCCCTTATCTTCAATATGACGATGGGTGGATGGTCTCGTGAGGAGTTTATGGCCTTTGAGGTTGAATAAGGGAGGAGAATATTTCTGGAAAATTTAGAAACGATCGCTTGAGGAGGAAGACGAACCTATGCCGTTCATTTTCCTTTAAGATGCGCGCAGAATCTGTATTCTGCGCGCAGCGATCTTCTAGGCCATTTTCCCTATGGATAAGGCCAGATCTGGGCTTTCGGCTAAACACGAAAGTTGAAGCCCTTGGAAATACCTTTCCAACGAGTGGTTGCACGACTTCAGGTGATGTCTGTGGCCCCGGGAAAACCAAATCGAGTTTGCTGTCCGGCAATTCCTGTACACAGAAATTGTGTTCTGTGCGCAGTGAACTTTGAAGCCGATTTCGAGTAAGTTACTGTCAGATCTGGGTTGTGACCTGAATATGAAAGTTGTAGATCATGAAAATACCTTTCCAACGAGGGGTTACACGACTTCACCGGATTCCTGTAGCCTCGGGAATCTCCGGTCGAAGTTGCTGTCCAGATTAGTGATACACTTAGAATTCTGGTTTTATATTAAGTGCAACAAGAGTTGGTGGAATTCTGTCAAGATTAAATAATTGATGCTAATCACCGAAGAACTTTGAATGATGGTGTTTTATTATTTAGAATGCATACAACTGATTTATTATTGCAAGTTGTCTTGATATTTGGATGGTTTCCTTTATGTTTAATCGAATCGAATTGATAAGATGTTGATAGATTATAACATATGCGCATCATATAAGTCTTATGTAGAGTTTATATGGAATGACATATAGAAGATTAAACTATGGCCATGATATGTTGAATTGGTGAAATGAAATTTATTAGTCCAATACTTAGAGCGTCGTCTCCCTACGGGTAGTATTGTGGAAGAATGAAAGTGCGGTGTTGACCGTCACTTGTTTTGTTGTGTTGAGATAGGTGTGGATGGATGGTTGGGCTGTGTCCTCGTGTTTACTTCCGAGGCCCCTTCCATGTTGTGTTGATATGGTGTTTGCATGTGATGTGAGTCGACACGCGGTGTCGTAATCCCGGGTTAAGGATAGTGTGGCAGGTCTACGGGCTCGCCAGTCGTCACACCGACGGGAGTTGGCAGTTAGACTTGGTCGGTTTGGGCTGTGTCCTCGGTGTTCACTTCCCGAGGCCCCTCCGACCATGTGAACGGTTGGGCTGTGTCCTCGTGCTTCTTCCGAGGCCCCTTCCGGGTCACGCAAGGCCAGTTCGGGCTGTGTTCTTGGTGCACATCTACCCAAGACCCCGCTGGGCCATAGTACGCATGGGCTCCGCTGTTGTGTTCTTAGCGTTGAGGCGTACGGAGGCCTAGGTGAAGTAGTGTGATACCCGCCTAGTAGTAGAAGTGCCCGTTCTACTGTCACCGCCTGGCCACGGCGGCTGATGCCTGAGAGGTTAGCTACCTGCTCGAAAAGTGGGAACTACAGTCTGTGTCGACATAGCAATTGCATGGGTGTGCATGGGTGAGTCATTGCATAGCATTCATAGCATTTCATATCATTGCACAACAAGATCCTCATCGTATAAGTTTGTATGGGCACTCTTATACGATGAGTTACTTTATGTAACCCGATCCTTAACTTATAAGTTTGTATGGGCATTCTTATAAGTTAAGTTACTTTCCTGCTGTAGTTTTCTTACACTTGTTATTATACCTTAATAGCTTTTGTAGAACTGCTAGTTATACATTGATACTCATGTACCTTGTCACCTGATTGTACTTTTATACTTATTGATATATATTATACCCTTGTTTCTCTTTCTCCGCCCGGTGCCGAGGAGTCGCCGGGGGAGCGGATGTGAAACCACTTAGTCGTTTCGACTAACGGTTGCTACGTCTTCCTTTTTAGGAGGTCACGCCACAGGTAGAGCAGCCGCAGACTACGCAGCAGGACAGCCAGGCCAGGACGACAGGGCCTGATGTGACGGTGCCGTCGATACCGTCTGTTTCTGATGTTAGTTTTGATTACTCTGATGTAGCCCGTTTGGGCAATGTTTAGCTGTACTCTGATATATAGTAGAAGCATGTTTTAGCTTCTATTTATTGATGTATTTGGACATTATAACTTAGTGTGGATTTTGACTTCTGGATGTTTATCTATTTGGTTGGGTTGGCATGTTATATTGATATTGTTGTAGCCGGCGGAATAGGCGTCTTGTGGTACAGGTTAGCCCGTGTGCTAATGCTACCGCAAGGCGGCTGTTCCGGGCATAAGACTCCCTCTTCGTGCCGTGTTTTGGGATCCGGGAGGGGGGAGTCTTACACTACACACCTATCAAGGATGGTCCTAAAGTCACCTTTGGTGGTTCTGAAAAAGGAATTATCAAGGGTTTTGGTAACATTTCTAGCACCCATATAACAATTACTCAAGTGGCTTATGTTAAAGGTTTGAAACATAACCTTATTAGTATAAGTCAATTGAGTGATTTAGGATATGACATCTTATTTGTCAAAGATGGTTGTCATATCAGGAGATCAAATGATCAAGAGATCATTTTGACTGGTTACAGAAAAGGAAATGTCTATTGTCTAGACATTATGTGTGAGAACAATGGTTCTCCAGTGTGTCTTGTAGCTGATGAGAAAGTCTCTCATTGTGTCAAATGGAACAAGAGGCTAGCCCATCTCAACTACAAGACAATTGGCCAACTCTATATCAAAGAGTTAGTGAGGAATGGTCCTCAAGTTAAGTGTATTAAAGATGGAATATGCTCAGTGTTAACCCCTCAGTCCGCAACATACTGCAAGATTCCAAAGCCCCACATTCAGCAGGCGCGGACAGGATTTGTCCGTCCGCCCAGTCCGGCATTGTCACCAGTCAGGAGCCAAGGGTCTCCAGCAGCGGACGCAAGGACCTGTCCGCTCAGTCCGCGGGCGCTTTGGGCAACAGGTTCTCCAGCGGCGGACGCAGTATCTTGTCCGCCCAGGCCGACGCCCTCCAGTGGGCGCGCCCGGCAGCAGTGGGAGCTCCAGCTCGCGAGCCCAGTCCGCCACTTCTGTGCGGACTGGCGTGTTCTTTATTTTTGCTTCCCGTCACCGCTGCCCGGTTCTCCTGTACCCCGGGCAGCCGGTTATTTTAGCCCTGCCCGTTTGGGCAGGCCCCCTATCCTATAAATAGGGGGGAGGTGGTGCACTCAAGGCACGCTGACTCGGACCCAAGAGCCTACTTGTTACAGGTTGCGGACTCGAATCCTGTGCCTTGCGGACTCCCCCTTGCTCTGTTTTCCTCAGTCTTTTCCTTTCACTTGTAACTAGATCCTTCTTCAATCAAGGGAAAGCCCGTCGCAAGAGAGGCATTCAGGCCGCGACGGGCGAATTCTGTTGTTGTCGTGGTTCACGGCCCTGCTCTTCTTCCAGCTCTCATCCGCTTAGTAGATCGCCACTCGCAGTCTCCCTATTCCCCCTGTGATCGAACAGTTAGCTGGTTGTGCTCGACCCCCCTTGTGTTTTTGTGCATCAATAGTTAACACGCGACCTTCAGATCCGAGTAGTGTTTTGAAATCAGCGGACGAAAGATGTCAGACCGCAGAGCCCGCTCTTCAGATCGCTCTAGCTCTTCAGAAGACTCCCTTTGGGACGCAATAGAACAAGCTCGCCTTAAGGCCGAGCAGTCTCGCCGGCAGACCGACCAGCGTCTTGACACAATCAGCCAAGCTCTGCTTGCATTGGACCAGCGGCTTGCTCCTCAGGCCGCAGCGGACCCAGCGAACTCGCCAGTCCGCCAGACCCTAGCTCGCCGAACTCCGCTTCGGCAGTCGCCAGAAACTCCTCGGAACCCTGCTCAGACCGCAGCCCCTCTGCGCCCTCAAGAGGAAGAGTTTGCTTTCAGAGAGTTCTTCAGAGAAGCTGCTAGGGGCACTCCTGCCCGCCAACTTCACTTTGCTGATCGCCAGTCCGCCGAGGCCGCGGACTCCTCGGCTCCAGTCCGCCCTTTCTATCCTGCAGAGTTTGACACCCCGTCTCCCTTTGTTGACTGAATTCGATGGGAATCGGCCCCGAGCCACTTCAGGGAGCCGCGCATCCCGTTCTATACAGGAGCGACAGATCCCGTTTCTCACCTCCAGGCATTTGAGGGGGCAGTTGCTTTAAGATGCCTCTCAGATGCGATTAAGTGTAAATTACTGGTTACCACTCTCGAAGGGCAAGCGAGAGAATGGTTCTATGAGCTGCCTTCGGGCACTATCTCTTCTTTTGCCGAGCTTCGTAGCCAGTTACTGCTGAGGTTTGCTACCTCAAGGAAGAGGAAGAATGGGCCAGCTGCCCTATTTGAGATCAAGCAGAGGGATAATGAATTGGTGGCACGATTCGTTGATCGCTTTCAAAGAGAAATTCAGGGGGTGAGGAATGTGAACCCCGACTAATATAAAGTTGCCTTGATCCATGGCCTCCGGGAGGGCCCTCTGAAGTTTAAAGCAACGACCAAGGCTCCCGAGACTTATCAAGAGTTGATCGCCATGGTCAACCGTTTCATAGAAGGGGAAAATGCCAATCCGACCTATGTTTCATCCCTGACAGCCAAGGCTGAAGGAAGGGATGCCTCCGCTTCTTCCTCTCGTGGCAGGCCCACTCGTCCAGACTTCCAGCCTCCGTCTCAAAGAGGCAGGAACTTCCGCAACAAAAAACCTTTCCAAGGCCATCAACAGTTTCATGAGCAGAGACTGCCGTTGGCCGCCACTCCCGCCGTTCCTTTGCAAGCTCTTCCCATCCTCCAGCAGGCAGCCTTGCCTGCCCCGTGCCAATATGATGAAAGTCCCATGGAGGACCCTGCAGATCTGGACCTTGACGAAGTTATCCAGATCCTACAAAGGAGATCAGAAGAAAAGAGGCAAGAGCCTCAGAAGCTGTGGAAGCCGAGGAATAATTCGCAATACTGCCAGTTCCACAAGGAAAAAGGTCATCTGACTGAGGAATGCAAGGCCCTTCGTGCGCTGATTGATAAGTTGCTTGCCGAGGGCAAGATTGACCTGACCAAGAAGGATTCTCCTTCCTCGTCGAAGCCATCCACCTCGAAGGGCAAAGAGGTAGCTGAGGCTTACCAGGAGTGTGTAGATGTGGAGGACGAAGGCCATCTGGGGCCGATCAACGTCCTAGTGGAATGCTTTGATGCAGATGATGAGGGAGTTCTGGGACGCCTCTTCTTCATCCATGGTGGAGCAGGGACCGAGTCCACTCGGAAATCTTCAATTTCAAGGGTCACCCAGGCGGAGGTGGCCTCTTCTTCCGTTGCTCCCCCAAGAGAAGTCGTCACTTTTGGTCCGGAATATCTGTCTCAAACAGCCAATCCATTTGACGATGCTGTTGTGATCAAGGCTGTGCTTGGAGACTTCACAGTGGACAGAATTCTTGTTGATACGGGCAGTTCAGTCAACCTCCTCTTCAAGTCTACTTTTGAGGCCCTGAGGACCGGAAAGCCTCTGCTTTCCACTGAGGGGCCGCTCTATGAATTCTCAGGAGAGAGGAAAGAGGTGGAGGGTGATGAAGATTTTATAAGTTTTGAAAAATGATCCAAACTAAACTCTCAACTAGGCAAGTGCACCTATCGAAATTTAGTATATGGAATATCGTATTTAAACTCGGGGACCGTTGAGTATTTGTACTCACAAGGACGAACTATTATTTTATCGATCGGAAAATTGGTTTTGCGAAAAACGAAAACGAACGTTAAATGAAGAGGAGAAATTCGATGATTAAAAGGCTAGCACTTGATCTAGAATCCCTTTGGGCTAGAATAAAATCCACGAAATTAAAGAGCACAAGCATCTAAATTATTAACTTTGACCGCGGAGGTTCCAAAGCTACGAAGCGCCTCTCTCGAGAATACGCACTCGACTAACCTTAGGTAGATCGATTAAGACCTCTCGGCCAGTCGAAAGACCTAAGCTTGCTTTAGGCGGTGAACCTCACTAATGGAGTTGACTCCAAGGCGGAAGAATTTTACGTTCCTCTCTCGAGGGGTGCAAGAAATTCTCTTTATCCTTGAGTGATCTACTCGTATCCACAACCTCTCGGTAAATCTAGGATACGAATCTAAGCTCGAATAAACATAATTTGCAACTTATGAATTCGAAGAAATATTAAATCAAAGATAAATCAAAGTTTAGAAAATAGAATGCTTGCTAATTTGAGACAAAAATAAGAATTTTATTCCATTCCAAAGTTCATCATGATCAAGTGCTAATTGGGAAATTAGCTACTCATCATGATGAGAGAATTACATGAAAACATGAAGAAAGACATGATTACAAAGAAGACTTGAAAGTAAAGGTACAAAATGAAATTAGAATGCAGGAAAAACAGTAAATAAAATAGAACTAAGCTCCCAAAAATCTCCTCCTGGCCATCTGAAGCTGTCTGGAATTTATAGAAAAAGTTGCTGGGTGGTCACGCCCCTAGGTCACGCCCGTGACATAGGGCGTGTCGGTCTCGGAACCGTCGTCTTCAAGTCCTCTGAACGTTGGCGCGAAACCGCCAAAAGTCGTTAATTTGCTGGTCACGCCCCTAGGTCACGCCCGTGACCTAGGGCGTGTCTTGACGGTTGTAGAAAAACGGCGGGAAGCAGATACGGCGGGAATAACTCCGGCCGTTGTTGGAGGGGTCACGCCCCTGGTCACGCCCGTGACCATGGGCGTGTCTTGAGAAAACTCCCAGCGAGTGAAACTGTAGCATTAAGTCGGCACGCCGGGCTGTCACGGGGTATGTCACGCCCGTGTCAAGTGTGTCACGCCCGTGACTTGTTAAACTGCCGTTGACTGGACATCAGGGCAGGGCACTGGATGTCACGCCTGGAGTACACGCCCGTGTAATGATGGTCACGCCCGTGACCTTAAGGCGTGTAATTTTAATTGACGTGGCAGGTAACTCCTTCCACGAGCCGGGTTCTAGCCCGGATGTCACGCCCGTGACCATGTTGGTCACGCCCGTGACGTTGGCGTGTTCTTTTGAAATTTTCCTGCTTTTGCGCAGTTTTGTCTCCTGATCAACCCTATAGACTCCAAATTGCGATTTGCAGCCCAGATTGCCCTGAAACAAGAAATTAGAAAAATTCAATAATAAAATTACAAAATATAATTATAAATTAATTAATTATTAAATAAAAATAATGTAAAAACTTGGACAAAATTAGAGTTATCAAATACCCTCATACTTATTCGTTTGCTCGTCCCGAGCAAACAACTTCACATGGAGAGTAGAAAAATTTTAACGCTAAAAACGAAAATTGAATATAAGGAGTAGAATGCGAAGTCTTATGCCTATGCTTGTAGTAATTATTGTAGAAGAACCTACTCAGCATACAAATTAGTTTTTTAATTTTCTAAAATGTGTTTCCACTTATTATTTTTACTTCAAAGATGGAAACACGAAAAATCTTCGAATCATGTTTAGGGAGAAAGTAGCGTGTTTGCTAAGATAACATTGCACAAATCGAAGATCGGGATACCCTCCAAAGAAATCCATCAATGTCGATGGCCATAGGCTTGCCCTTTCACACTCTCGCCACGGCACTAGGTTAACTTATAAGCACAAATCAGTAGGACTTAAGTAGGTTGGAATGTAGGCTTAGGTTCTTGGTTTGGAAAAACAAAGATAAATGCGATGGGTAGATACACCAAAACCTAAAGAGAGCTTGCACAAAATAAATTGAAAAACTTCGCCAATTCCTTTTGTTTTTTTTTTTTTCAATATGTTGAATATTTTTTCAACTTCCTCTTTTTTTTTTTTTTTTTTTTTTCTTCTTTTTTTTTTTTTTTTTTTTTTTTTTTTTTTTGTTTTTTTTTTTTTGGTTTTTTTTTTTTAGAGGAAAAGTGAAAAATAGAACAACTCTTGTAAATTTTTTCAAAAGCCACCAAAATAAAATGACTTCTAATCACTCATAAACTAGTTTTATCTATAATTTCAAGCTCGGTTTTAGGTGTGTAATTAGGATGCTTTTTAGGCTTTGGTAAAGTGTTGGTGGAGCTATAACAAAAGGAAGGATATAGGCTCAAATTGGCTTAGCAAGGGTAAAACGTTAGGTACGGGTGCAAATGCTCAAACTAGCCAAAAGAAATGCCTAAATCATTTTCATGCTAATGAGTTTAACCTATGCAAAGTCTTGAGAATAGCTAGAGGGCAAGTTCTAGACATCGAGAAAGAATACCTCTTTCTTGATCCGCGAAATATCTCTCTAGTAAACTTCTACACACTCTCCTAAAATATTTTTAGATTTTGTCGGTTTCCAAGAATAAGTAAAATAAACTATTTCTACGCATTCAGAAAAAGAAAAATCTAATTGTATGCTGAATATTTAATTCTACTCAAATTCTACTAACATGTGCACTTAACTAGAAACACAGCATGGGCAACAGTTCTACTACAAAATTCAAAATTCAATTTAAAGCATCAAAAATTTTCTAAACTTATGTAAAAGTTGAATACCTAGAATGTCGCATGTGAGTAAATAGAGAAATAAAGATCTCCCTAATTTTGAAAGTAATCCTATTTTTTGTATATTTTTTTTTTTTTTTTTTTTTTAAAAATTTTTTTTTTTTGTATTTTTGTAAAATAAGCAAAAACAAAATTACACAAAAGAAATAAATTCCTTTTTTTTTTCTTGTTTTTTTTTTTTTTTTTTTTTAAATTAGCATAATTTTTGTATGTTTTGCTTGAGAAATATCCACCCATACTTAAACAAGACATTGTCCCCAATGAAAAATAAATAAATAAAGAGAAAAGATAGGAGACTTCCCTGAAACGGGTCATGCAGCACCAAAATGTACCTGGAAGACAAAACTGAAGCAAAACATATTTTTTTTTTTATTTTACGAAAAAGAAAGGATACATGACAAAGGAAAAGAAAAGATACAAGAGGGCGGTCTACAATCCCAAAGAAAAAAAAGAAAGCAGGCTAATCCTCATCGCTATGCTGCCGCGGCTCCTGATAGTGCGTCCGGAGGTCGGAAAACTCACGCTCAATACGTGCCATGGAGGAGGCCTGATTGGTCGCTAGCGTGGTAAATCGAGTGTCAAAACTCACAAATCGAGCATCAAAATCGGCCTGCATCGTATCTAAGCGTGTGTGAAGAGACGCAAACTGACGATCCCAATAGTTCTGAGGGCCGGGCTCGGAATAAGGGTCCTGCGGTGGTGGAGGAATCTGGGGCGAGTGAATAGTGCCGCTGGGACCCGCACCGTAATCAAGGCCAAGATCTCCACCAACGACTGCGGGGGGAATAGCCTCAAACTCTCCATCACGTCGCCGCGCTAGGCCGAGGGCCTGAAGGGTCTGGAACTGGATAACTTGCGGCGTCTGGACGCAGCTGAGGCGTGGAAGAGCATCCCAAATGCCGAGTTGCTTCGCGAGGAAAGTGATGAAGTTCCCGCCGTGCACTGCTCCCAACCTCGCATTTTCGGCCTGGTGCCGAAAGAAAATGGCGAGCAGATAACCAAGGTTGAGGGGAACCCGGTAAAACATACTATATAAATATAGTAAGTCTGCCCGAGTCACCACCCCGTGGCTATCGCCGCGACCAGAAATAGTGAAGGTAAGGAGGTTGTGGAGAATACGTAAGGCGGGAGAAATGAGTTGGCTGCCTTTGGATTTCTTTGGGGTGTAGGGGGCGGTGTCACTACTGATTTCCGCCCAAAAGGCGAGAAGGTTGAAATCGGTCGGGAAATCAGTAAGTAAATCGAGATAGGCGGGAGATTGGGAAAAAGCCTCCGAGCAGAAGCCCATGACGACATTGAGCTGGCGGATGGTGAGCTGATGCACCATCCCACCTAGGCGAAAGATGATGAAGTCGTCATCGGCCGCCCAGCGGAACTCGAATGAAGCCAAGAACTCAACGGTGAGTTCAAGAAAGGCATGCTCGGAAATAGAGAAGAGAGAACTCCATCCAGGGGTGGACAGAAATCCCCGCACCAAATCCGCAGCTCCAAATGTGGCGAGTATCGCCCAATCTAAAATGCGGAACACGCCAAGGGGTTTGGCGCGTAGGCGCTCGCTGCGCTCCTGCTGGGTTTGGTTTTGAAAAAGAAGCATGGCTTCCGCTGCGGCGGGATCCGCGGGGTGCTCGGAGGAGGAAGCGGTGGAGCGAGGGTGGTGGCGAGGCATTTTGGTTGAGTGGAGAAGAAGGAAGGAATCGGGTTAGCAAAGGGAGAAGAGAAGGGTTGGATGGTGTGGAGGAAGAAGAGGGGGAAAAACCCTATTTATAGGTTTTTCGGCTTGGTCACGCCCCCCTGTCACGCCCGTGACAGGGGGCGTGACAAGCACGGGACAAAAATAAAAGAGGATCCGAGGCCTCCTGCCTCGGATTCCCTTATCACGCCCCAGAGTCACGCCCGTGACTCTGGGCGTGTAAGGCGTGTACGGCGCAGGAATCCAATGCGCTGGCATTGGATTCCAAGGCCACGCCCATGGTCACGCCCGTGACCATGGGCGTGTCTCATAAAAAAATAAACTTAAGGGAATCCGAGGCGTTGACCCGGGGTCACGCCTCGGATTCGACGACACGGCCCAGGGTCACGCCCGTGACCCTGGGGCGTGTAGCTGAAACGAGAATTAAAAAAATTGGTTTTCTTTTTTTTTTTTTTTTTTTTTTTTTGTTCGGGCTAGTCACGACCGTGACTAGTTTGTGTCACGGGCGTGACACTAGCTGTCACGGCCATGACTGGGCAGGAAGAGAAGGTTTCCAGCTTCTCTTCGTCGAACGAAATTTCGGGCTAGACACGCCCGTGACCAATGATGGTCACGCCCGTGATAGTACCGAAAGAATATCGGGACGCTGCGCTTGACGAAACCACTCTCGGGTTTCGTTCGACGAACTAAACACGGCTCGGTCACGCCCGTGACCCATAGGTCACGCCCGTGACAGAGGCGTGTCGGAGCAGAAAAAAAAAATTTTTTGTCTTTGTTTTTGTTTTTTTTTTTTTGTTTTCTTCTTTTGATTTTTTTTGTGTTTTTGTTTATAAAAAAAAATTTTTTTTTTTTTAAGGGTCAACTAAACAATAATAAAACAAAAGTTACCGACTTGAAGAAACGCGTAGACTTGACGCTCAACTCCTTCGATCGTCACGCCGAAAAAGATGTCCTTCAAACCTGCGAAAATTTAATTTAAAAAAAAAAATAAGAGGAAAAGATAAGCATGGGGTGCCTCCCACAAGCGCTTTGTTTATGGTCGTTGAGCTCGACCCAAGCGGGGCACTCGTTTATGGGTTCGGGAGCTTAATTTCCTCCCGGTACTCATTAGTAGTATCACCGGCGAGGAATATCTTCAACCGGTGCCCATTCACTTTAAATTCGCCTTGTTCCGGGTGCGAGATAAGCACTGTCCCATATGGCCATACCTCTTTTACAATAAAAGGGCCGGACCATCGGGACTTGAGTTTGCCCGGAAAAAGTCGGAGGCGCGAATTGTAAAGAAGGACTTGGTCTCCCGGTTTGAAATCTTTAGGGTGCTTAAATTTTTTATCATGATAAAATTTTGTGCGCTCCTTATAAAGTTTATTACTTTCATAGGCTAAGGAGCGCCACTCATCGAGCTCGTTAATTTGGAATTTCCGAAGCTCGGAGGACAAATTTTCATCTAGATTTAAAAATTTAAGTGCCCAAAAGGCGCGGTGCTCAAGCTCAACCGGTAAGTGACAAGCTTTCCCATAGACCAATCGGTACGGCGTACAACCGATAGCGGTCTTGTACGCGGTCCGATAAGCCCAAAGAGCATCATCAAGCTTGACCGACCAATCCTTTCTATTAGTAGAAACCGTTTTCTCCAAAATTCGTTTGATTTCACGGTTAACTACTTCTACCTGGCCACTTGTTTGAGGGTGATAGGGGGTGGCTAACCTATGTGTAACGCCGTATTTAGACAAAACTTTGGCGAATTGTGCGTTACAAAAGTGGGTGCCCCTATCACTAACTATTGCCCGCGGTGCTCCAAATCGTGAAAATAGTTTTTTGAGAAATTGGGTCACGACTCGGGCGTCATTAGTGGGAAAGGCTTGCGCTTCCGCCCACCGTGACACATAGTCGACCGCTACCAAAATATATTTATTTCCATAGGATGTTGGTAGCGGTCCAACAAAGTCGATCCCCCATAAATCAAAAACTTCTATTTCTAAAAATGTATTTAACGGCATTTCATCGCGGCGGGAAATATTACCTGAGCGTTGGCATTGTTCACAACGACTTACATGGGCGTGAGCATCCTTGAAGATGCTTGGCCAATAGAAGCCCGCTTCAAGTACCTTCCGAGCCGTCCGATTAGCTTTATAGTGCCCACCGGCAGGTCCCTCATGACAATGCTTTAAAATTTGTGCGCCTTCCTCATGAGAAACACACCTCCGCACTACTTGATCCGCGCAAACACGAAAAAGGAAGGGATCCTCCCAAAAATAATTTTTCAAATCAGAAAAGAATTTCTTCTTTTCTTGATAAGAAAAATCATTCGGGAGGAGTCTCGCAACAAGATAATTTGCGAAATCGGCGAACCAAGGAGTGGGGAGGGTGATTACCTTATGAATGGCGAGAAGGCGCTCCTCGGGGAAAGTGTCATCAATGTCCTCCTCCATGAGCTCCCCCGAATTTGGGTTCTCCAACCGCGAAAGATGGTCAGCCGCCAAGTTCTCCGCTCCTCTCTTGTCGCGAATCTCCAAATCAAATTCTTGGAGTAGTAAGATCCACCTAATCAAGCGCGGCTTTGCATCTGTTTTTGCTAGTAAATATCTCAAAGCCGAATGATCAGTAAAAACAATAATTTTAGACAAAGTGAGATAGGAGCGGAATTTATCAAATGCGAAAATTACGGCTAATAATTCTTTTTCGGTGGTCGTGTAATTTTCCTGTGCGGCGGTTAATGTTTTGCTTGCATAATAGATAGGATGAAAGTTTTTATTTATGCGTTGTCCTAACACCGCACCAACGGCAAAACTACTAGCGTCGCACATTATCTCAAAGGGAAGCTCCCAATTGGGAGCGATCATGATAGGAGCATTAATCAATTTTTCTTTAATAAGAGAAAAAGCACGCAAACAATTTTCGTCAAAAATGAACGGCGCGTCTTTTTCTAACAAGTGGGTTAGGGGCTTACTTATTTTAGAAAAATCTTTAATAAACCGGCGATAGAAACCGGCATGCCCCAAAAACTACGAACGGCCTTAACATTTGAAGGGGGAGGTAGCTTTTCTATAGTTTCAATTTTTGCTTTATCTACCTCTATGCCCTTACTAGAAATTTTATGGCCTAAGACCAAACCCTCCCGTACCATAAAATGGCACTTCTCCCAATTTAAAACCAGATTCGTGTCCTCACATCTTTGGAGTACACGGGAAAGGTTTGCTAAACATAAATCAAACGAATCTCCAAAAACGGAGAAATCGTCCATGAACACCTCCATGATATCCTCCACTAATTCGTCAAAGATCGCTAGCATACACCTTTGGAAGGTTGCCGGCGCGTTGCACAAACCAAAAGGCATCCTTCGATAAGCGAAGGTGCCAAACGGACAAGTGAAGGTTGTTTTCTCTTGGTCCTCGGGTGCGATTGGGATTTGAAAATATCCCGAGAGACCATCAAGAAAACAATAAAATGAGTGCCCGGATAGCCGTTCAAGTATTTGGTCAATAAACGGCAAAGGAAAATGATCCTTACGGGTTGCATCATTTAATTTACGGTAATCGATGCACACCCGCCATCCGGTAACGGTTCGAGTGGGAACTAACTCGTTTTTATCATTAGGAACTACCGTTAACCCTCCTTTCTTGGGCACCACTTGGACCGGGCTCACCCAAGAGCTATCCGAAATTGGATAGATGATACCCGCATCTAATAATTTTATGACCTCGGCCTTGACTACCTCCTTCATGTTAGGATTTAGCCGGCGTTGAGGTTGAATAGTTTTGTGAGCGTGTTCTTCTAAAAAAATTTTATGGGTGCAAAAGGAGGGATTAATCCCTCTCAAATCCGTGATCTTCCACGCAATTGCGCGGCGATGAAGTTTTAAAATATGAGATAATTTTATTTTTTCTTCATTGGTCAAGTAGGCCGACACAATAACCGGAAGTTTTGAATCCTCCGCTAAGAATAAATACTCTAAATGATCAGGCAATTGTTTTAGTTCTAACGCGGGAGGTTCATCATAAGAAGTTTTCAAACGATCACTACCAATGTCTAAAAGTTCAAAAATAGGTGCGTGCGTGATCGAGAGATTATCACTATTTTCATGAGCAATTAAATCTAAATGTTCTAAATCGGCATCATGATCAATAGAAGATAAAGATTGTTCAGAAAAAAGAAGAGAGTCTTCTTCAGGAGAAGCCTCCAAATAATAACATGAGTCGTCATTTGAGAGCGAGTTTTTCATAGACGTATCAATAGTAAAGGTAACTTCTTCATCTCCGACTCTAAGGAGAAGTTTCCCATTACTAACGTCTATAATTGCGCGCGAGGTGGCAAGGAAAGGGCGACCGAGAATGAGTGGGACCTCGGTGTCCTCTTCGATGTCAAAGATGACGAAATCTACCGGAAAAATAAATTTGTCAACTTTGACAAGCACATCCTCTATGATCCCCATAGGGAGCTTGACAGACCGATCAGCCAATTGAATGCACATTCGTGTGGGTTTAGGTTCTCCTAATCCCAACTTCTTAACTAAAGAATAAGGCATTAAATTGATTGAGGCGCCTAGATCGGCTAACGCACGTTTTACTAATAAATCACCAAACAAACAGGGAATGGAGAAACTACCCGGATCGGGTAATTTCTTAGGTAATTTATTAAGTAAAACTGCCGAACACTCCGCATTTAATTGAACCATGGAGATATCCTCAAGTTTCTTTTTATTGGATAAAAGATCCTTGAGGTACTTGGCGTATTTCGGCATTTGTGCGATTATTTCACAAAACGGTAGATTAATTTGGATTTGTTTAAACATGTCCAAAAATTTACCGTGATGTTCATCCACCCGATTTTTTGCATTCTAGATGGATAGGGAAGAGGTGGTTGATAAGCTTTTGGTTTATTAAGAGTAGAAGGCTTAGACGGAGGAGAAGATGGAGAAATTATTACCTCCGTATCAACCGGAATTGGAGAAGTATCAACCGGATTTGGAGAAGTGGTTACCTCCTTTCCGCTCCGTAGGGTGATGGCTTTTGCATGCTCCTTGGGGTTGGGCTCCGTATTGCCCGGTAGCGCTCCTTGTTGACGATCGGAGAGCATTTTAGCGATTTGCCCGATTTGCGTCTCCAAACTTCGAAGAGATCCGGTGAGATTCCGGATGTTGGCGTCATTTGTAGTTGTATATTTAGTGAACAATTCCTCGAGATTGGGAGCTTTGGGAGCTTGCGGTGGAAAATAGCCGGGTGGAATCGTGTTCGGTGGGCGCGCCGCGTTCCCCGGATTACTCCAAGAGAAGTTGGGGTGATTCCTTATACCCGGGTGATAGGTATTGCCAAAATTGTTACCCGGATTATAAGGTGGCCGATTCGGATTACCCATGTAATCCACATGCTCGGCAATAGTAGAAGGCTCCCAATATTGGGGCTCACAGGTAGATTTGGACGAGGAAGCAGACATCTCGTTCATCTGTTTTTGCAGTTGCTCAACCTGGAGAGACAAACTTGAAACCGTATCGATTTCATACATCCCGGCCGGTTTAGGTGGTTTAGACCGAGGTGTACTCCATTGATAGGTATTCAAAGCCATACCTTCTATAAGCTCTTGTGCGGCCGCCGGTGTTTTGTTATTAAGCGTTCCACCGGCGGCGGCATCAATATGTTGCCTAGTTTGAGAATTTAGGCCGTTATAGAAGGTTTGGATTTGTAACCAATCCGGAATTGCATGATGAGGACATCGACGAAGCAATTCCTTGAAACGCTCCCAAGTATCATATAACGTTTCTGAATCAATTTGGGAGAAATAAGTGATATCATTGCGCAATTTAGCCGTTTTAGCCGGCGGAAAGTATTTCGTAAGAAATTTTTCCGTCATTTGAGCCCATGTTGTGATGGATCCTCTTGGTAGAGAACCCAACCACTGCTTGGCTTTAGTGCGCAATGTAAATGGAAATAACCTTAGCCGGATGGCATCATCGGATACACCATTAATTTTAAAAGTATCGCATATTTCTAAGAAATTTGAAATATGCGCGTTTGGATCTTCATCTTGAAGCCCATCAAATTGTACATATTGTTGTACCATTTGGATGATGCTTGGCTTCAACTCAAAATTATTGGGGGCAATAGCGGGACGAACAATACTAGATTGAGTCTCGTCCAAGTTTGGACGGGCATAATAGGACATAGTCCTTTGTTCAACCGCATTTGGCTCACCCATATTGGAAGAAGCAGAAGAAGGAGATCTAGGAGAATGAGAAGAAGAACTAAATGAAGAAGGAGAAGAAGAAGGCGGTGACGGAGAGAGGATTAATGAAGGATTAGGAGTGTCTCCTAAGGAGTCCGTATCTTGAAAATTCGGAACTTGAAATCGTAAGCGATGCCGAAGGGTTCGCTCGATTTCCGGATCCAAATCAAAAAGAGGCGGCGGATTCCCTCGGGTCATACACCAAAATAAAACAAAATTTTTTGATTTTGATATTTCTTAAACAAAAGAAAATGATAAAATTAATAGAGCCTTGCTTTCAAAATATCAACAAAAATATTTCCCCGGCAACGGCGCCAAAAACTTGATGATGATTTTATAAGTTTTGAAAAATGATCCAAACTAAACTCTCAACTAGGCAAGTGCACCTATCGAAATTTAGTATATGGAATATCGTATTTAAACTCGGGGACCGTTGAGTATTTGTACTCACAAGGACGAACTATTATTTTATCGATCGGAAAATTGGTTTTGCGAAAAACGAAAACGAACGTTAAATGAAGAGGAGAAATTCGATGATTAAAAGGCTAGCACTTGATCTAGAATCCCTTTGGGCTAGAATAAAATCCACGAAATTAAAGAGCACAAGCATCTAAATTATTAACTTTGACCGCGGAGGTTCCAAAGCTACGAAGCGCCTCTCTCGAGAATACGCACTCGACTAACCTTAGGTAGATCGATTAAGACCTCTCGGCCAGTCGAAAGACCTAAGCTTGCTTTAGGCGGTGAACCTCACTAATGGAGTTGACTCCAAGGCGGAAGAATTTTACGTTCCTCTCTCGAGGGGTGCAAGAAATTCTCTTTATCCTTGAGTGATCTACTCGTATCCACAACCTCTCGGTAAATCTAGGATACGAATCTAAGCTCGAATAAACATAATTTGCAACTTATGAATTCGAAGAAATATTAAATCAAAGATAAATCAAAGTTTAGAAAATAGAATGCTTGCTAATTTGAGACAAAAATAAGAATTTTATTCCATTCCAAAGTTCATCATGATCAAGTGCTAATTGGGAAATTAGCTACTCATCATGATGAGAGAATTACATGAAAACATGAAGAAAGACATGATTAAAAAGAAGACTTGAAAGTAAAGGTACAAAATGAAATTAGAATGCAGGAAAAACAGTAAATAAAATAGAACTAAGCTCCCAAAAATCTCCTCCTGGCCATCTGAAGCTATCTGGAATTTATAGAAAAAGTTGCTGGGTGGTCACGCCCCTAGGTCACGCCCGTGACCTAGGGCGTGTCGGTCTCGGAACCGTCGTCTTCAAGTCCTCTGAACGTTGGCGCGAAACCGCCAAAAGTCGTTAATTTGCTGGTCACGCCCCTAGGTCACGCCCGTGACCTAGGGCGTGTCTTGACGGTTGTAGAAAAACGGCGGGAAGCAGATACGGCGGGAATAACTCCGGCCGTTGTTGGAGGGGTCACGCCCCTGGTCACGCCCGTGACCATGGGCGTGTCTTGAGAAAACTCCCAGCGAGTGAAACTGTAGCATTAAGTCGGCACGCCGGGCTGTCACGGGGTATGTCACGCCCGTGTCAAGTGTGTCACGCCCGTGACTTGTTAAACTGCCGTTGACTGGACATCAGGGCAGGGCACTGGATGTCACGCCTGGAGTACACGCCCGTGTAATGATGGTCACGCCCGTGACCTTAAGGCGTGTAATTTTAATTGACGTGGCAGGTAACTCCTTCCACGAGCCGGGTTCTAGCCCGGATGTCACGCCCGTGACCATGTTGGTCACGCCCGTGACGTTGGCGTGTTCTTTTGAAATTTTCCTGCTTTTGCGCAGTTTTGTCTCCTGATCAACCCTATAGACTCCAAATTGCGATTTGCAGCCCAGATTGCCCTGAAACAAGAAATTAGAAAAATTCAATAATAAAATTACAAAATATAATTATAAATTAATTAATTATTAAATAAAAATAATGTAAAAACTTGGACAAAATTAGAGTTATCAGAGGGCAGCGTCACCTTGCCAGTGAAGCTTGGAGGGGCAACAAAGCAGATACAGTTCATAGTGGTCGACGCCCCCAGCAGCTACCATGCCATCTTCGACAGGCCCCTGCTGAACAAGTACCAAGCGGTGATTTCCACTTATCACCTTGCCATCAAGTTCTTTGCCGATGGGAGGATGTGCCGGGTCAGGAGCGACCCAAGGAGAGCAAGGGAGTGCTACGTCCGCACTATCAACATGGTTGAAGCTTCCCTTGCTCCAGCAGAAGCTGCAGAAGCATCTTCCAGTTCAAAAGTTGCTGCTGATGAAGGTGCTCACTTGGAACCTGCCCAGGTGACGCAAGGAGTCCCCATTGCTGAAGGGGAGGAGAGGAAACTCTCCATCAACTCGGAGCTACCTGAAGACCAAAAGGCTGAGTTGATTTCCTGCCTGCTAAAGAACCTGGATGTCTTTGCCTGGTCAGCACAAGACATTCCGGGGGTGGATCCTGATGTAGCTTGCCACCATCTGAATGTTGATCCCAGCTGCAAGCCCATCCAACAGAAGAAGAGGGACGTGGCAACAAAGCTTGCAGAACCAATAAGGGAGGAGGTTGCGAAGCTCCTCAAGGCAAATTTTATTAAAGAAGTGCAATATCCCACCTGGATTTCAAATGTTGTAATGGTTAAAAAAACCAGGGGGAAAGTGGCGAATGTGTGTAGACTTTACAAAACTTAATAAAGCATGTCCTAAAGATTGCTACCCCTTGCCTCGGATAGATTCTTTAGTTGATTCCGCGGTAGGGTACTCTTACATGAGTTTTTTAGATGCGTTTTCTGGTTATCACCAGATAAGAATGCATAAGCCCGACGTTCCTCACACGTCATTCATAACTAACGATGGATGTTATTGCTATCTTGTCATGCCCTTTGGGCTTAAGAATGCTGGCGCGACCTATCAACGGATGATGGACCGTGTGTTTAACCATCAAAAAGGAAGAAACCTAGAAGTGTATGTAGACGATCTCTTGATTAAGAGTAAATCATTTTCGCTGCACTTGCTAGATCTAGCAGAGACGTTCGCTACTCTGCGTAGATACAAGATGAAGCTCAATCCTTTGAAGTGTACTTTTGGAGCGAGTAAGGGGAAGTTTCTTGGTCATCTCCTTACTCCGGAGGGACTTTCCCCCAATCCTGACAAGGTGAAAGCTATTCTTGAAATGCCTACCCCTCGTTCACCGAAGGAAGTTCAGCAGTTAGGGGGAAGGCTAGCAGGTCTTGCAAGATTTCTTTCTCGGGTTGGAGATAGGAGTGCCCCCTTCTTTAAGACCCTCCGACGTGCTTCCATGTTTGAGTGGACAGAAGAGTGCTCCCAGGCTTTTGAACAGTTAAAGATGCAGCTTACATCATCGCCTCTGCTTCAGAGTCCCCGGCCAGGAGAGGTTCTTTTCTTGTACCTAGGGGTTGGCCCTGAGGCCGTCAGCTCCGTTCTTCTTCGGGAAGAAGGCAGAAAGCAATTCCCAATCTACTATGTCAGCCATATTCTGAAGAGTGCAGAGACGCGGTATCCGATCCTGGAAAAGGTAGCCTTGGCACTGGTCATGTCAGCTCGCAGGCTTCGCCTATACTTCCAAGCACATTCAATTCAAGTCATCACTGATCAACCTTTGAAGGGTGTGTTGGAAAAGCCCGAGCATTCCGGCAGACTAGCTAAGTGGGCAATAGAGCTAAGTGAATTTGAAATTTCTTATGTGCCCAAGACAGCCATCAAAGCTCAAGTCCTAGCAGATTTTCTGATTGACATGCCAGAGTACAGTTCTGATCAGACAGAAAGGTCACCTTTGGCTTGGACCATCTATGTTGATGGTGCCTCAGGCAGAAGTTCTTCTGGAGCAGGAGTGGTTCTCATCAATCCAAACGGAGTCAAATTGGAGCAAGCCATCAAGTTTTACTTTCCAGTAACCAACAACCAGGATGAATATGAATCTCTGCTAGCAGGCTTGAGGCTCGCAAGGGAATTAGGGTTCGATCATGTTCACATCAAAACCGATTCTCTGGTAATGGCGTCGCAAGTCCTCGGCAACTTCGAAGCAAGGGAGCCAGTCTTGAAAAAATACCTAGCTCTTGTGAAAATAGAGGTCGGCAGGTTTAAAAGCTTCACTATCGAACATATCCCCAGAACAGAGAATGAGGAGGCCGATTTTCTCTCTAAGCATGGGATGCCTTCAGGAGGCACAACTTCCGAGCTCTTCCGCCCGGCAGTGGTGGAAGGAGATTTGATGCAAGTAGATCAACGCGCCTCTTGGATGGACCCATTCATCCTATATCTGTCAACAGGAAATTATCATCATACAGTTAGAGATAAGAAAAAGTTCAGAATAAAAGCAGCTCACTACTTTCTAGTGGCAGGAATCCTTTATAGAAAGACCTTCCTCTCAACCATGGCCCGATGTGTTTCAGAAGAAGAAGCTCACACCATTTTGCAAGAAGTTCATTCAGGAGAGTGTGGAAGTCACTCTAGAGCAAGAACTCTTGAAAGACGAGTCCTGCGGCAAGGGTATTTCTGGCCCACAATGAAGAAAGACTCAGAGATCTACGCCAGAAGGTTTGTTCAATGCCAGAAGTTTGCTCCGCTTCAGCACCAAGCAGCCCAGTCCCTCAGGTCGATTGTAACTCCTTGGCCCTTTGCGGTTTGGGGAATGGATCTCATTAGTCCTTTTCCCTTGGCAAGCGGGCAACGGCGTTTTATCATCGTAATGATCGACTACTTCAGCAAGTGGATCGAAGCCAAGGCATTGGCTAAGACAACGACTCAGATCGTCAAGAACTTCGTTTGGCGAGAAATTGTATGCCGGCACGGGATACCAATGGCAATAATCACTGACAATGGGCCACAGTTCAACAACTCAGAGATGATAGATTTTTGCAGGCAGATCGGAACAGAGCTGCGTTTTGCATCAGTTCATCATCCCCGAAGCAATGGTCAGGTGAAAGCTGCCAACAAGCAGATCCTCAACTTGCTCAAAAAGAAAGTGCAGAATCTCAAGGGCAGTTGGGCTGATCAGCTCCCATCAGTCCTCTGGTCCCTTAGGACAATGCCATCATCCGCAACCGGGGAGACTCCATTCAAACTCTCTCATGGCTCAGAGGCACTCATCCCGATTGAGTTTGAAGTCCCGTCACCCAAAGTGTTGCTTGCAAGAGAAGGTGTGGATGATTGGGCTGAGTTGAATAATGAGGAGATGAGGTTCAGCTTGGAACACATCGAGGAGGTCAGAGATCAAGCAGCCATAAGGCAGGAAGAGGTCAAAAGGAGAATGGCCCGTTACTTTGATCAGAATGTAAGGATCAAACACTTCCAAGTGGGAGATCTAGTTCTAAAGAAGGTTGATGCTGTTGCAAGAGCTGGTTCAGTTGGAAAGCTTAATCCAAATTGGGCCGGCCCTTTTGTCGTCAAAGAAGCGTTAAAAAGCGGCGCTTACCGCTTGCAGACTCACGAAGGAGAGGATATACCGCACACCTGGAATGGGGATGATCTCAAGCGGTTCTATTCTTAAAACCTCCTTTTTCTACTTTGTGTATCCTCTTCAAGAACTATTACGAATAGAAACTGCTTGCTAACACTTCTTCGAGTGTTTTTGTTGTAATCATAACAGATAAGGCGCTAAGAGAGATTTAAAAAACGGTTCTACACCCGAACTCCCTTTTTCTTTCTTATGCTTCCTTTGCAAATGCATTTTCTTAATCAAAGAATCCATACTGACATTTTTTCTAGTGTTTTCTCTCTCTCCCAAAGACCTATAACGGTTCCCTGACACCAGGAGACATCGCCGAGTTCAGCTAGACCTCCCCTAGAGCCGTTGTCATTAGCGTAACACCACGAAGACCACGTGTTGCGAGGAGATTTCGCACCGTGTAGTGGGAGCTTGCAGGCTCTAGCGCGGTTGGATTCTGGACTTCGGATCCCGGCAGGTACCTGACCCCACCTTTGCATTATGGAGGGCAAGGTGGGTGTAAAGCTCTACCATGCCGCTTTAGGGATATTGTTACAACTTCGATGATCACATGAGGAAAGTATGTCGTTCCAGCTCACCTGCCCGCGGGTCATCTTAGCTTGTAACTCTCGAACACTCCATGGTACCCTCAAGCAGTGCCTGCAGGAGACCCACAGCTTAGACTGTACTCCAGGCAAGAGGGCAGGGAACCGTTCCGCCAAGTGAGCATCTTGCTCTTCGCAGGGAATTATCTGCGGACTGGTCTTCTGCGTCCGCTCAGTCCGTCGGTTTGTGTTGATCTTATAGCTTGTAGCCCGGTGAGGAAAGTAAGCCGCTCAGGCTCACCTGCCCACCTGGTCGCGAGTTATAGGTCATTTCTATGTCTTTGGCGGACTGACTTTCTCTATCCGCAGAGTCCGCCTGCTTGGGTTGATTCTATAGCTTGTAGCCCGGTGAGGAAAGTATGCCGCTCAGGCTCACCTGCCCACCTGGTCGCGAGTTATGGGTCATTTCTATTCTTTAGCGGACTGGCTTTCTCTATCCGCAGAGTCCGCCTGCTTGGGTTGATTCTATAGCTTGTATCCCGGTGAGGAAAGTATGCCGCTCAGGCTCACATGCCCACCTGGTCGCGAGTTATAGGTCATTTCTATTCTTTAGCGGACTGGCTTTCTCTATCCGCAGAGTCCGCCTGCTTGGGTTGATTCTATAGCTTGAAGCCCGGTGAGGAAAGTATGCCGCTCAGGCTCACCTGCCCACCTGGTCACAATCAATAGATCTTTTCTATTATGAGCGGATTGGTTTTCTGTATCCGCTCAAGTAGTCCATATTCAAGTTTATAAGATTATTCCTGTTATAAGCGGATTGGTCTTCTATATCCGCTAAGTTCGCAGAATGATTTTCATGTTATAAAGTTTGATCACTTCTATTATGAGCGGATTTGTTTTCTGTATCCACTCAATCTGCAGAATGATTCTCGCATTATTTGATAAGTTAATAATCAATGTACTTTTATATTATGTGCGGTCTGGCTTGCGGACCACAACTATAACTCCTGGCATTATTATCAGCTGGCTGTTCTCTGAGGCGGATACTGAATGAGTTGATGTCTTATTCTTTAATCGACAAGGTTCACTATAAATAATGTATGTATCATGCGGACTGCAAGTGAAACTCGACAGAGTCCGCCTGACAGTTTCTTGGTCCAAAGTGGAACAACAATTCTCTAATCAGCAGGCTCAGGTTTATCAAGCGTGTTGTGTGGACTGCTAAGTATCAGTGCGGTGAGCGTGGAGAAAAAAGAGCATTGCAGAAAGCACACATGCCAAAAAATATCCTTTCTATTTCATCAAAAAATTTACAACATTCAATATGTTCGGCGGACTGCAATCTTGCATCCGCCACTTTTTACAAAAAACAAGATAACAAAATATGTACATATACATTGATCAATCAGTCCGCTGTCTCTTATCAGGAGGTGCAGGGCTGTCACCGATGATGTCGACATCTGGAGAATAGCCCCCCGAGCTGCTCCCGCTGCTACCTGATCCTGTACTAGTGGTGGACCCGCTATGCGAGCTCCCAGTAGCAGAGGAAGATGCAGAGGTGTTGGACTCGGCGGACAGCTCCTCTCCTCGTCGGCTCGATGCAGCATCGTCCGCATTTTCCCCGGCGCCCTGCTCTTCGTCCTGCGAGCCTCCGTCTTCTTTCTCTTCTTCTTCTTCTTCTTCGTTGTCGTCTTCTTCTTCCTCATCTTCACCTTCCTCAATGACATCCTTTCCTTTTCTAGCTCTCTCCATCGCTGCGACCTGAGGGGCCAGCTCAGGGAAGATCTCCAGAAAAGGGACGCCGACCACTCCCTCCTTCATGAGGCCATCGCGGGCAAGTCGCTCAACAACGACCTCGACAGTCTCCATCACAAAAGGGAGCGTGGCGGCCTGGAATTTATTGTTCTCCAAGTCGTAGGCGACCTGCGAAAGACAAAATTACAAACATCAGACAGATGGCGGCGGATAGAAAATCTAGACCGCGGCAAATGCAACTCACCGCCAGCTCCTCTCTTTGCCGAGCATTCCTTTCTCCCTTCCGCGCGTTCCTTTCCTTTAGCACTTTGTTATCCTTCTGAAGCTGTTCATTCTGCCTCAACAGGTCTCTGGCCAGAGTGGCAACATAATGATTTGTCACCGCGCTGTTCGCAGAAGCTTGGGAGGCCAGCAGAGGGAGGTCGGCGGCGGACACCTTCTTGAGGTCGCTCAAGTTGCACTTTCCGTAGAGAGTGGAGAGCGCAATATGAGCGTGGCGTATTATCCGCGGACTCCTCCACGAAGGAAGCGCGGTGGATAGGCGGACATGCTTTTTCTTGCTGTGCCAGTGGACCATAGGGTTCCCCCTAAGGTCCCTCTGGCTGATACCGAAGCCGGTCATGGAGAAACTTTCGGAGGAAGAGTAGTCCGCTGCGGGATCCCCTTCCTCTTTCCTCTTTTTTGCAACTGCTTCCTTCTTCTCCCTTTGTGTAGGAGTGAAGCCGCTGGGCGTCTGCGGCAAGTTGGCGGGCACCGCCAAGGTCGCTGCAAAAAGAGAACCAGAGTTTAACGACATGGTCGCGGCGGATACAAAAGCTGAGTCCGCTAAACTACTTACTGTCCTCAGGCATAACATCCGCAAAGTTTGCCAGCAGCGGAAGGTAGTATTCGATATCAAGCCTAGCGTTCGCTAAGAATTCGACGATTGCGGACTCCAGGTCGTCCAACTGCACATTTTTAAAGACGGAGTCCGCGCGCACCTGCGGATACGTGTGCGCGAACCCAAGGTCGCCCTCAAAAATTAGGAACCTTGAGGTCCAGTTGTGGATCTTGTTTGGAAGACCCACTACCTTCATCCCCCTGCAGTAGAAGTAGATTACTCCCTTGTAGGGGCGACCTCCGGAGGCAGTTATGGAGCGGACGGAGAATATTTTGCGGAAGATGTTCATCGAGAAAGCAATCTTTTCAGATCGCAGATAAGAGATGTAGCTACAGATCGCGGCAAGGGTATTCGGCGCGAGCTGGCCAGGGACCATCCCATAGTGCTCAAAGATTGCAGCAAGCTCCCATAGGAGTGGGAACCTGAATCCGCTATCGAAATGATCAACGGGAATGACGATCTGGGTCGCCGTCGAAAAATTCAACCTTTCCTGATGGGCGGGTAGGCGGACAAGTAGGTTTGAGTCCGCCATCTTCTTTTCAATGAAGGCAGCCAGGTCAGCCTCTGTCAAAGTACATTTTCGGTGATCGGCAGAGTGGAAGGCGACTGCAGAATCAGTGCGCGCGGACACCATGTTGCAGGCCGCAGGATTCCGTTTACTTCAGCAATTTCCTACATAGAGAGCAGAAGGCAGTATTTATAGATAAAGATTCTGACAGCTTTTTGGTCAGTCCGCGAAGGTCGCAGATTCAATCCGCACAGACCGCAAAGAATTAAAAAGCAGCCAAACAATAACGCGGGTACAAAATACAGATTCACATGCCAAGGAGAATTCAAAGCAAAAAGTTGTCGCCGACACAACTTGGTCCGCGCAGATCGCGCATTTTCTCTCGGCAAGTCATAAGAAGCGGATACACTTTCAATCCGCTTAGTTCGCAGTATTTCCAACCTGCAGGTTAAATAACGAGAAGCAGACACAGCATGAATTCGTACAAATCGCCACGTCACAAGGATTAAATTACATGAATAGCGGATACATAATCTGAGTCCGCACAGATCAAATAGAATTCAGTTCACAGCACATCATTATTTAGAGCAATCATACAAACAATATACAATTAATCAGATAAAAGTTCAAGGCATTCGGACTTAGCGGTCCCTGCTGTCAGTCCGCGCCGGCCTTTCTGCCCTGTCTCTGCATAGATGAGCCGCCTGATCGCTTATCTGAAGAATTTCACTATATACACGGCAGAGGTGGTGGTGGATAACATTGATGGTCCGGTGCATGTGGGCGGCTTCCCGGTCTACCCGGCTGAGAGGCACCATTGGCTCCGCTGGCGGCCTCGGCTCCTCATCCGCAGCATGTGGAACACCACTTGCCGGTGCCGCGATCTCAGGAGGAACGCAATCTGACGCTCGCGGCCTCTGCTCAGCGACTTCAGCAGTCCGCTTCTCGTTTCCTTCACGAGCTGACGCCAAGTGCTTGCCTCTGTAGTATCGGACGTCATCCACGAGCCTTTTCTTTTCCCTTTCAGACCTCTCCATCGCCCGCGAGATGCTGGCGACCTGGTCTTTGAGGGCCTTCTCGCGTTCCGCGGACGCTTTCTCGCGCGCCGCGGACGCCCTCTCGCGCTCCGCCGCTTTCTCTAACTCTGCTTTGACGCATTGCATTTCAGCTTCAAATTTCTTCTCTAACTCTTTTATCGTGCTCAGGCTGGGCGGCTCATCTTCCGCGGACTCCATGTGTGAGACCGCGTCAGCACCAGTGTTGGGTGTGACCACGATCTCGCCACTCTCGATGGAGCCCGGCAGCGACTTTCTACCTGCAACAAATAAAGTCAACTTCGCATTCAAAGGCAGTTCGCGGCGGACTAAAAGAAAGGATAAAAGATCACTTTTAGATATAGCGGCAGCGAGTTTCCGACTATCGAAGTTGATTGGCCGCCTTACCCGCTCCGGGTCAAAGGCGCTTAACCGCTTTTTCCATTCACGGTGAACCCTTGCTCTTCTCTCGGCAGCCGCACTTGTTGAGACCACGATATCGTCCGTCTTGGTGATGATTTTGATCGGTCTTGACGTCCGCGGCGGCGACCTGTAAAGCCACTTGCCCTGAAAGTATTTGGGCGCCGGCTGAAGTTTACCTGACCACATCAGCTCCGCAGCAATCCGCAGATCCTCAGCGGCTTTGTTCGCCGCGGCCTGCTGCGAGGCTGCCCCGACCGCAGCAACATGAGCAACGATTTGTTTCTTTTACTCCTCTATCTTCTCCTTCAGCTTCTCCCTCTCCTCTTCCTCCGCAGCGGACAAGGAAGGGAGTTCGTCACCCTTATCTCCAGTAGTCTCCGCCTCGTTCTGTTGCAGTACAACCAGCAAGGAATCCTGGATTAAATCAAGTTGATCGACGTCTATGGAATCAAATATCTCATCCGTGGAAAGACTGACCGTTGAGAGGGAATTCTCTCCCTGGATTTGGGCCTCCGGAGTAACCAGATCACAGTCTGGAACTTCTTTGTCGCGCGGCCTGTGTTGTAAATCCGCTTCCCCAGTCCGCTTAGAGACGTTCTTCTCCTTCATTGCGCGAAGCTTCTTCTCAACCCGCTCGGCGACGGTCGCTCTGTCTCTCTTCCTCTTCTTCCTCTTGGCGGTCTTCTCAGCAACATCCGCGGCGGACCCCCTAAATCGGGCTGGTCAGCGCGGACAGGTTCAGGATTCGCAGCAGACAAAGACTTTGAGGGCGCGTCGTCCTCTACCTCAGTCCGTCGATCTTCTTCGTCCAAGTCAACGATTTGCACCAAGGCATTGGGGGAAGATATGTCAGTCTCCATGTGTTCGCCAGCAGTGTCCGCCGAGGTTGCGGTTTTCTGAGAAGGGGCGGAGTCCGACAAGGTTGCCATCTTCTCACTCCTCAATGGTTCGGCGTCGACTACGGCATCCTTGCGAGCAGACACATCGACATGACGGACTGCTTCCTCCACAGGCTTCTGGCTCTGGGAGCTCTCTCCTGTGGAGCGGACAGGATCTTTTCTTGTCGACCTCTTTACAATCTTTTTGGTCTTCATAGGCGTTGTATGCTCCAGGTTGCCTTTTGCAGTAACGCTAGATAAGAAAGCTCCAAGCCTAGCCATGCCGGACTGGAATGTGGAGACCGCAAGTGGTGAATAGCGCCCCGTGTCGATCGAGATTCTCAGCAGATCCAGACCCTCCAGCGATATTTATAGCGTTGGCGGCGTTTTCGAGGTTTGCGGACTCGGCGGTTAAGAGAACATTTTCGAAGTTTTTTGGAAACTTAAAAATGTGCGGGGATTATGTTAACCCCTCAGTCCGCAACATACTGCAAGATTCCAAAGCCCCCCATTCAGCAGGCACGGACAGGATTTGTCCGTCCGCCCAGTCCGGCACTGTCACCAGACAGGCGCCAAGGGTCTCCAGCAGCGGACGCAAGGACCTGTCCGCTCAGTCCGCCGGCGCTTTGGGCAACAGGTTCTCCAGCGGCGGACGCAGTATCTCGTCCGCCAAGGCCACTGCCCTCCAGTGGGCGCGCCCGGCAGTAGTGGGAGCTCCAGCTCGCGAGCCCAGTCTGCCACTTCTGTGCGGACTGGCGTGTTCTTTCTTTTTGCTTCCCGTCACCGCTTCCCGGTTCTCCTGTACCCCGGGCAGCCGGTTATTTTAGCCCTGCCCGTTTGGGCAGGCCCCCTATCCTATAAATAGGGGGGAGGTGGTGCACTCAAGGCACACTGACTCGGACCCAGGAGCCTACTTGTTACAGGCTGCGGACTCGAATCCTGTGCCTTGCGGACTCCCCCTTGCTCTGTTTTCCTCAGTCTTTTCCTTTCACTTGTAACTAGATCCTTCTTCAATCAAGGGAAAGCCCGTCGCAAGAGAGGCATTCAGGCCGCGACGGGCGAAGTCTGTTGTTGCCGTGGTTCACGGCCCTGCTCTTCTTCGAGCTCTCATCCGCTTAGTAGATCGCCACTCGCAGTCTCCCTATTCCCCCTGTGATCGAACAGTTAGCTGGTTGTGCTCGAACCCCCTTGTGTTTTCGTGCATCAACACTCAGCTTGTCAAAAGGGCAAGCAGACTAGATCCACCTTTAATAGCATTGAAAACAAAGATGCTGTGAGGTGTTTATTCCTCTTGCATATGGATCTCTTTGGTCGTATACCAGTTCACAGCCTAGGTAAGAAGGTCTATACCTTTGTGGTTGTAGATAACTACTCAAGGTTTTCCTGGGTGTTCTTCCTTAGACAGAAATCTGAAACACCTATTATCTTCTATAGCTTTGTCAAACAAATTCAGAATGAACTAGACAGTACATTGGTCAAGATAAGAAGTGACCATGGTACTGAATTCCAGTCTGATAGTATGACAAAACAATGTGAAGAATTTGGGATATTTCAGGAATTTTCTTCACCAAGAACACCTCAGCAAAATGGCATTGCTGAGAGGAAAAATAGAACCTTGATTGAGGCTGGTAGAACCCTATTAAGTGACACATCTCTCCCAGAATAGTTCTGGGCTGAGGCAGTCAATACTGCATGCCATATAATTAATAGGGCTACCATTACTAAAAGCCACAATAAGACCCCCTATGAGATTGTGAAAGGCAGAAAACCAAATCTATCCTATTTCAGGATCTTTGGTTGTAAGTGCTTTATACTTAATAATGGAAAGTCTTACTTAACCAAGTTTGCTTCCAAGTCCCAAGAGGGGATCTTTGTTGGGTACAACAACAATAGTAAGGCTTATAGAGTCTACAACTTGTCTACTCAAGTTGTAGAAGAGTCAGTACATGTAGTATTTGATGAAGCTAGACTTATTAACAATGAGTTGTCTAGAAGTATTTGCAGCTCCACAGGTATGACTAAGAAGATGGACAAGCTCACTATTGAAGAAGAATCTACTGCAAGTCAGCATGTAGATGATAGTGGTTATTGTCCAGGGGGAGTACTACATGTACCTAATACAAAAGAAGACCAAGGAGTACAGCAAGATGAAGAAGTTGAAGGAGTTCAACCAGAAGTCAGGATGCCTCCAGCTAATAGACATCTAAGAGACCATCCTGCAGATCAAATCATTGGTGATCTAAGACAAGGTGTACAAACAAGGAGCAGAAATCAGAGTGCAGTACTCTACTCCAGTTTTCTATCCCAATTAGAGCCAAAGAAGTTTGAAGAAGCCATCCTAGACCCTCATTGGATTGAGGCAATGCAAGAGGAGCTGAATCAGTTCAAGAGGTGCAAAGTCTGGGAGCTTGTTCCTAAACCAAAAGACCACAACATAATTGGAACCAAGTGGATCTTTAGGAACAAGATGGATGAACATGGAGTAATTATCAAGAACAAAGCAAGACTGGTTGCTAAGGGATATAGGCAGGAAGAAGGTATTGACTTTGATCAAACCTTTGCTCCAGTAGCCAGACTAGACGTCATAAGGATGTTCCTGGCCTATGCAACCTATCAAGGATTTAAAGTATACCAAATGGATGTTAAGTCAGCCTTTCTGAATGGTAATCTAAAGGAAGAGCTCTATGTGGAACAGCCATCAGGTTTTGTTGATTCAACTCAACCTAATTATGTCTATAGACTTAAAAAGGCTTTGTATGGGTTAAAACAAGCCCCTAGGGCTTGGTATGAAACCCTGTCTAGTTTCCTCATTGAGAATAAATTCACAAGGGGGAAAATAGACAAGACTCTATTCCTTAGGGAATCCAGAGGCAAGATCATACTAGTCCAAATATATGTAGATGACATAATATTTGGGTCTACTGAAAGTAGTCTTTGCAAAAAGTTTGCAAAACTTATGCAAGGATAATTTGAGATGAGCAGAATGGGGGAACTTAAGTTATTCTTGGGTCTCCAAGTTAGACAGACTGAGAATAGTTTATCCATATGCTAGTCTAAGTTCACCCTAGAACTGATAAGGAAGTATGGTATGGAATCTTCCAGTACCATGAAAACTCCTATGGGGTCAAGTATGCCTCTTAGCAAAGATGATGCTGGGAAACCTGTAGATGAGACTTTGTATAGAGGGATAGTTGGCTCCCTTGTATATTTGACTGCAAGTAGACCAGATATCATGTATGCTACATGTGTCTGTGCTAGGTACCAAGCATTCCCTAAAGAGTCTCATTTGACAGCAGTCAAAAGAATACTGAGATATCTTAAGGGCACTTCTTATCTAGGCCTTTGGTACCCTAGGAATGGAGACTTTGAACTGACAGGTTATTCAGATGCAGATTTTGCAGGCTGCAAAGAAGATAGGAAAAGTACAACTAGTACCTGTCAATTCTTAGGTAGAAGACTGATCTCATGGAGTAGCAAGAAGCAAACAATTGTGGCTATCTCCACAGTAGAATCAGAATATGTGGCTGCAGGAAGTTGCTGTGCTCAACTTCTATGGATACAACATCAGCTTGAGGATTATGGTATTCAGGTAAGTAGAACACCACTATTTTGTGATTCTACAAGTGCTATATCTATTGCAAACAATCTTGTTTCCCATAGTAGAACTAACCACATTGAAATAAAATATCATTTTCTAAGGGAACATGTTGAAAAAGAAGATATTTCACTGGAGTATGTTAATACAGATAATCAACTAGCTGACATGTATACTAAGCCCTTAGAAGAAACAAAGTTCAATAGGTTTAAAATTGAACTAGGTATGATAAACTTATAATAAGTTTACAGAAATGGCTAAGTAAAATAGTGTCGACACACAGAGTTGTCTGTGTCGAGACAGAGAATTGGTGTCGACACTTCAGAGAAAAGGTGTCGACACATCTAGGAAGTTGGTGTCGACACTTCAGAAAATTAGTGTCGACACATACAGGATAGGTGTCGACACATCCATGGTGGTGTTGACACTTAGAATTTATGCAGAATTAGTGAAGTAAAGTCTCGACTAAGTGTCGAGCTAAGTGGTGTCGACACATAAACAAGTGTCGACACATATATTCTGTCGACTATACTTGTGTCGACACATAGTTGTCGAGACATTATAAGTCTGTGTCGACACTTTTCAACAGTGTCGACACAATTTAAGTTTGTTGACGCGCCCTTTCATCTTCAATCCTAGAAAGGTATAAATAGGATTTCACCATTGTCTGTCGACACGCTCACTAAAGTTTCGAGACCAAACTTGTGTGTCGACACCTCTCTTCTCTCAATTCAAATTCATCAAACCCTAATGGTGCCCAAGCCCGAGGAGAACGTAAATGAAGGATATGAACTGGTGCGGCATGCGTTTGATGACGCAGAACCAGAGATCAAGGATGTGGTAACCCGAGTTGCAAACTCAGGGTTAGATTTTCTTGTTTCAGAGCCAACCAAAATATGGAAGAAAGTTGTTCTAGAATTTCTGAATGGAGCAACCATAGACGAATTTGGATTCAAGATCAAGTCAAGGGTTCATGAAGAAAAGGTGAAGGTCTCACCTAAGAGTTTGAGAAAGGTACTAAACCTACCAAGGACTAAGGAAGAAGATGAAGTTTCTGCTTCTAAGACCAGAGAAGCATTGACTTGGTGTGGTTTGGATTCCAACATGAAAATTGGATCAGTGTTCAATAGAAAGGGGATGAACAGCAAAAATAAATTTGTCTCAGAAATTGTTGGCAAGGTGATCGTGAGTAAGCCTGGAGGGCATGACAGAGTTTCAGCACATATGTTCAGTCTCATGACAAGGATTATCTTCACATTACAAACTGATTGGTGTGTAGTAGTATTTGAGAAGATTAAGGAGAGCCTGAAGAAACCCAATTTGGGTAGGATACTAAGTCTTTACTTGGCTGGTAGTATACCAGAAGTAATGAGCCAAGTTGCTGGATCAAAAAACAACCACATGAGGAAGATGGACATGAGGATCTTCTCAAGATGGGATAGGGTCTTGACCAAGGAATTGCCAACACCTGAGAAGGAAACCCCACTAAAGAAAAAGAAGAAGATAGCCCTAGTGGCTCAAGAATCATCTAGTAGCTCTAAAGAGCATGTTGTTTTTACACTAGATGATGAACAAGAAACTGGAACTATTGGAAAGTCTCCAGATAGACAAGTAGCTGCAGACAGGCAGGGGGAGCTACCACAGGCTAGCCCTCTTCACCAGGCTTCTATCCAGGGGGAGTCTCTACTGGTTGAAGAGCTAACTCCTCTAGAAAGTGAAAGAGCTACACAAACCATACTTGAGGTAATAACTAAAATAAACCAATTAGATTTCTCTATTGAGAATGCAGTTATAACTGACACATTATCTACTGCAAATCAGTAACCTCAGGTTCCTAGTCAACCTCAAGATGTTGTCATGGAGGACACATCTGTTGCAGATCAAGTACTGTCTGATCATGTAGTTGATGAGATCAGGAATTCTCCACCCCCTCATCAACAAGAGTTTACTTTGGAAGAACTTTTCCCTGATCTTCTCCAAACTGACTTTGAGAAGGAAAGTGCTGCTGCAGAGGGGGAGAAGGCCCAAGTTGAGGGGGAGCAAGTGGAAATTCTAGAAGAAACTGCAAGGAAAGAGACTGAAAAGCCTAAGAATGCTGAGGAATTACCTAGGAAGAATTTGCCTCCAAGCCCTAAGGAGAGGGTAGAAATAGCCAACACATCAGCTTCTGAAGATGAGGAGGCTGCAAGAGCAAAGAAAAGGAAATTCCAAGTCTTTAAAAGAAGGAGCCAAACTTACAAAAAGGCTTTAAAAACCATTGCCCCACAGCCTACACCACAGCCAGCACCATCTGTAGATTACAGTTCTCTGATGGTTTCTATGCAAATAAAGCTTGATGAGCAAAGGAAAGCAATAGAAATATATATAGATGAGGGGCATAAGTCTTTACAGTTTGATCTTGCCCAAGATATTAAGTCTATCAAATTTGAGATGAATCTAAATAACAAGGAGATGACTGACTGCTTCCACAAGGGAGGGAATGCAGTGGTGTATTTGGCTACACATCAAGAGAAAATCAAAGCTCAAGTGGATGAACTTGAAGTAAAGCAAGGATATGTACTGGAGAATCAAATCAGGATGAATGATAACTTGACAGCTTCCCACAATGCTATTGTCACTGAACTAAAGAATTTAGCTACTGGTCAGACTACAGCTAATGCTACAGCAAAGGAAGAATTTGACAAAGTACTGCAAGAAAGCCTAACTGCTGTCACTTCTGTAATTCAAGATTCTCAGAAGCTGATCACTGAAAAGCTCCAAAGGTTGAAACCTTTTTACAAGGATGGAGTCAATTATCTAAATGCCTAAATAAGATTCCAGAAAGATGATCTAAGAGATCATATTGAAAGAGAAGTCATAAAGGGGAAGAGGGTGTTAGTCAAAGCAGGCTCTGATCATGCAAAATGGATTTCCAATTCCATCAGAGCCACTCTTGGTTATCCTCCTTTATGTGATGATTATAATGTTGCAGAGTCTGGGATTAATCATGCCTATCTTAGAGATGAGCAAGCTGAAGTAGCTCAGGTGATCTATCCTCTACCAGACTTTGATATGGTACAAGCAGATATACAGTCCATGTATAGCCCACCTGAGGGACAGCAAAATGTCATCATAGAAAAGGTGGTTCAGCCAGTATCTGAGGCTATACAAGAAGCTATACTGAAAGAACAAGAAGCCAGATTGTCTAAGAAGAGGTTCAGAGAGCAAGCTGAACAAAGGCCTGATTTTGAACAGTGGAGCCCCACCTCCAGGAATATTATCTTAACTGCATGGAAGGCTACCAAAGACAATATTCAAGATAGAAACAAGTGGTTTTCTGAACTAGAGTGGAGGAAGCATGAGAACAGACAAGAAGCCATTGTGCAATATAGGAGAAAGGCTAAGGTGGGAAAGCTACCTCCTACTGCCCAGGAGCCTAGCAAGTACTTTCCCAAGCCTTATCATTACTTTGAGAGGCAAAAGATCAAAGCTGAAGAGCTAAATAAGAAGGATCTTAAAGGCAAGAAGCCTGCTGCTGCTGAAGATGCTGATGCCCCTGTGCAAGCAAAGATACAGTTTGGGAAGGGCATTGTTATCAAGGAGGCTGGGCAAAAATAAATTAGAATTATCTTTAGTTTACAGCTGTAATCTTTTGATTTTAAACACTCTGTAACCTTTTGTATAATGACTATGACAAAGTTGTTAGAACAATGTGGTGTGTGAAAAACTCTATTACATATTTGTTCTGAGATATATGTGTGTACATGTTTTGTTTAATACATGTTTATGTACTTTCCATGATTGCATAATCCTGTTTTACATCATACTGTGATTTTATTATGTATGGTATATATAATTGACTAAGGGTTATGACTTCTCCAAATAGGGGAGATTGTTGGGTACATTGGTTTAAATATACCTGATTTGAAGAAGCCTCACCCTACTCAGTGATATACATCAAAATGTATTTGATGTATTTTGAGTTGCCTTGTGCAGGTTAAGTATTTGCAGGGAAAGATGAAAAGTTTCTAAGTCCATGTATCGACACCCAGAAGGAAAGTGTCGACACTTAAGAAGACTTGTGTCGACACCCAGGCAAGCAGTGTCGACTGATGAATTGTAAATATACCTATTTTTCTGTACATTAATTTAGTCGTTCTCATTTAGTTTCGTCATTTTTATTTGTTTTTGTTCAATAAAATGCTCCTATTTTTGTAAATATTATACTAACTTATTTTATTTTATTTTTCAGGAAAAAATGAAAAAATCTGCCAAAAATTGTCATGTCACGCCCGTGACATATTGGTCACGCCCGTGACCAGGGCGTGACACGTCAAAAACCGTGAAAACAGCAAATTTTGAAGTGCAAAGCCTGACACGCCCGGGGTCACGCCCGTGTCACCCGACACGGGGCGTGACCCAAGCCCGTGTCCACCCATTCAACATTTTCAGCTCAACGTTCGTCGACCCCCTCGACACGCCTAGAGTCACGCCCGTGACCTAGGGCGTGACACCTCTTTCCGCTCGACGATTTTCAACTCGACACTTTCCGCTCGACATTCGTCGATTGTCGACACCAGCCGACACGCCCAGAGTCACGCCCGTGACCTGGGGCGTGACCACTGCGCCTGGCCGACAAGACCTGCCCGAAGACTTTCGGCGCAACCCGCGCCCAGATCCACCTGCTTGACACGCCCAGAGTCACGCCCGTGACCTGGGGCGTGACCACTACGAGACCGCCACGTGTCCAGCCCGAAGTCCACTTTCCCGTCAAATCGTCGACCGCCTTCTCAAATAGTACTGTCACACCCCCTGTCACGCCCGTGACCAAGGGCGTGATCCATGTAAAGTTTTTCTATAAATTCCAGTCTTCTGCTTAGGATTTCTGTTCCCTTTTTGGTTCCATTTTGTATAGAGTTATGCTGCTCGGATGAAGTCCAAATGCTATGTAAGGGATATTTTCTTCCCCTCTCCTTAGTTTTTATTTTCGTTCCTGTGTAACCCGTTATTATTAGCTTAATAAAATGTGTTTTTCATCCCTTTATTTGGCTTTGGAATGAGTCTAAACGACTACCTCTATGCAATCTTATCTTTATTCCTTGTCTTAACTTAGTTTTTTTTCGTTCTTTTTTATATGCGTGTGTGTGTGTGTATGAGGTTAGAGTTTTACTTTTATGTTTTCATAAGTTCTGTTTACTTAGGTTAGTTTAGTTTTAGGATTCCTTTTTTGTACTCTCTCTATTTTCATTCTTATAAGACTATACAAACGGTTATAAAAGTGGTTTTTAATTTCTTTTAAATTAGGCTCTTTAGGATTGTAAAACTTTTCGTTCTCTTTTAGTCTTATTTCCACTTTTTAGGCGTTTTTATAAAATTATAAGAATGGAAATATAGTCGTTTTAATTTTTCATGCACTTTGATTTTCATTTAAAACTTTTTGCTCTTTTAATTTTTTCGTTCTCTTTTTATGCATTTCTACCGCATTCTAGCGGTAGAAATGTATTCGTTTTCATTTTTCGATCACTTGCATTTTTGCGTTTATTTGCAAAACTTTCTTTCCGGTTTATTTTTATTTTCCCTTTTTATGCATTTCTACCACATTTTAGCGGTAGAAATGCAGTTGTTTTAATTTTTCGGTAACTTAGTTTTTTGCTTTTTTTTTATGTCTGCGCATTTATTTCCGCCGACTCGTTAAGAGTTAAATGGCGCTCGCTTATTTTACTTTCTGTAGAGTGTGTGAGTTTGTAATTTCCTTTTTTTCCGCCTACTCACTTGAGTTAAATGGCTGGATTTTATTTCGGTAGAGTGTGTTTACTTTCTTATAGAGTGTGTGTGTTTTCATTTATGTCGAGAGAGAGTGTGCGTGCGTTGCATTTATTTTGTCCTACTCGTTTGAGTAGGACCCGTATTTATTTTCTCCTACTCATTTGAGTCGGACTTGCGTGTGTGCGTTTTACTGCTTTCATTTCTCCCGCCCACGCGCTTGCGTCGGGACTCGCAATTTACAGCTTTCTTCAGTCCTACTCGTTTGGGTAGGACTTGCAATTTTCAGCTTTCCTTACTGCTTTATTTTACTGCTTTCATTTTATCGCTTTCATTTACTGCTTTATTTATCGCTTTATTTACTGCTTTTCACCGCAAGCCGTCCCCATTCTGATGAGTGGCTAATCGTTCTTAGCCCTCGGCATCGAAGAGCATTGGGATAGATAAAATACCTTTAAATAATTAAAGGTCTTATTTTTCTATTTAATTAAAAATCACTTAAGGTTTGCCCGGGGTTTACGACGCGTAGGACCACATAATCGATGTGTGGGCCCTATTTCCGTAGTTCATATGCTAGCTAGCCGAGAGGCCGTGCATATGGTCCGATCACCCCTTGGTAAATGGAGTTCCGCACTAACCCTCGAGAGAGGAGGCACGCCAACTCTACCGGATTGGGTTCCCCACCCAATAGCAGGGTTCTTAGCGTAATGCGGGCATTAAGAGGAATCCTTCGTCGGACGAGAGCCCGGTCGAATAGTCTTAATGTTCAGGTGAGCTATAGTCCTAGAGATAGGTGAGTTCATTTTAGTGGAGCCTCCACGACCAAGTCTCCGCCCTAATTAATTAGAAACTTAGGAGCTCTTTTTATTTAACGTTTATTTTAGTTCAATGTCTTTTCGGTGCCCTCGAGCTGAGCACTTCATCGGCACCACCTTATTGCTTTCATTTTCTTTCTGCCATTTTTCTGCCTTTTTTATTATATATAAAATATAACCCGACAAGTTAATTATCGGTAAAATAATAGTACCCTCCAGGGAAGAGTAGAAATAAACGAACCGACCCCGAGAACAATACGACCTCGATATTCCACAAGGAATATCCTGTACTACACACGATAGGTGCACTTGCCTCCTTTCGTTAAAACTCGATTTAACCCATTTTATATATCCAAATAAATAAAATACGCGCGCCCCGTTTTCTAAATAAAACCCAAATCCGCTTTTCAACTTAAATAAAACCACCCGGGGCGCCGCGCTTCATAATCTTTTTGGAGTTTTAACCCGCATTAAGTTTTCGGACTTGATGTGCGAAAATAACCATCAAGTTTTTGGCGCCGTTGCCGGAGATTTTTCGGTTCGTTATTTTGAACATTGGGGTTCTATTAATTTTACCTATATATATTTATATATATAAAAAAAATAGTTTGGCCAACTAACAAAAAATATAATAATAATAATAATAATAATAAATACTAAAAATATATATTTACAAATTTATAAAACAAAAAAAATTTGAAAAACTTACAAAACAAAAATTTTTGAAAAACCTTAAAAATTAAAAATTTGAAAAAACTATAAAACTAAAAAAAAAACTAAATAAAAAAAAACAACTAAAACCCAAAAAAAAATGAAAAATAAAAAAACTTAACAAAAAAATTTTTATTTTCATTCTTTTAATAAAAATAAAAAACTATAAAACAAACAAAACTAAAAAAAAATTTCGAAAAAATGAAAAAACTTAACAAAAAAAAAGGTCTTAAAAAAAACTACAAGTGTATATATTTTGTCTTTTTATTTTCTTTTAACTTGTTCTGTTTTGTTTCGCTTCGGCGCGCTTCCATTCTTGTGCACGTTAGGGGTGCGCATTTCTATCACACTCACGTAGCTAAGGCCTTAGAGTCGCCCACGTACTTGCTCCCTACCGCCCGCACACTTTAGGCCGAGTTTATCTTTTTTTTTGTTTTTTCTGTTATATTTTTGCTTCTTTCTTCTTCTTCTAACAATAATGCAGGGATTTACTTGGGCCTCCCGGACTCGTCTTAGGGAACTTCTACCCTCTCTTTTTATTTTTGTTTTTATACATCTTTTAATTTGTATATTATCTGTTCCGCATACTTAGATTGCAACATTGGGGGACAATGTTGGGTTTAAGTATGGGGGTGTTTTCGTATTTCTTTATTTCTGCACTTTACAAAAATGCATAAAATTACAAAAACATCAAAAAAAAAACAAAACCAAAAAAAAAAATTTTTTTCCTTGTTTTTATTTTCATAAAACTTCAAAACAAAAAAAAAATCTTTCCCCCCTTTTTTTTCTTATTTGTAAAAGCTTGCATCTTGCCTGCCCGCGACATTCGACTCATCGAACCAACCATTCAAATAAGAGTCTGTTCGCGGGGGCTGCAATCGAGTTTTTACTTTGCCCTTTTTTTGTAAAAATCTCTCTTTTCCCACTATCTTCTTTGAAAATAGCACTTCTTTCTCTCCTCTTTCTTGTAAATAACTTATCAAAATACACTAAAAATAAAAATAAAATTAGAAAAACCAAAAATACCAAAAAAAGATAATAACTCTAAAAATCTTAAAAAGATAATAATTAAAACACAAAAAAATGATAAAAACTCTAAAAATTCCAAAAAAATGTTTTGTTAAATTATGTAACAAAATAAATCGAATATACCATTTCTTAACGCTTTTTGTTTTCCACAAATCTAGTTTCGAGTTAATTTATATGCGAATTTTAGTTATTATTTGCTTACTATTCGTTTATTAATTAAAGTTTGACAGACTTAAGTGTCTGGGGTTAAGTCTTAAAGAATTTTTTATGTCTTATCCTTATAATAGGGAACTTGTTTTTCACCACCACTTCTAATTTTATAAATAGAAGCTCGTTTTTTATGTTAGAAAATAACATCCATGGATTTCAATTATTTCTACTTCATGCTTTTAGAAACATTGGAACGTTCATTTTAAAAAGGTTGCTCTCAAAACTTTTTTATTAAAATCTAGTTTTCTTTTTTGAAAAAAATAAACCCACTTCCTTTTTTTTTCATGTCTTACTTTGACATGATTACCCCTTTATACCTTAAAAGATCTTATGTCAATGGGAATAAGATTTCATTCTGTAAACATAGGCACCCAATATTTAAAAAAATTATATGTTATGGAGTAAGAGGATAAAATTCATTACTTCTACACATATACATTGGGTTATTTTTTATGAAGAAAGAAAAAAATTATTATGTGTTAGGAAAATAAGATTTCGTTTTCCTAACTATCCAAAAAAGAAAAAATTGGAGGTTCGAGAAAAAATTACCTCACCTAAATATTCAAGCCTTCTTCATAAACCACCAAACCACTTATCTCATTTCAATGATTCTAGACTTAATTTAAAATTTTTTTTGAGAGCATAATTTTTAAATTACATTATTTCCTTTAACTTCTTTTAAGCTAAGGTTTTTTATATAAATCCAATCCATCTTTGTTAAACTAACAAAAATAAATTTTTGCTTTCTATTTTATTTTATCGAGAAGTCTTTTTGAAACTCTTCCTCTATTCATAACATTTCATAAATTAGGATTTAATTCTTTAACCCCGGATGTTTATTTTGATCTTACTTTTAATTAATTCAAGCGGTAGCTAAACTTAGGATTTCTTTTATTCCTTATAAGTTCATCTCTAACTTTTGCTCTGGAATAGCAAAAGCTTAAGTATGGGGGTATTTGATGAATTGTAAATATACCTATTTTTCTGTACATTAATTTAGTCGTTCTCATTTAGTTTCGTCATTTTTATTTGTTTTTATTCAATAAAATGCTCCTATTTTTGTAAATATTATACTAACTTATTTTATTTTATTTTTCAGGAAAAAATGAAAAAATCTGCCAAAAATTGTCATGTCACGCCCATGACATATTGGTCACGCCCGTGACCAGGGCGTGACACGTCAAAAACCGTGAAAACAACAAATTTTGAAGTGCAAAGCCTGACACGCCCGGGGTCACGCCCGTTTCACCCGACACGGGGCGTGACCCAAGCCCGTGTCCACCCATTCAACGTTTTCAGCTCAACGTTCGTCGACCCCCTCGGCACGCCCGTGACCTAGGGCGTGACACCTCTTTCCGCTCGACGATTTTCAACTCGACACTTTCCGCTCGACATTCGTCGAGTGTCGACACCAGCAGACACGCCCAGAGTCACGCCCGTGACCTGGGGCGTGACCACTGCGCCTGGCCGACAAGACCTGCCCGAAGACTTTCGGCGCAACCCGCGCCCAGATCCACCTGCTTGACACGCCCAGAGTCACGCCCGTGACCTGGGGCGTGACCACTGCGAGACCGCCACGTGTCCAGCCCGAAGTCCACTTTCCTGTCAAATCGCCGGCCGCCTTCTCAAATAGTACTGTCACGCCCCCTGTCACGCCCGTAACCAAGGGTGTGACCCATGTAAATTTTTTCTATAAATTCCAGTCTTCTGCTTAGGATTTCTGTTCCCTTTTTGGTTCCATTTTTTATAGAGTTATGCTGCTCGGATGAAGTCCAAATGCTATGTAAGGGATATTTTCTTCCCCTCTCCTTAGTTTTTATTTTCGTTCCTGTGTAACCCGTTATTATTAGCTTAATAAAATGTGTTTTTCATCCCTTTATTTGGCTTTGGAATGAGTCTAAACGACTACCTCTATGCAATCTTATCTTTATTCCTTGTCTTAACTTAGTTTTTTTTCGTTCTTTTTTATATGCGTGTGTGTGTGTATGAGGTTAGAGTTTTACTTTTATGTTTTCATAAGTTCTGTTTACTTAGGTTAGTTTAGTTTTAGGATGCCTTTTTTGTACTCTCTCTATTTTCATTCTTATAAGACTATAAAAACGGTTATAAAAGTGGTTTTTAATTTCTTTTAAATTAGGCTCTTTAGGATTGTAAAACTTTTCGTTCTCTTTTAGTCTTATTTCCACTTTTTAGGCGTTTTTATAAAATTATAAGAATGGAAATATAGTCGTTTTAATTTTTCATGCACTTTGATTTTCATTTAAAACTTTTTGCTCTTTTAATTTTTTCATTCTTTTTATGCATTTCTACCGCATTCTAGGGGTAGAAATGTATTCGTTTTCATTTTTCGATCACTTGCATTTTTGCGTTTATTTGCAAAACTTTCTTTCCGGTTTATTTTTATTTTCCCTTTTTATGCATTTCTACCGCATTTTAGCGGTAGAAATGCAGTTGTTTTAATTTTTCGGTAACTTAGTTTTTTGCTTTTTTTATGTCTGCGCATTTATTTCCGCCTACTCGTTAAGAGTTAAATGGCGCTCGCTTATTTTTTACTTTCTGTAGAGTGTGTGAGTTTGTAATTTCCTTTTTTTCCGCCTACTCACTTGAGTTAAATGCCTGGATTTTATTTCGGTAGAGTGTGTTTACTTTCTTGTAGAGTGTGTGTGTTTTCATTTATGTCGAGAGAGAGTGTGCGTGCGTTGCATTTATTTTGTCCTACTCGTTTGAGTAGGACCCGTATTTATTTTCTCCTACTCATTTGAGTAGGACTTGCGTGTGTGCGTTTTACTGCTTTCATTTCTCCCGCCCACGCGCTTGCGCCGGGACTCGCAATTTACATCTTTCTTCAGTCCTACTCGTTTGGGTAGGACTTGCAATTTTCAGCTTTCCTTACTGCTTTATTTTACTGCTTTCATTTTATCGCTTTAATTTACTGCTTTCTTTATCGCTTTATTTACTGCTTTTCACCGCAAGTCGTCCCCATTCCGATGAGTGGCTAATCGTTCTTAGCCCTCGGCATCGAAGAGCATTGGGATAGATAAAATACCTTTAAATAATTAAAGGTCTTATTTTTCTATTTAATTAAAAATCACTTAAGGTTTTCCCGGGGTTTACGACGCGTAGGACCACATAATCGATGTGTGGGCCCTATTTCCGTAGTCCATATGCTAGCTAGCCGAGAGGCCGTGCATATGGACCGATCACCCCTTGGTAAATGGAGTTCCGCACTAACCCTCGAGAGAGGACGCGCGCCAACTCTACCGGATTGGGTTCCCCACCCAATAGCGGGGTTCTTAGCGTAATGCGGGCATTAAGAGGAATCCTTCGTCGGACGAGAGCCCGGTCGAATAGTCTTAATGTTCAGGTGAGCGATAGTCCTAGAGATAGGTGAGTTCATTTTAGTGGAGCCTCCACGGCCAAGTATCCGCCCTAATTAATTAGAAACTTAGGAGCTCTTTTTATTTAACGTTTATTTTAGTTCTATGTCTTTTCGGTGCCCTCGAGCTGAGCTCTTCATCGGCACCACCTTATTGCTTTCATTTTCTTTCTGCCATTTTTCTGCCTTTTTTATTATATATAAAATATAACCCGACAAGTTAATTATAGGTAAAATAATAGTCCCCTCCAGCGAAGAGTAGAAATAAACGAACCGACCCCGAGAACAATACGACCTCGATATTCCACAAGGAATATCCTGTACTACACACGATAGGTGCACTTGCCTCCTTTCGTTAAAACTCGATTTAACCCGTTTTATATATCCAAATAAATAAAATACGCGCGCCCCGTTTTCTAAATAAAACCCAAATCCGCTTTTCAACTTAAATAAAACCACCCGGGGCGCCGCGCTTCGTAATCTTTTTGGAGTTTTAACCTGCATTAAGTTTTCGGACTTGATGCGCGAAAATAACCATCATTGACACTTGGAGTAATTGTGTCGACAGCAGGGATCCAGAGTCGACACCAGTCAGAAAGTGTCGACACATGAAGGCTGTGTCGACACTCAATGAAGAAATGTCCAGTAAAGCTGTGTCGACACTTAGAAGCAGTGTCGACACCCAGAGGAACTGTGTCTACATCAGAAAGTGTCGACACTTGGAGGCTGTGTCGACACTCAGCAAATTTCAGCAGAGTCTAAGTATAAGTGTAGACATAATGAGGAATGTGTCGACACACAGCAGAAGACTCAGCACTTGAAGAAAGTGTCGACACAAGAAAGAATGTGTCGACACTCAGCAGAAGTCTCAATATATGAAGAAAGTGTCGACCCTAGGAGGCTGTGTCGACACTCAGCAAAGTTCAACAAAAATTCTAAGTATAAGTGTCGACACAAAGGAGATGTATCGACACTCAACCAAAGTCTCAACAGAAGAAGAATGTGTCGACACAAGGAGCAGTGTCAACACTCTGCAAGTATCAACACAGAAGGCATGTGTCAACACCAAGAAGAAGTGTCGACACTGAACAAGTTCAACACAAGAAGATGTGTCGACACAAAGGAGTTGTGTCGACACTTACAAGAATTCAACAAAGTACTGAAGAACAAGGAGTTGTGTCGACACACAATATCAGTGTCGACACATATTGAAGAAGCTGTGTCGAGAAGTAAAATCTACAACACAAGGAGTTGTGTCGACACCTTGAAGGCTAGTGTCAACACTTAGTATACTTGTGTCAACACTTGGTCTATAAGTGTCGACACTTAAAGACAGACTGTCTCGACACTTTCAGACAGTTACAGATATTTCAAGAACTGATTGGATGACTTGACAGCTGCCATTCCATCCGCTCTACTGCACCTGTCAGAGATGTCAGAAAGCTGTTATTAACCGGATCAGCCGGTCACCATGAAGAAGGCCTATAAATAGGCTTATACTGTCAATAGAAAGAGATGATCAAGAGATTGAAAAAGAAAAGAAGATCTAGCTATTCATTGAAGAATCAAGTGAAGATCTAAGAAGTTGGAGAGAGAGAGCTCCTTCCAAGAAGACAGCCGTTGGAACCAGGCTGTGAAGAAGGGTTCAGACCTAGTTCTGAATCTTAAGTTGCAGTGATTGAAGATCAGCTGCAGAGAATCAATCCTATTGTGTTCTACTTTCAAGAAGCTTTGAAGAAAGCCAAGTGGGGTTGATCTCAGTAGAGTTTTTCCAAGAACTCATCAAGAACCTATCAACTCATCTCTCTTTTTTCTGAGTTGTAGGTATACACTTTGTAATTCTAAATTTCTTGTAGGATCCTTCGGGATCTGAGTTATAAGCCTGCAATTATAAAGGCTGAGTGGTAGGGCCTGTGTGCCTGAGTGTAGGAGATCTATTTCTCTGAGTGTAGGCCTGTTGTGGCTGAGTGTAGGCCTTGTGGCTGAGTGTAGGCCTTGTGGCTGAGTGTAGGTCTTTGGAGAAGACTGAGTTGTAGGGCCTTGGGCCTGAGCTGTAGGAACCTGTTTGGGGTTTTGAGTGTAAGATCCGAGGATCTGAGATAGTGGAGGAGTTTTTCCGAATCTAGTACACTACTACATAGGCAAAGGGGGAAAGTGGATGTACCCAAACCTTGGGGAACCACTATAAATATGTGTGTTCACTGTGTGCATGTTTGATTCTGTGACTGCTGATTGATTTCTGTGAAGTAGTAATTATAACTCTGTGATATAATCTGTAATCTGCCTAAAAGTTTAAAAAGATTTAGTCACCTATTCACCCCCCCTCTAGGTGATTAGGTACAATTTCTTTCAGTTTATGTGTTGTTGTAAACTTCATTTATAGATGATGTGCGCTCAGTTGTAAAACGCTTTTATTAATTCATGTATTTGTGATTTGTATTTTCGTTATATTTGCTTGAGGTGCGCCATATTCCATCCTCCACCATCCACCCTTGCCGCACTAGCAATTACTAGTGGCGTGCGTATCAAAGAGGTGCTCACGACCCTCATTCTGTCGTTCTAACCAGCTCATCTGCAAGCCTACTCCTCCATCTGCCCAGAGATTCGGTGCAAAGCGGCCCGACTAGTCTCCCATCCCGCCTGGCGAAGCATCGCATAGAGGCATTGCATGGGAGTAGTTGTTAGATTTTTATTTTCTTTTTCTGCAAATATCAAAACCCCCCTTAGTTAACGACTGTGTTCCCCGGCAACGGGGCCAAAAACTTGATGCTAAAGATCACGGCAGTGAACCGGTCGCACAAGTAATATAAAATGGGTGAGTTTTCCCAAGTATCGATCTCTCAAGGAACACAGTAAGGTGGAGTTAATTTCGAGGAGGACTTGAGATTGAAGTCCTTAGGTCGGAGTTAACTAAGGGGGGTTTTGATATTTTTGGAAAAAGAAAATAAAAGGCTAACAACTACTCCTATGCAACGCCGCTATGCGATGCTTCGCCAGGCGGGATGGAAGACTAGTCACGCCGCTATGCACCGAATCGCTGGGCGGATGGACGAGTAGGCTTGCGGATGAGGCTTTTAGAACAGCGGAATGAGGGTCGTGAGCAGCTCTTCTCTAAGACGGCACTAGTAATTGCTAGTGCGGCAAGGGTGGATGGTGGTGGATGGAATATGGAGCACCTCAAGCAAATATAACGAAAATACAAATCACAAAGACATGATTTAATATAAACATTTTACAACTAAGCGTACATCATCTATAAATAAAAATTACAACAACACATAAACAACAATAAAGGAAGAACAAGGCAAGAGATCGACCGAATCCGAAGTCTTGCTGAGGATTCACGGTTGGAATGGTCAGGTTGTCAATCCGCATCCAAGCTCGATCCTCAACTGCGTCCGGGGTAGAGAAGGGCTGTCACCACCTTCCAATGGCCCGTCTTCTTCGTGTCACGATAGCGGACGAAAGTTGCAAGCTTCCCTTTGCTTGATGGCTATGGCGTTGAAGATTGAAATGAGCCCAAGAGACGATGAAGGAGGCCGAGAGGAAGCTCTGGCTTGGATTTGGCGTTGAGAGCTTGCCCGGAGCACCTCCCTAGGGTGGAGATTGAAGGAGGATGGCGGAATCCCTCCTCAGAGATGAAAATGACGGAGGAAAAATGCGCTCTCCGGAATTAGGGCGGCACCTGCATATTTATAGAAAGCAGAATTGAACAATCCGCAGGATCACAGGCGCATGACCAGTGGTTGTGCGCACTATGTCCAGTGATCGTGCGCACTGGCATGGCAGATTAGGAAGAAGAACTGGGGTACTGTGCACGACCGGTGGTCGTGCGCACTATGTCTAATGGTCGTACGATTACCCGAGACGGAACTCCAGGAAATGGGGAATTAATGCACATGATCAGTGGCGCACGACCGATGGTCGTGCGCACTATGTCCAGTGGTCGTGCGATTACCCCAGGCAGATTATGGAAATCAGGGTACATTACGCACGATCATCGGCGCACAACCAGTGGTCGTGCGCACTATATCCGATGATCGTGCGCAGTATTCCTGCTTCCAAATGTCCCCGGAACACGCACACGACCCCTAAACCCAACACTGATATGTGCAGACATTCCAGACGAGCATAATAAGGAGTACAAACAATAAAAGTACAAAAATACACGACACGGGTCAAAGTGTGCACTTCCTATGGAAATATAGATAAGAAGAAATATGAACGATATAGAACTAAAAGTGAAGTGCAAACGCGTGAAAACTACCCCAGATGAGTCTGAAATACCCTATATAAATCGGACTCATCACACCCTAGACTTAACTATTTGCGCGTCCCGAGCAAACAAAATCTATGCAGATAGGGAAAATTTCTAGCTAACAAAGAAATTGAGAAACAAAGTACCATGCGAAGTCGCATGCTCGCGTGCGTAAAAATACAATAGAGAAAATTTCTGAGTATGCATAATAGTTTATATTTTTCACAATGCGTATCAAAATTTTATTACTACTCAAAAATAGAATCACGGTAAATCAACCGGTCACGCATAGGAAGAAAGTAAGCAGGCCACTAAGGTGAGCTTTGCCAAAGATCAGGGCTCAGGATCACCTCCAAAGGAATCCACCAATGTTGGGGACCATACGCTTGCCCGTTCACACTCTCTCCACGACACTAGTTAGACTCAAGCGCAAATCAGTAGGAATTTAGGATAATCACGGGGCTTGGGTTACGGTGAGGTAAACAGTGATAAAAAGAAAGGCTATGCACCTAACCCAAATGAGCTATCCTTAAAAGAATCCAACCACTAACCACAATATATGCAGGTAAACCACACCTCCAGACTTAACTTTTAACATATGTGTGTGTGCACCGCCTACTCCAAATATAATCACATTTCCAAAAAGATTTTCAATTTAAACTTTTTCTTTTCACTTTTTTTATTTACAAATATTTTTCTTTTTTTTCATTTTCTTCATTTTATTTGCACAATTCAGCAGATATAAACTTGGGAGCACTTCCACATTTTCACAAATAATAACACAACATCACATCCCAACATGAAAATATAAAACACTAAACTCGACTTGGGTGTGCGACTAGGATAGGCTATGGGGCTTTGGTGAATGAAGGTGGAGCTGAATCAAAAGAAGGGTAGGCACAACAGGGCTAGCGCGGATATGACGTTAGGAACGGTACAAAGCTCAACCTGGCCAAAATGATGGCCTACATCACGCTTACGCTAGACTAACCAAGTACCCATGCTTCGAGAGTAGCTTGGGGGAAGTTCTTAGCTAACAAGAAAGACTATCCATCCTCCTGACTCAAGCAATACGAACCTAACGGCCGTCTACACACATCCCTAAGCTACCGTCGGATTAACACCGGATTCACCAATTTTTGAGTAGAATAAAAAGTATTTACGCAATTAGAAAAATATAAAACTAAAAGCATACAGAAAAATTAAATCTACTCTAATTTCTACAAGAGATGAGAGCAATCGACAAGGAGCAGAACAGGGTCAACATTTTACCCCGTCTCACAATCCTAAGCCAGCACCATAATTTTCTCAAATCATACAAAAGAAATGAGTTTAACTCGAAGCATGCAAAAAGCTAAGCAGGCGCTCATGTGGGTGCAGTGGTGTGTGATGCAATGAACTAATCATAATAAATCTATAAAAGCTTCTAGTATGCATATGAAATGTGCACGTGCAGTAGGTAACAAATCTCTCCCCAGACTTAAACTAAGCTACACAACATATGATATAGGAATTTAAATCAAATAGAGACAGGGGAAGAAGTTACCCAATGCTCATCCAGTGAGCGTACCAGAAGACACGTGGAAAATAGAAGCAGGTCCGCCATACGAAGAATCACTTCCCCGTCAATGAAATTTGCCATGAATACCTACAGGGGTGAGCTCCGCAAAAATAAAAGAAAAATATACAAAAAGAAATGCTAAAACTAAAATTGACATGAAAATAAAAGCACGGAAAATGAAAGATAAGTACTAGGTTATTGTCATCCCAGCACGACTTATTAAATTCTATACAGTTCTAGCTAATGGTCCTATGAAAAGAAAAATGCATAGGCAACTGTTCCATTATCCGTTGCTGTAACGGGTACCGATACGGTGATAAAACAGTTACCCCTCTGCCTGAATAATCATACCTGCTCCTCGTAAGCAGAGGAAATAGGAAGTAGAATGAGGAGGAGGCCTGGTCCTCACTCATCTCACCACAAAACAAATCCTTGTCTAGCAAGGTTTCGTCCACCACAAGTTCGCTTGGGGCAAAGGTGACGGCAGTGGCTTCCACTGTGAAGGAGGTACGAACCTCCTCACACAAGAGGATGCACTCGTCGACAACCTGAGCGTAAGGATCAACGTAACCCCAACTTACTCGTGTAGATTCAACCTGCACAGGCTCAGATAAGGAAGGGGGTCAAGAAATAAAAGAGACGAAGAACATAAAGGAATAATCGGGGGAGTGATCCCGGTTTCACTCACCAAAGGCTGAGGTAGAAAAATATCGTCAGCAATGTCGACAATGCTATAAGGCTCGGCCGGATCCATAGAGGCCTCCACGAAGACTTGGACTTCCTCCTTTGGTATCGAGGGAGAATCCTCGACACCAGGAAGGTTGTCCTCCTCCATGGGAGTGGAAACAATCCATTTATCACAAGCCTCAACTTGTGTTGCATCGTCGAAAATGTCGTCAAATACGACTGAAGTAGAATGCACAAAAGGCCGAAGAACTTTGCTTCGATAAAAGTCAAGCGCAGGTTCCTCACAAAGAATCGGCTCCACGCTTGGAGATGTATACATAGGAGAGATGGGCTCAGCCACATCGAAGCCTAGATCAGCCACACATCTGGTTGTTGTGTCCACATCATTCCCTTCAACAAATGAAGATGACAGGGACATATAACCAAATGATGAGGGTGTGCCACCGAGGGTAGGAGTCGGGATGATCCGGATGTCCGGCTCATCATCCTCTTCCATAACACGGAGGTACTCGGCACAATCCTTCAGGACATGATCTGTTCTACGACAATACAAACACTTTCTCCCATTACTCTGTGGTCCTTGTGGGGCCGGAGAGGAATAAGAGAACGGTGTATGTGGCGGGGACGATTGACCATAAGCTCGGGGCACAGTGTTTGAAGGGTTGTACGAATACAACATCTCATGCATTGTGCGCTGAGTCTTATACTCAATATCTCTCGTAGGGCATTCATGACTAGCGTGGGAAGGCTTTCCACACTAACGACATTGGGCATACGAATATCCCCACATGGTGTCGAAATAGCAGATTCAAAATAAATTGTGCAAATTACTAAATCTAACAATATATTACTACAATTGCCTAAACAAAAAAGAAGAAGGCATGCAAAAAAGAAATAGAACAAAACAAAAGCAATTTACAAAGGAAAAGGAAAGCAATCTCACATCTCCCTCTCCAGAAACTCACACGACTGTGTTCCCCGGCAACGGTGCCAAAAACTTGATGCTAAAGATCACGACAGTGCACCAGTCGCACAAGTAATATAAAATGGGCGAGTTTTCCCAAGTATCGATCTCTCAAGGAACATAGTAAGGTGGAGTTAATTTCGAGGAGGAATTGAGATTGAAGTCCTTAGGTCGGAGTTAAATAAGTGGGGTTTTGATATTTGCGGAAAAAGAAAATAAAAGGCTAACAACTACTCTTATGCAACGCCGCTATGCAATGCTTCGCTAGGCGGGATGGAAGACTAGTCGGGCCGCTATGCACCGAATCGTTGGGCGGATGGACGAGTAGGTTTGCAGATGAGGTGGTTAGAACGGCGGAATGAGGGTCGTGAGCACCTCTTCGCTACGCACGCCATTAGCAATTGCTAGTGCGGCAAGGGTGGATGGTGTTGGATGGAATATGGCGCACCTCAAGCAAATATAACGAAAATACAAATCACAAAGACATGATTTAATATAAGCGTTTTACAACTAAGCGCACATCATCTATAATTAAAGTTAACAACAACACATAAACAACAATAAAGGAAGAACAAAGCAAGAGATCGACCGAATCCGAAGTTTGCTGAGGATTCACGGTTGGAATCGTCGGGTTGTCAATCCGCGTCCAAGATCGGTCCTCAACTGTGTCCGGGGTAGAGAAGGACTGTCACCACCTTCCAATGGCCCATCTTCTTTGTGTCACAATAGCGGACGAAAGTTGTAAGCTTCCCTTTGCTTGATGGCTATGGCGTTGAAGCTTGAAATGAGCCCAGGAGATGATGGAGGAGGCCGAGTAGAAGCTCCGCCTTGGATTTGGCAGTGAAAGCTTGCCAGGAGAACCTCCCTAGGGTGGAGATTGAAGGAGGACGGCGGAATCCCTCCTCGGAGACGAAAACAGCGGAGGAAAAATGCGCTTTCCGGAATTAGGGCGGCACCTGCATATTTATAGAAAGCAGAATTGAACAATGGGCACGATCATGGTCGCACGACTAGTGGTTGTGCGCATTATGTCCAGTTATCGTGCGCACTGGCAAGGCAGATTAGGAAAAATAACTGGGGTACTGCGCACGAGCAATGATGCACGACCGGTGGTCGTGCGCACTATGTCCAATGGTCGTGCGATTACCCCAGACGGAACTCCAGGAAATGAGGAATCAATGCACACGATTAGTGGCGCACGACCGGTGGTCGTACGCACTATGACCAGTGGTCGTGCGATTACCCCAGGCAGATTCTGGAAATCAGGGTACATTGCGCACGATCATCGGCGCACAACCAGTGGTCGTGCGCACTATATCCGATGATCGTGCACAGTATTCCTGCTTCCAAACATCCCCAGAACACGCACACGACCCCTAAACCCAGCACTGATATGTGCAGACATTTTAGACGAGCACAATAAGGAGTACAAACAATAAAAGTACAAAAATACACAACACGGGCCAAAGTGTGCACTTCCTATGGAAATATAGATAAGAAGAAATATGAATAATAAAGAACTAAAAGTGATGTGCAAACACGTGAAAACTAGGCCAGATGAGTCCGAAAAACCCTATATAAATCGGACTCATCACTCACTCTGAAACTGATCATGCAAACCACTTGCGGTTGGTGTTGCACACCTTGCGGTGGAATAAGATCTATGCCAAGTTCTCAAAGTGTGATTTTTGGGTGTTGTTGTTGGCTTTTCTTGGCCATGTGGTAAGTGGAGAGGGCATAGCAGTGGATCCGTCAAAGTTAAGGGCCATTCAGGAGTGGCCGGTGTTGTCTTTAGTGGACGAAGTCAGGAGTTTCCTTGGACTGGCAGGCTACCATAGATGTTTTGTAGAAAACTTCTCATGGATCGCTTTGCCTCTGACCACACTGATGCGAAATGATCAGAAGTTCATTTGGACGACGGAGTGCGCGCGAGCTTTTGAATATCTAAAGAGTCGTTTGACCACGGCGCCTGTGTTGACATCGCCATGTGGTACAGACGGCTATGAGATCTATAGTGATGCTTCAGGGAGCGGCTTAGGCTGCATTCTTCTGCAGTTTGGAAAAGTGATTGCTTACGGCTCATTCCAGTTGAAAGTGCATGAGTGAAGTTATCCCGTCCACGACTTGGAGTTGTCGTCGGACTCCGTCGAGGGCAAATTGGTTATAGATGCATGATGTGCGTCTGATCAAGAAGTTGGAAACGTTAGAGATTTCTTATGTTGACAAAAATTCTATAGCCTATGCATGTTTGACCTGGGTGGAGGTACAATATGACCTGGCAGACAGGATTCAACGAGCAACGGAGCTGGATGAAAGTCACCAACGCTATGCAAAAGATGGGCTGGATGTCCAATTCTCCTACGAGGACGGTCTTTTGCCGAAATAGGGCCGTTTGTGCGTCCCGAGTATTGGTAATTTGCGAGAAGAGTTGATGTACAAAGCTACTTTAGCAAGTACTCAATTCACTACGGGAGCACAAAGATGTTCATGGATATGAAGAAGCTGTTCTGGTGGCCAGGACTCAAGAAGGACATAGCTCATTATGTGGCTAAATGCCAAACTTGTGCTTAGGGTAAGGCGGAATGCCAAAAGCCTGGCATTTTCTTGAAGTCGTTGTCGATTCCGGAATGGAAGTTTGATGATCTTTCAAGGGATTTCGTTCATGGGTTGCCGAGATCTCAACGCGGGAATGATTCAATCTGTGTGATTGTATACCGGTTGGCGAAAGTGGCTCAATTCCTTCCAAACAAACTGGACGATTCAGTGGAAAGTTTGGCAAAGCTCTATGTGGAGCAGATCGAACGGCTATACAGTGTCCCTCGCAGCATCGTAAGTGATCGTGATGGGCAATTTGCATCGAAGGCTTGGAGGCTAGTCCATCAGTTGTTGGGCACGAAATTAACGTTCAGTACGGCCTTTCATCCACAAACACATGGCCAAACTGAGAGGACCAACAGAACAATGGATGATATGCTCTGAATGTGTGCCCTGGACTTTGGTACTAGATAGGAAGATCATCTCTATATGGTTGAGTTTGCCTACAACAATAGCTACCAACCGAGCATCGGTATGGCACTGTTTGAAGCTCTGTATGGTCAAAAGTGTCATACACCGTTAGCTTGGGCGGAAGCAGGCAAAATCCAAACTGTATAAGCGTAAAGAAGTCGATGAAGCAAACTCGACGATACGAGCTATTTGGGAGCGACTACTGATAGCCCAGGATCAACAAGCAAAGTACTACAATGGCAAGCACCGGAACGTGGAGTTCGTGGTGGATGATTGGGTATATTTGAAAATCAAACCATTCAAAGGCATGTCCAGGATTCGGCATCTGAAAAAATTGAGTCCGAGATATCTTGGTCCATTTGAAGTGGTGGAGCGAATTGGGGAAGCTGCATATCGGCTAGCTCTTTCGGCAGACTTGGGTGGATTACATGATGTGTTTCACAGTTGAATTTTCTCAAAGTGGTCAGCAGGATAGCCTAAAGCCAAATTAATATTCTCAGAACTACCCAGTTAACACCTTGATCATGTGGAAGCCCAAGGAGCAAGCTTAACACCAACCACAAATGGAAGAACAAGCAGGTCTTATATTCATTCACACTTCTTTATAAGGCGAGGTATACGTAGAGAGACATGATTTCGCTAGTACATAAGCTACAAACAGAAAGCACAAAACAAGCCGGGCGGACAGCGCTGGAGACCGCCGAGACCGCCTAGTCCGCCAAGGTCGCCGAAGCTGCCCGAGCTATAACTGCTACAAGACGAATAGCACACGGAGTCGGCCGAGACCGTGAGGTCGAGCGGACACACCGTTATTCGCTGCCTGCTGAATAATAGAGGAACAGACTGCCTACCTGCCTGAGACCGCCGGACAGGTTATTGGAACTTGAACAAGTTGAAGCAGAAAACTGACAAGCCGCAGAAGCGACCACCTGAGACCGCAGAGACCGAACACTTCAATGCCCAACTCCGGGCTTCTTGAAGCTAGCCGCGCGACCTGCACACAGCAAACCGTCCGCACTACTCAACTAGCACGGACAGAAAACCGCAGACCGCAACACTTTCCCAAGCCCAACTTACTGTTCACTCCGTTACTGTAGACGTGCCGGGGGGTTCTATTTATAGGCGAGGTGAGGAGTGTGGTCACCACCCTAGTGCATAGAATCACCACCCCAGCCCGCGCACTTGTAAAACATCTGTCCGCTGAGTCTGCAAAGACTTAGCCGGATTCCATGAAAATCGCCAGGAGCAAGGCACCGATGTTCACTACCAAGAGGCCTTGTACCAGACCGCCCACACTATGCGGACAAGGTCCAGTCTGCACAGTCCGCACACATCATCACATGGACAGCCACAACTCCTTCAGTGATAGTCCGCACATACAAGAGGCAGTCCGCATAGCACAAGAGCAAAGCCTCCATCCGCCACAAGTCCACGACCAAAGGCAGTCCGCCCGGTCAACATACGACTTGGCGGATACTGCGAACACACTGGACTTGTCACAGAATGTGACCAAGTCTAGTAAAACACCAAAAGGCCTAGCGCAAGCTCGTCGGGCAAGGCCCAGTCCGCCAATAACCAAAGCAGATCGCCAATTCCACCAAGGTAAGCAGATTGCCAATTCCACCAAGGTAAACAGATTGCCAATTCCACCAAGGTAAGCAGATCGCCAAAAGTACTCGCATAGCTGCCCAAACAAACGGCCAACTGCCGGACTCCGACACCAGTCCGCGCAGTCCTCCACAGCAGCTAGCTCCTGCTGTACCACCAGAGGTCAGAAAGGGCCACAGCCAAACTCCAAGGCCAGTCCGCCACAGCGGACACCGCGGTCACGCCAGTCCGTAAGCCTCCCATAGATAAGGCACCCAACCCGCCGGTTAACACAAGCTTGCAACACAAGGCCGCTGAACAAGGCACTGCCTACAGCCCACAAACCGCAGTCCGCTCAGTTCGCATCGCCAGAAGCCCGACTTCTCTGGACATAGGCCAACCAAGATGCACATCAGACCGCTCAGGCCGCAAACTAGGCCGCACAGGCTGCTCTTCAGTAACCAAGCCACCAAGACAGCCAAGGTTACTAGGCCGCACCAGCAGTCCGCTCAGGCCGCGGACTCAGACCGCTCAGGCCGCACAGTCCGCCTGGCATGCCCATCCCCCACTTCCACTTCACAAATTTCAACACTCCCCTTGAAGTGAGAAGTGGTGATCAAGCCCAGCAAGCTCCATAACCGCTGAAAAGGCCCCTTCGACAGCAGCTTCTTGAAGATGTCAGCAAGATTATCTTCACTCCGAACATGCCCAAGCAGAAGAGATCCCTCCAACAACTTCTCTCTTATGAAGTGGTGCTCGATCTCAATATGTTTGGTCCTTGCGTGACATACTGGATTGTTTACCAGTTTGAGAGCACTCTCATTGTCACCCCGGAGTAAAGTAGGCCCTTGCACTTCTTCATGAACATAGTCTACAAGCCTCTGCAACCAGATGGCTTCCTGAGCAGCCAAGGCCGAAGCCTTATACTCAGCTTTCGTAGTAGACACGGACACAGAATCCTGCTTCTTGCTACACCACGAAATACAAGCTGAACCACAAGTGAAAACATAACCCGAAGTTGATCTCCAATCATCCGAGTCACCACCATAGTCAGCATCTGTGTATCCAAGCAAAGCAAAGTCACATCTCTACGATAGAGGAGTCCCATGTAAGAAGTTGTCTTGACATACTTCAAGATGTTCTTTACCACTACTAGATGAGACTTCCTTGGTTCAGCCATAAACCTACTTACTCGGCCAACAACATAAGCAATGTGTTGGGTACATTGGTCAAATATACCTGATTTGAAGAAGCCTCACCCATCTCAATGATATACATCATAATGTATTTGATATATGTTTGAGTTACTTGTGCAGGTTAGGTATTCACTGGACTGAAGCTAAAACTTTCTAAGTCCATGTGTCGACACCCAGAGGGAAAGTGTCGACACTTGAGGAAGCTTGTGTCGACACCCAGACAAGCAGTGTCGACACTTGGAGTCATTGTGTCGACACCCGGGATGAAGAGTCGACACCAGACAGAAAGTGTCGACACAAGGAGCTGTGTCGACACTCAGTGAAGAAGAATGCAGAAAAGCAGTGTCGACACTTAGCAGAAGTGTCGACACCTAGAAGAGCTGTGTCTACATCAGAAAGTGTCGACACTTGGAGTTGTGTCGACACTCAGCAAAAGTCTGCAGAGTCTAAGTACAAGTGTCGACACTAAGGGAATGTGTCGACACTCAGCTGAAGAATCTATATTGAAGACTTGTGTCGACACCAAGAAGCAGTGTCGACACTTGACAGATTCAACACAAGAAGTTGTGTCGACACAAAAGAGATGTGTCGACACTTAGAAGAATACAGTTAAAGAATGAAGAACAAGTACTTGTGTCGACATTCAATTTCAGTGTCGACACATGCAGAAGAATCTGTGTCGAGACATACAAGGAGTTGTGTCGACACCTTGTAGACTTGTGTCGACACTTACACAGCATGTGTCGTGTAACGCCCCCACCTGTCACATGACATATAACAGTGGGTCCGGCCGGGGCCCCACGCCATATAGCACAGACAAGCGAAGGAATCACGTGTGGAAATCAAACTCTACGCATGTCCTTAACTCATTCCATTCTAGCGCAGCATTTTTCTTGTTAGCATGAACTCAAACCAGAATGTCCACCAAATATAAATACCAGATTTATATTAAAAACAACACCAGGAATGTATACAACTCACACACCCTGGCCTTATGGCCTTACAAGTTTCTCTTGACATAGCAATAAGTTCGTACATCGGCACGCAGGCCGGCCACACATGAAATCCAACCACGATTCTTCACATAGCCTTCAAGGACTAAGAACACCAGGCTAGCCAATCCACTTATTCTTTCCAAACCGTAGCACCTGCAAATCATCATCCAAGCCAACACAGAAAATAAAGTAACGGTCAGCATTGCTGACCCATTATAACGACCCTACCCCCTAACCGGGGCGGTGGTTCCTTCCCTGTATACAGTGCTTCCTTTTCCATCAAGCATCAGCAAACATCACCAAATCATATCATAGGATCATTCTCTTTATGCCACTATCTAACAAGCACACCACATCACAAACGCTGGAGTCCACCAACGCTCCGTGCACTCAGGGCACCTTCTTGGCGTACCGGAATCCACCGTCGTACACCGCTGTCTCTCGAGGCTTTAACTTGTTGGTTTACCGGCCCTAGTCCACCAGCTCGCAGGCTGGCGATATCCCGCCCAAGCCACTCAGAGGTCCATCCTCACAGCATCACAAACAGAGCAGACCGACCCACACTCTGTGGTGTAGCAAGCCGGGTTTATCTAAGCTCCCCAGGCATTGTCTACCCATCGGTCCCCCTCCTAATCCGATCGACCCACACCATGTGGTGCAGCAACCCGGGTTTAACTCGGCTCCCCTAGCATTGCAGCCCATCGATCCCTTCCTTAACTAGATCAACCCACCCTAGTGGTGTAACAGGCCGGGTTTATCACGAGCTCCCCAGGCGTGCTACCAATTGATCATCTCATAACCAGGAGCTTCACCAAAGCCTCCTCACAAGCAGTACATCCATACATTCATCACAACAAAAATCCATTTTGCACATCATCAAAGTCACGGAGTCTTCTCCAGGTTTACCCATGAACATCACCAATCCAGACTACCAGTCCAGATGGGCTTCACACAGCATGCCTACGCCGTACTTCATCATTCCGGCTCTAGATGCAGACTCAACAAAGGAATCACTTCCGCGATCCACCTCTTGGTGGAGGATTCCAAGCACATGTATAGAGAAAGGACTTCGATGTCCAAGAAGGAGATCGTTACCCTTGAAGATCGCTTCGGCGCCATGAAGTAGCCGGATGGAAATCACCGCCTCGGCTCTACCTTCACGAATCCGCTCTCGGACCTTCGTTCCGCACTCCGCAGCTCCTACAGCAGCTGGAAGACTCCTCCCTTCTCTCTCCCTTAGGCCTTTCTCCTTTTTCTCTCTTGGAATGAAAGTGAAGAAGAAGGAGAAGAAGATAAGGGATTTATCTTCAAATTCTCGGCCTTCCCAACACCTGGACAAAGCCCAGCCACTGGATCCAGGAAGAGGAAAACAAACGGCTCAGATCTGGCCAGAAAACCCTGAACACGGCCTGACACGCCCTGTGACACGCCCGTGTCACAGGCCGTGTCCCCCTAAGCGGCAGACAACCGACTCAATCCAACCAGTACACGCCCGTGTGACACGCCCGTGTCACGGCCGTGTACCCGACACGCCCTCAGACACGCCCGTGTCTGAGGCCGTGTACCTCAACAGAAATAATCCCAAATCAACCCGAGACTTCACACGGCTTGGCACACGGCTTGGCACACGCCCGTGTTCCTGGCCGTGTGCACCAGGACACGCCTGTGTCCCGCAAACACGCCCTAACCTGAGACGTCGAGCTGAATTTGACGCCCACTAACACGCCTTGTGACACGCCCGTGTCACAGGCCGTGTCCTCACTGGAACTCGATACTCGACGATCGTCGACTAACACTCGTCGAGCATGTGACACGGCATCCGACACGGCCGTGTCCTGGGCCGTGTGCCCCCTCTCGACGATGTCGAGCGAAAATCGTCGACACCAAGTCCAATCGTCGACACAACCTCGACACGCCCTGCGACACGCCCGTGTCGCAGGCCGTGTCAACTGACACGCCCTGGGACACGCCCGTGTCCCAGGCCGTGTCACCCATGCCTGGACCCGATTTGGCTCAAAATGATCCTCTTGACTTCGGGGTGTTACAATCCTCCCCCCCTTCAAATAATTTCGTCCTCGAAATTTGACTCCACACAGCCAATTAGTCACAACATCACAAACGCGTACACCGCAAGCCTCCGCACACACTAACAAACAGACAACACAACAAACATCCCTAGCTTCCATTTGTGCACATTCAACCACATAAGACCTCAAACAAAACGACAGAATTGATTGATTTCGGCACAATCACAAGTATCAACATCATTTACATCAGCCAAAAGTAATGTACATCAGCTATGATTCATCAAAACATAGTTTACAAAACATACATAACATCGACATGCTTCACATCAGTTCACTTCCTCTCAGCCTCCCGATTTTGAAATTCGCGATTTAATGATAAATGAACCGCTCGAGGCTGAATTTCACCAACTGAGCTTTGCGGCTCTTGCACTTCCATCGCATGCAATCTAGGTTGCGTCCGGGGTGCAGATGATTCGGCCACTGCTTTCCCTTTTTCTTCATATGACGCACCTGTCTTTTTCTCACTCCCTGGAGGGACATTCCAACAGAATTTTGCGATGTGTCCTTGCTGCCCACATTTATAACATATACGTGTATCCACCCGTCCTGGCCCATACGTCGCCCCCGAAGAAACAGTCGACGGAGCTACGTCCACCGGCCTAAATCTTTTCTTCTCTTGTCGTCGAAACTCCGATTCTTTCAACGCAGACTTTTCCCTTGCCAGTCGCTTATTCTCCTGTACTCGCTTCATATCCTTCTCCAAGGCACGAGCTGTATCAACCAACGCCTGAAAACCTTGGCTCACCGAACTCGGAAGTGCTAACCTCAATTCATCCCGCAATCCTCCATAAAACCGATTTGTCTTTCGCGCTTCCTCCGCAAAGGTCGATCCCGCATATCGCCCCAATCTTGTAAATTCATGCAGGTAGGTATCAATATCTCGCTCACCCTGCACCAAGCGGAGAAACTCATTTTCCATCGCAATCCTCTGCGACACTGGCACATACTTGGCTAAAAATATTTGGGAGAATTCCTCCATTGAAATCTCTGTTAAACCTCGACCTGCCAAGTGGTGCACTTCAATCTCATCCCACCATAATCTCGCATCTCCTTCCAACAGAAAAGTGGCCAACATCACTTTCTGTTCTTCGACCGTCCTGATTGCAGTTAAGATCCGTTTTACTCTTGCCAACCAATCTTCTGCCTGCATTGGTGAAAGCGCTCCACCAAACGTAGGTGGGTGAAAGTGCATAAAACGTGACAAGGCATCGTCACTTGCTTGCGCTTCCACCACCTCGGCAGCATGCTCTTGCCTTCCACCAGATCTTGCCTGTCCAGTTGGGTGTGCTTGTAACACTGCAAGCACTGTCTCCGCGACCACCCGTATGGCCTCTGCCGAGGGAGGCATCGGCGCTTCCACGGGTGCTGCACTTTCATCTGACCGCTGGGGCTCAAACGGCCCAGCTCCATCCCTCGCCACCTATCAATGTACAGAACACCATTAAATCCTTCCAAATCATAACGGTACTGGTACATTGACTACACCCTCACGCACATCAGGTGCATGACATACATTCCTAGTGGACATTCATGAGTTCAGTATGTTCTCTCCTCCCAAACAATCTAAACCTGGCTCTGATACCACTTTGTAACGCCCCCACCTGTCACATGACATATAACAGTGGGTCCGGCCGGGGCCCCACGCCATATAGCACAGACAAGCGAAGGAATCACGTGTGGAAATCAAACTCTACGCGTGTCCTTAACTCATTCCATTCTAGCGCAGCATTTTTCTTGTTAGCATGAACTCAAACCAGAATGTCCACCAAATATAAATACCAGATTTATATTAAAAACAACACCAGGAATGTATACAACTCACACACCCTGGCCTTATGGCCTTACAAGTTTCTCTCCACGATTCTTCACATAGCCTTCAAGGACTAAGAACACCAGGCTAGCCAATCCACTTATTCTTTCCAAACCGTAGCACCTGCAAATCATCATCCAAGCCAACACAGAAAACAAAGTAACGGTCAGCATTGCTGACCCATTATAACGACCCTACCCCCTACCCGGGGCGGTGGTTCCTTCCCTGTATACAGTGCTTCCTTTTCCATCAAGCATCAGCAAACATCACCAAATCATATCATAGGATCATTCTCTTTATGCCACTATCTAACAAGCACACCACATCACAAACGCTGGAGTCCACCAACGCTCCGTGCACTAAGGGCACCTTCTTGGCGTACCGGAATCCACCGTCGTACACCGCTGTCTCTCGAGGCTTTAACTTGTTGGTTGACCGGCCCTAGTCCACCAGCTCGCAGGCTGGCGACATCCCGACCAAGCCACTCAGAGGTCCATCCTCACAGCATCACAAACAGAGCAGACCGACCCACACTCTGTGGTGTAGCAAGCCGGGTTTATCTAAGCTCCCCAGGCATTGTCTACCCATCGGTCCCCCTCCTAATCCGATCGACCCACACCATGTGGTGCAGCAACCCGGGTTTAACTCGGCTCCCCTAGCATTGCCGCCCATCGATCCCTTCCTTAACTAGATCAACCCACCCTAGTGGTGTAACAGGCCGGGTTTATCACGAGCTCCCCAGGCGTGCTACCAATTGATCATCTCATAACCAGGAGCTTCACCAAAGCCTCCTCACAAGCAGTACATCCATACATTCATCACAACAAAAATCCATTTTGCACATCATCAAAGTCACGGAGTCTTCTCCGGTTTACCCATGAACATCACCAATCCAGACTACCAGTCCAGATGGGCTTCACACAGCATGCCTACGCCGTACTTCATCATTCCGGCTCTAGATGCAGACTCAACAAAGGAATCACTTCCGCGATCCACCTCTTGGTGGAGGATTCCAAGCACATGTATAGAGAAAGGACTTCGATGTCCAAGAAGGAGATCGTTACCCTTGAAGATCGCTTCGGCGCCATGAAGTAGCCGGATGGAAATCACCGCCTCGGCTCTACCTTCACGAATCCGCTCTCGGACCTTCGTTCCGCACTCCGCAGCTCCTACAGCAGCTGGAAGACTCCTCCCTTCTCTCTCCCTTAGGCCTTTCTCCTTTTTCTCTCTTGGAATGAAAGTGAAGAAGAAGGAGAAGAAGATAAGGGATTTATCTTCAAATTCTCGGCCTTCCCAACACCTGGACAAAGCCCAGCCACTGGATCCAGGAAGAGGAAAACAAACGGCTCAGATCTGGCCAGAAAACCCTGAACACGGCCTGACACGCCCTGTGACACGCCCGTGTCACAGGCCGTGTCCCCCTAAGCGGCAAACAACCGACTCAATCCAACCAGTACACGCCCGTGTGACACGCCCGTGTCACGGCCGTGTACCCGACACGCCCTCAGACACGCCCGTGTCTGAGGCCGTGTACCTCAACAGAAATAATCCCAAATCAACCCGAGACTTCACACGGCTTGGCACACGGCTTGGCACACGCCCGTGTTCCTGGCCGTGTGCACCAGGACATGCCCGTGTCCCGCAAACACGCCCTAACCCGAGACGTCGAGCTGAATTTGACGCCCACTGACACGCCCTGTGACACGCCCGTGTCACAGGCCGTGTCCTCACTGGAACTCGATACTCGACGATCGTCGACTAACACTCGTCGAGCATGTGACATGGCATCCGACACGGCCGTGTCCTGGGCCGTGTGCCCCCTCTCGACGATGTCGAGCGAAAATCGTCGACACCAAGTCCAATCGTCGACACAACCTCGACACGCCCTGCGACACGCCCGTGTCGCAGGCTGTGTCAACTGACACGCCCGTGTCCCAGGCCGTGTCACCAATGCCTGGACCCGATTTGGCTCAAAATGATCCTCTTGACTTCGGGGTGTTACATGTCGACACTTGGTCTATAAGTGTCGACACTTAAGAACAGAAAGTCTCGACACTATCTGACAGTTAGAAAATTTCAAGAAGTGACTGGTTGATATGACAGCTGCCGATCCAGCCGGTCTACAGCAACTGTCAGGGAAGTCAGAAGTCTGTTATGAACCGGACCAGCCGGTTACCATGAAGAATGCCTATAAATAGGCACCCACAGTGTACAGAAACTGTTGTTGAAGCTATTTGAAGTAATTGATCAGATTATTCAAGTAATCAGAAAAGTGGTACACAGAGTATCAACACAAGAAGATCTGGCAGTCCAACTACAGATCTAAGAAGTTGGAGAGAGAGAGCTCCAATCAAGAATTCAGTCTTTGGAACTAGGCTGAGAAGAAGGATTCAGAGGCATCTGGATCTTAAGAAGCAGAGGTCAAGGAACAACTGCAGAGGATTCAGACTTATTCAGTTCTACTCAAGAAGCTTTGAAGGAAGCGAAGTTAGTTTGGATCTATCTGAGTTCTTCCAAGAACTCAGCAAGAAACTCACAACTCCTCTCTTATTTTCTGAGTTGTTGAGTTATTTGTTGTAATACAATTTTAACTTGTAGGATCTTTGGATCTGAGTGCATTGTAAGCCTAAATTTATAAAGGCTGAGGGTAGGGCTTGAGAGCCTGAGTGTAGGAGTTGGAGAACTCTAAGTGTAGGCCTTGATTGGCTGAGTGTAGGCCTGGGTGGCTGAGTGTAGGCCTTTGTGGCTAAGTGTAGGCTTTGGAGAAAGCTGAGGTGTAAGGCTTTGGGCCTGAGGTGTAGGAACCTATTTGGGTTCTGAGACAGTGGAGAAGTTTGGCCGAATCTAGTACACTGCTAGATAGGCAAAGGGGGAAAGTGGATGTACCCAAAGATTGGGGAACCACTATAAATCATTGTGTGCTGTGCTGTGAATGTGCTTGTGTATGTTTGATTTTTGCTGATTGCTGTAATAGACTACTTAGAAATCTGTGATATAACTGTTTGGCTGCCAACAAAGTTAGAAAAGGATTAGGTCACCTATTCACCCCCCCCCCCCCCCTCTAGGTGTTTAGGTACCATATCTTTCAAGTGGTATCAGAGCCAGGTTCCTCAAAACAAGGACTAACAGTCTAAGGAGATCCTGTTTGGCAGAAACAGTCTAAGTCAGAAAACAGCTTCAAGAAAATCAAGAACCATGGGTTCTTTTGAAAATCATAAAGAATTGGGTTCCATGAAATTACCTATTTGCAGAAAGGAAATTTTTGGGATCTGGAAAGAAAGGGTAAGGCTATTTATGGAGGCCTCAGACCCAAGAATCTACATCACAGTTAAGGAAGGGCCTTATGTGCCAATGAAGATCTCAGTATTGGATGCAAATCAGAGGACTCCAAAGAATTTCTCTGAGATGACCAAGGATGAAATTGTCCTAGTCACTATGGACAAGAGGGCACAAAACATAATAGTGAGTGCCATTGATGATGCAACTTTTCAGAACTTAATTCACTGTAAAACAGCAAAAGAAATGTGGGATACCCTGATTGTCTATATGGAAGGTTCTGAAGAAGTTAGGCAAGATAGGAAGTCCTTGCTTAATCAAGAGTATGAGAGCTTTAGGCAGGGCAAGGGAGATAGCATCACTGAATGCTACAAGAAGTTCTATAGAATAGTTAATGAACTCATGTCTTATGGAAGAGAGTTCAGCAACTATGAACTAAATGACAAATTCCTAAGGTCCCTAACCAAAGATTGGGACACCAAGATCTGTGCCATAAGAGAAATGGCAAAGTTGGGAGAAATTTCTCCTCCTACACTATTTGGCAAGTTGTTGTCATATGAGATGCAGCTGACAGTGAGGAAAGAGGAGGAGAAATCAACAAGGACTGAGCACAAGGAAAGGATTGTTGCCTTCAAGACAGATGTTCCTAGAAAATGCAGAACTAAGTCATCAACTCCACCTCCAGAGGTAGTTGAATCTGAGTCAGAAGGGTCTGTCAGTACAAAGTCTACAAGCAGTGAAAGTGATGAAGACTTTGCTGCCTTCACTAGACACTTTCAGAAATTCCTGAAAAAGAAACAGTGGAGGTCCAGACCATCTACTTACAAGGGAAAAGAAGTCTTGTATCAGGAGAAAAAGCCTTCTAAGAAGGACAGGAAGAAGACAAAGACAAGCAAGGCAACTGGATCAAAGATTGTGTGCTACTGCTGCAATAGACAGGGTCATGTCATTGCTGATTGTCCTGAGAAAATAAAAGAATCCAGTGACAGGAAAAAGACTCACTTCAAAGGGAAGAAAGAGAAGTCTTTTGTTGCCAAGAATGAGAAGACTCTTTCAGATATTTCTTCTTCAAACACTGATACTGATGATGAAGCCTACATAGGGCTATTTGCGTAAGAAGAAGAATTTATGCAGATCTTGGAGTCAATTTATGAACAAGAAGACTGCCAGTGCCAAGGACTGATGGCATTGACTGAGAGTGCCAAAATCCTGGAGCAGCCAGGACCTAGTCAGGTACAAAGTCCAACTCTAAGTTCAGTTTCTTGTTCTAGTTCAGAATCAGAATCATCTTCATCAAATGATGGAAGTGGTTCTGAGTCTGAGGATGATATTCATCAGCTCATAGATGAATATAAGGTGCTGTTACAGGCTTATAAGAAAAGCAAGTCCCTTGCCAAAAGTCAGGCAAAGGAAATTGCTAATCTAAAAGCTGCTGCAACAGACCTTGAGAAGCAGTATGATCAAAAACTGAATGAAGTAGCCAGGCTGAAACACATTACAGTGATTCAGATGGGTACTATTACATTTAAGAATGATCAAATTAAGAGACTGGAGACAAATCTTCAGAAAGAGAGAGAACTGGTTGCAAAGTTTTCAAAGCCTAAATCAGTTCTACCTTTAATTGATGATTTTATTCATCACAAAGGCAAGGCTGGACTGGGTTTTGTTAAACCTGCTAGGACTGTTCAGAATCAGTCCAAGCCCAAGGGCAAGGCCCCAACATTCAATCAGTCAGCTGCAGTTAAGACAGCAAAGTCTGTACCTAAGCAAAGGTACAATAAGTTTGAATGTTAGTGTTGTGGCAAGGTTGGCCACTTTGCCTTGGATTGTTGGCACAATGCCAGTGCAAAGTTGAGTAGCAAGTTACCTGGTGGAAAGCCAGTAGGTAGCTGTGTCATGTTGCAAACTAACAATCACCAAGGACCCAAGTTTACTTTGGGTTCTAAGGTTCATTAATTTGTTTTGCAGGTGAATCCAAGTGGCCATACCCCAACATGGTACTTGGATAGTGGATGTTCCAGACATATGACTGGAACAAGGGGACTACTGAAGGACTACATTCCAATCAAAAATGGTCCTAAAGTGACCTTTGGTGGTTCTGAAAAAGGAATCATCAAAGGGTTTGGTAACATTTCTTCAAACCTTGTTACCATTACTCAAGTGGCTTATGTTAAAGGGTTGAAACACAACCTTATAAGTATAAGTCAGTTAAGTGATGTAGGATATGACATCTCATTTGTTAAAAATGGTTGTCATATCAAGAGGTCAAGTGATCAAGAGATCATTTTGACAGGATATAGAAAGAGGAATGTCTACTGTCTAGACATCATGATTGAGAACAATGGTTCTCCTGTTTGTCTTGTAGCTGATGAGACAGTCTCTCATTGTGTCAAGTGGCACAAGAGGCTAGCTCATCTTAACTACAAGACTATTAGCAAACTCTTTAGCAAAGAGTTAGTGAGGAATGGTCCTCAAGTTAAGTGTGTTAAAGATGGCATTTGCTCAGCTTGTCAAAAGGGCAAGCAGACCAAATCCACCTTTAAAAGCATTGAGAACAAAGATGCTGTGAGGTGCTTATACCTCTTGTATATGGATCTCTTTGGTCCAATGCCAGTTCACAGCTTAGGTAGGAAGGTCTATACCTTTGTAGTTGTTGATGACTACTCAAGGTTTTCCTCGGTGTTCTTCTTAAGGCAGAAATCTGAAACACCTAGTGTCTTCTACAGCTTTGTCAAGCAAATTCAGAATGAACTAAATAATACTGTGGTCAAAATTAGAAGTGACCATGGTACTGAGTTTCAATCTGAAAGCATGACAAAACTATGTGAAGACTTTGGGATATTTCAAGAATTCTCTTCACCTAGAACACCTCAGCAAAATGGCATTGCTGAGAGGAAGAATAGAACCTTGATAGAGGCTGGTAGAACCCTACTTAGTGATACATCACTGACTGAGTATTTCTGGGCTGAAGCAGTTAACACTGCATGCCATGTGATAAATAGGGCTACCATCACTAAAAGACTAAACAAGACCCCCTATGAAGTAGTGAAAGGCAGGAAACCAAACCTATCCTATTTTAGGATCTTTGGTTGCAAATGCTTCATACTTAACAATGGGAAGTCTTACATAACTAAGTTTGCTGCCAAGTCCCAAGAGGGAATTTTTGTTGGGTACTGCAACAATAGTAAGGCTTATAGAGTATACAACTTGATTACATAAGTTATAGAGGAGACTGTGCATGTAGTTTTTGATGAGACAAAACTTATTAACAATGAGTTGTCTAGCAATGTATGCAGCCCCACAGGTTTGACAAAGAAATTGGACAAGCTTACTATAGAAGAGATGTCTGCTGAAAGACAACAAGTAGAAGGCAATAGCAGTTGTCCAGGGGGAGAACTACATGTGCCAATAGCTGAAGAAATACAAGAAGTACAGCATGATGCAGATGCTGAAGAAGTTCAACCTGAAGCTAGGATGCCTCCAGCCCACAGGCATCTAAGAGATCATCCAGTAGAGCTGATTATTGGAGATCCAAGACAAGGAGTTCAGACAAGGAGCAGAAATCAGAATGCTGCAGTATATTCTAGTTTTCTGTCTCAAATAGAACCTAAGAAATTTGAAGAAGCTATACAAGATCCACAGTGGACTGAAGCTATGCAAGAAGAACTTAATCAGTTCAAAAGGTGCAAGGTTTGGGAACTGGTTCCTAAACCTAAAGACCACAATGTTATAGGAACTAAGTGGATCTACAGAAATAAGTTAGATGAACAAGGGGTCATCATTAAGAATAAAGCAAGACTGGTTGCAAAAGGATATAGGCAAGAAGAAGGTATTGATTTTGATCAAACCTTTGCCCCAGTAGCCAGACTGGAGGCCATAAGGATGTTCTTGGCCTATGCAACCTATCAAGGATTCAAGGTTTACCAGATGGATGTCAAGTCAGCATTCTTAAATGGTAATCTTAAGGAAGAAGTCTATGTGGAGCAGCCTTCAGGTTTTGTTGATCCAACTCAACCTCATTATGTCTATAGACTTAGGAAAGCATTATATGTGTTAAAACAAGCTCCTAGAGCTTGGTATGAAACCCTATCTAGTTTCCTCATTGAGAACAAGTTCACAAGGGGGAAAATAGATAAGACTCTATTCCTTAGGGAATCTAGAGGCAAAGTCATACTTGTCCAAATATATGTAGATGACATTATATTTGGGTCTACTGAAAGTAGCCTTTGCAAAAAGTTTGCAAAGCTTATGCAAAGTCAATTTGAGATGAGTAGTATGGGAGAGCTAAAGTTTTTCTTGGGTCTCCAAGTTAAACAGACTGAAAGTGGCTTGTCCATATGTCAGTCCAAGTTCACCCTAGAACTCATAAGGAAATATGGTATGGATTCATCCAGCACCATGAAGACTCCTATGGGGTCAAGTATGTCTCTTAGCAAGGATGATGCAGGGAAACCTGTAGATGAAACCTTGTATAGAGGGATAGTTGGCTCCCTACTATACTTGACTGCTAGTAGACCAGACATCATGTATGCTACATGTGTTTGTGCAAGGTATCAAGCCTGCCCTAAAGAGTCTCACTTGACTGCAGTCAAAAGAATATTGATATATCTAAAGGGCACTCCCTATCTAGGCCTCTGGTACCCTAGGAATGGAGATTTTGATCTAACAGGTTATACAGATGCAGACTTTGCAGGATGCAAAGAGGATAGAAAGAGCACAACTGGAACCTGTCAATTCCTAGGTGGAAGAATAATTTCATGGAGCAGCAAAAAGCAGACTAGTGTGGCTATCTCCACAGCTGAGTCAGAATATGTAGCTGCAGGAAGTTGATGTGCTCAACTTCTATGGATTCAACATCAGCTAGTGGACTATGGATTTCAGGTAAGTAGAACTCCACTTTACTGTGATTCTACAAGTGCTATTTCAATAGCTAACAACCCTGTATCTCATAGTAGAACAAAACATATTGAGATTAAATATCACTTTCTTAGGGAGCATGTAGAAAGAAATGATATTGCACTTGAATATGTTAAAACTGATAATCAGATAGCTGACATGTTTACTAAGCCCTTAGAAGAAGCTAAGTTTAATAGATTCAAAATTGAACTAGGTATGATAAACTTAGACTAAGTTTACAGAATAGAAAATTGACTAAGTAAAAAGGTGTCGACACATAGACAAGTCTATGTCGACACAGAATAAAAGTGTCGACACTTCAGGAAAAAGGTGTCGACACATCTAGGAAGTTGGTGTCGACACTTCAGAATGTTAGTGTCGACACATGTCGAGTAGGTGTCGACACATCCAATGTGGTGTCGACACTTAAGTTTTACTCAGAATTTTCTAAGTCTCGACTATTCGTCGAGTAGAGTGGTGTCGACACATAAACATGTGTCGACACATAATATCTGTTGACTAAACTTGTGTCGACCCATATGTGTCGAGACATTATAAGTAAGTGTCGACACTTATTGCCAGTGTCGACACATGTTAAGCTAGATATCCCGCCTGTTCATCTTCAAAATTAGACAAGTATAAATAGGGTTCTGTCTTTGATTGTCGACACGTTTTCAAAGTTTCGAGACCAAAACTCTTGTGTCGACATTTCTCTTTTCTCAAGACTAAATCTCCAAACCCTAATGGCTCCCAAGCTCGAGGAGAATGTTAACGAAGGCTATGAGCTCGTGCGAGGTGCATTCGATGAAGCTGATCAAGAACTCAAGGCGGTAGTAACCCTAATTGCTGATTCTGGATTGGAATACTTGACTTCAGAACCAACGAAGATATGGAAAAAGGAAGTTCTTGAATTCCTCCATGAAGCTGCTGTAGATGACTCTGGATTCAGGATCAAATCCAGAGTTCATGGGACTAAGGTCAAAGTTTCACCAAAGAATCTGAGAAAGGTACTCCAGCTACCTAAAGCACATGATGAAGAGGAAGTAACTGCTTCAAAGACCAGGGAAGCTCTTACTTGGTGTGGACTGGATCCAAAGATGAAGGTAGGATCAGTCTTTAACAGGAAAGGCATGAATAATCAAGGGAAATTCATGTCTGAAATAGTGGGAAAGGTCATTCTCAATAAACCTGGAGGGCATGACAGGGTGTCAGCCTCAATGTTCAATATCATGACAAGAATCATCTTCACCCTCAAAACAGATTGGTCAATGGTCCTCTATGAAATGATCAAGGAAAGTCTGAAAAAGCCCAATCTGGGCAGAATTATAAGTCTCTACCTGGCTGGTACAATACCAGAGGTAATGAGCACAGCTGCTGGAAGCAAGATCAATCATATGAGAAAGATGGATTCCAGGATATTTTCTAGATGGGAAAGGGTGTTGTCAAAGGACATGCCTACCCCTGAGAAGCCAGTATCTGAGAAAGTTACTCCTCCCAGGAAGAAGAGAAAGACTGCTGCTGTGACAGAAGAGTCCTCCAGCAGTTCTGATAGTGAAGAACAGGTTGTTTTCACACCTGATGACCATGAAGAAGTGGCTGCAGAGAAAACTCCTGCTCCTCAAGATGTAGCTGAGATCCAGGGGGAGCTGCCTCCAACTAGCCCCATCCATAGGGATCACTGCCAGGGGGAGCTTCTAGCAGTAGAAGAACCATCTACTCTGGACAGTGAGCAAGCCACCATCATTATTCAAGAGGTACTCACTGACTTAAAAACTTTAGAATATCTTATTGAAGATGCTGATTTGTCTGATGTTCCTCAGCAAACTCAGCTACCTAGCCAAGCTCCAGATGTTGGTCTTGCAGACACATCTGTTGTAGTGCCAAATGTTCCAGATACTACTCAAGTAGTTGAAGAACAAAGACTATCTCCAGCTCCATCCCCTCATGAATATACTATGGAAGATTTGTTTCTGAATTTAGATCAAGAGGATTTTGACATGGACAAGGTTGCTGCTGCTGAAGAGAATGGTGCTGCTGCTGAGGGGGAGCACATGACAGTTCTAGAAGAGCCTTTAAGGCTAGACACTGAGAAGGCACTAGATGTGCACGCTGAAAAACCACAAAGCCCTAATGATAGGGTTGAGATTACCAGCACCTCTGCCTCTGAAGATGAGGAGAGTGCTAGGGCTAAGAAGAAGAAATTATTTGTATTCAAAAGAAGAAGTCAGAGCTACAAGAAAGCCCTCCAATCCATTGCCCCACAGCCCATAGTTCAGCAAGCTCCAACTGCTGACTATAGTGCTTTACTGATTGCACTACAGATCAAGCTGGATGAGCAAAGGAAGGCTATAGAGACTTATGTTGATGAAGGGCACAAGACCCTACAATTTGATCTGGCACAGGAAATCAAGTCAATAAGGTTTGAAATGAACCTTAATAAAAAGGAGATGACTGACTGCTTCCACAAGGGTGGGAATGCAGTAGTCTATTTGGCTACTCACCAGGAGAAGATCAAGACTCAAGTAGATGATATAGCATTGAAACAAGGCTATGTGCTGGAAAATCAATTAAGGATGAATGATAATTTGACTGCATCCCACAATGCTATAGTCACTGAATTAAAGAATAAGTCTGCTGAACCATCTACCTCTGCTGCTGCTGCAAAGGCTGATTTTGATAAAATCTTTCAAGCTGAGATTACTGCTGTCAAAACTGCTATACAAGATTCCCAGAAAGCAATCTCAGAACAGCTTACAAAGCTTAAACCCTACTTTAAGGATGGAATCAGGTATTTGGATAGTCAGATTAGATTCCAAAAGGATGATGTAAGAGACCATGTGGCCCAAGAAGTCATAAAGGGGGAGAGAGTGTTAGTCAAGGCAAGTTCTGAGCATGCAAAATGGATATCAAATTCAATCAGGGCTACACTTGGATATCCTCCCCTGTGTGATGACAATGAAGTTGCTGAATCTGGACTGAACCCTGCCTATTTTGGAGGTGAGCCACAAGAAGTAGCTCAAGTCATTTATCCACCTCCAGATTTTGAAATGATTCATGCAGAGGTGAGCACTATGTATAGCCCATCTGGGGGCAAGGACAATGTCCATTTAGAAAAGGTTGTTCAACCTATAACAGCAGCTATGCAAGAGGCTTTGGACAAAGAAGAAGAGACAAGGCTGTCAAAGAAGAGGTTTAGGGAACTAGCAGAACAAAAGCCAGATTTTGAACAGTGGAGCCCTACCTCTAGAAATATCATTCTAACTGCCTGGAAAGCTGTTAAAGACAACACTACTGATAGAAACAAGTGGTTCTCAGAAGCTGAATGGAGGAAGCATGAGATCAGGCAGGAAGCCATTGTCCAGTACAGAAGAAAGGCTAAGTTAGGAAAGCTACCTCCTACTGCAGTGGAGCCTAGCAAGTACTTTCCTAAGCCCTATCATTATTTTGAGAGACAGAAAATCAAGGCTGAAGAACAAAAGAAGAAGGACTCAAAAGGCAAGAAGCCTGCTGATGCTGAGCCTACTGCTACTGCTGCTGTCAAAGCTCAAGTTAAAGCTGGAAAAGGAATTGTTATCAAAGAACCTGATCAGAAATAGATTAGGAATTAAACTTGAAGCTTGTTGTAATTTTTTTTTAAATGAAAAACATTTTTGTACAACATTGAAAATGTATAAGGAACAATGTTAGAACATTATATGATAAATATAGTATGATTGTTCTGAAATGTGTTTGTTTCTTATTTGTTCTGGAATGTTGAATGTGTTTATGTGTGAAGTTTTACATGTTCATGTTAACCCTGCTGATTATAATCTGCTTTTCATCATTTTGTAATTTTTAATTATGAATGGTGTATATCATTGACTAAGGGTTATGACTTCTCCAAATAGGGGGAGATTGTTGGGTACATTGGTCAAATGTACCTGATTTGAAGAAGCCTCACCCATCTCAATGATATACATCATAATGTATTTGATGTATGTTTGAGTTACTTGTGCAGGTTAGGTATTCACTGGACTGAAGCTAAAACTTTCTAAGTCCATGTGTCGACACCCAGAGGGAAAGTGTCGACACTTGAGGAAGCTTGTGTCGACACCCAGACAAGCAGTGTCGACACTTGGAGTCATTGTGTCGACACCCGGGATGAAGAGTCGACACCAGACAGAAAGTGTCGACACAAGGAGCTGTGTCGACACTCAGTGAAGAAGAATGCAGAGAAGCAGTGTCGACACTTAGCAGAAGTGTCGACACCTAGAAGAGCTGTGTCTACATCAGAAAGTGTCGACACTTGGAGTTGTGTCGACACTCAGCAAAAGTCTGCAGAGTCTAAGTACAAGTGTCGACACTCAACACAATGTGTCGACACTATGCAGAAGAGTCAACATTTAAAGTAAGTATCGACACTCAACACAATGTGTCGACACTATGCAGGAGAGTCAGCATTTGAAGAATGTGTCGACACTCAGCACAAGTGTCGACACACTACCAGAAGAATCAACACTTGAAGTAAGTGTCGACACCCAGCACAATGTGTCGACACTTAGCTAAAGACTCAACACTTGTATAAAGTGTCGACACAAGGAGCTGTGTCGACACTTAGCAAAGAACAGAAATATCTACAAAAATATTCTAAGTACAAGTGTCGACACTAAGGGAATGTGTCGACACTCAGCTGAAGAATCTATATTGAAGACTTGTGTCGACACCAAGAAGCAGTGTCGACACTTGACAGATTCAACACAAGAAGTTGTGTCGACACAAAAGAGATGTGTCGACACTTAGAAGAATACAGTTAACGAAGGAAGAACAAGTACTTGTGTCGACATTCAATTTCAGCGTCGACACATGCAGAAGAATCTGTGTCGAGACATACAAGGAGTTGTGTCGACACCTTGTAGACTTGTGTCGACACTTACACAGCATGTGTCGACACTTGGTCTATAAGTGTCGACACTTAAGAACAGAAAGTCTCGACACTATCTGACAGTTAGAAAATTTCAAGAAGTGACTGGTTGATATGACAGCTGCCGATCCAGCCGGTCTACAGCAACTGTCAGGGAAGTCAGAAGTCTGTTATGAACCGGACCAGCCGGTTACCATGAAGAATGCCTATAAATAGGCACCCACAGTTTACAGAAACTGTTGTTGAAGCTATTTGAAGTAATTGATCAGATTATTCAAGTAATCAGAAAAGTGGTACACAGAGTATCAACACAAGAAGATCTGGCAGTCCAACTGCAGATCTAAGAAGTTGGAGAGAGAGAGCTCCAATCAAGAATTCAGTCTTTGGAACTAGGCTGAGAAGAAGGATTCAGAGGCATCTGGATCTTAAGAAGCAGAGGTCAAGGAACAACTGCAGAGGATTCAGACTTATTCAGTTCTACTCAAGAAGCTTTGAAGGAAGCTAAGTCAGTTTGGATCTATCTGAGTTCTTCCAAGAACTCAGCAAGAAACTCACAACTCCTCTCTTATTTTCTGAGTTGTTGAGTTATTTGTTGTAATACTATTTTAACTTGTAGGATCTTTGGATCTGAGTGCATTGTAAGCCTAAATTTATAAAGGCTGAGGGTAGGGCTTGAGAGCCTGAGTGTAGGAGTTGGAGAACTCTGAGTGTAGGCCTTGATTGGCTGAGTGTAGGCCTGGGTGGCTGAGTGTAGGCCTTTGTGGCTGAGTGTAGGCTTTGGAGAAAGCTGAGGTATAAGGCTTTGGGCATGAGGTGTAGGAACCTATTTGGGTTCTGAGACAGTGGAGAAGTTTGGCCGAATCTAGTACACTGCTAGATAGGCAAAGGGGGAAAGTGGATGTACCCAAAGATTGGGGAACCACTATAAATCATTGTGTGCTGTGCTGTGAATGTGCTGTGTATGTTTGATTTTTGCTGATTGCTGTAATAGACTACTTAGAAATCTGTGATATAACTGTTTGGCTGCCAACAAAGTTAGAAAAGGATTAGGTCACCTATTCACCCCCCCTCTAGGTGTTTAGGTACCATATCTTTCACAATATCTGGCCTTGTAATCATCAGGTAGATCAAACTCCCTACAAGAGCCCTGAACACCAAGGGATCAGGAAGAATACTTCCTTCATCTCGTCGAAGCTTCAATCCATGTTCTAGTGGAGTAGAGCAACTCTTCCCTTCGCCCAAGCCGAATCGACTTACAATGCGATCTACATATCCCTTCTGGCAAATGAGAATCCCGCACTCCTTCCTCTCCACTTCAAGACCGAGAAAGTGATGAAGCTCTCCCAAGTCTTTCATCTCGAAGCGTATAGCAAGCTCAGCCCTGAGCCTTGCTACTTCCTCCTCTAAATTCCCTGTGATGATCATATCATCCACATACAACAGGACCAAGACTAGAAGCTCCCCCTTCTTCTTGACGAACAAGCTAGAATCCGAGTTGGAAGCAAGAAAACCGCAGAATTGCAAATACTCTAATATCTTCCCATACCAAGCTCTAGGAGCTTGCTTCAACCCATAGAGAGCCTTCCCAAGCTTGCAGACATAGTCCGGATGAACTTCAGAAACAAACCCAAGTGGCTGATCCATGAAGATGTCCTTGTCAATCTCTTGGTAAAGAAAAGCGTTCTTCACATAAAGCTACCACATCCTCCATCCCTTGCAAGAAGCCAAGGAGATCACAACTCTAACCGACGTCATCTTTGCAACCAGTCTAAATGTCTCCTCATAGTCTTCTCCATACTACTGTGAGAATCCTAGAGCAACCAGGCGATCTTGGTATCTATTAATGCTCCTATCAGCCTTCTTCTTCAACTTATACACCAACTTGCAAGTCACTGGAGTAATGCCATCAACCTTGGGCACAAGATCAAAGGTTTCATTCTTCTTGAGAGCAGCAATCTCTTCCTTCATGGCATCATCCCACTCCTTGACTCCAGTGGCCTCATTGAAGTTTACAGGCTCTTGCTCATCCAGAGGACCTGCAAAGAAGTAGGAGACAAAGCTCACTGCATTCCCATCATAATACCGAGCCGGTGTCTTCATAACCCTCTTCGATCTCCAAAGAGCTTGCTCCTTGCTCACTACATCTGTTGCTTCTTCAGGCTCAACACCACCTTCAGGCAAGCTTTGAGAAATGCTCCCCCTGATTCCTGAGCCAGAAGTCTCAGCACTAGAACTTGAAGCAATAGGAGCTAATGGTGAAACAGTAAGCTCCTCTTCTAGACCTTCAGCAGCCACCTTTTGTTATTCACCAACCTTGCTTCTGGTTAGCTCAACCGAGCCACCTCCATACGATGTTAGTTCGTCAAAGACAACATCTCTTGACATAACAAACTTCTTCGTCGCAGGATCCATGCATTTCCATCCCATCTTCCGCTCATCGTGGCCAACAAAGACAAGCTTCCTTGCCATTGCATCAAGCTTTGTCCGTGAAGCATCCGGTACATGCACATAGCAAGTTGATCTAAACACCCGAAGGTGTTCCACACTGGGCTTATCCTTCAGCAACAGCTCAAAAGGAGTCTTCATGTTGATCGGGCTAAGCGGCATCCGATTGATGACATAGGAAGCACAAGACATCCCCTCCGCCCAGAAGGAGCTTGGAATGTCTTTCGCATGAAGCCAGCATTTGCAAGTCTCCGTCACATGATGGATCTTCTGCTCCGCTACTCTATTTTGTTTTGGAGTGTGAGCACAAGTAAGCTCTCTATGGATCCCATGCTTCCTACAGAAGTTAGAAAACTCGGAGGAGACAAACTCACCACCGTTATCTGTTCTAAGCTTCTTGATCCGCGAGCTAAGCCGGCCCTCCACCAACTCCTTGAACTCCACAAACCACCGGAAGACTTCAGACTTCTCCTTCAAGAAATATACCCAAGTGTATCTGGAGTAGTCATCAATCAGAACGAGCATGTATCTGCTCCCACCAATGCTTGTAGTGACGGTTGGTCCCATCAAGTCTCCATGGATACACTCCAATGGTCTCCTGCTCCTCGTTTGTGATTTATCAAATGGAAGGCGATGAGCCTTTCCATACTGACATACCGCGCAAACGTGACCGTCGCCAAATGAAGATAGCTTAGGCAAGCCTCTTACAAGGCTTCTGTTAGCCATAGCCTTCAGCTTATCCATTCCTACATGCCCCAGCCTTTCATGCCAAATAGCAGCGCTATCGTTTGCTCTCATCCGATCAACATAAGAGTTAGTTGCAAGAACAAACAAGTTCTTAACTCTCCTCCCAAAATGAGCAACATCAGCCTTAACCGCTGATACATTGCGAAGGAACTTCACTTCTGTTGGCCCAAACAGTACTTGATAACCCGCGTCGACCTCATTGGTCATAGAGAAGAGGTTCTTCTTCATGACCGGTACGTGATACGCACTCCTTAATGTGAGTGGCCCCTTATCACTACCCAAAGTCACAACCCCCTCCTTCTCTACTGCATAAACAGTATTATTAGCAGTTATAATAGCTTCATTACCTGAGTAGGCATGCTGAGAAGAGAACTTCGACTTGTCTCCGGTGAGGTGATGACCACAGCCGAAGTCCATGATCCAATCATCGTTGAAGTCGACAGCAGACAAGGCACGGACACAAGTGCCCGTCATGAATGCTTCGCCCCATCCGGCTTCCTCACTCTTAGAGCAAGCTTCCTCCTTGACCTTGAAGTCACGCTTGAAGTGTCCCCGCTGATGACACCTGTAGCACTTCAGGTTCTTCTTTCAATCCTTCTTAGAAGCAGCGCTCCTCTCTGACTGATGAAAAGTGGAAGCTCATTTTCAGCAGCGGTCTTCTTCTTCTTCCCTTCCCATCCGTTCTTCTTCTTTCTTGAGAAGAGAGCTTCACTACCTTCCTTAGTGACAGTGACTCCAGCCATCTGCCTTGCCCAACTTTCCTGCGAAGCAAGCAGGTTCTTAAGCTCCAGCAAAGATGGCTGAGTAGCCCAGCCTTGAACAGATGTCACAAATGCAACATACTCCTTCCGCAAGCCGCGGATTATGTGCCTTTTCATCTTAGCCTTATAGATAGGCTCATCAGGATCAAGCACTAACAGCTCTGAACACAATTTCTTCATCTTTATAAAGAACTTTGAGATGCTCAGGTCTCCTTGAGTTGTCCTTGCCAACTCATTCTCCAGAAACTGAAGTCTAGCCACATTCTTCCTATTGAACAACTCATCAATGGTTGTCCAAATGTCAGCAGCAAACTCACATCCAATGATGTGATCAAATAGTTCTGGTGACACTGCCCTCTTGAGAACAAATTCTGTATTTGCATTTGTTTTTCTACAGTGCCTCACCTGCTCAGCAGTACCAAACGCAGCAGTCACTTCCTGTCTGTCGTGACCACCGACGACCTTCCATAGCTCCTCGCCCAGAAGGTAACTCTTCATGCACGACTTCCACTTCTTAAAGTTAGTCAACGTTAAGAGTTCAATACCAAGACCTCTTGCATAGCTTACTTCCATTGCAATAACTATTGGTTAAGCTAACTTCCAGAAGCACAGAGCAACAACAACATGTTGATCACCACTCAAGGCACAGAGCAACAACACTGGTTGACCACCGCTCAAGCAACTGAACCTCCCTCTGATACCAAGTTGAATTTTCTCAAAGTGGTCAGCAGGATAGCCTAAAGCCAAATTAATATTCTCAGAACTACCCAGTTAACACCTCGATCAAGCGTAAGCCCACGAGCAAGCTTAACACCAACCACAAAAGGAAGAATAAGGAGGTCTTATATTCATTCACACTTCTTTATAAGGCGAGGTATACGTAGCGAGACATGATTTCGCTAGTACACAAGCTACAAACAGAAAGCACAAAACAAGGCGGGCGGACAGCGTTGGAGACCGCCGAGACTGCCTATTCCGCCAAGGTCGCCGAAGCTGCCCGAGCTGCAACTGCTACAAGCCGAATAGCACACAGAGTCCACCGAGACCGCGAGGTCGAGCGGACACACCGTTATTTGGTTCCTGCAAAAGAACTGAGGAACATACCGCCTACCCGCCTGAGACTGGCGGACATGTTATTGGAACTTGAACAAGTTGAAGCAGAAAACTGACAAGCCGCAGAAGCGACCAGCTGAGACTGCAGAGACTGCACACTTCAATGCCCAACTCCCGGCTCCTTAAAGCTAGCTGTGCGACCTGCACATAGCAAACCGTCAGCACTACTAAACCCGCGCGGACAGAAAACCACAGACTGCAACACTTGCCCAAGTGCAAATTACTGTTAACTCTGTTACTATAGATGTGCCGGGGGGCTTCTATTTATAGGCGAGGTGAGGAGTGTGGTCACCACCCTAGTGCAAAGAATCACCACCCCAGCCCGCGCACTAGCAAAAAATCTGTACGCTGAGTCCGCAAACACTTAGCCGGATTCCAAGAAAACCGCCAGGAGCAAGGCACCGATGTTCATTACCAGGCGGCCTTGTACCCGACCGCCCACACTACGCGGACAAGGTCCAGTCCACACATATCATCACATGGACAGCCACAACTCCTTCAGTGACAGTCCACACATACAAGAGGCAGTCCGCATAACACAAGAGCAAAGCATCCATCCGCCACAAGTCCACGACCAAAGGCAGTCCGCCCAGTCAACAGCGAGTTGACGGATACTGCGGACACACTGGACTTATCACAGAATGTGACCAAGTCCAGTAAAACACCAAAAGGCCTAGCGCGAGCTCGGCGGACAAGGCCCAGTCCGCCAATACCCAAAGCAGATCGCCAATTCCACCAAGGTAAGCAGATTGCCAATTCCACCAAGGTAAGAAGATTGCCAAGTCCACCAAGGTAAGCAGATCGCCAAAACTACTCGCATAGCTGCCCAAACAAACAGCCCACTGCCGGACTCCGACACCAGTCCGCGTAGTCCTCCACAGTAGCTAACACCTACTGTACCACAAGAGCTAGGCAATGGCCACACCCAAACTCCATGGCCAGTCCGCCACAGCAGACACCGCAGTCATGCTAGTCCGGAAGCCTCCCGCGAATAAGGCACCCAACCCGCGGGTTAACACAAGCTTGCAACACAAGGCCGCTGAACAAGGCACTGCCTACAGCCCGCAAACTGCAGTTTGCTCAGTCCGCATCGCCAGAAGCCCTACTTCTCTGGCCATAGGCCAACCAAGCCACACATTAGACCGCTCAGGCCGCAAACCAGTCCTCTCAGGCCGCACAGGCTGCTCTTCAACAGCCAAGCCCCCAAGACAGCCAAGGTTTCCAGGCCACACAAGCAGTCCGCCCAGGCCGCGGACTCAGACCGCTCAAGCCGCACAGTCCGCCCGGCCTGCCCATCACCCACTTGCACTTCACAAATTTCAACATTCACATCTATGTACTTCAGAAAGCCGTCAAAGATCCAGCTCAAGTGCTCGAGACAGATCGTGTGTCGGTTGAGTATGGGCTAAGGACGAAGGTTAGGCCCATTTGAATCGCGAAACGAGCCGATAAATAGTTGTGGAACAAGACAATCGGGATGGTCAAAGTGAGGTGGGACAATTATGGCCGTGAGGAGCTAACATGGGAGCGAGAGCAGACCATGCAAGCTGAATTTCCCGAGCTGTTTGTGTAACACTGTTGTACAATACACCTTGTGTAGTAACAAACATTTTGGAGTTATAATATCTTGTTCTATTTCCATAATGTGTGCAAATTTCGTGACGAAATTTATTTTAAGGAGGGGAGTGTTGTAACAACCCAAACCCAAGATTGGGTTCAACTTTGGTGACATGGCCTGGGACACGGGCATGTCCCAGGGAGTGTCCTGCTCTGTATGGCTGAGCAGCCAGTCGAGTGCTTGATGAACTACACTCGATGGGTTCTCGAGAGGGCACACGCACTACAACACGGGCGTGTTAGACGGCGTGTCCCCCTCTGGTCGACGAACTTCGCTCGACGAAGAGCATGCTGGGGCGTGTCTGCAGCCATGTAAAGGCACACGGCCCGTGACACGGGCGTGTCACATGACCGTATCCTTTTCTGGATTTGGCCAGGGCAGTGAGGCCTGGTGAACAGGGGCAGGACACGGATGTGTCTCTAGGCACACAGCCTGTGACACGGGCATGTCACATGGACGTGTCTTACTCGGTTTGAGATGGTTGTGTACCACCTGAGGTACACGGGCTAGACATGGGTGTGTCTGAAGCCGTGTCAAGTCACACGGCTGTGACATGGGCATGTTACATGGCCGTGTTCTCCTCTAGGTAAGTCAGTTGGTGCCGCTTAAGGTACAGGGCCTGTGACATGGTCATGTCACAGGCCGTGTCAGCCAAAAATTAGACTTTTGTGGATGAATCATGGTCATCCATTTCCTTCATCTGGGATATGATGGCCCTGGTTTCTCCCTGCTACTTTAAGGCCGAGAATGAGAAGATAAATCTCATTATTCACTTGGCCTTTCTCTTTTTAAGAAAGTTAGAGAGAAGGGAGAGCATGGAGGAGGAGGAGGAGGAGAGGAGCCGGCCACCGGTGGAGCTGCTAGGTCAACTTAGCCTCTTTGGTTGACCCTAATGGGAATTTGGTGACTGATTGGCCCGCGAACAGACTCTTACTGTGGTTGGTTCGGTGAGTCGATCGTCGCGGGCTTGCTAGGGTAGGCAAGTGCACCTATCGCAAGTAGTACTCGATATTCGGGAGAATACCGAGGTCGTATTATTCCCGGGAACGGGTTGATTACCCCTACTCCTCCGAAAACACTATTATTTTACCGTAATAGAAGTTGAGGGTTTTAAGTAAAATAGGAACGAAAATAGATTTTAAGAAAGTAGTCGATGAAGAGATAACTCCCGGTATCGAATTGCGTTAGGATTAAAAATAGATTTGAATAACTAGATATCTAAAGTTTCAATTTAATTAATGCGGAAACTTGGCTGTGGAGGTTCAAAATAATGAGCTCACCTATCTCTAGGAATATCGCTCACCTAGACATTAAGGCTATTCGACCGGGCTCTCGTCCGACGAAGGATTCCCCTTAATGCCCGCAGTACGCTAAGAACCCCGCTATTGGGTGGGGAACCCGATCCGGTAGAGTTAGCGCGCCTCCTCTCTCGAGGGTTAGTGCGGAACTCTATCTACCCAGGGGTGATCTGTCCATATGCACGGCCTCTCGGCTAGCTAGCGTATGGATAACGAAAATAGAGCCCACACATCGATATGTGGGTCTACGCGTCGTTAACCCTGGGTAAACCTTTGGTTTTTAATTAAATTGAAAAATTAGACATTTGGTTATTTAAAACATTTTAGATCCCAAAGCTCTTCGATACCGAGGGCTAAAAGAAATTAGCCAGTCATCGGAATGGGGATAGCTTATATGATTGGTTGTGCGAGCGTCCTAAACTATTCGCTGAAAGGTTATAAAGAAAATAAGAAGAAAAGCAAAATAACCTAATTTTAGAAAAGTTATTACAAATAAACACACCCGCACTCATTCAAACATATAATCAAAAGGAAGAAATAAAACTAAGTTACACATAAAAAATTGCATAATTGACATTTGCAGGTCCCACTCAAACGAGTGGGGGCGGGAAATAAAAGCTGAAAAGTGCATAATTGAAATTTGCAAGTCCCACTCAAACGAGTGGGGGTGGAAAATTAAAGCTGAAAGTTGCAAGTCCTACTCAAACGAGTAGGACTGGAATGAAAGCGAGTCCTACTCAAACGAGTAGGAGAAAATAAATGCGATTACAAGGCTTTCTTAAATATTTACATCAAAATAAAGTCCGACCATTAAACTCCTAGCGAGTAGGCGGAAAATCAAATCCAGCCATTTAACTCAAGTGAGTAGGCGGAAAAAAATAAAGATTGAAAATTACAAGTTCTACTCAAACGAGTAGGACTGAAAATACAGACCGGCCATTAAACTCAAGTGAGTAGGCGGAAAAATAAAAATTACACACGCACTCTACTTGAATAAAATCCAGCCAATTAACTCAAGTGAGTAGGCGGAAAAATAAAAACAACACACGCACTCTACTTGAATAAACACACACACTCTTGCATGAATTAACTAAGACGATAAAGATTATCTCATACACTCACGCACTCGGGCTACAATAATTGCAAAAATCAAAGTTATCGAAAAATTAAAATGACTGCATTTCTACCGCTGGAATGCAGTAGAAATGCATAAAAAGGCAAAATAAAAATTGTTTGAGGAAAAAGTTTTCAAATTAAAGAGAGAAAGGCAAGTGCCCGAAAAATTAAAACGTTTACATTTTTACCGTTAGATTTTGATAGAAATGCTTAAAAAGTGAAAATAAAAATTGTTCGAGCGAAAATATTTTTTGTAACTACTTAAAATGAAAGTTGATGAAAAATATAAATAACAATTTCTACATTACTATAGCCTTGTAAAATGGTTTAAAAAGAAGGAGTAAGCTAAAAAGAAGCAGTAGTTTTATGGTTAAAACAAAGTAAAGGCTAAGTTAAGATTAATGAAGACTACCTTTTAATGTTTTACAAGTTCATAAAAACGCATTTTGAAGAATGAAAATCCTAAGTCTAACCAAATTTAAAGAGTTTGAGAATGAAAACGGCCATAATAACGGCTATAAATTTTGTTATAATTGAAAAGAAAACGTGAACATTTGCGTTTTAAAACATAATTTTTGCAATTTTAAGCTCATACACACACACATGCATTATGAAAATAAAAATGAAAGTATATAAGATTGATGAAAAGGAGGCTATTGGAGAAATTTCAAAGCATATAATGATGAAATAATAACGATTTTTATTACAAAAAAGGGTGATTACAAGAGTTCAAACATACAAACTTAAAAAGGAGAGGGAGGGGGGATCCTTACATAGCACTAAAGCAACTCCAACAGCAGCCCTAATACATCAAAATGGTTCGGATTTTGGGAACCCTGAACTCATACAGCAGCTGCCTTTTTATAGGCAAAAATTTCCAAGTACACGCCCTCCGACACGGGCGTGTCGGGGGGCGTGTCAGCACTATTTTACCGCGGGATTCGGTGATCTGATGGATTTGACGGAGATTTGACTTTCCGGCCGAAAATGCGGCGGTCACGCCCCAGGTCACGGGCGTGACGGTGGGCGTGTCGTTCGGCGCTTAAAGGCGATGTTGACTTCGGGATTCGCCGGCGGCAGTTTGTCGGGCGGACACGGGCGTGGCGCATATCGGACACGGGCGTGTCCCTCTTGGGTTCGACGAACGTTGAGCACGAAACATTGACCTGGTTGGCACGGGGTGTGTCGGGCTGACACGGGCGTGGCGCACATCGGACACGGGCGTGTCCCTCTTGGGTCGACGAACGTCGAGTTGAACTCGTCGAGTGGGATGGACACGGCTTGGTCACGCCCCGTGTTGGATTGACACGGGCGTGTCGAATCATGGAACACGGGCGTGTCAGGCTTTCCTCTTCAACATTGGCTTCTTTTCGGGATTTTGAGCTGTCACGCCCTGGTCACGGGCGTGACCAATATGTCACGGGCGTGACATGTCATTTTTTTGCAGATTTTGACTTTTTTCCTAACAAATAAAATTAAACAAGTTAGTATAATATTTACAAAAATAGGAGCATTTTATTGAATAAAAACAGGTAAAAATGACAAAAATTAAATAAAACGACTTAAGTAATGTACATAAAATTAGGTATATTTATAATTCATCAAATACCCCCATACATAAGCTTTTGCTATTCCAGAGCAAAAGTTGGAGATGAACTTATAAGGAATAAAAGAGATCCTAAGTTTAGCTACCGCTTGAATTAATTAAAAGGAAGATCAAAATAAACATCCAGGGTTAAAGAATTAAATCCTAATTTATGAAATGTTATGAATAGAGGAAGAGTTTCAAAAAGACTTCTAGAAAAAATAAAATAGAAAGCAAAAATTTATTTTTGTTAGTTTAACAACGATGGATTGGATTTATATAAAAAACCTTAGCTTAAAAAGAAGTTAAAGGAAATAACGCAATTTAAAAATTATGCTCTCAAAAAAATTTTAAATTAAGTCTAGAATCATTGAAATGAGATAAGTGGTTGGTGGTTTATGAAGAAGGCTTGAATATTGAGGTGAGGTAATTTTTTTCTCGAACCTCCAAAATTTTTTTTTTGATAGTTAGGAAAATGAAATCTTATTTTCCTATCTTAACCCTTTTTTTTTCTTTCTTCATAAGGATAAAATTAACCCAATGTATATTTGTAGGAGTAATGAATTTTATCCTCTTACTCCATATATAATCTTTTTAAATTATTGGGTGCCTATGTTTACGGAACGAAATCTTATTCCCATTAACATAGGATCTTTTAAGGGATATGGGGTAATCACGTCAAGTAAGACATGAAAAAAAAAAGAAGTGGGTTTATTATTTTTTTTTTTTCAAAAATAAAACTAGATTTTAATAAAAAAGTTTTGAGAGCAACCTTTTTAAAATGAACGTTCCGATATTTCTAAAAGCATGAAGTAGAAATAATTGAAATCCATGGATGTTATTTTCTAACATAAAAAACGAGCTTCTATTTATAAAATTAGAAGTGGTGGTGAAAAACAAGTTCCCTATTATAAGGAAAAGACATAAAAAATTCTTTAAGACTTAACCCCAGACACTTAAATCTATCAAACTTTAATTAATAAACGAATAGTAAGCAAAGAATAACTAAAATTCGCATATAAATTAACTCGAAACTAGATTTTTGGAAAGCAAAAAGGGTTAAGATATGGTATATTCGAATTATTTTGTTACATAATTTAACAAAACATTTTTTTTTGAATTGTTTAGGGATTTTATCATTTTTTGTGTTTTAATTATTATCTTTTTAGGATTTTTTAGATTTTTTATCTTTTTAGGGTTTTTGGGTTTTTTCTAATTTTTTTTTTTGATTTTTAGTTTTTGAGGATAAATTATTTACAAGAATGAGGAGAGAAAGAAGAGTTATTTACAAAAATAGGTACACAGATTTTTACAAAATGAAACTAAAAATGTTTTTGGAATTTTGGTTTTATAATGTTTTTGGAATTTTGGTTTTATAATTTTTTTGGAATTTTTTTGGAATTTTGGTTTTATAATTTTTTTGGAATTTTGGTTTTATAATTTTTTTGGAATTTTGGTTTTATAATTTTTTTGGAATTTTGGTTTTATAATTTTTTTGGAATTTTGGTTTTATAATTTTTTTGGAATTTTGGTTTTATAATTTTTTTGGGTTTTTAGAATTTTAGTTTTTTTTTTGTTCATAATTTTTTTTATGTTTAAAGTGCAGAAAATAGAAAGACCGCGAAGAAAATAGAAAGACAGTGCAGAAAATAGAAATATGAAAAAGAAAGCGAGAAAACACCCCCATACTTAAGTCCAACATTGTCCCCAATGTTGTAACGTAAGTATGCGGAACAAAACAGGTAAGATAATATAGACAAAGAAAAGAAAGAAAGGGGGGGGGGGTAGAAGCTTCCCTGATCGGAGGTGGGGAAGGCGCAGTTTAGGAACCCTGCATTAGGAAGAAAGAGAGCAAAGAAAAAGGTAAAGAGATAGCGAAAAAGATAAACATGGGGTGCCTCCCAGGAGCGCTTTGTTTATAGTCACGTAGCTTGACTATGTTGGCGGTTTATATATCTAGGAGGGTTATGGATTCGAAGTTACCGCCCACAGGAACGCCTGCTATGTATAATTTTAAGCGATGACCGTTCACTTTAAACGAGCCTTTATCCGGGTGGGAGACGAGTACGGTCCCATAAGGCCAAACCTCTTCAACTTTGAAGGGGCCGGACCAACGTGATCTAAGTTTCCCGGGGAAAAGTCTAAGTCGTGAGTTATAAAGAAGGACAAGATCGCCCGGAGAAAAAGTTTTTGGGGGCTTGAGTTTTCGGTCGTGATAAAACTTAGAACGCTCCTTATAGAACTTATTGCTCTCGTATGCGTTGGCACGCCATTCATCGAGCTCGTTTAGTTGCAGTTTTCTATTTTGGGCGGCTAAGTTAGCGTCGAGATTTAAAAGTTTTAAAGCCCAAAGTGCGCGATGTTCTAATTCGACGGGTAGATGACAAGCTTTGTCGTACACTAATCGATACGGCGTACAACCAATTGCGGTTTTGTATGCGGTACGATAAGCCCACAACGCATCGTCGAGCTTGATGGACCAATCTTTCCTATTAAGTGAAACGGTTTTCTCTAATATGCGCTTTATCTCCCGATTTACTACCTCTACTTGGCCACTAGTTTGCGGGTGGGAGGGGGTGGCAAGTTTGTGCGTGACGTCGTATCTAGCTAACGTCTTAGCCATCTGGGTGTTGCAAAAATGCGTCCCCCTATCACTTACAATAGCGCGCGGAGTGCCGAAGCGAGAAAATAGCTTTTTAAGAAATGTAACGACGACTCGCGCATCGTTGGTGGGGAGAGCTTGCGCTTCCGCCCATCTCGATACGTAGTCGACCGCTACTAAAATATACATATTTTTGAAAGACGGAGGTAGGGGGCCAACAAAATCTATGCCCCATAAATCGAAGACTTCGCATTCTAAAAACATGTTTTGGGGCATCTCGTCGCGACGAGAGATGTTACCCGACCGCTGACAGCTATCGCATGCGCGCACAAAATTGTGAGCGTCTTTGAATAGAGTGGGCCAAAAGAAGCCCGCCTCTAGCGCCTTCCGCGCGGTCCGGTTAGCTTGATAATGGCCACCAGCCGGACCCTCGTGGCAGTGCCTAAGGATTTGCGTGCACTCCACACCCGCGACACATCTTCGGACTGCTTGGTCCGCGCAGAGACGAAAAAGGAAAGGGTCCTCCCAAAAGAAATATTTCAAGTCAGAAAAGAATTTCTTCTTTTGCTGGCTTGAAAAGTCCTTTGGAAGTACCCTCGCAACTAAATAGTTTGCAAAATCTGCGAACCAAGGCGGGGAAGAAGAACTAGTAGTTATGGCTAGGAGGCGTTCCTCGGGGAATCTATCATTTATGTCAGATTCGACGAGCGCTTCCGCAGTGGGATTTTCTAAGCGGGAGAGGTGATCGGCGGCTAAATTTTCCGCGCCCCTCTTATCCCGGATCTCTAAATCGAACTCCTGCAAGAGGAGGATCCATCGAAGAAGGCGGGGTTTGGCGTCCGTTTTTGCTAACAAATATTTTAAGGCGGAATGGTCGGTAAATACGATAACTTTGGATAACGTTAGATACGAGCGAAACTTATCGAAAACAAATACGATGGCTAAAAGTTCCTTTTCCGTTGTCGTATAATTTCCTTGTGCGGAAGTGAGGGTCTTGCAAGCGTAGTAAATAGGATGAAAATATTTGTTTATACGTTGGCCAAGAACGGCTCCTACAGCAATATCACTAGCGTCGCACATAATCTCGAACGGAAGGGTCCAATCGGGCGCCACTAAAATAGGTGAATTGATAAGTTTTTGTTTTATGAAATTAAATGCAGACTCGCATTCGCTATCAAAGACAAAATTTGATTCCTTTTCCAAGAGGCGAGTTAGCGGCTTTGTTATTTTTGAAAAATCTTGAATAAAACGTCTATAAAAGCCCGCGTGCCCTAAGAAACTCCTAATTGATTTAACGTTGGAAGGCGGGGGAAGTTTTTCTATAATTTCAACTTTGGCCTTATCGACCTCCATCCCCTTAGACGAAATCATATGGCCGAGAACCAAACCTTCTCGAACCATAAAGTTACATTTTTCCCAATTTAAAACAAGATGCGTGTCCTCGCATCGCTGAAGGACATGGTCTAAATTATGAAGACAGGACGGGAAAGAGCTTCCGAAAACAGAGAAGTCATCCATAAAGACTTCCATAATGTCTCCTACCAGCTCGCCAAAGATCGCCAGCATACATCTTTGGAATGTAGCGGGCGCATTGCAAAGGCCAAATGGCATTCTTCGATATGCGAAGGTACCAAACGGACAGGTAAAAGTTGTTTTCTCTTGGTCATCGGGGGAAATGGGGATTTGGAAAAACCCCGATAATCCATCGAGAAAACAAAAATACGGATGACCAGACAAACGCTCTAAAATTTGGTCTAAAAACGGTAGTGGGAAATGATCCTTACGAGTGGCGTCATTTAGTTTTCTATAATCGATGCACACCCGCCAACCCGTAACAGTACGAGTTGGGACGAGTTCATTGTGCTCATTCTTCACTACGGTAAGACCGCCCTTTTTGGGCACCACGTGAATGGGACTAACCCACGTACTATCCGATATGGGATAAATAATCCCCGCATCTAATAATTTAATAATTTCGGCCTTAACGACGTCTTTCATGTTTGGGTTAAGACGTCGCTGCGGCTGAATAGTTTTGCGGCAATTATCTAGAAGAAAAATCTTATGGGTGCAGAAAGACGGGTTAATCCCTTTGAGATCAGAAATTTGCCAAGCAATTGCGTGGCGATGTTTAAGCAAAACTCCCAATAAATCGGAAGTCTCCGATTCGCTCAAATGCGAAGAAATGATAACAGGGAGTGTATCATCTTTCCCCAAAAAGGCGTATTTGAGTGAATCGGGTAGGGGTTTGAGTTCAAGGCAGGGCGGTTCTTCTAACGAGGTTTTAATTCCTATGTCTTTCTTACCAATTGGTTCGAAAGGCAAGTCTATAGACGTATCCTCATCGCAGTTAAAATTTTCGAGCGCAAAAAGATCGTCGTTTAAAAACGTAGACTCAAAAATAGGGGAAGAACAATCTCCGAGATATGTGTCTAAATTATAACAAAAGTCATCGCTCGATGACGAGTCTCCTATGGAGGGATTAATAGAGAAAGTAACTTCGTCATCTCCTACCCGAAGGAGGAGACGACCGTTACTGACATCAATTAATGCGCGGGAGGTGGCGAGAAAAGGGCGACCGAGTATAATTGGTACATTAGTGTCCTCCTCGATGTCCAAGATGACGAAGTCTACCGGAAAGATAAACTTATCAACTCGGACAAGTACGTCCTCCACTACCCCGACGGGAAACTTAACCGAGCGATCCGCTAGTTGGATTCGCATTTTAGTAGGGGACGGAGTGCCCAAACCTAATTTTTGAAAGAGCGAGAACGGCATCAAATTAATGCTCGCGCCTAAATCTGCAAGAGCGTATTTTACTAATATATTGCCAAAAAGGCACGGGATGGAGAACCGTCCCGGGTCATTTCTTTTTAGGGGCAATTTATTAGTAAGAGCCGCTGAGCAGTCAGCATTAAGAGAAATATGCGAAATATTTTCTAATTTTTGTTTATTGGAAAGAAGTTGTTTTAGGTATTTCGCATATTTAGGCATCTGAGAGAGTGCCTCGCAGAAGGGAACATTAATATGAATTTGTTTTAATAATAAAATAAATTTTTCAAATTGCGCGTCCTTACGCTCATTATTAAGTTTATGCGGATACGGCAAGGGCGTTTTAATAATTTTTTCATTTAAAATTTGTAAAGGCGGCGAAATCAAAGAAGGGGGAAGAGGGGTCGGAGGTGAAATATGTACCTGAGGATCGGTCCGTTTTGGATCGATCACCTCCTTTCCGCTACGGAGGGTTATAGCGTTGATATTTTCCCGCGGATTGGGCTCCGTGTTTCCCAGCAGTGCCCCGAGCGCGCGCTCGGACATCATTCGCGCTAGCTGTCCAACCTGGAGTTCTAAGTTTTTTAGCGATCCGGTGATGTTCCGGATATTTGACTCGTTGGAAGCTATATATTTAGAAAAATTATCCTCCATCGGGGAGGGTTTTGGAAGAGGGGGAGGCGGCAGAAATCCAGGCGCGAAAGAATTGGGGGGGCACTGCGCATTATTCGGATTGCTCCATGAGAAGTTGGGGTGGTTCCTCCAACCCGGATTATAGTTATTGCTATAAGGGTTGTTATTGGGGTTGAAGGAAGGTCGCCCAGCATTTCCCACGTAGTCTACGAATTCATTTGCTACGCCGGCATTAGGGGGAATCGCCCAAGGAGGAGTGGTGGAGGCAGCAGACATCTCCGCCACCTGCTTTGTCAGCCTTTCAAATTGAAGGGCTAAGTGGGCAGTGGCATCCACTTCGAAGAGGCCGGCCGCCTGCTTGGGACGTCCCCGAGGGACGTTCCATTGGTAGGCGTTCATAGCCATCTCTTCAATAAGAGCTTGGGCAGCCTCGGGGGTCTTATTATTCAAGGTACCCCCGGCAGCCGCGTCAATCATTTGACGCGTCTGATAATTGAACCCATTGTAGAAGATTTGGACCTGCAACCACGCAGGCAGCGCGTGGTGCAGACACTTGCGGAGGAATTCCTTAAAGTGCTCCCAAGTCTCAAAAAGAGACTCAGAATCGTTCTGCACGAACGAAGAAATGTCCGCCCGTAACTTTGCAGTTTTGGCGGGCGGAAAATACTTCGTTAAGAACCGCTCCGCAAGCTCGGCCCAGGTGGTGATACATCCTCGTGGGAGGGAATTCAACCACGCCTTAGCTTTGGATCTGAGGGAGAATGGAAAAAGGCGCAAACGAATGGCGTCATCAGTGACGCCATTAATCTTAAAAGTGTCGCAAATCTCCAAAAAACTAGACAAATGAACGTTCGGGTCCTCATCCGGCTGTCCATCGAACTGCACGGCATTTTGGATCATTTGGATAACGCTCGATTTGATCTCAAAATTATTGTTCGCCACCGTCGGGCGGACAATACTGGACCCAGTATCGTCCAAATTTGGCCGGGCGTAATATGACATTGTACGCTCGAGGGCCGCGTTCGGATTGGGGTCGGCCATAGGAACGGCAGAGGTTTCTCCGATGGATTCTGCGGGATCCAAAGAGGGATTTCGGCGTTGAGACCGAATACGCGCAAGAGAGCGTTCGATCTCAGGATCGAAATCCAAATTTTCGGACTCCGAAGGCTGTCCACGGGTCATACACCCGAATGAAAAGTAGAAAAATTAACTCTCTTTTTTTTTCGGATTTTGAAGAAAAGTTTTTTAAGTTTTTTTTTTAGTTTTTAGAAATAAAAGTAAAAGTAATAGAGTTCGGATTCGGAATAACAACTCAAAGAGAAGTTCCCCGGCAACGGCGCCAAAAACTTGATTGGCCCGCGAACAGACTCTTACTGTGGTTGGTTCGGTGAGTCGATCGCCGCGGGCTTGCAAGGGTAGGCAAGTGCACCTATCGCAAGTAGTACTCGATATTCGGGAGAATACCGAGGTCGTATTATTCCCGGGAACGGGTTGATTACCCCTACTCCTCCGAAAACACTATTATTTTACCGTAATAGAAGTTGAGGGTTTTAAGTAAAATAGGAACGAAAATAGATTTTAAGAAAGTAGTCGATGAAGAGATAACTCCCGGTATCGAATTGCGTTAGGATTAAAAATAGATTTGAATAACTAGATATCTAAAGTTTCAATTTAATTAATGCGGAAACTTGGCCGTGGAGGTTCAAAATAATGAGCTCACCTATCTCTAGGAATATCGCTCACCTAGACATTAAGGCTATTCGACCGGGCTCTCGTCCGACGAAGGATTCCCCTTAATGCCCGCAGTACGCTAAGAACCCCGCTATTGGGTGGGGAACCCGATCCGGTAGAGTTAGCGCGCCTCCTCTCTCGAGGGTTAGTGCGGAACTCTATCTACCCAGGGGTGATCTGTCCATATGCACGGCCTCTCGGCTAGCTAGCGTATGGATAACGAAAATAGAGCCCACACATCGATATGTGGGTCTACGCGTCGTTAACCCTGGGTAAACTTTAAGTTTTTAATTAAATTGAAAAATTAGACATTTGGTTATTTAAAACATTTTAGATCCCAAAGCTCTTCGATACCGAGGGCTAAAAGAAAGTAGACACTCATCGGAATGGGGATAGCTTATATGATTGGTTGTGCGAGCGTCCTAAACTATTCGCTGAAAGGTTATAAAGAAAATAAGAAGAAAAGCAAAATAACCTAATATTAGAAAAGTTATTACAAATAAACACACCCGCACTCATTCAAACATATAATCAAAAGGAAGAAATAAAACTAAGTTACACATAAAAAATTGCATAATTGACATTTGCAGGTCCCACTCAAACGAGTGGGGGCGGGAAATAAAAGCTGAAAAGTGCATAATTGAAATTTGCAAGTCCCACTCAAACGAGTGGGGGCGGAAAATTAAAGCTGAAAGTTGCAAGTCCTACTCAAACGAGTAGGACTGGAATGAAAGCGAGTCCTACTCAAACGAGTAGGAGAAAATAAATGCGATTACAGGGCTTTCTTAAATATTTACATCAAAATAAAGTCCGACCATTAAACTCCTAGCGAGTAGGCGGAAAATCAAATCCAGCCATTTAACTCAAGTGAGTAGGCGAAAAAAAATAAAGACTGAAAATTACAAGTTCTACTCAAACGAGTAGGACTGAAAATACAGACCGGCCATTAAACTCAAGTGAGTAGGCGGAAAAATAAAAATTACACACGCACTCTACTTGAATAAAATCCAGCCAATTAACTCAAGTGAGTAGGCGGAAAAATAAAAACAACACACGCACTCTACTTGAATAAACACACACACTCTTGCATGAATTAACTAAGACGATAAAGATTATCTCATACACTCACGCACTCGGGCTACAATAATTGCAAAAATCAAAGTTATCGAAAAATTAAAATGACTGCATTTCTACCGCTGGAATGCAGTAGAAATGCATAAAAAGGCAAAATAAAAATTGTTTGAGGAAAAAGTTTTCAAATTAAAGAGAGAAAGGCAAGTGCCCGAAAAATTAAAACGTTTACATTTTTACCGTTATATTTTGATAGAAATGCTTAAAAAGTGAAAATAAAAATTGTTCGAGCGAAAATATTTTTTGTAACTACTTAAAATGAAAGTTGATGAAAAATATAAATAACAATTTCTACATTACTATAGCCTTGTAAAATGGTTTAAAAAGAAGGAGTAAGCTAAAAAGAAGCAGTAGTTTTATGGTTAAAACAAAGTAAAGGCTAAGTTAAGATTAATGAAGACTACCTTTTAATGTTTTACAAGTTCATAAAAACGCATTTTGAAGAATGAAAATCCTAAGTCTAACCAAATTTAAAGAGTTTGAGAATGAAAATGGCCATAATAACGACTATAAATTTTGTTATAATTGAAAAGAAAACGTGAACATTTGCGTTTTAAAACATAATTTTTGCAATTTTAAGCTCATACACACACACACGCATTATGAAAATAAAAATGAAAGTATATAAGATTGATGAAAAGGAGGCTATTGGAGAAATTTCAAAGCATATAATGATGAAATAATAACGATTTTTATTACAAAAAAGGGTGATTACAAGAGTTCAAACATACAAACTTAAAAAGGAGAGGGAGGGGGGATCCTTACATAGCACTAAAGCAACTCCAACAGCAGCCCTAATACATCAAAATGGTTCGGATTTTGGGAACCCTGAACTCATACAACAGCTGCCTTTTTATAGGCAAAAATTTCCAAGTACACGCCCTCCGACACGGGCGTGTCGGGGGGCGTGTCAGCACTATTTTACCGCGGGATTCGGCGATCTGATGGATTTGACGGAGATTTGACTTTCCGGCCGAAAACGCGGCGGTCACGCCCCAGGTCACGGGCGTGACGGTGGGCGTGTCGTTCGGCGCTTAAAGGCGATGTTGACTTCGGGATTCGCCGGCGGCAGTTTGTCGGGCGGACACGGGCGTGGCGCATATCGGACACGGGCGTGTCCCTCTTGGGTTCGACGAACGTTGAGCGCGAAACATTGACCTGGTTGGCACGGGGTGTGTCGGGCTGACACGGGCGTGGCGCACATCGGACACGGGTGTGTCCCTCTTGGGTCGACGAACGTCGAGTTGAACTCGTCGAGTGGGATGGACACGGCTTGGTCACGCCCCGTGTTGGATTGACACGGGCGTGTCGAATCATGGAACACGGGCGTGTCAGGCTTTCCTCTTCAACATTGGCTTCTTTTCGGGATTTTGAGCTGTCACGCCCTGGTCACGGGCGTGACCAATATGTCACGGGCGTGACATGTCATTTTTTTGCAGATTTTGACTTTTTTCCTAACAAATAAAATTAAACAAGTTAGTATAATATTTACAAAAATAGGAGCATTTTATTGAATAAAAACAAGTAAAAATGACAAAAATTAAATAAAACGACTTAAGTAATGTACATAAAATTAGGTATATTTACAATTCATCAGTGACCCATTGGCCTCCCTTAGGGCTTGGAAAGGTCTAGGTGGTTCCCTTTGGCCAAGGGGAGGTCAGTTGACCTTGTATGAGCTTAGTTTGACATGATTTGGGTTTGGGTTGACTTTGGTCAACTTGACCATTTTAGTTGACTTTAGTGGATCCCTATGGCTCCAATGGACCCTCTAACCGGTTAGTGATGTTGTGGTGGGGTCATGGTGTCATGTTGAAGCCCTATGATAATCCTAACCTAGTGTTTAGAAACCTACTATTTACAGACCATAGTGATCTCTCCTACATTCGTAGGTCCACTTGGTCTTCTTGGGCTTCCTAGGGTTTTGTCATGACCTAGTCATGACAAAACCACTTCTAGGGGTCTAGTTGTCTGAGGGATGTTACAAATCCCAATACATAAACAAAATAAATTTCGTCCTCGAAATTCAAGTTAGGCCTACGGTGTTTCAAGTATGAGAAATAAAATGTAACATCCCGCGAGGTTGTAAGGAATACCTGACCGAAAATCTCCGGGTACTTTTGTTGCGTCAAATCCTGTGGCTCCCATGTATATTCCTCCTGCCCATGATTCCTCCACAAGACCTTGAACAATGAGACCTTCTTGCGTCGTAGGACCCTCATTCCAGTATCATCTATCCGGATCGGTTCTAGGTGAACTGACCAATTAGATGCTATCGGCCCATCTGTGGTATCAATCTGCTGCCTCGGCCATAGTAGAGCCCTCATAAGGGAGGATACGTGGAAAACATCATGCAGGCCTTCTAGTTTTGGTGGCAGCTCCAGCCTGTATGCCAAGGGACCGATCCGCTCCAGGATCCTATAAGGCCCCATATATCTCGGGCTAAGCTTCTACTTCCGTCCACAAAATCGTGAGACTGCATGCAGCGGTCGTATCTTCAAGAATACCCGGTCTCCAACCTGGAACTCTACCTGACGGCATCTCGCGTCATAATACTTGGCTTGCCTGCTCTACGCCTCCAGCATCTGATCCCGTATCAGCCTCACCTAAGCCTCGTTGTCCTCAACAAACTCCGAGCCCAGCACCTTCGGGTGTTCGTCCTATATCCATGACAGCATATTCCTACACCTTCGTCCATATAGAGACTCATAAGGGGCCATCCCTATGCTGGAATGGGAGTTGTTGTTACAAGAGAACTCGACCAGTGGCAATAGCTTCTCCCAAGTCTCTCTGCAGTCCAGAATGTATAGGCGAGGTAGATCCTCCAGAGTCTGATCGGTGTGCTCTGTCTGCCTGTCTATCTGAGGATGGAAGGTTGTACTGAAGGTCAGTCGAGTTCCCAAGTAGGTCTGCACTGATCTCCATTTCCTGGACGTAAACCGTCCATACCGATCCGACATGGTCGTCCAGGGCATGCCGTGATAACGGAGGAACTACTCCACAAACTTCCGCACCAGCACACCAACCGAGTCGTCCTTCCTTATCGGGATAAATCTGGCTACCTTCGTCACCAGTCGATGATCATCCAGATCGAATCAATCCTCGTCCGAGATCGGGGAAGCCCATGTATGAAATCCATCATGATATCATCAAACTTCCACTCCAGCACCGAGAGTGGTTGCAACAATCCTGCAGGGTTCCTGTACTCCGCCTTCACTAGCTGGCATGTCTCGCAGTGGGTCACGATGTAGGTGATATCCATCTTCATGCCTGGCCAGTACATGGTTTTATTCAGGTCCGCAGTCATCTTCATAACTCTCGGGTGTACCGAATACTGGCTGCAGTGGGCCTCCATCATGATATCCTCCCGGACCTGGCTTCCTTCTAGTATATAAACCCGTCCTCTGAAGCACACCAGACCATCCCTCACCATGTAATCTACAGCAGTGCCTGCATCTAAGGCCCAAAATATTGGCTCCAGCATGGCATCCTGCCTCATCTAGCTGATAGGAGTCCGCAAACCGGGCTAAATGTTTGAACTCCCGTTGGTACTCCACCACCGTCTTGTCACCCTTCCTCATCTGTAGGAACCTATCTTCCAGCTCATCACTTGCCAACTATGGAACGAGTGCTCCAACAAAGTATCCCCGAACTCCTCCCAAGTAATGTCAACAACCTCCCTGTCTGCAAATGTCGTGTCCAGCAGTGTCTTCCACCATTTCTTGGCATGGGACTCCAAGCAAGAGACCACCTGTAACATCCCATGTTATTTCTAGACCCCTTAAATTAGATTGGGTTGGGCATGGGGTGGGTGTTAGGGAAATTAGCTAGGTTTGACCCTAGGTAGTGGGTTGTAGCCATGTGGGGCCCACTAAGGGGCCATAGTCAAACTAGGTCAAACTAGCCTAAATATGAACCATAGCCACACCATGACCCCACCACATTGCCCTAACTGTAAAATCATCTAAGTGGACCCTAGGGCATGTCATTAGGACAACCCTTTGACCTTAGTTGACCAAAGTAAACCATGGCCCTAATTTGGTCAGACCTATACCTATAGGCCCAATTAGCCCAAGTAGGGCACCTCATTGAACCAATCCAAGTTGGGTGCTGCCATTAGACCCATGACCACCAAGTGGGGTCAGCCCACTCATCATGGTTGACCAAGTCAACTCAAAGTCAACCTAGTCAACATAATTGACCTAAAGAAGAAAATGGGGGCTAAGCCAACTCCCTTTGGGCCAGCCCACCAAACTTGGCCCATTATCAGCCCAAGTGATCAAAGGCCACCCCTACCCTCTGGTTTTGAAGAGAGGGTCACATGCAAAGGGGCATTTTGGAGAATTTACCCAAAAGAGGAGAGAGAAGATGAGATTAAGAGGAGGAGCCCACTTGGCCTTGGCTCCTTCTGCCCCAAAAGGTGCTGGCTGGACTCCTCGGAAAATCCAGCAGGTTTTGGCAGCTTAGTGGCCACCCGGCACCAGGGTGAAGCCTCCAAAGCCCCAAACCGAGCTCACCTTAGTTGTATCTCCATATACAACAATTTCCAGCTCAAACCGACCGCACCATCAGCTTCAGTGAGTGGAATCGAGTGGAGAACGAGTCCTGGAGCAGAGCTTTTGGTGAAGAAACGAGATTTTGAGCGAGAGATCGCCGGAGCAGCTCAACCATGGCCAACCGCCGCCGCACTCGCCGCGAAGGCCTGATTCAGGTCTGTTTCACCGCCTCTCTACACGTGCTAGCTTTCTAGATCATTTAGGAGAGACATCGGGCTCAATTGAGCCCGATACCATGTGAGGAAATGGAGATTTTTCCGATCTTTTCTTCTTGCTCGGGTTCACCGGAGGAGCCAATCCCGACGGCCTCATCGCCGAAAATCGCTAGCCACCACCTCAGTGAAGGTGGTGGCGACATCCGCCGGCGGTGGTGGTGGCTCAACTGGCCGGAAATAGCAGGGCAAGTCGGCCTAGCGGAAATCGATCTAGGCCGTTGGCTAATTGGGGACGACGACCAGATTCCGTTCATTCTTGCATCAAGATTCGTGCAACCCGATATTTATTAAATTAAATAAACTATAGAATTTGTATAAATTTGTCACAAATATTCAGCCTTTTCCTAAGATATTTTTAGGCCTCTTAGAGGCATTTCCAGGACATGAACCCTAAATGAAATTTATAGCTTAATGTCTTAACTTTAATTTGGCACCTTAAACATCAAATGTGGTAGAGTATATTGGGTTGTAGGTCAGGTTTCCTAGGACTGGTCCTAGGCAAGGGCAGAATTTGAAATTGATGCCCATGCCAAACCAGTAATCAAAATGACCCCAAATTTAGGGTGCATGCATGTTTATGGCATATTTAGCCCCTGCAGAAAATTGAGAATCTGGGGGAATACATTTTCTATAGTTTTTGCTTAAATATCAAAAAGAAAATAAATGAAATGATTGGCATGTTATGGCTCCAAATGGCCCCAAATTTTGGTGGCATGTCCTTGTGGACTATACATGTGCATGGTAAAACATTCAGCACATTTGACCGCTGCATGTTGCGTAAACTCACTTGCATGTGTTGGTTATGTATAAGCTTGGGGTGCAAATAGCCAAATTTAAAATGTTGTGTATTAGGCCTATTTGGACATCAAAAAATCATGGTATTGATTTCATAGGCTCAATAGGGTGAATCATACCCCACATTGTAATAATGGGTTTTTTGGAAGCAAAAATACCATTATTTGGAATTTTTGAAATAATAGGACTTTTGAAAAAATAAATGCAAAAATAGGTGCATCATTGAGATAAAATCCCCAATTTTTGTCAAGGCCAATATAATGTTAGGTTTAACTCCTGAAAATTTTTATGTCTCTGTTTGAAGAAATTTGATAGGAGTTATATAGAAATTACCTTTTTACCCTCATTATACTTAATTAGAAAATTGATGAAAATACTCAGTAGAAAATTTTGGAAACTTTCTTGGTGATATATCTGAGTATGAATAACCTTGCATAATTATCTCAGCATTTTTTGATGAATCAGTAATTTTTAAAACCTCATAGTTGCATTTTGGTAATATAATTAGAAATGATATTTTGTAGTCCTTGTACCATGGAAGTTCATGAAATTCTGTATTTAGCATTATTTTACCAATATATGTATGATGTAATGTTCTTGGAATTTATAGTAATGAACTCCTTACACTTCATTTGAAAAATGATAATTATGTGAGATTACTATTAATTAAGGAATAAATGGAAATATTTCAAGGAAAATTATGAATTTTGGTAGACAACAATATTTTACCAAGATATAACACAGGAAAAATTCCTTAGGTCAGTGGATTAAAATTTGTGATACTTCATGTATTATATGACCTAGGGGATTAATTAAATGATTTAATTAGTAGCATTAATGACTTAAGAAAATTATGAAAATCAACATGCTCACTTCATTAGTCCATACCATCCTAGGATAAATAATTAGGGGCAGGTGGCCCAAGGAATTGGAAGTTCTATTTCGGGGTAGTATTAAGTCATGGGTTGCGCATAGTGTAAGTAGGTCATGCTATAAGAACCACCGGGGGATAGATCAACGAATGAGCTAGAGATTACAATTGGAATATGACCTGGTGGGTAGTGTTGTCTTAGTGACGAGAGTAAAAGAGCAAGGCCTTGGATAGCAATTGGAGTGGAGGTCGGCGGAAGACCGTCGCCCTTTTGAGAACACCTTAAGTCATTAGGATCACTCAAGAGTAATAACGAGAGCTGGGGGTGAATTATGGGTAGTCATCAACTAAAGTAAATATCCTTGAGAAAGGGTGCTTTGGGCGTAATCCCATCGTAGTTCCTAGTGACCCCGAGAGCCCTTCACCGGGTATACCCTGGGGAGTCCTGTGATTAACCTTAAATCACTAAGTATAATAACCCGTAGACAAGAGTAGTTTAATAGGTTAAGATATTATTGTTCATTCTCGACCGTGACAGGTTTGAGTGATACTGAATAAAGGCATTATTGTGCGTTCTCACCGCTATGGGTTGGAGGGATATATGTTACAGGCTCACCCGTGAATGGTTTGAGGGAATCATGACAGGTTGGTCCCGCGAGCTGAAGGCTCGAGATGAAATACTTACATGTGCATAAATTTAGTGGCGGGTCATGCGGTACTGGCCGATCGTCACACCGATGTCAGTACAGTGAACCAGGCGGGTGTGAGGGTTTGAGGGGCCAGTGGGTTATTTTATACTGCGGTCTGGAGGACTACCCCCGATAACGCACACCCGACAAAACAAGACAGATGGGTTGTCAGCAAAATATGTACGCATGGACTCTAGAGTGCACCTTGGACGTGTACAGAGGCATATGAGAGGGGTCTAAGTTTTGGTAGTATGCATACCTGCCTAGAAGTAGAGATGCCCGCTCTGCTGCCGCCGTAGCCACAACGGTGGTACCCGAGAGTGAAGCTAGCTCTCAAAAAGTGGGAACTAAAGGTCTGTGATCACATAGTCGTTGTGTGTGAGTTGCACTTGCCTGTTGCATAAATTGCATCATAAACATTCATTCATATTAGGTCATATGCTTCATAGATCCTTATCATATAAATTAGTATGAGCTCTTTTATATGATAAGTTAAATTTCCTAGAAACCTTAACTTATAAATTTGTATGGGCATTTTTATAAGTTATGGTATGTTTTGTGATGGTAGTGTAGTGGTAGCATAGCTTTACTTTTCTGCTCTTACTTTCAGCTCTTTACTTACTTGTATTGTACATGCTTTTACTTTTTGTGTTATATACATAGAACTGCTAGTGTAGATTTACTGCTCACACTCTTACTTGGTAGCTTAGTTTCCCTTGTCACCTGTTTCCTTTTGTTACCCCTTGATTATCCTCAGCTTCATCCTCCCGCACGGTGCCTAGGAGTTGCGGGGCGAGGTGCGGAGGAAACGACTTAGTCTTTTTGACTAATGATCGGTGACCAAACTATTTTTAGGAGGTCGAGGAGATGGAGCACCAGCACGACCGGCAGCACGAGGTGACAGGGTGTGAGGAGTTGATACCACCACCTACTACTACTACTACTACTACTACTACTACAACGCTACCTCTGGTGGGATGAGTACGAGATTAGATGATTAGCTTCCGCTGTATTGATATTTTGACAGGAGAGTTTATTCATATGATGTACTGGGCATAAGACCTTATTAATCTTCTATTTTTTTCTCATTGTGGACTGTGTACTCTTTCATTCATATATATGTATGATTTGTACTGTGACTGTGAACTAGCTGTGTTGTACTCTGCTATATATTACTTCTACTTCTCATATTGTCCTACAGGTTTTATGATCGTACTAGCAGGCAGAATTGGCGTGTTGCGGTGTCGACAAACCCGTGTGTTAGTGCCACCATAAGACGGTGGTTCTGGGCATAAGACCGGGAGCTTCCTTGGTAAGGGGGAGGGGTCTTACAAACGGGTATCACTTAACCGAACAATCATATGAGAAAGAAGTCCACAACACTGGACCACCCCACGCAAGCATTAGTTTGCGGGCAAACTATGCAGCGGAAGCATTGGTGTGCCCATGTGTAAAAAGTCACAGAAAACAATCCATTAAATACAATGAGTTAGTCCAGTTCTATTTTAACCTTACCTTTTTGCAACCTCTACAGGTCGCTGTGCCGCAAAATGTGGTTCCTCCCCCTCTAGCTACCACTCCATTTCTACAGACAGAGATGGGGCAGACTTTGACGGCTATCCTGGAAGCCTTCAAAGCCCAGCAAGTCCCGGCTCCGCAGCCAAATCCGGGGACAAGCTGGCCGAGTGCCTTCAAGAGCCTGTCCCCACCGATGTACCGTGGGACAGAGGATGCTGTGAAGACGGAGGAATGGCTGGAGGCTATACATGAGATATTGGCAGGCATCAGCTGCCCGATCGGCCAGACAGTTCCTCTAGCCACCTCTGCATTAGAAGCTCATGCGAAGAGATGGTGGAAGTTCATGTGAGAGTCCACTTATGCTGACTGGGAGCTGTCAGACATATCTTGGGAGGAGTTCGACGAAGTATTTTTGGATCACTTCGTATCCAGAACAGACAGTGATGCACTGGAGGAGAGGTTTCTGAACCTCAGGAAAGGGAGCAGATCGGTGATTGAATACCAGAGTGAGTTTTTCCACCTTGCCAGGTTTGCAGGGATACATGATACAGACGATAGGAGGTATGCCAAGAGATTCTACCGGGGCCGTAGAGACCACTTGAGGTAGGCCCTACTGTTCATTTCTCACGGCACATCAGCCCAGATCATCATGATGGCAAAGAAGCTGGAGGCCGACCAGTTGATGGTACAAGGCAGAGGGAAGAGACCATACGATGGGTTGACACCAGGAGAGAGCAGCAATGGCTCTCAGAGAGGCAAAACCATTGGATATAAGAGGGGTGGGGGACGTCGCCGTCCCAACTTCAGGCAGGAGCAGGGGCCTCCTCCAGCATTAGCTCCCCCACCTCTATAGGTGCATGTTCCGAGGATGCAGGATGACCATGGCCACCGGCCGGTAGTTTGTTACGGATGTCACCAGCCCGGGCACATTAGATCGGAGTGTCCGCATCAGTTCCGTCCACCTCCTCCTCCTCCACCTCCAATGGCCCCTCCAGTACAGCAAAGCCGAGGCCGAGGCCGAGGCCGGGGATATCACGGCCGAGGACATAACTAGGAGCAGGTGTACGGTTTGGACCTCACGGAGCAAAGGAACCCCGAAAAAGTGATTACAGGTACTTAAATTGTTTTAATTTAGAAATTTCAACCTTAGTAGTGCCTTGAAAACCATAGAAATAACATTCATTTTAACTCAAATAAATCTCAAGCATAGTTATGATCAGCTGCAAGCCCGCACATACCCTCTTCGACACGGGTGCTTCGCACTCTTTCGTGTCAAACACTTTTATTGATGGACTAGAGGGTGTGGAGAGATTCCCTGGAATAGAGATGAGAGTGCGTCTTCCTGATGGCTCAGAGCTACGGTCCACGGATAGCTGCGACATGGAGGCCGAGATAGGAGGCAAGGCATTCGAAGCTCTAGCGGCATTCTTGAGATTGCCGGACTTTGATTTGATTTTGGGCATGACCTGGCTTCATTGGAACTATACCCAGATCGACTGCCCCTCTAAGGGGATCACACTCAGTCATGGAGACTCCTATGTCACTATTGAAGGTATCCGACCTATCCCCCATCATTCATTATCTTCTGTACAGGGTGTCAAGGCCAATGAGCAGGGGGAAGAGGTGTACCTTATCTGCTTCGAGATGGTGGCAGCAGAGAGTTCTATAGCTGATATCCTGGTGGTTCTGGATTTCTCTGATGTATTCCCGGAAAATTTCCCGGACTACCACCAGCTCAGGACTTGGATTTCAGGATTCAGTTGGTGCCGGGGATGAGACCAGTGTCCCGGGCACCTTACAGGATGGCTCCCAGAGAGTTGGCAGAATTCAGGACTCAGCTTCAGGAGCTTGTGGAATCGGGATTTGTGCTGCCGAGCTCGTCACCGTGGGGAGCACCAGTTCTTTTTGTGAAGAAGAAAGATGGATCGTTGCGGCTGTACATAGATTACAGGGAGCTGAACCGGTTGACGGTCTAGGAATACCTATCCACTGCATCGGATAGACGAGTTATTTGATCGGCTTCAGGGGGCCTTCTGGTTCTCTAAGCTGGATTTGAGATCCGGTTACTATCTGCTGCGTATCCGAGAGGAAGACATCTCGAAGATGGATTTCAGCTCACGATATGGGTTATACGAGTTCACGGTGATGCCTTTTGGGCTCACGAATGCCCCTGCCGCATTCATGAGTCTAATGAACCATGTATTCGAGCACTTCTTGGACCACTTCGTCATTGTATTCATCGACGATATTCTGATCTATTCCCAGACTCAGGAGGAGCACACAGAGTATTTGACACAGGTTTTGCAGAGGATGAAGGGACTCCCAGATGTATGCGAAGTTTTCTAAGCTCCAGTTCTGGCTACAAGAGGTGTCCTTCTTGGGGCATACGATCAGTGGAGCTGGACTGGCGGTGGATACAGCCATGATAGAGATAGTGAGAGATTGGCCACGGCCGAAGACAGCGTCAGACATTCGCAGCTTCTTGGGAGTAGTAGGTTATTATCGTAAGTTCGTGGAGGTGTTCTCGAGGATAGCACTCCCCCTCAAGTCCTTGACAAGGAAGGATGTAGAGTTTACTTAGACAGAGCAGTGGGAGACAGCCTTTCAGGAGTTGAAGGACCGACTTACCTCATCCCCTATCCTTTCACTCCCATCTGGGAGTGAGGGATTTCAGATATACACGGATGCCTCATACGAACTGATGGGTGATGTACTGATGCAGTACGGACATGTTATCGCTTATGCTTCTAGACAGTTGAAGAAGCACGAGCATAACTATCCGGTACACGATTTGGAGCTCGGGGCTGTTGTATTTGCACTAAAGATATGACGACACTATATGTATGGGGTTCATTATGACATTTTCTCAGATCATAAGAATCTCAAGTACATTGATACACAGAAGGACCTAAACCTGCGAGAGAGGAGATGGCTAGAATTTCTCTGTGACTATAATTACTAGATTCACTACCACCCGAGGAAGGCAAACACAGTAGCAGATGCATTGAGCAGGAGGGTCGGCACCTCTGGGTCGGAGCCCCGGGAGATGGCTATGGAGCTGATACAGATGATGGATGACATGTATATTACTATGGTTTCTGAGGCCGAACCAGTAGGATATCAAGAGTATCTGAGCTCACTGATCAGAGATGATGACATTCGGGAACGTGTTATGGCACATCAGAGGCTGGATGCTGCATTGCAGCCGATTTTCAGTGCCCTGGAAAGGGGCAAGGTTAAGGATTACACGCTGCAGGATGATCTCCTTCGATTCCATGGAAGTATTTATATACCGGCAGGGGGAGGTATCCGGGATGATATACTTAGAGAGGCATATTGCTCCAGATATTCAGTGCATCCCGGCATCACCAAGATGTGGGCAGATTTACGAAATACTATTTATTGGCCTGGGATGAAGAGCGAGATCACCCACTTTGTGACACATTGCGAGACGTGCCCGCGTGTTAAGGCAGAATGCAAGAGCCCGGGAGGTTTATTACAGCCACTGCCCATCCAAGAGTGGAAGTTCGAGGATATTGCTATGGATTTTGTGCACGGACTGCCTCGCTCCCACTCTGGGATCGATTCCATATGGGTCATAGTCGACAGGCTGACCAAGGTAGCGTGGTTTATACAAGTGAGGAAGGATGCTCCAGTTGCAGTTTTGGCGAGATTGTTCGTGGAGCAGTTTGTCAGATACCAAGCCATCACCAGGACGATTGTTTCGGACTGTGATGGTCGGTTCACTTCGAGGTAGTGGAGGGCTGTGCATGCTTACTTGGGCTCTCGGCTTACTTTTAGTACCGCCTTCCACCCGCAGACCGACGGACAGACCGAGCGGACCATCCGTACCATGGAGGATCTACTCCGCCCATTCATATTGGACACGGGGAAGCCTTGGGAGAGGCTGCTATCATTGATCGAGTTCTCCTATAATAACAGCCACCAGGCTAGCATCAGGATGGCTCCATATGAGACACTTTACGGGAGGAAGTGTCGGACACCGCTGTCTTGGGTTCAGGATGTGGATACCAAGGCTCTTGGTTCTGATTATGTGAAGGATACAGAGGCTCAGGTTCATTTGATCAGGGATCGGCTGCTAGAGGCCCAGAGTAGACAGGCGAAGTATTATGATGCTCGGCATCGAAAGGTGGAGTTTCAGGTTGGAGACAGAGTGTTCTTGAAGATACGTCCGATACACGGTGTCTCTCGGGTGCGGAGGCACAAGAAGCTCAGTCCTCGATTGATGGGGCGATACTTGATCCTGGAGCGGATCAGCCCCTTAGCTTACCGACTGTAGCTGTCACCAAAGTTGGGTACCCTACATGACGTCTTCCATGTCTCTTCCTTGCGAAGAGCTCTCCTTCAGCCGGAGCAGTACATTACTACTACAGCCAGTCCGATAGCTCCAGACAGATCTGTTAGGTTGGAGCCGATCCGGATTGATGATATAGATGTCCGTGTGTTGCGGAAGAAGAAGGTCCCTCTCGTGAAGGTGTTGTGGTCTAATCATGGATGGGAGGAGCACACCTGGGAACCGAGGGATCTGATGATGGAGCAACACCCGGAGCTATTCACTTCAGGTATACTTTAGTTTACGCGTTTAAATTTCTTATAACTCTTGCAAGTAGAACCCCGTAGACCCGAACTTAAATTTCGGGGACGAAATTATTTTTTTTATTTATAGGATTTGTAACATCCCATGTTACTTCTAGACCCCTTAACTTAGATTGGGTTGGACATGGGGTGGGTGTTAGGGAAATTAGCTAGGTTTGACCCTTGGTAGTGGGTTGTAGCCATGTGGGGCCCACAAAGGGGCCAAAGTCAAACTAGGTCAAACTAGTCTAAATAGGAACCCTAGCCACACCATGACCCCACCACATTGCCCTAACCATAAAATAATCCAAGTTGACCCTAGGGCATGTCATTAGGTCAACCCTTTGACCCTAGTTGACCAAAGTCAACCATGACCCTAATTTGGTCAAACCTATACCTATAGGACCAATTAGCCCAAGTAGGGCACCACATTGACCCAACCCAAGTTGGGTGGTACAATTAGACCCATGACCACCAAGTGGGGTCAGCCCACTCATCTTGGTTGACCAAGTCAACTCAAAGTCAACCTAGTCACATAATTGACCTAAAGAAGAAAATGGGGGCTAAGCCCACTCCCCTTGGGCGAACGAAGCCCACCAAACTTGGCTCATTATCAGCCCAAGTGATCAAAGACCACCCCTACCCTCTGGTTTTGAAGAGAGGGTCACATGCAAAGGGGCATTTTGGAGAATTTACCCAAAAGATGAGAGAGAAGATGAGATTAAGAGGAGGAGGCCACTTGGCCTAGGCTCCTTCTGCCCCAAAAGGTGCTGGCTGGCCTCCTCAGAAAATCCAGCTGGTTTTGGCAGCATGGTGGCCACCTAGCACCATGGGTGAAGCCTCCAAATCCCCAAACTGAGCTCACCTTTGTTGTATCTCGATATACAGCCATTTCTAGCACAAACCGACCACACCATCAGCTTTAGTGAGTGGAATCGAGTGGAGAACGAGTCCTGGAGCAGAGATTTTGGTGAAGAAATGGGATTTTGAGCAGGAGATCGCCGGAGCAGCTCAACCATGGCCAACTGCCGCCGCACTCGTCGCCAAGGCCAGATTCAGGTCCGTTTCACCGCCTCTCTACCCATGCTAGCTTTATAGATCCTATAGGAGTGACATCGGGCTCAATTGAGCCCGATACCATGTGAGGAAATGAAGATTTTTCCGAGCTTTTCTTCTTGCTCAGGTTCGCCGGAGGAGCCAATTCTGACGGCCTCATCGCCGGAAATCGCTAGCCACCACCTCAGTGAAGGTGGTGGCGAGATACGCCGGCGGTGGCGGTGGCTCAACTGGCCGGAAATAGCCGGGCAAGTCGGCCCAGCGGAAATCAATCTGGGCCGTTGGCTGATTGGGGACGACGACCATATTCCGTCCATTCTTGCGTCAAGATTCGTGCAACCCGATATTTATTAAATTAATTAAACTATAGTATTTGTATAAATTTGTCACACATATTCAGCCTTTTTACAAGCTATTTTTAGGCCACTTAGAGGCATTTCCAGGACATGAACCCCAAATGAAATTTGTAGCTTAATGACTTAAATTTAATTTGGCACCTTAAACATCAAATTTGGTAGAGCATATTGGGCTGTAGTTCAGTTTTCCTAGGACTGGTCCTAGGCAAGGGCAGAATTTCAAATTGATGTCCAAGCCAAACCAGTAATCAAAATGACCCCAAATTTTGGGTGCATGCATGATTAGGGCAAATTTAGCCCCTGCCAAAAATTGAGAAATTGTGGGAATTCAGTTTCTATAGTCTTTGCTTAAATATCAAAAAGAAAATAAATGAAATAATTGGAGTGTTATGGCTCCAAATGACCCCATATTTTGGTGGCATGTCCTTGGGGACTATACATGTGGATGGTAAAACTTCTAGCACATTTGGACCACTGCATGTTGGGTAAACTCACTTGCATGTGTTTGTTATGTATAGGCTTGGGGTGCAAATAGCCAAATTTGAAATGTTGTGTATTAGGCCTATTTGGAACATCAAAAAAATGATGGTATTGATTTCAGAGGCTCAATAGGGTGAATCATACCCCACATTTTAATAATGGGAAGCAAAAATCTCATTATTTGGAATTTTTGAAATAATAGGACTTTTGAAAAAATAAATGTAAAAATAGGTGCATCATTGAGATAAAATCCCCAATTTTTGTCAAGTCCAATATATTGTTAGGTTTAACTCCTGAAAATTTTTATGTCTCTGTTTGAAGAAATTTGATTGGAGTTATGTGGAAATTACCTTTTTACCCTCATTAAACTTAATTTGAAAATTGATGAAAATACTCAGTAGACAATTTTAGAAAATTTCTTGGTGATATATCTGAGTATGAATAACCTTGTATAATTATCTCAGCATTTTTGGATGAATCAGTAATTTTTAAAACCTCATAGTGGCATTTTGGTAATATAATTAGAAATGAAATTTTGTAGTCCTTGTACAATGGAAGTTCATGAAATTCCGTCTTTTGCATTATTTTACCAATATATGTATGCTGTAATTTTCTTGGAATGTTTAGTAATGAAATCCTTACACTTCATTTGGAAAATGACAATTATGTGAGATTTCTATTAATTAAGAAATAAATGGACATATTTCAAGGAAAATTATGAATTTTGGTAGACAATAATATTTTACCATGATATAACTCAGGAAAAATTCCATAGGTCAGTGGATTATAATTTGTGATACTTCATGTATTAAATGACCTATGAGATTAATTAAATGATTTAATTAGTGGCCTTAATGACTTAAGAAAATTATGAAAATCAACATGCTCACTTCATTATTCCATACCATCCTAGGATAAATAATTAGGGGCAGGTGGCTCAAGAAATTGGAAGTTCTATTTCGGGGTGGTATTAGGTCATGGGTTGCACATAGTGTAAGTAGGTCATGCTATAAGGACCATCGGGGGATAGATCAACAAATGAGCTAGAGATTACAACTGGAATATGACTCGGTGGGTATTGTTGTCTTAGTGACGAGAGTAAAAGAGCAAGCCCTTGGATAGCAACTAGAGTGGAGGCCGGCGGAAGACCGTCGCCCTTATGAGAACACCTTAAGTCATTAGGATCACTCAAGAGTAATAACTAGAGCTGGGGGTGAATTATGTGTAGTCATCAACTAAAGTAAATATCCTTGAGAAAGGGAGCTTTGGGCGTAATCCCATCGTAGTTCCTAGTGCCCCCGAGTGCCCTTCACCGGGTATGCCCTAGGCAATCCTGGGATTAACCTGAAATCACTAAGTATAATAACTCATAGACAAGAGTAGTCTAATAGGTTAAGACATTATGGTTCATTCTCGCCCGTGACGAGTTCGAGGGATACTGAATAAAGGAACTATTCTGCGTTCCCACCCGCTATGGGTTGGAGGGATATATGTTACAGGCTCACCCGTGAAGGGTTTGAGGGAATCAGGATAGGTTGGTCCCCCGAGCTGAAGGCTCGAGATGAAATACTTGCATGTGCATAAATTTAGTGGCGGGTGATGCAGTACTGGCCGATCGTCACACTGATGGCAGTACGGTGAAGCAGGCGGTTGTGAGGGTTTGAGGGGCCAGTTGGTTGTTTTACACTGCGGTCTGGAGGACGACCACGGATAATGCACACCCGACCAAAAAAGACTGACGGGTTGTTAGCAAAGTACGTACGCATGGACTCTAGAGTGCACCTTGGACGTATACAGAGGCATATGAGAGGGGTTTAAGGTTTGATAGTGTGCATACCGTCCTAAAAGTGGAGATGCCCACTCCGTTGCCATCGTAGCCACAACGGTGGTACCCGAGAGTGAAGCTAGCTCTCAAAAAGTGGGAACTAAAGGTCTATGATCACAGAGTCGTTGTGTGTGAGTGGCACTTGCCTGTTGCATAAATTGCATCATAAACATTCATTTATATTAGGTCATACGCTTCATAGATCCTTATCATATAAATTAGTATGAACTCTTTTATATGATAAGTTAAATTTCCTAGAAACCTTAACTTATTTGTATGGGCATTTTTATAAGTTAAGGTATGTTTTGTGATGGTAGTGTAGTGATAGCATAGCTTTACTTTTCTGGTCTTACTTTCAGCTCTTTACTTACTTGTATTGTACATGCTTTTACTTTTTGTGCTATATACATAGAACTGCTAGTGTAGATTTACTGCTCACACTCTTACTTGGTATCTTAGTTTCCCTTGTCACCTGCTTCCTTTTGTTACCCCTTGATTCTTCTCAGCTTCGTCCTCCCGGATGGTGCCTAGGATTTGCGGGGCGAGGTACGGAGGAAACGACTTAGTCTTTTTGACTAATGATCGGTAACCAAACTATTTTTAGGAGGTCGAGGAGATGGAGCACCAGCACGACCGGCAGCACGAGGTGACAGTGCTTGAGGAGTTGATACCACCTACTACTACTACTACTACTACTACTACAGCGCTACCTTAGGTGGGATGAGTACGAGATTAGATGATTAGCTTCTGCTGTATTAATATTTTGACAGGAGAGTTTATTCATATGATGTACTGGGCATAAGCCCTTATTACTCTTCTATTTTTATTCTCATTGTGGACTGTATACTCTTTCATTCATATATATGTATGATTTGTACTGTGACTGTGGACTAGCTGTGTTGTACTCTACTATGTATTACTTCTACTTCTCGTATTGGCCTACAGGTTTTATGATCGTACTAGCAGACAGAATCGGCATGTTGCAGTGTCGACTAACCCGTGCGTTAGTGATACCGTAAGACGGAGGTTCTGGGCATAAGAGCAGGGGACTCCTTGGTAAGGGGGAGGGGTCTTACACCACCAAATGCACTGTCTCCTCCCATGGGCACCGTATCCCGATCAGCATCTTGTACATGAAGTCAAGCCACTCCGTTGTGTTGCGTACATTGGAAAATGTGTACCAGATTTGAAGAAGCCTCACCCTACTCAATGATATGCATCAAGGTGTATTTGATGTGTTTTGAGTTTATATGTGCAGGTTAGGTAATTGCAGGAAATGCAGAAAAATTTCTAAATCCATATGTCGAGGCCTAGAGAAGTAGTGTCGACACTTATCAAGGCTTGTGTCGACACTGGAGAAAAGCTATGTCGACATAAGGAGTTAATTGTGTCGACACTTAGAAAGGCTGAGTCGACACCAGAATCAACTGTGTCGACACCAAGAGGTTGTGTCGACACACAGAGAAGCAAAGTCGACATCATCTGTGTCGACACCAAAAGGCAGTGTCGATATACAGGAATACTTAGTCGACATCAAATGTGTCGACACATAGAGGAAGTGTCGACACACAGAAGTGTTTGTCCACATCAACTATGTCGACACATAGGACTTTTGTCGACACACAACAAAGCTTCAACAAAGTTAAAGTAAAGAAGTACTTGTGTCGACACAAAGGAGATGTGTCGACACACAACAAGTTTCAACAAAGTTAAAGAAAAGAAGGCTTATGTCGACACACATAATCATTGTCGACACATTCTAAAGAAGCAGTGTCGAGAAGCTGTTACAACAACAAAAGGAGTTGTGTCGACACCACCAAGGCTAGTGTCAACACTTAGTACACTTGTCTCAACACTTAGTCTACTTGTGTCGACACTTAGTCTACTTGTGTCGACACATAATAAAGTTCAGTCTCGACACTTTCAGACAGACAGTAATTTCGAGAAGTGACTGGATGACTTGACAGCTGTCATTTCTAACCACTCAACTACTACTGTCAGAGCTGTTAGAAGGTTGTTAGAAACCAGTTCAGCCGGTTACCATGGAGGAAGACTATATAAAGGCTTTCTCCTTCAACAGAAAGTGAACAATTACAACTAAGATTGAAGAATCTACACAGATACCTATCAACACAAAAAGAAAAAGACCTTCGACAGAAGATCTAAGAAGTTGGAGAGAGAGAGCTCCATCTAAGAAGTGCAGTTGCTGAACCAGGCTGCCAAGAAAGATTCAGATTGAGATCTGAATCTCAAGTCAGAAGCAGATTGAAGATTAACTTCTCAAGAGTTCAACCCTACTGAGTTCAGATTCAAGAAGCTTTGAAGAAAGTTAAGAGAGGTTGTCCTCTGCCATCAAGTTCTTCTTAGAGCTCATCACGAAGCCATCCATCCCTTCTCTCTCTGTCAGGGTGGTGGTTATTTACTTTGTTAAATCTAATTTTTGTACGATCTTTATAGATCTGAGATTGTAAGCCTGTTATATAAAGGCTGAGCGTAGGAGAGTAAATTATCTGAGTGGTAGGCCTTGTTGAAGGCTGAGGTAAGGCTGTAAGCCTGAGTTGTAGGAGATTGTGATCTTTGAGTGTAGTCCTTGTTGAAGGCTGAGGTAGTGCAGATTGCCTGAGTTGTAGGAGCCTTATTTGGGGTTCTGAGTTGTAAGATCTGAGGATCTGAGGTGAAGTGCAGAAGTTAGGCCGAATCTAGTACACTACTAGATAGGTGAAGGGGGAAAGTGGATGTACCCAGACCTTGGGGAACCACTATAAAAACAGTGTGCACTCTGTGATTGATTGTTTCTGTGATTGCTATGATGTGGTAGTAGTTGAATTTGCAGTTTATTATTAGTTAACGGAATTGATTTGATGCCTTAAAAGAAAAACAGGAATTACACCTATTCAACCCCCCCTCTAGGTGGTTAGGCACTAATTCTTTCAAGTGGTATCAGAGGGAGGCTACTCGAAGAAAGACTTAACAGTCTGAGTAGATCCATAAGGCAGATTCAAGAATCAAGAAAATGGGTTCAGGTGAAAATCATAGGGAGCTAGGGTCTATGAAATTACCCATATGCAGAAAGGAGATATTTGGCATCTGAAAAGAAAGGGCCGGGCTGTTTATGGAGGCTTCTGATCCAAGGATATATATTACTGTCAAGGAAGGAAAGGAGCAGGTCTAAGCCAAGCAAATCTACAACATCCAAGATAGTTTGCTACTGCTGTAATAGGCCTGAGCATGTTGTGGCTGAGTGTCCAGATAAAAGAAAAGAGACTGCAGATAAGAAGAAGAGTTAACACCAAGGCAAGAAGGAGAAATCATTTGTTGCTAAGAAGGAGAAGACCTTGTCAGACCAATCTACTTCAGAGTCAGAATCTGAAGCTGAGGCCTACATTGGTCTATATGCAGCAAATGAAGAAGAAGAGTTTCTTCAGGTGCTGAACTCTATATATAAACAAGAAGACCATTAGTGTAAGGGACTGATGGCTGTGTCAGAAGAAGACAAATGCCAGGATCAGCCTGATCCTAGTAAGGTATAATGTCTTTCAGATTGCAGTACTGAGTCAGAGTCAGCAACATCTGCATCAAGTGATGTGGATGGGTCTGAGTCTGAAGGTGATATTCATCAGCTGATAGATGAATATAGAGATTTATTGCAGGCACTTAAGAAGTGCAAAAACCTGGCCAAATATTAGGCTAAGGAAATTGCAGATCATAAGATGGCTTCATTAGATTCAGAGAAGTTGCTAGATCAAAAACTGAATGAGATTGCCAGATTGAAAAACATAACTGTTATTCAAATGGGCACAATCACATTCAAGAATGATCAGATTAGAAATCTGGAGGTTAGACTTCAGAAAGAGAAAGAGATTGTGGCTAGTTTTTCTAAACCAAAATCTGTATTACCCTTAATAGATGACTTTGTGTCATAAAAAGGGTAAGGCTAGATTAGGGTTTAAGAAAACTGCCTAGACTGCTAAGTCCAAATCTAAAGGCAAGGCCCCATCACAAAATAAGAAGCCTGCTGTAGACAATTCAGCTAGGGTTATACCAAAACAAAGGTATAACAAGTTTGAGTGCTGGTGTTGTGGCAAGGTAGGCCACTTTGCCTTAGATTGTTGGCACAATTCCAGTGTCAAGGATAGTAGCAATCTGTCTGCTAGAAGAGATACAGGAAGATTTGTCAAATTTCAGACTAACATGAACCAAGGACCCAAAACTTATTTGGGTTCTAAGGTTAAGTAGTCTTTATTGCAAGTGAGTCCAAGTGGCCATGCCCCTATATGGTACTTGGACAGTGGATGTTCCAGGAACATGACTGGAACAAGGGGATTGCTGAAGGACTACATACCTATCATGGATGGCCCTAAAGTAACCTTTGGTGGTTCTGAAAAAGGAATCATCAAAGGATTTGGTAATATTTATAATAACCAGATTACTATCTCTCAAGTGGCCTATGTGAAGGGTTTGAAACACAACCTTATAAGCATAAGTCAGTTGAGTGACTTAGGATATGCCATTTCATTTATTAAGAATCGATGTCATATCAAAAGGTCAAGTGACCAAAAGGTCATATTGACAAGATATAGAAGGAGAAATGTGTACTGTCTTAAATTTGAGTGTGAGAATAATGTTTCTCCTATTTGTCTTGTAGCTGATGAGAGAGCCTCTCATTGTGTTAAATGGCACAAGAGGCTGGCCCATCTTAACTATAAGACTATTGGCCAACTCTTTAGCAAAGAGTTAGTGAGGAATGGTCCTCAATTTAAGTGTATAAAGGATGCGATATGCTCAGCTTGTCAAAAAGGCAAGCAGACCAAATCCACCTTTCATAGCCTTGAAAAGAAGGATTCAGTGAGGTGTCTATACCTCTTGCATATGGATTTTTTTTGTCCTATGGCAGTTCATAGTCTAGTTATGCAGGTCTAGACATTTGTGGTGGTAGATGACTATTCTAGATATTCCTGGGTGTTCTTGCTAAGACAAAAATGTGAAACCCCAACTGTTTTATATAGTTTTGTTAAACAAATTCAGAATGAGTTGAACAGTATAGTGGTCAAAATCAGAAGTGGCCATGGTACTGAATTTCAATCTGAAAGTATGATAAGACTATGTGAAGAATTTGGGATTTTTCAAGAATTTTCCTCACCTAAACCACCACAACAAAATGGTATTGCTGAAAGGAAGAATAGAACATTGATAGAGGCCGGTAGAACTCTATTGAGTGACACTTCCCTCCCAGAATATTTCTGGGCTGAGGCAGTAAACACTGCATGTCATGTGATCAATAGGGCTACTATCACCAAGAGCCACAAAAAGTCTCCCTATGAGATTGTGAAGGGCAGAAAACCAAACTTATCCTATTTTAGGATCTTTGGTTGCAAGTGCTATATACTTAACAATGGCGATTCTTATCTAACTAAGTTTGCTTCCAAATCCCAGGATGGGATCTTTATCGGGTACTGCAACAATAGTAAGGCTTATAGGGTCTACAACTTGATTACTCAAGTTATAGAAGAGTCTGTACATGTAGTTTTGATGAAACAAGACTGATTAACTGTGAGTTGCCAAGTAGTGCTTGCAGTTCTACAGGTATAAATGAGAGAATGGACAAGCTTACCATTACAGAAGATTCTACTGCAAATCAGGAAGTGGAAAATGGTGGCTGCTGTCCAGGGGGAGTACAAGACTCTCCCGATGCTGAAGAAAACCAAGAGGTGCTGCTTAATGAAGAGGCTGGAGGTGTTCAACCTGAAGATAGACTACCTCCAGCTAATAGACACTTAAAGGATCATCCATCAAATCAGATAATTGGTGATCCAAGACAAGGAGTGCAAATAAGAAGCAGGAATCTGAGCACAGTTCTTTGCTCCAACTTCTTATCACAAGTGGAGCCAAAAAAATTTGAAGAAGCTGTTCTAGACCCACATTAAATTGATACCATGCAAGAGGAGCTGAATCAGCTCAGAAGATGCAAGGTCTCGAAATTAGTTCCTAAACCAAAAGACCACAACATTATTGGAACAAAGTGGATCTTTAGGAACAAATTGGATAAGAATGAGATCATTGTGAAGAATAAAGCAAGACTTGTTGCAAAAGGATATAGGCAAGAAGAAGGTATTGACTTTGATCAAACCTTTGCCCTAGTAGCAAGACTGGAAGAAATTAGGATGTTCCTTGCTTATGCAACATATCAAGGTTTCAAGGTATTCCAAATGGATGTAAAATCAGCATTCCTGAATGGAAATCTGAAAGAAGAAGTCTTTGTAGAGCAACCCTCAGGTTTTATTGATCCTCTCAAACCTGATTATGTTTTTAGACTTAGTAAAGATTTGTATGGGTTGAAACAAGCCCCAAGGGCTTGGTATGAAACCCTGTCTAGTTTCCTCATTGAGAACAAATTCTCAAGGGGGAAAATAGACAAGACTTTATTCCTTAGGGAATCTAAAGAAAAGATTATTCTAGTCCAAATATATGTTGATGACATAATATTTGGGTCTACTGAAAGTAATCTTTGTAGAAAGTTTGCAAAACTAATGCAAGGAAAATTTGAAATGAGCAGTATGGGAGAACTTAAGTTTTTCTTGGGTCTCCAAGTAAGATAGACTGAAGATGGCTTGTCCATAACTCAGTCTAAGTTCACCTTGGAGTTAATTAAAAAGTATGGTATGGAATCATCCACTACCATGAGAACTCCTATGAGATCAAGTGTGTATCTTAGCAAAGATGATGCAGGGAAACCTGTAGATGAAACTTTGTATAGAGGGATAGTTGGCTCCCTCCTATATCTGACTGCTAGTAGACCAGATATCATGTATGCTACATGTGTCTGTGCTAGGTACCAATCTTGCCCTAAAGAATCTCATCTGACTGCATTGAAAAGGATTTTGAGATATCTTAAGGGCACACCTAATCTAGGCCTTTGGTACCCTAGGAATGGAGATTTTCTACTGACAGGCTCTTCAGATGCAGATTTTGCAGGTTGCAAGGAAGATAGAAAAAGTACTACATGCACCTGTCAATTTCTAGGTGGAAGACTAGTGTCTTGGAGCAGTAAGAAGCAGACCAGTGTAGCCATCTCCACAGCTGAGTCAGAATATGTTGCTGCAGGAAGCTACTGTGCACAACTTTTATGGATTCAGCACCAGCTAGAAGACTATGGTATTCATGTAAGTAGAACACCTTTGCTTTGTGATTCTACAAGTGCAATTTCTATAGCTAATAATCCTGTCTCACATAGTAGGACTAAGCATATAGAAATTAGATACCATTTTCTTAGAGAACATGTAGAGAAAGAGGGCATTTCACTAAAATTTGTTAAAACAGATTATCAAATTGCTGATATGTTTACTAAGCCTCTAGATGAAACTAAATTCAATAAGTTTAAAATTGAATTAGCAATGTTGAACATAGAGTAGTCTAACAAAATTGGCTAAGTAAAATGGTGTTGACGCAAGGAGTTGTCTGTGTCGACACATAGAAGTGGTGTTGACATTACAGAGAAATGATGTCGACACATTTAGAGAGTAAGTGTCGACACTTCAGAGAAGTAGTGTCAACACATCCAGAGTAGGTGTCGACACATCCAGAAGTGGTGTCGACACATAGGTTCAACACAGATTTCGTCGAGTGGAGTATCGACTAATCGTCGAGCGCAGATGTATAAGTGTCGACACATAAGTTCTGTCGACTATATTGGTGTCTACACATAGTAGTCAACACCGTTGTCGAGACTTAAGTAGTCAGTGTCGACACTTTTCAACAGTGTCGACACATTTTGAGGAATTTGACGTGCCTTTTCACCTTCATTTTTAGAAAGGTATAAATAGGTTCAAAACATTGTCTTTCGACACGTCTCCATAGTTTCGAGACCAAAACTTTGTGTCGACATCTCTCTCATCTAAATTCAAGATTTCCCTAAACCCTAATGGCGTCCCAGCATGAAGAGAATGTCAATGAAGGATATGAGCTATTATGGAACGCATTTGACCATGCGGAACGAGAAATTAAGGATGTTGTAACCCTAATTGCAGAGAATGGGTTGGAGTTTTTAGTTTCTGAACCAACAAAGATTTGGAAGAAGGAAATCCTAGAATTCTATGGCACTGCAACTTTAGATTCGACTGGATTAAAGATCAAATCGATAGTTCGGGGTGCTAAAGTCAAACTTACTTTGAAAAGCTTGAGAAAAACTCTTCAACTACCAAGAACTTAAGAAGAGGAAGATGTACCTGCTTCTAAGATAAGGGAAGCACTTCAGTGGTGTGGACTGGATTCCTCCATGAAGATTGGCTCAGTATTTAACAGAAAATGAATGAATATGCAAGGCAAGTTCTTGTCTGAAGTGGTAGGAAAGGTGATACTGTGCAAGCCAGGGGGCATGATGGGATATCAGCTCATATGTTCAACTTAATGACCTGGATCATCTTTAAACTAAAAACTGATTGGTCATCAGTTATTTTTGAGAAGATTACAGAAAGCATTAAGAAGCCCAATCTGCGTAGAATTATGAGTCTGTACTTAGCTGGAACTATTCCAGAAGTAATGGAACAAGCAGCCGGTTATAAAATTAATCACATGAGGAAGATGGGCATTAGGATTATCTCAAGATGGGATATGGTATTAACTAAGGATATTCCTGATGAGGAAAGTCATGAGGAACCTGAGAAATCTACAGCCCAAGAAGTTCCTACACAAGACCCTGCAGATGGAGCATAAGTGCAGGGGGAGCCTCATATTGTGGAAGAGCCAACCCACCTGGAGAGTGATATGGCTACACAAACAATCCTTGAGGTAATTCATGAGGTAAATCAGTCAATTTTCAATATTGACGATGAAATGATAACTGAATCATTGATTGATGTTGACCAGCCAACACAACTACACAGTCAACCACAAGAAGTTGTCATAGAAGATACATCTGCTGCTGATAATGATCCTGAGTTTGTAGTACCTCAAGATCCTACTCAACAAGAGTTTACCTTAGAAGAGTTGTTTCCTGATTTAGTACAAGCTAATGTTGAGGGGGAGCATGCAGGTTTTGAGGGGGAGAAAACTTCTCTTCAAGAGGACCAAGCTAATCTTGAGGGGGAGCATGTAAGATCTCAGGGAGAGACTGCAAGGAATGATGAGGAGCAAACCAGAACTGAGAAGGAGCAAAGGACTCAGGGGGAGCTACCAAGGACTGAGAAGGAATTGCCTCCTAGTCCTAAGGAAAGGGTTGACATAGCTAGTACCTCAGATTCTGAGGATGCAGCTGAGATTCAAGCTAAGAAGAGAAAGCTCATGGTCTATAAAAGGAGTCAAAGCTACAAGAAGGCACTACAAACAGTTGCTCCACAGCCTGCCCCAACAGCAGATTACAACTCATTGTTGGTGGCCTTGCAAGTCAAGTTGGATGAGAAAAGTATTGCCATGGAGAAGTATATGGATGAGACACATAAAGATCTACAACTCTCCTTGGCAACAGATATAAAGTCAATAAGATTTGAAGTGAATCAAAATAAGAAAGAGATGACTGATTGTTTCCACAAGAGTGGAAATGCTGTGGTTTTCCTAGCTACCCATCAAGAAAAGATAAAGACACAAGTTGATGATATAGCCCTTAAGCAAGGCTATGTATTAGAAAATCAACTAAGAATGAATGATAATCTGACTGCATCCCATAATGCAATTGTTACAGAACTGAAAAATATTGCAACAGCCCAGCCTGCTGACAAGACTAATGCCAAGCCAGAGTTTGATAAGGAGAAGTTTGATAAGGACTTCTAGGAAGGCATAACTGCTGTCAAGACAGCTATTGAGCTGTCTCAAAAGACTATTTCTGGACTGCTGCTAAAGTTAAAGGGATTTTATAAGGATGGTGTTAATTTTCTGGATGAACAAATCAAATTTCAGAAGGATGATCTCAGGGATCTTGTGGCCAGAGAAGTCATAAAGGGGGACAGAGTATTCGTCAAAGCTGGATCTAACCATGTTAAATGGATTTCCAATAGCATCAAAGCCACACTTGGATATCCACCCCTTTGTGATGATGACAATGTGGTTGAATATGGAATTCACCCTGCTATTTTTGGAGGTGAGCAAGCTAAAGTTGCTCAAGTAATATATCCTTCAGCTGATTTTGAGATGATACATCAAGAAGTACAGTCCATGTGCAGCCCTCCAGAGGGTAATAAAAATATTATTCTTGAGAAAGTAGATAAGCCTGTACTAGAGGCAGTATTGAAAGAGCAAGAAACTCTTTTGTCCAAGAAGAGATTCAGAGAACAGGCAGAGTTAAAGCCAGATTTTGGGCAGTGGAGCCCAACATCTAGAAATATTATACTGACTGCTTGGAAAGCTACAAAGGACAATACCCTAGAGAGGGGCAAATGGTACTCTGAACAAGAATGGAGAAAACATGAAGCCAGACAAGAAGTTATTGTACAATATAGAAGGAAGGCAAAACTAGGGAAGCTACCTCATAATGCACAGGAGCCTAGCAAATATTTCCCAAAGCCTTATCATTATTTTGAAAGACAAAAGATAAGGGCTGAAGAGCTAAAAAAGAAAGATCTAAAGGGCAAGATACCTGCTGATGACTCTGATGTTCCTGTGCAAGCCAAGATTCAATCAGGCAAGGGCATTGTCATCAAGGAGCCAGAGCTGCCTTATATTAGTTTTACTAGATTTTATAACATTGTAATATTTTGTGTGAAAATCTATGTAAACTTTTGTTAAAGAAAGAATTGGAAGTTGAAACAAAACTATAATGGATGCTCATTGTGATAGCATACTAATTCTGTGATGAAATATCTTTTATGTTTTGTTTTAAGTATTTACCCTATCATATAATATTGTTATACATCATAATGTGTATTTGTTATGAATGGTGTATATCATTGACTAATGGTTATGACTTCTCCAAATAGGGGGAGATTGTTCGGTACATTAGAAAATATACACCAGATTTGAAGAAGCCTCACCCTACTCAATGATATGCATAGCTGTATTTGATGTGTTTTGAGTTTATATGTGCAGGTTAAGTAATTGTAGGAAATGCAGAAAATTTTCAAAGTCCTTGTGTCGACGCCTAGAGAAGAAGTGTCGACACTTATCAAGGCTTGTGTCGACACTGGATAAAAGTTGTGTCGACACTAGGAGTTAATTGTGTCGACACTTGGAAAGGCTGAGTCGACACCAGAATCAACTGTGTCGACACCAAGAGGTTGTGTCGACACACAGAGAAGGAAAGTCGACATCATCTGTGTCGACACCAAAAGGCAGTGTCGACACACAGGAATACTTAGTCGACATCAAATGTGTCGACACATAGAGGCAGTGTCGACACACAAAAGTATTTGTCAATATCAAATGTGTCGACACACAGGACTTATGTCGACACACAGCAAAGCTTCAACAAAGTTAAAGTAAAGAAGTACTTGTGTCGACACAAAGGAGATGTGTCGACACACAGTAAGTTTCAACAAAGTTAAAGAAAAGAAGGCTTGTGTCGACACACAGAATCAGTGTCGACTCATTTTAAAGAAGCAGTGTCGATAAGCTGTTACAACAACAAAAGCAGTTGTGTCGACACCACCAAGGCTTATGTCGATACTTAGTCCACTTGTGTCGACAATTAGTCTACTTGTGTCGACACATAATGAAGTTCAGTCTCGACACTTTCAGACAGACAGTAATTTCCAGAAGTGACTGGATGACTTGACAGCTGCCATTTCTAACCGGTCAACTACTACTGTCAGAACTGTCAGAAGGTTGTTAGAAACCGGTTCAGCCGGTTACATTGGAGGAAGACTATATAAAGGCTTTCTCCTTCAACAGAAAGTGAACAATTACAACTACGATTGAAGAATCTACACAGATACCTATCAACACAAAAAGAAAAAGACGTTCGATAGAAGATCTAATAAGTTGGAGAGAGAGAGCTCCATCTAAGAAGTGCAGTTGCTGAACCAGGCTGCCAAGAAAGATTCAGATTAAGATCTGAATCTCAAGTCAGAAGCTGATTGAAGATCAACTTCTCAAGAATTCAACCCTACTGAGTTCAGATTAAAGAAGCTTTGAAGAAAGCTAAGAGAGCTTGTGCTCTGCCATCAAGTTCTTCCAAGAACTCATCAAGAAGCCATTCATCCCTTCTCTCTCTGTCAGGGTGTTGGTTATTTACTTTGTTAAATCTAATTTTTTTAGGATCTTTATAGATCTAAGATTGTAAGCCTGTTATATAAAGGCTGAGTGTAGGAGAGTAAATTCTCTGAGTGGTTGGCCTTGTTGAAGGCTGAGGTAAGGCTGTAAGCCTGAGTTGTAGGAGATTATGATCTCTGAGTGTAGGCCTTGTTGAAGGCTGAGGTAGGGCAGATTGCCTGAGTTGTAGGAGCCTTGTTTGGGGTTCTGAGTTATAAGATCTGAGGATCTGAGGTGAAGAGCAGAAGTTAGGCCGAATCTAGTACACTGCTAGATAGGCGAAGGGGGAAAGTGGATGTACCCAGACCTTGGGGAACCACTATAAAAATAGTGTGCACTTTGTGATTGATTGTTTCTGTGATTGTTGTGCTGTGCTAGCAGTTGAATTTGTAGTTTATTATTAGTTAACAGAATTGATTTGCTGCCTTAAAAGAAAAACATGAATTATACCTATTCACCCCCCTCTAGGTGGTTTGGCACTAATTCTTTTACTTTGTCCGTAAAGTCGACTCTGTACCCACGTAAGATGGGGGAGAAGGTCCTCGGAAGATGCTCATCCAATTAGCCCCCAGGTTTAGCTGCGGAGCCGGAACCTGTTGGGCCCTGAAATCCTCCAGAATGGCTGTCAGAGTCTGCCCCACCTCCGACTGTAGAAACAGAATGGGGGACGGGGGAGGTGGTGCAACATTCGAAGTTTGCTAGACTCCGCCCTATGGTGTAGGCTGTGCCGGAGGCTGCGTAAGAAAGACCATTTGTAAACAATTGACTCAAACCTAGTTAAAAGTGGACAATTTACATATGATCCCCAATATGGGCCCACCAATACTTCCGCTGCATAGTTTGTCCCCAAACTAAACTCGTGCGGGGGTGACCCAGGGTTAGTGGACTGTTACTTTTTCAATCGAGGTATGGCTCTGATACCACTCGTAAGACCCCATTTTTTTCTTTTCAAACCATGGTGTCTTAGTGTAACACCCTGTATCCGTAGCATAGCATATAGCAGTAGGTCCGGCCGGGGCCCGACGCCATATACCACAGACAGACCGGGCAGTTATTCAATGGAAACCATACAACTAATATCAACATCCTACACAGAGCATTCTAGCGGAAGCAATTAAAATAGTTGTATTAATAAAGAACCCAACACTAACATGAATGTCTAGTAACAAGCCACGGAATGCACGTACAAATACACAAGTACAATGGCTGTAAGGCCTTACAATTGTTTTCTCAAATAGAAGTGTTTTCCAAACCTTGGCACGCAGGTCGGCCATACATGAATAAAAGAAAACACTAAGCATTAGGCCTTCGAGGGCCAGCACAACAACTTGGGCTTTAGCCTGCTATTTACCGCTCGGCTCCACAGTACCTGCAAGCACAATCCACCGCAATGGTGGCAAACCAAAGCAACGGTCAGCAACGCTGACCAAATTATAACAATCCCGCCCCCAACTCGTGGCGGCGATGCTCCTTCCCTGCACTTTATTAGCATAACCAAGCAGTATATATATACATTTCACCACAAGCGTTGGCACGCACGGCCACACGCAACGTCCACTCAGGGCACATTCTCGGTGAACCGCTCAATGTCACGTCAATTAAAGACATAGACATTTCAGTCCCACCACCGCCACTTTGATGGCCAAACTATGAGCATTTGTCTTTCAGGCATTGGTCACGTCATTTTAACCCATAGACCGCCTAAGACCCTTATCTATGCCAACGGCTCCAACAGGACGACATAGAACGGGTACGGTTCCGCCTAACACATGCTCACATCGCAACGACAATTTAAGCCATATGCGCGGGTCAAATTTCTCCGAGTCCCGTTTCCATTACACACTTCACATAACCCGGTTATGTTCAAGTTGGCTCCCAGGCCACTATGTTGGCAGAATTATGCATCTGCCCAGTTTTCCGGGTGCACCTTGGAGTTATTCCCCAATGCTCCCTATTGCAATCTACCATGTAGAAAAACAGAAAAACAACCATTCGCACGGAGTCTTCTCCGGCCCTTATGCAATGCAACATCACCGATCCAGACCAACTTGTCCGGGTAGGCATCACACATCATGCCTATATCCGTTCGATTACGGACTCTACATGTACACAACGGGGACTATTCATGTCTACCCAAAGGAACGCCTCAAACTAACCGCAATCTCGCGAGAGCGGGTTTCCCTATACAAAAGAAGTAGAGCTTCACATGCTCAAGTAGAGAATCGTTACCCTAGAATTCTTCCTTGGCGCCATGGAAGAGTATGCGTCTGAAAAACACTGCACCCTCCTTGCCTCCGTAGATCCGAAGTCGGCTCGCGATTTGGAGCTCTGAAACTCCGATGGTGACCGGATCTAGCCTTCTTCTTCCTCCTTGATCTCCCCTCTCTCTAGAACTTAGAAAGAGAGCAGGTGAATGGAAATGAGGGATTTGAAACCTTTTTCTCGGCTATATCCCTGTAGGAACAACACCCAGCTGTCGGATCCCAAATAAAGAAACGAATGACTATGATCCGAGCCTAAAGTGGAAAAACTAGGCCGAACACCTCGCGGTTCAAGATCCGTCCGCGTCAAACTCGAACACAGCTTGTGTCGAGACAGTGCTGAGACCCTGTATCAATACTGTCGACACTCGGTGTCGACACCCGGTGTCGACACCCTGTATCGACACCCTGGCATTGTGTCGACACCGCAACCTTTGTGTCGACATCAGATGGGGCTCCCAACGCTGGATGTCATACTTTCAAATTTTGGTGTGTTACAACTCTATCTCTTAAAAGAATTTCGTCCTCAAAATTACATAAAGGAAAGATACATAAAACTTAAATGGTACCTGAGTGAAACAACTCCAGGTACTCCTCAAGCATGGTCTACTCTCGCTCCCAAGAGAGCTCTTCCCGACCGCAATTGTCCCAACGGACCTTGACCATCCTGATCTCTTTAGTGCATAGACGCTTGACTTTAGAGTCCTCAATTTGAACGGGCTTGACCTTCGTCATCAACCCATTCCAAACCGACACTTGATCCACCGCGATCACATGCGAAATCTATTGCACCGCCTTCCGTAGCACTGATATATGGAACACATCATGTAGACCACTAAGATCCACTGATAGATTCAACAAATAAGCTGCTCCACCAATCCGCTCTAAAACCTTAAACAGTCCAAGATACCTCAGGCTTAGCTTCTTTAATCGCCGCACACGCGAGACACCCTTGAATGGCTTGATTTTCAAGTACACCCAATCGCCGACAGCGAACTCCACGTTCCTGTGCTTGGCATTATAGTACTTCACATGTCGGTCCTGAGCGATAAGCAACCTCTCTTGAATCATTCGAACCAAAGATGTAGGATCATCCACCTATTGGTGCTTGTACAACTTTGACTCACCCGTTTCCAACCAAGACTGTAACGCCCCGAAACTCAAAGGAGCAAAGGGGGGACTTTTTGGGCCAGTTTGAGTTCTGGCTGCAGGCACACGGCCTGGGATACGGGCGTGTCCCAGGGCGTGTCAAGCCTGTGTCGACACTAAGGCGCGAAGTCGACACATTGGTCTCGACATTGTGTCGAGACTGGGCACACGGCCTGTGACACGGGCGTGTCGCAGGGCGTGTCGACCTGTGTCGACACTTAGCCGCGAAGTCGACACTTTGGTCTCGATATTGTGTCGAGACTGGGCACACATCCTGCGACACGGGCATGTCGCAGGGCATGTCGGCCCGTGTCGACACTCGTCCCGCGAAGTCGACACTTTGGTGTCGACAATGTGTCGAGACATGGCACACGGCCTGCGACACGGGAGTGTCGCAGGGCGTGTCGACCCGTGTCGACACTTAGCCGCGAAGTGTCGAGACCGTGTACACGGCTTGGAGCCCAGGCGTGTCAAGGTGACACGGGTAGGGACACGGGCGTGTCCTAGAACCCGTGCAGTGCTCGGGTTGAAAATGGGGAAAAATCATGGGGTACACGGCCGGCTACACGGCCGTGTCAGGTGGAACACGGGCGTGTCAGCTCGAACACGGTCGTGTTCGATACCCGTGTGAGGTTCCAGGTGATCCGATTTTGACGGCGAATGAGGCACACGGCCTTGGACACGGGCGTGTGCAAGGCCGTGTTCGGTCCAGATTGGGCATTTCAGTCCCGAATCAAAGCCGTTCATTTCTTTGACTGAAGATCCAACGGCTGGGGGTTGTTCCTGAAGGGATATACCCGGGTTTTGACTTAGAAAACCCTCACTTTTTCTTAAGTGATCTCTTTCTAAAGTCTTAAAGAGAGAGGAGAGCTAAGTGAAGAAGAAGGTGCAAGATCCGCCATTGGAGGAGCTTCGGAGCTCCGAATCGCAAGCCGACTCCGGATCCGCGGAGGAAACGCTAGTGCGGTCATTTCCATCCGATTACTTTCCGATGGCGCCAAAGAAGAACGCAAGGGTAACGATCCTCATCTTGAGCATGAGTCGCTCTCTTTTTTAGCATAGGAAGCCCGCTCTCGCGAGTTTGCGGAGAGTTGGAGGCGTTCCTTCGGGTAGATATGTGAAGTCCCCGTTGTTTAGAGTCCGTATGCGAGAAAGGACATAGGCATGATGTGTGAAGCCTACCCGGACATGTTAGTCTGGATCGGTGATGTTGCATTGCATAAGGCCGGATAAGACTCCGTGCTATTGGTTGTTTTTCGGGTTTTCTACGCGGTAGATTGCAGCAGGGAGCCTTGGGGACTAACCCAAAGGTGCACCCGAAAAACTGGGCGGATACGAGATCTTGCCAACTTGGTGGCTTGAAAGCCAACTTGAACATAACCGGGTTATGTGACATGTGATGGAAATGGGACTCGGGAGAAGTTTGACCTGAGCATATGGTTTAAATTACCGTTGCGGGCGCATATGGTTTAAATTACCGTTGCGTTGTGAGCACGGGTTAGGTGGAACCGTACCCACTCTATGTCGTTCGGATTAGGGCCGTTGGCATAGATGAGGGTCTTCGGCGGTCTATGGTTTTAATTACCGTGACCCATGCCAGGAAGACAAACTGCTCATTGTTTGGCCGTCCAAGAGGGGATGGTGGTGAGTCGGCAGACTTAGACTACGTTCACCAAGAATGTGCCCTGAGTGCACGGGGTGTGTGGCCGTTGAGCCTCCGCCTGTGATGAAATGGCTATATTTACATTGCTCGCTTATGCTAATGAAATGCATGGAAGGAGCATCGCCGCCCCGAGTTCGGGGCGGGATCGTTATAATTTGGTCAGCATTGCTGACCGTTGCCTTGTTTTGCCACCGTGCGGTGGTTTGTTGCTTGCAGGTGCAGCTGGACCAAGCGGTCAATAGCGGGCTAAAGCCCTTTTTGCGAAGCCGGCCCTCGAAGGCCCGAATGGGAATGTTTATTGCTTTATTCATGTATGACCGGCCTGCGTGCCGTGGTTTGTAAATCATATAACAGTCAAGTGAAACATTTTGTAAGGCCTTAAGGCTTGTTTTGAGTATTTTGTAATAACATTCCTATTTTCGTATTAGTGGACATTCATGCTTGTTGCTGGGTTCTTGTTTACAACTCTTATAAACTGCTTCCGCTAGAATGCTCTGTGTAGGACGTTGAGATTGGTTGGATGGTTTCCATAAGTAACCACCCAGTCTGTCTGTGGCATACGGCGTCAGGCCCCGGCCGGACCTACTGCTATATGCTATGTGACGGATAGGGGGTGTTACAATTTGGTATCAGACTACTGGTTTTGGTTTGGGCTTACACTGAATTCGTGGGCGAATTCTTTTTAAGGGGTGGTGAGCACATTGTGTGCGTCATCGTAATAGCAGTAAAAAGAACCCATGAATGTCCACCTAGGAATGAAAATACTCGTGTTTGAGGAACCCGCGTGTTCCTATAATTGCTGTTTGCAATTTATTTGGTCGCTTAACGGTGTTTTGTACCACTATAGGTGACAAGAAGTGGTGTTGGGTCGTCAGAACGCCGAGTTTCTGAGGCTAGTAGTGCACCGGATGTTGCTCCTGCAACACCTCTGTCGGCTGAGAATATTCGATTAGTGGCTGAAGCGGTGTTGGCCGTGATTAATGCGCAGCCTGGAAGGCAAACGCAGCAGCCCGCTCCTATGATGGAGCACGTACCTCTGCAAGAGGCTGAGCCGAGGAGAGTGGAGCAAGTGATTGTTGAACCAATAGTGGCAAGGAGGGCAACTGAGAGGCAGCTAAAGCATGTAATGAGCTTTAACCCTCCGCTATTCTCGGGGTTGGGAACCCCATCTCAGGCTGAAGACTGGCTATCCAGGGTAAAGAGAGTCATGACAGCGACGAAGACGGAGGAGTGGCAAATGACCACCATCGCTACGTTCCTTCTGGACGGTGAAGCGAGGATGTGGTGGGAAGGATTGGAGCTGCACTTACTGAGGGGTAGACAACGTAGTGATGTCTCGATGGAGGAGTTCTCGAGATTATTTTTGGCTAGATACCTCCCTTCGACGCAGAAGATAGCGTTGGAGAATGAGTTCCTGAAGTTGGTACAGGGTGAGAGGAGCGTGGATGAATATCTCCACGAGTTTACTCGTCTAAGTCGTTATGCTAGCGCCACCATCATGGATGAGGAGTGCAAGACTAATCGCTTCTATGAAGGGTTGAGAGACGAGTTGAGGTTGCTACTCTTGGGGCCGATGACGCAGGGTTTCTTAACCTTGGTCAATACTGCCCGGTCCTTGGAGAAGGATATGAAGAATGTGCAGGCAAAGAAAAGCTTGGGCGAGAAGAAATATGGGTTCAAAGTGCCGACAACTTCAAAGTCTTGCTATCAAAGATTCTTTAAGAAGCATAGGACTTCGGGTCCAGCTCCATCTGGTGCTTCTGGGGCGACTACGAGTCGGACCCCGGGCGCGTGCTTTACATGTGGAAAGACGGGGCATTTCGCCCGTGACTGTTGGAGCGGACGTCCTAAGTCCGAGAGGAAGCCGGGAGCTACTTATGAAGAGAAGGGCAAGGCGGTGGAGTCGACCGCATCCCATTATGCCTCGGCCCAACCAAGGGTCTACAATCTTGGCCAACCGGAGGCCATTAAACAAGCTGATGTGGTGACAGGTACGGTTTAATTTATAGTAAGTCAATTTATTTAAAAACTTGTTATGCACATGTTACCTTACCACTACTTGTTTAGGATTTGTATTGATTTGTGAAAATCCGGCACGAGCACTCTTCGATACGGGAGCCTCACACTCCTTCTTGTCCGAAGGATTTATATCACGCATCGGAGTCCCTTCTTCGATGGCGAAGGATAAGTTGGATGTGTTGTTGCCCAATGGGTGTTCGATGCGAGCGGATAGGATCTGCGACGTTAAAGTTCGTATTGGGGAGCAGGAGTTCGACCTGCAGGCGTCTTTACTTCCGTTGGCGGAGTTCGACGTCATTTTTGGCATGGACTGGCTCTCGGAGCAGCAGGCCCATATAGATTGTGGTAGCAAGGAAGTCAAGCTGGGAGCAAGTCGTGAGACGACTTTTACGGGCTTAAAGGGGTCGAGCAAGACGTTGATGTCTGCTCTTCAGGTGGTGAAGGCGGTTCGTGCTGGAGCAGAACTGTTCTTTACACTAGTGGAGGTTGCAAAGCCGAAGCCCGCGTTGGATTGTATTTCAGTGGTATCGGAATACCCTGATGTGTTCCCCGCAGATCTTCCTGGAGCCCCGCCTCAGCGGGAGATAGATTTTACGATCGAGCTAGTGCCAGGTGCAAAGCCTGTGTCACGATCTCCGTATCGGCTAGCGCCTAAGGAAATGGCGGAGCTGAAAGTTCAACTGCAAGAGTTGTTGGAGCAAGGGTATGTGCGCCCGAGTTCTTCGCCTTGGAGCGCACCGGTCCTCTTTGTTAAGAAGAAGGACGAAAGCTTGAGGCTTTGTATTGATTATCGGGAGCTAAACAATCTAACTGAGAAGAATAAGTACCCGATCCCTCGGATTGATGATCTCTTTGATCAATTAGTCGGGTCGACGGTGTACTCGAAGTTGGATCTCAAGGCTGGGTACTATCAGCTGCGGATAAGGGAGAGTGATATCCCGAAGACAGCGTTTAGTATGAGGTACGAGCATTATGAGTTTACGGTCATGCCATTTGGGCTGACGAATGCTCCGTCAGTGTTCATGGATTTGATGAACAGGACGTTCAGGGAGTACTTGGACCATTTTGTGATCGTCTTCATCGACGATATTTTGGTGTACTCGCAAAGTGAGGAAGATCACTTCAAGCATCTTCATTTGGTGTTGGAGACGCTACGGAGAAATCAGTTGTATGCCAAGTTCTCGAAGTTCGAGTTTTGGCTATCCTCAGTGGCGTTCCTCGGGCATATAGTAAGTGGAGAGTGTATTGCTGTGGATCCGGCGAAGATTGTTGCGATACGGGAGTGGCCTGAGCTTGCTATGGTAGCAGAAGTCCGGAGCTTTTTTGGGCTTGCCGGCTATTATAGGCTCTTCGTAGAGAACTTCTCGCGGATAGCGTTACCTCTCACTACTTTGACGAGGAAGGAGCATAAGTTCGTTTGGACGCCGGAGTGCGCGCGAGCTTTTGAGGAACTGAAGTGTCGGTTGACCACGGCGCCTGTGCTGAGTTCGCCATGTGGAACCGAAGGCTATGAGATATATAGCGATGCTTCGGGCAGCGGTTTGGGTTGCGTGCTACTGCAGCACGGAAGCGTGATAGCTTATGGCTCGAGACAGCTAAAAGTGCACAAGAGGAATTATCCGGTCCATGACATGGAGTTAGCGGCCGTGATTTTTGCCTTGAAGCTGTGGAGACACTATTTGTACGGTGTGAAGATTGATATCTACACCGATCACAAGAGCCTAAAGTATCTAATTGATCAGAAGGATCTGAATATGCGGCAGCGTAGGTGGATGGAGTTCCTGGGGGACTATACATTCAAGATCCACTACGTGCCTGGAAAAGGGAATGCGGTTGCGGACGCGTTGAGTCGCCGAGCCGCAGCTCAAGCCAATTGGCTATCGGTGCATGATGAGCGGTTGGTGCGGGAGTTGGAGGCGTTGGAGATTGTTTGCGTGGATAGACAATCTAGTGTTAAAGCAGTTCTGAATTGGACTGAAGTCCAATATGACCTGGCTGATCGGATTCGGCAGGCTTTGGATATGGATGCTCATATGAAGCAGTTCATGATAGAGGCTCTGGATGGGTCAAATTCCCAATTCGTCGTGGAGGACGGATTGCTTTGGAAAGACGGTCGTCTGTGCGTCCCAAGTGTGGGCAATTTACGGGTGGAGTTGTTGTACGAGGCGCACCATACCAAGTACTCGATTCACCCGGGGAGCACGAAGATGTACCGCGATGTAAAGAAACTGTTTTGGTGGCCGGGTTTGAAGAAGGATGTTGCGCTATACGTAGCGAAGTGCCAAACCTGCGCCTTGGTAAAGGCGGAGTGCCAAAAGCCGGGAGGATTTCTTAAGTCCTTGCCTATTCCGGAGTGGAAATTCGACGACATCTCTATGGACTTTGTGCACGGTTTGCCAAGGTCGCAGAAGGGAAACGATGCCATTTGGGTGGTTGTTGATCGATTAACGAAGGTGTCGCATTTTATTCCCCATAGGAAGGATGATCCGGTGGAGAAGTTGGCAAAGGTCTATGTGGATAACATAGTACGACTTCATGGTATGCCCCGCAGCATCGTGAGTGACCGAGATGGGCGGTTCACGTCCAACGATTGGAGGCTTGTGCAGCAAATGTTGGGAACAAAGCTGAAGTTTAGCACAGCCTTCCATCCGCAAACGGATGGGCAGACCGAGAGGGTCAATAGAACCATGGAAGACATGCTTCGCATGTGTGTCTTGGATTTTGGAAAGCAATGGGAAGACCACCTTTATTTGGTGGAGTTCGCATACAACAATAGCTACCAAACGAGTATTCTGATGGCGCCTTTCGAGGCCCTATATGGTAGAAGATGTCGCACGCCGTTGTCTTGGTTAGAAACGGGTGAGTCATAGTTGTATAAGCGATCGGAAGTGGAGGATGCTACTTCTTTGGTGAGAACCATTCGGGAGAGGTTGCTTATCGCTCAGGACCGGCAATCAAAGTACTATAATACCAAGCACAGGAACGTGGAGTTCGCTGTGGGCGATTATGTATACTTAAAGATCAAGCCGTTCAAGGGTGTCTCGCGGGTGCGACGATTGAAAAAGCTAAGCCCGAGGTACCTTGGACCGTTTGAAGTTCTGGAGCGAGTTGGAGAAGCGGCCTATAGGTTGAAGCTTTCAGTGGAGCTTAGAGGTTTACACGATGTATTCCATATTTCGGTGCTTCGGAAGGCGGTGCAGGAGCCTACGCAAGTGATCGCGGTCGATCAAGTGCCGGTGGAAAGTGGGCTAATGACAAAGGTCAAGCCGTGCGGATTGAAGACTCGGAGGTCAAGCGGCTACGCAATAAAGAGATTAGGATGGTCAAGGTCCGGTGGGACAATTGCGGTCGTGAGGAGCTCTCTTGGGAGCGAGAGCAGACTATGCTTGACGAATATCCGGAGTTGTTCCACTCAGGTACAAATTTTGGTTTTGTACATGTCTTTCCTTTATGTAATTTCGTGGGCGAAATTCTTTTAAGAGGGGTAGAGTTGTAACGCCCCGAAACTCAAAGGAGCAAAGGGGGGACTTTTTGGGCCAGTTTGAGTTCTGGCTGCAGGCACACGGCCTGGGACACGGGCGTGTCCCAGGGCGTGTCAAGCCTGTGTCGACACTAAGGCGCGAAGTCGACACATTGGTCTCGACATTGTGTCGAGACTGGGCACACGGCCTGCGACACGGGCGTGTCGCAGGGCGTGTCGACCCGTGTCGACACTTAGCCGCGAAATCGACACTTTGGTCTCGACATTGTGTCGAGACTGGGCACACGGCCTGCGACACGGGCGTGTCGCAGGGCGTGTCGGCCTGTGTCGACACTCGTCCCGCGAAGTCGACACTTTTGTGTCGACAATGTGTCGAGACATGGCACACGGCCTGCGACACGGGCGTGTCGCAGGGCGTGTCGACCCGTGTCGACACTTAGCCGCGAAGTGTCGAGACCGTGTACACGGCTTGGAGCCCAGGCGTGTCAAGGTGACACGGGTAGGGACACGGGCGTGTCCTAGAACCCGTGCAGTGCTCGGGTTGAAAATGGGGAAAAATCATGGGGTACACGGCCGGCTACACGGCCGTGTCAGGTGGAACACGGGCATGTCAGCTCGAACACGGTCGTGTTCGATACCCGTGTGAGGTTCCAGGAGATCCGATTTTGACGGCGAATGAGGCACACGGCCCTGGACACGGGCGTGTGCCAGGCCGTGTTCAGTCCAGATTGGGCATTTCAGTCCCGAATCAAAGCCGTTCATTTCTTTGACTGAAGATCCAACGGCTGGGGGTGGTTCCTGAAGGGATATACCCGGGTTTTGACTTAGAAAACCCTCACTTTTTCTTAAGTGATCTCTTTCTAAAGTCTTAGAGAGAGAGGAGAGCTAAGTGAAGAAGAAGGTGCTAGATCCGCCATTGGAGGAGCTTCGGAGCTCCGAATCGCAAGCCGACTCCGGATCCGCGGAGGCAACGCTAGTGCGGTCATTTCCATCCGATTACTTTCCGATGGTGCCAAAGAGGAACGCAAGGGTAACGATCCTCATCTTGAGTATGAGTCGCTCTCTTTCTTAGCATAGGAAGCCCGCTCTCGCGAGTTTGCAGAGAGTTGGAGGCGTTCCTTCGGGTAGATATGTGAAGTCCCCGTTGTTTAGAGTCCGTATGCGAGAACGGACATAGGCATGATGTGTGAAGCCTACCCGGACATGTTAGTCTGGATCGGTGATATTGCATTGCATAAGGCCGGAGAAGACTCCGTGCTATTGGTTGTTTTTCGGGTTTTCTACGCGGTAGATTGCAGCAGGGAGCCTTGGGGACTAACCCAAAGGTGCACCCGGAAAACTGGGCGGATACGAGATCTTGCCAACTTGGTGGCTTGAAAGCCAACTTGAACATAACCGGGTTATGTGACATGTGATGGAAATGGGACTCGGGAGAAGTTTGACCTGCGCATATGGTTTAAATTACCGTTGCGGGGGCATATGGTTTAAATTACCGTTGCGTTGTGAGCACGGGTTAGATGGAACCGTACCCACTCTATGTCGTTCGGATTAGGGCCGTTGGCATAGATAAGGGTCTTCGGCGGTCTATGGTTTTAATTACCGTGACCCATACCAGGAAGACAAACTGCTCATTGTTTGGCCGTCCAAGAGGGGATGGTGGTGAGTCGGCAGACTTAGACTGCGTTCACCAAGAATGTGCCCTGACTGCACGGGGTGTGTGGCCGTTGAGCCTCCGTCTGTGATGAAATGGCTATATTTACATTGCTCGCTTATGCTAATGAAATGCAGGGAAGGAGCATCGCCGCCCCGAGTTGGGGGCGGGATCGTTATAATTTGGTCAGCATTGCTGACCGTTGCCTTGTTTTGCCACCGTGCGGTGGTTTGTTGCTTGCAGGTGCAGCTGGACCAAGCGGTCAATAGCGGGCTAAAGCCCTTTTTGCGAAGCCGGCCCTCGAAGGCCCGAATGGGAATGTTTATTGCTTTATTCATGTATGACCGGCCTGCGTGCCGTGGTTTGTAAATCATATAACAGTCAAGTGAAACATTTTGTAAGGCCTTAAGGCTTGTTTTGAGTATTTTGTAATAACATTCCTATTTTCGTATTAGTGGACATTCATGCTTGTTGCTGGGTTCTTGTTTACAACTCTTATAAACTGCTTCTGCTAGAATGCTCTGTGTAGGACGTTGAGATTGGTTGGATGGTTTCCATAAGTAACCACCCGGTCTGTCTGTGGCATACGGCGTTGGGCCCCGGCCGGACCTACTGCTATATGCTATGTGACGGATAGTGGGTGTTACAAAGACAACGACATGTGACATCTTCTACCATAAAGGGCCTCGAAGGGCGCCATTTTTATGCTCGCCTGGTAGCTATTATTGTACACGAACTCCACCAAGTATAGATGATCTTCCCACAGCTTTCCAAAGTCCAGGACACACATACGAAGCATGTCTTCCATTGTCCTATTGACCCTCTCGGTCTGCCCATCCGTCTGTGGATGGAAGGCTGTGCTAAAATTCAGCTTTGTTCCCAACATCTGCTGTACCAACCTCCAATCGTTGGATGTGAACCGCCCATCACGGTCACTCACGATGCTGCGGGGCACACCGTGAAGCCTTACTATGTTATCCACATACAACTTTGCCAATTTCTCAACCGGATCATCCTTCCTATGCGGAATGAAGTGCGACACCTTCATTAGACGATCTACGACCACACAAATGGTGTCGTTCCCCTTTTGCGACCTTGGCAACCCGTGCACACAGTCCATAGTAATGCCGTCGAACTTCCACTCCGGAATAGGCAAGGACTTCAAGAATCCTCCCGGCATTTGGCAATCTGCTTTCACCTAGGCGCAAGTTTGACACTTCTCCACGTAGAGCGCCGCATCCTTTTTTAGTCCGGGCCACCAGAACAATTTCTTAACATCGAGGTACATCTTCATGCTCCCCAGGTGAATTGAGTACTTGGTATGATGCACCTCGTACAACAATTCTGCCCGCAAATTGCCAACGTTTGGGACGCACATACGACCGCCTTTCCAAAGCAATCCATCCTCACTGACAAATTGGGAATTTGACCCATTCAGAGTTTCAACCATGACCTGCTTCATGTGGCCATCCAAATCCAAAGCCTGCTGAATCCGATCAGCCATGTCATTCTGGACTTCAGTCCAATTCAATAGTGCTTCAGCACTTGACTGCTTATCCACGCAAAAGATCTCCAACGCCTCCAACTCCCGAACCAACTGCTCGTCATGGAGCGACAACCAATTGTCTTGAGCTAGGGCCCGACGACTCAATGCGGCCGCAACTGTATTGCCTTTACCAGGCACGTAGTGGATCTTGAATGTATAGTCCCCCAGGAACTCCATCCATCTACGCTGCCGCATGTTCCGATATTTTTGATCCAACAAGTATTTCAGGCTTTTATGGTCGGTATAGATATTGACCCTTACCCCATACAAGTAGTGCCTCCACGGCTTCAAGGCAAAAATCACGGCCGCTAACTCCAAGTCATGGACCAGATAATTCCTCTCGTGCACTTTCAGTTGTCTCGAGCCCTACGCTATAACGCTTCCATGTTGTAGTAGCACGTAACCCAAACCACTGCCTGACGCATCGCTATAAATTTCAAAGCCTTCGGTCCCACTCGGTGAACTCAGCACATGCGCCGTGGTCAACCGACACTTCAACTCCTCAAAAGCTCGTGCGCACTCTGGTGTCCAAACAAACTTCTGCTCTTTCCTCGTCAAAGTAGTGAGAGGTAATGCTATCCGCGAAAAATTCTCCATGAAGCGCCTGTAATAGCCGGTAAGCCCCAGAAAACTCCGGACTTCCACTATCGTAGCAAGCACAGGACACTCTTGTATCGCAACAATCTTTGTCGGATCCACCGCAATCCCCTCTCCACTCACTATATGACCAAGGAACGCCACTGAGGACAACCAAAACTCGCATTTCGAGATTTTCGCGTACAACTGATTTCTCATCAGCGTCTCCAAAACCAAATGTAGATTCCTAAAGTGCTCCTCCTCACTCTACGAGTACACCAAAATGTCGTCGATGAAGAAGATTTCAAAATGGTCCAAGTACTCCCTAAAGTCCTGTTCATCAAATCCATGAACACCGACGGTGCATTCGTCAGCCCAAACGGCATGACCGTAAACTCGTAATGCTCGTACCTCGCACTGAACGCTGTCTTAGGGATATCACTTTCCCTTATTCTCAGCTGATAGTAACGGGACTTGAGATCCAATTTTGAGTACACTGTCGACCCGACTAACGGATCAAATAGATCATCAATCCTTGGGATCGGGTGCTTGTTCTTTTCCGTTAGGTTGTTCAACTCCCGATAATCGATACATATCCTCAAGCTTCCATCCTTCTACTTAACAAAGAGGACCGGTGCGCTCCAAGGCGATGAACTTGGACGCACATACCCTTGCTCCAACAACTCTTGAAGTTATAGCTTCAGCTCCGCCATCTCCTTAGGCGCCAGCCGATACGGAGAGCATGACACAGGCTTCGCACCTGGAACTAGCTCTATTGTGATATCTATCTCCCGTTGAGGCGGGGCTCCAAGAAGATCACCAGGGAACATATCAAGGTACTCCGATACCACTGAAATACTATCCAAAGTAGGTTTTGGCTTTGCAAACTCCACTAGCTTAAAGAACAGCTCTACTCCAGCACGAACCGCCTTCACCACCTGAAGGGCAGACATCAACGTCTTGCTCGACCCTTTCAAGCCCGTAAAAGTCATCTCGCGACCTGCTCCCAACTTGACTTCCTTGCGAACGCAATCAATATAGGTTTGCTGCTCCGAGAGCCAGTCCATGCCAAATATAATGTCGAAATCCACCAGTGGTAGTAACGATGCTTGCAGTTTGAACTCTTGATTCCCAATGTGAATCTTAACACCGCAGATTTTATCCATGCGCATCGAACACCCATTCGGTAACAATACATCCAATTTGTCCTTCGCCATCGAAGAAGGTACTCCGATACGCGATATGAATCCTTCGGACAAGAAGGAGTGTGATGCTCCCGTATCGAAGAGTGCTCTTGCTAGATTCTAACAAATCAAAACAAATCCTAAACAAGCAGTGGTAAGGTAACACGCACAGAATGAGTATAAAACAATTTGACTTGCTATGAATTTAAACCATACCTGTCACCACATCCACTTGCTTAATGGACTCCTGTTAGCCAAGATTATAAACCCTTGGTTGAGCCGGAGCATAATGGGACGCAGTTGATTCCACCGCCTTGCCCTTCTCTTCATAGGTTGCTCCCGGCTTCCTTTCGGACTTGGGATGTCTGCTCCAGCATTCACGGGCAAAGTGCCCCAGCTTCCCACAAGTAAAACATGCGCCCGGGGTCCGACCCGTAGTTGCCCCAGAAGCACCGAAAGAAGGAGCTGGACCCGAAGTCCTAGCCTTCTTAAAGAACTTACGGTACCCAGACTTTGAGATAGTCGGCACCTTGAGCTCAGACTTCTTATCACCAAAGTTTTTCTTTGCTTGTACATTCTTCATTTCCTTTTCCAAAGAGCGGGCCGTGTTGACCAGGGTCAAGAAGCCCACGTCATCGGCCCCGAGAGTAGTAGCCTCAAATCATCTCTCAGACCTTTGTAGAAACGGTTGGTCTTATGCTCCTCATCCGTGAACGTAGAGCTAGCATACCGACCCAACCGAGTAAACTCATGGAGATACTCATCCACGCTACTCTCTCCTTGTACCAACCTCTGTAACTCATTCTCCAAAGCTATCCTCTACGTCGAAGGGAGGTACCTAGCCAAGAACAGTCTCGAGAACTCTTCCATCGAAACGCTTGTAAGTTGTCTTCCTCTCAAGAGATACAGCTCCAAACCCTCCCACCACAGCCTAGCGTCTCCATCCAATAGGAACATAGTTATAGTGGTCATCTTCCACTCCTCCGTCTCAGTTGCTGTCAAGACTCTCTTTATCCTGGAGAACCAATCTTCAGCTTGAGATGGGGTTCCCAACCCCGAGAACACTGGAGGATTAAAGCTCATAACATGCTTGAGCTGCCTTTTAGTTGCTCGCCTCGGCACCAAAGGCTCCACTACTACCTGCTCCACTCTTCTCGGCTCAACCTCTACAAGAGGTACCTGATCCATCGCAGGAGCGGGCTGCTGAATTTGCCTTGCAAGCTGCGCATTGATCATGGCAAACATTGATTCGGCCACCAATCGTATGGTTTCAGCCGATAGAAGTGTTGCAGGAGCATCGTTTGGTGCACTACTAGCCTCAAAAACTCGGCATTCTGACGACCCAATACCGCTTTTGGTCACCTATAGTTGTACAAAACACCTTTAAGCGACCAAACAAAATTGCAAAAAGCAATTATAGGAACACGCAGGTTCCTCAAACACATGTATTTTCATTTCTAAGTGGACATTCATGGGTTCTTTTGATATTATATCGACGACGCACACACATGTGCTCACCACCCCTTAAAAGAATTCGCCCACGAATTCAGTTAAGCCTGACTGAAACCAGTTGTCTAATACCAAATTGTAACACCCCCTATCCATCGCATAGCATATAGCAGTAGGTCCGGTCGGCGCCCGACGCCATATACCACATACAGACCGGGTGGTTACTCAATGGAAACCATCCAACTAATATCAACGTCCTACATAGAGCATTCTAGCGGAAGTAATTAAAATAGTTGCATTAATAAAGAACACAACACTAGCATGAATGTCCACTAACATGCCATGGAATGCACGTACAAATACACAAGTACAATGGTCGTAAGGCCTTACAATTGTTTACTCAAATAGAAGTGTTTTCCAAACCTCGGCACGCAGGGCGGCCATACATGAATAAAAGAAAACACTAAGCATTAGGACTTCGAGGGCCAACACAGCAACTTGGGCTTTAGCCCGCTATTTACTGCTCTGCTCCGCAGTACCTGCAAGCACAATCCACCGCAACGGTGACAAATCAATGCAACGGTCAACAATGCTGACCAAATTATAACGATCCCGCCCCCTACTCGGGGCGGCGATGCTCCTTCCCTGCACTTTATTAGCATAACCAAGTAATATATATATACATTTCACCATAGGAGTTGGTACGCACTGCCACACGCCCCGTGCACTCAGGGCACATTCTCGGTGAACCGCTCAATGTCACGTCAATTAAAGCCATAGACATTTCGGTCCCACCGCCGGCACTTTGACGGCCAAACTATGAGCATTTGTCTTTCAGGAAATGGTCACGTCATTTTAAGCCATAGACCGCCGAACACCCTCATCTATGCCAACGGCTCAACCGGACAACATAGAATCAGTATGGTTCCACCTAACCCGTGCTCCCATCGCAACAACAATTTAAGCCATATGCGCGGGTCAAACTTCTCCTAGTCCCGTTTCCGTTACACACTTCACATAACCCGGTTATGTTCAGGTTGGCTCCCACGCCACCATGTTGGCAGAATCACGCATCTGCCCAGTTTTCCGGGTGCACCTTGGAGTTAATCCCCATGACTCCCTGTTGCAATCTACCACGTAGAAAACCCGAAAACAACCATTCACATGGAGTCTTCTCCGGCCCTTGTGCAATGCAACATCACCGATCCAGACCAACTTGTCCGGATAGGCTTCACACATCATGTCTATGTCCGTTCTCGATTACGGACTCTACATGTATACAATGGGGACTATTCATGTCTACCCGAAGGAACACCTCAAACTCACCACAAACTCGTGAGAGCGGGCTTCCTTATGCAAAATAAGTAGAGCTTCACATGCTCAAGTAGAGAATCGTTACGCGAGCACTCTTCCTTGGCTCCAAGGAAGAGTATGTGGATGAAAAGCACCGCACCCTCCTTGCCTCCGTAGATCCGAAGTCGGCTCGCAATTTGGAGCTCCGAAACTCCGCCGGTGACCGTATCTGGACTTCTTCTTCCACCTTGCTCTCCCCTCTCTCTAGATCTTAGAAAGAGAGCAGGTGAACGGAAATGAGGGATTTGAAACCCTATTCTCGGTTATATCCCAGCAGGAACAACACCTAGCGGTTCGATCCCAAATAAAGAAACAAACGACTATGATCTGGGACTGAAGTGGAAAAATTGGGCCGAACACCGCACGGTTCACGATCCGTCCGCGTCAAACTCGAACACAGCTTGTGTCGAGACATTTTGTCGAGACCCTGCTGAGACCCGGTGTCGACACTATCGAGACCCTGTGTTGACACCCTGTGTCGACGCCCTGTGTCGACACCATGTGTCGACTCCCTGTGTCGACACCATGTGTCGACACCCTGGCATTTTTTGACCCCCTGTATCAACACCCTGGCATTGTGTCGACACCGCAGCCTTTGTGTCGACACCAGATGGGGCTCCCAACGCTGGCTATCTTATTTTCAAATTTTGGGTCGTTACACTTAGGCCCAAAACCCCCGCTTTGTAGTGACACCATCATGCCCGGGAAGGTTGTCACTATAAAACGTCGATCCTGTCGGCCATATCGATAACAGAATAGTAGCAAAAGTATGAGAGTACATGAAATAGAACTCTAACACATGTCCACAACAATCACAAATAATGTAATAATCCTTCATGAAGGGAGAGTCCACAACAATAATAATAAAAGTACTGGAAATAGGGCCCATGCCCGATACATCAAAGTCCACACTACAAATCACTCATCGCGGAAGCAAAACTATATCAACTATTAGCTAACAGGACTCACTGTCCCAGCTGTCTGAACTCTGATGCAAGATTGTCCTGTCTCCAAGCATGCCGACCTTTGGGGCTGCACCTCCAAGCTGGGCTCCACAATCCCCTAAAATGATTTGGTCCGAAAACCGTTAGTCTAAAATACTAAGTCCTATCATCCCCTACTCCTCCCCCTGTGGCTCTTAGGCACCGAGCGGAGAGAAGGAAAGGAAAGATAATGAAGGTAGAGAGTAACAAATAGCAGGTGACGGCGGAACTAGTCTAATAGTTCTATAAAAATAGGTAGAGTAAAGATGTAAGTATGAGAAAGGTAAATAAGAAACATATAATCTTAACTTATATGAGTGCCCATACAAACTTATAAGTTAAGGGGTCTTCTGCATGACTCCCATCGTATATAGAGTCTCATACCAATTTATACGATGGGGTGTCAGTTTTAAGCAAGTGGTAAACATCCAAAGGAAAATAACCATAACTTATAAGCATGCTACCCAAACTTATAAGCTAAGGTGTCGTTTTGCAAGGCTTATTTTATAAAGCATCTCATACCACTTTATACAATAGGTGACAGGGGTTATATGCAATGTTGATGTTATGTCATACAAGTATGCCATGATGTGAACATGCAAGTGCAACACACTCACTCAACTCGGTGCACACAGACCTTTAGTTTCCACTTTCTGGAGCCTAACCTCCCAGGATACCTCCGTAGTGACAAATGGAAGCGGTGGGTTGGGCCTCGTCCACCTCTAAACCTGTAATTGCACTACCAGTCAGACCTATCATATGCCTCAACGCAGGTGCACTAAGATTAGCTCCTGTGTACTCTTTGCCTGCTGGTCCACCGGACTTAAATTAGCGAATTGCTAAACCACACTTGCCGAGTCAACGTATTGGTGTCGGTGCAACGACCCTCCAACATCGAATATCCATCACCTTAGAATTTATGCACATGCAATCTTGATGTATCAACCTCCGAGCCAAGGCTCCCCGGACTAACACGTCCGTCACAACCAACAACTGAGCAAAAGCTCTCCGGACTATCCTGTTCGTCTCAAAAACAACTGAGCCATGGGTTCGCCGGGCTAACCTGCCCATCACCAAAACCACCGAGCCTTTCACTCGTGAGACCTAACCTAACTCCCACAACACCGGGGAGTGTGAGTGTAAGTGTAACCCTAGATTATTTCAAATTACTCTTCCATTTCATTTATTCTTACGACTTACGTTAACCTTGGACTGCCCAAGGCATTCCCCGTGAAGCGCTCTCGAGGGCACTAGGAACTACGATGGGTGAAGCCCAAAGCTCCCTTTTGCAAGGCACTTACTGTTATTGGTTAACACCCGATTCCCGATCCCTATTAATATTACTCTGGATCTAACCCTAGTGTGTTTTGACTCTCTCTCTCTCTCTCTCTCTCTCTCCCTCCACAAGAAGGACGATCTTTCGTCGATCCCGAGCACCTCTTAACTCTAGCCATCCCAACACTCTCCTCATCATTGTTACTAATGAAGCTCTCATTCACCTTACCAAATCAGCATGCATTTCTCCCCACTTTCTATGACCATATCCCATGTTATCACAATTTCTGCAGTTTTACTATATGCAGACCAACCGATACGATATGTTGTACATGATAGGGGGTACTCTAAATTTTCATCATCAAGCCTTAGAAACTTTAATAGAGGTCTATCATGACATGATTAGCCTATCTCCAGAAACTCATAATTTACCTAATTAATTTGGTATTTAATTAATTTTCCCCAAAGTTAGGCCATGGGTAATTTGAACATGAAGTACAACATTTTCTCAAATAATGGCCTCCCAAAAATTATAGCACTAGATAACAGAGGAATAATAGTAAATACAAAGTTTCAAGATTTTTCCATAAATGATTTGTCCTCTAATTAATTAACTCAATAATAAGTCATAATTATGGGTAAAGAAGAAAGTATTAAAGTTAATCATCAGAAATTATTGAAAAATTACCGAATCTCAAGGATGACCAGAAAGGGCCTCTGACCAAAAATCATATCTTATCAAGCTTAATAATTATCAAAATAAATTCAAATACTTTTACTTAAAAAACATCACCTCGTGAACCAACCCCTACAGATATACTTCCAAAAATTCAATAAATATTTACTGAGCTTTAAAATGTCAGTAAAGGTCTTATTACCAAATTTCATAGGTTTCCATTGAACGGTTTGTTCAAAAGAAATTTCTAATAAGAAGATGCAACTTGATGGGCTATGAATGAAGTACCCCATATAATGATCTAAAATTCATGTTAAAATTTCTATTGTATGTTATAGTTCTAAAACATAGCTTGACTAAATATTATCCAAACCCAAGGTTAGGATGTCATATAATAAAATTCTTCAATTCAACTCATGGTAGTGCACTTTTCAAAGAAACCCACTTGTAAACTCATCCAAACAATCGGTAGTATATTGCAGTGGTTAATATGGTTAATAAAATGACCTCTACAAAAATTTCATGGAATTCTAAAGTCTTATGAGCCACTAGACATTCTCTGAGGTGTATGGACACAAAAACTTACCCGGTGATTTATGTGGTGTGTATGTGTCCAAATCCCACCATATCTCTCCCTAGGGCTTTTCACAACCCTAGGATGACATTGACTAAACACCCAGTCCATACAAGGGAAATTCACCTCATGCCATTCACAAATCCCCAAAGTTCAACCTTAGGGTTTGAACTTGGGTCCTAGGGCAAATCTATCCCAATCCACACCAAATTCCCTGTGATGGTGTCTAGCATCATATCAAACCAGTGGCCCAAATTTTTGCCTTCGTTGAGGTGATTTGACCACTCAAATCCATAAGGAGCACCTTGACCTAAATACCCCCACCCCTAGGCCAAGTCTAGGGTTTATAAAAATTCAACCAAAACTATCTTCAAAAGAGTTGAAATTTTATTCAGAGCCTTATGATGACCCCAAGGACCACTCACCAAAATTTGGAAGTGTTTGGAGGTCATTAGCTCCCATAATTAAATTACCGTAGGATTATTAAATAATTTCAGAAACTATAGAAATAGTATCTCCAAAAATTCTCATTTTTGGACAAGAACTAGATATAGGTAAAATTGACTTTCTTTCCAAATTTCAGATTATTTGGACATGTGTTTAAGTGGGGGCACACATTTTAATCTCTGACTAGCCCTATGTATAGACCCCCACCAAATTGAGTGTTGAGGTCTAACCTGAAATCCAAATTGACTCAAACCAATTTTAAAATAACTAGACACCCAGACCTACAAACTTCATGTTGACCACTTTCTCTGTACAAACCTCTAAGTATTTTTAATAAATAAAAAAATTATTAGCATAATATGTGACAGAAATAATAAAATGAAATTAATTAATTCCTAAGATCTAAATCACGGTGCACGAATCTTGGTGCAGGAATGAACGACATCTAGTCATCTTCAAGCTCCAGCCAAGGGATGGGATTGCCCGAACCTGTATCCTCTTTCCAAGCTTGTTTCCGGCCAAACAGCCACCTCCCTGGACGGCCACTGTCGCCACCACCTTCGTTGAGGTGGGGGCTATCGCCGAGTGGCGGCACGGCCTCCGGTGGGGCCGCTTTCGGTGAACCCAACACTCCATTTTTCACAGAAAAACTAGGAAAAATTAACCGCCCGATCGGGCTCAATTCACCCTGATTCTTGTCCCTTTTGATTCCTAAGATCTCCCCACAGAAGAAGTACTAGGGTAGGACCTGTTGAGAGGGCTGGAGGCACGTTGATCTCGAGTTTTCCATGGTGGTGGTGGCGCCTATCGGGTTTCTACCACAACATAGTCAAGTGCCTCGAATCCTCCAGGTAAAGGTTGTAACCTTCTCCCCTCTGCCTGGTGATGCTTTTAAGATCCCTATTTGGGGAAGGGGAATGGTGTAACTTTAATGACCATGAATGGCCATTAATGGGCAATTTCGGTTTCAGCCATTTGAAGGGCTGAGCCACTCCACTAGCCGGCCACTTCCTGAAAACTCCTCCCCTGCCTCCAAGGAGTAAAATCCCATCAAGGTGGGGGAGTTTTGAAATCTCCATGGCCATAATGGACAATAAGCTTATTTTCTCTCTCCTCCCAAATGGGGTAACTTTCTTTCTTCTCTCTCCTAGTCATCATTCTGTGAATTAGGTGGGCCCAAAATGTGTCTCTCCACTTCCTTAGGCTAATGGGCCACACCACTTGGTCTTAGCCCACTTGAATTGGGCTAGGTTAACCTAAGCTGACCACTTTGACCCATGAGTTGACTATGGTCAACATGGCCACTTGGGTTGACCCCAAGGGGACCTTGGTGACCTCTTAGCTTCCCTTAAGGACTAGGAAGGGTTGTGTAGGGTTGACTTGGCACCTTGGTGGTCACTTGCCCCTTAGTTAGGGAACTTTGACCTTTTAGGGCTAGGGTTGACTTGGGTCAACATAGCCTCTTCGGTTGACCATAATGGGTCCTTGGTGACCCATTGGCCTCCCTTAGGGCTTCAGAAGGTCTAGGTGGTTCCCTTTGGCCAAGGGGAGGTCAGTTGACCTTGTATGAGCTTAGTTTGACCTGATTAGGGTTTGGGTTGACTTTGGTCAACTTGACCATTTTAGTTGACCCTAGTGGGTCCCTATGGCTCTAATGGACCCTCTAACAGGTTAGTGATGTTGTGGTGGGGTCATGGTGTCATGGTGAAGCCCTATGATCATCCTAACCTAGTGTTTAGAAACCTACTATTTGCAGACCATAGTGATCTCTCCTACATTCCTAGGTCCTCTCGGTCTTCTTGGGCTTCCTAGGGTTTTATCATGACCTAGTCGTGACAAAAACACTCCTAGGGGTCTAGTTGTCTGAGGGATGTTACAGTGTGTGGGAAGGAAAACTCATGAAAGACACCTTGACTTTCACAAAAATTTGTCATGACACTAGACTCAAACTCTGTTCTGTGGTCACTTATGATTTTGACCACTGAACAGTCTAATTTGTTCAGAATTTGTCGGACAAAATATGTGAAAGAATCGAAGGTGTCTAACTTATATTTCAGAAAGAACTCCCTAGTGAAACGTGAGTAGTCATCAACAGTTAATAACGTATAGACCTTATCTCCTAAGTTGTGAATAGGCATAGGACCGAATAAGTCCATATGGAGCAAGTATAAGCTTTGTGAAGAATCTTTCTCATCAATACCATTGAAGGTAGACCTTGTCTGCTTAGGCATTTGATAGGAGTGACAGGGACTCCCTTTAAGGCATTTAATGTTGCGTGCATCACACACTAAGGTATGAAAAAATAATATATTTAATGTTTTGAAATTAATATGTGCTAATCTCTTATATCATTAGTCAAAGAGAGGCACACTACGTTTTGCTATAAAACACACTAGGGTAGAATTGTCTAAACAAAGAAAATTTAAACAAAAAATATTTCTGCTCTGAGTGTCTGTTAAGACCGTCTTCAAGTTTGGACAATTTTATCAAATACTTGTCCATGCAGAACTCAACGATGTAGCCTTTTTCATATAGTTGACTTATGCTTATGAGATTATGGTGTAATCATTCAACATAAGCAACGTCTGTGAAAGAGACCACGCTGTTGGAAATCATACCATAACCTTTTGTTATTACCCTGTCTGAACCTCCAAAAATAACCTTTGGTGCATGTTTGACTGGGGTATAGTCAATTAAAATGCTTCTTATCTCGGTCATGTGCCAAGAGCATCCACTGTCTAAATACCATATTGTATTTCTATTGGCCTTTGGACATACCTGCAAAAATAGATCATTTTACATTAGAAACCCAAACGTATTTGGTTCCTTGGTTACTGGTCAGCTGAACACCACTAAGAACATTAACCTTGAGAGTGGTCTGTCTCGTATAAATAACTCGTGTAGATAAAAAATTTGCAGGGTTGTACCAACAATCGGCGACAATGTGACCAATTTTATCGTAGCATCAACATTCGAATCTGTTGTACCTCCTTTTGAACTCCTGCTTTACCCTTTGAATGTGAGTTCTAGGATGGGTAGCATTCTTAGAGGTGGATGCATCCTGGTTGTTCGATACACAAGGGCTTCCCATCTCCTTAGCCTTAGGTACATCGGATTTAGCTTTCAGTGCCTTCTAATTGTTATGCCTGTATTCATAGGGACCATAAATCTTCATCTGAATCTCCTCAAACTGTGCTTTGAATACGATTACAACAATGTCATGGGGGCGGGTCCATCCTTAGTATCTGCACTTGCGCACTACACAAGTAGGCCTGGAATAATGACCATAGGATGACTCAAGGTCAAACTTATTCTTTAGGAAGAATACATTCCTGAACGATTGTTGACACATGGATTCTATCCCCATTTCATTGGCGCTAGCCTTCTTGGCAGCCTTTCCTTTTTCACTAACATGGCCAAGACCACTACCCTTCTTCTGAGTTGAGAACTCATCAATGAGATGGAGAACAATCTTTTGTTTGGAGAAACTCTCAACGAGTTTCCTCTCCACCGCGAGCTTTTCTTAAAGCTCCTCAAGATACTTTTCCTTCGATTTTAATGTCTCAGCAGAGCCCTTGAGTTCCTCTTTCAATGAGTAGACTTCATCTCTGAGAGGAAGTAATTCTGCAGTTTCTTCCTTCAGATTTACTTCCACTACCTTGAGGGATGGAATCTCTTTTAATTGCTTTCGGACTACCTTACGTCATTTGTCGAAAGCCTTTAACAGGTGCTCGTGCTAAGCCATCAACTCTGATTCATCCTCATCAGAAGAGTAGTCTTCATGACCATTAGAGGATCATTCAGATTCTAAGAGAATATTGTGCGAGTTTACCTTCCCATGGTACTCGGAGTCACCCACTTCCTAATCAGATTGAGCCATGAGCCCAAAGTATGCTTTCTCGTTTTCAGAGCTCGACTAACTTGAGTCATTATCATTGAGAGTCTTTGACTTTTTGGCGACGAAGCTCTTTTCTTCTTTCTTCTTCCCTTTTAAGGATTTCTTCGCGTCCTTCCGAGAGCTATCCTTCTTGTAAGGACAGTCCGCAGTCATGTGACCTGATTTGTTACAACAGTAGCAAACAACGTGTAAGACTAGTACATCAGAATCACAGCGTGTCCCATAATAAAAGAGTATCGAAAAAGATGAACAGAAAGGTAAGCGGGCTTATGCCTAGTACATCAGAGTCCTCACTACGAGGTCACTCACGGTAGCTAACAAAACTAAACATTCATGAAGTCAGATGCAGGTACTCTCATGCTAGACTGTCCCACATCCATGTACACCGTTCCTGCTGGTGCTGTCTCTCCAACTGCTGCCTGTCTCGCATCAGGAGCCCCTGAAAAATAATGGTCCACTAACCGTTAATCAAAAGACTAAGACAACTATCATCCCCGCCTTCCCCCGTGACTCCTAGGCATCGTGCAGCAAGGAGGATAAGGAAGATATCAAGGTGGAGAAGTGTCAAAGCAGATGGTGACGGACCTAAGCTAGCAGTGATATAACAGAACTATAAAGGTGTACAACAGTAATATGTTAATATCAAAAGTAAGGCAGTAAAGAAAGAAAGTAAGAGAGCAGAGTATAATGAAGAATAACCTTAACTTATATGAATGCCTATACAAACTTAAAAGTTCAGGGGTCTTTTGCAAGACTCCCATCGTATAAAAAGTCCCAAACCATTTTATACAATGGGGTGTCAGGTTTATATGCAAGTATGAGGGTATTGCCTTATTATATATGAAATGCTATGTTCACATAAGTGTAACTCATGCACATGACTCTATGCACACAGACATTTGTTCCCCCATTTTGGAGTTAGTTAAACTCTCAGATACATCGCGTTGTGGCTAACAGAGGTAGTGGTTGGGCCACCCCACTACTAGCCCGACATTCATGCCACCCAACCTAGACCCTTTTACTCCTCAACGTGAAGAACACACCATGAAGCCTCTGCATACCATGCTGGCAAATCCACCAGTCATTCCATGGCTATATGTGAACCACACTCACCGAGTCATCATACCGTCGTCGGTATGAACGAAGGTCAAGTAACAAAGACCAACCACCTTATGTTAAGCACATGCAAACCAGAACTTCTGAGACATAGGATCACAGGACTAACCAGTCCGTCAACCCACCGACTGAGCCATTGGCTCGCCGGGATAACCTGCCCAACACTAAAACCACAGAGCCTACCACTTGGGAGACATAACCTGACACCCACAACACCGAGGAGTGTGAGTGTATGTGTAACCCTAGAGTATTTCTAATTACTCTTCCATTCCATTTATTCCTACGGCTTACGTTAACCTTGGACTTCCCAAGGCAATCCCATTGAAGGGCTCTCGAGGGCACTAGGAACTACGATGGGCTGAAGCCCAAAGCTCCCTTTTGCAAGGTACTTATTTATTATTAGTTAATACCCAAATCTCGATCCCTTTTAGTATTATACTGGATCTAATCCTAGTGTATTTTGACTCTCCTCTCTACAGGAACGATAACCTTTCGTCTATCCCGAGCACCACTGAACACTAGTCAACCCATAACTCTCCTCATCAGGAATCCTAATGAAGCTCTTTATTTCACCTTACCACATCAGTATACAATCAACCCAATTTCCTATGTCCATTCCACCTGTTATCATAATTTCCGCAGTTTTACTAAATACAGATCAACCTAAGCTATATGATGTGCATGATAGGAGGTACTCCAAATTTTCATCCAAATGCCCTAAGAAAATTACTGTGGGTCTATCATGATGCATTTATCCTAAATCAAGAAACATGTTATTTTCCTAATTAAGTTGGCATTTATTTATTTTTTCCAAAAATATGGCCATGAGTCATTTTGAACATGAAGTACTAGATTTCCTTAAGTTATGGCCACCCAAAAATTATGGACACTATATTATAGTAAAATATCAGTGGATACAAAATTTTACAAATTTCATAAGCGTAGTAACCTCTAAATAATTAATTCAAGACAATTCAAGTAAATAAGGTTAATGAAGGGAGTACCATAAATCATTATCCAAAAATTATATACAAATTACCATATCCTTATTATGAACATAAAACACTACTGACTAAGTTTCATGCAATTCCAAGATGAGTGAGTTATATCGAAAAATACTTCAAACAATTCCATTAAATTGTGTTTTGAGAAGAAACATTCTTATAAACTCTTTCAAATAACTTGTAACAATTTTTCTAGGCTTTATTATGCCATAAAAGATTATCTGGCCAAGTAACACAATTTTACAGAAAGGTATACTACTTATTATCAATTTATCAAAACATGGTGCACCAGTTTACTTTACACATGACGTATTAAGAGGGAATGCCCAAAGGATTCAAATAATTTACTAGTGCCTCTAAATGATATTTAATTAACCTTTTCAGAGTTTCATATCATTCTAATTTAATATAACCATGGTAACTCCAAAATAACCACATGTGGCAAGATGAAAGTATAACTACAAATATAGGCTACTATTTTCTAAACATCCTATAATAAATCTCAGCTGTCAATAGCACTATAAAATTACTTCTACCAAAATTTCATAAGGATCCATGGTCATAAGACCCTGTATTTATTCCCTAAGGTGTATAGACCTAAATAATTTTCAAGTGATTTAAGTGGAGTGAATGTGTCCAAATACTACTAAAATTCCTTCCTAGGGCATTTCTCCACCCTAGAAACCCATGGGGTAAACCCCAAGACTGGCTAAATAAAGCCTAAACACCCTAGTTCCTTCACAAACCCTAACATGCTCATTCTAAGGCTTGAACTATGGCACTAGGTCTCAATCACCCTAACTCATTCCAAACTCTAATAGATGGTGACCCTACTGACCTTGGGACTCTGGCCACAACCCCAACCATTTGGGTGAGGATTGGCCCCTTCATGCCCCAAGAATCCTGAATCCTAAACTCACCTTAATGGCCCAAAGTTTAGTCACATCAAAAACCATCAAAACCATACTCAAATGGGTTGTGATTTTAACCAGAGACTCATGGTGACCCCTAAGACCATCCACCAAAATATTGGTGGTTGGTGATGTCATTAGGCCCCTCAATTAAACTATACCAGGATTATTAAATTTTTAACAAAACTATAGAATAGATTTCTCCAAAAATTCTAATTTTTATATATGTCACGGGTATAGATGAGACTGACTCTCTGCCCAAATTTCAGGGCGTTTGGACAAGTGGTAAAGTGGGGGCACTCATTTTAATCTCTAACTAGCCCTAAGTATAGATTCACCAAAATGAGTGTTGTGCTCTAACCTTAAATCCAAATTGGTTCAAACTAATTTAAAATTAAACTAGACTCATAGGGCTACAAATTTCATGTAGACCACCTTTATAGTAGCATAACCTAGGTATTTTTAATAATTAAAACCAAACACTACTAAAACTTTGACAGAAAAGTATATTCAAATGAAATAAAAAAGAGCTGCCAACAAAAATCTTAAAGCAGATTTGACGGAATCTGTTCATCTTCTAGCTTGAGCCGACGGTCCCGATTATCCCGTCCTAGGCCCATTTCCAAGTGCAGCCGTCGGCCACCCGGCCATCTCCCTACCCAGCCACTGACACCACCTTCATTAAGGTGGTGGCTATCGCCAGGAGGCGGCACGATCGCCGAAGAGGCTGTTTTCGGTGAACCCGAGATGTGAGAAAAACCCGAAAAATCAAGGAAAAACTCTCACTGGATCGAGTTCAATTTAGCTCGATATCTCTCCTGTTTGGTCTAAGATTCTAGAACCGAGGGAGAGGGGGACAAATCGACCTTCAATCGCACTTGCCGAAGGGTTTGGTGTTGGTGTTCCTTGGCCGCTGATGGAGGAAATCGGGATTTTGCAACAGCACAGCCAAGTAGTTTGAAACTGCCGGGGAAAGGGTGGAAACGACTCCTTACTCTTCAGTGAAGCTTTTAAAGGAAACAGAAAGGGGAGGGGAGGGGTCTTTCTTCATGGCACCATTAATGGCCACTTAATGGAAATTTCAGCATGGATAAATTCACTATTCTGACAATTGAACGGCTACCAAAACGTCTCCCGGTCTTCTATACTGAATGGGGAAAATGGAACAAAGCATTGGAAAAGGAGAGTGAGACTCTTGGTCTCCCCAGGCCATGAATGCACTCCTCCCAAAATGCCTCAGGTCGAGCCTCGCTCGACAATTAGCGCGTTCTTTGGGGTTTTACTAATAAGTTGTAAATATACATATTTTTACATAGGTCTTTAAGTCGTCTTAGTTCATTTCTGTTATTTTTAGTTAATTTTATTCAATAAAATGCTCTTTTTTGTAAATTTTATTCTGACTTAGTTTATTTTATTTTTCAGAAATTTTTCAGGAAATGACAAATTTTGCCAAGTACATGCCCGTGTACTTCAGGTCACGCCCATGACTTGGGCGTGTACCTTCAATTCCAGTGAAATCAGTAGCCCGTAATGAAAAAATCATGTCACGCCCAAGTATATGCCGGTGTCAAATATGACATGGCCGTGACCAAGCCAGTGTCACGCCAGCATGACAATTTCACGCTCGACGATCGTCGACCCACCGACACGCCCGTGTCAAGATGTGACACGGGCGTAACTTCTCCACCTAGCCCGACAAGACGTTGCCGATTACTTATTGATACGATGTCATCCTCAGATCAACCTTCCCAACACGCCCATGCTACACGCCCGAGTCAGCAGAATCACGCCCGTGACCGCCACGTATACAGCCGCAACGTCAAAGTAGAAGTCAAATATCAGCACCGACTCATGTATAGTAGTTACATGCACCCCTACACGCCCGTGACATAGGGTGTATACTTCGAATTTGTTTCCTATAAATTGAAGTTTTTTGTTTGAGCTGCTATTCTTTTTTGGACCATTTTGCCTCATGGGCTGGGCTGTTTAGATGTATTTCCAATGCTATGTAAGTGATTTTCTCCCCCTCTCTTTTATTTTCGTTTTAGCTTTGTAATCATCTTTTAGTATTAATAAAATTTATAGCTTTTCTTCCGTTATATGGTTTTGGAATGCATCTATGTGCCAATCTCTTAGGCAATCTTATTTTTACTTGTTTTTTTTTGTTTTTTTGTTCTTTTAAAATGGTTGTGTATGTGTATGAGATTAGGTTTCATGCTTTCATGCTTAGTTAATTTTACTTAGTTTTGTTAGATTTAGGATTTTATCGCTTTTAACTTATTCCTATAAATCTGTAAAAATGTATTTAAGGTGGTTTTCATTTTTTCTCTAACTTAGATTTTCTCATTTAGGTTGTAAAACTTTTTTGTTCTTTTTTACTTTATTTCCACTTTTTACGCACTTTTACGGAGTTATAAGAATGAATATATAGTCGTTTTAATTTTTCGAGCACTTCAATTATGCTTTTATTTCAAAAACTTTGGCTCCGTTAATTTTAATTTCTACTTTTTATGCATTTCTATCACATTCCACCAGTAAAAATATAGTTTTTTTAATTTTTAGAACATTTTGTTTTTCGCATTTTTTGCTTGTGTGTGTGCATGTATGAGATAAATTTTATAGCTTTTATTCATTATTGTAGAGTGCGTGCGTGTATAAGATACTGTTTATCGCTTTCTTTCATTCATGTAGAGTGTGTTTATATTTTTTGTATAGTGCGTGTGTGTTTATATTTTTGTAGAGTGCGTGTGTGTGATTTATTTAATGTAGAGTGTGTGTGTTTTATTTCTGTAGAGTGGAGTTTTTCATTTCTGTCAAGTGTGTGCGTTTAGTTCCTGTAGAGTGAGTGTGTGTGTTTTTAATTTCAGTAGAGTGAGTCTATGTTTTCATTTCTTTAAAGTGTGTTCGTGTGTTTTATTTCAAGTAGAGTGTGTGCGTGTGTTTTATTTTCTATAGAGTGTGTGTGTTTTAATTTCTATAGAGTGCGGTGTGTGTGTGTGTGCATATATTTCCTCCTACTCGTTTGAGTAGGACTCGCTTTCATTTCCCTCCTACTCGTTTGAGTAGGACTCGCAATTTACCTCTTTCTTTACTGCTTTCTTTTACATCTTTCTTTACTGCATTATTTTCTACTTTTATTTTATTGCTTTCTTTCCACAAGCCATCCCCATTCCGATGAGTGGCTAACCGCTCTTAGCCCTCAGTATTGAAGAGCATTGGGATAAATAAAGTCACTTTAAATAATTAAAGGTCATGTTTTTCTAATTAATTAAATTACTTAAGGTTTGCCCCGGGTTTACGACGCGTAGAACCACATATTGATATATGGGCTCAATTTTCATAGTCCATATGCTAGCTAGCCGAGAGGCCATACGTATGGACTGATCACCCCTCAGTAAATGGACGTCCGCACTAACTCTCAAGAGAGGAGGCGTGGAATTCTACTGGATTGGGATCCCCACCCAATAAAGGGGTTCTTAGCGTAATGCGGGATTTAAGAGGAATCCTTAGTCGGATGAGAGCCCTGTCGAATAGTCTTAATGTTCTGGTGAGTGATAGTCGTAGAGATAGGTGAGCTCATTTTTGTGGAACCTCCTCGGCCAAGTCTCTGCCTTAATTAATTTGAAATTTAGAATCTCTTTTTATTAAAAGTATATTTTGGTCCAAATTCTTTTAGATATAGTTGCACAAAGTTATTCATCAGCTTCATCTTTAATGCTTTTATTTTCTGTTTTCATATGTATAAATAATATCACGACAAGATAAATTTTCTGTAAAATAATAGTCCCCTCTAGGGAAGAGTAGAAATAATCAACCCATCCCCAGAATAATACGATCCTGATATTCCTCACTAGAATATCTTATACTACACGCGATAGGTTCACTTGCCTCCTTTCGTTAAACTAGATTTCAACTGTTTTATATCCAAATAATAAATCTGCGCGCATTGTCTTCCTAAATAAAACCAATTTCGCTTTTTCTAAAATAAATCGCCCGGTGCGCCGTGTGTCCTAAATAATTTTTTGAGTTTTAACCCCCCATCAAGTTTTTGGCGCCGTTGCCGAGGACTTGGTGGGAATCAATCAAGTTTTTGGCGCTGTTGCCGAGGAGATTTTCGAGTCATTATTTTGAACTCTGCAAAACTATTACTTTTACATATATATATATATGTATGTATATATATATATATATATATATATATATATATATATATATATATATATATAAATGGCGACCAAAAAAAACCTACGTAAAAAAAACTACCTGCAAAAAAACCCTACTTAAAAAAGAAAAATATATATATATATATAATAATTTTTATTTAAAATATATATATATATATCTATAGCAAAAAAAAATCCCTTCCTAAAATCCAAAAAAATCTCGTATATATGTTTTGTTTTCACTTCTTTTATTTCTTTTCCAAAAACCCCAAAAAAAGTTTACCAAAAAAATACTAAACACTAGAAATAACTAAAATTTTTCTATTATTCAAACTTATATATCTATTTTTCTCGCTTCGGCGCGCTTCACATTTTTGTGAGTGCTAGGGAATCGCATATCTGTCACGCTCATATTGCTAAGACGTTAGCCCACGAGTCACACATACACTTGCCCCATACCACATGCAAACTTTTGGCCGAATTTATCTTTTTAATTTTTCTATTATTTTTCTTTCCTTTGTTATTAATAATGTTGGGTTTCAACCCACGCCTCCCCGACCTCGTCTCAGGAAAGCTTCTACCCTCTCTTTTATTTTTGTACATATTGTATTTTGTCACTTATCGTTCTGCATACTTAGATTGCAACATTGGGAAAAATGTTGAGTTTAAGTATGGAGGTGTTTTCCTACTCTACACTTTTTATATTCTGCACTTAGCAAAAATACAAAAAAAATGCAAAAAATATAAAACTTAAACCAAAATTTTTGTTTTTGTTATAATTAAAAAATATATAAAAAAAAAAATTTCATAATACAAAAAAAATTCAAAAAGTATAAAACTTTAAAAAGAAATTGAGAATAAACTAATTTTTGCTTGTTTTTATAATTACAAATCCCTAAAAAATTCATAAAACACAAATGTCACAAAAAATTATTATAAAACAAAAAAATTTCAAAAAAATCTTTCTCTTTCCCCCCTCTTTTCTTTGTAAATAATATCTCTTTCTCTTCCCTTTCTCGTAAATAACTTGTTAAAAAATTCAAAAAAAAATAAAAAATTTAGAAATCAAAAAATCCAAAAAAAATAATAACTCTAAAAATCCAAGAAAGAGAGATAATAAATAAAAAATACAAAAAAAGTGATAAAAACACTAAAATCCCACAAAAAATTGTTTATTATGTTACAAATAAATCAAATATCTCATTCTTAACACCTTTTTGCTCTCCAAAAAATTAGTTGCGAGTTTATTTATAAGCGAATTTTATTAATTCTTTGTTTACTATTCGTTTATTAATTGGAGATCGATAGATTTAGATATCTGGGGTTAAGTTTTATAAAATTTCTTATGCTTTATTTTTTATTTTGATAAGATACTTGTTTTCAGCACCACTTCTAACTTATCTAAATAGTTGCACATTTATTTTATTAGAAAATAACAACCTTAGATTTCAATTATGTTTACTCCAAGTTTTTTTTGAAATATAGGAACGTTTAATTTATAAAGGTTGCTCTCAAATTTTTTTTATTAAATATAGTTTTTTTTTTTCTGAAAAAAAACTATCTCCTTTTTTTCATGTCAATACTTGACATGATTTTGATCCTTAAAAGATCTTATGTCAATGGGGATTATATTTCGTTCTGTAAACATAGACATCCAATATTTTAAAAGATTATATGTTACAGAGTAAAATAATAAAATTCATTACTCCTATATATATATACATTGGGTTATTATGAAGTTGTTAAAAAAAATTTATGTTATGGAAAATAAAAATTCATTTTCTTAACATCCAGATTCAAACCAAAATTCTATTAGAGGTTCGAGCGAAAAAATATACCCTCTCCTCTAAATCAAAGCCCTCTTCATAGATCTTAACATCCCCCTCCGCCAATTTCAAATGATTCTAGATTTAATTTTAAAATCTTTTTGAGAGCATAATTTGTAAATTGAATTATTTTCTTTAATTCTTTTAAGCTAAATTTTTCATAAATTCAATCTATTTTTATTAACCTAATAAATAAAAGTTTTTGCTATCTATTTGTCTATATCAGAAGTTTTTAGCTGAAACTTTTCCTTTATTTATATTTTTGTCATAATTTAGGACTTAACTCTTATATCCTGGATGTTTATTTAGATATTTCTTTCAATTAATTCAAGTGATAGCTAAACTTAGGATTTCTTTAATTCCTTATAAGTATATCTCCAACTTTTGCTCCAGAATAACAAAATTTTAAGTATGGGGGTATTTGATAAGTTGTAAATATACATATTTTTATGTACGTTTTTTAAGTCGTCTTAGTTCATTTCTGTTACTTTTAGTTAATTTTGTTCAATAAAATGCTCCTTCTTTTGTAAATTTTATTCTAACATAGTTTATTTTATATTTTTGAAATTTTCCAGGAAATGTCAAAATTTACCAAGTACACGCCCGTGTACTTCAGGTCACGCCCATGAACTGGGCATGTACCTTCAATTCCAGTGAAATCAATAGCCCACAATAAAAAATCATGTCACGCCCAAGTACATGCCTGTGTCAAATATGATACGACCGTGACCAAGCCCGTGTCATGCCAGCACGATGATTTTGCGCTCGATAATTGTCGATCCACCGACACTCCCGTGTCAAGATACGACACGGGCGTGACTTCTCCACCTGGCCCGACAAGACGACGCCGATGACTTATTGGCACGACGCCGTACTCGGATTAACCTTCCCGAGACCCCTTTGCTACACGCTCGTGACAGCAGAGTCACGCCCGTGACCACCACGTGTATAGCCTGTTAGAAAGTAGCGGAAAAGAGAGAACAAGCGGATAAAATTTTGAATAATTGAAATTTTATTATCCAAAAAAGATATCATTTACAAAGGTATGACCTCCCTTATATAGAATGGAGGAGATAAGAAAGAGAGTATACAAACAATGTGGGACTAAACATTTACAGTACTGAGCGACTAAAATAAAGGAGACCGTACAGGCCGCGCGGTTAGTCAGATGGGTTAACCGCTAGGCAACTCCAGCAGGATAGAACAGGCCGCAGTGGTAGACCGATAGACCGCCCGGTCTCCAGGCTTCAGAGTGAGACCGCCAGACCGCTCGGTCAACAAACCGCTGGATCAGACCGCTAAGCCGCTCGGTCAACAAGCCGCTGGATCAGACCGCTAAGCCGCCCGGTCTAATACTTCAACACTCCCCCTCAAGCTGGAGCATAGATATCAATCATGCCCAGCTTGTCACAAATGCGGAAGAAGGAAGTAGAAACCGGCTTGGTGAAGATATCTGCCAACTCCTTGTCAGAGGTGACAAAAGGAGTACAAATCTGTTTCTTCAAAATCTCTTCCCGAATGAAGTGACAGTCAACCTATATATGCTTTGTTCTCTCATGGAAGACCGGATTTCTGGATATGTGTATAGCGGCCTTGTTGTCACAGAACATAGGGAGAGGACAGTTATATACCTCGCCCAGGTCAAGCATGAGAGCCCGCAACCACTTTAACTCACACGTGGTTGACGCCATACTCCGATATTCTACTTCGGCACTGGATCTGGAAACAACAGACTGTTTCTTGCTCTTCCAACTCACGAGATTACCTCCAACAAAGGTACAAAAACCTGATGTGGATTTACGATCGCCTTTGTCATCCGCGTAACTTGAATCTGAGTAGGCCTCAACCCTCAGATGACCATTCTTCTGAAAGAGTAACCCTCTGCCCGGTGCTGCTTTGATATACTCTAAAATCTTCAGGGCGGACTGAAGATGGCACTCCCTGGGAGCTTGCATAAACTGACTGACCTTGCCTACAGCGTAGGCGATGTCGGGTCTAGTCACCGTGAGATGGATGAGTTTGCCTATCAAACGTCTGTACCGTGTGACATCAGATAGAAGAGGCGAATCATCCGTCCACATCTTGTCTTCTCCAACAGCCATGGGAAAACGAGCTGGTTTGGCACCTGTCAATCCTGCTTCTAGTAGAAGATCAAGGGCATACTTCCGTTGAGAGAGAACCAAGGAGTCAAGTTTCCGAGAGATTTCTATCCCCAAAAAGTACTTTGGGGAGCCCATATCCTTCGTAACCAAGTGCTGACGGAGGTGCTTCTTCGTCAAGTCCACCCCATCTCGGTCATCGCCAGTAAGGAGAATATCATCCACATATACGGCCAAAACCACCAGTCCCGAGGCCGTTTTGCGAATGAATAAGGAGAGATCGGCCGAACTCCTTTGAAAGCCGATGGTAGCCACAATACCACTGAATTTGTCGAACCATGCCCGAGGGCTCTGCTTTAGGCCATAAATGGCCTTCTTCAAATGACAGACACATGTCTCCCCCTGAGCAACATACCCAGGAGGTTGCTCCATATAGACGTCCTCCTGAAGATCGCCATAGAGAAAGGCATTCTTCACATCAAGCTGGGAAATAGCCCAAGCCCGGTTAACAGCCACAGAAAAGAGAACCCGGATGGTGCTGAGGCGAGCAACCGGAGAGAAGGTATCAAAGTAATCAACGCCGTAAGTCTGAGTAAAGCCCTTGGCCACCAGTCGGGCTTTGTAGCGATCCACAGTGCCGTTGGGGCGAAACTTCACAATGAAGACCCAGCGACAACCAACCACATCAGTGCCCACGGGAGGAGGAACCAGGGTCCAGGTACCCCGTTCAGTAAGAGTAGCCATCTCCTCATCCATGGCACACTTCCAATGAGGGAGAGCAAGAGCCTCCTGGTAGGTACGGGGAGTAGAAGTAGTAGAGATAGCCAAGGCAAAACACCTGCGAGAAGGAGAAAGCTGATCATAGGAAACAACAGCCGTGAGCGGGTGTTGAGTACACGCCCGCACCCCTTTGCGAAGGGCAATGGGAACATCCAGGTCAACGGGAGCGTCGGCGATGGGAGCGTCAGCGACCGGAGCGTCCGTGGCGGAGAAGGCTGGCCCGGGACTAGAGAGAGACGGCATCGGAGAGGAGGGTGGAGGGGTGGGTGGGGAGACGGACTGGGAAGGAGTGGGTGGAGGAGGAGACGAAGGTGGGAAAACGTGGAGAGGTGTGGAAGGAATGGAGATATCAGAAGGAAGAGAAGGAAGAGAAGAGGGAGGAGAGAAATAGGAAGCATTTTCGAAAAAAGTCACATCTGCGGAGACAAACTGCTTGCGGAGAAGGGGGTCAAAGCAGCAATAGCCTTTTTGAGTGGTAGAGTACCCCAAAAAGACACACTTGGTGGAACGGGGGGAAAGCTTGTCGCGGGTAGAGGATGGAGTTTGAACAAAGGCCGTACAGCCAAAGACAGGGAGAGGAAGAGGAAAAGGTTCCTGGTGGGGGTAGAGAAGGGAGAAGGGAGTCTGGCCATGGAGAACCGCGGAGGGAAGGCGATTGATGAGATAGCAGGCGAGGAGCACAGCGTAGCCCCAGTAGGAGCGAGGGACGTGCATCTGCGTCATGAGAGTACGCACAACATCAAGTAGGTGACGGTTTTTACGCTCTGCCACCCCATTCTGCTGGGAGGTGTAAACACAAGTCGTTTGATGAAGGAGGCCATGTTGGTGAAAAAACGCGGAGAACTCATGAGTCAGATACTCCTTGGCATTATCAGAACGTAAGACTTTAATAGAAATAGCAAATTGAGTCTTAATCATAAAGTAAAATGATTGCCAAACAGAAAATAGTTCAGAGCGATCTTTTAATAGATACACCCAGGTACATCGAGTAAAATCATCGATAAAAGTGACAAAATAGGAACTGCCCCGACCAAATGTGAGGGTAGGAGCAGGACCCCATACATCAGAATGAATAAGATCAAAAATGCGAGAGGAGCCACGGCCTTGCTTCGGTGGGAAGGAGGAGCGATGATGCTTGCCAAGCTGACACGCATCACAGTTGAGCGGAGAACTGGTAGGAGGTAAGTGGGGCAGAAGCTGACGAATGAGCCGAGGAGGAGGATGTCCAAGACGAAGATGCCACTGAAGGTGATCGGTGGAGGAGGAGTAGGCAGAGAGAGCGGAAACATCGTCGAGGAAGTAGAGGCCGCCGCTCTCAGTCCCAGTAGCAATCGTCCGCTGGGTCCTCGGGTCCTGAAAAGAACAAGTAGTGGGAGTGAATTAGACGGAGCACTGAAGTTGCCGGCATAAAGTAGTAACTGATAACAAATTGCACGGGAACTTCGGGACATAGAGGGTATCCTCCAAGCAAAGCGATGGAGTGAGTTGAACCATGCCCGTCCCATGAACCAGGGACGGGGAACCATCCGCCACACGAACTGGGGGTAAGCGGTCATGGGTCTCAAGACGGGAGAAGCAATGAGGGTTGCCCGTCATATGATTGGTGGCACTGGAGTCAATGAGCCATTTACCTTGGGTAACGACGTGGGCACTACCTGACGTCGTGGCCACAGAGGCAGACAGCCTAGAAGAGGCGGAGGCCGAAGAAGAAGCATCACCGGAAGGGCGAAGATGAGGATGTTTCTGCCAGCAGCGGTCAACAGTATGGCCAGTATGACCACAGTGAGAGCAGAGGAACCGGGAGGAACCCCGTCCGCCAGAGGAGCCACGGCCACTAGGGCCCCCCCTCTGAGCTTGGTGAGCAAAGGAGTCCTGGGAAGGGGGGGAGGCCAACAGAGGCCGCTGGAGGAGCGAAGTAACAACGGCAATGCGAGCCGCAGTGGCATCCAAAGTAGGAGATTCCGCCTCACCCAAGATCTGCTGGCGGATCATATCATAAGAGTCGGGAAGACGAAGAAGATAACAAACAACCAGGAGTTCCTGGAAGTGTTTGTGCTGGTCGGCCAAGTCTGCGGAGAAGGGGCGATTCTGGAGGATTTCAGCACCAAGAGCTTGAACCTGCTGATAAGCCGCAGCCGGGGACATGGAAGGGCGGGCGAAGAGGTCCGCATAGAGAGTATAAATGCGGGACGTCTGGCCCCCCTTAGAATAGAGAGCAGCGAGGTGAAGCCAGGCGGCCTTGACCGTCTCATCATGGCGAATGACGGGAAGACACTCATCAGAAAGGCTGTTGGCCAGCCAGGTGCGAACAAGAGCATCACTCGCATCCCAGTCATCAAACTCAGGAGAGGTGCGAGGAGGAGTGTCATCGGTGAGGTGATGACGCTTGCGTTGAGAATGAAGGAGAAAGGTGAAAGAAACGCTCCAATCAGGATAGTTGGAGCCAACAAGCTTGGAAACGGTGCCAAGGTTTCCCGAAGGAGGAGGAGGAGAAGGAGCTGCAGGAGTAGTGGTGAGACCGGAGGTAGTCATAGAACCCGGCAAGCAAAAGAAGCCGCGCGAACAGTAGCGGTTAGAAAACAGAAGAAGTCGCTCGAACAGCAGCGGCTAGAAAGAGGTCAAAGGCACAGCAGGGAAGAGGTCGCGCGGACTGAAAAGGCCGAGCGAACAGAAGAGAGGAGAAGAGCAGGTGACTGCGACCAAGATGCGGGTAAGAAAGGAACAACCCGCATGGTCAGGCAGATCACAGCAGCTGCGAGAAAGCGGTCAAAGGAAAAGCGGGGAAGAGGTCGCGCAGACTGAAAAGGCCGAGCGAACAGAAGAGAGGAGAAGAGCAGGTGACCGCGACCAAGATGCGGGTGAGAAAGGAACAACCCGCACGGTCAGGCAGATCACAGAAGCAAACCGCGAGTATAGAGACAGTACACGCGGACAGAGACAGACCGCAACGACTAGGAAGTCGGAGAGGTCAAGAAGGAACAAGGAGCACGGCGACAAGGAAACAGGTCGCTGCGACAAAGAGGAGTAGAAGAAGAAAAACAAGAAGAAGAAAGCCGCGCGAACAGGGCAGCGGACAGAAACAAGGCAAGTCGCGAGACAGGTCACAAGAAGAGGAAAACAGGCCGCGAACAACAGAGAGCGCACATAATCAGGAGGAAATGACCGTGCCCTCTGATACCATGTTAGAAAGTAGCGGAAAAGAGAGAACAAGCGGATAAACTTTTGAATAATTGAAATTTTATTATCCAAAAAAGATATCATTTACAAAGGTATGACCTCCCTTATATAGAATGGAGGAGATAAGAAAGAGAGTATACAAACAATGTGGGACTAAACATTTACAGTACTGAGCGGCTAGAATAAAGGAGACCGCACAGGCCGCGCGGTTAGTCAGATGGGTTAACCGCTCGGCAACTCCAGCAGGATAGAACAGGCCGCAGTGGTAGACCGATAGACCGCCCGGTCTCCATGCTTCAGAGTGAGACCGCCAAACCGCTCGGTCAACAAACCGCTGGATCAGACCGCTAAGCCGCTCGGTCAACAAGCCGCTGGATCAGACCGCTAAGCCGCCCGGTCTAATACTTCAACATAGCCGCAAAGTCAAAGCTGCAATCAAATCTCAGCACCGACTCATGTACAGTAGTTACACGCCCCCCTACACGCCCGTGACCTTGGGTGTGTACTTAGATTTTTTTTCCTATAAATTGAAGTTTTTTGTTTGTGCTAATGTTCTTTTTTGGACCATTTTTCCTAAGGGTCTAGGCTGTTTAGAGGTATTTCCAATGCTATGTAAGGAATTTTCTCCCCCACACTTTTATTTTCATTTTAGCTTTGTAATCATCTTTTAGTATTAATAAAATTTATAGTTTTTCTCCCGTTATATGGTTTTGGAATGCATTTATGTGCCCATCTCTTAGGCGATCTTATTTTTACTTATTTTTTTTATTTTGTTCTTTTAAAATGGGTGTGTGTGTATGAGATTAGGTTTCATGCTTAGTTAATTTTACTTACTTTTGTTAGATTTAGATTTTATCGCTTTTAACTCATTCCTATAAATCCGTAAAAATGTATTTATGGTGGTTTTCATTTTTTTCTCTAACTTAGATTTTCTCGTTTAGGTTGTAAAACATTTTCGTTCTATTTACTTTATTTCCACTTTTTACGCACTTTTACGGAGTTAGAAGAATGAATATATAGTTGTTTTAATTATTCGAACAGTTCATTTTTGCTTTTATTTCAAAAACTTTTGCTAGGTTAATTTTAATTTCTACTTTTTACGCATTTCTATCACATTCCACCGGTCAAAATATAGTTATTTTAAATTTTAGAACACTTTGTTTTTCACATTTTCGCTTGTGTGTGTACGTGCATGAGATAATTTAAATAGCTTTTATTCATTCTTGTAGAGTGTGTGCATGTATGAGATAATGTTTATCGCTTTCTATCATTCCTATAGAGTGTGTGTGTGTGTGTTTATATTTTTGTAAAGTGCGCATGTGTGTGGTTTATTTCATGTAGAGTGTGTGTGTTTTATTTCTGTAGAGTGGAGTTTTTTCATTTCTGTTAAGTGTGTGCGTTTAATTTCTGTAGAGTGAGTGTGTGTGTTTTTAATTTCATTAGGGTGAGTTTGTGTATTCATTTCTGCAGAGTCTGTGCATTTCTTTTATTTCAAGTAGAGTGTGTTTTATTTTCTGTAGAGTGTGTGTGTTTTCATTTATATAGAGTGCGTGTGTGTGTGCATTTATTTCCTCCTACTCGTTTGAGTAGGACTCACTTTCATTTCTCGCATACTCGTTTGAGTAGTACTTGCAATTTACCGTTATTTTTACTACTTTCTTTTACAGCTTTCTTTACTGCTTTATTTTATGCTTTTATTTTACTACTTTCTTTCCACAAGCCGTCTCCATTCTGATGAGTGGCAAACCGCTCTTAGCCCTCAGTATCGAAGAGGATTGGGACAGATAAAAACACTTTAAATAATTAAAGGTCCTGTTTTTTTAATTAATTAAATTACTTAAGGTTTGCCCCGAGTTTATGACGCGTAGAACAACATAACAATGTGTGGGCTCTCTTTCCGTAGTCCATATGCTAGCTAGCCGAGAGGCTGTGCGTATGGACCGATCACCCCTCGGTAAATGGAGTTTTACACTAACCCTCGAGAGAGGAGGTGCGGATTTCTACCGGATTGGGTTTCCCTCCCAATAGCGGGGTTCTTAGTATAATGCGGGCAATAAGAGGAATCCTTTGTCGGACGAGAGCCCGGTCGAATAGTATTAATGTTCAGGTGAGTGATAGTCCTAGAGATAAGTGAGCTCCTTTTTGTGTAACCTCCACGACCAAATCTCCGTCTTAATTAATTTTAAATTTAGGATCTCTTTTTATTAAAAGTTTGTTTTGGTTCGAATTCTTTTAGATACATTTGGCTAAATTATTAATCGCCTCCATCTTTAATGCTTTTATTTTCTATTTATATATATATATATATAATATCACGACAAGATAAATTTTCGGTAAAATAATAGTCCCCTTCAGGGAAGATTAGAAATAATCAACACATCCCCGAGAACAATAAGACCCCGATATTCCTCACCGGAATATCTGGTACTACACGTGATAGGTGCACTACATCCTTTCGTTAAAACTCAATCTCAGCTGTTTTATATCCAAATAATAAATCCACGCGCCCGTCTTCCTAAATAAAACCAAATCCGCCTTTTCTAAAATAAACAGCCCGGGGCGCCGCGTGTCCTAAATAAATTTTGGAGTTTTAACCCCCATTAGTTACATTGGGTGTCACTAGTCCTTAAGATATTCCCAGTGTTTTGTCATGACCTAGTTATGACCAAACCATCCTAAGGGTCTAGAAGTTTGAGGAATGTTACATAACGTTAGAGGAAAACTGTTTGTTCTATTTGGATTTATACATGTCCTCTTTGTTGTAGCTTCTCATCATTCGATCACTGTCACGACGTGATCTTATTTAATCTGAAGAGTATGACTTATTTTTCATTTGTCTCCTCTTGCTCAAAAGCTTCTTGAACTGCTTGGATATGAGGGAAAACTCTCCATTCGATAGCTCGGTGCGAGACGTGCATAGCTCAGAGTCTTTTGGAGTGTAAGGAGCTCATGTCCTCATAGGTGACACAACTTTAGATTTTCTTGACCCTTCCGCCTTTAGATCCACAAACATTTCTCTACAAGAGGTTCTATTATTCTGCACCTCCTTCTTACGTGTATTCATTTGAATCTCATAAGAGAGCAGCTTTGCGAATAGGTTCTAGGGGTCTATCTCTGGTAGCTTCCCAAATTATTTGATGGCAACAACTTCTATGTCCCAATCCTTTGTCAAGGATTTGAAGAATTTTTCGTTCAGTTGACCATAAGTGATGACACGACCATAGTTCCTTAGTACATTCACTATCTTGAAGAACATCTCGAAGTTGTCAGCTATGGATTCATATGCACCTTGCTTAAAAGATTCATAGTCCTGGTTCAACAACGACCTGCGATCGTATCACTTTTTCAGTACCTTCCATCAGGACAACAAAACAGTCCCGCATCACTTTCGCATACTTGAAGTAAAATAAGCTCTGGAGCACTGAATCATCCACTACACTTGATATGATATTCTTTGACCTCTTGTCAAGGGAGACTAAGGCAATCTCATCCTTAGTAAGATCCTTCATCTTCTTTGGAATCAGAATTGCTGGATTTATCGTTGAAGCTTGTGTAGGGATGTATGGTTCTTCTTCCACTATCTGAAAAATCCTAGGATCAATAGCTTCAATAAACAAACATACATGTTCTTTCCTCATGGAAAGTTTTCCTTGTTGCATACCGGTAGCTTCATAGAAGGCATATCTTTTCTTTGATCCATGGTGAATATGCGGGATCTCAGAATGTTAGGTCAGGGATCTTATTCAATATGTTAGCCTTATCAAACAAAATGCCCCTCTGATATCAATTGAAAGTATCTAGCGTCTACCTAAATCACCTAGAGGGGGGTGAATAGGTGATGTTTGTGTCTTTTTATGGAATAACAATTATCTAAAAATTCATCCCCATAAATACATAGTTTTATAGTGGTTCCTCGAATTAGGTACGTCCACTGTCCTGCCTCGTCTATCTACCCCAAAGGGATAGATTCAGATACTTCACCTTTCTTAGATTATCAACAATCTTACAACTCAGAGCCACGCTCCTACACCTCGTAGAACAAACTCTCGTACAAATCGATCCACAACCTGATCTACAAACTCGATCCACAAACCGGATCTACAAACTCAATCCACTAACAGATCTACAAACTCGAAAGAACAAACTTCCTACAATATCGGAGAAAAAGCTCCTACAAAAGGTAAAACAATTTTTACAATCAACAATAAAAATTTTATTCTTCCAGATCTAAAATCTTCAAGGATCTTCCTTCTTGAAATCTAGAAAACTATGTGTACAAGGTTGTAGAAGAAAATAGAGAAAACTGGATCTGAAAACCTTTGATCCGACACGATCAAGTAGATGTTGAAGAAGCTTTGAATCTTGGATCTGTCGAATCTCTACTTCTTTAGAATTGCTGGATCGAGAGAAGATCGGGAGAGGAAAATGATGATGAAGACGGTGCAGCTTCTCCCAAAATTAGAAAGTGCCATTCTGATTTGGATTGCTGTAACTATTCTTGTAATTAGGGCTAGCAAATCCTCTGGAAGGACTATTTATAGATCATCGTCTAATGGTCAAAAGTCATTAAGGAAAAATCCGCGTGGATCAATCATCATTAACATAGACTGATTTGAAATCTTGTCAGAAGATTTAGAATGAAAAATCTGCATGTCCATTTCTCGAAAAGAAAAAGATTTCTCGAGAAATGATTAGCTTTCTCGAGAAAAAGACATGGCTTCTCGAGAAAAGTCTTGGCGAAATTTTTTTGAAGTAAAATACCTTATTTCTCGAGAAGGAAAAAAAATTTCTGGAAAAGTACTTAGCGTAAATTTATAAATAAAGATAGATTTCCCGTGAAGAATATGATTTCTCGAGAAATGAATTGCTTTCTCGAGAAATGGCCTGACCTTCTCGATAAATTTACTTAACAAAAATTCTGTGAACTTAAGGACTTATTTCTCGAGAAAGAACTCGATGTCTCGAGAAATTTACTTGGCTTCTCCAGAAACACTTTTGATTTCTCGAGAACAATTTCCCTTTCTTGAGAAATGTACTTGGTTTCTCGAGAAGTCTTCATGGTATTTCTCGAGAAAAATAATTAGAATATTTTCAGGTAATTTCCATATAAGTCTTATGGTTTCTCGAGAACAGCTTTGCTTTCTCGAGAAATGGACTTAGAATTCTTGAGAAATACATGTCATTTCTCGAGAAATGGACATAGGAAATATTTCAGAAAAATTTTATTTTCTTCTTTATTGAAACAAGAAACCCTTTCTTTCTCCCATTTCTTTAGTACTAGAAAATGACATGCATTCCAATAGAGAGGTTACACATGAGTCAACACTATGGATCACACAATGAGGGATTACATTGCATGGTCCTGTTCTTAGTGACTCATTGTAAATTGACATTGGTCTACACTTCACAATAATGACCTGTAAGCACTAAACTAAAATACTACATCAAATACAAACTTAATTCATCTTAGTTCAAGGGTGACTTCACACAAATCTGGGTTATTGTGGATACAATACCGAACAGGTACAAAAGAAGTAAGGGATGACAGAAGATCCCTTCTGATCCAGAAGTATGAGGCCTTCATGCAAGTCCCCAAGGACACAATAGCTGATACATTTGAGAATTTCTTCAAGACCATCATCGGTCTAAAACGCTATGGCCGGGTCTTCACTAATGGAGAGCTTAATGACAAATTCCTAAAATCCTTGACTAAGGAATGAGATAATAATATTTGTGCTATCAGGGAGTTTGGGAGACTGGCTGACAATGAGCCCCAAAACCTCTTCGAGAAGCTTATGTCATATGAGCTTCAAAATAACTCTAGAAAAGCCGAAGAAGAGAGCAGCAGATCTGTATCAAAGGAGAAGTCTGTCACACTGAAGGCAGATAGCTCAAGAAAGGCTAAATCAGCATCTCCTACTCCCACTCAAGAAGATAGTGAAGAGAAGAGAGAATTCTCCTTCAGATAACTCTGAGCCAAGCACCTCGGGCTCAGAGTTATCTGATTTAGAGTTCTCTCTTCTCTCAAGATTGTTCAAGATGTTTCTCAGTAGGAAAAAACAAATGAGAGGCAAAGACTTCTCTTACAAAAGATCACGTCACGATGGTGACCATAAAAATAAATATCACACTAATGACATATATAAATCTAAACAGAATAAACTTAATTCTACTGACATTGTGTGTTATTACTGCAATAAGGCAGGGCACGTGAACGCCGACTGACCTCATAACACGGAGGGTTGAAGAAGAGAAGAGCATAAGTCCTCCCATAGTAAAAATAAGGAGAAGAGCATCACGATAACGAAGCAGAAGACCTTCAGTGACACAGGCTCATCTGAGTCATGTGAGGATGAAGAAGCCTACTTTGGGCTCATGGCCCATTCCGATGAAGAAGAAGTTGTCGGCCAATTTCATGTGGAGGTAAATTCTCACAACATTCTTTCAGAGTCAGATGTTTCAGATGATGTTCAAGAGGAGTGTTCCTCTGATGATAAATCAAAACTCATGGCTCAGTACAAAGAGCTTATCAAGGCATATGACCGGTTTAGAAAAGTTTTTAGAACTCAGGCCAAGGAAATCAAATCTCAAAAGGCTGAGGAGATCACTCTGAGGGAGGAAGTTGCAAGAATGAACTCACTCAGAGAGGAACTCCACGCTCTGGCCGATGGCAACAACAGTTCACATGAGCTCCTTGACCAAAAAGAGAAAATCATCGAGAAGCTGGAAGGACAACCTGTTGTCGAAAATTAACATGTTGAGAGTTTCTCTAATCCTAAGACAATCCTTCAATTTGTTGCTGAATTCTCTGCTCAGGCTAAAGGAGCTGGCTTAGGTCATTTAGCTGCTCCTAATAAATCTTCCAGGAGAGCTAAGGCTAAAAAGAATAATAAGGCTGCTACAAAAGCAATCGCAGAAGAGAAACGGAAGGGGCCTATAAGTCAGACCTCCTTTAATAAAGTTATTTTTCCTTCTAACTAATTTGATTTTGATAGCTCTTTTTGTCACTTGACAAGACCAATTCAATTTGAACCTATCAAGGACTATAAGGGGTGGACTCATCCCTGAAACTTCGGTGCAAGTGTCTTTAAAGAACCTTATGAAGAAATTCAAATGAAGAGTTATGGTCTGTATGTACATGGCCATAATAATAAGAAGGAACCAAAAGCTAAATCTAATGTGCCTAAGGCTAAGAAGATGTCAAGACCCTGTATAAGATGCAACCAGGAGGCCTCCACCTCTAAGAATGCTGACCCTGCTAGACCTCACGATCAAAGAGTAAAGCAGGAGTATAGAAGGAGGTACAACAGGTTGACTGTTGGTGATGCGGCAAAGTTGATCACTTTATCGTAGATTGCTGGTTTAATCCCAGATATATTGTAACTCCTCAATTTAATTATACGAGACAGACCACTCGTAGTGTTAAGACTCATAGGGGGAGTATGCAAACAAGGAACCAAGGACCCCAAATATTTTTGGGTTCCTTAGGTAATATGATATATGATTGCAGGTATGTCCAAAGGATAACAAAACACCAATCTATTATTTGGATTGTCGATGCTCTCGGCATATGACCGGGAAAAGAAGCCTAATTTAAAATTATACTCCAGTAAAAGATGGTCCAAAGGCTATCTTTGTTGGTACTGACCGAAGAGTTACAAAAGGCTATAGAATGATTTCTAATCGTGTGGTTGCATTCACTGATGTGGCTTATATGTAAGGATTAGAACATAATCTGATTAGCATAAGTCAATTCTGTGATGAAGGCTTCATTGTTACTTTCTCTAAGGATCATTGCCTGATAACATCGGCCTCTACTATAGAGATGGTGTTAACAGACACTAGGAGTAGAAATATTTTTTGTCTTAATTTTCTATGATTAGACACTTCAACACCAGTGTGTTTTGTTACAAAAGTTAGTGCTTGTATTTATGACCATTGACATGGGAGACAATCACATATTAATTTTAAAACTATTAATGTTATTTTCTCAAGACCTAGTACATGACGCACTGAATATTAAGTGCATTAAAGAAAGTCCATGTCACGCATGTCAAATGGGCAAGCAGGAAAGGGCTACCTTTAAGGGTATTACTGATAAAGTTTCCTCACGGTGCTTATATTTACTGCACATAGACTTATTCGGTCCAATGCAAGTTCATAGCTTTGGGGGTAAGTCATATATGCTGATAATTATTGAGAATCACTCACGTTTTACTTCGATGTTTGTTTTTTAAATGAAAGTCAGATACCTTTGATGTGTTCATGAACTTTGTTAGGCAAATTCAAAAAGAATTAAACTTTTCACTAGTCAGAATCAGAATTGACCATGGAACAGAATTTGAATCTAGTGGCATGGCAGAATTCTGTGGAAGTCTAGGTATCTTTCATGAGTTTTCCTCCCCGCATACCCTACAACAAAATGGAGTTGTAGAGTGGAATAGAACACTCATTTAAGCATGTACTATAATGCTGACTGACTCCTCTCTACCAGAGTACTTCGGGGCTGAGGCCGTCAATATATCTTGTCACGTGCAAAACTGAGCGTTGATCAGTAAGAACCATTGTAAGACACCCCATGAGCTACTAAAAGGCAGAAAACAGATTGTATCCTACTTCAAGATCTTTGGAAGCAAATGCTCTGTACTTATTAATAGGAAATATCATCGTACAAAGTTTGGAGAAAAAATGCTTTGAAGGTATTTTCTTAGGTTATAGTAGTCATATTAAGGATTATAGAATCTTTTATAAGAAAACTTTGGTGGTAGAAGAATCTATTAATGTTGTATTTGATGAGACGAGCTTTCTACATAGCACCTCTTCTAGTGTTTTCGTTGAAGATGCAGGTTCAAGGCTGAAGGAATTAAGCTTGGATAAGAAAGTTGAAGAAAATGCTCAAAAGTTCATCAAGATCATTCCTCCAACCTCAATTGGAGAGGGAGATCACCAAGATGAAAATGTTATCCAAGTTGAGGAAGACACTCCAGAAATAGAAGAAGGTCCCGACGTAACGACTCTAGATCTCAGACACTTGACAGATCACCCTATTGATAAAATCATAAGATATCCTCGTGATGGTGTAAGAACTCGAAGAGGTACTACTAATGAAATTATGCATTTGAGTTTTCTCTTGCAGGTTGAACCAAAGAAATTTGAAGAAGCAAATAAAGACGCATCATGGATAGTTACAATAGAAGAAGAACTCAATCAGTTCAAGCACTGCCAAGTCTGGAAAGCTTGTACCAAGACCCAAAGGTAAAAATGTAATTGGAACAAAGTGGGTCTACACGAATGAGTTGGATGAAGATGGAAACATCATCAAAAATAAAGTCAGACTTGTAGCTAAGGGATATAGGCTACAAGAAGTCATCGATTTTGATCAGATGTATGCTTCAGCATGATGGAGACGTTGCTGATGAGGCCACCATTGATCCCCGTCTGAGAGAGTTTGTGGATTGGGATGATCGATGTCGCAAGCTCGAGGATGAGATTCTACCACGACGCCAACGCCGCTACCGCTACATGTTAACGCCGCCGTCGCTACAAGTTTTTCTCGACGTCCGCCTCCGCCATTAAATAAAATATAAAATTATAAATTACATAATTATAATTATATATTTTATCAATTTTTTATTTTAGCAATTTTATTTTAAAATGTTTTATTTCATGCATTTTATTATATTGGATTTTATTGTATTGTTTAAATTTCATGGGTGCCTATAACCATCATAGTTTCATTTTGAATTTTGAATTAATGAAATTGAGTGGTGTAGGCTATATATAGCCATGTATTGTATCATTTTGATTAGAGAATGAATGTAAGAATTTGAATCCCTAAATCTTCCTTGAGATCTTTTCCCCCTCCTTTTGAGAATTTCGGCTCCTCCTATCCTCCTCCCCTCTATTTGGTCGCCGACCAACATCTCCTCCCTCTCTCTACACGGCTCCTCTCCACCTCCTCCTCCCTCTCCTTTCATCTCTATCATAAACCCGAACACCCACTCTACACGACACCTTTCCTCTCTCTTCCCCCTCTATCCGGCCAACACTTCTCCCTCTCCAAAACCCGACCAACCTCTTTATGTTTTGGGTTAAATTCGGCCAAGACAAGATACCCCTTGTGGATTCCAACTCCGGCATGAAGCGACGAAGGAGGACAAGTTTTCTCTCCATCCGGCTTGACTCCGGCGGAGCCATTGAAGGATGATCCAGAAAATAGTGAATCGGAATCATCCATTCCGGTTAGGTAACTAAACCTTTCTACTTTTGGTGTTTCCCACTAGATTTTCATAATGGTGGATACTTTGGCGTGATCTTTGAAACGTTGAATTTATTGTGGTTTCTTCCTTTGATTTTGCTTGTTCATCCTTATTTTATTTAAGTTCAAAAGGTTTGGTGAACCTTCATGTTCCTTTTGTTGGGGGAGATCTACCGTTTCCGAATCATAACTTTTTGGTAGATCTCTTTTGGTACAACCAACGCTCGACCGGACCGAGTTGGTCCCTTTAGCCGGAAAGAATATTGGCCTAGAGCCTCTGTTCAATCCTAATCGGTTTGGCTACCCGTACAATAACATCTAGTTGATAAAATTAAATAGTGTGTGCGCCATGTTGGATGTTTTGTGCAACTGTAGAATTGGATCGTAGAGAGGTATTCCTGTGTGTCCGTAGATATTTTACAGTGTCCCGTGTGAGCCTGCATCAATTTGGTATCAGAGGGAGGTTCACGTCAATATCCTAATTGGCACCCTCCCCCTTTTATTATTTTGCCATCATGCACTTGCATGTTTCTATGTCAAAATAATAAAACAAAAATTTTAGTTTTGGTCTGCCAATAGCAACATAAAATTCTCAGTTTTCCTCAAATTCAAAAAAATAAAATTCTGGAAATTATCCATCATTTTATTAGTAAGAAATCAAAAAAATGTTTTATTTTTATTATGTCATTATTTTTATTAAGTCATTATAAATTTTAAATTTTGGTATGCAAATAGCTGCCTAAATTTTTATATTTCAACAAACAAAATCAAACTTTTTTTTTAATAATCTCCATATTTTTGTCATCAAGAAAATCAAAAATAATATTTTATTACCCTAGTTGCTAAGCGGGAACAAATCCGTCTTTCCTAGAGTTTAGTGGGTCAGGTTCATTTTTCATTGCATATGCACAAGAATCGGATCGAGTTTTCTCTCCGGTTCTCACTATTATGGCATATGACGTTCACGTGTCCCTTTTATACTATTGGTATGATAAAGCCATTGCTAAGCACACCCCAGCCTTGCCTTCATACCATAGGAATTCCAACCGTTCCCACACTTATCCTCCCACTATAATTAAGACACCTACTTATGATGGTTTAGGGTGTTCACAAGTTTTTCTAGACCGGGTTAAGGAAATAGAGTGCTACTTTGAGTGGTACAAATTGACTGATGCAGATAAGGTGCGAGTGACAAGAATAAAGTTGTTAGGTAGATCTAAGATATTCTGGTTGAATGAGGAACAACGTCTGAGAACCGAGAACGGTAAATTACTTATTGGTCGTGCAGACATGAAGGTCATGCTGATAGAACACTACGTCCCTACGTACTATAGAACGCTGATATCAGATGATTTGGCTACCCTTAAACAAGAGAGTAAGTCAGCCTCTGAGTATATGAGTCATCTTAAGGATATGATGGTTAGGTGTGGTGTGAAAGAGGTGCCAGAGCTCACCCTCTCTAGGTTTCGTAAGGGCTTAAACGCCGACATTCAGGGTAAATTACTGTGTTATGGTCACAGTGACCTAAACACCATTTTATGCTGCATTGGATACTAAGAAGCACAACGTTCATAAGAATAAAACTCACTCGTTTTAGATGGGAGAGTCCGTCTTAGGACCACCACCCACTTTTAGGAAAACCATTCCTAATAGTTCTAATAATAGTACTGAGCCTCCTAAGATTGTGATTGAAACCAATGAGAATTCTAATGTGGATATAATATCTCTGGATTCGGAAGTTGACCAACTAAGTGAGAGTATCCCTTTACATACGATAGTGCCCGACGAGTTTGATGATTCTGACAGTGAGGGATTCCCTAGTGATTTAGAAGATGATGTTTGAGATGATGATATTCTGAATTTGTGAGAGTATTCTATTGTATATTACCTGCCTTACTAGCATTGTGTCTGACCTCCCTAGTATTGAGTGCCCTCTTGAGGATATGATCCCCATCATGATAGAGTCTACGATCGAACCCGCTGAGATTATATATGAGTTATCTGAGGAGCCTGAGAGTGAGGATTACCCTATTGATATTGTGGATGAGTTAACATCTGAGGGAAGGATAATTTTGGACGATTCTATTATTGTACAACTGGATGAGAGTTCTTTGATGATATCACCGTTTGGTGAAATTTATACTGATTCAGATTTTATCCCGGGATTGATTTTACCGACTCTTCCCCCTGTTTATTTGCCTATCTTAGACGACTTCTTAGAACGTGGAACCGGTAGACCAAGTCTGAGTTTTTGGGTGACACCCACTTTGTTAGTTCCTACAATGGCGTTGTATCATCGTATAGATATCACTATGTTGAGCGCACTAGTATTTGGACTTTTCACCGCACCTCATAGACGTGACTACGCATCACTTTTGACAGCTCATTTTTCTGGGTGTCCGACTATGATTCCATCCTCTACTATGACTGAATTTGATTCTTTTGCAATTGTTCCCCTGGGTGCGGTGTCTGTTATACATATTTAAATAGCACACCCGTTCGCACGCATTTACCCATCGCCTTTTGATGACCCTCATTTCCCCACATTAGTGACTTTAGTTGGGTCCCTTGAGTTGTATCGCTCGCACATCTTTTCACAATCGGGAGCTTCGAACTCTATTTTTCATGATGAGCGGTTCTCCTTGGCATATCTTCATGCCAAGCATAAGTATTTAAAATATAAAATTAAAACTGCGAATTCGGAGCCCATTAAAATCATCTCTGATTATAAGGCTCCTGTGCCACCTGACTTAACCCCCTTACCCTCCGTATTTGGGTTGAGTCACGTAGCACATGGATTCACTCCTCTCGGTAGTAAGATACTTAGGCACACATTTAAAAAATTAATCACTCACTTTGCGTCCTATTTCTTACATGCAAGTCTATCACCGAATAAGATCGTGCACAAATATAAAATAGTAGTGCATTTTGACTTAATTTTGTTACTGCCATATTATAGGTCAAGTCAATTTGCACAAGATTTTGTCTCTCATGCTCAAAATTCATATAAGCACATTAGTGAAGCGCTAACCACACATTATACATCTTATCAATTTCATCCTAACATACATAAAAGAGCGTTTCACTTTAAGGTTGCCGATTTAGTTTTGGTGTATCTCCTCCCTGAAAGGATGCCTTCGGGCACTTCAAAAAAGTTGGCGAATCGACAAACTAGAACTTTTTGGATATTAAATAAATTAGGTGAAAATGCATATCTTTTGAAGTTACAGACTAATTGGGCCCCCTATTTTTAATGTTTCTGATATAACGCCATATGTTTCTCCACCACTTGAATTATCTGTCTGTCCGTTTAGTTCTAATGTATTTTCTAGTGGGTTGGGAGTGAGCTTGTTTCTGGATCTCTATCTCCATCGGTCTCCAATGGAGTAACGTTGATTGCTGATGATAAAATTTTTTCTCCTTTATTGCCTTATGCTTTTCCCAGGTTTTTCCGGACCAAATTTTTGTTTGACAGGTTTGGTTAATGGGTGATGAATGTACTTCTGTGACTTGGATTTTCGAGATGGACTTGCCACCTGCTGATGCAAGTTTCAACTACTTTCCCCTTCTGATCCACTCATCGGTGATGAGTGCTTTTGAGTGGGGGAGGATTGATGGAGACATTGCTGATGGAGCCGCCATTTATCCCCGCCTAAGAGAGTTCGTGGATTGGGATGATCGATGTCGCAAGCTCGGGGATAGGATTCTACCACGATGCCAACGCCACCGCCGCTACATGTTTTGCTCAATGTCCGCCGCAGCCATTAAATAAAATATATAATTATAAATTACATAATTATAATTATATATTTTATCAATTTTTTATTTTAGCAATTTTATTTTAAAATGTTTTATTTCATGCATTTTATTATATTGCATTTTATTTTATTGTTTAAATTTCATGGGTGTCTATAACCATCATAGTTTCATTCTGAATTTTGTATGAACAAAATTGAGTGGTGTAGGCTATATATAGCCATGTATTGTATCAGTTTGATTAGAGAATGAATGATAAGAATTTTTGAAAGATATGGTACCTAAACACCTAGAGGGGGGGTGAATAGGTGACCTAAACCTTTTTAAAACTTTGTTGGCAGCACAACAGTTATTCCACAGAATTCTACAGCTAACAGCAATTACAGTTAATTCACAGCACAGCACAGCACAGCAGACACACTAATTTATAGTGGTTCCCCAATCTTTGGGTACATCCACTTTCCCCCTTCGCCTATCTAGCAGTGTACTAGATTCGGCCAACCTTCTCCACTATCTCAGAACCCAACTAGGTTCCTTCACCTCAGGCCCAAAGCCTTACACTCAGCCACAAAGGCCTACACTCAGCCACCCAGGCCTACACTCAGCCAATTAAGGCCTACACTCAGAGTTCTTCAACTCCTACACTCAGGCAACCAAGCCCTACCCTCAGCCTTTATAATATAGGCTTACAATTCTCTCAGATCCAATGGATCTTACAAGTTAAAATAGAAATACAATAGCTATCTCTACAACTCAGAAAATAAGAGAGGAGTTGTGAGTTTCTTGAAGAGTTCTTGGAAGAACTCAGTTAGATCCAAACTGACTTAGCTTCCTTCAAAGCTTCTTGAGTTAGAACTGAATTAGTCTGAATCTTCTGCAGTTGATCCTTGACCTCTGCTTCTTGAGATCCAGATGATTCTGAATCCTTCTTCTCAGCCTTAGTTCCAAAGACTGAATTCTTGATTGGAGCTCTCTCTCCAACTTCTTAGATCTGCAGTTGGACTGCCAGATCTTCTTGTGTTGATCCTCTGTGTATCACTTTTCTGATGATCTGATCAACCACTTTAATTATTCTCACTACTTGAAAGAACAACTTGTAATTATTACATCAACAACAACTTCTGTAAACTGTGAGTGCCTATTTATAGGCTTCCTTCATGGTAACCGGCTGGTCCGGTTCATAACAGACTTCTGATTTCTCTGACAGTTGCTGTAGACCGGCTGGATCGGCAGCTGTCATGTCAACCAGTCACTTCTTGAAATTCTCTAACTGTCAGATAGTGTCGAGACTTTCTGTTCTTAAGTGTCGACACTTATAGACTAAGTGTCGACACATGTTGTGTAAGTGTCGACACAAGTCTACAAGGTGTCGACACAATTCCCTGTATGTCTCGACACAAATTCTTCTGCATGTGTCGACACTGAAATTGAGTGTCGACACAAGTACTTGTTCTTCATTCTTTAACTGTATTCTTCTAAGTGTCGACACATCTTCTTTGTGTCGACACATCTTCATGTGTTGAAACTGTCAAGTGTCGACACTACTTCTTGGTGTCGACACAAGTCTTCAATTTTGTTTCCTCAGCTGAGTGTCGACACATTCCCTTAGTGTCGACACTTGTACTTAGAATATTTTGTAAACTTTTCTGTTCTTTGCTAAGTGTTGACACAGCTCTTCTGAGTGTCGACACTTCTGCTAAGTGTCGACACAGCTTTTCTGCATTCTTCTTCACTGAGTGTCGACACTGCTCCAAGTGTCGACACTTTCTGTCAGGTGTCGACTCTTCTACCCAGGTGTCGACACAATTACTCCAAGTGTCGACACTGCTTGTCTGGGTGTCGACACAGGCTTTCTCAAGTGTCGACACTTTCCCTCTGGGTGTCGACACATGGACTTAGAAACTTTTAGCTTCAGTCCAGTGAATACCTAACCTGCACAAGTAACTCAAACAAACATCAAATACATTATGATGTATATCATTGAGTTAGGTGAGGCTTCTTCAAATCAGGTACATTTGACCAATGTACCCAACAATTTTAATCCCTAAATCTTCATTGAGATCTTTTTCCCCCTCCTTTTCAAAATTTCGGCTCCTCCTATCCTCCTCCCCTCTATTTGGTCGTCGACCATCATATCCTCCCTCTCTCTCTAAACGGCTCCTCTCCACCTCCTCCTCCCTCTCCTTTTATCTCTCTCGTAAACCTGACCACCACCTCTAGCCGCCACCTTTCCCCTCTCTTCCCCCTCTATCCGGCCAACACTTATCTCTCTCCAAAACACGACCAACCTCTTTATTTTTTGGATGAAAATCGGCCAAGGAAAGATCCCCCCTTGTGGATTCCAAACCGGAAAGAAGCGAGGAAGGCGGACGAGATTTCTCTCCATCCGACGTGACTCTGGCAGAGCCGTTGAAGGAAGATCCATAAAATAGGGAATCAGGAATCATCTATTCCGATTGGGTAACGAAACCTTTCTACTTTTGGTGTTTCCCTATAGATTTTCATTGTGGAGGATACTTTGGCGTGATCTTTGAAACGTTGAATTTATTGTGGTTTCTTCGTTTGATTTTGTTGTTCATCCTTATTTTATTTAAGTTCGAAAGGTTTGACAAACCTTTGTTTTCTTTTTGTTGGGAGTGATCTACCGTTTTCGAATCGTAACTTTTTGGTAGATCTCTTTTGGTACAACCATCACATGACCAGACCGGGTTGGTCCCTGCGCCGGAAAGAATATTTGCCTATAGCCCTTGTTCGAACCTAATCGATTTGGCTACCCGTACGCTAGCATCTAATTGATAAAATTAAATAGTGTGTGCACCGCGTTGGATGTTTTGTGCAAGTGTAGAATTGGATCGTAGAGAGTTATTCTTGTGTGTCCATAGATAATTGCGGTGTCCCGTGTAAGCCTGTAACACAGTGGTAAGTGTAACGACCCGGCCCATGGGTAGTCAGCCGACCCCAAGCGACGTTACAGGGCTGCAGCCCGTGCCACCCAAACCCAACTCGGGCCTGTTTCTCACCACGGTGGGTTTGTGAGAATGTCAGGTTTCGAGCACATCACCTCCTTTACAAGGCACGTTCAACATCCCCCATCACCAATTGAGCTGTAGCTCACGTGGTGATGGGGGCTATTGAAGGTGCCTTGTTAAGGAGGTGCTGGGTTCGAAACCTGGTAATATTTAAAACCCGTCCTGCTGTGAAACAGGCCGGAGATGGGTTTGGGTAGAACGGGCTGCAGCCATGTAACGTCGTTTGGGGTCACCTGACCAACCGTGGGCCGGGTCATATCAAAAAGATGCCTTTTTTGTAATGACCCGGCCCACAGTTGGTCAGCTGACCCCAAGAAATGTTATAGGGCTGCAGCCTGTGCCACCCAAACCCAACTCTGGCGTGTTTCTCAGCACGACGGGTTTTTGAGAATGCTAGATTTCGAACCTAGAAACTCCTTAACAAGCCACCTTCAACAACCCTCATCACCAACTGTGTTGCAGGTCAGGGTGATGAGGGCTTTTGAAGGTGCCTTGTTTAGGAGGTGCTGGGTTCCAAACCTGGCATTCTGAAAAACCCGTCATGCTTTGAAAGAGGCGGGAGATGAGTTTTGGTGGCACGGGCTACAGCCTAATAACGTCGCTTGGGGTCGGCTGACCAGCCGTTGGCCGAGTCAATACAAGCGTGTTATGCAACAACACGGTCCGCCTAAGCCAAGCACAAACCGTTGGTATAGGGTTGCAGCCCGTACACCCCAACCCCAACACTGTGCCTTTTTTAAATCCTCACAGTAGGTTGTTCGTGCAAGGTTTCAAACCTGCAACCCGTTGATGACACTCTCTTCAAAGAGCTCATCACCAACTTAGCTGCAGCTGGTGGGTTACAGGTTTGAAGCCTTGCACCAACAACCTATTGTGTGGATTTAAAAAAGGCATAGTGATGGAGTTGGGGTGTACGGGCTGCGACCCTTTAGTTATGCTTGGTGCTTGGCATTGTCGTACCGGCTCGTTACATAAAAGAGCACTTTTATGTAAGGATCGAGCCCACTGCATGCTCGCGGACCACAAGCATCATTACAGTGCAGTAGCCCGTGCCACCCAAAACCTCTTTCGGCATGTTTCTCTGCAAGGCACGTTTTTGAGAATGTCAGGTTTCGAACCCAGCACTTCCTTAACAAGGCACCTTCAACAGCCCTCATCACCAACTGAGCTACAGCTTTGCGACAAGAAGAGCATTTACAATACTTGTCAATTACTAGGAACAAGGCTCATATCTTGGGGCAGCAAGAAACAAAAATGTGTCGCAATCTCAAATGCCTAGTTAGAATACATTTTTGCAGGCAGTTGTCGTGCACAACTTCTTTGGATAAAGAATCAAATAGAAGACTACAAATTGAACTTCAGGAACATTGACATGTTTTATGACTCCTCTAGTGGTATCATAATTGCTAGCAATCCAGTTTCTCATAGCTGGACAAAGCACATCGAATTGAGATATCATTTCATTTGATAGCATGTGGAGAATGGGGACATCAACCTCCAGTATGTTCCAACTGATAGGCAAGTTACAGATAACTTCACGAAGCCGATGGACGAGGTTAAGTTCTCCTTATTGAAGACTGAACTTGGTATGCTTAACATGGAGTCCTGAAAAGTTCACTTTTGAAGTTAAGAGAAGATTCTGAAGTTAATTTATATTTCTCGGAAAAACAAAAGGATTTCTCGGAAAACTTAATGAATTTCTTGAGAACTTGAAGTGAATTTCTCGAGAACTACTAGATTTCTCGGAAACAACGTATACGTCTCGAGAAAATCATCATACCTCTTGAGAAAAAGAAAATTACACTTCTCGAAAACATCTTATATTTCTCGAGAAACATTATTCTTCTCGAAAAACATCTCATTATTTCTCGAGAAAATACCTCCTCGCGAGAAATCTGCTTACCTATCTTTTGAGAAGAATTTGAACCTCCATTCCTAGATACGCCTTTCTTTATTCTTCAAAATTTTTAATTTTAGATAAATAGAATATTCCATAGAATGTCCAAAACCACAAATTCGAAAAAGGTTTCCCGAGAAATACTCTTCAGTTCTGCTGAAGGTCTCCGTCGTTATTCACGCAAACTCCATCGATTCTTCTCTGAAAAGTCAGAAATTTCTCATCTTCTTTAATCGATGGCTCCTACTATAAATATTGGCATCGGTAGTGAGTTCGTTCGCTTAGGCATCGAAGAAATTTCCAATGATTTCCAGAATGTTATTCTACTTCTTGAATCTGCAGGCCTCACCTTCATCCTTGAGCATCCATGCAAAGTCTTGATTCCAGAAGTAGAAGAGTCCTTCAGAAATGCTAAGCTTAAGAGGAGTGGGAAGGTGTTGAAAAGTTCTGTCAGAGTTGAAGATTAAAATCAAACCGTCTTCTTTAACAGAATTTTTGAGATTGCCCTCAATTGAAGAGGAAGACAACTTAGAAGAACCTGACTACTCCAGGGCTCATTCATTTTATGGTCTCTCCCGATCTAGTATGTCCATTCTATGATAGAATATGAATGACGAGTACAAGCTTCTTGCCAAAATTCTAGGAAAAGTCCTCCTCTACAAAACATGTTCACTTTGGTACAAATCCTCTGATTTCTTCTGCATGATGACAGCTATGGTATGTCGCATGAAATTCCAATTGGGACACATGATATTTGAAAAGATTAAGGAAAGCATGAAACACCTAACTTTGCAAGAATCATTTCTCTTTATTTGAATCAAGCGCGTCCTGAGATTTTTCATTTGTCCAAATATGTGTACTTTCACCGCCTGAAGAAAGACACCCTCTCCTCCATCAACAAATGGGAAATTAGAATCCCAAAGCTAGGCCAAGCTCCACCAGCACCAAGGACTACAGTTTACGAGGACAGGACCCCATCTTCGCTTCTTAATAATATAGTTGGCACATCTATTGCAGCTATTGAGGGGGAACCAGCTCCTTCAGTTCTTGAAAAAGATCAGAATGCCGAGGTACCAGAAACAGAGTCTCTTCCAGATGTTCCTACAAATCAAGTTATAGAGCAAGTTCCTGCTAATGATGTGCTAGTGGAAAAGGAAAATCAAGCTCAGTCTGATGAAGCAAAGAGCACCTTTGTGCATCATGGTGGCTCAGGTATGGATATTGACACTTCTTCTGATCAGTAAATTCTTCACGATGCCTAAGTAGATGTTGAAGAGATACCGGAAGATTCTCAGCCCTATGAACAAGTTCAGGGGGAGATTGTGGATATAATCTCTGATGAGGATGCAGCTACCCCAGATCCTGCACAACCTCCTCTCAGGAATTAGCTAAAATTATTCCTGATGAAACCATCTTGGGTAAAATTGAGTCTATGTTGACCAAGAAAAGAGAGTACTTTGACAAGTCTCTCGAAGAGGTAACTGATAAAGTAACTACTCTTGAGAAAGAAATGAGCAGAGGTTTTGCTAAAATACAAAATAATATAGATGTATTCAAAAGACTGCTAAATATCGGTGGGAAGTCTTTAAACCACACTATCACTAGTGTTGGTGAAGTCATCGATCAAGCAGTCACCGTGGCAAACAATCAAATATTCTTGCTGAAGAGGACTGAATAACATAACTTCAAAACCTGTGAAGAGGTTGGAAAATTCAAAGAAGATGCCATAGAAACTCTACCAGTAAAAGTCAGAAAGGGGGAGGATAAAGTGAAAGAAAATCTAGACCACAAAGTTTAAGAGATGAAGACCTAGTGTGACAATCAACTGAAAGAGATCAATACAAGTGTAGAAAAGCAAATTAATGGTATAAACATCTATACTTATGAGACTGATGTTTGGATGCACAATCAAATCTTTCTAGACTTTCAGGTTGATCCAAATGAGACTCCACCTCCTCATCTTGAACCAAATGTCTGCAAGCCTACATTCTCTCCTAGATCTGAACAACATGAAATTCCTCCCGTGCATTATTCTCAACTATGGACTTCTGTTCAGCCTAAGATTCCTCAAGACCTACCTCCTAAAATACCAGTTCCTAAGAAAAAGGAATATGGTGATGGTGCTTCTGCCAGTAGATCTATTCCAAGTCAAGCAGCTGCCCAAAGGATAGAAAAAGAATTTGCAGAAGTTTGGAGTCCAACCTCTAAGTCTTTTATTCTGAACACTCTAAAGCTAGTTGTGGAATTTAATGAAAATAAGGATGACCATTACAGTCACAAGGAGTGGGAGCTATATGTGAAGTCTATAAAAAAAAGAAGGATCTATGATCGTGAATATGGGCGTTATAATCCTAATGGTCCTCCTCATCCTCCTAAGTTCTATCCCAATCCCATCAATTATCAGAAAAGGCTGCAAGAGAAGAAGTAACGACAGCACCAACAATAATACAAATGATTTGAGATTATCAGTATTATAGAATTTTGTGGACCAAGATAATATCTATGGACAATTTCTCTATATATAAAATTTTGAATTTTGATGATCTAATTATTTAGTATTTGTCATTACATATATTGTTTTATGAGTTAGCTAATTCTTTAATTATCTTGAAATAATTCACCTTAGTGTAGAGGGTTCTGAATTTTACAAAGAGATGGAGATTGTTGGGTATTGTATCCCCAATAATCTAGATTTGTGTGAAGTCACCCTTGAACTAAGATGAATTAAGTATGTATTTGATGTTATTCTTTAGTTGAGTGCTAGCATGTCATTATTGCTAAGTGTAGACCAATGTCAGTTTACATTGAGTCACTAAACATAGGACCATGCAATGTAATCCCTCATTGTGAGATCCATGGTATTGACTCATGTATAACCTCTCTATTGGGATGCACTTCATTTTCAAGTACTAAAGTAATAGAAGAAAGGAAGGGTTGCTTGTTTTCAACAAAGCAGAATTAATATTTCCGAAAAACTTTTCCGAGTAAATTTCTCGAGAAGTGGAAGTCTATTTCTGGAGAAGTCTAAGTATATTTTTCTAGAAAGAAAAGTTGTTCTCTAAAAACCATAAGACTTCTCAGGAAATTGTCGAGAAATATTCTAAGTCTTTTTCACGAGAAAAGTCCTAAAGATCTCTTGAGAAACTAAGTTCATTTCTCAAGAAAGCAAAATAGTTCTCGAGAAGTCAAATTCATTTCTCGAGAAGCTAATTCTTTTTCTCGAGAAACTAAGTTCTTTCTCGAGAATTTAGTATTTCACTTCAAAGAATTTTTGTTAAGTCCTTTCTCGAGAAAGACATGTCATTTCTCGAGAAAGCAAATCATTTCTCGAGAAATCAAGTTCTTCTCGATAAATAGAGTTGCAAAATTTTTCTTTTTAAATATGTCTGATGGGATTTCAAATTTAATCTAAGTATCTCATGATTGGTACACGTGGATCATTCCTTAATGAATTTAGACATTTAGACGAGGTTCTATAAATAGTCTTTTTAGAGGAATCACCTACCCTAACAAGAATTACAGTAATCAATCGCAACGAAATTTCCGATCTGGAGAAGTCGCACCGTCTTCATCGTCGTTCTTTATTGTCGCACCGCTTACGATCCAGCGATTTTAGAGAGAAAAGATTCGACAAATCACAAATTCAAGATTCTTCAAACATCAACTTGATCGTTTCCTATCCTAAGTTTTTCATTTCAAGTTTTCTCGGGATTTCTTCATCATCTTCTTCTCAGAGATTTGCAGTTTTCAAGAAGGAAGAACCTTGAAGATTTCAGATCCGGAAGTGTAAAATTTTTAATTTTGTTGTATATATTTACTTTGACTCTTGTAGGAGCTTTGTCTCTGAGATTGTGGGAAGTTTATTCTTATGAGTGTAGATCCTATTTTGTGGGATTGAGTTTGTAGGAGTGTGTTATCTCCGAGTTCTGGGAGTATTGCTCTGAGTTGTAGTATTGTTGCAATCTGAGATATTGTGAAGTAGTCGAGGCTAGCCGTTGTACTAGATTGGCGAGGTAGAGAGTGGACGTACCAAAGATTGGGAAACCACTATAAATTCCTTATGTCGTCTGGATTGTGCTTGATAATTTTCTGTGTTTGATTTATCTCAAGTTTTTATTCCGCAAAAGACGCAGAACTCACCTATTCACCCCCTTTAGGTGATTTAGGTAGACAACTAGATACTTTCAGGATTGGAAAGCCCTACTACGGCCTGATGAGCATGTCACCGCCACAGATGGAGCAGTGGCCATATATAGGTCTGTACAACTAGATCCACTGAGAATTATGGACACAGAGACAAGATGCTTGTGGCGAAAGAGCATCCCATTTGTTGAAGTTCCATTGGTCTAATCACAAAAAAGAGGAATACACTTGGTAGCCGATGGACTTGATGCGATGTAACATCTCATTTCCAACTAGACCCATAAGATGGTTTTGTCATGACTAGATCATGACAAAACCCTAGGATGCTCAAAGAGACCATGGGAACTTAGTCATGAAGGTGAAGATCACCATGATCTACAAATAACACTTTCCAATATCCTAATCTTGGGTTTGACGTTAGGGCCTCACCTTGACTCTTTCACACCACCATAACATCTCGAGCCCTTTAGAAGGTTCAATGGGTCACAAAGGACCCATTGACGTCAACCCAAAATGTCAAGTTGACCAAAAGTCAACCCTAACCTTAAAGTGGTCAAAGTGCCCTAATTAAGGGTCAAGTGGCCTCCAAGGTGTCAAACAAACCATACACAAGTCTCCCTAGACCTTAGGAGAGGCCAATGGGTCATTAAGCACCCATTGGGGTCAAACTAGAATGTCAAATTTACCCAAGTCAACTGTAGCCCTAAATTGGGTAAGTGCCCTAATTATGGGCAGTTGGCCTCTAATGTGCCCAATTGACCCTACCCAGACCTTCCTAGCCACTTGGGGAGGCCAAAGGGTCACTAACCACCCATTAGGGTCAATTAGGTCACCAAAGGTGTCCCAGGGTTGGGCTAACCCATATTAGGTCAATATAATTCAAATAGGCTAACTCAAGCTCAAACAGAAATCCACTTGGGCTAACCTCATTTTAATTATTCATATGTGTTAATGGGGTGCTTTTTTGCTGATATGATCATCAAAATTCGTCCATGGTGACTAGGAGAGAGAAAATGAGAGTTCCCCTAATTTCTAGAGAGAGAAAGTGAGCTTTAATGGCTATGGAAGGCTAATGGACTCCTTAATCCTCCTCCCAAGGCAAGGTCCCTCCTCCATGGTCAGTTCGGAGAATTTTGATAGCCATGGGCAGCCATCAATGTGATTGAAATCAATTTTCTCCAATTAGGAAGAGAGAAAAAGAGGGGTCAACAATGGCATGGAAGGTGCAACCGCCACAAATCTCCCCATTGATGGCTGAATTCAACTCCTCAAGAGTAGGGGAGGAGTTTCCACCATTTTTTTCAGATCACCAAGGGGATGAATTTATAGAGAATTCAGTTACACGAAATCCACCATTAATGGTGAAAATGGTAATTCAAGCCATGCCCTTCCCGTTCCTCAACTGACCCATTTATCATCTTCAGAGCATCATAAGCAGTGGGTTTAGGCCTTTACATCACAACATTTGACAAAAGATAGAGATCGGGATGTGGAAATTTTTAGAGCTCATCGACCATGGCGCACCACAACAAAACACGTCGGTAAGCCTGGTTGCAGGTCCACTTCTCCTCCTTTCTCCTTGTGCTAGAATCCTAGATCAAATAGGAGAGAAATCGGGTTCAATTGAGCCCGATTGGGTGAGAAAAATTTCTGAAATTTTCATGGTTTTTATACCTTGCGGGTTTGCCAGAAACGGCCACTCCAACGATCTTGCTGCCATCCGGCGATAGCCACCACCTCAACAGAGGTGGTGGTGGTCGGCTGAGGAGGGGGCTGGACTTCCGGCAAAAGCTGCTGGAATAGGATCTAGGTCGGGTGGATCGTGTCCTTCGACTGGGGGAGGAATACAATCCTCTGGCCACTGGATCTCACGTTTTATAATTTTTATGATTTCAATTATTTCAATGTTATTTACCCCCTTTACTGTGCACTCTTTTAAATCAGAAAAACAAGGCCCTTAGGGGCTGAAACATGAAAAATATCTAACATGAGAATTGTAGCCCTTGAAGTTTAATTTATTTAAAAATTGATTTTAACTCATTTGGGTTAATTGTCTGACCACAACACTCAAAATGATGCAATATATATATAAGGTTAATCAGAGACTAAATCGAGTGCTCCCACCAATATAGCCACTCAAATGACTTGAAATTTGGAATAGGGGTGTAACGCCCCCGGTTTTTTGATATTTGGTTTAATTCATTATCTGGAGTGTTTATGACGTCAGGGCGTTACTTTGATGCGTTTTCGTCTTATGTTGTTGTTAGTGCATGGTTTTAACTCTTAGGTCTTTCTGTGTGTTGCTGGGTTTAGCCTGTTTGCAATATTCCCTAGCGAGCCGGGTGTGGTTTGGTGACTCGGTGGAGCCTCTTTGGGAATGCTTTTGTTTTGCCTTCGGGAGGTGTTTTCCTGAGTTTGGTTCGTCGAATCTTAATTTCTACTGCGTCATTGGGTTCGTAACGTCAGTATTTAGCTACGGGGTGATTTTCGTAGAAATCCGTGTTGGCGCAAATTTTGCGTCTTTTGGACCATTATTCAATAATAAACTATTATTACAATAGTTATATTTCTAAGTAAAAATAGTCTTGTGACTAGACAAACCCTATTCATGATCTTCTTCTTGAAACTATCGGTTGTTACGAGAAGAGAGAGAGCGACGGTCCCTTCTAAGCTTTCGACCACCGATTTCTGTAGTGTTGGTGCTCGAAATCATCTTTTGAGAGTAGATCTGGATAGCTCTCACCTAGATCTACGTTTTAACTGAGATGTTGCTTAGGTGTTCTTGTGGCCAAATCCTTGAGTACGAGAATTTACTTGGCCGGATTCGGTGATTTTAGGCAAGTGGTGACTTCTTCCCCTTGCCAAGCTTGTTTTTTCCGAGTATATTTTCCGTAGTGTTCTTCCCTTTGTAATTTTTGGGAGTAGGGTTAGATCCGGCCATTGCCGATCAACTTTATAGTATAGTTTTCCGGTCAAGTTCAACATAATCAATCCTGTAGGAGTTTGCCGAGTAATTGCTGAATTTGGGAATAATCCGGACAAGGTAGTTGGTTGATTATATGACTGTAGGCAAATAAATCCAATGATTTTATGGCTGTTAATAGGTTCTAACCCACCAATTTTTATGTCAGTTAAACCTGGTTTAATTCATTGTATATGAGGGACTAGATGTCGTCAATTATGGTTCTTGGTAAGATTAATCCGTCGAATTTGTTCCTGTAAAATCTTAACTTCGTCGATTATGAGTGGTTGGATTCATCAACTATAGGCTGAGAATTGTCCAAGTATATTTAGACAATTATCTGTAAGAATAAGGTTAAATTTGTCAAATTGGAGTATTATACCTAAGCTAATTTGTTGAACAGTGTCTTAGACTGTAGGTTAATTCGTCGAAAGCTATTCGTCGAACTGAGAAGGTCTAATTCGTCAAACTGAGTCTTAGACTGTAGGTTAATTCGTCGAATGCTAATTCGTTGAACTGTGAAGGTCTAATTCGTCGAACTGAGAAGGTTCAATTCGTCGAACTGAGAATGTTATTTCGTCGAACACTAATTCGTCGAACGCTAAATCGTCAAACTGAGAAGGTTCAATTCGTCGAACTAAGAAGGCAAATTCGTCGAACTGAGCCTTAGACTTAAGCTATTTTCGTCGAGCAGGTTTAGGCATTGAGTGTGGTCCTATAATGAAGTTTAGTTTTTAGCCTAAGTGTCAAAGCATTGAGTGAGCAAACTTCACTCAACATGTCGTTGAGTGTGTTTAAGACACTCAACGCCATCGCTTAATTTGCCGTCTAAGTAAGAAAGCGTTGAGTGAGTGGAATTCACTCAATACGGCATTGAGGGAAGCCTCGCCATTTAGGAAATTCTGATTCTAACTCAAAGCATCGACCGCATTGAGTGGACTCAACGCGGTGTTGAGTGGACTCAATGTGGCGTTGAGTGGTTTTGCTTTTCGCTTAGTTTCGTTAAATGGCGTTGAGTGTGTTGATTACACTCGATGCGGCGTCGAGTATACTCGACGCTTTTCCATGGAATTTGAATTTTTTTCTCTGATTCTTATCTAATTCCTTAAGAATGGGCCTCATGGTGAATTTGGGTTTTTTTCCTCATTTTAGCAGAATAAACCAGTTGTTGGTTGAAGTTTTACCTGTGAATGGAAGTTAGGGCATTTTGGTGCGCAGTTTTGTGCATCTTTACCCTATATGGGTGGGTGGTTGCTGGTGCGTTAGGCAGGTCCCTTCCACCGTGTGTTGGACAGGTCCCTTCCACTGTGTGTTATGATTGCTGGTGTGTTGGGTAGGTCGCTTCCACCAAAGGTAGTTGTTTTTCCCAGGTTTTGGGTGTGTCGAGGCATGAGAACACCTTTTATTGGCCTAGTGAAGCTTTACTATTGGCGTGTTAGGTAAGTCCCTTCCACCATGGTGTGTTGGGTAGGTCCCTTCTACTACTTGTGCGGACTTTGTCGGTGTTTTTACTCTCTAATGGTGAATTGACTAATTTTCTTTCTTTCATTTATGCACATATTTATGCTTATGTTATTTAAGCTTTGATCCTTATAGCACTTGGTGCAACTTGGGATGTCTTACCTTTGTCAGTTCCTTCTTCCCCTTTTCCTTGGGCTTAAATGTTGATGATTCCTTATAATCATCTAGTCTAGGGTTGGCAACCCTTTTGACATTTTGTTGTCTATTAATTGAATTCTATTGCCAATTGTATTTTCTTGCTGAGGTGTTCTTTTTTGGAATGCCTCAGGTTCATGGCAGTAGCCGGGTGAGCGGCTAGATTTTGAAGTTTGCAAGTGGACTGCTATTTTGTAGAGGTTTTCCTCATAGTAGTGAGGTAGTGTTTGTTGCTTTCATGTTAGTACAGACATACATTCTCTCCTGTAGGTTCGTGTCAGGTTGTTGACACCCACTAGTGGTTTTCTTTTGATATGTTAATTACTTTGCTAAGCTGCCTAGTAGGCCTATTTTGTGGTTGTTGATGAGTCCCGTTTATATAGGGTTTTGCGGACTCATCTGGGCTGCTTTTCCTGAATTTGCACTTCTGTTTTCGGTTGTTTTCATTGATATTTTGTTCCTACTGCGTTTCACGATTAGTGCACTTTTCAAGCACATGGATGCGCAATTGTGCATTCAATTGCTGGGGGTATGCACTTGGTGCTCCCCAAGGCTCGTTCCAGTAGTTTTTATTGCATTTTGTTGATTGCTGGAGGGTCCTCCTTTTTGAGTTTTTATTGTGTGCAGGTAGTGCGTTTTCCCAAAGTCTGTAATGCAGTTTTGAGGAAAATGCACAGTCGTGCGTTTTCTTAGCACACAGTCCTTTGTGATCGTGCGGTTTGTTTGTGCAGGAGAAACGTCGAGCTAAGCTCGACGAACTAAGCTCGACGATGTTAACGCACGGTTAACACACGGTTTCTTTGGAACCGTGCGCAAAGGAAACGTACGATTGTCATGTAGCCTTATGGTTTTTCCTTGTTCTGTGGTAGGTCATGTGTCTTCTTCACGCACGGGCGAAAGCACCCGTGCGCGCGTGAAACGCACAATTTCACCCGGTTGCTTGCAATTTCTGCTTGCTCTCGTTACCCGCGCGCATTAATTCACGCACAAGATGATCACTCGTGCGCGAAGGAAACGTACGGGTCAACGCTTCTTCTTCTTCAGGCGCCTTCTGGTTATTAATATCGCACGGTTCACGCACGGTCGTGCGCCAGACCGTGCGTGACCATTTTTCTAACTTTTACTATTTAAGCCACAGATTTTTCCTGGACCGGAAAAACTTCGTTTTCCCCACCATTTCCGCCCCTTGGAGCAGGAACTCACCCCTCCAGCCATCGTTTTCTCTCTCCTCCTTGGAGGGTTGATCCGGCCACCCTTTCTCCTCCAAAGAGCTTGCTAAAGCTTTGTCTCCACTCGCCAAAGCCATTACCGACCTCCAAGCTGCTGTTTGAGTTCTTAATTGCAGATCTTGTGAAGTATTTCGCTCCGATACAAATTAACAACTACAACACAAAGAAGCCGGGTGTGAAGAAGGAAGTGACAGCCCTTCGGGATCCCGGATACCTTCCAAAGACCGAGCTAGGAAGAGGCTCGACAACCCTCGCTTCCGGCCATGAATCTTTGAGAGTCTTCGAGTGCTTGGTTGTATTTTATCCCCTCGTTTCTTGGATTTATTTTAAACTGATCTTGTGTTAGTATGCTTGAGGTTTATTAACCATGTTTTGTTCAAGGTCTTGTTACGGTTTTGTATGGTGATTTCTTGTTCATGATGTATGTTGATGAGTTTCCTCCTTATTAGAGAAAGTCGTGTTTGAGCCGTTCTAGCGTCTGCTAGAAGCACGCGTTGCGAAGAGGCGTTTACGACCCTCGATAGTTTGTTCGTCTCCACTATTACTCTTTGGAGTAATTCACCCCGGCGATGCGGTGACGGCGACCCGCACTAGTTTGATGCTGCTTAGTGTAGGACAACCAAAATCAAACCCCTCGATTTTACTTAGCACTTTCATTTATTTCTCTGAAAGCAAAATCCATGCTCCCTACTTGCACTCCGCGTGAGATCCATACGTGGGGAAGCTACTCCTCCATTTTATTACTTGGCCGTGAACGGTAATCTTACCGCCAGCGCATCAAGTTTTTGGTTTCGTTTCCGAGGAGTGCAACTGTTGCGTGGATTTTGTTTCTTTTGGGAAAGGTTTATGAGTGTTTTGGTGTTTTTAGTGTTTTCTTTTTGAGAGTGTTTTATGACAGATCTGAACCCTGGTGGAAGACGTGAAGATTTGGGTGTTGATCCTGAGACTGCACGAGCAAGGAGAGCTCGCTTGCATGCTGCTGCAGCTGAGGGAAGGATGGATGACTTTGGCCATTTGGGAAACGGCCAAGGGTAACGAATTGTTGAGAACCAGGATGTGGCCCAGCCCCGCATTAGGATGATGCAGGATTTCATTACCCCTACTGTGGGGAGTGTTTATCCGAGGTTAGGGCAAGCCATTTCCAATAATCAATTTGAGATCATGCCTGTGATTTTGAATATGATTAGGAACAATACTCAGTACTCGGGTCTGCCGAGCAAGGATCCTCAACTACATTTGGCTGAGTTTTCTGAGATATGCGATACTTTTCGCTATGCGGGGATTGTAGATGAAGTTGTGAAACTAAAGTTCCCTTTTTCACTGAGGGATAGGGCCAAGACGTGGCTGCACACGATCGCACCTTGCACCGCTACCACCTGGGAAGCTTTATCTTCCATGTTTTTGGCTAACTTTCATCCTGTTGATAAAATTGTCAAAGCTCGCAGGGAAATAGCCACGTTCAGACATCTGGATAGAGAAACTCTTTTAGAGGCATGGGAGAGATTTGCCAACCCGCATTGCCGTTGTCCTCAACACGGCTGTGAGCCTTGGAATTTGGTGGAGATATTTTATTTCACAATTGAGCTAAATTTCAGGGCAATGATCGATGCGGCAGCAGGTGGCACGATCATGAATTTATCTCCTGAGGAAGCGTTGAGATTCCTTAAAGGCACGGCCTCCCACAGCATGTACTGGACAGCAGGCAGGAATTCTCCTAGAGTGGCGAGAAATTTGTTCGATGTAAATGTGGTGGGGCTGCACGCCGAAACGAGCCATCCTACTTTGGATGGGAAGATGATGTTGACCTGATCTACCACACCGGCTGCCCCTGTGATGACCATATCATGCCATGGTTGTGGTAACTCTGGCCACCATGCTTATGAGTGCCCTGCGGGTGAAATGTTTGCTGAACAGGCAGGTATGGCTTGTGAAGAAAATGTTAATTTTATAAATAATCAAAATCATGTTGTTCCTTACAATTATACTTATAACCCTAACGCGAGAAACCATCCCAATTTCTCGTGGAACCAAAACACGCCAGGTCAAAGATCACAGGGGGCCAGCATCAATTCGATGCTCAGGCTGTTGGAAGCTAGCTGCGACCATCTCAGCTGGGTTATAATCGGAATTTGTAAGGTTCGCGAAAGAGTGTGTTAGAGGATATGATGGAAACGTTTGTTGAAATGGCCCAGTCAAATATGGCCACTCATACTGCTTCCATGAGGAATTTGGAAACGCAATTGGGACAATTGGCCCACATATTTTCTGAGCGCACCTGAGGCACACTTCCTAGTGACATAGAGAAGAATCCCCATGAGGAGGGTAAGAGTGTTGAGGATGTGGGGGAATGTAATGCCGTGAAACGACTGTTAAATGTGAGATAAATGTCGTAGAAACTCTAGAGCTTTGTGATTCTGGATCATCTTGCAACATTCTTGCTTTGCAATATGTTGAAAAGATGAATTTAAATATCAAATCTGATGGAAGGAAATCCTTAATGCTAGCTGATGGATCTGTTGTTGAGACCAATGGATATGTGAAGGGTGTAGAAGTGGTTTTGAATGGGGCAGTTGTCCTCACAGACTTTCTGGTGCTTGGACCTAGGGGTAACACGTCAAAACCCATCGTTGGGGTCCCCTTCCTTAAAGCCAGTGAGGCGACGTTGAATTTTGATGCTAGTGGCGTCACTGTTGCGCCCAAATTTATTGCACCTTTACCACCTTCGCCTCCTCAATTAATTTCTATTGACCTCGTAGAACCAGTGAACTTAACTATCGTGTCATCTAATGGTGTTTCTAGTGGTGCTAAGGCAGATTTTCAATCGACGGGACAAGAATAGGTTGAGCGAGATGTTGAAACACCAATGATAACTAAAGGGAAAGAAGTGACACAGGTCCTTGATGTGATGCATGATGCTGCTATGAAGATGGATGTGCTATGCACGCCGGATGTGGGTGTGCAGAATTTCGATTTATAATCTGCAAGCTGTTTAGCTAAATCTGTAAAATTATGAAACAGGTATCGTGGGCTAATCATTCACCCTTAGTAAGTGAAGAAAGGATGCCCCCGGATTTGGATGCTAATCTAGCTGTTAAACAGCCGGGTGTGACCTTACCGCCCTGGCGCTCCTCTTCTGTAGAATTAAAACGAAAGGAGTTACTTCTGCGCAAAGCGTAGAGTTTTGCACGCAGGCGCAGGACGGAGGAGGGTAGGGGTAGGGGAGACTTGTCTTCCTTGGGGCTAATGCTTTCCCCTCTTCCTCATCTCGCATGTCTGGGGGGATCTATCACAAATCAGCGTTTCGCTGAAAAGTGAGGGATCTTTGGGGATGTTTCCTTTTGTCTTGCTGCGGCTAGCATTTTATTTGCTTAATGTTATGTGTCACTCTGAATTCTCTTTCTCTGCATATTAAAATTTTGGTTACCTGAACATTATATAAAACTATTAATACAGGTATTTCGTCCACCTTATGGACGGTAAAGAAAAGGGCTTCTTGGAGACAATCCAATTTTGTCGCGTTTAATTTGTGTGCTTAGCTTTTTGAGTGTGCATGCCTATTATTTGCTTGGTTGGAGATGAGCTTCTTGCAGGTGATTTTCTCTGGGTCGGGGGATTATTGATCAAGTTTAAAGCCAATCTTCTGGTATGTTCATCTTCTGAGCATTGGGTAACTTCTCCCCTTTTCTCATTTTAATGTTAACTTCAACATATTTTGTTGTGCTTCTTAACTTAAGTCTGCGGGAGAGCTTGTAGATGTTACCTTTGCACGTGCACTTCATTTTCATACCAGTAGCTATTTTTAATTTATTTGTTTAGTTCATTGCATTGCGCATCATTGCACCAACATGAGCGCGTACTTGACTTTTTGTGTACGGCAAGGAAAACTTGTTTGTTTCGTTAGATGTAGGAAAATTACCTTGCTAACATAGGACTGTGAGACGGGGTAAAATGTTGACCTTGATGTGCTCCTAGTCAAGTGCTGCCATCTCGTGTAGAAATTAGAGTAGAATTAATTTTTCTGCATGTTGGTAGTTTTATATTTTTCTAATTGCGTAAAGTTTTTTTATTCTACTCAAAAAATTGCTGAATCCGGTGTGAATCCGACGATAGCTTAGGGATGTGTGTAGACAACCGTTAGATTCATATTGCTCGAGTCGGGAGGATGGATAGTCTTTCTCATTGGCTAAGAACTTGCCCCAAGATACTCTCAAAGTATTGGTGCAAGGTTAGTTAAGCGTGAGCATGATGTAGGCCATCATTTTGGCCAGGTTGAGCTTTGTACCCATTCCTATCATATTTTCCTCGCTAGCCCCGTTGTGCCTACCTCTCCATTGATTCAGCTCCACTTTTATTTCACCAAATCCTAGTAGCCGACCCTAGTCGCACACCCAAGTCTAGTTTTACTGTTTTCTAATTTCAAGATGGTGGTGTTGTTGCGGTGTTGTTCTTTGTGAAATGTGTGGTTGTGCTCCCATGAATTTATTTGCTGGAATTGTGCATAAGAAAAAGAAGAAATAAAAAGAAAAGTTATAAAAAGAAAATTTGAAAAATAAATAAAAAGAGGAAGGAAAAACGTAACTGAAAATCTGATTTGTGTTAGTATATTTTGTGGCGTAGGCGGTGCGCACACCCGTATTTCAATAATTAAGTATGGGGGTGTGGTGTGCCTGCATGTTTTGTGGGTAGCGGATAGACTCTTTTGGTGCTAGCTCAGCTGCGTTTTGTGCGTAGCCTTCATTTTTATCCTTGATTGCCCCGCCTTAACCCAAGCCCCATTACCCCCCAAACTCCTATAGACTTGTGCTTACGGCAAACTAGTGCCGTGGAGAGAGTCCGAACGGACAAGCATATGGTCACCGACATTGGTGGATTCTTTTGGAGGTTGTCTCGAATCCCGATCTTTGGCAATACTCGCCTTAGCGGATAGTCTATTTTCTCCCGACCCGTTACCGGAGGATTCACCGCGATTCTGTTTTTGACTGGTCATAGGATTTTTGTTACGCATGCTGAAAAGTATAAATTATTTTTTATGCTTAGAAATTTTCTCTACTGTATTTTTACACCCGCGAGCGTGCGACTTCGCATGGTATCCCGAATCATAATTACTGTGTTAGTCAGTTCTTTTTCTAGTCTGCAAGCATCTTCTTTGCTCGGGACACGCAAATAGGCAAGTCTGGGGGTGTGATGAGTCCCATTTATATAGGGTTTTGCGGACTCATCTGGGCTGGTTTTCCTAACTTTGCACTTCACTTTTCGGTTGTTTTCATTGATATTTCGTTCCTACTACCTTTCACGATTAGTGCACTTTTCAAGCCTGTGGATGCCCAATTGCGCATTCAATTGCTAGGGGTATGCACTTGGTGCTCCCCAGGGCTCATTCCAGTAGTTTTTATTGCATTTTGGTGATTGCTGGAGGGTCCTCCTTTTTGAGTTTCTATTCTATGCAGGTGGTGCGTTTTCCCCAAGTCTGGAATGTAATTTTGAGGAAAACGCACGGTCGTGCGTTTTCTTAGCACACGGTCCTTTGTGATCGTGCGTTTTGTTTGTGCAGGAGAAACATCGAGCTAAGCTCTACGAACTGAGCTCGATAATCTTGACAAACGATTTCTTCGGAATCGTGCGCGAAGGAAACACACGGTTGTCTTGTAGCCTTTATGTTTTTTCCTGTTCTGTGGTTGGTCGTGCGTCTACTTCACGCACGGGTGGAAGTGCCCGTGCACTCGTAAAACGCACGATTTCACTCGGTTGCCTGCAATTTCTGCTCACTGTCGTTACCCGTGCGCATTAATTCACGCACTGGCTGATCGCTCGTGCGTGAAGGAAATGCACGGGTTAACGCTTCTTCTTCTTCAGGCGCCTTCTGGTTATTAATATCGCACAATTCATGCACGGTCATGCGCCAAACCCTGCGTGACCATTTTTTTTGACTTCAACTATTTAAGCCGCAGATTTCTCCTGGACCGGAACAACTTCGTTTTCCCCCGCCATTTTCGCCCCTTGGAGCGGGAACTCACCCCTCTAGCCATCATTTTCTCTCTCCTCCTTGAAGGGTTTATCTGGCCACCCTTCTCATCCAAAGAGCTTCCTAAAGCTTTGTCTCCGATCGCCTTCGCCATTTCCGACCTCCAAGCTGCTGTTTGAGTTCTTAGTTGCAGATCTTGTGAAGTATTTCGGTCCGATCCGAATCAACAACTACAACATGAAGAAGTCGGGTGTGAAGAAGGAAGTGACAGCCCTTCGGGATCCCGGATACCGTCCAAAGACCGATCTAGGACGATGCTCGACAACCCTCGCTTTCGGCCGTGAATCTTGGAGAGTCTTTGAGTGCTTGGTTGTATTTCATCCCCTCTTTTCTTGGATTTACTTTAAACTGATCTTGTGCTAGTATGCTTGAGGTTTATTAACCATGTTTTGTTCAAGGTCTTGTTACGGTTTTGTACGATGATTTTTTGTTCATGATGTATGTTGATGAGTTTCCTCCTTATTAGAGAAAGTCGTGTTTGAACTGTTCTAGCGACTGCTAGAAGCGCGCGTTGCGAAGAGGTGTTTACGACCCTCGATAGTTTGTTCGTCTCCACTATTACTCTTTGGAGTAATTCACCCTGGCGACACGGTGACGGCGACCCGCACTAGTTTGATGCTGCCTAGTGTAGGAAAACCAAAATCAAACCCCTCGAATTTACTTTGCACTTTCATTTATTTCTCTGAAAGTGAAATCCATGCTCCCAACTTGCACTCCACGTGAGATCGATACTTAGGGAAGCTTCTCCTCCATTTTATTAATTGGCCGTGAACGGTAATCTTACCGCCAGCGCATTAGTTGTATTTACTTGCTCTCTGGGAATGTTTATGCTGGTTGCATGTTAGGTATTTTAACTTATAAGAGCATTACTACTAGTATTTCATGCATGCCATCTTTCTAAAACTAAAATGCTATTTTCTAACCAACATGAAGACTATTTCTATACTTATAATAAATCCAGAGTATTGCATACCGTGAGTTGTCCTTCGGGGATGTTTATGCTCGTGTAGGATGTTAATCTAACATAATCAAAGTATTTTTATAGCGTATAACTATACTTTTACTCATGGACTAGCTGATCCACTGTGTCTTGGGATACGACCATCTAAACTTAAACTGGTTTTTACTTAATAACTTATCGATTTCATATACACTGTAGAGTTTGGAGTCTTGTCTGAGAGCCTGCAGTTATCCCCTGCACAACGTGTCTTTACGGCGTGTATTTTCTCTTATTCTGATATAACTTAAATGTTTAGAAATTATGGGTTGTGACATTTGGTATCAGACTGATGGGTTGTTAGACAATCAGTCGAGCTACTGTATCTAGTTAGTGTTAGTTTTCTAGTGTCATTTCATACACACATTGATGTGTCATCAGTACATCTTGGCTGAAGCATGATCACTACACTCAAAGCATGTTAATAAGTATATCGGGAAAATTATGTAGTATAGGATGCATAATATGTGTTTGTATATGGATGAACCATAGGTGGCAACATGTGATGGTTATTTAGTATGGGATGCATAACCACCATCACATGGGCGCCCATTAGCACGTTTTTTTTTCATTGCATGTGATGTTATTTAATATGGGATGCATAACATTTCATGTGTACGCCGGTCATAACAAGCATTAAGGCCTATTTAGATTGCATAGCACAACATGCATGACATAACATTGCATCAGCACATATGCCAAGCTAAAGATTTACATGATGACATATGTACATACATTGTTTTGAGTCAAAGAGAATAAGAAATTCATGCATTCATGGTTTATGCACATGAGTCAGTAGGATGACGAAATTGAAAATCCTAAGTTTAGGCATGACATTATTGAAAATCCCAGAGCAAGCTAGCTTTAGCAAGTACTTAAGTATGTTTTGTTTGGAATATATTATTTGGGTGCTAGCGGTTGGGCTAGGTTTTGATTAAATGTTCATTATTTTATTAGAATGGCACTTAAGCGTGTGGAGACTAGGTCGGCTCCCCAGACGGAGGGCGAGTCTTCAGGTGTGTAGAGCAAAGTGATGATGGAAAGTCTGCAGCAGAGTAATGAGACTTTGTCCAGACATGTGGTGGAGATATAGACGTAGATCCAAGCGTTGTTATCAGTTGTGTTAGGGCAGTTGCCACGAGTTTAGGACCCGGTTGTGGGTCAAGGTGTTCCAGTTCCTCGTGCTCCTCTGGTTCCCCCAGCTATGCAACCATGAGTGATGAACTTCATCTCGTATCTCCAGCAATTAGGACCGTCTACCTATGCTGTTAGGGCAGACTTCATGGCATTGTATGACTGGTTTATAGCCATCGAGGAGATGTTCTCTTACTCCGAAGTTTTGGCAGACCAGAGGATGATGGTCACTTCTTACCAGCACAGGGGACTTGCACAGAGTTTGTGGCAGATAGAAAACGAAAACTTGATGGATGGATGCTCACGGGAAGACTTCAAGGAGCTTTTGCTGAATAAGTTTATGTCGTTGGTTGACCGAGACTGTTGTTAAATGATTTCCTACACTTAAAGCAAAGGCAACTCACTGTGAGTGAGTATGATGTGGAGTTTAGCAAGCTGAGCTGGTTGGCCCCGGATTTAGTAGTTTCTGAGGCTAGCAGAGTCAAATTGTTTTTGGCTGCTCTGAACACTGACATCCAGAGTTGGCAAGTGCTTATAGATCGGAGAGTTATGCTGAGGTAGTCGAATTAGCTCTTAAGGTCGAGGCAATCGACAATGCCAAGAATTGAGGAGAATAAATGATAAGGGATAAGAGGAAGACTGGTGAGAGTAAGAGTTCCCATGAATCCAGTGCTACTTCGAGAAAGAGGAGCAAAGAAATATGCAGTTTTTGTGGCCGTCCAGGCCATTCGTTCGAGTAATGTTTCAAAAGAATTGGAGTTCAAAAGCGGGAGCAAGTTCATGCAATTCAGTGTGCTCCAAAGGGACATTTGGTTTGTACTTCATGCAAATGAAGGGGGCACGCTGCCCACTGTTGAGGTAACGAAAGGGGCTGCTTTCTGTGCAGGCAGAAAGGATCTTTCAAGTCAAAGTGCCCGTAGGCTCAACCCCTGTTGCAAGCAGTTCTACTTCACGATTTGCCACCACCGCAGCATTTCGACAAGGGATAGGGGAAGCTGAACGTTGTGTCTCTTGAGGAAGCCCAGACGTTTAGTCAGGTTATTTCAGGTTAGATCCTAATCTAGTTTTAGCTTTTAATTCATAGATATAGGTTCAATGTTCATCCTCTTAGTCGCGTATGTGAATATTTTTATAGGTAGGTTTTAGGTAAAGAACCATTGTGCACACGTTCTTTTTTATTTTGGTGCTCCCCACTCATTTGTGGCTAGGACCTTTGTTGAGCATCATCATCTAACTATAGATCAAGTTGGTGATGTGTTTCATGTCAAGTTTCCCTCCGGTGATTCAGTGGTATCGGACCAAGGCATTCAGAGTTGTCCGATTCTGTTAGGTGATTTTCTAGCATTTGTTGATTTGAAGGTGATAGACTTGGAAGATTTTGATGTGATCTTGGGCATAGAATTGTTCTCCAAGTATGACGATGTTATCTAGTGTAAGGTGAAGCGCTTGGTCTTCAAGATGGACCATGGTCAACCCAGGAGTGTTTATGGTCATCCGCGCCATAGTTCTCCGATTATTTCTGCGATATGTGTTCGGAAACTTTTAGATTCTGGCTATTTTCCTTGTTTGGTTTCAGTTTTGTAACCCAAGGTTGTTTTGTCGCATTTGGAGGAGATCCCGATGATGCTTGAGTTTCATGATATTTTTCTGATAATCTTTCTGGTCTTCCACCTGAGAGAGATGTATAGTTTGTGATAGATTTAGAGTCGGGTACCCATCTTATTGTTATGGCACCGTACTGTATGGCCCCGCGTGAACTGGAGGAGTTATGTATCCAGTTAGATGAGTTTCTTCAGAATTGTTTTGTTTATAAAGAAAAATGATGGATTGATGAGGCTTTGCATCGATTATTGAGAGCTGAATAAGGTGACCATCAATAATAGATACCATCTGCCAAGGATTGATGATTTATTTGATAAGCTACATGGTAGCTCTGTATTTTTGAAGATTGAACTTCATTCAGGCTACCACCATGTTGGGTACATGGGAATATATGTACCTGATTTGAAGAAGCCTCACCCTACTCAATGATATACATCAAGATGTATTTGATGTGCTTTGAGTTTATGTGTGCAGGTTAAGTGATTGCAGGAAAAGTTTCTAAGTCCATGTGTCGACACCTAGAAGAATAGTGTCCACACTTAAGAAGGCTTGTGTCGACACCCAGAGAGGCAGTGTCGACACTTGGAGTAATTGTGTCGACACCAAGAAGGCAGAGTCGACACCAGAAGAAAAGTGTCGACACATACAGGTTGTGTCGACACACAGTGAAGAATTGTCAACATTATCTGTGTCGACACTTAGAGGCAGTGTCGACACCCAGAGAAACTTTGTCGACAGCAAAAGTGTCGACACTATGAGGTTGTGTCGACACTCAGCAAAATTCAACAAAGTTCAAGTACATGTGTCGACACTAGGAGTCTGTGTTGACACTCAGCAAACTTCAACAAAGTTCAAGTACATGTGTCGACACAAGGAGATGTGTCGACACTCAGCAAAGTTTCAACACAGAAGGCATGTGTCGACACAAAGAAGATGTGTCGACACTTAGCAAGTTTCAACACAAGAAGATGTGTCGACACAAAGGAGTTGTGTCGACACTTAGCAGAATTCAACTAAGTATTAAAGAAGAAGGCTTGTGTCGACACACAGAATCAGTGTCGACACATTCTGAAGAAGCAGTGTCGAGAAGCTTTTACAACAACACAAGGCTAGTATAGACACTTAGTCTACTTGTGTCGACACTTAGTCTATTTGTGTCGACACATAAAGACTATCTGTCTCGACACTTTCAGACAGTGACAGAGATTTCAAGAAGTGACTGGATGACTTGACAGCTGCCATTTCAACCGGTCAACTGCAACTGTTAGAGCTGTCAGAAGGTTGTTAGAAACCGAATCAGCCGGTTACCTTGGAGGAAGCTTATTTAAAGACCTTTCTCCTTCAACAGAACGAATCGATCAATGAGTTGAAGAACAACACAAAAAAGTAAGAAGACCTTCAAGAGAAGATCTAAGTAGTTAGAGAGAGAGAGCTCCTTCTAAGAAGACTAGCTGTTGAACCAGGCTGATAGGTAAGATTCAGATTGAAATCAGAATCTCAATACAGCAGTTGATTGAAGATCATCTGCATAAAGATACAACCCTACTGTGTTCTAATTCAAGAAGCTTTGAAGAAAACCAAGGGAGGTTGATCTCTGCCAATTTCTTCCAAGAACTCATCAAGAAACCAGTCAACTCATCTCTCTCTTTCAGAGTTGTGGTTATATACTTTGTAAGCTTTATTTTCTGTAGGATCCTAAGGGATTTGAGCTGTAAGCCTATTTTATAAAGGCTGAGTGTAGGAGACAGTGTGCTCTGAGTGTAGGTCTTGTTGAAGACTGAGGTAGGGCCTAGTGTCTGAGTTGTAGGAGACTTTGTTCTCTGAGTGTAAGTCTTGGTGAAGACTGAGTGGTAGGGCTTTTGTGCCTGAGTTGTAGGAGTGGGATCACTCTGAGTTGTAGGAACCTGTTTGGGGTTCTGAGTTGTAAGATCTGAGGATCTAAGGAGAAGTCGAGAAGTTAGGCCGAATCTAGTACACTACTAGATAGGCGAAGGGGGAAAGTGGATGTACCCAGACCTTGGGGAACCACTATAAAAATCTGTGTATACTCTGTGTGTGATTAATTTTGTGATTGCTGTATTATCTGTGCTGAATTGTTGTAGAAAATTTCAAATACAGGTCTTATAATTCAGTGTTTCTGCCTTTAAAGTTAAAAAGATTAAGTTCACCTATTCACCCCCCCCCCCTCTAGGTGATTAGGCACTAGTTCTTTCAAGTGGTATCAGAGGAAGGTTACTCAAAAATGACATAACAGTCTGAGTAAAGATCCAGTAGGCAGAATCAGAATAATCTAGAATCAAGAAAATGAGTTCTACTGAGAATCACAAAGAGCTAGGATCCATGAAATTACTAATCTGCAGAAAAGAGATATTTGGCATATTGAAAGAGAGGGTTAGACTCTTTATGGAAGCATCTGACCCAAGAATATACATCACAGTCAAAGAAGGGCCATATGTGCCAATGAAGATCTCCATTCTAGATGCAAATCAGAAAACTCCTAAGGACTATTCAGAAATGACTAAATATGAAATAATTCTGGCCACTATGGACAAGAGGGCCCAAATATTATTGTAAGTGCAATTGTTGATGCCACATTTCAGAACCTAATACATTGTAAAACCTCAAAATAGATGTGGGACACACTGATAGTTTACATGGAGGGATCAGAAGAATTAAGATAAGACAGGAAGTCTTTGTTAAATCAGGAATATGAAAGCTTCAGACAAGGAAAGTCTGATAGCATTACTGAATGTTACCAGAAATTCTATAGGATAGTCAATGAATTGATGTCCTATGGATGAGAATTCAGTAACTATGAGCTGAATGACAAGTTCTTAAGATCCCTGACTAAGGACTGGGACACCAAGATTTGTGCCATTAGGGAAATGGCCAAATTGGCTGATATACCTCCTCCAACTTTGTTTGGAAAACTTTTATCTTATGAGATGCAGTTAATGGTTAGAAAGGAGGAAGAGAAGACTACAAGAGTGGAGCACAAGGAAAGAGCTGTGGCCTTCAAGTCTGAAGCCACTAGGAAATATAAAAGCAAGTCTCCATCTCCACCTCAAAAAGTTGCTGAGGCTGAGACAGATGAGTCAGAGAGCAAGAAGTCAGATAGTAGTGAAAGTGATGAAGACTTTGCTGCTTTTACAAGACATTTTCAAAAGTTTCTGAAGAAGAAGCAGTGGAGGTCTAAGCCATTCACTTCACAAACAAAAGATGATTATTATCAGAACAGGAAGTCATCAAGGAATGACAAAAGAAAGTCCAAGCCAAGTAAAAATACATCCTCAAAGATAGTATGTCATTGTTGCAATAAACAAGGACATATAGTAGCTGACTGTCCAGAAAAGAGGAAAGAGTCAAATGACAAAAAGGAGACTCAGTTTAAGGGCAAAAAGGAAAGGTCCTTTGTTGCCAAGAAGGATAAGAGTTTGACTCATCAGTCATCTTCAGAAATAGATTCAGAAGCTGAAGCCTATATTGGACTGCTTGCTGAAGAGGAGGAAGATGAGTTCATGCAGTTAATGAATTCAATTTATGAGCATGAGGACAATCAGTGCAAAGGGCTGATGACCTTATTTGAAGGAGACAAAATCCAGGATCAACCAGGACCAAGTAAGGTACAAAGTTATTCTTCAAGTTCAATTTCTTGTACTGAGTCAGAATCAGATACATCTGCATCGAGTGATGTGGGTGGGTCTGAATTTGAAGGAGATATTCATCAGTTAATTGATGAATATAGGGACTTGCAGCAGGCCTTGAAGAGAAGCAAATCCTTGGCCAAAAATCAGGCAAAGGAGATTGCTTGTCTTAAATTGGCTGCTGCTGATTCAGACAAGTTGCTTGATCAGAAAATAAATGAAATAGCCAGGCTGAAGAACATTACTGTTATTTAGATGGGTACTATTACATTTAAGAATGAACAAATTAGAAATCTGGTGGCTAGACTTTAGAAGGAGAGAGATATTGTAGCAAGTTTTTCTAAACCAAAATCAGTTTTACCTTTGATAGATGAGTTTGTACCTCAAAAGGGTAAGACTGGATTGGGGTTTACAAAACCTGCCTGGACAGCTAGGTCCAAATCTAAGGGCAAAGCCCCAGCACTCAACAAGAAGCCTGCTGTAGATAAAATAGCCAGGGTTGTACCTAAACAAAGGTACAACAGATTTGAGTGCTGGTGTTGTGGCAAGGTAGGCCACTTTGCCATAGATTGTTGGCACAATTTTAGTCTTAAGGAGAGTAGCAAACTACCTGTTAGAAGAGCTACAGGTAGTTTTGTTAAAAGTCAAACTAACCTGCACCAAGGACCCAAGAGTTATTTGGGTTCTAAGGTTAAGTAATCTGTTTTGCAGGTGAGTCCAAGTGTCCATGCCCCTATATGGTACTTGGACAGTGGATGTTCCAGGCACATGACTGGAACTAGGGGGTTGCTGAAGGATTATACATCTATCAAAGATGGGCCTAAAGTTACCTTTGGTGGTTCAGAAAATTGGATCATCAAAGGCTTTGGTGTAACTAAGAGAATGGAAAAGCTTACCTTAACAGAAGGTTCTTCTGCAAGCCAGCAAGTGGAAGATGGTGGCTGTTGTCCAGCGGGAGTACAAGATACTCCTATTGCTAAAGAAGACCAAGAGGTGCAGTTGAATGAAGAAGCTGAAGGTGTACAACCAGAAGACAGACTGCCTCTAGCAAATAAACACTTAAGGGATCATCCAGCCAATCAAATAATTGGAGATCCCAGACAAGTAGTGCAAACAAGGAGCAGGAATCTAAGTACAGTTCTTTACTCAAGTTTCCTATCCCAAGTTGAGCCAAAGAAGTTTGAAGAAGCAATCCTAGACCCTCATTAGATTGAGGCCATGCAAGAGGAGCTGAATCAATTGAAAAGATGCAAGGTCTGGGAGCTAGTTCCTAAACCCAAGGACCATAACATTATTGGAACTAAGTGGATCTTTAGGAACAAGTTGGATGAGAATGGAATCATCATAAAGAATAAAGCTAGACTTGTTGTAAAGGGATATAGGTAGGAAGAAGGTATTGATTTTGATCAAACCTTTGCTCCAGTAGCAAGACTGGAAGCAATAAGGATGTTCTTTTCCTATGCAACATATCAAGGATTTAAGGTATATCAAATGGATGTTAAGTCAGCTTTTCTGAATGGAAACCTGAAGGAAGAAGTCTATGTAGAGCAGCCATCAGGTTTTGTAGATTATCTTAAATCTGACTATGTATATAGACTTAGAAAGGCTTTGTATGGGTTAAACAAGCCCCTAGGGCTTCGTATGAAACCCTGTCTACTTTCCTCATTGAGAATAAATTCTCAAGGGGGAAAATAGACAAGACTCTATTCCTTAGGGAATCCATAGGCAAGATTATTTTAGTCCAAATATATGTAGATGACATCATATTTGGGTCTACAGAAAGTAGTCTTTGCAGAAAGTTTGCAAAACTCATGCAAGAAAAATTTTAAATGAGCAGTATGAGGGAACTTAAGTTCTTCTTGGGTCTCCAAGTTAGACAGACTGAAGATGGATTATCCATATGCCAGTCTAAGTTCACCCTAAAATTGATAAGGAAGTATGCTATGGAATCATCCACTACCATGAAAACTCCTATGGGGTCAAGCATGTCTCTAAGCAAAGATGATGCAGGGAAACCTGTAGATGAAACTTTATATAGAGGGATAGTTGGCTCCCTACTGTATTTGACTGCTAGTAGACCAGATATCATGTATGCTACATGTGTCTGTGCTAGGTACCAAGATTGCCCTAAAGAATCTCATTTGATAGCAGTCAAAAGAATTTTGAGATATCTTAAGGGCACTCTTTATCTAGGCCTTTGGTACCCTAGGAATGGAGATTTTGAACTGACAGGTTATTCAGATGAAGATTTTGCAGGCTGCAAGGAAGATAGGAAAAGTACCACAGAAACCTGTCAATTTCTAGGTGGAAGGCTGGTGTCATGGAGTAGCAAGAAACAAACAAGTGTGGCTATCTCCACAGCAGAATCAGAGTATGTGGCTGCAGGAAGTTACTGTGCTCAACTTCTATGGATTCAACATCAGCTAGAAGATCATGGTATTCAAGTAAGTAGGACACCTTTATTTTGTGATTCTACTAGTGTCATTTCTATTGCAAATAATCCTGCCTCCCATAGTGAGACTAAGCACATAGAAATTAAATACCATTTTCTAAGAGAACATGTGGAAAAAGAAGACATTTCCCTAGAGTATGTTAAGACAGATAATCAGTTAGCTGATATGTTTACTAAGCCCTTAGATAAAACTAAATTCAATAAATTTAAAATTGAATTAGGAATGATAAACTTAGAATAGTTTATAAAAATTGGCTAAGTAAAATAGTGTCGACACACAGAGTTGTCTGTGTCGACACATAGAAGTGGTGTCGACATTTCAGAGAAATGGTGTTGACACATCTAGGAAGTCTGTGTCGACACTTCAGAGATTTAGTGTCAACACCTGCAGTTTAGGTGTCGACAAATCCAGGGTGGTGTCGACACTTAGGATTTACACAGAATTAGTCTAGTAAAGTCTCAACTAATTGTCGAGCTGAGATGTATAGGTGTCGACACATATATTCTGTCGACTATATTTGTGTCGACCCATAGTTGTCGAGACATTAGCAGTAAGTGTCGACACTTTTCAACAGTGTCGACACAATTCAAGTATTTTGACGCGCCTTTTCACCTTCAATTCTAGAAAGGTATAAATAGGTTTTCCCCATTGTTTGTCGACACGCTCACCTTAGTTTCGAGACCAAACTTGTGTGTCGACATCTCCCTTCTCTAAATTCAAAATTTCTTCAAACCCTAATGGCGCCCAAGCTAGAAGAGAACATTAATGAAGGATATGAGCTCGTGCGTCACACCTTTGATGACGCGGAACCAGAAATCAAAGGTGTGGTAACCCTACTTGCTGAGACTGGACTAGAGTATCTTGTATCAGAACCTATCAAGATCTGGAAGAAGGAGGTCCTTGAATTCTTGAGTGCAGCTTCACTTGATGATAATTGACTCAAGATTAAGTCCAAAGTCCATGCGACAAAAGTCAAGGTCACACAAAAAAGTCTAAGAAAGGTACTTCAACTACCAAGAACAAAAGAGGAAGAAGATGTATCTGCTTCTAAGACTAGAGAGGCATTGAAATGGTGTGGATTAGACTCAAACCTGAAAATTGGATCAGTTTTCAATAGAAAAGGCATGAACATGCAGAGCAAGTTTTTATCTGAGATAGTTGGCAAGGTAATACAGAGCAAGCCAGGTGGGCATGATAGAATTTCAGCTCACATGTTTAGTTTCATGACAAGGATAATTTTCAAACTTAATTCTAATTGGTATGCAGTCATATTTGATTAGATAAAAGAGAGCCTGAAGAAACTCAATCTGGGTAGAATTCTGAGTCTATACTTAGCTGGAAGTATTCCTGAAGTGATGAACCAAGCTGTTGGTTCAAAGATAAACCACATAAGGAGAATGGATGTAAGAATTTTCTCAAGGTGGGATAGAGTATTGACAAAGTTACTGCCAACTCCAGAAAAGGAAACACCTCAGAAGAAGAAGAAGAAGACAGCAATTGTGGCTCAAGAATCCTCAAGTAGCTCAGAAGAACAAGTTGTTTTCAGTTCTGATGATGGAGGAGATGAAAATGCTGGACAGTCACCAGCAAGACAAGGAGATTCTCAGATGCAGGGGGAACTACACTCAGCTAGCCCAATTCACCTAGATCCACTCCAGGGGGAGCCTCTACATGTGGATGAGCCAACCCAATTAGAGAGTGAAAGGGCTACCCAAACAATACTAGAGGTAATCACTGAAGTTAATCAATTAGATTTCACCATTGAGGATGAAGTTTTGACTGACTCATTACATGATGATTATCAGCAAACACAGATACATAGTCAACCCCAGGATGTGGTCATGGAGGACACATCAGTTGCTGATAGAGAGGTATTAGATGCTCCTGGGCACAGAGATTCACCAGTCCATCCTCAACAGGAGTATACACTAGAAGAGCTGTTCCCTAACCTTTTATAGACTGAAATTGAGGGAGAGAAAGCAGCTGTTGAGGGGGAGCATGTAGACCTTGAGGGGGAGCATGTAGAGGAGACTGCTAGACAAGAGACTGAGGAGCAAAGAATTGTTGAGGAGCTACCAAGGACTGAGAAGGATTTACATCCTAGTCCTAAGGATAAAGTAGATATTGCTAGTACTTCTACTTCAGAGGATGAAGAGGCTGCTAGAGCTAAGAAGAGGAAGTTATAGGTCTTCAAGAGAAGAAGCCAGAACTACAAGAAAGCATTGTAGACAATTGCTCCACAGTCTGCCACAACAACTGATTATAGTTCTCTATTGGTGGCATTGCAAATAAAGCTAGATGAGCAAAGGAAGGCCATGGAAACTTATATGGATGAGCACCATAAGGAGCTACAATTTTCCTTAGCTCAAGACATAAAATCCATAAGATTTGAAGTGAATAAACATAAAAAGGAAATGACTGACTGCTTCCATAAAGGAGGAAATGCAGTGGTGTATCTGCCTACTCATCAAGAGAACATCAAGAAACAGGTTGATGGCATGGCAGTCAAACAAGGCTATGTCCTGGAAAACGAGATAAGAATGAATGACAATCTAACTGAATCACACAATGTGATAGTCACTGAAATGCAGAATCTAGCTGCTGCTCAAACTACAGCAAGGACTGCAGCCAAAGCTGAGTTTGATAAGCAACTCCAAGAAAGCCTACTTGCCGTTCACACTGCTATTGCAGATTCTCAAAAGATTATTACTGACAGGCTCCAAAGGTTAAAACCTTTTTATAAAGATGGAGTTAACTATTTGAATGCTCAAATCAGATTCCAGAAAGATGATCTTAGGGATCACATAGAGAGAGAAGTCATAAAGGGGGAGAGGGTGTTAGTCAAAGCAGGCTCTGATCATGCAAAGTGGATTTCAAACTCCATCAGAGCCACCCTTGGTGTAACGCCCCGAAACTCAAAGGAGCGACGGGGTACATTTTGGTCCAGTTTTGGGTTCTGACAGGAGGCACACAGCCTGGTACATGGGCGTGTCCCAGGGCGTATCAAGATTGTGTCGACACTCAGCCGGGAAGTCGACATTTTGAGCTCGACATTGTGTCGAGACTGGGCACACGGCCTGTGACACGGGCGTGTCGCTGGGCGTGTCGACCCATGTCAACACTTAGCCCGTTAAGTCGACACTCTGCGTTAGATGAAGTGTCGAGACATGGCACATGGCCTGCGACACAGTCGTGTCGCAGGGCGTGTCGACCCGTGTAGACACTCATCCCGAGGAGTCGACATTTTGCTCGACGATGTGTCGAGACAAGGCACACGGCCTAGGACACGGGAGTGTCCAAGGCCGTGTCGTCAGGTCGACGATCTTCGCTCGACGAAGTGTCGAGTGTCGAGACCATGTACACGGCCTGGAGCCCAGGCGTGTTGAGGTGACACGGGGAAGGACACGAGCGTGTCCTAGAACCCGTGTAGTGCTCGGGTTATTTTCGGGGAAAAATGAGGGGTGTACACGACCGGACACACGGCCGTATCAGGTGGAATACGGGCGTGTCAGATCGAACACGGGCGTGTTCGATGCTCGTGTGTTGTTCCAGGCGCGTCAATTTTGATGGCGAATGAGGCACACGGCCCTGGACACGGGCGTGTGCCAGGCTGTGTGCGGTCCAGATTAGGCATTTTAGTCCCAAATCAAAGCCGTTCGTTTCTTTAATTGATGATCCAACGGCTAGGGGTTTTTTTTGAAGGGATATACCGGGGATTAGGCCATAGAAACCCTCACTTTTCATGAGTGGTTGTCTTTCTAAATCTTAGAGAGAGAGGAGAGCCAAGGAAGGAAGAAGAAGCTAGATCCGACCATTGGAGGAGCTTCGAAGCTCCAAATCGCGAGCCGACTCCGGATCCACGGAGGCAAAGCTAGTGCGGTGCTTTTCATCCGCTTACTTTTCCTTGGCGCCAAAGAGGAACGCAAGTGTAACGATTCTCTTCTTGAGCATGAGTAGCTCTCCTTCTTTGCATAGGAAGCCCGCTCTCGCGAGTTTGCGGAGAGTTGGAGGCGTTCCTTCAGGTAGATATGTGAAGTCCCCGTTGTTTAGATTCTGTAAGCGAGAACGGACATAGGCATGATGTGTGAATCCTACCCGGACATGTTGGTCTGGATCGGTGATGTTACATTGCATAATGCCGGAGAAGACTCCGTGCTATTTGTTGTTTTTGGGTTTTCTACACGGTAGATTGCAACAGGGAGCCTTGGGGATTAACCCAAAGGTGCACCCGAAAAACTAGGCGGATACGTGATCTTGCCAACTTGGTGGCCTGAGAGCCAACTTGAACATAACCGGGTTATGTGAATTGTGATGGAAACGGGACTCGGGAGAAGTTTGACCGGCGTAAATGGCTTAAATTGTCATTACGATGTGAGCATGGGTTAGATGGAACCGTACCCATTCTATGTCATTCGGTTAAAGAGACCTAAGGGTACGTGGCACTTGCCGTTGGCATAGATTAGGGTCATCGGCGGTCAATGGCTTAAATTGTCGTGACCCAGGCCAAGAAGACAAAATGCTCATAGGTTTGGCCGTCAAAGTGGCGGTGGTGAGTCCGGAATGTCTATGGCTTTAATTGACGTGACATCGACCGGTTCACCGAGAATGTGCCCTGAGAGCACGGGGCGTGTGGCCGTGCGAACCAACGTCTGTGATGTAATGAATATTGTTATATATTGCTCGCTTATGCTAATGAAATGCAGGGAAGGAGCATCGCCGCCTCGATTTGGGGGCGGGATCGTTATAATTTGGTGAGCATTGCTGACCGTTGCCTTATTTTTCCACCGTGATGTTGTTTGTTGCTTGCAGGTGCTGCTGGACCAAGCGGTCAATAGCGGGCTAAAGCCCAAGTGTGAAGCCGGCCCTCGAAGGCCTAATTGGAAGTTTTACTATTTTATTCATGTATGACCGGCCTGCGTGCCGTGGTTTGTAAATCATGTAATATAAAGTGAAACATTTTATAAGGCCTTAAGGCTTGTGTTGGTATATATATAACATTCCTATTTTGTATTAGTGGACATTCATGCTTTAGTGCTGGGTTCTTTATTACAACTTATTAATCTGCTTCCGCTAGAATGCTCTGTGTAGGACATTTTGATTAGTTGGATGGTTTCCATGAGTAACCACCCGGTCTGTTTGTAGTATATGACATCGGGCCCCGGCCAGACCTACTGTTATATGCTATAAAATGGATAGGGGGTGTTACACTTTGATATCCACCCTTATGTGATGATGATAATATTGCAGAGTCTGGCATCAATCCTGCATACTTTGGAGGAGAGCAAGCTGAAGTGGCTCAAGTGATATATCCTCCTGCAGATTTTGACATGATACATCAGGAGGTACAGTCTATGTATAGTCCTCCTGAGGGTAATCAGAATATTATTCTTGAGAAGGTAGTCCAGCCTGTGCCAGAGGCAATATTAAAAGTGCAAGAGGCAGTTCTAAATGAACAAGAGGCCCAATTATCTAAGAAAAGGTTCAGAGAGCAAGCTGAATTAAGGCTAGATTTTGAACAATGGAGCCCCACATCCAGGAATATCATATTAACTGCTTGGAAGGCTGCTAAGGATAATATCCTGGATAGGGGCAAATGGTATTCTGAACAGGAGTGGAGAAAACATGAGAATATGCAAGAAGCTATAGTACAATACAGAAGAAAGGCTAAACTTGGAAAGCTACCTCCTAATACACAGGAGCCTTGCAAGTATTTTCCTAAGCCATATCACTATTTTGAGATGCAAAAGATAAAGGCTGAAGAGCAGAAAAAGAAAGATCTCAAAGGGAAGAAGCCTGTTGATGACAATGATTCTCCAGTTCAAGCAAAGATTCAATCTGGAAAGGGGATTGTTATCATGGAGCCTGAGCAGCCATAGGATAGAAATTTTCTTAAGTTTATAATTTGTAATCATTTGCTTTTAACTCTATGTAAACTTTTGATTAATGAAAATGTTTGGAGTTGTAAGAACAATGTTATATGTTCAATCTATTACATTATTGTGCTGAGATAATTGATTATACATGTTTTGTTTATACATGTTTAATATTTTCCCTGTCATATAATATTGTTTTACATCATACTGAGAATTTGTTATGTATGGTGTATATCATTGACTAAGGGTTATGACTTCTCCAAATAGGGGGAGATTGTTGGGTACATTAGAATATATGTACCTGATTTGAAGAAGCCTCACCCTACTCAATGGTATACATCAAGATGTATTTGATGTGCTTTGAGTTTATGTGTGCAGGTTAAGTGATTGCAGGAAACGTTTCTAAGTCCATGTGTCGACACCTAGAAGAAAAGTGTCGACACTTAAGAAGGCTTGTGTCGACACCCAGAGAAGAAGTGTCGACACTTGGAGTAATTGTGTCGACACCAGGAAGGCAGAGTCGACACCAGAAGAAAAGTGTCGACACATACAGGTTGTGTCGACACAAAGTGAAGAATTGTCAACATTATCTGTGTCGACACTTAGAGGCTGTGTCGACACCCAGAGAAACTTTGTCGACAGCAAAAGTGTCGACACTAGGAGGCTGCGTCGACACTCAGCAAACTTCAACAAAGTTCAAGTACATGTATCGACACTATGAGGCTGTGTTGACACTCAGCAAACTTCAACAAAGTTCAAGTACATGTGTCGACACAAGGAGATGTGTCAACACTCAGCAAAGTTTCAACACAGAAGGCATGTGTCGACACAAAGAAGATGTGTCGACACTTAGCAAGTTTCAACACAAGAAGATGTGTCGACACAAAGGAGTTGTGTCGACACTTAGCAGAATTCAACTAAGTATTAAAGAAGAAGGCTTGTGTCGACACACAGAATCAGTGTCGACACATTCTGAAGAAGCAGTGTCGAGAAGCTGTTACAACAACACAAGGCTAGTGTCGACACTTAGTCTACTTGTGTCGACCCTTAGTCTATTTATGTCGACACATAAAGACTATCTGTCTCGATACTTTCAGACAGTGACAGAGATTTCATGAAGTGACTGGATGACTTGACAGCTGCCATTTCAACCGGTCAACTGCAACTGTCAGAGCTGTCAGAAGGTTGTTAGAAACCGGATCAGCCGATTACCTTGGAGGAAGCTTATTTAAAGACCTTTCTCCTTCAACAGAAGGAATCGATCAATGAGTTGAAAAACAACACAAAAAAGGAAGAAGACCTTCAAGAGAAGATCTAAGTAGTTGGAGAGAGAGAGCTCCTTCTAAGAAGACTAGCTGTTGAACCAGGCTGATAAGTAAGATTCTGATTGAAATCAGAATCTCAAGACAGCAGTTGATTGAAGATCATCTGCATAGAGATACAACCCTACTGTGTCCTACTTCAAGAAGCTTTGAAGAAAGCCAAGGGATGTTGATCTCTGCCAAGTTCTTCCAAGAACTCATCAAGAAACCAGTCAACTCATCTCTCTCTTTCACAGTTGTGGTTATATACTTTGTAAACTTTATTTTCTGTAGGATCCTAAGGGATCTGAGCTGTAAGCCTATTTTATAAAGGCTGAGTGTAGGAGACAGTGTGCTCTGAGTGTAGGTCTTGTTGAAGACTGGGGTAGGGCCTAGTGCCTGAGTTGTAGGAGACTTCGTTCTCTAAGTGTAAGTCTTAGTGAAGACTGAGTGGTAGGGATTTTGTGCCTGAGTTGTAGGAGTGGGATCACTCTGAGTTGTAGGAACCTGTTTGGGGTTCTGAGTTGTAAGATCTGAGGATCTAAGGAGAAGTGGAGAAGTTAGGCCGAATCTAGTATACTACTAGATAGGCAAAGGGGGAAAGTGGATGTACCCAGACCTTGGGGAACCACTATAAAAATCTGTGTGTACTCTGTGTTTGATTAATTCTATGATTGCTGTATTATCTGTGCTGAATTGTTGTAGAGAATTGCAAATACAGGTCTTATAATTCAGTGTTTCTGCCTTTAAAGTTAAAAATAATAAGTTCACCTATTCACCCCCCCCCCCCTCTAGGTGATTAGGCACTAGTTCTTTCACACTAGTTGAGGATTCGTGAGACAGATATTATACGGACCGCTTTTCATTACCGGTACTGACATTTTGAGTTCTTGGTGATGTATTTTGGTTTGACCAATACACCCTCTGCCTATATGGATATGATGAACAGAGTGTTCAAGGATTTCCTGGACCATTTTGTGGTCATATTTATAAATGATGTCCTTGTTTATTCCCACACTGCTGATGGTCATGCCCAGCACTTGCATTTAGTGTTTCAGCTTTGAGGGACCATAAGCTATTGGCTAAGCTGAGCAAGTGTGAGTATTGGTTGCCACAGGTTTCTTTCTTGGGTCATGTGGTCAGTAAAGATGGAATTTCAGTTTACCCTGAGAAGATAGTTGTTGTTATGGAATGGAATAGGCCAACCACCCCCTAGGAAATAAGGAGCTTCCTAAGGTTGGCTGGCTATTATAGAAGGTTCGTAGAGGGTTTCTCTACATTGTCTGTGCTACTGACTAAACTGACGTTGAAGAATGCAGTTTTTGTTTGGAGCGATATGTGCAAGGAAGGTTTTATGGAATTGAAGAGGAGACTGTTCACTGCTCCGATGTTGACCAAACCTACGGAAGGAATATAATATGCCATATATGTGGATGTATCGCACGTTGGACTTGGTTATGTGTTGATGCACGAAGGAAACATAATTGCGTATGTGTCTAGGAAGTTAAAGATTCATGAGAAGAACTACCCTACGCATGATTTGGAGTTCGCAGCTGTAATTTATGCATTAAAATTGTTGAGGCATCTTTTTTATGGTGTGTTGTGTAAGATTTACAATGATCACAAGAGTTTAAAATACGTTTTCACTCAAAGGGAGTTGAATCTGAGCGAGCGGAGATGGTTAGAGTATGCAACAGGTTAGGATGTCGAGATCTGGTACCATCCAGGAAAAGCTAATGTTGCAGTCGATGCCTTGAGTAGGACGACAACTAAGATTTTTAATATTTTTGTGGATTATCTGGTTGAGGAATTTTTAATGATGAACATTTCTGTCGGAAGTTGTAACTCGTCAAGTAGTTTGGAGGTAGTTGAGCCTTCATGGATTGCACTCACAAGACTACATCAGATGGAAGATCCTGATGTGTTGCACCTTTACAAGAGAACTGAGAAAGGGGAGTTACCAAATTTTTTCGATCGATAACGTGGGTACCTTGAAGTACCGTAATAGATTTTGTATCCTTACTGTTGAGGACATTCAATTTAAGTTGTGCTGTGAGCCTCACGGTTCTAGTGTTTCCTACAACTCATGTTCTACAAAGATATATCAAGACCTAAAGCAGATTATCTGGTGGTTTGGAATGAAGGGTAATAGGTTTGTGTCTGAATGTTTTACATGCAAGCATGTTATGGCCGATCATAAAAGGCCTGGTGGCAATTTGACGACTTTGGATATTCCAAGCTGGAAATGGGAGAGTATTTCCATGGACTTCATTATGGGTTTACCGAGATCTCCTCGAGGTCAAAATTCTATTTGGGTGATATTAGATCAACTGACGAAGTGTGCTCATTTCGTGTCGTTTAAGATTGGCTACTCCATGAAGAAGATAACCAAATTATATTTAGATGGAGTAATCATGTTTCTTGGAGTACCAGTTAGCATTGTATTGGATCAAGACTCCATGTTTAGTCTCGCTTTTGGAAAAGCTTAAAAGAAGGGTTGGGTACCAATCTGAGGTATTCAACTGCTTATCATCAGCAGACTAATGGTCAAACAGAGAGAGTAAATAAGATCGTGGAGGATATGATTTGATGTTACATTTTGTACCATGGAGGAGTGTAAGATGAGAACACAGATTGATGGAGTTTGCTTATAATTATAGTTATCAAGAAAGTTTGTAGATGGCCACGTTTGAGGCCTTTTGTGGGAGGCGATACAGAACTCCCATATTTTGGGCCGAGGTCGGTGAAAGACTATTATTAGGTCCTAAAGCGCTAGAAGAGATGGAAATATCTATAAAGCTTATTTGAGAGAAGCTTTGTATAGCGCATGAACGTTATGAGAAGAATGCCAATCAGCATAGGACTGATTTGAAGTTTGTTGTTGGGGACCTGGTTTTCCTGAAGGTTTCCCCAATATCCGTTGTTAAAATATTTGAAAAGAATCATAAGTTGGACACGAGGTATGTGTGACCTTTTAGCGTTATTGAGCGTATTGGAGTATCAGCTTATAGGCAGTATTTGCCCATAAATTTTCCTGGGGTGGACAACGTGTTTCACATGAGCAAGTTACGGAAATATGTGCTCTGTGACTGATAGACTCTTGATGTTATGCCCAGTTGGAGCCTAATCTTTCCTATGTTGAGATGTCTGTCTGTATTTTGGATACGCAAGATCTAGTGTTGCGTAGAAAAATTATACCAATGGTTAAAGTTTTGTGGCGAAACCAAGATGTGGAAAGCGCCACATGGGAGTTGGAGTTAGCTATGAGGGAGGCTCATCCTCAACTATTCTCATAGTTGATTGGTGTGTAATCTTTTCAATTACCCGTGGTTATTTCTTTTTCTTTTGTAACAGAGTATTTGTGCATAAAGTTTCGGGACGAAACTTTCTTTTAGGGGGAGTGGCTGTAACGCCCCAGATTTTTCGATATTTGGTTTAATTCATTATATGGAGTGTTTATGATGTCAGGGTGTTACGTTGACGCATTTTTGGCATATGCCATTGTTAGAGCGTGGTTTTAGCACTTAGGTCTTTTTGTGTGTAGTTAGGGTTAGCTTGTTTGCAAGATTCCCTAGCGAGCTGGGTCAGTTTTGGTGACTCGGTGGAGCCACTTTGGGAATGCTTGTGTTTTGTCTTCGAGAGGTGTTTGCCCGAATTTAGTTCATCGAATCTTAATTTCGACTGCATCGTTGGGTTCGTAACGTCGTTATTTCGCTACGGTGTGATTTTCGTAGAAATCCGTGTTGGAGCAAATTATGGGTCGTTTGGACCATTATATAATAATAAACTATTATTATAAAACTTATATTTAGACTTGTGAATAGACAAACCATATTCATCATCTTCTTCTTGAAACTGTCGGCTGTTACGGGAAGAGAGAGAACGACAATCTCTTCTAAGCTTTCATCCACCGATTTATGGAGTATTGGTGCCCGAAATCATCTTTGGAGAGTAGAACCGGATAGCTCTCACCTAGATCTACGTTTCAACGGAGGTGTTGCTTAGCTGTTCTTACGGGCAGATCCTTGAGGAGGAGCGTTTAAGTGGCCGAATTCGGCAATTTGAGGCAAGTGGTGACTTCTTCCCCTTGTCAAGCTTGACTTTTCCTTATATATTTTCCATACTGTTCTTCCCTTTGTAGTTTTTTGGAATAGTGTCAGATCCGACCATTGTCGATCAGCTTTATGGTATATTTTTCTGGCCAAGTTCAACATAATCGATCTGTCGGAGTTTGTCGAGTAATTGCTGAATTTGGGAATAATCTGGACAAGGTAGTTGGTCGATTATATGACTGTAGGCAAGTAAATCCATTGATTTTATGGCTATTAATAGGTTCTAACCCGCCGATCTTTATGTCAGTTAAACATGGAGTAATTCATTGTATATGGGGGATTAGATGTCATCAATTATGGTACTTGGTAAGATTAATCCGTCGAATTTGTTGAGTGTAAAATATTAACTTCGTCGATTATGAGTGATTGGTGTCATCAACTATAGGCTGAGAATTGTCCAAGTATATTTCGGCAAGTATCTATAGGAGTAAGGTTAAATTAGTCAAATTGGAGTATTATAACTAAGCTACTTCGTCGAACTAAGTCTTAGACTGTAGGTTAATTTGTCGAATGCTATTCGTCGAACTGAGAAGGTCTAATTCGTCGAACTGAGCCTTAGACTGTAGGTTAATTCGTCGAATGTTATTCATCAAACGCTAATTCGTTGAACTGTGAAGGTCTAATTGGTCGTACTGAGAAGGTTTAATTCGTCGAACTGAGAATGCTAATTCGTCGAACGTTAATTCGTTGAACGCTAATTCGTCGAACTGAGAGGGTTCAATTCGTCGAACTGAGATGGCAAATTCGTCGAACTGAGATTCAGACTTGAGCTATTTTCGTCGAGCAGGTTTAGATGTTGAGTGTGGTCCAATCATGAAGTTTAGTTTTTAGCATAAGTGTCAAAGCGTTGAGTGAGCTGACTTCACTCAACGCGGTGTTGAGTGTTTTTAGGACACTCAACGCCATCGCTTAATTTGTCGTCGAAGTAAGAAAGAGTAATACCTTCATCCGTCATATGAAATATAACAGAAGTTTTGGCCGGGGCCCCACGCCATATTCCACCTACATTCGGGGACATTACTTATCAATATCAAAACTAGTATACACATCCTAACTCAGAGCATTCTATCATAAGCATTAGGGGTAAAACTTGAACTCATTAGCCATGAATGTCCACTATATATATAAACCACCATATTTATATATCTCCCACAGGAATGTATATAAAATACACCAAAGTGTTTGGCCTTAAGGCCTTACAAGTTTCCTTAATATGTGTGGACTACACACATCGGCACGTAGGCCGACCACACATGAAAATCACAAAACACTTCTCTTTCATTGGTCTTCGAGGACCAGCATAGCAGCAGCAGCAAGGGCTTCAGCCCACTATTTTCCACTCGGCTCTCCAACACCTGCATGGGGACAATCCACCGCAATGGTGGCAAACAATGCAACGGTCAACAATCAGTTGACCAATTTAGAACGACCCTACACCTTACCCGGGGGAGCGATATTCCTTCCGTATAAGCGTAGCATTTCACAAACAGATATATCACAAGATGTGCACTCATGAACCATCAATATATCACAAACATCAAACACACGGCCCGACGCTCCGTGCACTCAGGGCACATTGTCGGTGTACCGCAAAACCAGGGTCCCACCACCATTCTTGGGCTTCAAACCAAACGTTAAACTTGAGCATTGCGCTCCACGGCCTACAACCGGAGACTTTAGTCTTAATGGCGTGCAGGCCTAAGACTCTCATTATGTGTTACAACGAATGCCCATTAACTCGGTCAACTCATGTTGACAACCATAACGTGGAGACCGGTCAGCCTTTACCAGTTGCTCACATTGCCAAAAATGACGTGGGTCGGCTTTTCCCTTATCCGTTCGGCATAAAGCCTTTTAAGAGCTCATAGCTCACAATAGCCACAATGACCACCAAGGACTAGCTTCAAAATCAAAAAGGGAGTTAATGCCAGCATTCATCACAATCACTTGGCGGGATCCACAGAACTCTTGTTATGCAGCCAAACTCAACCCAAACCCTGCAATAACCTGCAGTGCAAGAAAACTTGTCTTTCACGTCACAAATAGCTCTCTGGGAGCTATCGCCGTCGGCGACACCCAATGTCGTTCGGCGATATCAACAGTTACCAAAACTATGATTTCACACGGGTATTTTCTTGGACATCCTCTCCAATACTTCCTGTTACTCCATTTCGCAGGCATAACCCACAGACTCCGTAAAATACTCGTTTATACACGGAGACTTCTCCCGTTCGCAAAATAAAACATCACCAATCCAGACCAACCTGTCCAGATGGACATCAAACAACATTCCTATTCCGTACTATACATTTCTGGATCTATATGCAAACTGACTTGGGGATACAAGTATTAACCCATTGGAATCCACTTAACAGTCCACATTTTTGTGGAGGATTCCATACAAATGCAAAATTAGGACTTCACTTGTGCAAGAAGGAAGATCATTACCCATGTAGTTCTCTTCGGAGTCATGGCGAAGCTTTTCTCCACGGATGGAAAGAAGCACGTCATTCAACTCTTCGCAGATCTATCCTCGGATCTGGTCTCTGACCACAAGATCTCCTTTAGCGAACTCACAAAGATCAGCCACGCACTTCGTTAGCTTCTTCATTCTTTTCACTCAAGGGAAATCAAGAAATGAAGGGAGAGAGAGAGAAAGAGAATGAAACCTCCTCGATTCATGATTAATCCCAGCCACATGATCTCTCATTCAAAACAAAGCAAAGGCCATTATGTCAGTATACTGGTCAACTTTGGCGATATCGCCTGGCGAAATCTACTGTCGCCACATGGCGATATCGCTCAGCGCTTTGACCGCTTTGACCCAGTTAACCACCACTTATTGGCTGCTTAACAGACAATCTGACACGTGTCATACGCCACATGGTACTATCTCCCGGCAATACCCACTGTCACCCGTGATATTACACCACTCAGGCTTTCAGGCATCAGGTGCGTTGAGAGCGTCGAGAGAATCTAGTGCCGACATAACGATTTATTGCTATCGCCATCCAACGATACCTACTATCACCCGACGTAAACAAAGCAAGTAAGTCAATCAATGCTTCTAGGCGTCTAGTGCCTCGAGCTCACTAAATGTTTTATGGCATTGAATGTCATCACTATCTCCATTTGGCAATACCCGCTACCGCCACTCGGCGATATCATTTCGATGATTTGTCGAAACCGTTGAGCTCATCGAACGCGGATCGACGAATGCCACTATTGCCATCAGGCGATACCCACTGTCTCCCGACGACAGTGACTTAAGTTCTGCTGTCAATTTTGGGGTGTTATAACCTTCCCCTCCTGACAGAAATTTCGTCCCGAAATTTTCTGTCAGCTATAAGGACAACAACAACTTTTTATTCATGCTAACAATATTATAACAACTTACACAAATAACTCAGGATATTCATAACGCATGGTATGCTCACGCTCCCATGTTAGCTCTTCATGGCCATAGTTATCCCACCTGACTTTGACCATCCCGATTGTCTTGTTTCGCAGCTGCTTAACCTCTTTATTCTCGATCTGAATGGGTCTAACCTTCGTCGTTAGCCCGGATTCGACCAGTACATGATCATTCGCAATTATTTGAGCTGGATCTTTCACAGCTTTTCGAAGCACTATTATGCGGAACATATCATGCAATCCACTCAATTCTACCGAAAGTGCTAGCCGATAGGCAGCTTCTCCAACTCGTTCTATTACTTGAAATGGACCAAGATACCTCAGACTTAACTTTTTCAAGTGCCGAATCCTTGAAACACCCTTGAAGTATATTATTTTGAAATATACCCATTCGCCGACAGTAAATTCCACATTCTGGTGCTTGGCATTGTAGTATTTAGCTTTCCTAACTTGGGCCATTACCAGCATCTCTCGAATAGAGCGTATAGTCGAATTCGCCTGTTCGACTTCCTTACGCTTGTAGAGCTTTGACTCGTCGGTTTCTGCCTAGGCTAAGGGTATACGACATTTTCTACCATACAAAGCTTCAAATGGTGTCATATTTATACTAGCTTCATAGCTATTATTGTAGGCGAATTCCACCATATAGCGATGATCTTCCCATGTCTTTCCAAAATCCAAGGCGCACATTTAGAGCATGTCGTCCATCATTCTGTTAGTCATCTCAGTTTGGTCATCCGTTTGTGGATGAAATGTCGTGCTGAATGGTAATTGTGTCCCTAACAACTGATTGATTAGCCTCCAATCATTCGAAGTGAAGCGCTCATCTCGATCACTTACGATGCTACAGGGAACACCATGTAATCGTACTATTTGTTCAACATAACGATTTGCCAAAACTTCCACTGAATCGTACCTCTTATTCGAAATGAAGTGAGCCACTTTAGTCAACCGGTCCATGATCACCCAAACTGAATCGTTACCATGTTGAGACCTTGGCAAACCGTGCACGAAATCTATGGGAATATCATCAAATTTCCATTCCAGAATAGGAAGCAACTACAGGAAACCTCCAGGCTTCTGCCATTCAGCTTTCACTACGACACAAGTCTGACATTTAGCCACGTAAAGTTCTATGTATTTCAATATGCCCGGACACCAGAACAGCTTTTTAACGTCTTTATACATTTTGTGCTCCCTGGGTGAATTGTGTACTTTGTAAAATGAGCTTCATACATCAATTCATCTCTTAACTTACCCATATTCGGGACGCACAAACGGCCAACTTTTTGCAAAAGGCCGTCATCCTAGGATAATTGGCTATTTACTTCATCCACTGCATAGCATTGCAAACTTTCATTAACTTCTGTTGCCAGCCGAATTGTGTCCGCAAGGTCAAAATGTACCTTCCGTCCAAGTCAAGCACGCATTTGCTGTGGATTTCTTGTCAGTACAAGAAATCTCTAAAGCTTCCAACACCTGCATCAGTTGTTCATCATGCATCTGCAACCAATTTGCCCTTGTTGTAGTCCTCCGACTCAAGACATCTGCGACCACTTTATCCTTCCCAGGAGTATAGTGTATTTGGATGGTGTTGTCCCCAAGGAACTCCATCCACCTTCGTTGTCGCATGTTCAGATCCTTTTGATCCAACAAATATTTTAGGCTCCTATGGTCCGTGAATATATCCACCTTTATACCATATAAATAATGACACCACAGTTTAAGTGCAAAAATCACCGCCGCCAACAACAAGTCATGGCCGAGATTGTTCCGCTCATGTACTTTCAACTGGCGTGAGCCATAAGCGATTACCTCGTCAAACTGAATAGAAATGCAGCCTAAGCCGCTCCCTGACGCATCACTATAAATTTCAAAGTCATCTGTACCACATGGTGACGTCAAGATGGGCATCGTGATCAAGCGACTTTTCAGCTCTTTAAAAGCTCACGCGCACTCCGGCATCCAAACGAACTTCTGTTCCTTACTCGTCTGTGTTGTAAGCGGTAAAGTGATCTGTGCGAAGTTTTCAATTAAACGTATGTAGTAGCCAGCCATTCCAAGGAAACTCCTAATTTCGGCCACAGAAGACAACAATGGCCACTCTTGAATGGCTTTTATCTTTGACAGATCCACCGCAATGCCCTATCCACTCACCATATGACCAAGAAAAGCCACTGACGACATCCAAAGCTCACACTTTGAGAACTTGGCATCGAGCTTATATCGCCTCAGGGTGTACAACACCATCGGTAAATGGTTGATATGATCTTCTTCAAACTTAGAGTACACCAAGATGTCATCAATGAAGATGATCACAAACAAATCCAAGTACTCTCGAAATGTTCGATGCATGAAGTCCATGAACACCGAGGGCGCATTACATAGCCCAAATGACATTACAGTGAACTCATAATACCAGTAGCATATTCCAAACACTGTCATGGGAATTTCACCGTCCCGAATCCTCAACTGGTAGTAACTAAACTTCAAGTCTAGTTTAGAATAGATGGTTGATCCCACTAGCTGATCAAACAAGTCATCGATTTGAGGTATTGGATAGTTGTTCTTCTCCATCAGCTTATTTAACTCGCGATAGTCGATGCACAACCGCAAGCTATCATCCTTCTTTTTCACAAAGAGAACCGGTGCGCTCAAAGGTGACATACTTGGGCATATATAACCTTGTTCCAACAACTCTTGTAGTTGCACTTTCAGTTCTGTCATCTACTTTGGCGCTACTCGATATGGCGAGCGGGCCACAGGTTTTTCACTTGGCACCAACTCTATCGAGAAATCAATCTCCTGCTATGGTGGTAACCCCGGAAGCTCCTTCGGAAACACATCAGCAAACTCCAAAGCAATCAGAACATCACTCACACTAGCTGTTGGCTCAACAACCTCAGTAAGCATGAAGAATGACTTCGCACCTTTCCAAACAGCTTTTACCACTTGGATAGCAGACATCAATGTCCTGCTCGATCCTCGTATACCAGCGAATGTAGTTTCTCGTTCGGTGTTCTGCCCTTGTGTGACCTCCTTTGAATTGCACGCTATATTGGCATGATGCTCCGAGAGTGAGTCCATACCAAAGATCATATCAAATTCCGATATCGGCAGCACAGATGCTTCCAATCCGAAATCGTGACTTCATATACGTACCTCCACAAAGCAAGCTCTATCTACACATCCCTTTGGTAATAATACTTTCACACTATCTGCCACCATATGAATCGGCATACTGATACATGACACGAAGTCCACAGATAAAAATGAATGCGAAGCACCCATATCAAACAGTGCTTTCACCGGATAGTCTAGAATCAGGACAATGCTTAAGACAAACACATCATACACAAGCTACATACAAGGTATGAAATATCAGCAGCACTAAACAAATATCTTAACTCGTACCCGTGTAGACGTCACTTCGCTTTATGGCCTCCTGTTGGCCAAGATGATATACTCGGGGTTGTGCCTGGGATGTAGAGGATTCCACCACTGCCTTTCTCTTTTCTGCATAAGTTGCTCCTGTCTTCTTCTCACCCTTAGGAGGACCAACCCGACAATCACGGGCTAGATGACCCACCTTACCACAAGTATAGCAAGCATGAGGGTCTTGCCTAGAAGTTACTCCAGATGCAATACTCGAGGGGGCCTGTGAAGAAGACTTAGATCTCTTACAACATTTCCTTCGGTAGTTTATTTTTCCTTGGTGCGGTGCTTTGAACTCGAGCTTTGTCACAGACAAGTACCTCTATCCCTGAACATGCTTCATATCTTTCTCCAATGCATGAGCCGTATACACCAACGCTTGAAACCCCTGGTTCACCGAACTCAAGAGCAAGAAACTCAGCTCATCCTGCAACCCTTCGTAGAACTTATTGGTTTTACGCTCTTTGTCAGCAAAGATAGTTCCCGCATATCATCCCAACCGTGTAAACTCATGCAAGTATGTATCAACACTACTTTCTCCCTGAGTTAGATGCTGGAATTCATTCTACATGGCTATGCTCTGAGCCGATGGCAAGTGCTTTGCCAAAAACAGTCTTGAAAACTCTTCGATCAAGATACCCATCCGTTGTTTGCCTGCCAAGTTGTGCAACTCGATCTCATCCCACCAAAGCCGAGCCTCTCCTACCAACAGGGAAATTGCTAAGGTTACTTTTTGTTCCTCTTCAGTTCGGATTGCTGTCAAAATCTGCTTGACGCGCACAAGTCAATCCTCTGCCTGTGTTGGGTATCCCGGCCCCGTAAACGTATGAGGATTGAAGCTCATAAATTACTTCAGTTGTCGTTCCACTGCTCGGGGATCTATAACTGCCGTAATAGGTTCGGTCCTCACACCCACCTCTTCTGGCACCACCGCAGCCCGCGCATGCCCAATAGGCTGTGCCAGGATTATAGAAAACAACGCCTCAACAAACTAGAGTACAGTCTCCGCAGAAGGAGGAGGTGTAGGAACCTCAGCTGGTGTCGTACTCTCATCAGAACGCTGGGGCTCAGACTGCCACGCACCACTTCGCGTCACCTATACGTGTAAAAGATGCACTTTAGGGACTTGGCAAAAGCAACAACAATAATATAGGAACGTGCAGGTTCCTGAAACAATTGTATTTACATTACTTAGTGGACATTCTTGAGTTCATCTTGCATTATAACGGGACATACATACACGTGCTAGCCACCCCTCAAAAGAATTTGACCACAAATTCGAAGGAGGAAGAACAGAACGCTCTGATAACAAATTGTAACACCTCCGTCCGTCGCATGAAATATAACAGAAGGTCTGTCTAGGGCCCCATGTCGTATTCCACATACAGTCATGTACATTACTTATGAATATCAAAACCAGTATACACATTCTAACTGAGAGCATTCTACTGGAAGCATTAGGGGTTAAACTTGAACACATTAGCCATGAATGTCAACTATATATAAACCACTATTTATATATATCTCCCACGAGAATGTATACAAATTACACCAAAGTGTTTGGCCTTAAGGCCTTACAAGCTTCCTTCATACGTGTGGATTACACACATCTACACGCCGGCCGGCAACACATGCAAATCACAAAACACTTCTCTTTTATTGGCCTTCGAGGGCCAGCATAGCAGCAGCACCAGTAATGGATTCGGCCCACTATTTTCTGCTTGACTCTCCAGCACCTGCAAGGGGAGAATCTACCGCAATGATGGCAAACAAAGTAACGGTCAGCATTCAGCTGACCAATTTATAATGACCCCTTACCCGGGGCATCGGCATTCCTTCCTTGTAGACATATCATTTCACAAGCAGATATATATCAAGATGTGTTCTCACGCACCATCAATATATCACAAATGTCGACCATATGGCCCGATGCTCTGTGCACACAGGGCACATTCTCGGTGAACCGAAAAACCAGGGTCCCACCACCGTTCTCGGGCTTCAAACCCAACAGTAAACTTGAGCATTGCACTCCACAACCTACATCCGGAGAATTTAGTGTTAATGGTGCGCAGGCCTAAGACTCTCATTATGTGTTACAACGAATGCCCAATAACTAGGGCAACTCAAGTTGACAACCATAACGCAGAGATAGGTCAGCCTTTACTCGTTGCTCAAATTGCCACAAATGAAGCGGGTCTGCTTCTCCCTTATCCGTTCAGCACGAAGCCTTTTTAGAGCTCATAGCACACAATAGCCACAATGTCCACCAAAGACTGACTTCACAATCAACAAGGGAATTAATACCATCATTCAACACAATCACTTATAGGGATCCACAGAACTCTCTTTCTGCTCCCAAACTCAACCCAAACCCTGCAGTAACCTGTAGTGCCAGAAAACTGGTCTTTCACATCTCAAATAGCTCTATGGGAGCTATCGCCATCGGTGACACCCACTATCGCCCGGCGATATCAACAGTTACCAAAACTGTGATTTCAACCGGGTATTTTCCTGGAGATCCTCTCCAGTACATCCTGTTACTCCACTTCGCAGGCATAACCCACAGACTCCGTAAAATACTCGTTTATATGTAGAGTCTTCTCCAGTTTGCAAAAGAAATTATCACCAATCCAGACTAACCTATCCAGATGGGCTTCACACAGCATGTTTATTCCGTACTAAACATTTCCGGATCTATATACAAACTGACTTGGAGATACAAGTATCAACCCAACGGAATCAAGTTAACAGTCCACCTTTTGGTGGAGGATTTCATACACATGGAAAATTAGGACTTCACTTGTCCAAGAAGGAAGATCGTTACCCTTGTAGTTCTCTTCGGAGTCATGGCGAAGCTTTTCTCCACGGATGTAAAGAAGCACGTCATTCTCTTCTTCGCGAATCTATCCTGGGATCTGCCCTCCGACCATAAGATGTCCTTCAGCGAACTCACAAAGCTCAGCCCAGCACTTTCTTAGCTTCTTCTTCCTTTTCACTCAAGGGAAATCAACAAATGAAGAGAGAGAGAGAGAGAGTGAGAGTGAGATAAATAGAATGAAACCTTCTTCCTATTCTTTTTTGGTTAAGTGGATTCGGGATTAATCCCAGCCACATGATCTCTCACTCAAAACAAAACAAAGGCCAAGATGTGAGTAGACTGGTTAACTTTGGCGATATCGCCTGGCGATATCGACTGTCGCCACTTAGCGATATCATTCACTACTTTGACCGCTTTGACCAAGTAAATCACCGCTTATTTGATGCTTAACAGCCAATCTGACATGTGTTATACGCCACGTGGTACTATCGCCTGGCGACACCCACTGTCGCTCGTGATATCTCGCCACTCAACGCTTTCAGGAATCAAGTGTGTTGAGAGCGTCGAGAGCGTCGAGTGCCGACTCAATGCTTTATTGCTATCGCCATCCGGCGATACCCACTATCTCCCGGTGTTAACAAAGTAAGTAACTCACTCAACGCTTCTAGGAGTCGAGTGCCTCGAGCTCACTCAATGTTTTATGGCATTGATGACATCACTATTATTGTTTGGCGATACCCACTGAAGCTACTCGGTGATATCAGTTTGACAATTTGTCGAAACCGTTGAGTTTGTCGAGCGCGGACCAACGAACGCCACTATCGCCATCAGGCGATACGCACTATTGCCCGGCGACAGTGATAAAAGTTCTGCTGTCAATTTTGGGGTATTACAGAAAGCGTTGAGTGAGTGGAATTCACTCAATGCGCCGTTGAGTGAGTCCTCTCCATGTAGGAAAATCTGAGTCTAAGTCAAAGCGTCGACCGCATTGAGTGTACTCAACTCGGCCTTGAGTGGACTCAACGCGGCCTTGAGTGGACTCAACATGGCATTGAGTGGACTCAATGCTGCGTTGAGTGTTTTGGATATTCACTGAGTTTAGCTGAATGACATCGAGTGCATTGACTGCACTCGAAAGGGCATCGAGTATCCTCGACGCTTTTTCGTGGACTTCAATTTTTTTTCGTCGATTCTTATTTAATTCCTTGGGAATGGGCCTTAGGGTGAATTTGGGGTTTTCTTCCTCATTTTAGAAGAATAAATCAGTGGTTGGTTGAAGTTTTACCGGTGCATGGATGTTAGGGCCTTTTGGTGCCCGTTTTTATGCATCTTTACCCTATGTAGGTTGGTGGCTGCTGGTGTGTTGGGCTGGTCCCTTCCACCATATGTTGTGACTGCTTGTGTGTTGGGTAGGTCCATTCCACCGAAGGTACCGATTTTTCCCTAGTTTTGGGGATGTTGAGGCATGCGACCACCTTTTCTTTGTCCCAGTGAAGCTTTACTATTGGAGTGTTTGGGTAGGTCCCTTCCACCGTGGTGTGTTGGGTAGGTCCCTTCCACTGCTTGTGCTGGACTTTGCTGATGTTTTTGATTCTAATGGTAAATTGACCAATTTTCTTTCTTTCATTTATGCACGTATTTATGATTATGTTATTTATGCTTTGATCCTTATATTACTTGGTGCAACTTGGGATGTCATACCTTTGTGAGTTCCTTCTTCCCCTTTTCCTTGGGAATAAATGTTGATGATTCGTTATAATCATCTAGTCTATGATTGGTAACCCTTTTGACATTTTTTGTCCATTGATTGAGTTTTATTGCCACTTGTATTTTCTTATTGAGGTGTTCTTTTTTTGGAATGCATCAGGTTCAGGGCAGTAGCTGAGTGAGCGGCTAGATGTGGAAGTTTGCTAGTGGACTGCTGTTTTATAGATATTTTCCTCACAGTAGTGAGATAGTGTTTTGTTGCTTTAATGTTTGTATGGACATATATGCTCTTCAGTGGGTTCGTGCCAGGTTGTTGATGCCCATTGGGGGTTTTCTCTTGACGTGATAATTACTTTGCTAAGCTGCCTAGTTGTCCTGTTTTGTGGTTGTATTTACTTGCTCTCCGAGAATGTTTATGCTAGGTTGCATGTTAGGTATTTTAACTTATAAAAGCATTAGTACTAGTATTTTATGCATGCCATCTTTCTAAAACTAAAATGTTATTTTCTAACTAACGTAAAGAATATTTCTATACTTAAAAAAATCTAGAGTCTTGCATAACGTGAGTTGTCCTTCAGGGATGTTTATGCTCGTGTACGATGTGAATCCAACATAATCAAAGTATTTTCACAGCATATAACTATAATTTTACTCATGGACTAGCCGATCCACTGTGCCGAGGGATACGACCATCTAAATTTAAACTGGTTTTCAATTAATAACATATGGATTTCATATAAACTGTAGAGTTTGGAGTCTTGCATGAGCGCCTGCAGTTATCCCCTGCACGGCATGGCATCACGCCGCATATTTTCTCTTGCTCTGATATAATGTACATGTTGAGAAAATGCGGGTTGTGACAGGGGGTCACTCTTACCTATACCTTTGACATATCCAATAATGGGAATTTTTGGAAAACATTTTTCAATAGTGTTTGTAAATATTCAATATATCTTGTATGTTTTGATTTTTGGGTCTAACGACCTCATAATTCCCCAAACTTTTATGGATGATTCTTATGGTCATGATATAACCCTGGTAAAAATCTCAGCCCAATTGCGGTTGATTTGATTAGATTTTGGACTAACCAAAGATTGGTCTCAAAAGGGGAAAATTAGGTGAGAAGTGCACTTGGTGGATTGAGTGACCAATCCTCATCCAAATATGGTGAAACTTTGTCCACCGACTTGTAGTCATATATAACCCCCTCAGAAGTGGTTTTGGGTGGTTTGGGGTGGAGATGCCCTAAGTCTCTAGTGTAATACCTAAGGTTGAGATTTGGAGCCTATTGAAGGACATGGTGTCATATGTCCTTGGATTAAATTGAAAAATTGGTAGTTTACTTCATAGTGTGGTAATACGCCTTGGATAATTTTACTGGAATATTTAGGAATATTTATCCCCTCTGAATCAATTAAGGATTAATTAGGCCACTTATTTCAAAATGACATTTCATGTTTATATAAACTTGAATGTTCATGAAATTTGGCAGTTAGATTATATTGATGTTATTGTTCTCTGATAATTTTATTTTGAATCTTGGATTAATATATTTCATACTTTATTCACAATCCCAATGTTTGCCCTAATTGCAAGAAAATTAATTATGGGTTTGTTACACACTGGAAAATTATGAAACTTGATCAGAGGAATTTTTAGGGCTTTATAATGTTTTGTGAAATTTTATGTAATTTTTGGAAGAATCTTCATGTAGATTCATTCACATAGTGCCCTAGATTCAACATCTTAAATAAATTATTTATGGAATTTCATGTTGTTATAAAATTATTATTTTTGGTTTGTAGACCTTTCTTGTCACTTTTAACATCTGATAATTTTGTCATAATTTTTGTATGATTAATTCCAATATTTCCTCCTTTACCACATGCTTGTGGATGATTAATCAATAATTGGTTTGGAGGTCAAAACCTTTTTGGAAATAGTGAATTTTAGTATTTACTGTTATTTTTTTGATATACATATGTCATAATTTTGTTAAGACCATATCATGTCAGAAAAATGTACTTGATGTTCAAAAGCATAGGTGGCCAGATTTTGCAGAGAATAAAATAAATACCAAATAAAGTAGGAGAATTTCAATCTTCTGGATTTAATCTAAAAATATCATGATTGACCCTTAATAATAATCTTAGGTCCCTTGGATGATTATTTGGAGTATCACCTTTCATGCACATCATGGAGCAAGTTACGTCTACACACAATAAAATTCTAGAAATAAGGTAACCTGTAGGCCTTTGTATGGGAAGGTGGGATAGTTGGTGTAGCTTGTCTAGTTGAGAATAATTAGGGTCACCAACTGAAGGCAGGTGGTGAGTGCCTAGTTGACTAGAGGGAAGGTTGTACTACGGATTGGCGGAGGATCGTCTTTCCCTGTTGAAAGAGTCTAAATACACTTAGGGTTAGTTCAAGTGTAATGTCAAGAGGGCTTGGACATGGGTAGTTACCAATAATAATAAGTAATTTGTAAAAGAGATCTTTGGGCTTCAACCCATCATAGTTCCTAGTGCCCTCGAGAGCACTTCATAGTGAATGTCCGGGGTAGTCTAAGGTTAATCATAAACCATAAGGAAAAAATGTTAAAGAGCAATTAGAAATACTACAACTCCATTTTCACTCACCCTGGTGACTAGTGAGGTTATCTTGATTAGGTTATCCGAGCGGCAGGCTCGGTGGTTGTGGAAATGGGCAAGTTAGCCCGGCGAGTCGAAGTCTCGGAAGGTAGTTGTAATGGACAGGTTAGTCCGGGGAGTCAATGTCTCAGAAATTCATGGATAAGTGTGCATAAAGTGGTAGGTCATTGGTATTCGATGGTTGATCACACCGACGTCAATAAGTTGACTCGGCAAGTGTGGTTCTCACTTAGCCAAGGAAAAGATAGGTGGTTGTTCAACATAGTACGTGGTGACTCTGGTGTGTCCTTCAGAGGCGTACGTAAGGGCAAGTACTGGTACTGTGGTTGCATACCTTGGAGTGGGGTGGCTCGACACACTGTCTCCGTTGGCCCCTACGGAGGCTCGTGGGAGTGAAGCTAGTTTCCAAAATGGGGTAACTGCAGGTTTTCATGCATTGAGTCTTGTGTGTGTGTGTGTGTGTGTGTGTGTTGCACTTCCATAAATCATGACATAACATATCACTACACACATACCTAAATATAACCTAACACCCCAACGTATAAACTATTATTGGATAGCTTATACGATGGGAGCCTTGCAAAAGACACCTCAACTTATAAGTATGTATGGGCATTCATATAAGTTAAGGTTACTTATTCCATAGTTTACTTTACATGTATTTATTGCTCTACTTTACTTGTTAACATTACTACTTCCTTGTTATAGTTCTTTTGTACATACACATGCTAGGGTAGTTCTCACCTGCTTGTTCCACTCTGTTTTATTGTCCTCCGCTTTCATCCTCCTCGCACATTATCGAGGAGTCATGGGAGTGAGGCGAGGATGATAGTGTCTTAGTCTTTTTACTAACGGTCGGTGGACTACATCATTTTAGGAATTCTAGGTGATGCACCATTCGCAGAAGGAAGGCAGGACTTGAGGAGTAGTTGTTGCACACTATCGCTACTACAAGGCGACAGGTCGAGGTTCGATTTCAGTTTTCTTCTGCTCAGATATTGATAGTTATTAGAGAGAGATCATTTGTATTAGACATGTACCAGGCTTACGTCCACTTCTTTTCTAATCTCTTTCATACTTTGTACTCATTGTGGACTATTGATTTTATATATTGAGTTGTGATTTGTGGACTTCATTATATTTATCTTAATTACTTACTTCTACTTCTTAATGATCATCAATGCCAGCAGAATCGGAGTTTTATATTAGCAACCCTCTCATGTGTCGGTGTCACCACCAAATGGCGGTTCTAGGCGTAAGACCCGGTTGTAAAAAAAATGTGTTCTTACATGTATATGCGCTACTCAGAGTTATTTCTCCAAGGTAAATCTAAAAGAATACCTTATTCGTTTATGCTTTGTTTTCCCTAGAGACTTAGCCTGATTTTGGGGATGAAATCTTTTATTTTGTTTATAGTATTTGTAACATCCCATTTCGCGTTAGGCCTCTTGCTTGTTTTTTGAGTAAAGAGACTTGACTCAGGCTCAGGGTGCACCAAACTCGAAAAGCGTCGAGTGCGTTGACTGGAGAGTTGCCATCAAGTGACACTCGACATATAGGACTAAGTGGACTTAGTATAATTTCGGCCAGTAGGAATTCGGCGGGAATGATTTGGGCTTAGAAAAGAAAAGTAAAATTCGTCAGATATCGTCAATGATATACAACAAATTCGTCGAGCATGACTTGGATAGATTAGGTGAGATAAGTACAATTCGTCGAATATCGTCGAGTGATACTCGACGCATATGAATCATTTGGCATAAGGAAATTACGGCCAAGGAATTTGTAAAGTGTCTTTGGATATGCCCGACGAATTCATCGATTGATACTCGGTGAATTTGAAGGGAAAGACTGGGAAAGAGAGAGGCTTGTGGAAACAAAGGATAATTCATTGTATATCATCAACGATATCGGACAAATTCGTCGTGAATGACAAAGATAATTTGACAGGATTCGTCGAATATCGTCGGGACTAACTTGAAGGGTTAGCCGATTCGTCGAACATATAAGACGAATTGGACTTAGAACATTTTTGGCTTGTTGAGTTGTGAAGGATTCGTCGGATTAGACTGAGCCGATTCGTCGAGACTATATAGATAAATTCGATGATTCATCGAGTATGAAGAGGGTTACTCGAAGAATTTGACTTCGGAAATTTTGCATCCCAGGCTGCATTCGCTGACTTGTACATATAGGCTGAACTGGGTTTCGGGGTGAATGCTGGATGGCTCCTTTGGACCGCTCTTTTTAAGAAGACTTATTTAATATAATGATGGTCTGTCCAATGGTAGAGTGACATGTGGCGAAGTAATCTAAACCTTAATCCCATCTTATAAAAAGGAATACGTGGAAGACCTAGCCATCATATTCACCGATGTAACGCCACTGATTTTTTGATGTTTATTTTAATTCCTTTAGTGGCGTATTTTTGATGTTAGGGCGTTACATTGACACGTAGTTGACGGGTACCGTTGCTATAGCGTGACTTTTGCTCATTTGAAATTTGAGGTTTTGACTTAGAATATTAACATGACTAATTTCTAATGTGTTTTTGAGAATTCCCTCGTGAGCCGGGTTTGATTTGATACTCGGTGGAGCCTTTTTGGGATGGTTGGTGTTTTGGACATCATGAAGTTTTTCCCCGAGTTTGGTTTGTCGGATTTTGATTTCGACTTCTAAGTTGGATTCTTAGCACTAATATTTAGCTTCGATGCGAATTTAGTGGAAATCAGAGTTGATTGTTTTTCGGTAGTTTAGAAGTTTATAATAATAATAATAAAATATTATAAGTATAAATATCCTTACAATATGACGGAAACCGTATTCATCGTCTTCTTCCCAAGCCGTCAAACTGTTTTGCGAAAGAGGGAAAGCGGCGGTCATTGAAGAGCTTTCGCCCATTAATTGTAGGAGCTCTGGTGCACGAAATCATCGTCGAAGGCTAGATTCGGATAGCTCTCGCCGAGATCTACATTTGTGGGGGGAGTTTTTCCCATTTCTTAATTTTTTGGGAGTTGGGAATTCGTTTTTGACACTTGTTTTCCCCCAAAAGTTTAAGGAATCGTTGCCTATGTGTTCTTACGGCTGGATCTTAGAGAAGGAGTCCTAGTGCGGACGGTTCTTCAGAAGTTTGATGCAATTGGTGATTTCTTCCCCTTACTGAGTTATTTGTGATCATTATTTCCTCTTATTTCTTCGTTAGAAGATAGGAGTAGTTTATGGCTTGGTTAGGTCAAGATCTGCTCGGTAGCGTAGAAGACTGACTGACATATAATTCTTTCTTTCCCGAGTTTTGAGTTTTGGACGGTGTAAAATTTGTTGTATATGTAGTAGTGCCTGAGTAGTATTCGTCAGTTAAGGAATTTATTCGAGCATGGGAGATTTGGTGAGTTTCAGTTGGACTAAGTAAAATTCATCTTATATAAAAGTTAGCACATGTTTTAATTCGTCAGATATGGTGGGGTCAGCCTGAGTGAAATTTGTCAAGTATTAGTCTTTGGATTATGTAAAAATCATCGAATAGTCTAGGCATTGAGTAAAGTCAGATTCATCGAGTAATCTCGACAAATTTGTCGAGTAACAGTCTCGACGTTGAGTAATTCTACATTATTTGAGTTAGGCGTCGAGTTCATTGAGTATCAGGCTTGGCGTTGTGTGATTTGGTTTTGGCATCAAAAATGTCGAGTGTCAGTGAGGCAAAGTCTAATTCGTCATGTAATCGTCACGAAATCATCGAGTGTTGGCAGTTTGGGGTCGAGAGCATCGCGTGAACCAGTCGGCGTTGAGTGCTTGAGTGTTAATGTCATTGGCGTCGAGTGTGCTGAAAGGACTCGGCTAGGAATCGATGAATGCGTTGAGTAAAGTAAAACTGTGCAGTTAATTCCAGGCGCTGAGTGGACTCAGTGAGGCATCGAGTATACTGGACGAATTTTCATGGACTTGGGGCATTTTTGTCGATTCATTGTGTATCAAATTAACCCACTTTTTGCGAAGTTTAATTTGTCGAATGACTACTGTATTCATCGAGTATACTCAACGAATCAGTGTGGACTTCAAATTTTCTTGCCAAATTGATTCTAATTCGTCGAGTATGGCCTTACGGTGATTTTTGGTATTTTTATTCCTTTTTGCCACTATAGAAATCTTGTGTTTTCAATGGGGTTTTATCAGTATTTTATGAATGTTATTTTGGTGTGGCCCATGGTTGGTAGTGGATAAAGGACGACCAACCTAAGACCAGCTTATGGATCTTTGCCCTCATGGGATTACCCAATGTGGATTTGTGACTGGGTGTGTGGAGGATGAGACCACCTCTGCAGGTGCCGGTATTTCCCTGGTTTTGGTCGTGTCAAGAAATACGGGCACCTTTCCTTGGGCCCTTGTGAAATTTTTTATTGTCGATGTGTGGAGGAGGAGACCACCACCGCATGGGCGGGATTTTCCGGTGTATATGCTCATTCTATGATGAGTTTGCTACTCTTATGTATATTTATAAACTTACTATATAAATGTTTTATAAATCATGGATCTTTATTACACTTGGTGCAGCTTGGGATATCTACCCCTTGTGAGTTCTTTCTTACTTATTACCTTGTGTTTGAGTGTTGATGTTTTTCTTTAAGCTATTCTGGTTTGGGTTGGTAACCCTTTGACTCTTTTACTTTCATTTGAAACTGAACTTTCTTTGCCACTAATATATTCTTGCTGAGGTATTCTTTTCTTTGGAATGCCTCGGGTATGGAGTAGTAGCCGGTTGAGTCTCTAGAGTTGGTGGTTGCTAGTGTTTTGTAGTTTTGGCAGTTTTCTCTCCCTCACCATTGTGAGGTAGGGTTGTTGTTTTGTTGTTTAGTTCAAACATACATGCTTTTTGGTGGGTTCATGTCAGTTTGTTGAGGCCCACTAGAGTTTTCACATTATTTACTTGCTAGCTGCTTAGTATCTTCTGGATGACTTGTTAGTTTTACTTGCTCTCCGGGAAAGTTTAATGCTAGTATTGCATGTTAGTTATTTTTAAAAAGTATAAAAGTATCATTTTAAATATCTCATTCACAGCATGGTCTTAAACCAAAGTCACTATATTTTAACGAATGTAAAAGCTAATTCTATACTTATATTAAACTAAGAGGAATGCATATCACGAGTTGTCCTATTTGGATGTTGATTGATATTTTCGCATCGGGTCCAAAAACTTGATGCGGTTAAAACTCCAAAAATTGGTGAGTATTCCCGCGGTGCCCCGGGCGGTTTTATTTAATGAAAAAAGAAAAGCGGATTCGATTTTTATTTAGAAAACGGGGCTCGCGGATTTATTATTTTGGATATAAAACAGTTTAGATCGAGTTTTAATGAAAGGAGGCAAGTTCACCTATCTCTTGTAGTACAAGATATTCCGGTGTGGAATATCGAGGTCATATTGTTCTCGGGGTCGGTTCGATTATTTCTACTCTTCCCTGGAGGGGACTATTATTTTACCAATAATTACTTGTCGAGTATTTTATATATAATAAAAATCACAGAAAATGGAAGAATAAAAGAGAAAGCAATAAAGATGGAGCCGATTAAAAGCTTAGCGCAACGGCATCGAATCGAAATTGAACTAAAATAAACTTTTAATAAAAAGAGATACTAAGTTTCAAATTAATTAAGGCGGAGACTTGGCCGTGGAGGTTCCACTAAAATGAGCTCACTTAGCTATAGGGTTATCACTCACCTAAATGCTAAGACTATTCGACCGGGATCTCGTCCGATGAAGGATTCCTCTTAACGCCCACATTATGCTAAGAACCCCGCTATTGGGTGGGGAACCCAATCCGGTAGAGTATGTGTGCCTCCTCTCTCGAGGGTTAGTGCAGAACTCTCTTTACGAAGGGGCGATCGGTCTATATGCACGGCCTCTCGGCTTGCTAGCGTATGCACTACAGAAATAGAGCACACATATCGATATGTGGTTCTATGCGTCGTAAACCCCAGGCAAACCTTAAGTTAATTTAATTAATTTGAAAAACAGGACCTTTAATTATTTAAAGTAATTTTATTTGTCTGAATGCTCTTTGACACTGAGGGCTAAGAACGATTAGCCACTCATCGGAATGGGGACGGCAGGCGGTGAAAGCAATATATAAAGCAGTAAATGAAAGCGATAAAAGAAAGCAGTATAATAAAGCTGTAAAGAAAGCAGTAAAATTGCAAGTCCCACTCAAACGAGTGAGACTGAAATGAAAGCAGGAAATGTGAGTCCCGGCTCAAATGAGTGGGGGGAGAAATAAAGTTGTAAATGACAAGTCCCACTCAAATGAGTGGGCGGGAAATTGCAAGTCCTACTCAAATTAGTAGGGGGAAAAAAAGCGAGTCCTACTCAACCGGGTAGGAGAAATAAATGCAACACCACGCATGCACTCTACTAAAAGTAAACATATACATGCACACGCTCGACAGAATTGAAAATGCACGTACACTGCAGAAAGGTAAAACACACGCACACGACAGAATGTAAAAACTCACACACTCTACTGAATGAAATAAAAACAATGCGCCATTTAACTCTTAACGAGTAGGCGGAAATAAATGCGCACACATAAAAAAAATTGCAAAAAACTAAGTTACCGAGAAATTAAAATAACTACATTTCTACCGCTAGAATGCGGTAAAAATGCAGAAAAAGGTAAAATAAAAATAAAACGAGCAATTAGGTTTGTAAATAAATGCAAAATGAAAGTGCTTGGAAAAATAAAACGAATTCATTTCTACCACTAGAATGCGGTAGAAATGCATAAAAAAGACGAAAAATTTAAAAGAGCAAAAGTTTAAAAGAAAATGAAAGTGCATGAAAAATTAAAACGATTACATTTTCATTGTTATAATTTTATAGAAACACAAAAAAGTGGAAATAAAAATAAAAGAGAACGAAAAGTTTTACGATCCTAAACAGGCTAAGTTAAAGAAAATTAAAAACCACCTTTTAAAACATTTTTATAAACACATAGGAATGAAAACGAAGTAAAAATAATAAACTAAACCTAAACAAGTACGGTGCATGAAAATAATATTGCGATTACGACGGCTAGAAAATTGATAAATTTCTAAGTTAAACAAGTTACCAAAGCTAAAGAAAAAAATAAAAAGCACAAAAAGAGGAATGAAAAATTACTTAAGGTTGGGCGCTCTGGAGGATTTTCATACAACTTAGAGGAGAAAATAACATTTCTATTAAGTAAAAAAAAGATTACAATGAAGCAAAAAACAAATAAATAAAAAGGGGGGAGAGAAAATTCCCTTACATTGCATAACAGCCCCCAAGAACAGCCTTAACCTAAGCAAAGTGGTCCAAAAAAGGGGAACAGGAATGCATACAGAAGCTCTGAATTTATAGGCAAAATTTTCATGGCACACGCCACCTGACAAGGGCGTGTAAGGTGGCATGTCAGCACTGTACAAAATGTGACTGGCGAGATTTGACATCAAAGTTGACTTCGGCTGAAATCGTGGAGGTCACGGCCCAGGTCACAGGCGTGACGGTGGGCGTGTCGGGGAGGTGGATCTGGGCGTGGGTCGCGTCGAAAATTCGCCGCGCTGGACTTGTCGGGCCAGGTGTAGTAGTCACCCCCCAGGTCACGGGCGTGATGCTGGGCGTGTCTGATTGGTCGACGTTCGTCGAGCGAATTTCGTCGAGCAGGAATCTTTGATCGTCGTTCGGGAATGACACGGGCGTGTCAGATCATTGGACACGGGCATGTTGGATCGGTCGATAATCGTCGAGCACAAAACGTCAAGCGTGGTGATACGGGGCTCGGTCACGGCCGCGTCATATTTGACACGGCCGTGTGTCTGGGCGTGCCCAGCATTTCTTCAATTCGCGGCCGATTTCACTATTTTATATTATCATACCCTGGTCACGGGCGTGACCCAAAGTACACGGGCGTGACCCATGCAAAAATTTGACTTTTCGTGAAATTTTTCAGAAAATAAATACAATGTAAGTTAGCAAACTATTTATAAAATAGTAGCAATTTATTAAAGAAAAATAATAAAAATGACAAAAAGTAACTAAAACGACTTATTAAACGTACGTAAAAATACGTATATTTACTATTCATCAAATACCCCCATACTTAAGCTTTTGCTATTCGAGAGCAAAAGTTGGAGATGAACTTATAAGGAATTAAAGAAATCCTAAGTTTAACTACCGCTAGAATTAATTAAAAGTAAGATCAAAATAAATATCCGGGGTACTAGAGTTAAATCTTACATTATGAAAATGTTATAAATAGAGGAAGAGTTTCAAAAATACTACTAGATAAAACAAATAGAAAGCAAAAATTTATTTTTATTAGTTTAACAAAGATAGATTGAAATTATATAAAAAACTTTAGCTTAAAAGAAGTTAAAGGAAATAATGCAATTTAAAAATTATGCTCTAAAAAATTTTAAATTAATTCTAGAATCATTGAAATAGGATTAGTGGTTTGGTGGTTTATGAAGAGGGCTTGGATTTAGAGGCGAGGTAATGTTTTCTCGAACCTCTATATATTTTTTGTTTTGAATAATTAGGAAAATGAAATCTTATTTTCCTAACATATAAATTTTTTCTTTTTTCATAAATAATAAATACCCCGATGTATATGTATATGAGTAATGAATTTTATACTTTTACTCCGTAACATATAATCTTTTTAAATATTGGGTTCCTATGTTTACGGAATGAAATCGTATTTCCATTGACATAGGATTTTTTTAAGGGATAAAATAGGGGTAAGCATGTCAAGTAAGACATGAAAAAATGGAGGTGGGTTTATTTTTTCAAAAAGAAAACTAGATTTTAATAAAAAAAGTTTTGAGAGCAACCTTTTAAAAATGAACGTTCATATGTTTCTAATAGCAAAAAGTAGAAATAATTGAAATCCATGCATTTTATTTTCTAACATAAAAGATGAGCTTCTATTTATAAAAATTAGAAGTGATGGTGAAAAACAGGTTCTCTATTATAAGGAAAAGACATAAAAAATTTTTTAAAACTTAACCCAGGCACTTAAATCTATCAAACTTTAATTAATAAACGAATAGTAAGCAAAGAATTAAGTAAAATTCGCATATATATTAACTTGAAACTAGATTTTTGGAAAGCAAAAAGGGTTAAGATATGGTATATTCGATTTTATTTTGTTACATAATTAACAACATTTGTTTGGATTTTTTTAGGATTTTTATCTTTTTTTTGGAATTTTGATTATCATCTTTTTTTAATTTTAGAGTTATTCTTTTTTTATTATTATCATTTTTTTGGATTTTTGATTTTCCAAGAATTTTTAGAGTTTTTAGTTTATTTTGATGAGTTATTTACAAGAAAGAGGTCAAAAAAGGTGTTATTTACGAAGTAGAGAGGGGGGCAAGAGATTTTTACAAAAATGTACAAAGTAAAAAACTCGAGGGCCCGCGAACAGACTCTTATTTCAATGGTTCGTTCAATGAGTCGAACTCCGCGGGCTTCCTAAAAAGCGAGCTTTTATAAATAAGAGGAGAGGGGGAAGAAAGAGAAAGATTTATTTTTACAAAAACAAAATTAACAAAGTAAAAGAAATTTTTTTTTGAATTTGAATTTTTGTTTTGTTTTATGGATTTTTTTAGGTTTTTGATTATAAAAACAAGAAAAGTTTTTTGGAGGTTTTAATTTTTATGCTTATTTTATATTTTTGATGATGATTTTTTTATTATTATTATTGCAGAATATAAAAGTGCAGAAATAGAACAATAAGAAAATACCCCCATACTTAAATCCAATATTGTCTTCAATATTGCAATCTAAGTATGCGGAACGATAATATACAAAAATAAAATATGCACAAAAATTAAAAGAGAGGGTAGAAGCTTCCCTTAGACGAGTTTGGGGAAGCCCATATGGAACTCTGCATTATTGAGGAAAACACGCAAGCAGCAAAAAGATAACAAAAAGGCGAAAAAGAGAAATTCGGCCAAAAGGTTGTGGGCGGTAGGGGGTTGCAAGTGCGTGTGACTCGAAGCTAACGTCTTAGCAGTTTAGTGTGACAAAAATGCGATCCCCTAGCACGCACAAAAGTGTGAAGCGCACCGAATTAAAACAAAACAAGTTAAAATAAAATAAGTTAAACAAAATATATACATTTTAAAAATCAAATTATTTTTTTTTTGGTGTTTTTAAGTAGGTTTTTTTTTATTTTTTTAGTTGTTTTTTAGGTAGGTTTTGTTTTGTTTTTAGATTTTTTGGTGTTTAGATTTTTTGTGGGTTTTATATTATTTAGGTTTTTTTAAGTTTTTTTTTGGGCTGTTAGTTTTCTTCGATTTTTGTTAGATTTTTTTAGTTTTTAGATTTTTAGATTTTTGTTTTTTCTGGTTTAGTGTTTGAGTTTGTTTTCATAAAAATAATGAACATTTTTTTAAGTTATTTTTATTTTTTAGATTTTTTTGGTTTTATAGGTTTTTCAAGTTTTTATTTTTATAGGTTTTTTTATTTTTTTGGTAGTTTTATTATTATTATTATTATTATTATTATTTTGTTGGCCATTTTAAATTTTTGTTATATATATAGATATAGGTAAAATTAATAGATTTCCAGGGTTCAAAATAACGACTCGAAAAATTCCCCGGCAACGGCGCAAAATACTTGATTGATATTTTCGCATCGGGTCCAAAAACTTGATGCGGTTAAAACTCCAAAAATTGGTGAGTATTACCGCAGCGCCCCGGGCAGTTTTATTTAATGAAAAAAAGGGGATTCTATTTTTATTTAGAAAACGGGGCGCACAGAGTTATTAATTTGGATATAAAATGGTTTAGATCAAGTTTTAACGAAAGAAGGCAAGTGCACATATCGCATGTAGTATAGGATATTCCGGTGTGGAATATCGAGGTCGTATTGTTCTCATGGTCGGTTCGATTATTTCTACTCTTCCCTGGAGGGGACTATTATTTGACCGATAATAACTTGTCGGGTATTTTATATATAATAAAAATGACAGAAAATGAAAGCATAAAAGAGAAAGCAATAAAGGTGGAGCCGATGAAAAGCTTAGCGCAACGGCATCGAATCGAAATTGAACTAAAATAAACTTTTAATAAAAAGAGATCCTAAGTTTCAAATTAATTAAGGCGGAGACTTGGCCGTGTAGGTTCCACTAAAAAAAGCTCACCTAGCTATGGGGATATTGCTCACCTGAATGCTAAGACTATTCGACCAGGCTCTCGTCCGATGAAGGATTCCTCTTAACGCCCGCATTATGCTAAGAACCCCGTTATTGGGTGGGGAACCCAATCCAGTAGAGTTTGTGTGCCTCCTCTCTCGAGGGTTAGTGCAGAACTATGTTTACCAAGGTGCGATCGGTCCATAGGCATGGCCTCTCGGCTAGTTAGCGTATGGACTACGGAAATAGAGCCCGTACATCGATATGTGGTTCTACGCGTCGTAAACCATAGGCAAACCTTAAGTTAATTTAATTAATTAGAAAAACAGGACCTTTAATTATTTAAAGTAATTTTATTTATCCTAATGCCCTTCGATACTGAGGTCTAAGAATGATTAGCCACACATCGGAATGGGGAAGGCAGACAGTGAAAGCAATAAATAAAACAGTAAATGAAAGCGATAAAAGAAAGCACTAAAATAAAGCTGTAAAGAAAGCAGTAAAATTGCAAGTCCCACTCAAAGGAGTGAGACTAAAATGAAAGCAGGAAATGCGAGTCCCGGCTCAAATGAGTTGGCGGGAGAAATAAAGTTATAAATGACAAGTCCCACTCAAATGAGTAGACAGGAAATTGCAAGTCCTACTCAAATGAGTAGGGGGGAAAATAAAGCGAGTCCTACTCAAACGAGTTGGAGAAAATAAATGCAACATGCACGTACTCTACTGAAAGTAAACACACCCACACACACACTCGACAGAATTGAAAACGCACACACACTGCAGAAAAGTAAAACACACGCCCACGACAGAATGTAAAAACTCACACACTCTACTGAATTAAATAAAAATAATGCGTCATTTAATTCTTAACGAGTAGGCGGAAATAAAGGCGCACACATAAAAAAATTGCAAAAAACTAATTTACCGAGAAATTAAAATAACTACATTTCTACCGCTAGAATGTGGTATAAATGCATAAAAAGCTAAAATAAAAATAAAATGAGCAATTGGGTTTGCAAATAAACGCAAAATGAAAGTGCTCGGAAAATTGAAACGAATACATTTCTACTAATAGAATGCGGTAGAAATGCGTAAAAAGAAGACGATAAATTTAAAAGAGCAAAAGTTTAAAACAAAATGAAAGTGCATGAAAAATTAAAACGATTACGTTTTCATTCTTATAATTTTATAGAAACACATAAAAAGTGGAAATAAAACTAAAAGAGAACAAAAAGTTTTACGATCCTAAACAGACTAAGTTAAAGAAAGTTAAAAACCACCTTTTAAAACATTTTTATAAACACATAGGAATGAAAACGAAGTAAAAATAATAAACTAAACCTAAACAAGTACGGTGCATGGAAATAATATTGTGATTACGACGGCTAGAAAATTGATAAATTTCTAAGTTAAACAAGTTACCAAAGCTAAAGAAAAAAATAAAAAGCACAAAAAGAGGAATGAAAAATTACTTAAGGTAGGGCGCTCTGGAGGATTTTCATACAACTTAGAGGAGAAAATAACATTTCTATGAAGTAAAAAAAATGATTACAATGAAGCAAAAACAAATACATAAAAAGGGGGGAGAGAAAATTCCCTTACATTGCATAACAGCCCCCAAGAACAGCCCTAACCTAAGCAAAGTGGTCCAAAAAAGGGGAACAGAATGCATACAGAAGCTCTGAATTTATAGGCAAAATTTTCATGGGACACGCCCCCTAACACGGGCGTGTAGGGGGAGCATGTCAGCACTGTACAAAATGCGGCTGGCGAGATTTGACATCAAAGTTGACTTCGGTTGAAATCTTGGAGGTCACGCCCCAGGTCATGGGCGTGACAGTGGGCGTGTCGGGGAGGTGGATCTGGGTGCGGGTTGCGTCGAAAAGTCACCGTGCGGGCTTGTCGGGCTAGGTGTAGTAGTCACAACCCAGGGCATGGGCGTGACGCTGGGCGTGTCTAGTTGGTCGACGTTCGACGAGCGAATTTCGTCGAGTAGGAAGCTTTGATCATCGATCGGGAATGACACGGGTGTGTCGGATCATTGGACACGAGCATGTTGGATAGGTCAATAATCGTCGAGCGCAAAACATCGAGCGCGGTGATACGGGGCTCGGTCACGGCCGTGTCATATTTGACACGGGCGTTTGTCTGTGCGTGTCCAGCATTTCTTCAATTCGCGGCCGATTTCACGGGTTTATATTGTCATGCCCTGGTCACGGGCGTGATGCAAAGTACACGGGTGTGACCCATGCAAAAATTTCACTTTTCCAGAAATTTTTCAGAAAATCAAAACAAAGTAAGTTAGCAAAATATTTACAAAATAGGAGCAATTTATTAAAGAAAAATAAGTAAAAATAAAAAAAGTAAATAAAACGACTTATTAAACGTACGTAAAAATACGTATATTTACAATTCATCAGATGTTTATGCTCACGTAGGATGTTAATCTATAAACAAAGTATTTTCCACAACGTATATTCATATTTTCACTTGTGGACTAGTTGATCCACTAACCCGAGGGATACGACCACAAAAATTAACATAAATTACAGCTTTATTCATAATAAACTTGAGGATTTTATATAAAGTATTAGGTTCGAGTTGTTTCCTGAGTTAAAAAAAACTTAAAAAAATTTTCATTATTTTTTTTGAAAAAACAATACAAACCCAAAAAACAAAAAAAATTAAAAATCCAAATACACAAAAAAAACAACTAAAAAACAAAAAATCTAAAAACTAAAAAAAACTCTTAAAATCTAAAAAGAACTAACTAAAAAAAAAACTTAAAAAAAACTAAAAAGCCACAAAAAATCACAAAACCCAAAACCCAAAAAAAATAAATTCATAAAAAAACAAAACTATAACAAAAAATATATATTTTGTTTTAACTTATTTTAACTAATTTTGTTCCATTTTTCTTCGGCGCTTCACACTCTTGTGCGCGCTCGGGGACCGCCTTTCTATACACGCTCATCAGCTAAGACGTTAGCTAATCGAGTCACACATGCACTTGCCACACCCCACCACCCGCCTACTTTTGGCCGACTTTATATTTTTCGCTTTTCTGTTCTTTTTTTGCTTCTTTCTTTTTTCTAAATAATGCAGGGTTATTAATCAAGGACCTCCCCGAACTCGTGTAAGGGTAGTTCCTACACCCTTCCTCTCTATTTTTGTACATACTATATTTTGTATATTATCATTCCGCATACTTAAATTGCAATATTGGGGACAATGTTAGATTTAAGTATGGAGGTGTATTCTTAGTTTCCTATTTCACACTTATTTTCTCTGCAAAAATGTCACAAAACTCAAAAAAAAAATTGCTTGTTTTTTATAATTAAAAACTCAAAAAAAAAAATTCTTTCATAAAAACTTATATAAAAAAATCATAAAATAAATAAAAAGAAATAAATAAACTTAGAAAACAAAAATTCAAAAAAATTCGCTTTTTACCAAGTCCGCGGCATTCAACTCATCGAACCAACCACCTAAATAAGAGTCTGTTCGCGGGCCATAAACTAAAAATTCAAAAAAAAATTGTTTACTTTGTAAAATTTTTGTAAACTTTTTTCTCTTTCCCCTCTTTTCTTTATAAATAACACTTCTTTCTCTCCTATTTCTTGTAAATAATTTGATAAAAAAACTAAAAAATCCAAAAAAATTGAAAATCCAAAAACCCTAAAAATATAAAAATCAAAAATCCTAAAAAGATGATAAAGAAAAATTCAAAAAAAAATTATAATAAAAATTCCAAAAAAAGAGATAAAAACCCTAAAATCACCAAACAATAGTTTATTATGAAACAAATAAAATCGAATATCCCATATCTTAACCATTTTACTTTCCAAAAACCAAGTTTTGAGTTTATTTATAAGCGAATTTTACTTATTCTTTGCATACTAATCGTTTATTAATTAAAGTTTGATAGATTTAAGTGTTTGTAGTTAAGTTTTAAAGAATTTTTTATATCTTTTCCTTATAATAGAGAACATGTTCTTCACCACCACTTCTAAGTTTTATAAATAGAAGCTTGTCTTTTATGGTAGAAATTAACAATCATGGATTTCAATTATTTTTACTTTTTGCTTTTAGAAACATAGGAGCGTTCATTTTAAAAAGGTTGCTCTCAAAATGTTTTTATTAAAATCTAGTTTTCTTTGAAAAAATATAAACCCACCTCTTTTTTTTCATGACTAACTTGGCATGAATACCCCTATTTTATCCCTTAAAAGATCATATGTCAATGGGGATAATATTTTATTCCGTAAACATAGGCACTCAATATTTAAGAAAATTATATGTTACGGAGTAAGAGGATAAAATTCATTACTCCTATACATATACATTGAGTTATTTATTATTTATGAAGAAAGAAAAAATTATTATATGTTAGGAAAATAAGAATTCATTTTCCTTAACATTCAAAAAAATATATGCTGAGATTCGAGAAAAAATTACCTCGCCTCTAAATCCAAGCCATCTTCATAAACCAACAAACCACTTAGCATATTTCAATGATTCTAGAATTAATTTAAATTTTTTTGAGAGCACTTTGCGCTGAGGTGACGGTGGGCGTGTTGGAGGGCGTGTCCAATGAAAATTTTCGTGTTTAGCTCGTAAAACTTTTCGTTTGGATTCCTCATGAATAGTTACTGATCACCTCATGAATAGTGCTGACACGCCCCCGAACACGCCCGTGTCAGAGGGCGTGTCCAATGAAAATTTTGTCTATAAATTCCAACCTTCTGTTTGGATTCCTGTTCTTTTTTTCTTGAACCATTTTGTATAGGGTTATGCTGCTTAGATGAATCCTAATGCTATGTAAGGGAATTTCTCCCCCTCTCCTTTATTTTCTTAGCTTTGTAATCTTCTACTTAGATTAATAAAATTTGTAGATTTTCTCTCATTCTATGGATTTAGATTTCATCTATGTGGCCACTCTTATGCAATCTTATTTTTGCTTTTGTTTTAACCTTTATTTTTCTATTCTTTAAAACGTGTGCGTGTGTGTATGAGATTAGTTTTCATATTTTTATGTTTAGTTATTTTCACTTAACTTTGTTAGACTTAGGATTTTTATAGCCTTTTATGCATTCCTATAGAAATGTAAAAGCATTTTCAAAGTGATTTTCATTTTCTCTAACTTAGATTTTTGTGTTTAGGTCGTAAAACTTTTCATTCTTTTTACTTTATTTTCACTTTTTAACCACTTTTATGGAGTTATAGAAATTAATATATAGTCGTTTTAATTTTTCGCGCACTTTTCTTTTCATTTTAAACTTTTGTTCATTTTATTTTTTTGACTTCATTTTACCCATTTCAACCGCATTCTAGCGGTTGAAATGTAATTGTTTTAATTTTTCGAGCATTTTTATATTACGTTTATTTGCAAACTTTTTTGCCCCGTTAATTTTTATTTTCACTTTTTATGCATTTCTACCGCATTCTAGCGGTAGAAATGCAGTTGTTTTAATTTTTCAGTAACTTAGTTTTTCTTATTTTTTGCCCGTGTGCTTTTGTGTGTGTGTATGAGATAGATTTTACAGCTTTCTTTCAATTCAAATAGAGTATGTTCGTGATTGCATTTATTACCGCCTACTCGTTAAGAGTTAAATGGCAGGTCTTTATTTTTCACCTACACATTTGAGTACGATTTGTGTGTGTGAGTATTTACTTTCTGTAGTGTGCGTGCGTTTTTATTTCAAGAAGAGTTTGTGCGTGAGTTTTCAATTTCAGTAGAGTGCGTGCGTGGGAGCATTTATTTTCTCCTACTTGTTTGAGTTGGGCACGCTTTATTTTGTCTCGCCCACTCGTTTGAGTCGGGACTGGTCTTTTTCTGCTTTCATTTCAGTCCTACTCATTTGAGTGGGACTTGCAATTTACAGGTTTCCTTTACTGCTTTATTTTACTGCTTTCCTTTATTGCTTTCCATTTTCTGCTTTCATTTTATTGCTTTCACCGCTTGACGTCCCCATTCTGATGAGTGGCTAACTGCTCTTAGCCCTCATTATAGAAAAGCATTGAGACAGATAAAATAATTTAAATAATGAAAGGTCCTATTTTCTAATTAATTAAATTAGCTTAAGGTTTGCCTCGGGTTTACGATGCGTAGAACCACATATCGATGTGGGGGCTCTATTTCCGTAGTCCATACGCTAGCTAGCCGAGAAGCCGTGCATATGGACCGATCGCCCCTAAGTAATGAGAGTTCCGTACTAACCCTCGAGAGAGGAGGCGCGCAAACTATACCGGATTGGGTTCCTTACCCAATAGCGAGGTTCTTAGCGTAATGCACGCGTTAAGAGGAATCCTTTGTCGGACTAACATTCGGTCGAATAGTCTTAGCGTTCAGGTGAGCGATAGTCCTAGAGATAAGTGAGCTCATTTTAGTGGAACCTCCACGGCCAAGTCTCTGCCTTAATTAATTTGAAATTAAATTAATGATCTCCTTTTATTAAAAGTATATTTTAGTTCAAATTTAATTCGATACGGTTGCGCTAAGCTCTTTATCGGCTCCACCTTTTATGCTTTCATTTTCTGCCTTTCTTTATTAATATATATAACATATAACCCGACAAGTTAACATTATTGATGAATTGTAAATATACGTATTTTTGTGTACATTAATTTAGTCGTTTTCATTTGTTTTCGTCATTTTTTCATGTTTTTGCTTAATAAATTGCTCTTTTTTGTAAATAATTTTGCTGACTTGCTTTATTTTTATGTTTCAGAAAATATCAAAAATCTGCCAAAAATGTCATGCCACGCCCGTGACAAATTGTTCACGCCCGTGACCAGGGCGTGACAGCTCAAAATCCCGTCAATCAGCAAATTTTTAAGAGAAAAGCTTGACACGCCCGGGGTTACGCCCGTGTCACCCGACACGGGGCGTGACTCAACCCGTGTCCACCCGCTCGACGTTTTCAGCTCAACGTTTATCGACCCCTCGACATACCTAGAGTCACGGCCGTGACCTAAGGCGTGACACCTCTTCCCGCTCGACGATTTTCAACTCGACATTTTCCGCTCGATGTTTGTCCAGTGTCGACACCAACCGACACGCCCAGGTCACGGGGCGTGACTTCTCCACCTGGCCGACAAGATCCGCGGAACAACTTTCGGCGCAACCCGTGCCCAGATCCACCTTCTTGACACGCCCAGAGTCACGCTCGTGCCCTATGGCGTGACCACTGCGTGACCGACAGGTGTCCAGCCTGAAGTCAAATTTCCAGTCACATCGCCTGCCGCCATCATGAATAGTGTCGACATGCCCCCTGACACGCCCGTGTCAGAGGGCGTGTACTTGTAAATTTTCCCCTATAAATTCAGAGCTTCTGCTTGAGTTCTTGTTCCCCTTTTTGAACCATTTTGCCTTAGGGAGGTGTTGCCTAGATGTATTCCATTGTTATATAAGGGATAATTTCTCCCCCTCTTCTTAGTTTTTATTTTTGTTCTTTTGTAACTCTTGTTTCAGTTTAATAAAATGTTATATTTTTGTCTCCTTATGTTATGTTGGAATGGATCTAAGCCCCTCTTTATGCAATCTTATTTATGCTTTGTTTTAACTTAGTTTTTTTCGTTCTTCTTTATACATGTGAGTGTGTGTATGAGTATAACTTTATAATTTTATGTTCTTAGTTTTGTTAACTTAGAATTGTTATAGCTTTATTTGCATTTCTATAGATCCGTAAAAAAATGTTTTCGAAGTGATTTTAATTTTTTCTAACTTAGATTTTCGTGTTTAGATTGTAAAACTTTTTCGTTCTCTTCGCTTTATTTTCACTTTTTAATCGTTTTTACGGAGTTATAGGAATGATAATATAGTCATTTTAATTTTTCGTGCACTTGCATTGTCATTTTAATTTTTTGTCCTTTTATTTTTTCGTTCTCTTTTTACGCATTTCTACCGCATTCCAGCGGTATAAATGTATTTTTTTCAATTTTTCGGGCATTTTCACTTTGCGTTTATTTGCAAAACTTTTCGCTCGTTTAATTTTTATTTTTACTTTTTATGCATTTCTACCGCATTCTAGTGGTAGAAATGCAGTTATTTTCATTTTTAGATAACTTAGTTTTTTTTTACATTTTTGTACTTGCTCATTTATTTCCGCCTACTCGTTAAGAGTTAAATGGCGCTTTGCTTTATTTCAATTCTGTAGAGTGTGTGGAGTGTGATTAATTTTCTGTCAAGTGAGTGAGTTTTTACTTTCCTGTAGAGTGCGTGTGTTTTACTTTATGTCGAGAGTGTGTGTGCGTGTGTTTTAAATTCAGTAGAGTGCGTGTGTTTTACTTTATGTCAAGAGAGAGTGTGCTTGAGTTTTACTTTTTGTCGAGTGCATGCTTGTGTTGTATTTATTTAGTCCTACTCATTTGAGTGGGACCCACTTTCTTTCTCCTGCCCACGCATTTGCGCCGGGACTCGCAATTTACAGCTTTCTTCAGTCCTACTCGTTTTAGTAGGACTTGCAATTTACTGCTTTATTTTCCTGCTTTCATTTACTGCTTTCATTTCCTGCTTTTCATTTTCTGCTTTCTTTTCTAATTTTCCCGCAAGCCGTCCCCATTCCGATGAGTGGCTAATCGTTCTTAGCCCTCGGTATCGAAGAGCATTTGGACAGATAAAATAGCTTAAAATAATTAAAGGTCTAATTTTTCTAATTAATTAATAGTACTTAAGGTTTGCCCGGGGTTAACGACGCGTAGGACCAAATATCGATGTGTGGGCCCTATTTCCATTTTCCATACGCTCGCCGAGAGGACGTGCGTATGGACAGATCACCCCTTGGCAAAGAGAGTTCAGCACTAACCCTCGAGAGAGGAGGCACACCAACTCTACCGAATTGTGTTCCCCACCCAATAGCGGGGTTCTTAGCGTAATGCGGGCGTTAAGAGGAATCCTTCGTCGGACTAACGTTCGGTCGAATAGTCTTAGCATTCAGGTGAGCGATAGTCCTAGAGATAGGTGAGCTCATTTTAGTGGAACCTCCACGACCAAGTCTCTGCCTTAATTAATTAGAAATTTAGGTGCTCTTTTTATTTAAAGTCTATTTTAGTTCAATTGTTTTTTCGGTGCCATCGAGCTAAGCTCTTCATCGGCACCACCGTTATGCTTTCATTTTCTTTCTGCCATTTTCTGCTTTTTTATTATATATAAAATATAACCCGACAAGTTAATTATCTGTAAAATAATAGTCCCCTCCAGGGAAGAGTAGAAATAATCGAACCGACCCCGAGAATAATACGACCTCGATATTCCACCCGGAATATCTTGTACTACTCACGATAGGTGCACTTGCCTCCTTTCGTTAAAACTCGATCTAACCCGTTTTATATCCAAATAAATAAATACGCACACCCTGTTTTCTAAATATAATCACATCCGCCTTTTTCTCAAATAAAACCGCCGGGTCGCCGCTTGACAGTAAATATTTTTGGAGTTTTTAACCCTATCAAGTTTTTGGCGCCGTTGCTGGGGACTTTTTCGAGTCGTTATTTTGAACCCTGGAAACCTATTAATTTTACCTATATATATATATTTATATAACAAAAAAAAAGTTTGGCCAACTAACAAAAAACTATAATAATAATAATAATAATAATAGTAATAATAACTATAAAAAACAAATTTAATTACAAAATTATAAAACAAAAAAATTTGAAAAACTTACCAAACTAAAATTTTTTTGAAAAACCTCAAAAATTAAAAATTTGAAAAAACTATAAAACTAAAAAAAAACTAAAAAAAAAACTAAAACCCAAAACAAAAAAAATAAAAAAAAACTTCACAAAATTTTTTTTTTCATTATTTTAATGAAAAAAAACAACTATAAAACAACCAAAATTAAAACAATTCAAAAATATTAAAAAAATTAACAAAAAAAACCTATATTTTGTCTATTTATTTTCTTTTAACTTGTTTTATTTTGTTTTGTTTCGCTTCGGCGCGCTTTCATTCTTGTGCGCGCTAGGGGTGCGCATTTTCATCACAGTCACGTAGCTAAGGCCTTAGCTACCTTTCGACTCCACCATGCACATGCCCCCCACCGCCCGCAACCTTTTAGCCGAATTTTTCGTTTTTTGTTTTTTCTATTATTGTTTTGCTATTCTTTCCTCTTCTAATAATAATGCAGGATTTCGACCCGGGCCTCCCGGACTCGTCTTTAGGGAAGCTTCTACCTTCTCTTTTTCTTTTTGTACTTATTATATTTTGTATATTATCTGTTCCACATACTTATATTGCAACATTGTGGACAATGTTGGGTTTAAGTATGGGGGTGTTTTCCTATTCTGCATTTTTTTTATTATTCCGTACTCATACAAAATACAAAAATAATTGCAAAACTTAAAACATAAATAAATAATTCTCCTTGTTTTTTTTAATAATAAAAAAAATCATAAAACACAAACAAAAATCATAGAAAAAAACATTTTTCTTTTTACTTTGTAAATATTTTTTTTGTAAAAATCTCTCTTCCCCACTCTTCTTATTTATAAAAACTCACTTCGTGGCATACCCGCGGCGTTCGACTCATCGAACCAAGGCCCAAATAAGAGTCTGTTCGTGGGGCCGCCTTCGAGTTTTTACTTTGTACATTATTTAAATATATAAAAAAAATTTGATCTCTTTCTCCCACTATCTCCTTTGTAATTAACACTTCTTTCTCTCCACATTCTTGTAAATTACTAATCTAAAAAACTAAAAAATCAAAAAAATTTTGAAAATCCAAAAACCCTAAAAAGATAAAAATCTAAAAATCCTAAAAAGATAATAATTAAAACACAAAAAAATGATAAAATCCCTAAAAAACAAAAAAATGTTTTGTGAATTATGTAACAAAATAAATCAAATATACAATTTCTTAACCCTTTTTGCTTTCCAAAAATCTAATTTCGAGTTAATTTATAAGCGAATTCTTTTTATTCTTTGCTCTCTATTCGTTTATTAATTAAAGTTTGATAGATTTAAGTGTCTGGGGTTAAGATTTAAAGAATTTTTTATGTCTTTTCCTTATAATAGAGAACTTGTTTTTCACCACCACTTCTGATTTTATAAATAGTAGCTCGTTTTTTATGTTAGAAAATAACATCCATGGATTTCAATTATTTCTACTTTTTGCTTTTAGAAACATCGGAACGTTTATTTTAAAATGGTTGGTCTCAAAACTTTTTGATTAAAAGCTAGTTTTCTTTTTGAAAAATAAACCCACTTCCTTTTTTTTTCATGTCTTACTTGACATGTTTTCCCTATCCCTTAAAAGATCTTATGTCAATGGGAATAAGATTTCATTCCGTAAACATAGGCACCCAATATTTAAAAAGATTATATGTTATGGAGTAAGAGGATAAAATTCATTACTCCTACACATATACATTAGGTTATTTTATAATTTAAGAAGAAAGAAAAAAAATTATTATGTGTTGGGAAAATAAGATTTCATTTTCCTAACTATTCAAAAAAAATTGGAGATTCTAGAAAAAATTACCTCACCTCAATATTCAAGCCTTCTTCATAAACCACCAACCCACTTAGCCTATTTCAATAATTCTAGAATTAATTTAAAATTTTTTGAGAGCATAACTTTTAAATTGCATTATTTCCTTTAACTTCTTTTAAGCTAAAGCTTTTTATATAAATCCAATCCATATTTGTTAAACTAACAAAAATAAATTTTTGCTTTCTATTTTATTTTATCTAGAAGTCTTTTTGAAATTGTTCCTCTATTTATAACATTTTCATAAATTTTCCTTTAAGTTTGAACCACTATTCTTGGAACCTCCATTGTCGAAGTAAGTGATTCAGTGCTTGTGCTTTTATCTTTTCAAGAAAGTCTATTTTAATCCAAAGGGATTCAAGATCAAGTGTTAATTTGCATTACATAGAAATTTTCTCTTTTATTTTAATTATTCTCTATGATTTTTATTAGATAAAATAATATTAATTTACGGGAGTAAAAGTACTGAACATGCCCCGAGTCTAATACGACATTTCCTATACTATATTTCGATAGGTACACTTGCCTATTTGGGATTTTAGTTTGGATTTATTTTTAAAACTAGTAAAAAATCTTCATCATAACACCCCCATCCATCATATGTGATATAACAGAAGGTCCGACTCGGGCCCCACACCATATTCCACAGACAGTCATCGGAGTTACATATAAATAACAAATTACTATGAAATAATATCGAAACCAAACACAGAGCATGTAACACCGCCTATCCATCACATATCATATAGTAGTAGGTCCGGCCATGCCCCGATGCCATATACCACAGACAGACCGAAGGGTTACGAAATGAAACCATCCTTCCAATAACTAACGTCCTACATAGAGCACATTCTAGCGGAAGCATTTTAAATGTTGCAAAGTAAGAACCCAGCCACAACATGAATGTCCACTAAAACAAAAACCCAAAAGGAATGAGCGAACAAATACACCAAGTACTTGGCCTGAAGACCTTACAAGAGTTTACTTATACAAATAGTGTCTTCCAAACATCGACACGCAGGCCGGTCACACATGAGAATAAAAGTAAACATTAGCAAAAGCCTTTGAGGGCCAGCTCAACAACAAGGGATTTTGCCCGCTATTTGCCACTAGGCTCCGCAGTACCTGCAAGCAACAATCCACCGAAGTGGTTGCAAACATAAGCAATGGTCAGCTAAAGCTGACCAAATTATAACGACCCCGCCACTTTACTCGGGGCGGCGATGCTCCTTCACTGCACTTTATTATCATAGCCAAATAATATAGAAATTACACTTCAACACAGGAGTAGGAACGCATGGCCACACACCCCGTGCTCCCAGGGCACATTCTCGGTGAACTCGATCAAATCCGCGGTCTCACCACCGCCCCTTGGATGGAAAATTTTGTGAGCATTATAGTCTTACCGACCTATGCTTAAGACCCTCCATCTATGCCAATGACAAGTACCACGTACCTTAGGTCTCTTTAACCGAATGACATAGAGCGGGTATGGTTCCACCTAACCCGTTGCTCACACCGCAATGTCAATTGAAGCCATATACGTGGATCAAGCTTCCCCGAGTCCCAAATCAACCACACAAATTTTACATAACCCCATTATGTGCAAGTTGGCTCCCAGGCCACCAAGATGGTAGAATCACGCTTCTGCCCAGTTTTTCGGGTGCACCTTGGAGTTAGTCCCCAAGATTCCCTATTGCAATCTGCTACGTAGAAAACTCAAAAACAACCATCGGCGCGGAGACTTCTCTGGCCATTCATGCAATGAAACATCACCGATCCAGACCAACATGTTCGGGTAGGCTTCACACACCATGCCTATGTCCGTACTTAGATTCCGGACTCTACATGCAAAACAACGGGGACTATTCATGTACACCCGAATGAACACCTCACACTCACTGAATACTCGCGAGAGCGGGTTTCTTGTGCAAAAAGGAAAGAGGACTTCACATATCCAAGAAGAGAATCATTACCCTTGTGTTTCTCTTTGGCGCCATGAAGATCTAATCATAAGAAAAGCACCGCAACGGCCTCGCCTCCGTCGATCTGAACTCGGCTTGCGATTTGGGGCTCCGGAGCTCCACCGGCAACCGGAACACTCCTTCTCCTTCTTCCTTGCTCTCCCCTCTCTCTAAAGCTTTAGAAAAAGAAAGCTTGAAGTGGAATGGGGGTTTCATACCCTATTCCCGGACTTAACCCAGCAGGAATAGCCTTGGGCCCTTGGATCCCAAAAGAAGGAAATGGACGACCACGATTCGCACTTAAAATCAATTTCCTGGGCCGAACACGTCTTGTGACACGCCCGTGTCATAGTCCGTGTGCCTCAATCGACATCAAAACCATCACATCCCAACCATGACACAGGCTCTCGACACGATCGTATCAAACTTGACACGCCCGTGTCAATCAGTACATGCCCGTGTTGGGGGGTGTTTTCCTCAATCGACACAGGACCAAAAACATCCCGAAGAGGACACGGGTTCTTGACATGCCCGTGTCCATTCTGACACTCCCGTGTCAACCCGAACACACATGGGCTCCAGGACGTGTTCCTCCCATGACACAGCCCGGCTAACAGCCCGAGCAGGATATGGCCCTGGACACGCCAGTGTATAAGGCCATGTTCGTTGTCTCGACGATCGTCGACTGCATTTTTGTCGACCACTCGCGAAGATCGTCAAACCCGAGCACGATACGGCCTTGGATACGGCTGTGTACCAGGCCATGTGACCCCTTCCAAGCACCAAACTTGGTTCTAAACGCTGCCCATCCCTCTTTTGAGTTTCGGGGCATTACAATTCTCTCCCTTTTAAAAGAATTTAGTCCCGAAATTACCGAAAGGAATAGATACACAAAACTTAAATGGTACCTGAGTGGATTAACTCCGGGTACTCCTCAAGCATGGTCTGTTATCGCTCCCACGAGAGCTCCTCCCGACCGCAGTTGTCCCAACGGACCATGACCATCCTGATGTCTTTGTTACGCAGTCGCTTGACTTCCGAGTCTTCAATGTGAATGGGTTGATCTTCATCGTCATCCCATTATCAACCAGTACTTGATCGACCTCAATCACTTGTGAAAGCTCTTGCACTGCCTTCCGTAACAATGATATGTGCAATACGTCATGTAGACCACTCAGTTCCACTAATAGCTTTAATCGATAAGCTGCTTTGCCAATCCGCTCCAGAACTTCAAACGGTCCAAGGTACCTCGGGCTTAGCTTCTTCAAGCATCGTACCCGTGAGACACCCTTGAACGATTTAATTTTCAAATATACCCAGTTGCCAATAGCGAACTCAACGTTCCTATGCTTGGCATTATAGTACTTAGCTTGCCGGTCTAGAGCGATCAGCAATTGTTCTCAAATAGTTTGTACCAACGAGGTTGCTTCTTCTAATTCTTGCCGCTTTTATAGCTTCGACTCACCCGTTTCCAACCATCAGAATGGCGTGCGACATCTTCTACCATAAAGGGCCTCGAAGGGCACCATTTGAATGCTCGCTTGGTAGCTATTGTTATAAGCAAATTCCACCAAGTACAGGTGATCTTCCCACTGTTTCCCGAAATCCAAGACGCACATGAGAAGCATGTCTTCCATCGTCCTGTTGACTCTCTCGTTCTGACCATCCGTCTGCGGATGAAAGGTCGTGCTGAAATTCAGCTTGTTTCCCAACATTTAATGCACCAACCTCCAATCATTGGACGTGAACCGCCCATCTCGGTCACTCACGATGCTGCGGGGCACACTGTGAAGTCGAACAATGTTATCCACATAGAGTTTTGCCAATTTCTCCACCAAATCATCCTTCCTATTCAGAATTAAGTGCGACACTTTTTTCAATCGATTTACAATCACCCAGATGGTGTCTTTTCTCTTTTGCGACCTTGGCAACCAATGCACAAAGTCCATTGTAATATCGTCAAATTTCCACTCTAGGATAGGCAAGGACTTCATGAAACCTTCAGGCTTCTGGCACTTCGCCTTCACTAAGGCGCACGTTTGACACTTTACCACATAAAGTGCCACATCCTTTTTAAGTCCTGGCCACCAGAATAACTTCATCATATCACCATACATCTTTGTGCTCCCTGGGTGAATCTAGTACTTGGTATGATGAGCCTCGTACATCAATTCCACCCGCAGTTTACCCACATTTGGGAGGCACAAATGACTGTGCTTCCATCACAATCCATCCACAACATCAAATTGGTAATTTGACCCATCCAAAGCCTCCACCAAGATTTTCTTCATGTTGCTATCCAAATTCAGAGCCTGTCGAATCCGATCAGCCAGGTCATACTGAACTTCTATCCAGTTCAATTGCGCTTCGGCACTAGTCTGCTTGTCAACACAAGAGATCTCTAATGCCTCCAACTCCTGAATCAAACGCTCGTCATGAAGCGACAACCAGTTGGCTTGCGCAGGAGCTCTGTGATTCAATGCATCCTCAATGGCATTGCCTTTCCTAGGTACATAATGAATCTTGAATGTGTAGTCCCCCAAGAACTCCATCCATCTCCACTGCCGTATGTTTAGATCTTTTTGATCCAACAAGTACTTCAGGATCTTGTGATCGGTATAGATATCAACCTTCACACCGTACAAGTAATTCCTCCATAGCTTCAGGGCAAATATCACGGCCGCTAACTCCAAGTCATGGACCAGATAATTCCTCTCATGCACCTTCAGCTGATGCGAGCCATAAGCTATTACACTTCCATGCTGCAGTAGAACACAACCCAATCCACTGCCCGAAGCATCAATATAGATCTCAAAGCCTTCGGTCCCACTCGGCGAACTTAGAACAGGCACCGTGGTCAACCGACTTTTCAACTCTTCGAAAGCTTGTGCGCACTCAGGCGTCCAAACAAAGTTCTGCTCTTTCCTCGGTAGAGTCGTGAGGGGTAACACTATCCGCGAGAAGTTCTCCACGAAGTACCTGTAATAGCCGGCAAGCCCCAAAAAACTCCGGACTTCTGCTACCTTAGACAGTACAGGCCACTCCCGTATAGTAACTATCTTCGCCGGATCCACCGCAATTCCCTCTCCACTAACTATGTGACCAAGGAATGCTACTGAGGACAACCAAAACTCATATTTGGAGAATTTGGCGTACAGTTTGTTCCTCCTCATCGTCTCCAACACCAAATGCAGATGCTTAAAGTGATCCTCCTCACACTGCGAGTGCACCAATATATCATCAATAAAGACGATCATGAAGTGGTACAAGTACTCTCTGAAAGTCCTGTTCATCAGATCCATGAGTACGGATGGCTCATTAGTCAGCCCAAACGACATGACGGTAAACTCATAATGCCTGTATCTCATGCTGAAAGCTGTCTTGGGGATATCACTTTCTCTTATCCTCAGCTGATAATATCCGGATTTAAGATCCAATTTTGAGTACACTGACGACCCGACTAATTGATCGAACATATCATCAATCCTTGAGATCGGGTACTTGTTCTTCTCCATTAACTTTTTCTGCTCTCGATAATCAATATAGAGTCGCAAGCTTCCGTCCTTTTCTCAACAAAAAGGACTGGTGCGCTCCAATGTGACGAACTTGGACGCACATAAACCTGTTCCAACAGCTCTTGAAGTTGAACCTTCAGCTCCGCCATCTCCTTAGGCGCTAACCAATACGGAGAGAGTGATATAGGTTTGGCACCTGACACTAGCTCAATAGTGAATTCATCTCCCGCTGAGGTGGGGCTCCAGGGAGATCGCCAGGGAACAGGTCAGGGTACTCAGATACCACAGGGATGCTATACAAAGTAGGCTTAGGATTCAAAGCCTCCACTAGCATAAAGAACAGCTCTGCAGTAGCACGAACTGCATTAACCACCTGAAGAGCAGACATCAAAGTCTTGCTTGACCTATTCAAGCAAGCAAATATCGTCTCACGACCAGCTCCCAATTTGATCTCCTTATGATTGTAATCAATGTATGCATGTTGCTCCGAGAGCCAGTCCATACAAAATATCATGTCGAATTCCACTAGCGTTAGTAACGACGCTTGCAAGTCGAACTCCTGACTCCCAATTCATATCTTTATGTCATAGACTCTATCTGCGTGCATTGAACACCATTTGGAAACAACACAGCCAGTTTGGCCTTTTCCATCAAAGAAGGTACTCCGATGTGCGATATAAATCCTTTGGACAAAAAGAAGTGTGAAGCTCTCGTATCAAAGAGTGTTCTCGCCGGATTATTGCAAATCAAAACAAAGCCTAATACAAACAGTAATAAGCTAACATACGCAAGGTAACAAGTATTTAAAGCTAACTTACATTAAATTTAAACCGTACATGTCACCACATCAGCTTGCTTTATGTCCTCCTGCTGGCCAAGGTTATAGACTCTAGGTTGAGCCAGAGTATAGTGGGATGTGGTTGACTCCACCGCCTTGCCCTTCTACTCATAGGTTGCTCCCAGCTTATTGTCGGACCTTGGACGTCCGCTCCAACAGTCTCGGGCAAAGTGTCCCGACTTTCCACAGTTATAGCAAGTGTCCGGGGTTCGGCTTATAGTTTCCCCCGAAGCACCGGAAGAAGGGGCTGGACCTGAAGTCCTAGCCTTCTTACGATGCCCAGACTTCGAGGTAGTAGGCACCTGGAACTCTGTCTTCTTAGCACCAGAGTCTTTCTTCGCTTGCATATTCCTCAGATCCTTCTCCAACGATCGGGCCGTATTGACCTGGATCAATATGCCCTTCATCATAGGCCCCGAGAGTAGTAGCCTTAGGTCATCCCTCAGAGCCTCATAGAAACAGTTTGTCTTACACTTCTCATCAGCAAATGTAGAGCTAGCGTACCGACCCAATAGTATAAATTCGTGGAGATACTAGTCCACGCTACTCTCTCCTTGCGTCAACTTCTGGAATTCATTCTCCATCGCGATCCTCTGAGCCGAGGGAAGGTACCTTGCTAAGAATAGTCTCAAAAATTCTTCCATCGAGATGTCCGTGGGTTTCCTTCCCCTCAGGTGATGTAGCTATAAACATTCGCACCACAGCCTTGCATCTCCGTCCAACAGGAAAGTGGCTATGGTAGTCTTCTGCCACTCTTCCGTTTCCGTAGCTGTCAGGACTCTCTTTACTCAGGAGAGGCAATCCTCAGCTTGGGATGGGGTTCTAGTCCCCGAGAACACCAGAGTATTGAAGCCCATAACATGCTTGAGCTGCTTTTCGGTAGCTCTCCTAGGTACCAATGGCTCCACTACCACTTGCTCCACCCTTCTCGGTTCCGCCACTTGAAGCGGTACCTGCTCTACTGCAGGGGCAGGCTGCTACATTTGTCTTGCAGGCTGGGCATTTATCATAGCGAACATCGCTTCAGCCACCAATCTTATGGTTTATGCCGAGGGGGGTGTTGCAGGAACATCATTTGGTGCACTACTCGCCTCAGAAACCGGGCATTCTGACGGCCCTGCACCAGTCCTGGTCGCCTATTGTCATACAAAACACCATTAAGTGACCGAACAATATTGCAAAAAAATAATTATAGCAACACGCAGGTCCTCAAACATGTGTACTTTCATTCCGAAGTGGACATTCATGGGTTCTTTTATGTTATAATGATGACACACACACACATGTGCTCACCACCGCTTAAAAGAATTCGTCCACAAATTCATTTAAGTAAGACCGACACCGGTAGTCTGATACCAAATTGTAATACCCCCTATCCGTCACATAGCATATAGCAGTAGGACCGGCCGGGGTCTGACGCCATATACAATGGACAGACCGAAGGGTTACAAAATGAAACTATCCTTCCAATAACTAACATCCTACACAGAGCACATTCTAGCGGAAACATTTTAAATGTTGCAAAGTAAGAACTCAGTCACAGCATGAATGTCCACTAAAACAAAAACCCAAAAGGAATGACCGTACAAATACAACAAGTACTTAGCCTTAAGGCCATACAAGAGTTTACTTAGACAAATAGTGTCTTCCAAACATCGGCACGCATGTCGGTCACACATGAGAATAAAAGTAAACATCAGCAAAGGCATTTGAGGGCCAGATCAGCAACAAGGGATTTTACCCGCTATTTGCCACTAGGCTTCACAATACCTGCAAGCAATAATCCACTGAAGCGGTGGCAAACAAAAGTAACGGTCAGCTAAAGCTCACCAAATTATTACGACCCTGCCCCTTTACTCGGGGCGGCGATGCTCCTTCCCTGCACTTTATTAGCATAGCCAAACAATATAGAAATTACACTTCACCACAGGCGTAGGCACGCATGACCAGACACCCCGTGCTCTCAGGGCACATTCTCGGTGAACCCGGTCAAATCCGCGGTCTCACCACCGCCCCTTGGACTTCAAATCTCGTCAGCATTATAGTCTTACCGGCCTATGACTAAGACCCTCCATCTATACCAACGGTAAGTACCACGTACCTTAGGTCTCTTTAACCGAACGACATAGAGCGGGTATGGTTCCACCTAACCCGTTGCTCACACCGCAACGTTAATTTAAGCCATATGTGCGGTTCAATCTTCCCCGAGTCCCAAATCTACCACGTAAATTTTACATAACCCCGTTATGTGCAAGTTGGCTCCTAGGCCACCAATATGGCAGAATCACTCTTCTGCCCAGTTTTCCGGGTGCACCTTGGAGTTAGTCCCCAAGATTCACTGTTGCAATCTACTGCGTAGAAAACCCGAAAATAACATTTCGCATGGAGTCTTCTCTGGCCATTCATGCAACGAAACATCCCCGATCCAGACCAACAAGTCCGGGGAGTCTTCACACACCGTGCCTATGTCCGTACTTTGATTCCGGACTCTACATGCAAAATAATAGGGACTATTCATGTCCACCCGAAGGAACACCTCACACTCACCGCATACTCGCGAGAGCGGGTTTCCTGTGCAGAAAGGAAAGAGGACTTCACATGTCCAAGAAGAGAATCATTACCCTTGCGCTTCCCTTTGGCGCCATGAAGATCTAGTCGGATGTAAAACACCGCAACGGCCTCACCTCCATAGATCTGAACTCGACTTGCGATTTGGGGCTCCGAAGCTCCACCGGCGGTCGGAACTCTCCTTCTCCATCTTCCTTGATCTCCCCTCTCTCTAAAGCTTTAGAAAGATAAACCTTGAAGTGGAATGAGGTTTTCAAACCCTAATCCCGGACTTAACCCAGCAGGAACAGCCCTGGGACCTTGGATCCCAAAAGAGGAAATGGACGACCATAATTCACACTTAAAATCAATTTCCTAGGCCTAACACGACTTGTGACACGCCAATATCCAAGGCCGTGTTCCTCAATCGACACTGAAACCATCATATCCCAACCAGGACACGGGCTCTCAGCACGCCCGTGTCAAACTTAACACACTCATTGATAATACATTTGCAGTCAATTTTATTAGGATATTTTCGGGGTTTTAAAGCCAATCATGTCTTGTAAAGTACTTGTTTTGATTCCCCTTTGTATATATTTTTATCGCTAATGCATTTTTTCTGCTTTTTGCAGGTTTTCACGGCTTTCGGCCGAAGTTTGCTGTGACACGCCCCAAGGTCATGCCCTACCAGGGCGTGTACCTAGGGCGTGTAACACAGAGGAATGAAGCAATTGGTCCGAAACTGCATTCCGTGGAAACTTAGTGTACACGCCCTCGGTCACGCCCGTGACACACCCGACACGGGCGTGTACTATAGGCGTGTCCCCAGGTTCCGAGGAATCGCCGCAGCGCGCTCGTTTTTCCCGCTCCACCGCCGCACCGAAAGTGTCACGCCCCAGGGTCACGCCTGACCCGGGCGTGACATTTGGGCGTGTACTTCAGCAATTCCGCCCGTCACCTCCAGCATTCAATTTCAGCTCCCAAAGTCACGCCGCAAAGAACACGCCCCAGGGTCACGCCCTACCAGGGCGTGACCTGTGGGCGTGTACCGCAACAACTCCGTCAGAATTCAATTCCTGCCCGAAAAAGTCGCGCCGAATGTGTCACGCCCCAGGGTCATGCCCGACCAGGGCGTGACAGGGGGCGTGACCCGACCCGAAAAATTCTATAAATAGAGCCCAACTCCAGGGGTTTAGTGACACTTTTCGCTTTGAGAGGGGAGGTTCTGTCCTTTGTATTTCTGAACTTTTTAAGCATGTCTTTCCATTTTTAGTTCTTAGTTGTAGCTTTATGCTTTCCCTGTAGTAGTTCCTAGCTTCGTTCTGTAGTATAATGTTAATGATAACGTAGTTTACCTTTCCATGCACTTGTAATCGCTGGTTTTCATGTTGTAAGATCCCTGTTTCTATTAATAAAAATTGCTGTTTTCTTTTACGTTTCTGCTCCATTTTCATTATTCTTCTTCTACTCATCCCCCCTCTTCCTCCTCACCATGATTAACTAATCCTCCATGTACTCGATCTTAATGATCCGAGGTTCGAGTGATTAGGTTATGATGCTTTGAATCTTACCTCTTCTTTTTAGGGTTTAGCTTTGAATTACTCTTGATTTATCACGGGTTGGAGGTATATTATCGATATATACTCTCCACCTTTGCTTTCATTCTGGGCTAGCCGAGACCCCGAAAGTTTGAAATGAGCACTCAAGAGTAAAGGGAGTTGTTCGCACCCCTCGAGAGAGGCAGACGATCAAATCTCCCGGATTGGAGTAAAATCCATTAGAGGGGTTCATCGCGTAAAGCGAGTTTTAGGCCTCCGATTAGGCGAAAGTCGGTCGGACCTTCCTAAACTCAGTTAGGCACGGCCTTCGAGAGAAGCGTGTCAATATTCATGGAACCTCCACGGTCAAGGACCTTTACCCTAATTAGCTTAGGTTTATTTATCGTATTTTTCTAACCACTCTTGCCGAGGTGATTTCTGATCGAGTGCATTTTCCCTTCATTGTTACTAAGCTTAAGTTAATCGCTCTTTAGCTCTCTTTGTCTTTTCATGCAAGTAGTTCTCTTCCTTTCGTACATTTAGCTTAAGAAAACCTTATTTTTCCGTCGATAAAATAATAGATTTCGTGTGAGTAAGCTTACTCAACTGTTCCCGGATTTCAATACGACACTTGTGTCCCCTAGCTGCATTTCGATAGGTATACTTGCCTTGATGAATTGTTAGTTTGGTTATTCTCTCTCCTTGTAGATATCTAAGTGGCAATCAAGTTTTTGGCACCGTTGCCGGGGAAGCAACGCTCGTTGATAAATTGAAAACGCGAATATATTAATTTTATCACTTCTCTTTCTCAGCCTCCTTCTTAAATTTTTTCCGCCTACTCACTTGAGTTAAATGGCTGGACTTTGTTAAGTGTGCGTATTTTTAATTTTTTTTCCGCCTACTCACTTGAGTTAATTGGCTGGATTTATTTCAAGCAAGTGTGCGTATTTTATTTTTCCGCCTACTCACTTGAGTTAATTGGCAGGCTTTATTTCAGTAGAGTGTGTTTACTTTCTGTAGAGTGGGTGTGTTTTAATTTTCCGTCGAGTGCGTGAGTATAGCTTTTATTTTTCGCCTACTCGCACAGAGATAAATGGCTGGATTTTAATTATCGCATTCTTAATAGAAACCCACATCACATAATTTTCTACACCACCTAACTCTCTCGAAAAGGGCAAAGTGGCTCTAAATGCCACTATCTTGTCTAGTACCTTGCGAACCCTTCACCGGGTAGCCCTTGGGAAGTTCGGGAGTTAAAACATAAAAAATCTATTTCAAAAAAATTTTCCAACTTCTTTAGCTCTTTTACTTTTTAGTCTTGCTCTCCTCTCTTCTTCTAGTGTATGACTCGCGGAAGTCCGTCGGTTACTTTGGACCTGGACCACGAAATTGAGTGTACTCTTCGGAGAAGATCGCGATTTCAAGGCCCTACTACCCAAGTGACGGTTGAGGATTCCGAGTCATTTTCTACCTTAAGAATGGCAGAACCCAACGTAGAGGAAGTCGTGCAAAGACCTATGTCCTATTATGCACGACCAAATCTCGAGGGTATAGAAACGAGTATAGTTCGCCCTGCAATAAATAATAATAATTTCGAACTGAAGCCTAGCATAATTCAAATGGTGCAGCAGTATGTGCAATTTGACGGGCTTCAAGATGAAGACCCGAACGCACACATAGCCAGCTTTCTTGAGATTTGTGACACCTTCAAGATAAATGGTGTCACAAATGATGCTATTAGGCTAAGATTATTTCCTTTCTCTCTCAGAATTAAGGCTAAGCAGTGGCTGAACACCCTTCCTAAAAATAGCATAACTACTTGGACGCAATTAACTGAAAAATTTTTGGCCAAGTATTTTTCGCCTGCTAAAACTGCTAAACTTAGGAATGACATTTCTGCCTTTGGACAAATAGACTCTGAGACCCTTTACGAAACTTGGGAAAGATTTAAAGAATTATTAAGACGATGCCCACATCACGCTCTGCCTGTATGGTTGCAGGTGCAGACGTTTTATAATGGGCTAAATCAAAGCACGAAGCAAATGATAGACGCAGCTTCTGGCGGTACTTTAAAACATAAGACCCCTGAAGCAGCTCTTGAGCTGTTTGAAGACATGGCCATGAACACTTACCAGTGGAATGTGCCTAGGTCCCGCCCAAACAAACCTGCAGGTCTCTTTGAAGTGGACAACGTCTCCTAACTCGCACTGCAAGTCGAAATATTAAGCAAAAAAATTACGGAGATGACTGCTACCTCCGACCCTCAGGTATGGGAATCTGCAACTCCTCCCGCCGAACATTTGGATTATGTAAATAATATGCCTAGAACTGCTTTTAATAATTTTTCTGCTGCGAATTATCATCCTCCTGGTTTTAATTTTCCGAATAGTTATAATCCTGCGTTAAGAAATCATCCGAATTTTTCGTGGAGCAATCCATCGAATATTGTGCGCCCGCCACCACAAAGTGATTTTTCTGCTCCACCACCTCCTCAAAATTTTCCAAAACCTCCAAATTTGGAGGAAATATTTTCAAAATACATGAATGCTAATGACGCTACGATTAGAACGTTAACCGGAAGTGTTAAAAATTTAGAAAATCAGGTAGGACAGCTCGCTATAATGATTTCTGAGCGACCCGTAGGGTCTCTTCCTTCCAATACCGAGCCCAACCCGAGAGAGCAAGCGAAAGCTATAACTCTTCAGAGTGGGAAGAAAGTTCCTGGTATGGTAAGTGAAGAACACGAGGCAAGCTCCGCTCCCGTTTTAAAAAATCAAAGCTCCGTTCCCGTTTTAAAAATTCCACCCTCTGCCGAAGAAATTATCACCCCTATCGTAGAAAAAGAACTCACTCCACCACCCACCTTTAAAAATAATTCATCCCCTCCATACCCTTCTGAACTTAATAAACAACGACAGGATGATCAATACACCCGTTTTTTGGAAATGTTTAAACAAATCCACGTAAATCTGCCTTTCCATGAAGCCATATCCCAGATGCCGAAGTACGCAAAATATCTTAAGGACCTCCTAACCAACAAGAAGAAGTTAGAGAACCTTTCTCATGTCACGTTAAATGCCGCGTGCTCGGCGGTTTTGACAAATGGATTACCGAAGAAAATCAGTGACCCGGGTAGTTTCTCTATCCCGTGTGTCTTTGGTGATCTCTTTGTCAAACACGCTTTAGCCGACTTAGGTGCGAGTATTAATCTTATGCCCCTCTCGTTGTTTAAAAAGTTAGGAATTGTCAGTCTCAACCCTGTTAACTCTATCTTTCCGGTCCTGACATTTGATTAATCTGAACTTTATTTTTCTCAACAACTTTGACTTTATTCGAACTTTATTTTTAAACTATATTTGGGACATTATTATTTTGATGCGTCGAGCTCAAATGACGCTTTAAACAAAGGGCGCTCTTGGGAGGCAACCCAAGTTATCTTTTTCTGTTTTCTTTCTTTTACACTTTTTGCCCCGACTGGCTCCGGCAAGCTGAAACTTCTGCGATGGCCTGCTCCAACGGTTCTGCTTCCATGCCAAAGTCCGCCGGACGACGTTTCATGAAGATGCACAGCACAGGCCTGGAGGAGCGGCATCACTCAACTTGCCCTGCAAAATAAAACCGGGGAAGTACCTGCTTTTCAATTCTGTCTTTTATTTCTGTACTTTACTTTTCTCTCGTTCTCCGACCTCGTTCTCCATTGCGGACAATGTAGATTTTAAGCTTGGGGGAGGACTTCCTCCTTCTTTTTGTTTTCTTTTTGTTTTGTAAATATCCCAAAAAAAATTTAACAAAAATTATTATATATATATAGCTGCATTTTGGTATTTCAATAAGTACCCCATGTTTATGTTTTGTTTTTCTCAAACTTCTTTATAAACAGCGTAGTTACTTATAATTTTTCTAATCATTCTTTTTAATCATATTTCACAAGTAAAATGTTGGCCATGCTGTGTTTCTAATTCACGGTAGCATGTTAAGGTAAAATATTTCTCTAAACCGTGCATTTCTATTATGGTTTTCCGTTCTTTATTTTCTTTACTTTCTCTAAAAATTTATCATCCACTATTTTCCTTTTCGTCTTTAGATGATTTTTGTAAGAACATATTTTGAATAACGTAGTAGATATGAACGATCCAAGTGACATATTATTTTTATTTTCAAGATAATTTCATCAATCTTCTTTTATTATCTCGAACTTGCTTTTTGAAATTTATCGACTCTATGTTTTAAATAAATTTAAAAAAAAACGCGTGAAAATGATTTAGGCCATTTTTGTTTACGTTTGAGCTTTCTTGCCAACCTAAACTCTTTTACCACTAGTTAGCCGCTTTTGAGCCTTTTTTTCCAAATTCATTTGATAAACTCCACACACCTTTTCATTTTCACCAAAGCCCAAATTCCTACCTATCTAATCACGCTAATTTTGTTTGATAGGAAATTTTGTCTTATCTGTGGAGATATTGTTGAAAAAGGTGTACTCAAAAGCAATAAATTGAAAAGAAAAAAAAACAAAAATGAATGAAAATAATAAAAAAAAATGAGAAAAAAATGAGATAAATAATCATAAAGAGAAAAAAATAAATCTATTTATACATATTTTGTTTAAAATAAATTTTTTTTTTTGAAACTCGTTGTTTTGGTTTAGTGTGATTTTTAAGCCTCCATGTTTATATTTGAATTCCACTCCTATTCATATTCCTAAACCAAACGTTTCGGTCCTATTAAGTTCTTTTGATTCACGCCCTTTTTTTTAATTTTATTTAACAACTAAGAAAAGAAGAAAAGTAAATCAGTTTTAGTTTTGGATTTAAACTTAGATTTTTGTTATTTAATTGATATAATTATAATGCGTTGCTTGGATATAGTAATAACTCAATACGTTCTTTTCATTTTCATTGCCTTACTTAAATCTATTTAAATAATTTCGTCAAAATTCTGGATGATTTATTTTTATTAAGTAAAGTTTATAAAAGTTAAACCATACCTAAATAATTGTTTTAGATTTACGTTTTACATTCTCCCTACCTAGAATTTCGCATAGTACTTGTGTAAGTATGATTAAAAATTTTTGAATTAGTCACTTTTTATGATTAGCTTGTCTTTATATCTTTGCTTGGGGACAAGCAAAACTTAAGCTTGGGGGAATTTGATAATACATTTGCAGTCAATTTTATTAGGATATTTTCGGGGTTTTAAAGCCAATCATGTCTTGTAAAGTACTTGTTTTGATTCCCCTTTGTATATATTTTTGTCGCTAATGCATTTTTTCTGCTTTTTGCAGGTTTTCACGGCTTTCAGCCGAAGTTTGCTGTGACACGCCCCAAGGTCACGCCCTACCAGGGCGTGTACCTAGGGCGTGTAACACAGAGGAATGAAGCAATTGGTCCGAAACTGCATTCCGTGGAAACTTAGTGTACACGCCCTCGGTCATGCCCGTGACACACCCGACACGGGCGTGTACTATAGGCGTGTCCCCAGGTTCCGAGGAATCGCCGCAGCGCGCTCGTTTTTCCCGCTCCACCGCCGCACCGAAAGTGTCACGCCCCAGGGTCATGCCTGACCCGGGCGTGACATTTGGGCGTGTACTTCAGCAATTCCGCCCGTCACCTCCAGCATTCAATTTCAGCTCCCAAAGTCACGCCGCAAAGAACATGCCCCAGGGTCACGCCCTACCAGGGCGTGACCTGTGGGCGTGTACCGCAACAACTCCGTCAGAATTCAATTCCTGCCCGAAAAAGTCGCGCCGAATGTGTCACGCCCCAGGGTCACGCCCGACTAGGGCGTGACAGGGGGGCGTGACCCGACCCGAAAAATTCTATAAATAGAGCCCAACTCCAGGGGTTTAGTGACACTTTTCGCTTTGAGAGGGGAGGTTCTGTCCTTTGTATTTCTGAACTTTTTAAGCATGTCTTTCCATTTTTAGTTCTTAGTTGTAGCTTTATGCTTTCCCTGTAGTAGTTCCTAGCTTCGTTTTGCAGTATAATGTTAATGATAGCGTAGTTTACCTTTCCATGCACTTGTAATCGCTGGTTTTCATGTTGTAAGATCCCTGTTTCTATTAATAAAAATTGCTGTTTTCTTTTACGTTTCTGCTCCATTTTCATTATTCTTCTTCTACTCATCCCCCCTCTTCCTCCTCACCATGATTAACTAATCCTCCATGTACTCGATCTTAATGATCCGAGGTTCGAGTGATTAGGTTATGATGCTTTGAATCTTACCTCTTCTTTTTAGGGTTTAGCTTTGAATTACTCTTGATTTATCACAGGTTGGAGGTATATTATCGATATATACTCTCCACCTTTGCTTTCATTCTGGGCTAGCCGAGAGGCCGAAAGTTTGAAATGAGCACTCAAGAGTAAAGGGAGTTGTTCGCACCCCTCGAGAGAGGCAGACGATCAAATCTCCCGGATTGGAGTAAAATCCATTAGAGGGGTTCACCGCGTAAAGCGAGTTTTAGGCCTCCGATTAGGAGAAATTCGGTCGGACCTTCCTAAACTCAGTTAGGCACGGCCTTCGAGAGAAGCGTGTCAATATTCATGGAATCTCCACGGTCAAGGACCTTTACCCTAATTAGCTTAGGTTTATTTATCGTATTTTTCTAACCACTCTTGCCGAGGTGATTTCTGATCGAGTGCATTTTCCCTTCATTGTTACTAAGCTTAAGTTAATCGCTCTTTAGCTCTCTTTGTCTTTTCATGCAAGTAGTTCTCTTCCTTTAGTACATTTAGCTTAAGAAAACCTTATTTTTCCGTCGATAAAATAATAGATTTCGTGTGAGTAAGCTTACTCAACTGTTCCCCGATTTCAATACGACACTTGTGTCCCCTAGCTACATTTCGATAGGTATACTTGCCTTGATGAATTGTTAGTTTGGTTATTCTCTCTCCTTGCAGATATCTAAGTGGCAATCACTCATGTCAATCACTAGATGCCCGTGTTGCGGGGCGTGTTACTCAGTCGACATAGGACCAAACACATCCCGAATATGACACGGGTTCTCGACACGCCCGTGTCCATTTTGACACGCTCGTGTCAACCCGAACACGACTGGGCTCCATGCCATGTTCCTCCCCTTACACAGCCCGGCTAACATCCCGAGCATGACACGGCCCTGGGCACGCCCCTGTCTCAGGCCGTGTTCGCTATCTCGACAATCGCCGACGGTATTTTCGTCGACCACTCGCGAAGTTCGTCGAACTCGAGCATGACACGGCCCTGGACACGCCCGTGGCATATCCCGGGCCGTATGACCCCTACCAAGCATAAAACTTGGTACTAAACGCTACCCGTCCTTCTTTTGAGTTTCGGTCCATTACAGAGCATTCTAGCGGAAGCTTTGAAAATAAGTTAGAAGAACCCATAAACATAACATGAATGTCCACTACAGCCACAGCGGGAATGAAATTACATACACAAAAGTCTTGGCCTTATGGCCCTACAACATTCAACTTGAATTAAAGTGTTTTAGATACATCGGCTCGCAGGCCGGCCATATATGAGTATAAAAAGAAAAACACTTTGCCTTGGCCTTCAAGAGCCGGCACAGCAACAAGGGCTTTAGCTCGCTATTTGCCACTAGGTTCACCTGTTCCTGCATAAGAACAATCCACCGCACGGTGGCAAAACAAAGCAACGGTCAGCTAAAGCTGACCAAATTATAACGACCCCACCCGTTACTCGGGGCGGCAGTGCTCCTTCCCTCTAATTGTATTACCAAAAACCAACATAGAAATGAAAGTGCAATTTAAGCACACATCACCACAGGCGTAGGCACGAACAACCACACACCCCGTGCTCTTAGGGCACATTCTCAGTGAATCCGGTGTAATACGAGGCTTCACCACCACCTCAAGGATGACAAACATCGTGAGCATTACAGTCTTTCCGGCCAAAACCTAAAACTCGCCCTCTATGCCAATGGTAAGTGCCACGTACTTTAGGTCTCTTTAACGAAACCACATAGAGCGGGTACAGTTCCACTCACTCGTTGCTCACATCGCCATGTCAATTTAAGCCATCGGCGTGGGTCAAGCTTCCCCGAGTCCCAACATATCGATCATAAAATAGTACATAACCTAGTTATGCACAAGGTCAGCTCTCAGGACACCAAGCTGGGCTCCCAGAGCACGCAGCCCCACACACTGGCCCCCAAGTCTCCCCAAGACAAGCCTCACAACATCTCTTTCATAGAGTTACCGTCGGTGGTAACACTACCGACATGCGGTATCTGGCAGAAATGCGTTTCTGCCCAGTTTTTCGGGTACTCCTTGGGGTTAGTACCCAGAGTTCCCTGTTACAATCTACCGTATAGAAACTCGAAAAAACAAACAGCATGGAGTCTTCTCCGGCAATACATGCAAAATGAAACATCCCAATCCAGACCAACCCATCCGGATGGGCTTCACACATCATGCCTATGTAAGTACTTTGATTCCAAACTCTATATGAAAAACTACGGGGATAAGCCATATCTACCCGAAGGAATACCTCATGCTCACCGCACACTCACGGGAGAGGGTTTCCTATGCAAAAGGAAGAGGACTTCATATGTCCAAGTAGAGAATCATTACCCTTTTCAAGTTCTTCGGTGTCATGCCCAAGATCTAGACGGATGCATGCGACCACAAAAACCTTGCCTCCGTAAATCTGGACTCGGCTTGCGAATCAGAGCTTCGGAACTCCAACGGAGGCGGGATCGCTTCCTTCTTCATTCTTCACTCTCCCTTATCTTTAGAACTTAGAAAGAGAGAGCCAATGGAGGAATGAGGTTGGAAAACCTAACTCTTGGCCATATACCCGGATAGGCACGCACTAGCCATCGGATCTCCAAGTAAAACCAGTGGACGATCAAGATTCCTCCAAGAATTCAGTTTACGAGAGCTGCTGCCGCGGGGTAGGAAGTTACCGCCGTGCGGTATCTCAATCGTTCGGCTTCTCGAGGACACCACCGCTCAGAAATCCATTTGGGCGCTGACACATGGACACGTCAAAACTGCTATGCTACTGCCTGTTGTAAGGTTAACACCGCACAGTAACAACCCGAGAGCTCTATCAAATAAATTGTCAAGCTACCGGCCCACGCTACTGCTACCGCCGCGCGCTAGCGGTTCTCGAGAACGTCGATCGCATTGTGCCTTGACACAATCGTCGAGAGGACTACCACCGCGCGATATACATTACTGCCAAGTGCTAGCATGCGCTGTGATGCCGAGAGCATTGAGAGCATCGAGAGATTCGAGAGCGCGGAGAACATCGAGGTACCGCTAGCGGTAGCTCTACCGCTGAGCAGTACCTTCCAGAAGAGCATTTCATAAACCTGGGGCATTACAATTCACCCACACTAAAAGAAATTTCATCGCGAAATTTAAAGTTACAGAAAAACAGAAAAAGTAACAATACATTAGGTTACCTTAGGGAAAGAGCTTGGGAAACTCCTCCCTTATAGCTTGCTCGCGCTGCCAAGACAACTCTTCTCGGACACAATTGTCCCAACGGACTTTGACCATCCTGATGGCTTTATTACGAAGTTGCTTGAATTCCACCTCCTCAATGAGAATGGGCTTGACCTTCATCGTCAACCCACTGTCGATCTGCACTTGATTCGCAGCTACCACTTGTGTAGGCTCTTGGATAGCCTTCCACAGCACTGAGATGTGAAATACATCATGCAAACTGCTCAACTCCGACGAAAGAGCCAATCAATGGGCGGCTTCACCAATCCGCTTCAAGATCTCAAAAGGCCAAACATACCTCAAACTAAGCTTCTTTAAGCGTCGAATCCTTGATACATCTTTAAACGATTTTATCTTGAGGTACACCAAATCGCCCATCGCAAACTCCACATTCCGGTGCTTGGAATTAAAGTACTTGTCCATCCTATCTTGAGCGATCAATAATCGTTCTTATATCAACCATATCGTTGAAGTAGCATCTTCATTGTCCTTTCGCTTGTACAACTTCGATTCTCCCATTTCTACCCTAGATAATGGTGTACCACACCTCCTTCCATACAGAGCCTCAAAACGCGCCATCTGAATGCTGGCTTGGTAGCTATTATTATAAGAGAACTCAATCATGTAAAGACGGTCTTCCCACCTTTTCCCAAAATCCAACGCACACATACAAGGCATGTCTTGCATCGTCCTGTTCACCCTTTCAGTTTTCCCATCTATTTGTGGGTGAAAAGCCATGCTGAAATGCAACTCCGTATCCAACAACTGATGAATGAGCCTCCAGTCATTAGACGTGAACTGTCCATCTCACTCACTTACTATGCTCTGGGGCATGCCATGCAATCGGACTATGCTGTCCACATAAAGCTTCACCAGCTTCTCCATTGAATCATTCTTCCTATTGGGTATAAAATGCGACACCTTCGTTAAACGATCAACGACCACCCAAATGGTGTCGTTCCCCTTGTGCGATCTCGGCAAAACATGCACGAAATCCATGGAAATGTCATCAAATATCGACTCTTGTATGGGCAAAGACTTCAGGAATCCGCCAGGTTTCTGGCATTTAACCTTCAGCAAGGCATATGTTTGACATTTTGCCACATAAAATGATTTCTTCATGTCCTTGAACATCTTGGTGCTCCCGGGGTGAATCGAGTACTTTGTAAAGTGCGCTTCATACATCAATTCTGTAAGACCCCCCTCCCCCTTACCAAGGAGGTCTACCGGGTCTTATGCCCAGAACTGCCGTCTTATGGTGACACTAACGCACGGGTTAGTCGACACCGCAACATGCCGATTCTGCCGGCTATTACGATCATATAACCTGTAGGCCAACATGAGAAATAGAAGTATAACAGTATATCAAATCCACTACTCCACAAGTCACAGAGTACATATCATATATATAAATGAAGAGTACAGAAACATAGTCCACAATGAGTACAAAATGAAAGAGTAATAAGGGTTGATGCCCAGTACATCATATCAACTCTCTCTCTCAAATCAAAGCAGAAGCTAATCTAATACATCAAAACTTGTCCCACCTGAGGACACGTAGTAGTAGTAGTAGCCTGCGGTAGCGGTAACTGCTTCTCAAGTCCTGCCTCCTCGTCGTGCTGGTGCTCCATCTCCACGAGCTCCTAAAATAGTATGGTCACTTACCATTAGTCAAAAAGACTATGTCGTTTCCTCCGCACCTCGCCCCGCAGCTCCTAGGCACCGAGTGGAAGGACGAAGCGGAGGACAACAAGGGGTAGCAAAAGTGCAAGCAGGTGATAAGAACTAACTAGCATTTGTAATAGATATTATTATTCTACTCTAGCAGTTCTAAGTATATAGTACAAGTAAGTAAAGTGCAGTACTAGTAAAGTAAAGAACTGAAAGTAAGAGCAGAAAATCAAAGTAAAGATGAAAGGTAAAGCTATCTACCATCACAAAAGTACCTTAACTTATAAAAATGCCCATACAAATTTATAAGTTAGGTTTCCAGGAAATTTAACTTATCATATAAAAGAGCCCATACTAATTTATATGATAAGGATCTATGAAGCGTATGACCTAATATGAATGAATGTTATGATGCAATTTATGCACATGCAAGTGCAACTCACACACAACGACTCTGTGATCACAGACCTTTAGTTCCCACTTTTTGAGAGCTAGCTTCACTCTCGGGTACCACCGCTGTGGCTACGGCAGCAGCGGAGCGGGCGTCTCCACTTATAGGCCGGTATGCACACTACCAAACCTTAGACCCCTCTCATACGCCTCTGTACATGTCCAAGGTGCACTCTAGAGTCTCTGCGTATGTACTTTGCTGACAACCCGTCAGTCTTGTTGGGTCGGATGTGTGTTATCGGGGATCGTCCTCCAGACCGTAGTGTAAAATAACCCACTGGCCCCTCTAACCCTCACAACCGCCTGGTTCACCATACTGCCATCGGTGTGACGAATGACCAGTACCGCATGCCCCGCCACTAAATTTATGCACATACAAGTATTTCATCCCGAGCCTTCAGCTTGCAGGACCAACCCGTCCTAAATCCCTCAAACCCTACACGGGTGAGCATTTATTACAATCCCTCCAACCTTATACGGGTGAGAACACACAATAGTGCCTTTATTCCAAATCCCTCAAACCCTACACGATTGAGCATGTTACACAAGTCTCCCTCTAACCCAACACGGGTGATAATGAACCATAATGTCTTAACCTATTAGACTACTCTTGTCTACGAGTTATTATACTTAGTGATTTAAGGTTAATCCCAGGACTGCCCAGGGTATACCCGGTGAAGGGCTCTCGGGGGCACTAGGAACTACGATGGGATTATGCCCAAAGTTCCCTTTCTCAAGGATAATTACTTTTATTGGTGTCTACCCAGGATTTATACCCCAACTCTTGTATTACTTTAGAACGACCCTAAAAACTTAAGGTGTTATTAGGAGCGCGACGGTCTTCTGCAGGTCCCCATTATTGTTGCTGTCATGGGACTTGCACTCTTCCACACATGGTTAAGGAATTCTCTAGGCGACCAATCAGGGGTAATTCCTCCACTAAGATCCTCACTTTACTAGTTATTCAAATTCCTCCTCTGGCGGCCCTACTAGTACGAACATCGGTGCTAGACCCTTACCCATGTCCCGATACCACCCATAAATGTGACCTTCAAATTCCTCTGGTCATATGCCTCAAATTATTTATCCTAGGATGGTATGGACCTATATGATGACTAGGATGAATTTCCATAATTTTCCAAATTACTTACACCATTAAATTAATTTCTTTAAATGTAATCCTTAGATATTTTGCACATGAAGTATTGTCAATATTAAACCTACTATCCTAGGGATTCTTCCAGGTATATAATATGACAATTAATGGGGCCTGCCAATATTTCATGCCTTTTCAATTCAGATTTATAATTAATTCCTATTTAATACTATATCCACAAATCTAGCATTTTCCAAATGAAGTACATAAAATATTATCTCAAAAATTCTAATTAAATTACAGAGTCTTGATAATAATGAGATAATGCTATGTCCAGATTTCCATTTACCTCTAGGTCGAAATGTCCTATCCATGATCAATTTGAGTTATTTACCAAAATATCATTATGGGGCCTAAGTACATTATTTGGCACTCCAAAATATTGAAATAATTGCATAAGGTATAAAACATATAATTACAGCAATATGAAGTTTCTCAGAATTTTCAAAGGAATATACCCATCATGTTTACACAAATTCCATAAGGGTAAAATGGTCATTTTTCTCCTTAAACTACCTAAACTTCATCCAACAGAGATATAAATTATTTCTAGTGTTTGTTTTGTCACTCCTTAGTACTCAACAGAAATTGAACATTTTATGATAAGGGTAAACATATTTTAAATTTATTTTCTAAAAAGGATCAAATTTCCAGAAATTCAAAATAATGGGATTTTTGTTCCCAAAAATCACACCATTGTTATGAGAGGTATATTACCTCCTCATGTGTCTCTATAATGAAAATCATGATTTTTGAATGTCCCAAGTTGGCTGAATACACATTATTTTATTTTAGGCTAAATGCACACCAAGCCTATAACAAGCCAACACATGCAAGTGGGTTTACCCAACATGCATTGGTCCCAATTGACTGAATTTTAAAACATATACTTAAAATGTCCCTATGGACATGGCACCAAAATTTGGGGCCATTTGGAGTCCCACAACTCCAAATATTTCATTTATTTAATTTTGGGTATTTTAGTAAAAACTATATAAAACGTTTTCCCAAAAATTCTCATTTTTTGTACTGGGGTTAACAAAGCCCTAAACATGCATGCACCCAAACGTTTGGGCCATTTGGAGGACCGGTTTGACTTGGGCATCATTTTGAAATTCTGCCCTAGCTTAGGACCAACCCTAGCAAAATGGTCCTACAGGTCAGACCACTGGACCAAATCTCGAGTTAAGGGTTGCAAATTAAAGCTAACCCAAATGACTACATTTTTCATGTTCATGTCATCCTCTGGAAATGGATCTAAAAGCCCGATATTTGACATTCAAGATCACTGAATTAATGTGACAGAAGTGATATTTCATTTCATTAAAATAATAACAGAATTAAATTGATTTTAATATAAAATGCAACACGAATCTTAAAGTGATATTGGACAGCATACGTTCACCTTCCCCAAGTGTTCAACGACTGAGATCGAGCCGACCTGGGGGATATTGCGGGGCCATTTCCAGCCACCTGAGGCGGCGCCACCCCCGGCCAACGGTGCCATCACCTTCATGGTGGTGGTGGCTATCCTATGCCGGTGATGAGGCAGAGGGAGACGGCGGCGACGACGATCCCGAGCGGTAAGATAATGCTTCAAACTCTCCCATTTCTCCCATGACATCGGGCTCAATTGAGCACGATATCTCCCGTAGATGATCTAGGATTCTAGTACGGGTAGAGGGACGGTGAAACGAACCTGAATGGCGGCACGGCGGCGAGGTTGGCGGCGGTTGGCCATGGATGAGCTGCTCCAGCGATCTGCTGCTCAAAATCCCGATCCTTTAAAAAAAGCTTTGCTCCAGGACTTGTTCTCCACTCGTTTCCACTCACTGAAGATGATGGTGGGGTTGATTTGAGCTGGGCGTGGTTGTATAGGGAGATACAACCAAGGTAAGCTCGGTTTGGGGCTTTGGAGGCTTCACCCTTGGTTCCAAGTGGCCACCATGTTGCCAAAGTCTGATGGATTGTACTGAGGAGGTCGGCCAGCACCTTTTTGGGCAGAAGAAACCAAGGCCAAGTGGCCTCTGCCTCTTTAATTCACCTGCCTGCATCAAGCCAAAATCTGCCCGAGAAGGACACGGCTGTGACACGCCCTTGACACTCGACGGTCATCGAACGCAGGGTCTCACGATCGTCGAACGAGGAATTTTCGTCGATCGTCGAACGCAGGGGTCACTCGACGATCGTCGAGCATATTTTCGTCGATTGTCGAACGCAGGGGAACATGCTACAATTGTCGAACGCAGCTTTTGCCGATCGTCGAACGCAAGGGACAAGCTATAATCGTCGAACGCAGCTTTCGCTGATCGTCGAACGTAGGGGACATGCTATAATCGTTGAACGTATCTTTCGCCGATCGTCGAACACAGGGGACACACCCTCCAGACACGCCGTATCGTCTGGCGTGTTATTCCCGAACACTTTTCGTTGAACGCATTTTGTCGAATGCGCGATGACTCTGTACCTGAGTAGTACACTCCGTAGGACATGCCCGTATCCCAGGCCGTGTCACCCAAAATTTTGCCTACTGAAATTGGGCTGATTGGGCCTATAGGTATAGGTTTGACCAACTTAGGGCCATGATTGGCATTGGTCAACTCGGGTCAAAGGGTTGACCTAGTGACATGCCCTAGGGTCCACTTATTATTTTAGGGTTAGGGAAATGTGGTGGGGTCATGGTGTGGCTAGGGTTCCTATTTAGGCTAGTTTGACCTAGTTTGACTTAGGCCCTTATAGTGGGCTCCGCCTGGCTACAACCCACTACTTAGGGTCAAACCTAGCTAATTTCCCTAACACCCACCCCATGTCCAACCCAATCTGAGTTAAGGGGTCTAAAAGTAACATGGGATATTACAAATCCCAATATACAAAAGAATAATTTCATCCCCGAAATTTAAGTTTGGGTCTACGGGGTTTTCAAGCATACTTCAAACATTAATTAAAGCGTTACCTGAAGTGAACAGCTCTGGGTGTTGCTCCAACATCAGGTCCCTTGGCTCCCAGGTGTGTTCCTCTCGTCCATTGTTGGACCACAACACCTTCACAAGAGGGACCTTCTTCTTCCGCAACACACGGACATTTGAATCATCAATCCGGATCGGCTCTAAACGAGCTGATCTATCAGGAGCTATAGGGCCTGCCGTAGCGGTAATATGTTGCTCTTGCCGATGGAGAGCTCTTCATAGCGAAGAGATGTGGAAGATGTCGTGTAGGATACTCAACTCCAGTGGCAGCTGAAGTCGGTAAGCTAAGGGGCCGATCCACTCCAGGATCAAGTATGGCCCCATGTATCGAGGACTGAGCTTCTTGTGCCTTTGTATCCTTCACATAATCAGAACCAAGAGTCATCGTGTCTACATCCTGAACCTAAGATAGCGGCGTCTGACACTTCTTCTCATACAAAGCTCTATAAGGACTCATTTCAATACTTGTCTCGCGTATGTTCTTCATAAGAAAACTCTATCAGCGGTAACCGTCCCTTCCAAGTTTATTTTCGTTATACTTCATGATATTCATAATCAAGGTTACGTGAGCATATTTCCAAGTCTTCTGACACAGTATCATTAAATAAACCTTAATCATAGGTTGGTTCAAAGTCCCTTACGAACAAGGATCACCAAGTACGTGAGAATTAGTAATCTTATATGTAGAATTGAGCACATAAATCTCATATTTATCTTCCAGAATCGCATCATGCCTTATGTCTTATACCATATAGATTCTTCCAATACAAGTTATCATGATATTATTTATGACGAAGATCCAACTTATGCATAGTAATTAACCAACTTCCAAGATTATTATGTGATGAAGAGATCATCATCTTGTTTCTTCCAGATTCATGACTTATTACACCTCTATATAAATAGTAATACAGGATTTATAGAGTGTTCACCTTTAATGCGTACATCAGGCGATCAGTATTGATATTGATGTTGATACAGATGACTCCCAATCGCTTTTCACATATAATCTAAATCATAAATTTATAAGCGTATCTTTTCAGAAATGGTGAGATCTGACACAAATCATTTCCATCATAACGAGAATCTTATAAACACTCATTACTTCTCGTGTAATTTCACCGTATTCACCTTAGCAAACAAAAATTGGTCTCTTCATAGTCATGAATTTCCTAAAATGATCATGATGTTATCAATGTATGTGTCCCAGTTCTCGATGTTGTCATAATCAAGGGATCATATCTATGCATATGTTTCAACTAATCATTCACCTCATTTGAATTTTTTGTTGAGTCGTTACATTTTTAATGTCATTCCATAGGAGATTAATCTTATCTATCATAACATTACCTCATTTCAATTCTTAAGTTCCAATATAATGGCTTTTGCTTAATTTAGTCATTCAAGGTTATAGTTCACCATTATAATCAAGTGACTGGCTATATCACGTACGCGTGAATAGTAATGATATTTCATCATTGTGTTTAATTCTCCAAATCCCAACCCCTTTTAGGATCAAACAAGGTTGTACTAAATCATACATAACCATAGCAAACTTAATCATTATATTCTTAAACGCAAGACGTTATCCTATCAAGATTTCTAATTATAACTTAACTATCTCCCATGGTATAAGGGTGAGTAAACCATTTAAATTTGGAAAGGATTGATTCTTTGAGAGAATACACCACCTGTAAATCATCATCGAACACTTTTGTTTTGATTCTTATGATCATAGGAGTCACATCCAAAGGATCATACCTATAATACATATCATCCAATTTTGATTTTTCACTTGACTTTAAATTTCTCTAGGATTGTTATACCCCTAGTGTTATAGACATAATTACTCAAATATTTCAATCCTTACTTGATGGGCTCCAATCAAGTCATAGTTAAGACCCGTAATCACTCCTTCACGTTACCATGATGTTATTCTATTTCGATCCGTATGTTTCTAACATTGTGACCTGAGCATGTCAGGTAGGCGCGGATTGCAGTGATCCATCATCATTTCTACTTCCCCCAATTCTACACATTTAATATGTGAAAGTCATAGTCACTTTCCTAAGAGCCATAGTTATGCAGAATTTCCAACTATCATTCTGACTTATACTGAATTCTCTATTCACATTATTTTCTCTTGCAATATATCTGAGTTCATTAATCAAATCCTTAACCGATGATATAAATATTAATCGCGTGTCACGTCAATTAGGTTAAGGTGTCAGGGCATCTAGGAATATGATTTGCTGAGTTAACACATTCCTTTAATTATACATAAAACCTTTTGTGTCGTCGTTACTGCTTAATTTTAGTTTATCGAAAGTCCATGTGTTAGATTTCTTGTGGATTATACGTGTAACGCCCCAAAATTTGTAGAGGGACGACCAGCATTTCTGGCCGAGTTTGGGTCTTAGCTGAGAAAGAAAATTGGTTTCTGGCAGGGGGCACATGGCCTGGGACACGGGCGTGTCCCAGGGCGTGTCAGGCTCCAGTCGACGATTTGGTCGAGAGTTCAACGACTTTGGAGTCGACGACCGTCGAGCAGAGAACACGGCCTGAGACACGGGCGTGTCTCAGGGCGTGTCGAGCCCGTGTCGACGATCGGCCTGGGGAGTCGACGAATTTCGCTCGACGATGTATCGAGACAAGGAAGACGGCCTAGGACAAGGGCGTGTCCAAGGCCTTGTCAGTCAGTCGACGAACTTCGCTTGACGAAGTGTCGAGATATTGAACATGGCCAGGAGCCCAGGCGTGTTGCGTTAGACACGGGCAAGGACACGGGCGTGTCCAGTACCCTTGTGAGTCTCGGGTTGTTTTCGGGGCGGTGTTGATGGAGGCACACGACCGACCACAATGCTGTGTCAGTTGGAATGCGCGCGTGTCGGGTCGAACACGGGCGTGTCGGATGCCCGTGTGTTGTTCCAGGTGCGTCGATTTTGACGGCGAATGGGTGACACAGCCCTGGACACGGGCGTGTCGCAGGCCGTGTTCGGCCCAGTTTTAGCATTTCAGGCCCGAATCAAGGCCGTTCGTTTCTTTAATTTGGGATCCAACGGCTGGGGGTTATTCCTGATGGGATATACTCGGGATTGGAACCTTAGAAACCCTCATTTCTTTTGAGTGTTTCTCTTTCTAAAGTTTTAGAGAGAGGGGAGAGCAAGGAAGAAGAAGAAGCCTAGATCCGTTCACCGGCGGAGCTTCAGAGCTCCAAATCGCGAGCCGAGTCCAGATCCATGGTGTAACGGTCCAGGCCCATCCCATGGGAACCCGCTGGCACCGCCGGCCTACCAGGGTCCAGACCCGGGCCCACCACTAGTAGTCAGCCTTTCACATTCAAACCTGCAGGCCATGCACCCCAACCCCTCTCCGGCCTGTTTATCAGCACGGTAGGTTGTTGCCACTGGGTATCGAACCCAGGACCTTGATAAGAGAGCTTTCCACCACTCCCTCATCACCAACTGAGCTGCAGCTCAGTTGGTGCTGAGGGAGTGGTGGAAAGCTCTCTAATCAAGGTCCTGGGTTCGAGACCCAGTGGCAACAACCTACCGTGCTGATAAACAGGATGGAGAGGGGTTGGGGTGCATGGCCTGCAGGCTTGAAGGTGATAGGCTGACTACCAGGAGTGGGCCCGAGTCTGGACTCTGGTAGGCCGACGGTCCAGCGGGTTCCCATAGGATGGGCCTAGACCGTTACACGTGGAGGCTAGATCGTTGCGAAGGTTTTCATCCGGCTATTTTTCCATGTCTAGGAAGAGGAGTCGGAAGGTCACGAAACTTCTCCTCTCGGTTTTAGGATGCATGTTTTAGCATCTTTTCTTTTCTAGGTATTGGGCACCAAAGACTCAAATGAGAGGGGTTTGGGTCACCAAGGTTCAAGAGGAACCTCCGGGTTGATTGAGTTCGTACCCGACATGTTTTTGCATTAGAGATCCGCTCCGTTAGTGGATTAGGCATGGTGTGTGAAGCCATAGTCGCGACCGTTAGTCCGACTCGGTGATGTTGCATACGAGCTTTAAGGATTTGTAGAGATCCGTTGAGACAAGTTGCCGTTTGTGATGCAGTGATGTTTTCCCCTTTTTCTCGAGTGAGTATGTGTAGTCGGAACCGGACAAGGTTAGCTCCTCAATGGCGGTAGATGGTTTCCTTGGTGGACAAGGTTAGCTCCGCATTGGTGGTAGATGGTTTCCTTGGTGCGTGGGAACGCTGCAGTACAAATGAGGGACTAGGGTGGAATTATCTTGGTTTGTGATGTGCCAAGGCGTGGCTGTGTCTCCGTGGTCGGGTGGCTATCCCATGACGTACACGTCATATGTGGAGAGTGTCCCGGCGAGACTAGTCCCCTTCTGTGAGACTGATGAGAATGCCAAGCATGGGCGCAAGCCCGGGCAATGAGGCTATGAGCGGGTGGGGTCCAGCAAGGCTTCTTAGAATCGGTCAGTTGTGTTTGTTGGAATCCTGACATGAGACGTCGGAGCTTGCAGGCAAGCCTGGGTCTAACACCTTGAGCGGGTGGGGCATTAGCAAGAGTTCCATGTGGCGGCTTGTGTGCCGTTGGGGGGAATTGTGTTTCCCTTATTGTTTGCGGCTTTATGCCAATGGGGAAATGATGAGTACCCAATTGATGTGATGTTGTGCTAGATGCATACGCTATAGGGTGCCTTGGGTGAAACCCGGGTGTTGCATTCATGTTGCATAGTAGGCCCAAATATTATATGCTCAACAGTAGAGAACATGTATGATGTTTGAGACATCCAAGCATGTTTCTTTAGTTGCTTTTCTTGCTTATGAATATTGCATACGAAGTGCTAACTTGCAGGTTGGAGGAGTACCCCGGGGTCTGTTAGGGGCGGCTGGGAGGAGATGAGTTTGTTACACAGTTTGAGGTCAGCCTTTGCTGATCCACGTTACTAATAATTTTTACAGGGCAAGGATCGCAAGCAGGAGCTAGCTCGCCGGCCAGAAAGGCCTAAGTCTCATGAAGTGTTAACCTTTTGTTGTAGATTTACGTTTATGGCATTGTATGTTTTATGCTCATTTTGACCGGCTTGTATGCCGAGGTATACTGGGCGTGCTTATGCACTTTTCGGATTGATGTATTGTTTGGGTTTGGATTTACTCTTGTTGTAAGGCCTTAAGACCATTTTGTTACTCTTGTAGGCGTGGATAACTTCTAGTCTCTTTGGTTGTTTCCGCTGTGTTGTGTTTTGAGTTTTGAGTTTGGGTAGATATATCATTTTATAATACTAAAGCTGTGGCGTCTGTATGTTGTGGGGCCCCGCCCGGACCCATATTATACGGTCATTACAAGGGAGGTGTTACAATTTGGTATCAGAGGGAGGTTAAATTCAAGGTCAGTGCGTAGAGAAGTTATCCACATAAGAGTAACGCGGGACCATGAGTGTCCTTATGTTTATGTCTTGAGATTAGAGACTGATCCCTTGTTTCCTGTTTTCTTGAAGAGTGCAAGCAACGAGGCGGGTTACGTCGAGAGCAAGAGAAGAACTTTCGGCGAGTAGTGCCACTGCTCCAGGTCTTTTGGGCACCGGTGTAAACCCGGCCGACTTCTGCTGCATTCTTGCAGAAGCGATGGTGGCAGCCCAGGCTATAGCGGCAGCTCAGGTAGTAACCCCTGCTACACCGGACACGGTGATGGCCGTGCCAGGCGGAGAAGCCAAGCGAGTGGAGCCTTTGGCGGAAAGGGTGGTTGTAACATCCCATTTCCAACTAGACCCCTAAGAGTGATTTTAGCCATGACTAGGTCATGACAAACCCTAGGAAGCCAGAAATGGCCAAGAGATAGGAGGCCAGGGTGGGATCACCATGGTCTGCAAATAGTAGAATTTTTGAACAATGGTCTAGAATGACAATGGGTCTTCACCATGGCCAAGACCCTACCACAACACTCCCAAACATTTTGGGAGACCCATTAGAGCCAAAAGGACCCATTAGGGCCAACCCAAGAGGCCCAGTTGACCAAGGTCAACCCTAGCCCTGAATGGGTCACCTAGCCTACTTAGGGCCAATTGACCCACTCCTAGTCTAGAGGACCCACCTATGCCCTCCTAACCTAAAGTGAGGTCAATGGGTCACTAAGGACACATTGGGGTCAGCCCTAGAGGCCAGGTTGACCCAAGTCAACTCAAGCCCTAATCTGGTCAAAGTACCCTTACTAGGGTATGTGACCTCCAAAGTGCAGGGTAACCCTACATAACCCTACCTAGACCCTAAGGGAAGTCAATGGGTCACCAAGGATCCATTGGGGTCAACTCAATTGGTCATGTTGCCAAGGTCAACTCTAATCTAGTGTTAGGTCAAATTAGCCTAAATGGGCTAACCCAAGCTCAAACCATTTCCCACTTGGGTAACCTCATTTTTATTATTAATATGGGTTATTGGGCTGCCTTTAGCTTGTGGGGTTGACTAGTCAACCAGAGATGACTAGGAGAGAGAAAGGAGCTCCTCTCCATGATAATGGAGGAGAGAGAAAATGGGGAAGAGGAAAGGAAAGGGAGAAGCCGGCCAAGGAAGGCCAACAGCCACCACTGATGGCTGTAATCAACTCCTCTAGGGGAGAGGAGTTGATTCCAGCCGTTTCCCGGCCACCAAGGGGGTGGTTCAGCCCCCCTCCACACAACCCGAGCCACTCCATTAATGGGGATAATGGCCATTGAAGAACCAGCCTCTCCCCTCCCCAATTGCCATTTAAAACACCTTCAGGGAGCCGAGGGGATCATTTTGGAGCACTTACCTGGAGGAGACGAGCCTTTCCACTGTGCAGTTGCAGAAGCCGAGCGCCGCCGCCGTCGCCAATGGCATCCCGCCGCTCCTCTCGCATCCAGGCCGCCAGGAAGGTCCTCCTCCTCTCCTTAACTCGCGGGCAGATCCTAGGAATCCTTAGGCTTGAGTTTCGGGCTCCATTGAGCCCGATCGAATCCGGGATTTCTCCTGGTTTCGGCAAGAAAAATTCTTGCTTAAATCGCCGGAAAACGCCTCTCCGGCGGCGGAGCCGCCGCCTGACGATAGCCACCACACTCAACGGAGGTGTTGGTGGCGGTGGCCGGCGGGGAAGGGGCTGGATCGCCGGCGGCAGGGCTTGGAAGTCGCTCAGGCAGAACAAATCTCAGCCGTTGGCTCAGTGGGGATGATGACCGGATGCCGTCGATCTGCGCCAAGATTCGTGCGCGGCATCAGATCAAATACTATGGATTTAAATAAGAATCATTTCATTTCTGTCACACTGGATGTATTTAATGTATTTAAGTTTTAAAAATACTTAAGGACCCTGAGTGGAAATTTGCCCAACATGAACATTGTAGCTTAGGGTGTCTAGTTTGCAGCAAAAATTGTTTGGACCCTTTTGGGTCACTGGTTAGACCAGGGCACCCATTTTGGTGGGACATACCCTTAGGGCTAGGCAGTCACTAAATTGAGTGCCCACTCTTCACCCCAAGCCCAAATTGGCTGAAATTTTGGCAAAGAGTCTATCCTAGACATACCTAGGGCCTGCCAAAAAATGGGAATTTTTGGGGGGGGAAAATATTTCTATAGTTTTGGTAAGTATTTAATAATCATTAGATAAATTAAATAGGTGCCCTAAACACACAAACCCTCCCAAATTTTGGTGAGTGGTCCCTGGGCTCCAATTAGGTTCCTGTATAAAATTTCATCTGATTTGGATGTGTGTTGAATAGGTTTTGACCAACCCTATTTATACCCTATGAAGGGCATTTTGGTCAAAGTGGCACTTTTGGTCTTGAGTGACCAAATCACCTCAACAGAGGCTGAAATTTTGGCCACTGATTAATTTGACTTTTTACACTCACTAATGGAGTTTGGAGTGGATTGGGCTAGGGTAGCCTAGAAGTGTAGGGTAGGCCCTTTAGGGTAAATTTCTAGGGTTTGGAGAAATTGGGGTCAAAAGACCTTGGATGGACTTAAGACTTGGGAATGATGCCCATAGGGTTTCTATGGTCCTGTGGTTAAAATTTTAGGGCTTTTGGAAGACTTAAGACCCTTAAATCCATAACCCTAGTTTAGGGCACTAGCTTTGAAACCATAAGATCTAATACCAAACCTTTCTGAAAAGGCCTGAGATTTTGAATGGGTAGTTGTTTAGGGTATACCTATCTCTGGAAATTTTATAATAAATTTTGGATGAATATTTTTGGTACTTTATTCACAAAGCCATATTTTACTATTTTCACTTAAGAATTTTTGCAGAAAAATATACTTGATTAAACCTGATGAAACTTAGCAAAGGGGCTTATAGTCATGATACCCATCTCTGTAAATTTTTATGAAATTATTGAAGAATGATATTTGGTAGCTGCTTCTTTAACTGTTTAATTCTATGAAACTTTGGAAAATTTATTAATGGCAGTTAGATTGTCTGAAAAATTATAATTTCCTCATCATGATGTTTCTAGTTCTTATGAAGCCCTAGTAATTTTTACATAATTATTGGAGACATATCTGTGGCACTTCCTTCATGTTTATCTTTTTTAGGAATTATTTAATTAAATCCTTTAGAGGCAAGAACTATCTGGAAAATTATGAAAGTTGACAACCAATAATATTTCTCTGTTATTTAGTGAATACAAATTTAGGAGGCCATTGCCTGAGAAAATCTTATGGTTCATGTTCAAATTGAACGGCCTAGTTTTTTGAGAGAAAATTCAATAAATAGCAGATTAATTTGGGAAAAATATGATTTTCTGAATTTAGTCTATATTTTATCATAAATAGACCTCTGATAATTCATTAGGGTACTGGATGAGTATTTCATGTACTTCCCTTTTTACGGGTCACGTAGCTTAAGTGGTCTGCATATAGCAAAACTGCAGGATTTCATTTGGATATGAGTTAGGGCACGTATGATGGGTCTTGATGGTTTGCTGTAAGGACAAGTGGAATGGGCTGCATTTTTGGAAGATGAGTGAGTAGGGTGTGGTTGTCTAGGGTTTAAAGGCGTTCGGGTCCGACGAAAGATCGTCCTACCCAAGGAGAGTTGGAGTAAATTACCTAGGATTAGCATAATCGGAATATGAGAAACAAAGGGTAAGGGAATCAACCAATAATAAAATAAGTACCTTGCGAAAGGGAACGCTGGGCGTAATCCCAGCATAGTTCCTAGTGCCCCTTGAGAGCCCTTCACAGGAATACCGGGGGCAGTCCTGGGTTAACGTAAATTGATTAACAAGCTGGAAAGAGTAACTTAGTAATTAGGGTTGCACAATCCACAAACACTGTTAACACCAGAAGTTAGCTGGGAGCTTCGGCTCGGATGGTTTAAAAGACGGACTTTTGGTCCGGGGAGCTTCGGCTCGGGTTTTGTTTACGCTAAATTTGCATGTGCATAAAGGAAAGGAAATTAAGGTGGTGGGTCTTCGGTATTGGAGGGTCGATGCACCGACGCCAAAACGTTGACCCGGCAAGTGTGGTTAACACTTCGCCAACAGAAGTCCGGTGCGCCAGCCGGCAAGAGTACGCAGGAGTCCGCTTCGTGCACCAAGCGTTGAGGCGTATGATAGGTCTGACCGGTAGTGCTTTACTGGTTTAGAGGTGGGCGAGGCCCAACCCACCGCTTCCGTCTGCCACTACGGAGGTATCCTGGGAGGTTACAGCTCCAAAAAGGGGGAACTAAAGGTCTGTGTGCACAGAGTCGGGTGTGTGCGTTGCACTTGCATGTCCATCATACCCACTTGCATGTCATAGCATAATCGATTCACTAACCCCTGACACCTAATGTATAAGTGGAATGGGACGCTTATACATTAGGACCTGCAAAACGACCCCTTAGTCTATAAGCTTGTGTGGGCAAGTTTATAAATTAAGGTTAATTTTGACATACTTAGTTACTGTTGTTTGACCACCGACACCCCAGCGTATAAATCAGTATGGGACTTTTTATACGATGGGAGCCTTGCAAAAGACCCCTTGGCTTATGTGTTTTTCACATAAGTAAAGGTTACATTTCACATTACAGCTTATTGTCTTTATAAGTTATAGAACTTGCTAGAATAGGACCGCTGCCATCTGCTTTTGATATTCTCCACCTTCAAGTCCTCCCCTTTCTTCCTCTCCGCTCGGTGCCTAGGAGCCGTGGGGGAAGGGGAGGGGGATGATAGGACTTAGTCTTTTAGACTAACGGTTTTCGAACCGCATCATTTAGGGGATCGTGGAGACCAGCATGGAGGAGCAGCCCCAGAGACCGGTGCGCTTGGAGGTGGGGCAGTCTAGCTCCGTAGTTCATACAGCCGGGACTGTGAGTCTCGACCTTGAGTAGTTTTCAGCTTTTGCTTCCGCATGAGTGATTTTGTAGTGAGGATATGTTGTACCGGGCATAAGCCCGTATTTTGCTACTCTGATGTTATCTTCTGTGGACACTCCCTTCGTGGAGTTATATTTATATATGTCATGTGATTCTCTGTGGACAGATAGTTTCCATTTTACTTCATTATGCTACTTTTATGTGATCGAATTGGCCGGCAGAATCGGCGCTTGTGGTGATGACCCTTCGGGCGTGAAGGAGTCACCGCAAAACGGCGGTTCTGGGCCTAAGACCCCGGTGTCGAAAAAGAAAAAAAAAGGGGGTCTTACAAAGTGGTAGTCGGACATGGAGACCGACACATGAAGTATTTCCAGAGCTTCCATCCCCCGTCGTTCAAGGGAGTTGGTACGCCAACGGATGCGGAGGATTGGTGGGTTCAAATTCAAGAGCTTTTGAGGGCGGCAGAGACGCCAGAAGAAAAGAAATCTGAGTATGCGACATTCATGTTGGAAGGAGACGCCAAGTTGTGGTGGGTGAGTCATAGCGGCCGCTAATTCCCTGGACACACCCCGTCGATCGAGGAATTGGGGATGCTTTTCTAAAGAGGTACATTCCCGTTTCTACACGGTTGGCCATTCAGAGGCAGTTTCTGCACTTAATGCAGCAAGACAAGATGGTGGACGAGTATGTGCAGGAGTTCACCCGTTTGTGTCGTTACGCGGGAATGACGATGGCAGATGATGTAGAGAGGGATAACCTCTTCTACCAAGGGCTGAGGGAGAATCTGAGGTAACCCCTCATTTCCATGAAGAGAGCTGGTTTTAATGAGTTAGTTGAGGCTGCCAGGATATTGGAAAGTGATCTGGATCGAACCCAACGTCGTTAGGGTTTCACTCCCAAGCAAGGGGAAGGGAATCCTCCCCAATCCCAGGGAAAGTCTGAAGGGAGTAGGTGGAGGAAAAAGCCTCACACTTCCAGGTCTGGTGAGAAGAGCAAGTGGACGCCTGGAGGTTCTCACTCTAGGGGACCGCCGACGTGCTACAACTGTGGTAAGGTGGGGCACATATCTCGTGTTTGCCCTCAAGGAGGAGCGGAGCAAGAGGCAAGGCAGGAGCAGACTGTACGCTCCGGCCCCAGTGCCGTAGAGAAAGGGAAGATGGCGGAGTCAAGCGCTTCTCGGTTCCAACCGGTGCAACCAAGGTCCTACACCCTTGGACAGCAGGAAGCGATCCGCCAAACCGATGTGGTGACAGGTATGAAGAAATTTAAGTTTAAACTTTGTGCTTCATACTTTTAGAATTTTATGTGTGATGTCTATGTTGTAGGCTTCGTATTAGTTTCTGGATACCCCGCTAGGGAATTGTTCGATACGGGAGCATCGCACTCCTTTCTTGCGGACAGCTTCGTCCGGATAATAGGAGTTGAGTCTTTCTTGGCGGACGCGGAGCTGAAAGTGCGCATGCCCAATGGGTCATATATGACCACCGGGGCCAAAGGGCGCATCTGTTGGGAGCTGGACGGAGTTGACTTCGTTTTGGTAGCAGCGTTTTACCATTGGTTGAGTTCGATGTCATTTTGGTCATGGACTGGCTTACAGAGCAGCGCGCCAGTATTGATTGCCTATCTAAGGTAGTGACCCTAAGGAGCAAAGGGAAGGCGGAAGTCAAATTTGAGGGCCTTTGCGGAGTGGCCTATTCCCTGATTTCGACCATGTAGTTGATGCGCGCGGTTAACCAGGGTGGTGTAGCGCTTGTACCGTTATTGGAGGTTCGTCTCTCCCAGTTGTCTATTGAGGAAGTGCCCGTAGTGGCAGAGTTTAAGGATGTGTTTCGGGATGAACTTCCTGGAGCGCCTCCTCGGCGGGAGATCGACTTCTCGATCGAGTTATTGCCGGAGGCTAGGCCGGTGTCACGTCCTCCGTTTAGGATGACACCAAAGGAGTTGGCTGAACTCAAAGTACAGTTACAGGAACTGTTGGAGCTAGGGTATATCAGACCCAGTTCTTCGTCGTGGAGCGCGCCGATGTTGTTTGTAAAGAAGAAAGATGGTAGTATGCGGCTGTGCATAGACTACCGAGAGCTGAATAAACTGACCGTTAAGAATAAGTATCTTATTCCTCGGATTGACGACTTGTTCGACCAGTTGGTGGGGTCGGTGGTGTACTCAAAATTTGTACCTGAAGTCGGGGTATTATCAGTTGCGAATTCAGGACGAGGACATACCCAAGACTGCATTTGGCACGAGGTATGGACACTTTGAGTTTACGGTGATGCCGTTCGGGCTGACGAACGCGCCTTCTGTGTTCATGGATCTTATGAATCGAGTATTTCTGGAATACTTGGATTCTTTTGTGGTTGTCTTCATTGATGACATCTTGGCGTATTCCAAATCGGAAGTGGAGCATGAGAGCCACTTGAGAGTGGTCTTGCAAGTGTTGAGGGAGAATCAATTGTATTCAATGTTCTCAAAGTGCGAATTCTGGTTAGCGAAGGTGGCATTTTTGGGCCACGTGATTAGTGGGGATGGGGTGGCAGTGGATCGAACAAAAGTGGAAGCCATCAGAGATTGGCCGGTTTTGAGGACCGTGGCGGAAGTCTGAAGTTTTCTTGGACTAGCCGGGTATTATAGGAGATTCGTGGAGAATTTTTCGCGGATAGCTCTACCCCTCACCTCACTCACTCGTAAAGATCATAAGTTTGTGTGGATTCAAGAGTGCAGTCAAGCATTTGAGGCACTGAAGGAGAGACTGATGATGTCTCCAATCCTAAGTCTACCGCAAGGGACCGAGGGATTTCAGATCTTCAGTGACGCATCGGGATGCGGTTTGGGTTGCGTTCTGGTTCAACATGGCAAGGTGATAGATTTTGGTTCTAGACAGCTGAAGCCTCATGAGAGGAATTACCCCGTCCATGACTTGGAGTTGGCGGCGGTAATTTTTGCGTTGAAAATATGGAGACATTATGTGTATGGTGCAAAGGTGGAGATCTTCACGGATCATAAAAGCCTGAAGTATCTCTTGGATCAAAAGGACTTGAACATGCGGCAACGAAGGTGGGTTGAGTTTCTTGGAGACTACAAGGTGGAAATTCAGTATACGCCAGGTAAAGCCAATGTGGTGGCGGATGCCTTGAGTAGAAAGTACTCGGGGCAAGGGAACTGGATCGGAGCTCATGATGAGCGGTTGGTACGGGAATGGGAGTCCCTTGGTTTGGAATGTGTGGCGAGAGGCGAGTCCAGCATGGCTCTGTTGAACTGGATTGAAATACAGAATGACTTGTCCGATAGCATTTGGGAAGCGACTCGGTTGGATGTGGAGTTTCAACCATATGTGATGGAGGATCAAAAGCGCGAGAGCAGCGCCTGGGAGATGATTGATGGGATTCTGAGGAAGGACGGAAGGGTTTGTATACCGCAGTTCGACAAACTCTGTGAGGAGTTGATGTTTGAGGCTCAATTCACAAAGTACTCCATTCACCCGGGCAGTACAAAGATGTACTTGGATATGAAGAAATCCTTTTGGTGGCCGGGGCTGAAGCGGGACGTAGCTTTGTATGTGAATCGTTGCCAAACTTGCGCCTTGGTGAAGGCCGAATGTCAGAAGCCGGGCGGGTTCCTGAAGCCCCTTCCAATCCCTGAGTGGAAATTTGATGACATCTCCATGGATTTTGTACATGGTTTGCCTAGATCGTAGAAGGGTAATGATGCTATTTGGGTGATCGTGGATCGCTTAACCAAGGTGGCCCACTTCATCCCAAATTGGAAGGAGGACGGCGTGGAGAAGTTGGTGGAGTTGTATGTTCGCAACATTGTGCGACTGCATGGGATTCCTAAGAGCATAGTCAGTGATCGAGATGGACGGTTTACGTCCAAGGACTGGAGATTGGTTCAGAAGAGTTTGGGCACGAAGCTAAAGTTCAGTACGACGTTCCATTCTCAAACTGACGGGCAAACCGAAAGAACGAACCGTACTATGGAGGATATGCTGAGAATGTGCATTCTTGACTTCGGCAAGAAATGGGAGGATCACCTCTTCATGGTGGAGTTCGCATACAATAATAGTTATCAGGCAAGTATAAAAATGGCTCCATACGAAAGCTTTGTATGGGACACGGTGTCGAACACCGATGTCTTGGGCAGAGGCGGGAGACACCAAAATTTTGGGAAAGGAGGTGGTGGTTGACGCTTGTGAGTTGGTACGAACCATTCAAGAGCGTATGAAGGTGGTGCAAGACCGGCAAGCAAAATACTTTAATGCTCGTCACAGGAAGATGGAGTTTGCGGTAGGTGATTGGGTCTATTTGAAGATCAAGCCGTTAAAAGGCGTCTCACGAATTCGCCGACTCAAGAAGTTGAGTCCAAGATTTTTGGGGCCTTTTTAAGTTGTTGAACGGGTGGGAGAAGCAACCTATTAGTTGGCGTTGTTCGCGGAGCTGAGTGGATTGCACGACCTCTTCCATGTCTCCGTCATGAGGAAATCCTTGGTGGAGGCTAGTGTGGTGATCGAGCCGGCATCGGTGCCGATAGAGGAAGACTTGAGGACGCGAGTCCGTCCAATTGCTATAGAGGATTCATAGACTCAGCAGTTGCAGAATAAAGAGGTTAAACTCGTGAAAGTCCGATGGGACAACTGCGGTCGTGAGGAGCACTCTTGGGAGCGAGAACAAGCCATGCTAGAAGAGTATCCAGAGCTCTTCAAATCAGGAACCATTTAAGTTGTGTTCCCTTTTGCTTTGTAATTTCGGGACGAAATTCTTTTAAGGGGGAGAGAGTTGTAATGCCCCAAAATTTGTAGAGGGACGACCAACATTTCTGGCCGAGTTTGGGTCTTAGCTGAGAAGGAAAATTGGTTTCTAGCAGGGGGCACACGGCCGGGGACACGGGCGTGTCCCAGGGCGTGCCAGGCTCCAGTCGACGATTTGGTTGAGAGGTCGATGACTTTGGAGTCGACGACCGTCGAGCAGAGAACACGGCCTGACACACGAGCGTGTCTCAGGGTGTGTCGAGCCCGTGTCGATGATCGGCCCGTGGAGTCGATGAATTTCGCTCGACGATCTGTCGAGACAAGGCACACGGCCTAGGATACGCGTGTGTCCAAAGCCGTGTCAGTCAGTCGACGAACTTTGCTCGACGAAGTGTCGAGACAGTGAACACGGCCTGGAGCCCAGTCGTGTTGTGTTAGAGACGGGCAAGGACACGGGCGTGTCCAGTACCCGTGTGAGTCTCGGGTTGTTTTCGGGGCGGTGTTGATGGAGGCACACGGCAGACCACACGGCCCTGTCAGTTGGAACATGGGCATGTCGGGTCGAACACGGGCATGTCGGATGCCCGTGTGTTGTTCCAGGCGCATCTATTTTGACGGCGAATGGGGGACACGACCCTGGACACAGGCGTGTTGCAGGCCGTGTTCGGCCCAGTTTTAGTATTTCAGGACTGAATCAAGGCCGTTCATTTCTTTAATTTGGGATCCAACGATTGGGGGTTATTCCTGATGGGATATATTCGGGATTGGACCCTTAGAAGCCCTCATTTCTTTTGAGTGGTTCTCTTTCTAAAGTTCTAGAGAGAGGGGAGAGAAAGGAAGAAGAAGAAGCCTAGATCCGGTCACCGGCAGAGCTTCGGAGCTCCAAATCGCGAGCCGAGTCCAAATCCGTGTAGGCTAGATCGTTGTGAAGGTTTTCATCCGGCTATTTTTCTATGGCTAGGAAGAGGAGTCGGAAGGTAACGACACTTCTCCTCTCGGTTTTAGGATGCATGTTTTAGCATCTTTTTTTTCTAGTTTTTGGGCACCAAACACTCAAATGAGAGGGTTTGGGTCGCCAAGGTTCAAGAGGAACCTTCAGGTCGATTGAGTCCGTCCCCAGCATGTTTTTGCATTAGAGATCCGCTCCGTTAGTGGATTAGGCATGGTGTGTGACGCCGTAGTCGCGACTGTTAGTCCGACTCGGTGATGTTGCATACGAGCTTTAAGGATTCGTAGAGATCCGTTGCGGCAAGATGTCGTTTGTGATGTGGTGATGTTTTCCCCTTTTTCTCGAGTGAGTACGTGTAGTTGGAACCGGACAAGGTTAGCTCCTCAATGGCGGTAGATGGTTTCCTTGGTGGACAAGGTTAGCTCCGCATTGGTGGTAGATGGTTTCCTTGGTGCGCGGGAATGCTGCGGTACAAATTAGGGACTAGGGTGGAATTGTCTTTGTTTGTGATGTGCCAAGGCGTGGCTGTATCTCCGTGGTCGGCTGGCTATCCCGTGACGTACACGTCATGTGTGGAGAGTGTCCTGGCGAGACTAGTCCCCTTCTGTGAGACTGACGAGAATGTCAAGCATGGGGGCAAGCCCGGGCAATGAGGCCATGAGCGGGTGGGGTCCAGCAAGGCTTCTTAGAATCAGTCAGTTGTGTTTGTTGGAATCCTGACATGAGACGTCAGGGCTTGCAGGCAAGCCCGGGTCTAAGACCTTGGGCGGGTGGGGCCTTTGCAAGAGTTCCATGTGGCGGCTTGTGTGCCGTTGGGGGGAATTGTGTTTCTCTTTTTGTTTGCGGCTTTATTCCAATGGGGAAACGATGAGTACACAATTGATGTGATGTTGTGCTAGATGCATACGATATAGGGTGCCTTGGGTGAAACCCGGGTGTTGCATTCATGTTGCATAGTAGGCCCTAATATTATATGCTCAACAGTAGAGAACATGTATGATGTTTGAGACATCCAGGCCTGTTTCTTTAGTTTCTTTTCTTGCTTATGAATATTGCGTACGAAGTGCTAACTTGCAGGTTGGAGGAGTACCCCGGGGTCCGTTAGGGGCGGTCGGGAGGAGATGTGTTTGTTACACAGTTTGAGGTCAGCCTTTGCTGACCCACGTTACTAATAATTTTTACAGGGCAAGAATCGCAAGCAGGAGCTAGCTCGCCGGCCAGAAAGGCCTAATCCTCATGAAGTGTTTCCCTTTTATTGTAGCTTTACGTTTATGGCATTGTATGTTTTATGTTCATTTTGACCGGCTTGCATGCCGAGGTAGACTATGCGTGGTTATGCACTTTCCGGATTGATGTATTGTTTGGGTTTGGATTTACTCTTGTTGTACGGCCTTAAGGCTATTTTGTTACTCTTGTAGGCGTGGATAACTTCTAGTCTCTTTGGTTGTTTCCACTGTGTTGTGTTTTGAGTTTTGAGTTTGGGTAGATATATCATTTTATAATACTGAAGCTGTGGCGTCTATATGTTGTGGGGCCCCTGCCGGACCCATATTATACGGTCATTACAGGGGAGGTGTTACAATACGCAACTTGTTTCGTTCTTTGGGATACATCATGTCATAATGCAATGACGAATTACAATCTCTCTTAAAGTTGTGCCAAGTAATGATCTAATTCACGAGTCTGCGGAAGTTTCTAACGTATCATGGCGACATTCCTTGTTCTAGGGTTGTAATATATCTAAACGGGCAGCCCTCTACGTATATCCCAAACTTATAGGGAGGGTTGATTATCTTGCTGATTATGCGAATGCAAAACTTCATCTTTACTTTAGCAACATTTGAATTAATCAAGTCTTCTAGATTACTATGTTTGTGACACATGTTTTATAAACCAGGTGATGTCGAGGATGCCCCACCATTTGCTCGTGCTGACATGGATCCCGCTTTTGATCTCCGCCGCTACATATTCGTGGACATTGATGGCCGTTGCCGCAACTGTCGTCGCCGCCATCGCCAACGCCGTTACTTCACATCGTCGTCACCGCCGCCGCCGCCGCCGTTATTTCACATCATTATGATTATTGTTGGAACACCCTATTACTGATTTGGGTCAGGATCACTATGTCTCTTAGGAAACCTATTTTGAACTCATTGTATAGATCTAAAGGTCAACTAGAATTGAGTCTAAGGGTTAGTACTTAGGTTTGGAAGCTGCCCTCAAGACCAGGATTTTCAGTTTCAGAAGACTAAGTCATTTCGTCGAGCTCAGTACGATGAATCGTCGAACTCCATACGACGATCGGTGAGCTCACTTCGACGAATCATCGAACTCCATTCGACGATCTCTGAGCTCAACTTCAACAAGTCATCGAACTACATTCGACGATCTTCGAGCTCAGATCGACGATCTTGACTTCAGTTTGGTTCTCAATCTCTGAGCTCAGTTCGATGATAGTTGAGCTCAGATCGACGATCTCTGTTTCTGTCTAAGTACAAATCTCTAAGCTCAGTTCAACGATTGTGGAGCTCAGTTCGACGTTTCTCTGAAGAGTTCAACGATTTTCAAGATTCAAATTCAGACAGTTAAGGAATTGTTCTCAGCATTTAATTCAGAGATCTTGTAGCCATTTTTAATTAATCTGGAGCAAGTTTCAAGGAATTATCAAGGAATGTTTTATTGGACTTTCCTCCAGAAGACAAAAGCAATTAAGGAAGTCATTTATGACAGGCCAACGGCTATCTTGACAGTGGATCATTTATATTCAGACAAAAAGGAATAAAATATAAGATTTTTCATTATTCCTGCAGCAGAAGAACAAGAAGTTAGAAAAATATTCTCTGCAACAACAGCTCTCACAACAACAATTACACAAGAGAAAGAGAAAAAGTTGCAGACATTCTCAGTCTCAAAGATTCATACAAGAACACCATCACCAAAGGAGATCAACAAACTGAAACCTTCAGATCTCTATTGATTCAAGTGTTCAAGGCCATCATCATTCAAGACTTCAGACACCTCACATTTCAGCTGTTGCTGAAATCATCATTTGCTGGAGATCAATTTTCTGAAGGCCTATCACCGTACTGCAAAGCTTCACTTCCTAAACAACTACAGATCTCAGGGGGAGCTTTGACAATATCCACTATCTTCTCTCTAACTGTTGACAGAGAAGATCATCTCTTTCCCTCTCTCTCTCTCTCTGCTGTAAAGGGTTTTTCGAACTCCCTTCAAAAGTTTGTGTTTGGTTTTTGAGCACCTTATCAAAAGCTCATTGGTGGCAAGACACCTGATCAAAAAATCTGGTTTGGTTTTTGAGCATCTTATCAAAAGCTCATTGGTGGCAAGTGATGAGTCCACTTTATATACCTATTTTCGAACTCATCTGTGCTAGTTTTCACGAGTTTGCACTTCACTTTTAGTTCATTATCATATATATTTCATCTTGCCTATATTTCCATAGGAAGTGCACATTTTAGCCCATGGTTGTGTATTTTGTTATTTTTATAGTTTGTACTCCCTTTTGTGATTGTCTGGAATGTTTGCACCGATTAGTGATTGGTTTTTCCTTTCGGTACAGGGGTCGTGTGCGTGTTCCGGGATGGTGGTGAAACAGGAATACTGCGCACCATCATGGGATCTAATGCGCACGACCACTGGTCGTGCACCCCTGATCGTGCGCACTACTCTACGTTTTCCAGAATCAGCCTGGGGTAAGCGCACGACCACTGGACATACTGCGCACGACCACCGGTCGTGCGCCACTGATCGTGTGCATTGATTCCTCTTTTCTGGAGTCCTGTCTAGGTAATCGCACGATCATTGGACTTAGTGCGCACGACCACTGGTCGTGCGCCACTACTCGTGCGCGTTATCCCAGTTCTTCTTCCTGATATTCCATGCCATTACGCACGAGTACAGGACATAGTGCGCACGACCACTGGTCGTGCGCCTGTGATCGTGCGTATTGTTCATTCTGCTTTTGTATAAATAGTGCAGGTCTCGCCCTAATCAGAGATCCGGAGATCGCTCGTTTTCCTCCGCCGTTTTCCGCCTTCTCCGCCGTTCCCCTTCATCTTCCACCCTAAGGAGGTGCTCCGGGCAAGCTTTCACCGCCAAATCCGAGCCGGAGCTTCCTCTTGGCCTCCTCCATCATCTCTTGGGTTCATTTCAAGTTTCAACGCCATAGCCATCAAGCAAAGGGAAGCTTTCAACTTTCGTCCGCTGTCATGAGACGAAGAAGACGGGCCATTGGAAGGTGGTGACAGCCATTCTCTATCCCGGATGCAGTTGAGGACCGAGCTTGGACGCGGAATGACAACTCGACGATTCCAACCGTGAATCCTCAGCAAGACTTCGGATTCGGTCGATCTCTTGACTTGTTCTTCCTTTATTGTTGTTTATGTGTTATTGTAGACCTTATTTATAGATGATGTATGCTTATTTGTAAAACGTTCTTACAATAGTGTCTATGTGATTGTTTGTGTTCGTTATTTTCTTGAGGTGGCCTATTATTCCATCCACCATCCATCCACCCTTGCCGCACTAGCAGTTGATAGTGGCATGCGTAGCGAAGAGGTGCTTACGACCCTCATTCCGCCGTTCTAACCACCTCATCCGCTAGCCTTCTCGTCCATCCGCCTAGTGATTCGGTGCATAGCGGCCCGACTAGTCTTCCATCCCGCATGGCGAAGCATCGCATAGCGGCGTTGCATAGGAGTAGTTTTTAACATTTTATTTTTTGTTTCTGCAACATCAAAACCCCCCTTAGTTAGCTCCGACCTGAGGACTTCAATCTCAAGTCCTCCTCGAAATTAACTCCACCTTACTGTGTTCCTTGTGAGATCGATACTTGGGAAAACCCCCATTTTATATTACTTGTGCGACCGGTTCACTGCCGTGATCTATAACATCAAGTTTTTGGCGCCGTTGTCGGGGAACACAGTCGTGTGAGTTTGTGGAGAGGGAGATAATAGATTGAAGCCCTTTTTCCATTTGTGCATATCATTTTTTCTATTTGCTTTTCTTATTAGAGTTTTTATTTTGCTTATTTCTTTTTACCCTTTTCTGATTTTTGATTTAGATAGCAGATCCGTGCTATTTTTTATTTTAGCTGTGTAGCACTTTTTCAGCAATTATTTTTGTTCGTGATGGATTCTGATGCTGAGTGTCGTATCCTTGACACTTTGCGCCGATCCATCGATGCCATTGCTGTTATGAATGCCGAGCATTGCATTCGGTGTTTGTTATGTCAAGGTGTGGGCCATATGTTGAAGGATTGCCCTCGTTTGTGCAACCCTTCTCCCTCTGAGGGCGTATGCACAACAACCTCCCGTTCGCGGAAGACTGTTGTGGACAAGCCTACCAGGGTGTTGCCTGGCCCATACACTGATATAACGCACTTTGCTCATTCTTTACCCGTTGAGATTACTGAAGAATCTCTGGCCGCATACAACTCTTTCATGGGTCCCTCGATCCCTTTTTACGAGCTTTCCTCGAGTGATGATGATCACTCTAGTGTTAGCCAACAAAAAGAGGAGCAGGAACTCATGGACGCTCCTGTATGGGACGATGAGATTGTTCCGGTCGTCGACGGGGTGGTGTCAGCGAATGATTTTGCGATGGGGCCTGCTCATTCAGTGCTTGATTTTGAGATCTGCCTTGCCCCTCCGCAATTTTTGCCCGATTGTGCTATTCCTCTTTCTTGTGAGTCGGTTGATGATGGTGTATTTGTTGATGATTCGGTGCCCGAGGTTGCGCCGAAGTGGGATGATGATTCCTCTATCTCCGACGGAGAAAGTGGATCTTCGGAACACTTTTACGCACCCCGGTGGGATGAGGAATACCCTCTTTCTGATGCAGAGGTTTGCACCTCCTTATTGGATGAGGCCGTTCCTCCTACCACCGTGGACCTTGAGTTCTCGGATTCCCCTCGGTACGACTCGTATGATACCGACGATGATCTCTGCTTGGATTCTGCTGAGAGTGATACCGGGATCACTCTCCCATTTTCTGATTCTTTTAGTTCTTCTTCTCTTTTATTACTTGATCCCCCTTCCTTATCTGAGCATGTGCAGGATGAGTCTCCACAGGTACGTTGGGATGACGATGAGCTTTGTGCTCATGCCGTTGCCATCGCACCCTGCACACCTGTGGTTGACAATACCTTGCTAGGCAAGGATTTGTTTTGTGGTGAGATGGGTGAGGACCAGGCCTCCTCCTCATCCTACTTCCTATTTCCTCTACCTGTGTTGGGCAGGTATTACTATTTAGGTAAAGGGGTAACTGCTCTATCACAGTATTAGTACACGTTACCGAAACGGATATTGGAACAGTTACCTGTGCATTTTATATTTCATAGGCCCATTAGCTAGAACTGTTTAGAATTTAATAAGTCATGCTGGGATGACAGTAACCCCAGTACTTATATTTCATTTTCTGCATTTTATTTTTCTTGTCTATTTTAGTTTTAGCATTTCTTTTTGTATATTTTGTTTTGTTTTTGCGGAGCTCACCCCTGCAGGTATTCTTGGCAAATTGCATTGGCGGGATTCAGATTCTTCGTATGGCAGGCCTGCTTCGGTTTCCACGCGTCTTCTGGTATGCTCACTAGCTGAGCATGGGGTAAACTCTTCCCTTAGCTCTTTATGATTTTAATTTCTCTATCTTATGATTTGTTGCTTAGTTTAGGTCTGGGGGAGAGATTTGTTACCTTTTGCACGCACACATTTCTTGTGCATACTAGAAGCCTTTATTGTTTTATTTTGCTTACTTCATTGCATCACACACCACTGCACCCACATGAGCGCGTGCTTAGCTTTTTGCATGCTGCGAGTTAAACTCATTTCTTTGTTAGATTTGGGAAAATTATGGTGCTGACATAGGATTGTGAGATGGAGTAAAATGTTGGCCTTGTTGTGTTTCTAGTCAACTGCTCTCATCTCGTGTAGAAATTCGAGTAGATTTAATTTTTCTGTATGCTTATAGTTTTATATCTTTCTATTTGCGTAAAGACTTTTTATTCTACTCAAAAGTTGGTGAATCCGGTGTGAATCCGACGGTAGCTTAGGGATGTGTGTAGACAGCCGTTAGTTTTGTATTGCTCGAGTCTAGAGGATGGATAGTCTTTCTCGTTGGCTAAGAACTTGCCCCAAGCTATTCTTGAAGCATGGGTATAGGTTAGTTCACTCGCATGAGTGTGATGTAGGCCATCATTTTGGCCCGGTTGAGCTTTTTACCATTCCTAACGTCTTGTCCTCGCTAGCCCCGTTGTGCCTACCCTTCTTTTGATTCAGGTCCACCTTCATTCACCAAAGCCTCATAGCCAATCCTAGTCGCACACCCAAGTTGAGCTTTAGTGTTTACATCTTAATGTTGGGATGTGATGTGGTGATTTTACTTGTGATTATGTGGATGTTCTCCAATGTTATATTTGCTGAATTATGAAAATAAAATGAAGAAAAAGAAGAAGAAAAATATTTGTAAAGAAAAAGAAAAAGAAAAAAAAAGTGAAAAGAAAAAGTTTAATTGAAAATCTTTTTGGGAAATGTGATTATTTTTGGAGTAGGCGGTGCACACACCCATATGTTAAAAGTTACGTCTGGGGGTGTGGTGTACCCGCATATATTTTGGTTAGCTGATGGATTCCCTTCATACTAGCTCCTTTGGGTTAGGTGCATAGCCTTCTTGTTTATCCTTGTTTACCTCACCAAAACCCAAGCCCCATCTCTTCACCTAAAGTCCTACTGATTCGTGTGTGAACCAAACCAGTGCCGTGGAGAGAATGCAAAAGTGCAAGCATATGGTCACCGACATTGGTGGATTCCTTTGGAGGTTATCCTGAGCCCTGATCTTTGGCAATGCTCGCCTAGCGATTAGTTTACTTTCTCCCTATGCGTGACCGGCTGATTCACCGTGATTCTATTTTTGAGTAATAATAAAATGTTGATACTCATTGTGAAAAGTATAAACTATTTTGTATACTTAGAAATTTCTTCTATTATATTTTTACGCACGCGAGCATGCGACTTCGCATGGTACTCTGTATCGTAATTTCCTTGTTAGCTAAATCATTTTCCCTATCTGCTTAGATTTTGTTTGCTCGGGACGCACAAACAGTTAAGTCTGGGGGTGTGATGAGTGCACTTTATAAACCTATTTTCGGACTCATCTGGGCTAGTTTTCACGAGTTTGCACTTCACTTTTAGTTCATTATCATATATATTTCATCTTGCCTATATTTCCATAGGAAGTGCACATTTTAGCCCATGGTTGTGTATTTTGTTATTTTTATAGTTTGTACTCCCTTTTGTGATTGTCTGGAATGTCTGCACAGATTAGTGATTGGTTTTTCCTTTCGGTACAGGGGTCGTGTGCGTGTTCCGGGATGGTGGTGAAACAGGAATACTGCGCACGATCATGGGATCTAATGCGCACGACCACTGGTCGTGCGCCCCTGATCGTGCGCACTACTCTACGTTTTCCAGAATCAGCCTAGGGTAAGCACACGACCACCGGTCGTGCGCCACTGATCGTGTGCATTGATTCCTCTTTTATGGAGTCCTGTCTGGGTAATCGCACGATCATTGGACTTAGTGCGCACGACCACTGGTCGTGCACCACTACTCGTGCGCGTTATCCCAGTTCTTCTTCCTGATATTCCATGCAATTGCGCACGAGCACAGGACATAGTGCGCACGACCACTGGTCGTGCGCCTGTGATCGTGCGCATTGTTCATTTCTGCTTTTGTATAAATAGTGCAGGTCTCTCCCTAATCAGAGATCCGGAGATCGCTCATTTTCCTCCTCCGTTTTCCGCCTTCTTTGTCGTTCCCCTTCATCTTCCACCCTAAGGAGGTGCTCCGGGCAAGCTTTCACCTCCAAATCCGAGCTGGAGCTTCCTCTTGGCCTCCTCCATCATCTCTTGGGTTCATTTCAAGTTTCAAAGCCATAGCCATCAAGAAAAGGGAAGCTTTCAACTTTCGTCCGCTGTCGTGAGACGAAGAAGACGGGCCATTGGAAGGTGGTGACAACCCTTCTCTATCCCGGACGCAGTTGAGGACCGAGCTTGGACGCGGAATGACAACCCGATGATTCCAACCGTGAATCCTCAGCAAGACTTCGGATTCGGTCGATCTCTTGACTTGTTCTTCCTTTATTGTTGTTTATGTGTTGTTGTAAACCTTATTTATAGATGATGCATGCTTATTTGTAAAACGTTCTTACAATTATGTCTATGTGATTGTTTGTGTTCGTTATTTACTTGAGGTACGCCTATTATTCCATCCACCATCCATCCACCCTTGCCGCACTAGCAGTTGCTAGTGGCGTGCGTAGCGAAGAGGTGCTTACGACCCTCATTCCGCCGTTCTAACCACCTCATCCGCTTGCCTTCTCATCCATCCGCATAGTGATTCAGTGCATAGCGGCCCGCCTAGTCTTCCATCCCGCCTTGCGAAGCATCGCATAGCGGCGTTGCATAGGAGTAGTTTTTAACATTTTATTTTCTGTTTCCGCAACATCAAAACCCCCCTTAGTTAGCTCCGACCTGAGGACTTCAATCTCAAGTCCTCCTCGAAATTAACTCCACCTTACTGTGTTCCTTGTGAGATCGATACTTGGGAAAACCCCCATTTTATATTACTTGTGCGACCGGTTCACTGCGGTGATCTATAGCATCAGCAAGACACCTGATCAAAAAATCTGGTTTGGTTTTTGAGCACCTTATCAAAAGCTCATTGGTGCCCAGGACACATGATCAACTCATCCTGCAGTGGATTCCTACCTAGGGTGGTAGAAGAGTGGATGTACCGAGGTTGATTGGGGAACCACTATAGCTTCTTGTGTCATCTGGTTGCATATTTTCCTTTTGTTTCTGGTTGTGGCTTGTGATTAGATTCCTTTGTGTATTGTGATTATTCTGTGTTTAGATTACTTTATATTATTTGCTTCCCTATTCACTTAGGATTACAACAACTGTTGTAAAAAGTTTTTTAGCAAGCACCATACTCTATTCACCCCCCCCCCCCTCTAGAGTATATCAGATCTAACTTGCACTTCCCATTGGTATCAAAGCAGGTAACGGGTTCAAGACCGGGGGAGCGCTATTAAATCCTGATTTTTCCCCTCTACCTGTGTGGGTCTGGCGGGTCAGGCAACCGTGGACATGTGGTAACCCCACCTCTGAGCCGTGCAACCGTGGACATGTGGTAACCCCACCTCTGAGTCGTGTGGGCCATGTGGTATCCCCACCTCTGAGCCATGTGGGCTATGTGGTAACTCCACCTCTGAGCCGACGGGTTGTGCTGGACGCCGGGGGGGGATTGTTGGGTCCGGCGTTCCTTCACTTGACCCGTGGCGCTATTCTACTTATTTAAGAAATTAAGTAGCACCCTTTCCAACAGTCCGGGCTTTTGGAACAGTTGGTTATGCGCTTGATCCTTCAATTATAATGTTATTTCACTTTGGGAATAATATTATAATCATAATAATTTTATTATAAACAATTTTGTATTAAGATTTATAAATTTATAATTTATAAATTTATAAATCTTAGTTGGTGTTTTGGTTTTGTTAAGCTAGTGGCTAGGATTTATTTGGATGTTGGATGAAGGGTGGATGGAGAGGGTGTATTATTATATATATATGTGAAAGTTGTGTTGGAGAGGGTATGTTGAAAAGGAAAAAAATAAAACCCTAGCCGGATTCTCCTCGCTGCTGCCCGCCCCTATTCGGCCTGGACGAACCCGACCTCCAGGAAGCCTCGCCTAGCTGCTGCCGCCGCCCCTCTTGGTGGCCATTCTTGCTACTCTGGCGACCTCCTACCTCCTCCGGTGTGACTCCGAAGAAGGCGGCTCGGTTCTCTCCATCCGGTGCGACTCCGGTGGACCCGTGGAAGTGCGACTCTTCCATAGTTATCCTCCTCTTCCTCCTCTTCATTTTCGGATTTGGGTAACGAGTTCCTCTTCTCAAACTTGTGTAGTGATTCTTCCTAGATTGTGAGGATGGTGGAAATTTTGATATCATGTTCTATCCTAAAATTTGATTCCTATTTGCATTGATAAAATCTGAACTTATATTGCTTTTGCATCCGATTTTCGCGAAGGTTTTGGCAAGGATAGGTCCCTTTGGCCATTTGCAAACCGGGGTTTGTGTAGCCTTTGGTTTCGAATGGATCAAGAGGATTTGGTATATCCTAGTTCGGTTTTGTTTTGAGGGTTGTATTTGGACTATTTTCCGAATCGAAGCTTTAGTCCGGATCACTCTCCATGTGGATGGAAATTGTTGTGATGCAATGCTAGATGTATGGTTAGGTTATGATGTTAGTGTATGTCTATGTTCGTGCAGGTTTGGATGGGAGTTTCTCCCCTTGTGAGATCGCGATATTTTTAATGAAACTCTGTCGAAATTTTGAGTTTTGCTCGCACGCCACGTGTTCGCTAAAATTCCCCTTAGGAGTCCTTTTTTTCTTTTTCGTGTCTTAATTACTATTAGGGAGTGGCCAGCATCAATTTGGTATCAGAGGGAGGTTTGTCAATTTCTCAACTTGGCAACGATCCGCTCTTTCCACGCTACCCCTCACTTGCACTTAGGCACGTTTCGTTGGTTTTAAATTTTTATTTTTAGTTATATAAAAAAATGTTTTATGTTCCTACTTAGTTTGAGTTTTCCGTGGGCCGTTATGACGCACATTCGGAGTCCCCTTCCCTCACTTTCCTCGGTTGGTGCACTTTGCAAGGAGTTGAACCACCAATGTGAAGACATAAATGGTTTGATAGCGCAACTTAGAGGTCAGCTACTGACGCCTCATCTTGAGCCCCCCAGGCAGCAGCTTAGGACCCTTGTTCCTAATTTGAAGGTTAGTCAAGCGATTACGACACCACCACTGCGCACCTCTAGGCCTGTTAGAATTCCTGCTCCGACCTATGATGGGTTATGTGAACCGCAAGTGTTTTTATGTTGGGTGAAGGATATGGAGCGTTATTTTGAGCAATATTGTCTTGTGGACCCCCACAGGATTCCCGTTGCGAGACTTCAATTATTTGGTCGAGCTCATACTTTCTAGCTCAATGTGGAGAGACACTTTGGGGCGCCCCTCGATGACTTACGTATAGGTTGGCAGATTATGAAGAATTATTTAATGGATGAGTATTACTCCTTACTGCCGCTCTTAGTCTTGCGATTATCTGAGTGAATCGTCGCCAAAGGTTTTGCTTACATCAAACCAGTACGTCCCCCCGTACTCCCGTACTAGGACGTCTCATGTTCTTATTCCTCCCTGCCAGGGCACTAGACCCTTTTCTAACCATAGGAGTGGTTATAAGCCTCACGCTAGATCCTTGCTCCGCCAAGATTTGACTATTTCGAGCACTTGTACGCCTACCGTTAGTGAGAAGGAAAAGGTTAGATCCTCTGTCCCGCCACCTGTCGTTGTCTCTCCTAGGGATGCTATAAAACCACGTGTTAAGCCTAGACAAATAGTTAAGAGTTGCAAGGAGAACGCTACATGTTATGCTTGTGGAGTGATTGTCCACTATGCTGTGGAGTGCCCCACAAAGCCTAGGGCTTTGGCTCTTTTAGCTTCGACGTCTGAGCCCGCCACTGATGGAGATGTCGATTGTTCTGACGACTGTAGTGACGATGAGGAGATTGGGTATCCTAGTGACCTGGATGATGATGTCTCCTTTGAGGTATCCCTCCCTGGGATTAACCCACCTCCGCTTGACCATATTTCAGGCCCGTCTCCTATGATAGTTGAAGAACCATACGATGGCCCAGAGTTAGCTAACGTACCTACTAAGTTGGAAGATTTACCTTGCGAGGGAGCCTTTCTTTTGGATCGATTAGCGGACGTGTTAGCACACGAATTGATTTTACCTAGTCCGATCCAATTGGTTAAACCGTCGTTATCAGCACCTCCGTTTGATATGACTAGTGGGCTATTATTAGTGAGTATCCGCCGGCGGGCATGTTTTCATTTGCGACTGCGTATGATTTCACGGCGACTGTGCCTATTGATTTGATGTCCTCACGACATTGTTACCCTCCAAATCAAATTGCACATATCTTTCGTCCATCCTGGTACGAACTGCAGGTACACATATCGTTGCCTTATGCAGTGTCTATGATTTGCATTACTTTCACGTCCGTTCACCTTCGAGAGCTTCTGACTGCAGCATTGTTGATTCTAATTTAGTCTGGTTCGCTCCCGAGTGGATACCTTCGGGTTCCGTAACAAAATTATTACATTGGAGCCCCGATCCTTTCATGATCTTCAACATTTTTGGATTTAACACAATTTTTTTGGATTATTATGATGAAATCGGTGTTTCGCCGCGTTTCAATTTTTCGTATTTAATTTTGCATATCTGGTTTCCACCTGAGTGGTTTTCTCCGACGTTTCTCTCTTCGAATTCAGATTCTCTTGGGTTGAGAGGTGAGATTCTTTTCGTGTCGCGCTTCCATTTGGGTTTCCTGGTTCTCGTATTGGATGGTAAGATCTGCACTGCTTTTCTTTATGCTGACACATCTACGAGGTTTCCTGCTATTTTTGCTCATGACAGGTTCTGTTCTATTGCGTATGCCTGCACTGCTTGTCCTGCCCCGTGGCTATCCTCTCTTGCTATGCTACCAGTGGATGCTGCTATCTCCTGCCATTCTCTCCATGGCCACTCATCGGGGATGAGTGATTTTGAGCGGGGGAGGATTGATGGCGAGGATGCCCCGCCATTTGCTCATGCCGACATGGATCCCGCTTTTGATCGCCGCTGCTACATATTCGTGGACATTGATGGTCGTTGCCGCAATAGTCGTTGCTGCCGTCGCCGATGTCGTTACTTCACATCGTCGTCACCGCCGCCGCCGTCGTTATTTCACATCATTATGATTATAATGTTATTTCACTTTGGGATTAATATTATAATCATAATAATTTTATTATAAACAATTTTGTCTTAAGATTTATAAATTTATAATTTATAAATTTATAAATCTTAGTTTGTGTTTTGGTTTTGTTAAGCAAGTGGCTAGGATTTATTTGGATGTTGGATGAAGGGTGGATGGAGAGGGTGTATTTTTTATATATATGTGAATGTTGTGTTGGAGAGGGTATGTTGAAAAGGAAAAAATTAAAACCCTAGCCGGATTCTCTTTGCTACTGCCCTCTCCTATTCGGCCTGGCCGAACCCGACCTCCAGGAAGGCTCGGCTAGCTGTTGCTGCCGCCCCTCTTGGTGGCCATTCCTGCTACTCCGGCGACCTCCTACCTCCTCCGGTGTGACTCCGAAGAAGGCGGCTCGGTTCTCTCCATCCGGTGAGACTCCGGTGGACCCGTGGAAGTGCGACTCTTCCATAGTTATCCTCCTCTTCCTTCTCTTCATTTTCAGATTTGGGTAACGAGTTCCTCTTCTCAAACTTGTGTAGTGATTCTTCCTAGATTTTGAGGATGGTGGAAATTTTGATATCATGTTCTATCCTAAAATTTGATTCCTATTTGCATTGATAAAATCTGAACTTATATTGCTTTTTCATCCGATTTTCGCGAAGGTTTTGGCAAGGATAGGTCCCTTTGGACATTTGCAAACCGGGGTTTGTGTAGCCTTTGGTTTCGAATGGATCAAGAGGATTTGGTATATCCTAGTTCGGTTTTGTTTTGAGGGTTGTATTTGGACTATTTTCCGAATTGAAGCTTTAGTCCGGATCACTCTCCATGCGGATGGAAATTGTTGTGATGCAATGCTAGATGTATGGTTAGGTTATGATGTTAGTGTATGTCTATGTTCGTGCAGGTTTGGATGGGAGTTTCTCCCCCTTGTGAGATCGTGATATTTTTAATGAAACTCTGCAGAAATTTTGAGTTTTGCTCGCACGCCACGTGTTTGCTAAAATTTTGCAGCTCAGTTGGTGATAGGAGCTGTTAGGAAAGCTCTTTATCAAGGGGGTTGTGGGTTCGAGACCTCGCCTCAACATCCCGCCGTACTGAGAATATGTGCGGTCATGAGTGGGGTGCTTGGGCTGCAGCCCGGCAGTGGGACACCGTATAAGAGCCAGGCCACTGCATCAAAAAAAGTGCACTTTTTTTGATGCAGTGGCCTGGATCTTATACGGTGGCCCACTGCCGGGCTGCAGCCCAAGCACCCCACCCATGACCGCACCTATTCTCAGCGCGGCGGGATGTTGAGGCGGGGTCTCGAACCCACAACCCCCTTGATAAAGAGCTTTCCTAACAGCTCTCATCACCAACTGAGCTGCAGATCAGTTGGTGATGAGAGCTGTTAGGAAAGCTCTTTATCAAGGGGGTTGTGGGTTCGAGACCCCACCTCAACATCCCGCCGTGCTGAGAATAGGTGCGGTCATGGGTGGGGTGCTTGGGCTGTAGCCCGGCAGTGGGCCACCGTATAAGAGCCAGGCCACTGCATCACCAGGTCTAGAGAAATTCAAGTCGTTACCAATTTAGCCAGATAAACAAAAGGATCAGCCCCCATACCTTTCGGGCTAAATTCCCTTAATATTTACAGTACATTCCTTTTATATGTGCACTCAATCCTTAGGTTTAACAATCTTAGACCTGGATTTCTACCTTAATTGATATGTTATATACCTTAGGCCTTCAAGGTTACTATACGACCAATTTTTCAAGATCAGCACGTGACCCAACCAAAATGGGTTTCTTGAATTCTTATTCTACCATTGGTATTTGCCACTGTGGTTGTCTTAACGTAATCAAGTCATCAGTATGAGTGTTAAGTTTACGAGTACCCTACTATTCCACTAATATATTATATGCACCAGTTCTCCTTAAGGCGATCCTATCAGCTTGGGTAAGAAGTGATAATATTACTCGATAGGTAGAGTAAGGACATCAGAATTTAAGACTTAAGCATTGACTCTTGCGTCAAATTCTTCCCTTAGTGAATTTGGGTATCACCATTCCTTAACCAATCTATCTCTGAAGTCGATTTAAAACTCGGATACACTACGAAATCCTCTTGGGAAGTCAAACTAATGTGGTGTCCTAATTGGATTGGCCTAACTCATTGTACTTAATGGACTGTTTTATGTGACTTTTTACACATGGGCACACCACTGCTTCCGCTGCATAGTTTGTCTGCAAACTAATGCTCGCGCGCGGTGGTCTAGTGTTGTGGACTTCTTTCTCATATGATCATTTGTTCAAGTGATACCAGTTTGTAACACCCCCTCCCCCTTACCAAGGAGGGATACCGGGTCTTATGTCCAGAACTGCCGTCTTACGGTGACACTAACACATGGGTTAGTCGACACCGCAACACGCCGATTCTGCCGGCTATTACGATAATATAACTTGTAGGCCAACATGAGAAATAAAAGTATAACAGTATATCAAATCCACTAGTCCACAAATCACAGAGTACAAATCATATATATAAATGAAGAGTACAGAAACATAGTCCACAATGAGTATAAAATGAAAGAGTAATAAGGGCTTATGCCCAGTACATCATATCAACTCTCTCTCTCAAATCAAAGCGGAAGCTAATCTAATACATCAAAACTCATCACACTTGAGGACGCGCAGTAGTAGTAGCCTACGATTGCGGTATCTGCTCCTCAAGTCCTGCCTCCTCGTTGTGCTGGTGCTCCATCTCCACGAACTCCTAAAATAGTATGGTCACCGAGCATTAGTCAAAAAGTCTAAGTAGTTTCCTCCGCACCTCACCCCGCAGCTCCTAGGCACTGAGCGGAAGGACAAAGTGGAGGACAACAAGGGGTAGAAAAAGTGAAAGCAGGTGACAATAACTAAGTAGTAGTTGTAATAGATATTATTCTTCTACTCTAGCAGTTCTAAGTATATAGTACAAGTAAGTAAAGTGCAGTACTAGTAAAGGGAAGAACTGAAAGTAAGAGCAGAAAAGTAAAGTAAAGCTGAAAGGTAAAGCTATCTACCATCACAAAAGTACCTTAACTTATAAAAATGCCCATACAAATTTATAAGTTAAGGTTTCCAGGAAATTTAACTTATCATATAAAAGAGCCCATACTAATTTATATGATAAGGATCTACGAAGCGTATGACCTAATATGAATGAATGTTATGATGCAATTTATGCACAGGCAACTGCAACTCACACACTACGACTCTGTGATCACAGACCTTTAGTTCCCACTTTTTGAGAGCTAGCTTTAATCTCGGGTACCACCGCTGTGGCTACGGCAGCAGCGGAGCGGGAGTCTCCACTTCTAGGACGGTATACACACTACCAAACCTTAGACCCCTCTCATACGCCTCTGTACACATCCAAGGTGCACTCTAGAGTCTCTTCGTACGTACTTTGCTGACAACCCGTCAGTCTTGTTGGGTCGGATGTGCGTTATCGGGGATCGTCCTCCAGACCGCAGTGTAAAACAACCCACTGGCCCCTCTAACCCTCACAACTGCCTCGTGCACCGTACTGCCATAGGGGTGACGAACGACCAGTACCGGATGCCCCGCCACTAAATTTATGCACATACAAGTATTTTATCCCGAGCCTTCAGCTCGCAGGACCAACCCGTCCTAAATCCCTCAAACCCTTCACGGGTGAGCATTTATCATAATCCCTCCAACCCTACACGGGTGAGAACGCACAATAGTGCCTTTATTCCAAATCCCTCAAACCCTACACGGGTGAGCATGTTACACAAGTCTCCCTCCAACCCAACACGGGTGAGAATGAACTACAATGTCTTTGTAACACCCCAGTTTTGCAAGAGGGTCAGTCTGCAGTTCTGGAAATTTTTGGGTTTCTGGCATGGGGCACACGGCCTGCGACACGGGCGTGTCGCAGGGCGTGTCGAGGCCGTGTCGACACTCGGACCAAGTGTCGACACTTTTGCTCGACAATGTGTCGAGAGAAGGGCACATGTCCTGCGACACGGGCGTATCGCAGGGCGTGTCGAGGCCGTGTCGACACTCGGCCCAAGTGTCGACACTTTCGCTCGACAATGTGTCAAGAGAAGGGCACACGGCCTGCAACACGGGCGTGTTGCAGGGCGTGTCGAGGCCGTGTCGACACTCGGCCCAAGTGTCGACACTTTTCGCTCGACATGTGTCGATACTGGGGTACACGGCCTGTGACACGGGAGTGTCACAGGGCGTGTCCCGCTTGGTCGACGATCTTCGCTCGACGTTTTTCCGCGGTGTCGACACAAAGCCTGTCGACGGGTGCCGAGACTTGGCACACAGCTTGGGACACGGGCGTGTCCCCGGCCGTGTCACCTCTCGGGTTGGTTTCGGGGCCGTGGCGATGGAGGCACACGGCTGGTCACACGGCCGTGTCACTGGGGACACAGGCATGTCGGGTTGAACACGGGCGTGTCGGATGCCCGTGTGCTGTTCCAGGCGAGTCGATTTGAGACGGCGAATGGGGCACAGGGCCCTGGACACGGCCGTGTGCCAGGCTGTGTTCGGCCCAGGTCTTTTATTTTCCAGGCGGATCGTGGCCTTTCTTTCCCAGATTTTAGGATCTGACGGTTCAGGACTGTTCTTGGGGAGTTAAGTCCGAGAATAGGGTTGAAAACCCTCATTCTTCTCCAAGCTTTCTCTTACTAAATATCTAGAGAGAAGTGAGATAAAGGAAGAAGGAGAAGGAGAGTTTGGGCTGTAGCAGGAGTTTCGGTGCTCCAAATCGCGAGCCGAGTCCGGATCCGTGAAGCTTAGATCGTTGCGAAGATTTCCATCCGGCCATTTTGCCATGGCAAGGAAGAGGAGTCGGAAGGTAACGACACCTCTCCTCTCGGTCTTAGGATCCATGTCTTAGCATCATTTATTTTTCTTTCTTTCTAGTTTTTTGGCACCAAACTCTCAAATGAGAGGTGTTTTGGTTTGCCAAGGTTCAAGAGGAACCTCCGGGTTGATTGAGTCCATCCCCGGCATATTTTTGCATTAGAGATCCGCTTCGTTAGTGGATTAGGCATGGTGGGTGAAGCCGTTGTCGCGACCGTTAGTCCGACTCGGTGATGTTGCATAAAAACGCTAAGGATTCGTAGAGATTCCGTTGCGGCAAGATGTCGTTTGTGATGTGGTGATGTTTTCCCCTTCTTCTCAAGTGAGTACGTGTAGTCGGAACCGGACAAGGTTAGCTCCTCGCGGCGGTAGATGTTTTTCCTTGGTGGACAAGGTTAGCTCCGCGCGAGTTGGAGATGTTTTCCATGGTGCGCGGAAACACTGCAGTACAAATGAGGGACTAGGGTGGATTTGTCTTGGTTTATGTTGTGCCAAGGCGTGGCTAGGTCTCCGTGGTCGGCTGGCTATCCCGTGACGTTCACGTCATGTGTGGAGAGTGTCCCTGCGAGACTAGTCCCCTTCTATGTGACTGACGAGAATGCCAAGCATGGGGACAAACCCGGGCAATGAGGCCATGAGCGGGTGGGGTCCGGCAAGGCTTCTTAGAATCGGTCAGTGTTGTTTTTGTTGGAATCCTGACATGAGACGTCAGAGCTTGTAGGCAAGCCCGGGGTTTGAGACCTTGAGCGGGTGGGGCCTTGACAAGAATTCCATGAGGCGGCCTGTGAGCCGTTTGGGGAAATGGTGACCCCTTTGTTTGCGGCTTTATGCCAATGGGGAATCAATGAGAACCCATATGATGTGTTGATGTGCTAGATGCATACGAGTTAGGGTGCCTTGGGTGAAACCCGGGTTATTGCATACATGATTGCATAAGTAGGCCCTTTTTATATTATGCTCAACCAGTAGAGAACATGTATGATGTATGTGACATCCAAGCCTGTTTTCCATAGTTGCTTTTCTTGCTTATGATTATTGCCTACGAAGTGCTAACTTGCAGGTTGGAGTGGTACCCCGGGGTCCGTTAGGGGCGGCCGGGAGGAGATGTGTTGTTGCACAGTTTGAGGTCAGCCTTTGCTGACCCACATTACTAATAAATTTTCAGGGCAAGGATCGCATGCAGGAGCTAGCTCGTCGGCCAGAAAGGCCTAAGCCTCATGAAGTGTTTTTCTCTTTTTGTAGCCCTACTTATGAGTTGTTATGTTTGAGACTCTTGTTGTCCGGCTTGCATGCCGAGGTAGACTAGGTGTGCTGAGAAAATTCATGATTGATGTATTATTCTCTTTTGGACATTTGATGTAAGGCCTTAAGGCCATTTGTTTTACTCTTTAGTGGTGGATAACTTCTAGTCCTGTTCTGTTTCCACTGTGTTGTGCAAAGAGTTTTGAGTGTGGGTAGCTATATCAACTTTAATACTAAAGCTGTGGCGTCCGTATGTTGTGGGGCCCCGGCCGGACCCATATTATACGTTCATTACAGGGGAGGTGTTACAATTTGGTATCAAAGCGAGGTTTGATTCAAGGTCAAAGCGTAGAGAAGTTATCCACATAAGAGTAACGCGGGACCATGAGTGTCTTTATGTTTAAGTCTTGAGATTTGAGACTGAATCCTTGTTTCTTGTTTCGTGAAGAGTGCAAGCAATGAGGCGGGAACGTCGAGAGCAAGAGAAGAGCTTTCGGCGAGCAGTGCTACTGCCCCAGGTCTTTTGGGCACGGGCGTAAACCCGGCCGACTTCTGTCGCATGCTTGCAGAAGCGATGGTGGCAGCTCAGGCTGCAGCAGCAGCTCAGGTGGCAACCCCTGCCACACCGGGCACGGCGACTGCCGTGCCAGGCAGAGAGGCCAGGCGAGTGGAGCCTTTGGCGGAAAGGGCGGTGGTCGGACATGGAGACCGACACATGAAGTACTTCCTGAGTTTCCATCCCCCGTCATTCAAGGGAATGGGTACGCCAACGGATGCGGAGGACTGGTGGGTTCGCATTCAAGAGCTTCTAAGGGCGGCAGAGATGCCAGAGGAAAAGAAAGCTGAGTATGCGGCTTTCATGTTGGAAGGAGATGCCAAGTTATGGTGGGTGAGCCATAGCGGCCGCCAGTTCCCGGGACGCACTCCGTCGGTGGAAGAGTTTGGGGATGCTTTCCTAAAGAGGTATATTCCAGTTTCTACACGTTTGGCCCTTCAGAGGCAGTTTCTGCATTTAATGCAGCGAGACAAGATAGTAGATGAGTACGTGCAAGAGTTCACCCGGTTGGGTCGTTATGTGGGAACGACTATGGCAGATGACGTAGAGAGGGATAACCTCTTCTACCAGGGTCTGAGGGAGAATTTGAGACAACCCCTCATCTCCATGAAGAGAGCCGGATTCAATGAACTAGTTGAGGCTGCCAGGATTTTGGAAAGTGATTTGGAGCGAACCCAACGCCGTAAGGGTTTTACTCCCAAGCAAGGGGAAGGGAAGCCATCCCAATCTCATGGAAAGTCTGAAGGGAGTAGGTGGAGGAAGAAGCCTCACACTTCCAGATCTGGTGAGAAGAGCATTTGGACGCCTGGGGGTTCTCATTCTAGGGGACCGCCGACGTGCTACAACTGCGGTAAGCTGGGGCACATAGCTCGTGTTTGTCCCCAAGGAGGAGCGGGGCAAGAGGCAAAGCAGGAGCAGACTGTGCGCTCCGGCCCCAGTGCTGCAGAGAAAGGAAAGATGGCGGAGTCGAGCGCTTCTCGGTTCCAACCGGTGCAACCAAGGGCCTACAACCTTGGACAGCAGGAAGCGATCCGCCAGACTGATGTGGTGACTGGTATGAAGAAAATTTAAGTTAAAATTTTGTGCTTCATCCTTTTAGACTTTTGTGTGATGTCTATGTTGTAGGCTTCGTGTTAGTTTCCGGATACCCCGCTAGGGTATTGTTTGATAGGGGAGCATCGCACTCCTTTCTTGCGGAGAGCTTCATCTGGAGAATAGGAGTTGAGTCTTTCTCGGCGGACACGGAGTTGAAAGTGCGTATGCCCAATGGGTCATCCATGACCACCGGGGTCAAAGGGCGCATCTGTTGCGAGCTAGACGGAGTTGACTTTGTTTTGGTAGCGGCGATTTTGCCATTGGTGGAGTTCGATGTCATCTTGGGCATGGACTGGCTCGCAGAGCAGCGCGCCAGTATTGATTGCCTTTCTAAGGTGGTGACCTTAAGGAGAAAAGGGCAGGAAGAAGTCAAATATGAGGGCCTTTGTGGAGTGGCATGTTCCCTAATTTCGGCCATGCAGTTCGTGCGGGCGGTTAACCAGGGTGGTGTAGCGCTTGTAGCGTTATTGGAGGTTCGTCTCTCCCAGCTGTCTATTGATGAAGTGCCCGTAGTGGCAGAGTTCAAGGATGTGTTTCCGGAAGAACTTCCTGGAGCGCCTCCTCGGAGGGAGATCGATTTCTCGATCGCGTTAGTGCCGGAGGCTAGGCCGGTGTCACGTCCTCCGTTTAGGATGGCACCAAAGGAGTTGGCTGAACTTAAAGTACAGTTGCAGGAATTATTGGAGCAAGGGTATATTAGACCCAGTTCTTCACCGTGGAGTGCGTCGGTGTTGTTTGTAAAGAAGAAAGACGGTAGCATGCGGCTATGCATTGACTACCGAGAGCTGAATAAATTGACCGTCAAGAATAAATATCCGATTCCTCGGATAAATGACTTGTTTGACCAATTGGTAGGGTCAGTGGTGTATTCAAAATTGGACTTGAAGTCAGGCTATTATCAGTTGCGAATTCGGGATGAGGACATACCCAAGACTGCCTTTGGTACAAGGTATGGAAACTTTGAGTTTACGGTGATGCCGTTCGGGCTGACGAACGCACCATCTGTGTTCATGGATCTTATGAATCGGGTATTTCGGGAATACTTGGATTCTTTTGTGATTGTCTTCATTGACGACATTTTGGTGTATTCCAAATCACAAGTGGAGCATGAGACCCACTTGAGAATGGTTCTGCAAGTGTTGAGGGAGAATGAGTTGTATGCAAAATTCTCCAAATGCGAGTTCTGGTTGGAGAAGGTGGCATTTTTGGGTCACGTGATTAGCGGGGAAGGGGTGGAAGTGGACCCAACAAAAGTTGAAGCCATTAGAGATTGGCCGGTCTTGAGGACCGTGGCGGAGGTCCGAAGTTTTCTTGTGCTAGCCGGGTATTACAGAAGGTTCGTGGAGAATTTTTCGCGGATAGCTCTACCCCTCACCTCACTCACACTTAAAGATCATAAGTTTGTGTGGACTCAAGAGTGTAGTCAAGCATTTGAGGCACTGAAGGAGAGACTAATGGCGGCTCCAATCCTAAGTCTACCACAAGGGACCGAGGGATTTCAGATTTTCAGTGACGCATCGGGATGTGGCTTGGGTTGCATTTTGGTGCAACATGGGAAGGTGATAGCTTTTGGGTCTAGACAGTTGAAGCCTCATGAGAGGAATTACCCCGTCCACGACTTGGAGTTGGCGGCGGTAATTTTTGCGTTGAAAATATGGCGGCATTATGTTTATGGTGCAAAGGTGGAGATCTTCACGGATCACAAAAGCTTGAAGTATCTCTTGGATCAAAAGGACTTGAACATGCGACAACGCAGGTGGGTTGAGTTTCTTGGAGACTATGAAGTGGCAATTCAGTATACGCCAGGTAAAGCCAATGTGGTGGCTGATACCTTGAGTAGGAAGTACTCGGGACAAGGGAATTGGATCGAAGCTCATGATGAGCGGTTGGTGCGGGAATGGGAGTCCCTTAGTTTGGAATGTGTTGCAAGTGGCGAGTCCAGCGAGGCTCGGTTGAACTGGATTGAGGTGCAGAACGACTTGTCCGATCGCATTCGGGGAGCGACTCGGTTGGATGTGGAGTTTCAACCTTTTGTGTTGGAGGCTCAAACGGGCGAGAGCAGCGCCTGGGAGATGATCGATGGGATTCTGAGGAAGGATGGAAGGGTTTGTATACCATTGTTCGGAAAACTCCGTGAGGAGTTGATGTTTGAGGCTCACTTCACAAAGTACTCCATTCACCCGGGCAGTACAAAGATGTACTTGGATATGAAGAAATCCTTTTGGTGGCCGGGGCTGAAGCGGGACGTAGCTTTGTACGTGAATCGTTGCCAAACTTGTGCCTTGGTGAAGGCCGAATGTCAGAAGCCGGGCGGGTTCCTGAAGCCCCTTCCAATCCCTGAATGGAAATTTGATGACATCTCCATGGACTTTGTGCATGGTTTGCCTAGATCGCAGCAGGGTAATGATGCTATTTGGGTGATCGTAGATCGTCTAACCAAGGTGGCTCACTTTATCCCAAACCGGAAAGAGGACAGCATGGAGAAGCTGGTGGAGTTGTATGTTCGCAACATTGTGCGACTGCACGGAATTCCTAAGAGCATAGTCAGTGATCGAGATGGACGGTTTACGTCCAAGGACTGGAGATTGGTTCAGAAGAGCTTGGGCACGAAGCTAAAGTTCAGTATGGCGTTCCATCCTCAAACTGATGGGCAAACGGAGAGAACGAACCGTACCATGGAGGATATGCTGAGAATGTGTGTTCTTGACTTCGGCAAAAAGTGGGAGGATCACCTCTTCACGGTGTAATTCGCGTACAACAACGGTTTTCAAGCGAGTATAAAAATGGCGCCATACGAAGCCTTGTATGGGAGGCGGTGTCGAACACCAATGTCTTGGGCAGAGGAGGGAGACACCAAAATTTTGGGAAAAGAGGTGGTAGTGGACGCTTGTGAGTTGGTACGGACCATTCAAGAGCGTATGAAGGTGGCGCAAGACCGACAAGCAAAATACTTTAATGCTCGTCACCGGAAGTTGGAATTTGCGGTAGGTGATTGGGTCTATTTGAAGATCAAACCGTTCAAAGGCGTCTCACGGATTCGCCGACTCAAGAAGTTGAGTCCAAGGTTTTTGGGCCCTTTTGAAGTTATTGAACGGGTGGGAGAAGCAGCTTATCGGTTGGCGTTGTCCGCGGAGCTGAGTGGGTTGCATGACGTATTTCACGTCTCCGTTTTGAGGAAAGCCTTGGTGGAGGCTAGCGTGGTGATTGAGCCGGCATCGGTGCCGATCGAGGAAGACTTGAGTACGCGAGTCCTCCCAATTGCTATAGAGGATTCGGAGACTCGGCAGTTGCGGAGTAAAGAAGTTAAACTCGTGAAAGTTCGTTGGGACAACTGCGGTCGTGAGGAGTTCTCTTGGGAGCGAGAACAGGCCATGCTAGAAGATTATCCGGAACTCTTCATGTCAGGTATAATTTAAGTTTTGTACCCTTTTGATCTGAAATTTCGGGACGAAATTCTGTTAAGTGGGGGAGAGTTGTAACACCCCAGTTTTGCAAGAGGGTCAGTCTACAGTTCTGGAAATTTTTGGGTTTCTGGCAGGGGGCACACGGCCTGTGACACGGGCGTGTCGCAGGCCGTGTCGAGGGCGTGTCGACACTCGGCCCAAGTGTCGACACTTTCGCTCGACAATGTGTCGAGAGAAGGGCACACGGCCTGCGACACGGGCCTGTCGCAGGGCGTGTCGAGGCCGTGTCGACACTCGGCCCAAGTGTCGACACTTTCGCTCGACAATGTGTCGAGAGAAGGGCACACGGCCTGCGACACAGGCGTGTCGCAGGGCGTGTCGAGGCCGTGTCGACACTCGGCCCAAGTGTCGACACTTTTCGCTCGACGTGTGTCGAGACTGGGGTACACGGCCTGTGACACGGGCGTGTCACAGGGCGTGTCCCGCTTGGTCGACGATCTTCGCTCGACGTTTTTCCGCGGTGTCGACACAAAGCCTGTCGACGGGTGCCGAGACTTGGCACATGGCTTGGGACACGGGCGTGTCTTCGGCCGTGTCACCTATCGAGTTGGTTTCGGGGCCGTGGCGATGGAGGCACACGGCTGGCCACACGGCCGTGTCACTGGGGACACGGGCGTGTCGGGTTGAACACGGGCGTGTCGGATGCCCGTGTGCTGTTCCAGGCGCGTCGATTTGAGACGGCGAATGGGGCACACGGCCCTGGACACGGGCGTGTGCCAGGCCGTGTTCGGCCCAGGTCTTTTATTTTCCAGGCGGATCGTGGCCTTTCTTTCACAGATTTTAGGATCTGACGGTTCAGGACTGTTCTTGGGGAGTTAAGTCCGAGAATAGGGTTGAAAACCCTCATTCTTCTCCAAGCTTTCTCTTACTAATGATCTAGAGAGAAGTGAGATCAAGGAAGAAGGAGAAGGAGAGTTTGGGCTGTAGCAGGAGTTTCGGTGCTCCAAATCGCGAGCCGAGTCCGGATCCGTGAAGCTTAGATCGTTGCGAAGATTTCCATCCGGCCATTTGGCCATGGCAAGGAAGAGGAGTCGGAAGGTAACGACACCTCTCCTCTCGGTCTTAGGATGCATGTCTTAGCATCATTTATTTTTCTTTCTTTCTAGTTTTTGGGCACCAAACTCTCAAATGAGAGGGGTTTTGGTTTGCCAAGGTTCAAGAGGAACCTCCGGGTTGATTGAGTCCGTCCCCGGCATATTTTTGCATTAGAGATCCGCTCCGTTAGTGGATTAGGCGTGGTGGGTGAAACCGTTGTCGCGACCGTTAGTCCGACTCGGTGATGTTGCATAAAAACGCTAAGGATTCGTAGAGATTCCGTTGCGGCAAGATGTCGTTTGTGATGTGGTGATGTTTTCCCCTTTTTCTCAAGTGAGTACGTGTAGTCGGAATCGGACAAGGTTAGCTCCTCGCGGCGGTAGATGTTTTTCCTTGGTGAACAAGGTTAGCTCCGCGCGAGTTGGAGATGTTTTCCTTGGTGCGCGGAAACGCTGCAGTACAAATGAGGGACTAGGGTGGATTTGTCTTGGTTTATGTTGTGCCAAGGCATGGCTAGGTCTCCGTGGTCGGCTGTCTATCCCGTGACGTTCACGTCATGTGTGGAGAGTGTCCCGGCGAGACTAGTCCCCTTCTGTGTGACTGACGAGAATGCCAAGCATGGGGACAAACCCGGGCAATGAGGCCATGAGCGGGTGGGGTCCGGCAAGGCTTCTTAGAATCGGCCAGTGTTGTGTTTGTTGGAATCCTAACATGAGACGTCAGAGCTTGTAGGCAAGCCCGTGGTTTGAGACCTTGAGCGGGTGGGGCCTTGACAAGAATTCCATGAGGCGGCCTGTGAGCCGTTGGGGGAAATGGTGACCCCTTTGTTTGCGGCTTTATGCCAATTGGGAATCAATGAGAACCCATATGATGTGTTGATGTGCTAGATGCATACGAGTTAGGGTGTCTTGGGTGAAACCCGGGTTATTGCATACATGATTGCATAAGTAGGCCCTTTTTATATTATGGTTAACCAGTAGAGAACATGTATGATGTATGTGACATCCAAGCCTGTTTTCCATAGTTGCTTTTCTTGCTTATGATTATTGCCTACGAAGTGCTAACTTGCAGGTTGGAGTGGTACCCCGGGGTCCGTTAGGGGCGGCCGGGAGGAGATGTGTTGTTGCATAGTTTGAGGTCAGCCTTTGCTGACCCACGTTACTAATAAAGTTTTAGGGCAAGGATCGCATGCAGGAGCTAGCTCGCCGGCCAGAAAGGCCTAAGCCTCATGAAGTGTTTTTCTCTTTTTGTAGCCCTACTTATGAGTTGTTATGTTTGAGACTCTTGTTGTCCGGCTTGCATGCCGAGGTAGACTAGGAGTGCTGAGCACATTTATGATTGATGTATTATTCTCTTTTGGATATTTGATGTAAGGCCTTAAGGCCATTTGTTTTACTCTTTAGTGGTGGATAACTTCTAGTCCTGTTCTGTTTCCGCTGTGTTGTGCAAAGAGTTTTGAGTGTGGGTAGCTATATCAACTTTAATACTAAAGCTGTGGCGTCCATATGTTGTGGGGCCCCGGCCGGACCCATATTATACGTTCATTACAGGGGAGGTGTTACAGTCTTAACCTATTAGACTACTCTTGTCTACGGGTTATTATACTTAGTGATTTAAAGTTAATCCCAGGACTGCCCAGGGTATACCCGGTGAAGGGCTCTCGGGGGTACTAGGAACTACGATGGGATTACGCCCAAAGTTTCCTTTCTCAATGATAATTACTTTTATTGGTGTCTACCCAGGATTTATACCCCAACTCTCGTATTACTTTAGAACGACCCTAAAGACTTAAGGTGTTATTAGGAGCGCGGCGGTCTTCCGTCGGTCCCCGTTATTGTTGTTGTCACGGGACTTGCACTCTTCCACACATGGTTAAGGAATTCTCTAGGAGACCAACCAGGGTTAATTCCTCCACTAAGATCCTCACTTTACTAGTTATTCAAATTCCTCCTCTGGTGGCCCTACTAGTACGAACATCGGTGCTAGACCCTTACCCATGTCCCGATACCACCCACAAATGTGACTTTCAAATTCTTCTGGCCATATGCCTCAAATTATTTATCCTAGGATGGTATGGATCTATATGATGACTAGGATGAATTTTCATAATTTTCCAAATGACTTACACCATTAAATTAATTTCTTTAAATGTAATCCTTAGTCATTTTGCACATGAAGTATTGTCAATATTATACCTGCTGTCCTAGGGATTCTTCTAGGTATATAATATGACAATTAATGGGGCCTACCAAAATTTCATGCCTTTTCAATTCAGATTTATAATTAATTCCTATTTAATACTATATTGACAAATCTAGCATTTTCCAAATGAAGTACATAAAATATTATCTCAAATATTCTAATTAAATTACAGAGCCTTGATAATAATGAGATAATGGTATGTCCAGATTTCCATTTACCTCTAGGTTGAAATGGCCTATCCATGATCAATTAGATTTATTTACCAAAATGCCATTATGGGGCCTAAGTACATTATTTGGCACACCAAAATTTTGAAATAATTGCACAAGTTATAAAACATACAATTACAGCAATATGAAGTTTCTTAGATTTTTCAAAGGAATATACCCATCATTTCTACACAAATTCCATAAGGGTAAAATGGTCATTTTTCTCCTTAAACTACCTAAACTTCATCCAACAGAGATATAAATTATTTCTAGTGTTTATTATGTCACTCCTTAGTGCTCAACAGAAATTGAACATTTTATGATAAGGGTAAACCTATTTAAAATTTATTTCCTAAAAAGGATCAAATTTCCAGAAATTCAAAATAATGGGATTTTTGTTCCCAAAAATCCCACCATTGTTATGAGAGGTATATTACATCCTCATGTGTCTCTATAATGAAAATCATGATTTTTGAATGTTCCAAGTTGGCTGAATACACATTATTTTATTTTAGGCTAAATGCACATCAATCCTATAACAAGTCAACACATGCAAGTGGGTTTACCCAATATACATTGGTCCCAATTGGCTAAATTTTAAAACATATTCTTATAATGTCCGTAATTACATGCCACCAAAATTTAGGGCCATTTGGAGTCCCATAACTCCAAATATTTCATTTATTTCATTTTGTGTATTTTAGTAAAACCTATAGAAACTATTTCCCCCAAAATTCTCATTTTTATACAGGGGTTAACCATGCCCTAAACATGCATGCACCCAAAAGTTTGGGCCATTTGGAGGACTTGTTTGACTTGGGCATCATTTTGAAATTCTGCCCTAGCTAAGCACCAACCCTAACAAAATGGTCCTACAGGTCAGATCACTGGACCAAATCTCGCGTTAAGGGTGGCAAATTAAAGCTAACACCAAGGGCTACATTTGTTATGTTCATGTCATCCTCTGTAAATGGACCTAAGAGCCCTATATTTGACATGCAAGATCACTGAATCAATGTGACAGAAGTGATATTTCATTTCAATAAAATAATAACAGAATTAAATTGATTTTAATAAAAAATGCAGCACAAATCTTAAAGTGATATTGGACGGCATCCGTTCATCTTCCCCAAGTGTTCAACGGCTGAGATCGAGCCGACTTGGGGGATATTGCGGGGCCATTTCCGGCCACCTGAGGCGGCGCCACCCCTGGCCAATGGTGTCATCACCTTTATGGTGGTGGTGGCTATCCTTTGCCGGTGATGAGGCGGCGGTAGACGGCGGCGGCGGTGATCCCGAGTGGTAAGACAAAGCTTGAAAACTCTCCCATTTCTCCCACGGCATCGGGCTCAATTGAGCTCGATATCTCCCCTAGTTTATCTAGGATTCTAGTACGGGTCGAGGGACGGTGAAACGAACCAGAATGGCGGCACGGCGCCGAGGTTGGCGGCGGTTGGCCATGGATGAGCTGCTCCGGTGATCTCCTGCTCAAAATCCCGATCCTTTACCAAAAGCTTTGCTCCAGGACTTGTTCTCCACTCGTTTCAACTCACTGAAGCTGATGGTGGGGTTGATTTCAGCTGGGAGTGGTTGTGTAGGGAGATACAACCAAGGTGAGCTCGGTTTGGGGCTTTGGAGGCTTCACCCTTGGTGCCAAGTGGCCACCATGCTGCCAAAGTCTCCTGGATTTTACTAAGGAGGCCGGCCAGCACCTTTTTGGGCAGAAGAAACAAAGGCCAAGGGGCCTCTGCCTCTTTAATTCACTTGCCTGCATCAAGCCAAAATCTGCCCGAGAAGAACACGGCTGTGACATGCCCTTAACACTCGACGATCGTCAAATGCAGGTTTCACGATCGTCGAACGAGCAATTTTCGTCGATCGTCGAATGCAAGGGTCACTCGACGATCGTCGAGCAGATTTTCGTCGATCGTCGAACACAGTGGTCACTTGACGATCGTCGAGAAGATTTTCGTCGATCGTCGAACGCAGGGGAACACGCTACAATCGTCGAACGTAGCTTTCGCCGATCGTCGAACGCAGGGGACACTCTACAATCATCGAACGCAGCTTTCGCCGATCGTCGAACGTAGGGGACACGCTACAATCGTCGAACGCAGCTTTCGCCGATCGTCGAACGCAGGGGACACACCCTCCAGATACGCCCGTGTCGTCTGGCATTTTCTTCCCGAACACTTTTCGTTGAACACATTTCGGCGAACGCGCAACGACTCTGTACCTGAGCAGGATATGCCCTGGGATACGCCCGTGTCCCAGGCCGTGTCACCCAAAATTTTTCCTACTGAAATTGGGCTGATTGGGCCTATAGGTATAGGTTTGACCAACTTAGGGCTATGATTGACTATGGTCAACTCGGGTCAAAGGGTAGACCTAGTGACATGCCCTAGGGTCCACTTATTATTTTAGGGTTAGGGCAATGTGGTGGGGTCATGGTGTGGCCAGGGTTCCTATTTAGGCTAGTTTGTCCTAGTTTGACTTAGGCCCTTATAGTGGGCCCCACCTGGCTACAACCCACTACTTAGGGTCAAACCTAGCTAATTTCCCTAACACCCACCCCATGTCCAACGCAATCTGAGTTAAGGGGTCTAGAAGTAACATGGGATGTTACAAATTCCTCCCGTAACTTCCCCACATTGGGTATGCACAATCGACTACCTTTCCACAAAAGGCCATCATCGATATAGAACTGGTCATTAGACACATCAATGGCTTCCTTCCAGTGACGTTTCAAGCTCACGTACAACTCTAAAGGCTACCGAATCCTGTCCGCTAGGTCGTACTAAACCTCCGTCCAACTCAAACACGCATTTGTACTAGTTCCCTTGTCAACACAAGCAATCTCCAATGCCTCCAAGTCCTGAATAAGCCGCTCATCGTGCATCTACACCCAGTTGGCCCGTGTAGGAGTTCTACAACTCAGAGCATCTGCCATGACGTTCCCCTTCCCAGGAATATAATGAATCTTATTGGTGTAGTCCTCAAGGAACTCCAACAACCTACATTGACGCATATTCAGGTCCTTATGATCTAACAGATACTTCAGGATCTTGTGATCTGAATATATATCGACCTTTATGATGCCACCGCCCCGCTACCGCGACTTGATGACGATCCGGTTGCCGAGGCGGTGCAGCATAAAGACCTTCAGAGCCATAACGATGCTAACGGAAGCGGAAGACGATGATACAACCTCCGCACGCGGCGTGCTACACCCACTTGAAGACTATTTTAATTAATCTCTCATGCCCTACTTAATTTTATTTTTATATGTGCGAATATAAAATTATTCCAAGCTTTGTTAATAATTTTATATTAATTTTGGGGCTTGTAATATTTATTTCTTGCATTTAGACAAACATCTTGGTTTGTACTTAGCCTTCTGGATGGATGAGAATTCATCTCCATCTTGGATGGTTAGATGTGTGTGTGTTTAAATCCTATATATGGAGCCCCCCATTAATGAGAGGAGATTAGAGAATTAAAAAGCTAAACCTAACCCACATTGAGAGAGTTTCGGCCAAGGAGAGAGTCCTAGCCGCTGGCTTTGGTGTGAGGTCGTCGCCCCTCTAGCTTCCTCTTCCCAACTTCGGTGCGACGGCGGCGTGGCTTCCTTCGGTGCGACTCCAAGGAAGAAGGATTGCAACCCCTTCGGTGTGACGTCGGTGGAACCGTGGAGAGAGTGATTCTCCCAACATATCAAGTGTGTTCATGAAAAAATGGGTTGGGTAACTTCTCTTCCCTAATCTTTGTGATTTCTTGCTTAGTATTGTGTGGAGGATGAACAACCGTTGCTTTTCCGTGATTTTAAATACTATCGCTTGCCATTTCCAAGATTGATTTCATTGTTTTAAGCTTCTATAATCCAGATCGGGTAGATCCTATTTGCTTGAGTAGATCTTCTCGTATAACCAAGATTTTACTCTTAAAAAGGAGTGGCAACCTTTACGTTGATTTGGGGAATCATCCGACTCTCATTTTGATCGTTATTTTAGATTCGATCTCTCCTCCTTATGGTCTTAGTGCTGCGTTTGAGCCGACACATCAATTTGTTATCAAAGCGAGGTATCTCTGATACATTGTCCAAGAGATAGCGATGGAGAAGAGAGGCATCCAAGCGTCGAAGCTCCGTCTCGAGGACCCAAGAGTCGTCCGAAGGGGGGCGGTCACGCCAACGGACGAAGAAGAGGTAGGTAGCACCATCAGGAGTAAAAAGTGGCTCAGCCACCAGGATACTATCTGGAGTAAGGAATGTCTTGGGAAACCTGGGAAACATATTAGCAGTAGGAATAAAAGAATGCAACTCACCATCCGAGGAGATACCTGTGGGGACCGTAAGAGAGAGATCATCCAAACTACCACTCCCCAAATAATTAGAAAGTTCAGTGGAAGGAGAAGACGACAAATAATTCAACTCTGGTGGAGGCGAAACAAACAGCCTCAAATCTGAGACATTAAAAATGGGGGAGATACCCCAATCAATAGGCAAATCCAAAACGAAAGCATTGTCTCCTAACTTCTTTATAATCCTAAAGGGGCCGACGCTCTTTGGTGCTAACTTTTTAACGGTGCCAGATGGCAGTCCTTCGGGAACTAACCGGACTAAGACCAGATCGCCAATCTTAAAGTGCGACACTCTCCGATGTAGATTAGTCTGCGCTTGATAAGACTCATATTGAGAAGCGAAGGTAGTCTGTGTAACATCCCATTTCCAACTAGACCCCTAAGAGTGGTTTTGGCCATGACAAGGTCATGACAAAACCCTATAAAGCTAAAAAGGGCCAAAAGATAGAAGGCCAATGTGAGAATCACCTTGGTCTACTTGTGGCACAACCTCATCACAAAACCTAGGGTTTGACCTTAGGGCTTCACCATGACTCCATGACCCCACCACAACATCACTAACCTATCAGAGGGTGTTGGGTACATTGGTCTAAATGTACCTGATTTGAAGAAGCCTCACCCAACTCAATGATATACATCAAAATTTATTTGATGTGTTTTGAGTTTACTTATGCAGGTTAAGTATTTGCAGGAAAGAAGAAAAAGTTTCTAAGTCCATGTGTCGACACCCAGAGGGAAAGTGTCGACACTTAAGAAGACTTGTGTCGACACCCAGGCAAGCAGTGTCGACACTTGGAGTATTTGTATCGAAACCAGGGATGCAGAGTCGACACCAGGCAGAAAGTGTTGACACAAGGAGCTGTGTCGACACTCAATGAAGAAAAGTGCAGTGAAGCTGTGTCGACAATTAGCAGTTGTGTCGACACCCAGTGAAACTATGTCTACATCAGAAAGTGTCGACACTTGGAGGCTGTGTCGACACTCAGCAAAAGTCAGCAGAGTCTAAGTATAAGTGTCGACACCCAGAACAATGTGTCGACACACAGCAGAAGAGTCAACACTTGAAGAAAGTGTCGACGCAAGAAAGAATGTGTCGACACTCAGCTGAAGACTCAACACTTGAAGAAAGTGTCGACACAAGGAGCTGTGTCGACACTTAGCAAAGATCAGAAAAATTCTAAGTACAAGTGTCGACACAAAGGAGATTTGTCGACACTCAGCAAAAGTCTCAACAGAAGAAGAATGTGTCGACACAAGGAGCTGTGTCGACACTCAGCAAGTATCAACACTGAAGACATGTGTCGACACCAAGAAGCAGTGTCGACACTGACAAGTTCAACACATGAAGATGTGTCGACACAAATGTGTTGTGTCGACACTTAGAAGAATTCAACAAAGTGCTGAAGAACAAAGTGTTGTGTCGACACTCAATATCAGTGTCGACACATGAAGAAGAAGCTGTGTCGAGAAGTGCATTCTACAACACAAGGAGTTGTGTCGACACCTTGTAGGCTAGTGTCGACACATAGTCAACTTGTGTCGACACTTAGTCTATAAGTGTCGACACTTAAAGACAGACAGTCTCGACACTTTCAGACAGTTACAGAATTTTCAAGAACTGACTGGATGACTTGACAGCTGCCATTCCAGCCGGTCTACTGCACCTGTCAGAATTGTCAGAAATCAGTTATGAACTGGACCAGCCGGTTACCATGAAGAAGGCCTATAAATAGGCTTATACTGTCTACAGAAACAGAGGATTGAACACAAGTTCAAGAGATCAATATACAAAGTAGATCTAGCTATTCCTTGAAGAATCTAGTGAAGATCTAAGAAGTTGGAGAGAGAGAGCTTAATCCAAGAAGTCAGCCATTGGATCCAGGCTGAGAAGAAGGGTTCAGATTTTGTTCTTAATCTTAAGTAGCAGAGATCAAGGATCAACTGCAGAAGAGATCGATCTTATTGTGTTCTACTTTCAAGAAGTTTTGAAGAAAGCCAAGTCAGGTTGATTTCAGCTGAGTTCTTCCAAGAACTCATCAAGAAACTCACAACTCTTCTCTCTTTTCTCTGAGTTGTTGGGTTTACAGTTTTGTATTCATATTATCTTGTAGGATCCTTAGGGATCTTAGTTTTGTAAGCCTGTAATTATAAAGGCTAAGTGTAGGGCCTGAGTGCCTGAGTGTAGGAGATTTGAATCTCTGAGTGTAGGCCTGTTGTGGCTGAGTGTAGGCCTTGGTGGCTGAGTGTAGGCCTTGGTGGCTGAGTGTAGGCTTTGTGAAGAAGCTGAGTTGTAGGGTCTTGGGCCTGAGTTGTAGGAACCTGTTTTGGGGTTCTGAGTGTAAGATCTGAGGATCTGAGATAGTGGAGGAGTTTGGCCGAATCTAGTACACTACTAGATAGGCGAAGGGGGAAAGTGGATGTACCCAAACCTTGGGGAACCACTATAAATCTGAGTGTCTACTGTGTGCTTGTGGAATTCTGTGATTGCTGACTGTGTGCTGTGATAAAGTAGATATAATTCTGTGTTATAATCTGAATTCTGCCTAAAAAGTTAAAAAGTTTTAAGTCACCTATTCACCCCCCCCCCCCCTCTAGGTGATTAGGTACAATATCTTTCAAGTGGTATCAAAGCGAGGTTCCTCAAAAAAGGACTTAACAGTCTGAGTATATCCTGTTGACAGATTCAGTCTAAGTAAAATTACAGAATCAAGAAAATCAAGAACCATGGGTTCCACTGAGAATCAAAAGGAATTGGGATCCATGAAACTACCCATATGTAGAAAAGAGATCTTTGGTATCTGGAAGGAAAGGGTGAGAATGTTTATGGAAGCCTCAGACCCTAGGATTTATATCACAGTGAAAGAAGGGCCATATGTGCCCATGAAGGTTTCAGTCTTAGATGCAAATCAGAGAACACCTAAGGATTTCTCTAAAATGACAAAGGATGAGATTGTTCTAGCCACAATGGACAAGAGGGCTCACAACATCATAGTGAGTGCTATACATGATGCTACCTTTCAGAATCTGATACACTGCAAGATATCCAAGGAAATGTGGGATACTCTTATTGTGTACATGGAGGGTTCTGAAGAAGTGAGGCAAGACAGAAAATCTTTGCTCAACTAAGAATATGAAAGTTTTAGACAAGGTAGATCTGATAGCATAACTGAATGCTATAAGAAGTTCTATAGGATTGTGAATGAGATAATGTCCTATGGAAGAGAGTTCAGTAACTATGAGCTTAATGATAAGTTCTTAAGGTCCCTTACAAAAGATTGGGACACCAAGATCTGTGCCATTAGGGAAATGACAAAGTTAGCAGAAATTCCTCCACCAACACTGTTTGGCAAACTGCTGTCTTATGAAATGCAGTTGATGGTGAGGAAAAAAGAGGAGAAATCTATAAGTAGTGAACATAAAGAAAGGACAGTGGCATTTAAAACAGAAGCCCCAGAAAGTACAGAAGTAAGTCACCAACTCCACCACCAAAAGTAGTTGAAACTGAGTCAGATGAGTCAGCAAGCAGAAAGTCTGAAAGCCGTGAAAGTGATGAGGACTTTGCTGCCTTCACAAGACATTTTCAGAAGTTCTTAAAGAAGAAACAGTGGAGGATAAGGCCATCTACTTCATAGGGTAAAGAAGACTATTATCAGAATAAAAAGTCTTCAAAGAAGGACAGGAAAAAGACCAAGTCTAGCAAAGTAACTCTTTCAAAAATTGTATGATATTGCTGTAATAGACAAGGACATGTTGTTGAAGACTGTCTAGAGAAAAGGAAGGAGTCTAATGATAAGAAAAAGACTCCATTCAAGGGCAAGAAGGAAAGATCTTTTGTTGCCAAAAATGATAAGAGCCTGTCAGATATTTTTTCATCGGAAACTGAGTCAGATGCTGAAGCATATATTGGACTATTTGCTGAGGAAGAAGAAGAAGAGTTCATTAAGATCATGAACTCTATATATGAACAAGAGGACAGTCAGTGCCAAGGGCTAATGGCATTGACAGAAAGTGACAAAATCCTGGAGCAGCCAGGACCTAGTAAGGTACAACATTGTTCTTTAAGTTCAATTTCTTGTGCTAGTTCAGAAATAGATTCATCATCATCAAATGATGAGAGTGCATCTGAGTCTGAAGAGGATATTCATCAGTTGATAGATGAATATAAAGTTCTGTTGCAAGCATTTAAGAAATGCAAATCCTTGGCCAAGAGTCAAACTAAGGAGATTGCAAGTCTCAAAATGGCTGCAACTGATTATGAGAAGATGTTTGATCAAAAGCTAAATGAGATAGCCAGACTGAAACACATAACTGTGATTTAGATGGGGACTATATCATTTAAGAATGATCAAATCAAGAGTCTGGAGATTAGTCTTCAGAAGGAGAGAGATTTAGTTGCTAGGTTTTCTAAACCTAAGTTAGTTCTACCTTTAATTGATGAATTTGTTCATCACAAAGGTAAAGCTGGACTGGGATTTACTAAACCTGCAAGGACTGTCAAGTCCAAGTCCAAGGGCAAAGCCCCAACTCTCAACAAGCCAGCTGTAGATAAAATAGCTAAGACTGTACCTAAGCAAATGTACAATAAGTTTGAGTGTTGGTGCTTTGGCAAGGTAGGCCACTTTGCAATGGACTGTTGGCACAATGCTAGTGCCAAAGTGAGTAGCAAACTGCCTGTTGGAAAACCTGCAGGTAGCTTTGTTAGGAAGCAAACTAACCAGTACCAAGGACCCAAGAATTCTTTGGGTTCTAAGGATCACTAATCTGTTTTGCAGGTGAGTCCAAGTGGCCATGCCCCAATATGGTACTTGGACAGTGGATGTTCCAGACACATGACTGGAACAAGGGGTTTACTAAAGGACTACACACCCATCAAGGATGGTCCAAAAGTCACCTTTGGTGGTTCTGAAAAAGGAATCATCAAGGGTTTTGGTAACATATCTAACTCATATATTACAATTACTCAAGTGGCCTATGTTAAAGGTTTGAAACATAACCTTATTAGTATAAGTCAATTGAGTGATGTAAGATATGACATCTCATTTGTGAAAGATGGTTGTCATATCAGGAGGTCAAATGATCAAGAGATCATTTTGACTGGTTATAGAAGAAGGAATGTCTATTGCTTAGACATTATGGTTGAGAACAATAGTTCTCCAGTATGTCTTGTAGCTGATGAGACAGTCTCTCATTGTGTCAAATGGCACAAGAGGCTAGCCCATCTAAACTACAAGACAATTGGCAAACTCTTTAGCAAAGAGTTAGTGAGGAATGGTCCTCAAGTTAAGTGTATTAAAGATGGAATATGCTCAGCTTGTCAAAAGGGCAAGCAGACTAGATCCACCTTTAGTAGCATTGAAAACAAAAATGCTGTGAGGTGTTTATACCTCTTGCATATGGATCTCTTTGGTCCAATGCCAGTTCACAGCCTATGTAGGAAGGTCTATACCTTTGTAGTTGTAGATGACTACTCAAGGTTTTCCTGGGTGTTCTTCCTTAGACAGAAATCTGAAACACCTAGTGTCTTCTATAGCTTTGTCAAACAAATTCAGAATGAAGTAGATAGTATAGTGGTCAAAATAAGAAGTGACCATGGTACTGAATTTCAGTCTGATAGTATGGAAAAACTATGTGAAGAATTTGAGATATTTCAAGAGTTTTCTTCACCAAGAACACCTCAGTAAAATGGCATTGCTGAGAGGAAGAATAGAACCTTGATTGAGGCTGGTAGGACCGTATTAAGTGATACATCACTACCAGAATATTTCTGGGCTGAAGTAGTGAATACTGCATGCCATGTTATTAATAGGGCTACCATTACTAAAAGCCACAACAAGACCCCTTATGAGGTTGTGAAAGGCAGAAAACCAAACCTATCCTACTTCAAGATCTTTGGTTGTAAGTGCTTTATACTTAACAATGGAAAGTCTTACTTGACTAAGTTTGCTGCCAATTCCCAAGAGGGGATCTTTGTTGGGTACAGCAACAATAGTAAGGCTTATAGAGTCTACAACTTGTCTACACAAGTTGTAGAAGAGTCTGTACATGTAGTATTTGATGAAACTAGACTTATTAACAATGAGTTGTCTAGTAGTATTTGCAGCCCCACAGGTATAACAAAGAAGATGGACAAGCTCACTATAAAAGAAGAACCTACTGCAAGATAGCTAGTAGAAGATAGTGGCTGCTCTCCAGGGGGAGTACTACATATAACTAATACAGATGAAGTTCAAGGAGTACAACAAGATGAAGAAGTTGAAGAAGTTCAACCTGAAGTCAGAATGCCTCCAGCCAATAGGCATCTTAGAGATCATCCAGCAGAGCAAATCATTGGTGATCGAAGACAAGGGGTACAAACAAGGAGAAGAAATCTGAATGCAGTGCTCTTCTCCAGTTTTCTATCCCAAGTTGAACCAAAGAGGTTTGAAGAAGCCATCCTAGACCCTCATTGGATTGAGGCAATGCAAGAAGAGCTGAATCAGTTCAAGAGATGCAAGGTCTGGGAACTTGTTCCTAAACCTAAAGACCACAACATAATTGGGACCAAGTGGATCTATAGGAACAAGATGGATGAACATGGAGTCATCATTAAGAACAAAGTAAGATTGGTTGGTAAAGGATATAGGCAGGAAGGAGGTATTGACTTTGATCAAACCTTTGCTCCAGTAGCCAGACTGGAAGCCATAAGGATGTTCCTGGCCTATGCAACCTTTCAAGGATTTAAAGTTTACCAAATGGATGTCAAGTCAGCCTTTTTGAATGGTAATCTAAAAGAGGAAGTCTATGTGGAACAACCATCAGGTTTTGTTGATTCAACTCAACCTAATCATGTCTATAGACTTAGGAAAGCTTTATATGGGTTAAAACAAGCCCCTAGGGCTTGGTATGAAACCCTGTCTAGTTTCCTCATTGAGAATAAGTTCACAAGGGGGAAAATAGACAAGACTCTATTCCTTAGGGAATCTAGAGGCAAAGTAATACTAGTCCAAATATATGTAGATGACATAATATTTGGGTCCACTGAAAGTAGTCTTTGCAAAAAGTTTGCAAAACTAATGCAAGGACAGTTTGAGATGAGTAGTATGGGGGAACTTAAGTTCTTCTTGGGTCTCCAAGTTAGACAGACTGAGAATGGTTTATCCATATGCCAGTCTAAGTTCACCCTAGAACTCATAAGGAAGTATGGTATGGATTCATCCAGTACCATGAAGACTCCTATGGGGTCAAGTATGTCTCTTAGCAAAGATGATGTAGGGAAACCTGTAGATGAGACTTTGTATAGAGTGATAGTTGGCTCCCATCTATATTTGACTGCAAGTAGACCAGATATCATGTATGCTACATGTGTTTGTGCTAGGTACCAAGCATGCCCTAAGGAGTCTCATTTGACAGCAGTCAAAAGGATATTGAGATATCTAAAGGGCACTCCTTATCTAGGCCTCTGGTACCCTAGGAATGGGGATTCTGAACTAATAGGTTATTCAGATGCAGACTTTGCAGGATGCAAAGAAGACAGAAAAAGCACAACTGGAACCTGTCAATTCCTAGGTGGAAGACTGATTTCTTGGAGTAGCAAAAAGCAAACAAGTGTGGCTATCTCCACTGCAGAATCAAAATATGTGGCTGCAGGAAGTTGTTGTGCTCAACTTCTATGGATACAACATCAGCTTGAGAACTATGAAATTCAGGTAAGTATAACTCCACTCTTTTGTGATTCTACAAGTGCTATATCAATAACAAATAATCCTGTTTCCCATAGTAGAACTAAAAATATTGAAATAAAATATCATTTTCTTAGAGAACATGTAGAAAAAAAGATATTTTACTAGAATATGTTAGAACAGATAATCAACTAGCTGATATGTATACTAAGCCCTTAGAAGAAACTAAGTTCAATAGGTTTAAAATTGAACTAGGTATGATAAACTTAGAATAAGTTTATAGAAATGGCTAAGTAAAAAGGTGTCGACACACAGAGATATCTGTGTCGACACAGAAAAGTGGTGTCGACACTTCAGGGAAAAGATGTCGACACATCTAGGAAGTTGGTGTCGACACTTCAGAAAATTAGTGTCGACACATGATAAGTAGGTGTCGACACATCCAAGGTGGTGTCGACACTTAGTGTTTACTCAGAATTATCTAAATAAGTCTGGACTAAATGTCGAGTTATGTGGTGTCGACACACAAACTTGTGTCGACACATATATATGTTGACTAAACTTGTGTCGACACATAGGTGTCGAGACATTATAAGTAAGTGTCGACACTTTTCCACAGTGTCGACACAATTTAAGTTTGTTAACCCGCCTTTTCATCTTCAAACCTAGAAAGGTATTAATAGAAATTCTCCATTGTCTGTCGACACGCTCACTAAAGTTTCGAGACCAAACTTGTGTGTCGACACCTCTCTTCTCTCCAGTCAAATTCTTCAAACCCTAATGGCGCCAAAGCTCGAGGAGAACGTCACTGAAGGCTATGAACTGGTGCGAGATGCGTTTGGAGATGCAGACCCAGAGATCAAGACTGTGGTAACCCTAGTTGCAGACTCAGGGTTAGAATTTCTTGTTTCTGAGCCCACAAAGATCTGGAAGAAGGAAGTTCTAGAGTTTCTAAATGGAGCTAAAGTAGACGAATCTGGACTCAAGATCAAGTTCATGGTCCATGGAGAAAAAGTGAAGGTCTCTCCAAAAAGTTTGAGAAAGGTTCTAAACCTGCCAAGGACAAAAGAAGAGGATGAAGTAACTGCTTCGAAGACTAGAGAAGCATTGACATGGTGTGGTCTAGATTCCAAACTAAAAATTGGATCTGTATTTAATAGAAAAGGCATGAACAGCCAGGGAAAATTTCTATCAGAAATTGTTGGAAAAGTGATCCTAAGTAAGCCTGGAGGGCATGACAGGGTATCTGCCCATATGTTTAATCTCATGACCAGGATAATCTTCAGCTTAAAAACTGATTGGTCTATTGATGTCTTTGAAAAGATTAAGGAGAGTCTGAAGAAACCCAATTTGGGTAGAATAATAAGTTTATACCTAGCTAGTAGTATACCAGAGGTTATGGGTCAAGCTGCTGGCAGTAAAATCAATCATATGAGGAAAATGTATATGAGGATATTCACCAGATGGGACAGGGTTTTGTCAAAGGAGATGCCAACACCTGAGAAAATAACTTCTGAGAAGGAAACTCCACTGAAGAAGAAGAAGAAGAAAACTGCCCCAGTGGCTCAGGTTTCATCAAGCAGCTCTGGTAGTGAAGAGCAAGTTGTCTTTACTCCAGAAGAAGATGTAGAAGCACCTGTTGAGAGAAGTCTCCAGCTCAACAAGATGCTGCAGAGAGGCAGGGGGAGCAACCTCAGGCTAGCCCCATACACCAGGATCAAATCCAGGGGGAGCCTCTAAGAGTGGAAGAACCAACTCCTCTTGAGAGTGAGCAAGCTACAAACATCATCCTTGAGGTAATCACTGAGCTTAATGCTTTAGATTTCCCTATAGAGGATAATGTATTGTCTGATTCCTTAAATTATGTTAATCAACAAACTCAAATTGATAGTCAAGTCCCAGATGTTGTCATGAAGGACACATCTATTACAGTTCAAGTAGTTTCTGATCCAGTGGTAGATAAGCCAAGAATTTCTCCAGCTCATTCTCCACAAGAATATACAATGGAAGATCTTTTCCTAAATCTGGATCAAACAGATTTTGACAAGGAATGTGCTGCTGCTGAGGGGGAGAAGTCTCAAGTTGAGGGGGAGCAAGTAGTAATTCTTGAAGAACCTGCAAGGCAAGAGCCTGAGAAGCCCCAAGTTGTTGAGGAGCTACCTAAGGAGAGGGTAGAGATATCAAGTACATCAGAATCTGAAGATGAAGAAGCTTCAAGGGTAAAGAAAAGGAAATTTCAAGTATTTAAAAGAAGGAGCCAAACTTATAAGAAGGCATTGCAAACTATTGCCCCACAACCTATATCACAGCCAACTCCCTCAGTAGTTTACAGTGCTCTAATGGTTGCTATGCAAATTAAGCTGGATGAGCACAGGAAAGCTATTGAAACCTATGTGGATGAGGGGCACAAGTCTCTACAATTTGATCTGGCCCAAGATATAAAGTCTATAAGGTTTGAAATGAATCTTAATAAAAAGGAAATGACTGACTGCTTCCACAAAGGAGGGAATGCAGTAGTCTATTTAGCAACTCATCAAGAAAAGATAAAAGCTCAAGTAGATGACATTACATTGAAGCAAGGGTATGTTCTAGAAAATCAGATCAGAATGAATGATAACTTAACTGCTTCACACAATGCAATTGTCATTGAGATGAAGAACATAGCTGCTGGACTGACAACTTCTACTGCTACTGCTAAGGAAGATTTTGATAAAGCACTGCGAGAGAGCTTAACTGCTGTTACAACTGCAATTCAAGACTCTCAGAAGTTGATAACTGACAAACTCCAAAGGTTGAAACCTTTCTTTAAAGATGGAGTCAATTATTTGGATAACCAGGTCAGATTTCAGAAAGATGATGTAAGAGATCATATCGAAAGAGAAGTCATAAAGGGGGAGAGGGTGTTAGTCAAAGCCAGCTCTGATCATTCCAAGTGGATATCTAATTCTATCAGAGCAACCCTTGGTTATCCTCCTTTGTGTGATGATGACAATGTTGCAGAATCTGGAATACATCCTGCATATCTAGGAGGGGAGCAACCAGAAGTAGCTCAAGTAATCTACCCTCCTCCAGATTTTGATATGGTTCAAGCTGATATACAGTCAATGTATAGCCCACCTGGTGGTCAGCCAAATGTCATCATAGAGAAGGTTGTTCAGCCAGTATCTGAAGCTATGCAAGAAGCTATGCAGAAAGAAGAAGAAGCCAGACTGTCTAAAAAGAGGTTCAGGGAGCAAGCTGAACAAAGACCAGACTTTGAGCAGTGGAGCCCCACTTCAAGAAACATAATCTTAACTGCATGGAAAGCAGCAAAGATAATATACAAGACAGAAACAAGTGGTTTTTTGAATTGGAATGGAGGAAACATGAGACAAGGCAAGAAGCAATAGTGCAATACAGGAGAAAGGCCAAGATGGGAAAGCTACCTCCTACTGCTCAGGAGCCTAGCAAGTACTTTCCCAAGCCCTATCAATATTTTGAGAGGCAAAAGATCAAAGTCGAAGAGCAAAAGAAAAAGGATCTGAAAGGCAAGAAGCCTGCTGATGCTGAAATTGCTGAAGTCTCTGTTCAAGCCAAAGTACAATCTGGAAAAGGAATAGTGATCAAGGAGGCTGAACAAAAATAGAATAGAATTTTCTTCAGTTTACAGTTGTAATATTTTGATTGTTAAACACCTTGTAAACTTTTGGAAAATGAATATGACAAGATATTAGAACAATGTGTTATATGTTAAATCTATTTCATAATTGTTCTGTGATGATATCTGTGTATGCATGTTTGTTTCATACATGTTAGGTTTCTTTCCTGATTACATAATCCTGCTTTACATCATACTATGATTTTATTCTGTATGGTGTATATCATTGACTAAGGGTTATGACTTCTCCAAATAGGGGGAGATTGTTGGGTACATTGGTCTAAATGTACCTGATTTGAAGAAGCCTCACCCAACTCAATGATATACATCTTTGATGTGTTTTGAGTTTACTTGTGCAGTTTAAGTATTTGCAGGAAAGAAGAAAAAGTTTCTAAGTCCATGTGTCGACACCTAGAGGGAAAGTGTCGACACTTAAGAAGACTTGTGTCGACACCCAGGCAAGCAGTGTCGACACTTGGAGTATTTGTGTCGACACTAGGGATGCAGAGTCGACACCAGGCAGAAAGTGTCGACACAAGGAGATGTGTCGACACTCAATGAAGAAAAGTGCAGTGAAGCTATGTCGACACTTAGCAGTTGTGTCGACACCTAGTGAAACTGTGTCTACATCAGAAAGTGTCGACACTTGGAGGCTGTGTCGACACTCAATAAAAGTCAGCAGAGTCTAAGTATAAGTGTCGACACCCAGAACAATGTGTCGACACACAACAGAAGAGTGAACACTTGAAGAAAGTGTCGACACAAGAAATAATGTGTCGACACTCAGCTGAAGACTCAACACTTGAAGAAAGTGTCGACACAAGGAGCTGTGTCGACACTTAGCAAAGATCAGCAAAATTCTAAGTACAAGTGTCGACACAAAGGAGATGTGTCGACACTCAGCAAAAGTCTCAACAGAAGAAGAATGTGTCGACACAAGGAGCTATGTCGACACTCAGCAAGTATCAACACTAAAGACATGTGTCGACACCAAGAAGCAGTGTCGACACTGACAAGTTCAACACATGAAGATGCGTTGACACAAAGGTGTTGTGTCGACACTTAGAAGAATTCAACACAGTGCTGAAGAACAAAGTGTTGTGTCGACACTCAATATCAGTGTCGACACATGAAGAAGAAGCTTTGTCGAGAAGTGCATTCTACAACACAAGGAGTTGTGTCGACACCTTGTAGGCTAGTGTCGACACTTAGTCAACTTGTGTCGGCACTTAGTCTATAAGTATCGACACTTAAAGACAGACAGTCTCGACACTTTCAGACAGTTACAGAATTTTCAAGAACTGACTGGATGACTTGACAGCTGTCATTCCAGCCGGTCTACTGCACCTGTCAGAATTGTCAGAAATCAGTTATGAACTGGACCAGCCGGTTATCATTAAGAAGGCCTATAAATAGGCTTATACTGTCTACAGAAACAGAGGATTGAACACAAGTTTAAGAGATCAATATACAAAGTAGATCTAGCTATTCCTTGAAGAATCTAGTGAAGATCTAAGAAGTTGGAGAGAGAGAGCTCCATCCAAGAAGTCAGCCATTGGAACCAGGCTGAGAAGAAGGGTTCAGATTTTGTTCTGAATCTTAAGTAGCAGAGATCAAGGATCAACTGCAGAAGAGATCAATCTTATTGTGTTCTACTTTCAAGAAGCTTTGAAGAAAGCCAAGTCAGGTTGATTTCAGCTGAGTTCTTCCAAGAACTCATCAAGAAACTCACAACTCTTCTCTCTTTTCTCTGAGTTGTTGGGTTTATAGTTTTGTATTCATATTATCTTGTAGGATCCTTAGGTATCTGAGCATTGTAAGCCTGTAATTATAAAGGCTGAGTATAGGGCCTGAGTGCCTGAGTGTAGGAGATTTGAATCTCTGAGTGTAGGCCTGTTGTGGCTGAGTATAGGCCTTGGTGGCTGAGTGTAGGCCTTGGTGGCTGAGTGTAGGCTTTGTGAAGAAGCTGAGTTGTAGGGCCTTGGGCCTGAGTTGTAGGAACCTGTTTTGGGGTTCTGAGTGTAAGATCTGAGGATCTGAGATAGTGGAGGAGTTTGGCCGAATCTAGTACACTACTAGATAGGCGAAGGGGGAAAGTGGATGTACCCAAACCTTGGGGAACCACTATAAATCTGAGTGTCTACTGTGTGCTTGTGGAATTCTGTGATTGCTGACTGTGTGCTGTGATAAAGTAGATATAATTCTGTGTTATAATCTGAATTCTGCCTAAAAAGTTAAAAAGTTTTAAGTCACCTATTCACCCCCCCCCCTCTAGGTGATTAGGTACAATATCTTTCAGAGGGAACACTAGAGCCTTAAGGGTCCATTGAAGTCAACCCAAAGTGGCCAATTTGACCTAGGACCACCATAGGCCTAAATCGAGCAAGGTGCCCTAATAAAGGCCAGTTGACCTCTAATGTGCCCAACCAACCTTGCCCAGGTCTTCCTAGACCTAAAGTGAGGTCAATGGATCACTAAGGACACATTGGGGTCAGCCCTAGAGGCCAAGTTGACCCAAGTCAACTCAAGCACAAAATCTGGTCAAAGTACCCTTAGTAAGGGTAGGTGACCTCCAAAGTGCAAGGTAACCCTACATAACCATTTCTAGACCTTAGGGGAAGTCATGGGGTCACCAAGGACCCCTTGGGGTCAACCCAAATGGTCACGTTGACCCAAGTCAACTCTAACCCTAAAGTGGTCATGGTGCCCTTACCAAGGGTCAAGTGACCTCCAAGGTGCCAAGTGAACCCTACCTGTAACGCCACCGATTCTTCTGCGATTATTTAATTCTCGTTTGGCGTTATGTTGACGCGTTTCCGGCATGTGCCATTTGTTATAGCATGGTCTTAGCTCTTTAGGTTCCTTGTGTGGTTGTTGGTAGCCTTTTTGTCAAGATCCTCTAGCAAGCCGGGTCTGTTTTGGTGACCGGTGAGGCCTCTCGGGGGATGCTTGTGTTTTGGCTTTGGGTAGTGATAACCCGAGTTTTGTTTGTTGAAAGATGATTTCGACTTCGCCGTTGCGTTCGTAGTGTGGGTATTTAGCTACGGTGCGAATTTCGTCGGATTCCGAGGTGGTTCGGTTTTCACGTCGTTTTGATGTGTTAATAGTAATGGATGTAATGATTAATTAATCTATAAAGTTTGAAATGAATGGCTTTTAGGTGGCAGTTTAGGCTGAATAGGTGTGTCCCTGCATAAATTTATATAGTCTCAAGACAAAAAAAACGAGTCTTTTCATCATCTCCTTCCCGTAAGAGTAACCGCTGCCTGTTCGAGAGGAAGAAAACCGCCACCCCTGCTACCCTTCAGACGCCGATTCTGGGAGCGTTAGTGGATGGAATTCGATTTTGAAAGCTGATTTGGATTGCTCTCGCCTAGACCTTCATTCCTATGGTAAGAAATTCAATTTTCGTGGTGTTTATAGGGGACTCGGAATTTTTAGTTTGATCCTTTTCCGCCATTAAAACCTTAGATCCTGTTTAGGTGCTGTTGCGGCTAGAGCCGAGAGAGAGAGGAAGGGCCGTGCAATATAAATCGCTGGTATTTGATGCAAGTGGTGCTCCTACCCATGCCAAGTTTTCTTCTCCTTTTCATGGTCATATTTGCTATAATTTTCCATGTTTCCTGAGATTTATATTTTACTCTGTGTTTCCGTCAAAAAAAACAAAAAAACATGTGAATCTAACATAATGCCCCTTTATGTTTCTGTTTGCATTCTCTCAAGTTCTGAAACTCAAACCTTCGGCTGGAGTGCTGAAGTCTTCTTTATTTTTATCAAACTGTTCCCCGTTAATCATTCAAATTATTCCCTGTTAATCTCGGTTTGTGTAGAAATTAGCCTATCAGCCCTAGATCTAGTAGCAGTGGGTTTTCCTACTTAAATTGCGAGTAATAGGATTGATTAGGCTAAGAAGTTTGGACGGAAACGAAGTTGGAGGTACAGGAATGTTGTACACTCAATGCAACCAGATCGACAAAGATCATACATCTGGGTTCGATGATAATCGTCGAACTGAGATCGACGATCTCTGGTTGCTTGAGATTGACAAAGATCGTCGACCTGAGTTTGATGATAATCATCGAACTGAGATCGACGATCTCTGTTTGCCTAAGTTCGATGAGGATCGTCGAACTGCGTTCGACAGTTATCGGTGGCCTGCGTTTAAAGCAAAATCGTCGAACGAAGTTCGACGATTTCCTGTGGCCTGCGGTTAAGGAAAATCGTCGAACAGCGTTCGACGACGTTTCCCGTGACTTGTGATCGACGAAAGGCAAATCGTCGAACGGAGTTCGATGATTTCCCGTATCCTGTGATTCGATGAAAATCGTCGAGCTGCGTTCGACGATTTTCCTGAGTTCGACGATTTTTCCCACGCTCGACGAAAATCGTCGAGCTGCATTCGACAATTCCTGTAACAGTGATCGTTTCTTTTTCCTGTAGGCTGAGATTTATTTCTTCTCAGTTTTTTTCTCTTCTTCCCGAGTGAACACCTCCTAGGGGGGATGTCTTGTCGGCCTTTCGTTCCTCCTTTGTTTTGGGGGCCGAATCATGGGTTATGGCACGTAGTGGTATTTTGACGCTCTAAAGGAGCGGGATGTTTTGTGTATGAGCCATGGCCGCCACTTCTTTTAGTCCCAGGTACGGGCTGGGTATTGTTGTGGCCGTCACCCTTTTAATCCTAGGTACGGGCTGGGTTTGTGGTGATTTTGTGCTGACACAGTGAATTTTCTTTTGGAACTATTTGGATTGGGGGACTGTTTTTGGTCACCAACTCAGATCCATTTTATTTACTACTCCCATTAACTCACAAATTAGGATTGTTAGGTGTTTCTTCCGGGTTAAATGCAACATAATGTGGCAGGTTTTTCTTGTCTTTTGCCTTCTAGCCTCAACAGGATTTGAGCAGGGCTTGGTGTTGTTACTTGGTACTTGGTGTACTTTTGTTTACTTTGGACAGTGTTTGTTTTTACTGTCTTGTTTACTTACAGTCCTGTGCCATTTTGATTTAATGCCCTAATTCAGATTTTCTTGTTTTACTTGCTGAGGTGTTCTTTTCTTTTCTGAATGCCTCAAGTTCTGATTAGTAGCCGGGTAGACGGCAAGTTTTGCTGTGGTGTTGCTGGTGATCCCTTGATTTGTAGGCATCTTTCTCTTACTGTTGTGAGGTAGTTTTTCTGCTTTTCTTACAGACATACATGCTTGTCAGTGGGTTCGTGTCAGTTTGTTGGCGCCCACTGGTAGTTTTACCTTATGATACTGGATATGCTTCCTTTACTGCTACCTTTCTGGATATAGTCTACTTACTTTTGGGAAGTTTTATGCTAGGTTGCTAGTTATTTTTAAACCTAAAAACACTATAATAAGTAAATCTCATGATCAGCATGTTTTATAAAACTCATACACTACTTTCCAAGCAACGTAAACAAGATCATTTTTCTACTTATAATATAATATAAATCTAGAGTCTTGCATAGTATAAGTTGACCTCGGGGGTCACTTATGCACTCTCATAGGATGTCAAATATAAATAAAGTATTTTCTGTTGCGTATAAGTACAGTTTTTAAACTGTGGACTAGGTGATCCACCGAGCCGAGGGATACGGCCTTTAAAAATATAACTGATTTTCAAGTCATTAAACTTATGAATTTTCGTAGTCTAGTTAGATGGTGTTCGCCTGAGCGATGACAGTCATCCCTGCTCGACGTGGCATCACCACGTGTGTTTTTCTCATACTCTGATACTTCTTGAATTCGAAGAAAAATGCGGGTTGTGACAGTTGGTATCAGAGGGAGGTTGCTTGACAATTTGTCAGGCAACCTTTCCTTGTAGGTATTAGATGTTTAGCATCATATCATACACACACCGATATGCCATCAGCACGTCTTCGCTGAAGCACGAACACTACACTCATAGCATAACATGAAGTATACAGGGCATATTATGTAGTATGGGATGCATAATATGTGTCTGTATATGGATCCACCATAGGGGCAATATGTGAGGGTTATGTAGTATGGGATGCATAACCTCACCACATGAATGTGACTAGCACGTTCCTTTTTTGTTGCATGGGAATGTTATGTAGTATGGGATGCATAACATTTTCATGTGTATGCCGGTCATGATATGCATTAGGGCCTTTTTAGAATGCATAGCACAATCATGCATAGCATAACATTGCATAAGCACAACGTGCCAAGCTAAAGATTTGTAGGATGACATACGTACACACATGGTTTTTAAATCAGAAAAAGAATATAAATTCATGCATTCCCGATCTAGGCACAAGAGTTAAATGATGGTTGTTAACCATCCTAGGTTAGACATAGCATCACTTTTGTTAAACCAAATAAACTCCCAGAGCAAGTTTAGCAGTTTTAAGATCATATTTATGTATGTATTGCCTGTACTTATAGTTAGTTCCAACTATTGTACCATGATTTGACTAATGTTGATATGACCATAGGATAGCAAGGCATCCTTAGACCAGGTCGACTCCCCTGTCTGAGGGTGAGACTTCTAGAGCGTAGAGTGATGCGGTGATCGAGAGATTGCGGTTGAGCAACGATTCCTTAACCAGGTAGTTTGTGGAGATGCAGGTCCAGATCCAATCTCTGGCGGTAGTTGTGGCAGGACAGACTCAGGGAGTTCAAGACCCTGCAGGGGGGTAAGCTGCCCCTCCCTCTCCTGCTCCCCTGAGACCTCCAGTGGTGGTGCCAGCAGAGATGGCCTTCATTTCTCAATTTCAGAGACTTAGCCCTCCTACATATGATGGGAAGGCAGATTTCAAGGTCATAGATGATTGGCTGATCTCCATGGAGGAGATTTTCTCATACTCCGGTGTTGCAGATGATCAGAGAGTTATGATAGCCGCCTATCAGCTAAAGGGTTTGGCTAAGAGCAGGTGGCTTAGGGAAAAGGAGAGCTTGGTGGCTGGTTGCACTTGGGGATTGTTTAAGGAGATGCTGTTGAGGAAGTTCTTGCCTTCGGTCGAGCATGACCGACTAATGAAAGACTTCCTTCACTTGAAGCAGAGGCAACTCACGATCAGTGAGTACGAGATAGAGTTCAGCAAGTTGAGCCGGTTTGCCCCTGGGTTGGTGAGTGTCGAAGCTGATCGAGTCAAGCGGTTCCTTGGTGGCTTTAGGAGCGAGGTTCAGCAGTTAGCCAATGCTTAAGGATCAGTGACTTATGCATGGGTTGTGGAGGCTGCTCTGAAAGTGGAGGTAATTGAGACCGCAAAGAATAGAGGCTAACAAATGAGGAAGGACAAGAGGAAGTCTGCTGAAGAGAAGAACCCCCAGGTACTCGATGTTGCTTTGGGAAAGAAGAGCAAGGTAGTGTGTAGCTTTTATGGCCGGTCAGGCCACCCTGTTGAGAAGTGTTTCAGGAAGGCGGGATCTCAGAAGAAGGATCAAGTTCATGCCATTCAAGGTGCTTCTAGGAAGGATGTTCCCTCTTCTGTTTGCTACAACTCGGGAATGATGCTGCCAAGTGCTGGTCCAAGGATAAAGTCTGCTTTCAGTGTGATCAGAATTGCCATATCAAGACTAGGTGTCCTCAGGTCTAGCCTATTCTGCAGGCAGTTCCACTTCAGGCTTTACCTCTGCCTCATCGTGTGGTCAAGGGCAAAGGAAAGCTGAACGTGATCTCTTCCGAGGAGGCTCAGACCTCGACTCAGGTCATCTCAGGTTAGTTGTTTTCCTAGCTTGAAAGTTTTATTTGCTAGAATGGTTGTAAGTTTTGTTTTGGTAGTTCCTTAGTTGCTTATATATACTCCTATAGGGAAATTTCAGGTGAAGAACCGCTGGGCGCGTGTTCTATTCAACTCCGGCGCTACCCACTCGTTTGTGGCTAGAGCTTTTGTAGAGCATTATCGGTTGGTTCTAGATCAAGTTCGTGATACCTTATGCATCAAGTTCCCTTCTGGTGAATCTGTATTGTCAGATTTGGGCATTTTGGATTGCCCTATTTTGTTGGGGGACTTTCTTGCGAAGGCAGACTTGAAGATGATTGATCTAGAGGACTTCGATGTTATTCTGGGCATGGACTGGTTGTCCAGGTATGATGTGGTTATTCAGTGCAAAGGGAAGCGCTTGGACTTCATCAAGGAAAACGGTCATCCTGGAAGTGTGTATGCTGATCCGTGCCAGGATTCTCCTATCATTTCTGCGGTATGTGCTCAGAAGCTGTTTCGTTCTGATTGTTTTTCTTGTTTAGTCTCGGTGGTTGGGACTGCTGTTAGTGTACCGCGCTTGGAGGAGATTTCTGTGGTTCGTGGTTTCTCTGATGTTTTTCCTGATGACCTTCCTGGTCTTCCCCCCGAGCTGGATGTTGAGTTTGTGATTGATTTGGAACCGGGTACGCGTCCTATTGCTAAGGTGCCGTATCGGATGGCCCCTCGTGAGTTGGAGGAGTTGCGAGTCCAGTTGGACGAGTTGTTGGCTAAAGGTTTTATCAGGCTGAGTTAGTCGCCTTGGGGTGCTCCTGTTCTATTTGTGAAGAAGAAGGATGGGTCGATGAGGCTGTGCAATGATTATAGGGAGCTGAACAAAGTTACCATTAAGAACAGGTACACTTTGCCGAGGATCGGTGACTTATTTGATCAGTCGCGTGGTAGCACGGTGTTCTCCAAGAACGATCTTCGTTCAGGCTATCATCAGCTCAGTATCCGTGAGTCGGACATTCCACGGACTGCTTTCAGGTCGAGACATGCGCATTTCAAATTCCTGGTTATGTCGTTTGGTTTGACCAATGCGGCATTAGCATTCATGGACATGATGAACCGGGTGTTCAAGGACTTCCTAGACAAGTTCGTTGTGGTATTCATTGATGATGTGTTGATCTACTCTCGTAGTGCTGAGGAGCATGAGCAGCATCTGCGATTGGTTCTATCTGCTTTGAGAGACCATCAGTTATTCTCCAAGCTGAGTAAATATGAATTCTGGTTGTCCCAGGTTTCCTTCCTAGGTCATGTGGTGAACAAAGACTGCATTTCAGTTGACCTGGAAAAGATTTCTGCAGTGATGGGTTGGCATAGGCCGAGCACGCCCAAGGAGATTAGGAGCTTCCTGGGTCATGTCCTAAATTTTGCCTGATACGGCCTGTGACATGCCCGTGTCCATGGTCGTGTTCCCTAAGCGGTGCTCAACCGACTTATCCAACCCAGTGACACGCCCATGTGACATGCCCAGGTGACATGCCCATATCATGGGTCGTGTCCTCCGACACACCTTCAGACACGCCCATGTCTGTGGCTGTGTTTGTCAGGCTGAAAAAATCCCAAAATCGCATGAGACTCACACGGCCTGTGACACGCCCGTGTCCCAGGCCGTGTGCCCATACACGGCACGAAGACACGCCCACACACAAATTCGTCGGGCTGAGTTCGTCGACCGTGCTGATATTCCCTGTGACACACCCGTGTCACAAGCTGTGTCCTAAGCTCGATGATCGTCGACCAAAATTTGTCAACCATTCGTCGCCTGCTCCTCTCGACACTCGACGCACGCATGACACGCCCTGGAACACGCCCGTGTCCCAGGCCGTGTCACCCCAAAACTGAGCCTGCTGAAAAATTGGGCTGTTACATTTCTACCTTAGCAGCCCCCTTGACTAAGCCGACGCATAAGAATACGGCGTTTATTTGGAGCCAGAAATGAGAGGACGCTTTTCTGGAGCTGAGGAGCAGGTTGTGTTCTGCCCCTGTTTTGACATTGCCTATGGAGGGCAAGGACTATGATGTATATGTGGATGCCTCGCATGTTGGGCTGGGAGGGGTGTTGATGCAAGAAGGGAAGGTGATTGCATATGGGTCGAAGCAATTGAAGACTCATGAGAGGAACTACCCTACGCATGATCTTGAGTTCGTAGCAGTGATCTTTGCCCTGAAGCTATGGAGACATTTACTTTATGGTGCCTAGTGCAAGATCTACACCGATCATAAAAACCTAAAGTATGTCTTCACCCAGAAGGAGCTGAATTTGCACCAGCGGCGTTGGTTAGAGTATGTGGCCGATTATGATGTGGATATACAGTATCATCCGGGCAAGGCCAATGTGGTGGCCGACGCCCTGAGCCAAAATATAGGGAAGATCTTTAATCTCACTGCCGATCGTTTAGTGAAAGAGTTCCTCCTGATGGATATTTCCGTCGGACGCTGTGACATGCAGAGCAGTTTGGCAGTGGCAGAGCCGTCTTGGGTTGCACTTACCATGTTGCACCAGAAGGATGATCCAGATCTTCTGCACTTATACCTCAGGACTGAGAGAGGGGAGTTGACAGATTTTTTTATCGATGATTCGGGTACATTGAAGTACCGCGGCAGGTTTTGCATCCCCGCTGTTGGAGACATCAGGGCTATGATTTGCAGAGAGGCTCATGGATCCAGTGTTGCCTACCATCCAGGATCTACAAAGATGTATCATGAATTGAAGCAGATTGCTGGTGGTATGGGATGAAGGGTGATATAGCCCGATTTGTTGCTGAGAGCCACACTTGCAAGCGTGTGAAGGCCGATCATGGAAGGCCTGGTGGCAAGTTGACTCCGTTGGAGATCCCTACTTGGAAGTGGGAAAGTATTTCTATGGACTTCATTACGGGCTTGCCGAGATCTCCTAGAGGTTTTGATTCTGTTTGGGTTATAGTGGATAGACTGACGAAGTGTGCTCAATTTGTGCCGTACAAGATTGATTATCCGATGAAAAAGATAGCAGAGCTATATCTGAATGAAGTCATCAGATTGCACGGGGTACCAGTTAGCATCATTTCGGATCGAGACTCCTGTTTTACATCTCGCTTCTAGAGGAGTTTGCAAGAGGGTTTGAGTACAGATTTGAGGTATTCTACAGCTTACTACCCGCAAACCAATGGTCAGACTGAGCGAGTGAACCAGATAGTTGAGGATATGATCAGGTGCAACATCTTGGACCATGGAGGAGCGTGGGATGAGCGTTTACGGCTTATGGAATTCGTATACAATAACAGTTACCACGAGAGCTTGCAAATGGCTCCGTTTGAAGACTTGTATGGGAGGCGCTGCAGAACCCCTTGTTTTGGACCGAGGTCGGTGAGAGGCCTGTGCTGGATCCGGATGCGCTCGAGGAAATGGAAGTCGCAGTGAAGCTTATTCGAGAAAAGCTTCGTATTGGTCAAGAGAGATATGAGAAGAACGCCAACCGGTGTATGTCTGACTTGGAGTTTTCTGTAGGGGACCTTGTGTTTCTTAAGGTTTCCCCGATGGTTGGTGTTAAGAGGTTCGGTAAGAACTGAAAATTGGACCCGAGGTATGTGGGCCCGTTTAAGATTGCTGAGCGGATTGGCGTGTCAGCATATCGGTTGGATTTGCCAGCAAACTTCCCAGGTATTCATAATGTATTTCATGTAAGCCAATTACGGAAGTGTGTGCGAAGCAGTGGGCAAGTCTTGGATGCTGTGCCCCAGTTGGAGCCTAATCTTTCATAAGTTGAGGTGCCGGTCCGCATCTTGGATACTCAAGATCGGGTGCTGCGGATGAAGTCTATCCCGATGGTGAAAGTTCTATGGAAGAACAAGGATTTGGAAAGCACAACTTGGGAGATAGAGTCGGCTATGAGGGAGGCCCACCCTCATCTGTTCCCTTGATTTGATTGGTACGTTTCATTCCTAGTACTCTTGTTTGTTACCTTCCTTCTATAGTAGAAGTAGCGTATGTAAAGTTTCGGGATGAAACTTTCTTTTAGGGGGAGTGACTGTAACGCCCCCGATTTTTCTGCGATTATTTAATTCTCATTTGGCGTTACGTTGACGCGTTTCCGGCTTGTGCTGTTTGTTAGAGCATGGTCTTAGCTCTTTAGGTTCCTTGTGTGGTTGTTGGTAGCCTTTTTGGCAAGATCCCCTAGCAAGCCGGGTTTGTTTTGGTGACCGGTGAGGCCTCTCGGGGGATGCTTGTGTTTTAGCTTCGGGTAGTGATAACCCGAGTTTTGTTCGTCAAAAGATGATTTCGACTTCGCCGTTGCGTTCCTAGCGTGGGTATTTAGCTACGTTGCGAATTTCGTCGGATTCCAAGGTGGTTCGGTTTTCGCGTCATTTTGATGTGTTAATAATAATGGATGTAATAATTAATTAATCTATAAAGTTTGAAATGAATGGTTTTTAGGTGGCAGTTTAGCCTGAATAGGCATGTCCCTGCATAAATATATAAAACGAGTCTTTTCGTCGTCTCCTTCCCGTAAGAGTAACCGCTGCCTGTTCGAGAGGAAGAAAACCGCCACTCCTGCTACCCTTCAGACGCCGATTCTGGGAGCGTTAGTGGACGAAATTCGATTCCGATAAGCGGATTTGGAGTGCTCTTGCCTAGACCTTCATTCCTACGGTAAGAAATTCAATTTTCGTGGTGTTTCTAGGGGACTCGGAATTTTTAGTTTGATCCTTTTCCTCTATTAAAACCTTAGATCCTGTTTAGGTGTTGTTGTCGCTGGAGCCGAGAGAGAGAGGGTGGGTTGTGCAAGATAAATCGCTGGTATTTGAGGATAGTGGTGCTCCTACCCTTGCCAAGTTTTCTTCTCCTTTTCATGGTCATATTTTCTATAATTTTCCTGTTTCCTGAGATTTATATTTTACTCTGTGTTTCCGTCAAAAAAACATGTGAATCTTAAACCATAATGCCCCTTTATGTTTCTATTTGCATTCTCTCAAGTTCTGAAACTCAAACCTTCGGCTGGAGTGTTGTAGTCTTCTTTGTTTTTATCAAACTGTTCCATGTTAATCATTCAAATTATTCCCTGTTAATCTCGGTTTGGGTAGAAATTAGCCTATCATCCCTAGATCTAGTAGCAATGGGTTTTCCTACTTAAATTGCGAGTAATAGGATTGATTAGGCTAAGAAGTTTGGACGGAAACGAAGTTGGAGGTACAGGAATGTTGTACACTCAATGCAGCCAGATCGACAAAGATCGTCGATCTGGGTTTGACGATAATCGTCGAACTAAGATCGACGATCTCTGGTTCCTTGAGATTGATGAAGATCGTCGACCTGAGTTCAACGATAATCGTCGAACTGAGATAAACAATCTCCGTTTGCCTGAGTTCGACGAGGATCGTCGAACTGAGTTCGACAGTTATTGGTGGCCTTCGTTTAACGCAAAATCATCGAACTCAGTTCGACGATTTCCTGTGGCCTGCGGTTAAGGAAAATCGTCGAACAGCGTTCGACGACTTTTCCCATGACCTGTGATCGACGAAAGGCAAATCGTCGAACAGAGTTTGAGGATTTCCCGTGTCTTGTGATTCGACGAAAATCATCGAGCTGCGTTCGACGAATTTCCTGATTTCGACGATTTTTCCCGCGCTCGACGAAAATCGTCGAGCTGTGTTCGACGATTCCTGTAACAGTGATCGTTTCTTTTTCCTGTAGGCTGAGATTTATTTCTTCTCAGGTTTTTTTTCTCTTCTTCCCGAGTGAACACCTACAAGGGGGGGGATGTCTTGTCAGCCTTTCATTCTTCCTTTGTTTTGGAGGCCGAATCATGGGTTATGACAGGTAGTGGTATTTTGACGCTCTAAAGGAGCGGGAAGTTTTGTGTGCGAGCCGTGGCCGCCACATTTTTTAGTCCCAGGTACGGGTTGGGTATTGCTGTGGTCGTCACCCTTTTAATCTGAGGTACGGGCTGGGTTTTTGGTGATTTTGTGCTGACACAGTGAATTTTCTTTTGGAACTGTTTGGCTTGGGGGACTATTTTTGGTCACCAATTCAGGTCCATTTTGTTTACTACTGCCATTAACTCACAAATTTGGATTGTTAGGTGCTTCTTTCGGTTTAAATGCAACATAATGTGGCTGGTTTTTCTTGTCTTTTGCCTTGTAGCATCTGCAGGATTTGAGCAGGGCTTGGTGTTGTTACTTGGTACTTGGTGTACTTTTGTTTACTTTGGATAGTGTTTGTTTTTACTGTCTTGTTTTCTTAAACTCCTATTCCATTTTGATTTAATGCCCTAATTCAGATTTTCTTGTTTTACTTGCTGAGGTGTTCTTTTCTTTTCTGAATGCCTCAGGTTTTGATTAGTAGCCGGGTAGACGGCTAGTTTTGCTGTGGTGTTGCCTGTGATCCCTAGATTTGTAGGGATCTTTCTCTTGCTGTTGTGAGGTAGTTTTTCTGCCTTTCTTACAGACATACATGCTTGCCAGTGGGTTCTTGTCAATTTGTTGGCGCCCACTGGTAGTTTTACCTTATGATATTGGATTTGTTTCTTTTACTGCTACCTTTTTGGAGATAGTCTACTTGCTCTTGGGAAGTTTTATGCTAGGTTGCTAGTTATTTTTAAACCTAAAAACACTATAATAAGTAAATCTCATGATCAGCATGTTTTATAAAACTCATACACTACTTTCCAAGCAACGTAAACAAGTTCGTTTTCCTACTTATAATATAATATAAATCTAGAGTCTTTTATAGTATAAGTTGACCTCAGCGGTCACTTATGCACTCTCATAGGATGTCAAATATAAATAAAGTATTTTCCGCTACGTATAAGTATAGTTTTTAAACTGTGGACTAGGTGATCCACAGAGCCGAGGGATACGGCCTTTAAAAATATAACTGATTTTCAAATCATTAAACTTATGAATTTTCATAGTCTAGTTAGATTTTGTTCACCTGAGCGTCGATAATTATCCCCTGCTCGACGTGGCATCACGACGCGTGTTTTTCTCATACTCTGATACTTTTTGAATTCGGAGAAAAATGTGGGTTGTGACACTAACCAACCCTACATAGACCTTAGGTGAGACCAATGAGTCACCAAGGACCCATTAGAGTCAACCCAAATGGCCATGTTGACCAAGGTCAACTCTACCTTAAAGTTAAGTCAAATTAGCCAAATGGGCTAACCCAAGCTCAAGCCCATCTCCCCACTTGGGCTAACTTTATTTTAATTAATAATAATATTTATGGGCTGCAAATAGGCTAGAGTGATGAACAATTCAGCCATGAGGGGGCAGGAGAGAGAAAACTCCAATTTCCCTTTAATGGAGGAGAGAGAAAATGGAGTAAAGGCCATTCATGCCATGGGGAAGACAAGGGGCATCCTTCCTTGCTTGATTCATCTCCCCTAACAGCCCTGAGAAGATTAGGAGACTTTCCAGGCTCTTCCACTGGCTGGATGCATGAAGCGTGTAAATCGGCAAGCACACCGGTCGCACAAGTAATAAAGTTTGGGAATAAATCCCCAAGTGTCGGTCTCTTGACGAATGCAATTAGCATAGAGCGGCAATAGTTCAGAAAATATTGTTATGAGGGTTATACTTAGAAAAAGAGTAAAAAGGGCACTTGAGATATTGTGGTTGTTTGATCTAATAAACTAATAAAAGCTATGCGGGTCGAAGGCACCGCTTCGCAAGGTGAAGTGAGTGTTTCGGCCGCGATGCCGAACTTCGGCTGGGCCAGTGGACGGAAAGCTAATAGATGGAAGTGTTCTTGTGGGGAGTGCAATCGAGTAAGACACGGGTATGGAGTGGATGTGGAGTGAGCGAGGCGCATTCACAAACACTACTCACAAGCATAAGAAAACTACAAACATCCCATTAGATATAGAATAAAACTTGATGTTCATTACAATGTTAAATCATTCCATACTACAGAGGAAGGGGAAGAGGAGTAAACCAAAAGAGAGTGAAGATCTACCGCAGGTTGTGGCCGGAATAGCGAGTTGTCAATCCCCTTCCGGGCTCAGTCCGAGGAGGATTCTGTTACAAACGAGCTGTCACCTCGAAGGTCTATGAGTCCGTTCTCTAGGTTGTCTTCTTAACCAACTCCGATGGAAAGCTTGGAGTTGAAGTCGTCAATGGCCGGGAGCTCGCCGGAGAGTTTGAAAAGCTTCGGAATAGCCGGCTATGGACTCCCGATGAAGGTGGAGGTGATGGAGCAGCTGGAAAAGTAAAATGGTGCTTTCCGCACACTCCTCGATCACAACAAATGACGGGCGTTGACCAAAATCGTTGATGAGGGCCTTAAATATGGAGGTAGCAAAAGCAGAGCGCACGATCAGTGGCGCACGACCAGTGGTCATGCACACTATCGGTCGATGATCGTGTGCCATTTCTAATTGGACCTGCAACCTTGATAGAAATATCAGCATAAATGCGCACGATCAGTGGCGCTTGACCAGTGGTCGTGCGCACTAAATCCACTAATCATGCGATTGGCAGGGACAGAATTGCCGAAAGCAAGGGGCAAACGCGCACGAGCAGTGGCGCACGACCAGTGGTCGTGCGCACTACGGCCAGTACTCGTGCGATTACCCGGGCAGAATTAGGAAAAATGAGAATGTAATGCGCACGATCGGTGGCGTACGACCAGTGGTCGTGTGCACTAAGTGTAGTGGTCGTGCGTAGTATTGCTGCATCGTTGGGGTCTCCCGAGCGGTTCTGCAGCACGCACACGAACCCTGCACCAGCATAAGAGGAAGATAGGCCACCAAATGTGCACACCACATTCCCAAGACAAGGCTAAAGAACAACAAAAACACAGAAACAACTAAAGCACACAAAAATGGGCCTAAAGTGCACTTAATCATGAAATAGGCACGTAAGCAAATATAGGCAGTTATGACTCCCAAGTGTAGTGCTAAGACGATAAAACTGGCCCAGATGAGTCCAAATATCAGTGTATAATTTGGACTCATCACACCCCCAGACTTAACCATTTGCACGTCCCGAGCAAATCATCACTCCGTGGACTAGAAAATAGATAGCTAGCTCAGAAATTTCAAAAAAACAAGTAAGACGAGAAATCAAATACATGAAGGGAATAGAAGATATAATAGAAAAACTTTTTAATTATAGTACGTAGTTTAAACTATTCGACAGACGTAAATAATTATTGTATTTGCTCAAAATTAGAATTCTGGAGAATCTTGCGATCATGTGTAGGAAGAAAGTAGGCAGGCCACTAAGGTGAGCATTGCAAAGATCGGGGCTCTGGATCACCTCCAAAGGAATCCACCAATGTCGGGGACCATACACTTGCACGTTCACACTCTCTCCACAGTGCGGGTTAGACTCAAGCGTGAATCAGTAGGACTTGTAGGAGAGAATGGGCCTTAGGCTAAGGTTTGGTAGTCAATGATAAATATGAAGGCAACACGCAACCAAAGTGAGCGAATAAAAACCTAACCCAATACAGCCACTTAGAAATGTATGGGTAACACTCCCCCAGACTGAGCTTGAAAACCGGGTGTGCACATGGCCTAACCAGACCAAAATCAAAAAGTAGGATGGGGATAGAATTCTCAAAGCAATTCTTTCAGATTTTTCTTATGTTTTCTTTTTTTTTTGCTTTTCTTCTTTTTCTTTTCTGCGTTTGCAATCCCCAAACGTAGCAATCAAAACGCTTATGACTTCAGCACCACATTATACGATTTCCACATATCACAACATCAGCAAAATAGTAAATACAAACAAGATCAAGCATTTGATTGCGATGGTGGGTTTAGCTTCAGGCATTGGTGATGTGAGTGGAGCACGATCATGAACAATGCGCACGATCATAGGCGCACGACCAGTGGTCGTGCGCACTATGTCATGTGCTCGTGCGCACTGGCAGGGAATATCAGGAAGAAGAACTGGGATACTGCGCACGAGTAGTGGCGCACGACCAGTGGTCGTGCGCACTAAGTCCAATGATCGTGCGATTACCCAGACAGGACTCCAGAAAAGAGGAATCAATGCACACGATCAGTGGCGCACGACCAGTGGTCGTGCGCAAAATGTCCAGTGGTCGTGCGCTTACCCCAGGCTGATTCTAGAAAACGTAGAGTAGTGCGCACGATCAGGGGCGCACGACCAGTGGTCGTGCGCATTAGATCCCATGATCGTGCGCAGTATTCCTGTTTCACAACCATCCCGGAACATGCACACGACCCCTGTACCGAAAGGAAAAATCAATCACTAATCTGTGCAGACATTCCAGACAATCACAAAAAAGGAGTACAGACTAAAAGAATAACACAATACACAACCACGGGCTAAAATGTGCACTTCCTATGGAAATAAAGACAGGATGAAATATATATGATAATGAACTAAAAGTGAAGTGCAACCGTGTGAAAACTAGCCCAGATGAGTCCGAAAATATGTATATAAAGTGGACTCATCACACCCCCAGACTTAACTGTTTGCGCGTCCCAAGCAAACAAAATCTAAGCAGATAGGGAAAAATACTAGTTAACAAAGAAATTGCGATACGAAGTACCATGCGAAGTCGCATGCTCGCGCGCGTAAAAATATAATAGAATAAATTTCTAAGTATACAAAATAGTTTATACTTTTCACAATGCGTATCAAAATTTTATTATTACTCAAAAATAGAATCATGGTGAATCATCCGGTCATGCGTAGGGAGAAAGTAGACTAATCACTAGGAGAGCATTACCAATGATTGGGGCTCTGGATAACCTCCAAAGGAATCCACCAATGTCAGTGACCATATGCTTGCCTTTTCGCATTCTCTCCACGGCACTGGTTTGGTTCACACACGAATCAGTAGGACTATAGGTGATGACATGGGGCTTGGGTTTCTGTGAGGTAAACAATGATAAATAAGAATGGCTAAGCACCAAACCCAAATGAGCTAATATAAAAGGAATCCCTCAGCTAACCAAAATATATGCGGGTACACCACACCCCCAAACTAAACTTTTAACATATGGGTGTCTGCACCGCCTACTCCAAATATAATCACATTTCCAAAATGATTTTCAATTTTACTTTTCCTTTTCACTTTTTTTTTCTTTTTCTTTTTCTTTACAAATATTTTTCTTTTTCTTTTTCTTCATTTTATTTTCATAATTCAGCAAATATAACATTGGGAGCACTTCCACATTTTCACAAATAATAACACCACATCACATCCCAACATGAAAATGTAAACACTAAAGCTCAACTTGGGTGTGCGACTACGATTGGCTATGAGGCTTTGGTGAAATCATGGTGGAGCTGAATCAAAAGGAGGGGTAGGCACAACGGGGCTAGCGAGGACAAGACGTTAGGAACGGTACAAAGCTAAACCGGGCCAAAATGATGGCCTACATCACACTCATGCATGACTAACCTATACCCATGCTTCAAGAATAGCTTGGGGCAAGTTCTTAGCCAACGAGAAAGACTGTCCATCCTCCCGACTCGAGCAATACAAAACTAACGACCGTCTACACACATCCCTAAGCTACCGTCAGATTCACATCGGATTCCCCAACTTTTGAGTAGAATAACAAGTATTTACGCAATTAGAAAAATATAAAACTAAAAGCATACAGAAAAATTAAATCTACTCCAATTTCTACACGAGACGAGAGCAGTTGACTAGGAACACAACAAGGCCAACATTTTACTCCGTCTCACAATCCTATTTCAGCACCATAATTTTCCCAAATCTAACAAAGAAATGTGTTTAACTCGCAGCACGCAAAAAGCTAAGCACGCGCTCATGTGGGTGCAGTGGTGTGTGATGCAATGAACTAAGCATAATAAATCAATAAAAGCTTCTAGTATGCACATGAAATGTGCGCGTGCAAAAGGTAACAAGTCTGTCCCCCAGACTTAAACTAAGCAACAAATCATAAGATAGAGAAATTAAAATCAAAAAGAGCTAAGGGAAGAGTTTACCCCATGCTCAGCCAGTGAGCATACAAGAAGACGCGTGGAAACCTAAAGCAGACCCGCCATACGAAGAATCAGAACCCCGCCAATGCAATTTGCTATGAATACCTACAGGGGTGAGCTCCGCAAAAACAAAAGAAAAATATACAAAAAGAAATGCTAAAACTAAAAATAGATAAGAAAAATAAAATGCAGAAAATAAAAGATAAGTACTGGGGTTATTGTCATCCCAGCACGACTTATTACATTCTAAACAGTTCTAGCTAATGGGCCTATGAAATAAAAAATGCACAGGTAATTGTTCCAATATCCGTTTCGGTAACGGGTACCGATACGGTGATAGAACAGTTACCCCTCTACATAAATAATAATACCTGCCCAACACAGGTAGAGGAAATAGGAAGTAAGAAGAGAAGGAGCGCTGGTCCTCACTCTTCTCACCACAAAACACATCCTTGCCTAGCAAGGTATCGTTTATCACAGGCCCGCAGGAGGCGATGGCAACGACATGAGCACAAAGCTCATCGTCATCCCAACATACCTGTGGAGACTCATCCTGCACAGGCTCAGATAAGGAAGGGGGATCAAGTAATAAAAGAGAAGAAGAACTAAAAGAATCAGAAAATGGGAGAGTGATCCCGGTAGCACTCTCATCAGGATCCAAGCAGAGATCACTGTCGGTGTCATATGAGTTGTATCGAGGGGAATCCGAGAACTCAAGGTCCGCGGTGTAAGTGGAACGACCTCATCCAATAAGGTGGTGCAAACCTCCACATCAGAAAGAGGGTATTCCTCATCCCATCGGGGTGCGTAAAAATGTTCTGAAGATCCACTTTCTCCGTCGGAGATAGAGGAATCATCATCCCACTTCTGCGCAACCTCGGGCACCGAATCATCCACAATCACGCCATCATCAACCGACTCACAAAAAAGAGGAATAGCACAATCTGGCAAAAATTGCAGAGGGGCTAGGCTGCTCTCAAAATCAAGCACTGAATGATCAGGCCCCATCGCAAAATCATTCGCTGACGCCACCCCGTCGACAACCGGAACAATCTCATCGTCCCATACAGGAGCGTTCATGAGTTCCTGCTCCTCTTTTTGCTGGCTAACACCAGAGTGATCATCATCACTCAAGAAAAGCTCGTAAAAAGGGATCGAGGGACCCATGAAAGAGCTGTATGCGGCCAGAGATTCTTCAGTAATCTCAACGGGTAAAGAATGAGCAAAGTGCGTTATGTCAGTGTATGGGCCCTCAGAGGGAGAAGGCTTGCACAAACGAGGGCAATCCTTCAACATGTGGCCCTCACCTTGACATAACAAACACCGAATGCAATGCTCGGCATTCATAACAGCAATGGCATCGATGGATCGGCGCAAAGTGTCAAGGACACGACACTCAGCATCAGAATCCATCACGAACAAAAATAAATGCTGAAAAAGTGCTAAACAGCTAAAATAAAAATAGCACGGATCTGCTATCTAAATCAAAAATCAGAAAAGGGGAAAAAGAAATAAGCAAAATAAAAATTATAATAACAAAAGCAAATAATAAAAAAATGATATGCACAAATGGAAAAGGGCTTCAATCTATAATCTCCCTCTCCAAAAACTCACACGACTGTGTTCCCCGGCAACGGCGCCAAAAACATGATGCTATAGATCACGGCAGTGAACCGGTCGCACAAGTAATATAAAATGGGGGTTTTCCCCAGTATCGATCTCACAAGGAACATAGTAAGGTGGAGTTAATTTCGAGGAGGACTTGCGATTGAAGTCCTTAGGGTCTGCAGTAACGATGGGGGCTTTGATATTGCGGACAAAGAAAATAAAATACTATCAACTACTCCTATGCAACGCCGCTATGCGATGCTTCGCCAGGCGGGATGGAAGACTAGTCGGGACGCTATGCACCGAATCACTAGGCGGATGGACGAGAAGGCTAGCGGATGAGGTGGTTAGAATGGCGGAATGAGGGTCGAAAGCACCTCTTCGCAACGCACGCCACTAGCAATTGCTAGTGCGGCAAGGGTGGATGGTGGTGGATGGACTATGGCACACCTCAAGTAAATAACGAAAATACACAAAATCACATAGACATGATTGAATATAAACGTTTTACAAACTAAGCATTCTTCATCAATATAAATAAAGTTAAACACCAATATTCAACAATAAAGCAAGAACAAGACAAGAGATCGACCGAATCCGAAGTCTTGCTGAGGATTCACGGTTGGAATCGTCGGGTTGTCATTCCGCGTCCAAGCTCGGTCCTCAACTGCTTCCGGGATAGAGAAGGGCTGTCACCACCTTCCAATGGCCCGTCTTCTTCGTCTCACGATAGCGGGCGAAGTTTGCTAGCTTTTCTTTGCTTGATGGCTATGGCGTCAAACCCTACTTGAAGCTCATGGATGAAGGAGGAGGCCGAGAGGAAGCTCCGGCTTGGATTTGGCGGTGAAAGCTTGCCCGGAGCACCTCCCTAGGGTGGAAGATGAAGGGGAACGGCGCAGAAGGCGGAAAACGGCGGAGGAAATGGGAGATCAGCGGATCTTTGGATTAGGGCGAGACCTGCACTATTTATACAAAAGCAGAAATGAACAATGCGCACGATCACATGCGCACGACCAGTGGTCATGCGCACTATGTCCTGTGCTCGTGCGCACTGGCAGGGAATATCAGGAAGAAGAACTGGGATACTGCGCACGAGTAGTGGCGCACGACCAGTGGTCGTGCGCACTAAGTCCAATGATCGTGCGATTACCCAGACAAGACTCCAGAAAAGAGGAATCAATGCACACGATCAGTGGCGCACGACCAGTGGTCGTGCGCAATATGTCCAGTGGTCGTGCGCTTACCCTAGGCTGATTCTAGAAAACGTAGAGTAGTGCGCACGATCAGGGGCGCACGACCAGGGGTCGTGCGCATTAGATCCCATGATCGTGCACAGTATTCCTGTTTCACAACCATCCCGGAACACGCACACGACCCCTGTACCGAAAGGAAAAATCAATCACTAATGTGTGCAGACATTCCAGACAATCACAAAAAAGGAGTACAGACTAAAAGAATAACACAATACACAACCACGGGCTATAATGTGCACTTCCTATGGAAATAAAGACAGGATGAAATATATATAATAATGAACTAAAAGTGAAGTGCAACCGTGTGAAAACTAGCCCAGATGAGTCCGTAAATAGGTATATAAAGTGGACTCATCAGACATGTTTAGTATGAATTACATATGGGCACACCACTGCTTCCGCTAAGTCAGTTTTCCCTCAAACTGACTATCCAAATGGGGGTGGCACCATGGTTCGACGACTTCGTCATTACAGGATCGTCACAAGTCTGATACCATTTGAAAGACCCCCCCCCCCCACCCGGAACACAAAACACGGCATGAGGGGAGTCTTATGCCCAGAACAGCCGCCTTGCGGGGGCACCAATGCACGTGTTGGTCCGCACCACAAGATGACTATTCTGCCTGCCATAAACAATATCATCCAATGCCAACCAAACCAACAATAAACGTTAGAAGTCAAATTCATACATAAGCAAGAAAATTCCAAGTAAAGTGCATCAAATATAAGAAGCTCCATCAAGCTTTTATAGTGTCAGAGTATGAGTGCAACTTACCCAAAGGGCTACATCGTGAGTCTCTAAACTCACATCGGTCACTGAAGGAATCGAAGGAACCCTCCCTTCAGGCCCTGTCATCCTGGCCTGGCTGTCCTGCTACTGCCTTATCTGTGGGGTTTCCTACTAAAAAGAAGATGTAGCAACCGTTAGTCATAAAGACTAAGTGACTTCACATCCGCTCCTCTGGCGACTCCTCGGCACCGGGCATAGACAAGAACAAGGATGCAATATATAAATATAAAATAATAGTACAACCAAGTGGTATAGAGTGAGCAATGTCAAGTACATCAACAACATAATAAATGAGTAAACATTCTACCCTAGCAGTTCTATCATCTACGACAGTATATGTAAAATGTAAATCTAAATCAGAAAGTAACTCAACTTATATGAATGTCCACACAGACATACAAACTCAGGATTGGCTCAACAGTAAAGTAACTCATCGTATAAGAGTTCCCATACAAACATATACAATGAGGATCTTGTGCATACAATGTAATGTAATGGAATCAATGCAATGCAATGAATCACCAATGATCATGCACATGTAACTGCTATGTCGACACGGACTTGTAGTTCCCACTATTTGAGCATATAGCTAACCTCTCAGGCATCAACCGTTGTGACCAGGTTGTGACAATAGAGCGGGCATCTCCACTACTAGGCTGGCATCCACACTACCTGTCCTAGGCCTCCATATGCCTTAATGCTAAGAACACAACAGCGGAGCTCACATGTGTAAGACCCCTCTCCCAGAACCCATAACATGGCACGAGGGGAGTCTTATGCCCATAACATGCGCCTTGCGGTGGCACCAACGCACTTGTTGGTCAGCACTACAAGACGCCTATCCTACCGGCATAAACAATATCAACCTTTTCCAATCCAACCAACAACATGAAATAGAAGTCAAATACAGACATAAGCAAAATAGTCCAAAAGTACATCAAGAGTAAGAAGCTACAACAACTTCTACAATATCAGAGTACGGGTACAACTTGCCCAAAGGACTACATCAGGAAACTCTCAACTCACATCGGTCACAGATGGTATTGAAGGCACCGTCCCTTCAGGCCCTATCTACTTGGCCTGGTTGTCCTTGAAAGTGCAGCTAGATCTGATATACTCTAGAGGGGGGTGAATAGAGTATATGGTGCTTTAAAACTTTTTACAAAAATTGTTGTAATATGAGTGAGCAGGGAAGCAAGTATAAATCTAATTACAGAACAAACCTAATCAAAAGCTAATCACAGAATAATCAAGGCCAAAAACAAAAATAAAGATAAGCAAAACCAGAAGACACAAGGAAATATAGTGGTTCCCCTAAACTTGGGTACATCCACTCTTCTACCACCCTAGGTAGGAATCCACTGCAAGATGAGTTGATCAGGTGTCCTGGGCACCAATGAGCTTTTGATAAGGTGCTCAAAAACCAAATCAGATTTTTTGATCAGGTGTCTTGCCACCAATGAGCTTTTGACAAGGTGCTCAAAAACCAAACTCAAACTTTTGAAGGGAGTTTGAGAAACCCTTTACAGAGAGGGGGTGAGAGAGTGATGGAAGTCTTCTCTTTCTCAGATCAGCTGAGAAGACTATGTGGATTGATGGTGTCAAAGCTCCCCCTGAGTCCTTGAGATCTTCAGGAAAAGAAGCTTTGTTGTAGGGTGATAGGCCTTCAAAAGTTGAACTCCAGCAAATGATGATTTCAGCAACAGCTGAAATGTTGAATGTCTGGAGTCTTGAAATATGTTGGCCTTGAACACTTGAAAACTAGAGAGATCTGAAGATTTCAGAAAAATTTGATCTCCTTGGATGAGTGTTCTTGAGAATTCTTTGAGATAGTATATTTTTTCTTGTTCTGAAGAATACTGATGTCTGTCTATCTTAGAAATTAAAAAAAATTCTTGTCTTTTATTCTCTGGTACTGAATGGAAAGACATTCTCTGAGAAGAATAGCTGTTGGTCTGCATTAATGGCGTCCTTAATTGCAAAATCTCTTCTAGAGGAAAGTCCATAGAAATATTCCTTGAAAATCCCTTGAAACTTGGCCCAGAGATAAATGAAAACGGCTAGGAAATCTTCAGAATTAATTGCAGAATAACTCCTTAACTGATTTGAATTTGAATCTAGAAACATCCTTAAAGTTATCTGAAAACGTCGAACTGAGCTCTGCTATCGTCGGACAGAGCTCAGCGATATGGACTTGTACAGCAGCAAAATATCGTCGATCTGAGCTCAAAGATCGTCGAAGTGAGCTCAGAGATAGAGATCCAAAGCTAAGTCAAGATCGTCGACCTGAGCTCACCGATCGTCGAATGGAGTTCGATGATATGATGAAGTTGAGCTCAGCGATCGTTGAATGGAGTTCGACGATCTGTCGAAGTTGAGCTAGACGATCGTCGATCGGAGTTCGACGAATCATCGTGCTGAGCTCGACGATATGACTTAGTCTTCAAACAGAAAATCCTGGTCTAGAGGGCAGCTTCCAAACCTTGACTTCTAACCCTTAGACTCAATTCTAATTCACCTTTTGAGCTATACAGGAGGTCAAATATTTATTTCCTAGAGACATAGTGATCCTGACCCAAATTAGTAATAGGGTGTTCCAACAATCTCCCCGTATTTGGGTTAGGATTACTATTTACAGACTTTGGAAAAATTAAGTAACAACATTCAAGCAGCAATACAGAAAAACAAAAAGAAAAGCTGGACAGCAGAACCACAGATATATATATATATATATCATCCCAGATAATAAACAGAAATCACAGAGATTGTCACCTTACATTATCATTTCTTTTCCTTGCCCTTAATAAGTTTGATTTCTCTGTTGGGATTGAGGGCTTCCTTCTTTGATCTGGTATCATCTGCTGCACTTAAAGATGTTTGTTGTTTAGGCCTGAGAACTACAGCTTCAGGATGCAGTTCCATATACCTGTCAGAATCAAAAAATTTGCTTGATGCATATCTTTCTAGCTCTTTCTGTCTCTGTTCAGACATTGTTGAGATATTAGAGGAATCTCTTCCTTGCTCTTTAGCCTTTTTGATCTGATCCAGTGCAGCAAGTTCTTTCATTCTTGCAGTCTAAGAAGCTGGATTGTTCTCAAGGTCTTCAAAAGGTACTGGTGGCTCATATCTGTTAGAAGAATTGTCCTGAGGAGGCCTAGATGACACAGTTTCCATTAATTTATAGGGAAAAGGACCAGATGTGGTATCAGAAGAAATTTGTCCTCCCTTGGAGTATGGGTGTTGCCTTGAGTATCCTTTGGAGTATACTTAGAAATCTCTTTAGTTGCCTCTGTATTTTCCTCTCCTATATTGAGAATCCCTGGATTGGCTTCCCCTATGGTAAGATCTAGCATGAGGCTGATAGGGGGCCTGACTTCTGGCAGGGGGTTGAGCTGCAGAACTTCCACCTGCACCTGCATCAGGAGGAGGTGGTGGAGGAGGATGAGAGTGTTGGAATTGTGAAGAACCCTTTTCATATTTCCTCTTCTTTTTCATTGCTTTCAGTTAACTTAAATTTATTTCTGTTTCCTGAAATTTTCAGGAAAAATGCCAAAAATTGACATGTCACGCCCGTGACATATTGGTCACGCCCGTGACCATGGCGTGACACGTCAAACTCCAGTGAAATCAGCAAATTTTGAAGTGCAAAGCTTGACACGCCCGGGGTCACGCCCGTGTCACCCGACACGGGGCATGACCCAAGCCCGTGTCCACCCGCTCGACGTTTCCAGCTCAACGATCGTCGACACCAGCCGACACGCCTACAGTCACGCCCGTGACCTAGGGCGTGACACCTCTTTCCGCTCGACGATTTTCAACTCGACACTTTCCGCTCGACATTCGTCGAGTGTCGACACCAACTGACACGCCCAGAGTCACGCCCGTGACCGGGGGCGTGACCTTTCCAGCTGGCCCGACAAGACCTGCCCGAAGACTTTCGGCGCAACCCGCGCCTAGATCCACCTGCTTGACACGCCCAGCGTCACTCCCGTGACCTGGGGCGTGACCACTGCGAGACCGACACGTGTCCAGCCCGAAGTCCACTTTCCCGTCAAATCGTCGGCCGCCTTCGCAAATAGTACTTACACGCCCCCTGTCACGCCCGTGACCAAGGGCGTGTACTTGTAAATTTTTCCCTATAAATTCCAGTGTTCTGCTTGAGTTCCTGTTCCCTTTTTTTGAACCACTTTGCTTAGGGTAAGTGCTGCCGAAATGCTTTCTTATGCTATGTAAGGGATTTTCTTCCCCCTCTCTTAGTGTTTGTTTTTAACTTTCTTGTAATCACTTTTTCATTAATAAAATGTGTTAGTTTTTTCTCTCTTTGCATAGCTTGGAATCCATTTCTGCGCCCTACTGGAAGTGATTTTTAATGTTTGTTCTTATTTTGTTTTTCCTTTATGTCTTCTAAAATCTTTTTAGCTTATAACTTTTGTCTAATTTCTAGCCGTTATAATCGCAATTTTATTTTCATGCAAATACTTTTTTAGGTTTACTTTATTATTTTTACTTTGTTTTCATTCCTATAGGTTTATAAAACAATGTTTTAAAAGGTGATTTTTAATTTTCTTTTAACTTAGGCTCTTTAGGATTGTAAAACTTTTCGTTCTTTTTTAGTCTTATTTCCACTTTTTAGGCGTTTCTATAAAATTATAAGAATGAAAACATAATCGTTTTAATTTTTCAAGCATTTTCATTTTTGTTTTTATTTCAAAAACTTTTTCCTCTTTTAATTTTTTCGTTCTCTTTTTATGCATTTCTACCGCATTTTAGCGGTAGAAATGTATTCGTTTTAATTTTTCGATCATTTTCATTTTGCGTTTATTTGCAAACTTTTTCACTCGTTTAATTTTAATTTTCACATTTTATGCATTTCTACCGCATTCTAGCGGTAGAAATGCAGTCGTTTTAATTTTGGATAACTTAGCTTTTCTTAATTTTTTGTACTCGTGCATCTATTTCCGCCTACTCGTTAAGAGTTAAATGGCGCATTGCTTTTATTTCATTTTAGTAGAGTGCGTGTGTTTTCATTTATGTCGTGTGCGTGTGTTTTACTTTCCTGTAGAGTGAGTGTGTTTACTTTATGTCGAGAGAGTGTGTGCTTGAGTTTTACTTTCTCTCGAGTGTGTGCGTGTGTTGCATTTATTTAGTCCTACTCGTTTGAGTAGGACCCGCTTTCTTTCTCCCGCCCACGCACTTGCGCCGGGACTCGCAATTTACAGCTTTCTTCAGTCCTACTCGTTTGGGTAGGACTTGTAATTTCCTGCTTTCCTTTACTGCTTTATTTTACTGCTTTCATTTCCTGCTTTCCATTTTCTGCTTTATTTACTGCTTTCCTCGCAAGACGTCCCCATTCCGATGAGTGGCTAATCGTTCTTAGCCCTCGACATCGAAGAGCATTGGGACAGATAAAATAGCTTAAAATAATTAAAGGTCTAATTTTTCTAATTAATTAAAAGTACTTAAGGTTTGCCCGGGGTTAACGACGCGTAGGACCACATATCGATGTGTGGGCCCTATTTCCGTAGTCCATATGCTAGCTAGCCGAGAGGCCGTGCATATGGACCGATCACCCCTTGGCAAAGAGAGTTCTGCACTAACTCTCGAGAGAGGAGGCGCGCCAACTCTACTGGATTGGGTTCCCCACCCAATAGCGGGGTTCTTAGCGTAATGCGGGCACTAAGAGGAATCCTTCGTCGGACGAGAGCCTGGTCGAATAGTCTTAGCGTTCAGGTGAGCGATAGTCCTATAGCTAGGTGAGCTCATTTTAATGGAACCTCCACGGCCAAGTCTCCGCCTTAATTAATTAGAAATTTAGGAGCTCTTTTTATTTAAAGTTTATTTTAGTTCAATTGTTTTTTCGGTGCCATCGAGCTAATCTCTTCATCGGCACCACCTTCAAGCTTTCTTTTTATGCTTTCTTTTTATGTTTTCTGCCTTTCTTTTATATATATAAATACCCGACAAGTATTATCGGTAAAATAATAGTCCCCTCCAGGGAAGAGTAGAAATAATCGAACCAACCCCGAGAACAATACGACCTCGATATTCCACCTGGAATATCCTGTACTACTCACGATAGGTGCACTTGCCTCCTTTCGTTAAAACTCGATCTAAACTGTTTTATATCCAAATAAATAAATACGCGTGCCCTGTTTTCTAAATAAAATCACTTCGCCTTTTTCTCAAATAAAACCGCCGGGTCGCCGCGTGACCGTTAATAATTTTGGAGTTTTAACCATCACTCCACGATTCGGGAAAACTTTCAACAATATAAGTGGGGTGTTCTCCGCTAGTTTGTTGAGTTTCAACAGGGTATCCGAGGAGGCCTCTGCGGTTTTGTTGAATTTTAACACCACTGACAGGTGTAGGGGAGCCAAGGAGGTCTCCAACAGAAGAGAGAGCCTGGGGGCTAGCAACTCATACAACCTGTCAGCAAGGGCTGGAATGTCTACTTGCTCAAGGGTGACTGGAGCAGAGGTAGAAGATGGAGGAGCAGCTGTTGGTGATGGTAGTGGAGAGCTGGAGTAGGGGGGCAGGGTTGGCTGAGGTGTGGGTAAGGTGGATATGGAGGACAGTGGGATGGAGTTAGATGGGGAGAATGTGGGTTGGTCAATGATTTGTTGCAGAAGATCTTGATAGGAGGTTGAGGATGAGGGTAGCTCAGGAGGAGAGGATGGTGAATCATCCATAAAGGAATCATCAATGAGGGTGAAGGAAGGATGGGAGGGTGATTAAGTGGAATCTGGTTGAGGGTAGGAGAATAAGGGATGGAATTGTTCTTCTGTGAGTGGAAGGGTAGGTACTGGAGATGGTGTTGATGTTGGAGAGGGGATGGAGATGATGATGTTGGATGGAGTTGGAATGGTAGATGGTGTGGGAAGAGAGGGAATTGGAGGAGGAGGAGGAGCAACATCAGCAGGCAGGTCATCTGCAGGGGCAGAGACCTGTGGGGAAGTGACTCTGAGAGTCCTTGTGCCTGAAGGAGTGCTGGAGGAGGGCCTGCTGGGCTTGATGATTTGTCTGTCCCATTTTCCAAAGAGGGCACAAGACAATCTCTTGGATGCATTGATATGGATTCCAGAAGAGACTAGCAAAGCAGGGCACCTGTGATGTAGAAACACCCCTAAGATTCTTCCAAAGTTTACAAAACTTTTGTTTATCTTCTTCTTGATAAGATCAAAGAATACTTCTCCCCAATTCAAATTCTTCCTGTCTACAAGTGCTCCCATTAGGCAGAGCTGATACCTTGAGATGGTATCATGAGCAGAGTGCTTAGCCAGCAGCACTTTCCCAACAACATCTGCCATGAATCTGTATTCCACATACAGGTTCTTTTTCAAGAGCTTGCTAGGGTTAGCCTCTGAATGACCCATTCTGGCAAGCAGTTCAATATACTCTTCTCCAGACAAGTCAGCAGTATCTCCACCATTTCTCAACTCAAAAACCTCTGATAGAATTGCTGGGGTTAGAGGTACCTGTGTGCCAGATATTGACCCAACAATGGTGGAGTTGTCTTGATTGTGGGCAGTGTAGACCCATTCCTTAATCTCATCAGATGCAAGCTTGATCCTTGTAGTCATGATTGCTGTAAGGTTCTGCTCTTTGAATAACCCCAAGATATCCTAAAATACCTGGTCGGTTGTGCTGAAAGATTCCATATCGATGTCGAAGCCAGCATCAAACTTCATCGCGGCGAGAACAGCAACAGACACAGCCATGGGTACCTGCAAAAATTCAACAAACAAAACGACCAAGTGCAGAACTGTTTGGAGGGAAAGAAAGTTCTTGTAGAGAAATCGAAAGCGCAAAGGTGAACGACGGCGAAAAAATGAATTTTATATTAGGGTTCGACGTAGAATTGGAAAGATCATTGAACTCAGTTCGACGATCGAGGCTTCTAAAGGAATCTGAAGACACTTCAACATCGTCGATCTCCGTTCAACGATATTGGAGAGCGTCGAGCTCTGTTCGACGATCATTCAGAGAACAAAATCGTCGAGCGTCGTTCGACGATCGTTGACCGGAAGAGATAACTCATACTATCTGAGAAACGCTGAACTCAGGTCGACGATTTCAGATATCGTCGATCTCCGTTCGACGATCTGGGGGAAAATCGTCGAGCGCAGTTCAGAGACCAGAAAACCTCTAGACACTAAGAAAAATCAAGATCTTTTCCTAGTCTGGGTCAATTTTTAAGCTTTCAAAATCTTGGAGATTATTTAAGACTTCCTCCATCTAACATTCCTAACTGATTTATAAAGAAGGTGTGTTTTTTTTCATCCAAGGTCTTGGTGAAAATATCTCCCCTTTGTAAATTAGTTGGGATATATTGTAGTTCAATTTTATTCTTTTCAACATTATCCCTTAAGAAATTATGCCTAATCTCTATGTGTTTTGTCCTACTATGGAGGATTGGATTTTGAGCTATAGAAATAACACTGGTGTTATCACAAAAGATTTTAGACTTCTCTAAGTTGTAGTAGTCTAGGAGTTGGTTTTGAATCCACAAGATTTGTGAACAACAACTTCCTGCAGCCATATATTCAGCTTCAGCAGTTGAAGTTGACACAGAAGTTTGTTTCTTACAAAACCAAGAGACAAGTCTGTCACCAAGGAACTGACAAGTTCCACTGGTACTTTTCCTGTCAATTCTGCATCCAGCATAATCAGCATCAGAAAATCCAGTTAAATCAAATGCTGAATCTTTTGGATACCAGAGACCTAGATTTGGACAACTTTTAACATACCTGAGAATCCTCTTTACTAGTGTTATGTGTAACTCTCTAGGGCTTACTTGGAACCTAGCACATATACATGTAGCAAACATTATATCTGGTCTACTAGCTGTAAGATACAGTAAAGAGCCAATCATTGCTCTATATGTTGTCTGATCAACAGGTTTCCCATGTTCATCATCATCCAATACAGCATTAGTAGGCATGGGTGTTTTCATACAAGATACTTCAGACATGCCAAATTTCTTAACCAGTTCATTTGCATACTTGGTTTGAGAAATAAAGATGCCTTCAGCATGTTGCTTTACTTGCAATCCTAGGAAAAAGGATAGCTCACCCATGCTACTCATCTCAAATTTAGAATGCATTAGGTTGGAAAACCTTCTGCATAATTTGGAGTCAGTAGAATCAAAAATAATATCATCTACATAAATCTGTACTAGTAGGGTATGGGACTTATGGGTTCTAATGAAAAGAGTTTGGTATACTCTACCCCTTATAAAACCATTTTCAAAGAGAAAGCATGCTAGGGTCTCATACCATGCTCTAGGAGCTTTCTTGAGACCATATAATGCTTTATTCAATCTAAAGACATAATCAGGATAAGTTGGAGAGATAAAACCTTGAGGTTGTCTGACATATACTTCTTCTTTGATATCTCCATTTAGAAATGCACTTTTGACATCCATCTGATATACCTTGAAGCCTTTATGTGCTGCATAAGCTAAAAATATTCTGATGGCTTCCAATCTTGCAACTGGTGCAAAATTCTGGTCGTAGTCTATTCCTTCTTCTTGAGAGTATCCCTAAGCAACTAGCCTTGCCTTGTTTCTTACAATTACTCCTTGATCATCCAGTTTGTTTCTGAATACCCACTTTGTTCCAACAATGGAGTGATCCTTAGGCTTTGGCACTAGTTCCCATACTTTGTTCCTCTCAAATTGATGCAACTCTTCTTGCATTGTAATGATCCAGTGTGGATCTTGCTCTGCATCTTGAATGGACTGAGGTTCAATTTGAGATAGGAAGCAGGTGTGCAACAGATTTTGGTTGACCTGATTTCTGGTTTGCACACCAGCTGAGATGTCTCCAATTATTTGGGAAATTGGATGGTCTCTTGATGTTACTAAATCAATAGGGGGTGTTGATTGTTCACCAACCTGTGTTGTTGTTTCCTATTGTGGTACAACAACTGGCTCTTCAAGTTGTTCTTCAATATGTTGAGCATTTTCTTCATCTTCACTGCTTTCATCCCTTTGGGTAACCTGTAACTTGTTGAAGTCTTCAACTAGAGAATGTTCCTGCAAAGGTTCTATGGTAGAAGAGATCTTCTCCTTGAAAGACATGTTAGATTCATCAAATGATATATGAACAGATTCCTCAATTTTTAGAGATGATTTATTATAAACCCTATAAGACTTGCTGATCATGGAGTATCCCAGAAACACTCCTTCATCAGCTTTGGCTTGAAATTTTGCTAAGTATTTCTTGTCATTATTATGTATATAGCAAATACAACCAAAGACTCTAAAATAATCAATTTTAGGTTTCTTCCCTTTGAGTAATTCATAGGGAGTCTTTCCCTTTAGTTTATGTATCAAGCTTCTATTCAGCACATAGTTGGAGGTGTTCACTGCCACTGTCCAAAAGGATAGAGGAAGGTGAGCATCTGACAACAATGTAGTGGCAGATTCAATAAGGGTTCTATTTTTCCTTTCAGCTACCCCATTTTGTTGAGGAGTTCTAGGTGCTGAGAAAGTATGCTTGATCCCTTCACTCTGACAAAACTCTTGCATAATAAGAGAATCAAACTCTGTCCCATGATCACTTCTGATCAGGGTAATGTGAGTATTGAACTCAATCTGTATACATTTGAGAAACTCTGTCAGATACTTAAAGTTATCAGACTTCTTCCTTAGAAAGAACACCCAAGTGAATCTAGAGAAGTCATCTACAACTACTAAAGTGTAGGATTTCCCTCCTAGGCTTTGTACTGTGATGGGTCCAAAAAGATCCATGTGTAACAGATACAATATCCTAGGTGAATCACTCTTATTAAGTGACTTAAAGCTGTTTTTAGTTTGCTTGCCTAATTGACAAGCCCTACAGAGTCCTTCCTTCTTATAGGGGCCAGAAGGTAGTCCTCTAACAAGGTTGTCCTTGGATAGCCTAGCAATAGTTCTAAGGTTTAGGTGTCCTAGTCTCTTATGCCATAAGATATTTGGTCTACAGATAGAATTAAACAGGCAAATATCTACATCAGTTGAAAGAAAATCTACTAGATAGATGTTACCTTTCCTTTTACCTGTCAGCATAATTGTGTTGTCCTCTGACTTGATTTTGCATAAGGCTTTGCTGAAGGTCACCTGATAGCCTTCATCACATAGCTGACTGATGCTTATTAAGTTGTGCTTTAGTCCTTCCACATAAGCTACCTTCTTGAATGTTACTGATCCAATCTGGACTGCACCGTATCCTTTAGTCTGTCCAAAGTTTGAATCTCCAAAGATAACTTTGGGTCCAAGCTTGGCTCTAAAGGATGTGAGGTTGTCCTTGTTCCCTGTCATGTGCTTAGAGCACCCACTATCCAAGTACCATTGCTGGTTAGATGTTGGATAGGTCTTCACCTGCACATAAGACAATTCATTTGTTTTTGACCCAGTTTACCTTGGGCCTAGGTTGATAACCTTTAAATTCTGAAATAAAGGACATCCCAGGTTGACTCTTATATCCTTCAGGATGATATCTCCTTGGAGGTATAATCTATTCAGTATAAGGGTTAAAGATTTGGGATGAAGGACCCTTAGGATTGGATTTTGATTTGCCCTTGAAACAATTTCCAGAGCTCTGACCTCTGTTCGACGATCTTGGAGCTGCGTTCGACGATCTTGGGTCAGATCGTCGAGCTCCGTTTGACGGTCGACTATGGCTGAGTTCAGGTACTTGAGATCGTCGACCTGCGTTCGACGATTTTGCCTGAGATCGTCGATCTGCGTTCGGCGATCGTCGATCTCCGTTTGGCGATCGTCGACCTCCGTTCGACGATTTCTGCTGGGACTTAGTTTTCTGGGGCAGATCAGAATTTTTCCTAGCAACCTCTACAACTCCCTTTCCTTTATCAGAAATGAATTTGATTGGAGTTGTTAGAACTATGGGTTGGCTGGATGAAGCACCTAAGCCCGGTGTACTGTTAAATCTGGAGTTCACTGTGCTTGTGATGTCCATCAGCTTGATGCTTCTCCCATTAAGGGATTCTTCAAGCTTCTTGGCCTCAGACAACTCACTTTTCAGTGAAGCTATCTGCTCCCTACAGCACTCCAACTCCTGAGAGAGTTTGAGGTTTTCTAATTTTAAAGTATTATGTTCAGATAAATGATTTCTGAGAGAGATAATTTCTTTCTCAGACTTTAGCAGGTCTAAACATAATGCTTTAAATTCAGATTTAAAGTCCTCTGAATTAAAATCAAAAGAACCAATTACCTGATCTTCTTCAGGTTGAGTCTCTGAATCTGACTCTGACTCCTCTTCTTCTGAATTATGTTGTGAGGCATTGATTGCCATCATGCAGAACTCTTTCTCTTCTGCATCATCCTCATCATCACTGGAGCTGGATGAGGCTTCTGACTCCTCTTCAGTCTCACTCCAGGATTCAGCAACAAACTCCTTTCTTGTATGCTTGTTTTTGCTTGATGAAGGTTTACCATTGCCATTTCTCTTGGAGTATTTCTCCTTTCTTCTTTCTTTCCTGTCCCTTCTGTCCTTATTTTTGTTCTCTAGACAGTCAGGAACTATGTGCCCTGATTTCCTGCAACCAAAGCAAACAATTTCTTTATTATTATTAATGGACTTATCATACCTTGGCTTATCATGCTCCTTGTATGATCTCCTTCTGAAGTCCTTTCTAGCCATTTTGTAAAATCTTTTGGCCAACAGACTGAGCAGTTCATCATTTCCTGTGACTTTGTCTTCAGGCAGATCTTCAGTTGCCTTGAAGGCTATGGTCTTCTCTTTTCTTGTGGCTGGTGAGGTAGCCTTCTGTTCTTCTTCTCTATTTTTGATAAGTAGCTCATAAGATTTGAGCTTACCCAATAGAGCTTCAGTGGTGATCTCATTCAAACTTCCGGCATCCTTGATTGGCAAGATTCTTGAATCCCAAGTGCTAGGGAAGCACATTAGAATTTTGTCATTAAGTTCAGTTAGTGAGATCTCTTTGTCCAATGTCCTGAGTTCACTGACAATTAGACTGAGCCTGTTGTACATATCTCCCACTGACTCAGTTTCTCCCTTCTTGAAATTCTCATATTGAGATATGAGGTGGGATCTCCTATCCTTTCTCTCATCAGTTAAGCAAGAGACTATTTCAGAGAGTTTGTCCCAAATTTCCTTTGCTGAATTGCATTCAGCCACCTTTTGAAATATGTCATGAGATATTGTCTGGGCTAAGATGTTCATAGCCTTGGCATCAGCTACCTTCCAACTCTTGATGTCAGCATCTGTTCCTGATGGAGGTGGAACATCATTTGTACTGGAGTTCTCTGGAGGTGTTGGACATACTGTCAAAACAGAGTTAAAAATATCTTCGTCAATAGAATTCATGTACAGTCTGATCCTTACTTTCCAAAGTGCAAACTTGGATAGATTGCACACTGGAGATCTGGTGCTAGCATAATCTTTGTTTTGTGCCATGATTTGTGAAAACAGAATCTAATAATAAAATACAACAGAAAATAGATCTAACTAGGGATCTTTGGGTTCAGGTGTTAGCCTGTGCAACCACTAAGGTGTGGTATGTTTAACCAACCTGGCTTTGATACCAATTGAAAGTGCAGCTAGATCTGATATACTCTAGAGGGGGGTGAATAGAGTATATGGTGCTTTAAAACTTTTTACAACAATTGTTGTAATATGAGTGAGCAGGGAAGCAAGTATAAATCTAATTACAGAACTAACCTAATCAAAAGCTAATCACAGAATAATCAAGGCCAGAAACAAAAATAAAGAAAAGCAAAACCAGAAAACACAAGGAAATATAGTGGTTCCCCTAAACTTGGGTATATCTACTCTTCTACCACCCTAGGTAGGAATCCACTGCAGGATGAGTTGATCAGGTGTCCTGGGCACCAATGAGCTTTTGATAAGGTGTTCAAAAACCAAATCAGATTTTTTGATCAGGTGTCTTGCCACCAATTAGCTTTTGACAAGGTGCTAAAAAACCAAACTCAAACTTTTGAAGGGAGTTTGAGAAACCCTTTACAGAGAGGGGGTGAGAGAGTGATGGAAGTCTTCTCTTTCTCAGATCAGTTGAGAAGATTATGTGGATTGATGGTGTCAAAGCTCCCCCTGAGTCCTTGAGATCTTCAGGAAAAGAAGCTTTGCTGTAGGGTGATAGGCCTTCAAAAGTTGAACTCCAGCAAATGATGATTTCAGCAACATCTGAAATGTTGAATGTCTGGAGTCTTGAAATATGTTGGCCTTGAACACTTAAAAACTAGAGAGATCTGAAGATTTCAGAAAAATTTGATCTCCTTGGATGAGTGTTCTTGAGAATTCTTTGAGACAGTATATTTTTTCTTGTTCTGAAGAATACTGATGTCTGTCTATCTTAGAGATTAAAAAAAAATTCTTGTCTTTTATTCTCTGGTACTGAATGGAAAGACATTCTCTGGGAAGAATAGCCGTTGGTCTGCATTAATGGCGTCCTTAATTGCAAAATCTCTTCTGGAGGAAAGTCCATAGAAATATTACTTGAAAATCCCTTGAAACTTGGTCCAGAGATAAATGAAAACGGCTAGGAAATCTTCAGAATTAATTGCAGAATAACTCCTTAACTGATTTGAATTTGAATCTAGAAACATCCTTGAAGTTATCTGAAAACGTCGAACTGAGCTCTGATATCGTCGGACTGAGCTCAGCGATATGGACTTGTACAGCAGCAAAATATCGTCGATCTGAGCTCAAAGATCGTCGAACTGAGCTCAGAGATAGAGATCCAAAGATGAGTCAAGATCGTCGACCTGAGCTCACCGATCGTCGAATGGAGTTCGACGATATGATGAAATTGAGCTCAGCGATCGTCGAATGGAGTTCGACGATCTGTCGAAGTTTAGCTAGACGATCGTCGATCGGAGTTCGACGAATCGTCGTGCTGAGCTCGACGATATGACTTAGTCTCCAAACAGAAAATCCTGGTCTTGAGGGCAGCTTCCAAACCTTGACTTCTAACCCTTAAATCAATTCTAATTGACCTTTTGAGCTATACAGGAGGTCAAACATTTGTTTCCTAGAGACATAATGATCCTGACCCAAATTAGTAATAGGGTGTTCCAACAGTCCTGCTGTATGACCTGCTGTAGTCCTTTCTGTGTGGTTTCCTCCTAAAAAGGACGACGTAGCAACCGTTAGTCAAAAAGACTAAGTGGCTATCACATCAGCTCCCCCGGTGACTCCTCGGCACCGGGCGGAGAAAGGATCAAGGGTACAATATATTTATATAAGCAGTAGCACAAGCAAGTTGTGTACGTATATATGTCATGAGTACAATAGAAGTAATGTAACACAATATTATCAACATTATATTCTAGCAATTCTACTTAAGCTATATCAATCCATCTAAGTGTAGAGATCTACAACTGGAAAGTATTATAACCTATAAGTTAAGGATCGGCTCAACAATAATGTAACTCATTGTATAAGAGTGCCCATACAAACTTATATGATGAGGATCTTGTGTATGTAATGCAATGTAATGATATGAATGAAATGCAATGACTCACACATGATTATGCACATGCAACTGCTATGTCGACACAGACTTGTACTTCCCACTTTTTGAGTAGGTAGCTAACCTCTCAAGCATCAACCGTCGTGGCCAGGCGGTGGCAGTGGAGCGGGATTCTCCACTACTAGGCGGGCATCCACACTACCAAACTTAGGCCTCTGTACGCTTCAATACTAAGAACATAACAGCGGAGCTCCCATGCGTACTATGTCCCAGCAGGAGTCTCGGGTAGATGTGCACCAAGAACCAAGCCCCGAATTGGCCTATGTTGTGACCCGGAAGGAGCCTCGGAAAAAGCACGTGTACCAAGCCCAACCATTCACTTGGCACGGAAGGAACCCCGAGAGTGAACACCGAGGACCAAGCATAACCACCCAAAGTCTATCTATCAGCTCCCATCGGTGTGACTACTAGTGATCCCATAGACCTGCCACACTATCCTTAACCCAGGATTACGACACCACATGTCAACTCACACCGCATGCAATTCCACATCATCGTGGTACGGAAGGAGCCTTAAAAAAGCACGAGGAGTAAGCCCAACCGTCCACATGGCACGGAAGGAGCCCCGGAAATGAACACCGGGGACCAAGCCCAACCGTCCACTTATGTTTCTTCTTATCATTACCAAACCAGCGCGGTCAAACCCGCGCACCTACACCCTTTTACAATCCCCGTGCCCCATAGTACACATGGGTTCATTATCTGTGTAAGACAATTTAACACATTCAACTTCTAAGACCACAATCATTTGTTCATAACAGTCATTACCAATTATATACAGCATGATCAGGCCAAGCTCATCATTATTCAACACATTACCACTGTCAAGATGTTTTCAATAATTCACATATATAAATCATTCCTACCATACCAATTCATCAATCTATTCGTCCTCTAACCTCCACCTCATAACCTCGATCAAGTACATTCATCTACTTCATTTTTTAATTAGGGATATAACCAACAAATGTCATTAACATTTTTCACCTCAATCATTTATAGTATAAATTACACAAACATTAAATTTACTGTTCTAATAATTCTCTACCAATACAAAACAAACACGATAAACACATGTGCAGGAATGATTACTGTACAACAATTTCAAACGGGGATTCCTGAGGCTATAGGAATCCAGTGAAGGCGTTTAACCCCTCGTTGGAAAGGTATTTCCAAGGGCTGTGACTTTAGCGCTTAGTCAAAAGCCCAGATCTGGCTGTATTGTAGCCGAAAACGGCCTCGAAGGCTGCTGCGCGTAGAAAACAGATTTTTGCGCGCATGTTAAAGCAGATCGGACGACGTCGGATCATCTTCTTCCTTCAACCCATCTTTCTAACAACATCCAGAAATTCTCCGCCTTTATTCACCCTCATAAGGCCACTTCTCTTCACGAAACTAGCCCCCATATTCACATAGGAGGAAGGAGAGGTTGAAGACATCTAATTCCTAGGACTCAAGTCCTAGCATGGCCTCTTCCTTGAAATCTTCTTCTCACAAATCAAGACTCTTTTGAGTCGATATCTCTCCTAGGAATAACTAGAGATCTAGAACCAAGGGAGAGTGTCGGAAGCTCACCTCATTTCTAGCATTTCCGGCCATGGATCTTGTCAACCTTCTCGGCAGCATCTTCTTCTCCTCGGTCGGTGTCAGTTCTTCACGGAAAGAAGATCGGCTCCAGCACAACCTTCCTCTGTAGCAGTTTCTTATAGCAATGGTTTGGAAGGAAGACTAGAAATGGCTATGGTTTTCTGCCCTATTTGTATGAGAATTTTGGCAACTGCATAGATACGTGTGAGCCTACCATTGGACCGTCAATCAACTCAGTAAATGAGTCCCTTCAAAACAACGCGGTCGGAAAATTCGCCAAAACCCGAAATTGGACTACGCGGGTAGTGACACGCCCGTGTCAGTACCCGTGTCCTGCTCGGGTTGAACGTGGTCGATGATTCATCGATCTCCGTTCAACAAATCGTCAAGCTGTTTGGACAGACATGGGTAGGTACATGCCTGTATCGCTACCCATATCCTACTCGGGAGGAACACGGTCGACAACACGTTGATCTCTGCTCGACGATTCGTCGAGCTACTGTAGGACAGACACGGGTAGAGACACGGCCGTGTCACTTCCCGTATCCTACTCAGGAGGAACACGGTCGACAACTCGTCGATCTACGCTCGACGATTCGTCGAGCTGAAGTAGGATAGATACTGGTAGAGACACGGTCGTTTCAAAACCCGTGTCCTGCTTAGGATGAACACGGTCGGCAGTGTTAGTCGAGCTCTACTCAATGAATACATACACACGGGTAGGGACACACATCTTTACCATTGGAACACTCTTGCGGAGCAAACTCCTTGTCTCGTTGTTCACTATCCACACCGACTCTAGTCATATACATCTATCGGTTGCTACTACTCCATCAATTGTGGGAATATGTTGATCGGGTCGCAACAGCGCCTTCCAGAGAGATGACACATGGAACACGTCATGAAGGCTCTCCATCTCCGACGGTAACTCCAACCGATAGGCCAAATGGCCCATTCTTTCCAATATTGTACAAGGCCCAACGTACCTTGGGCTGAGCTTCTTCACTCCACGTACCTGTAACACTCCATGCATCGGCTCGATTTTTAGGAACGCTTTGTCACCCACCTGAAATTCTACCATCCGGTGCTTTGCATTATAATATTTAGCCTGCCGACTTTGAGCCTCAAGCATGCGGTCTCGTATTAGTCTAACAACCACATCAGTATAATCGATGTACTCAATTCCCAAAAACTTTGGATCATCATCTTGCACCCATGACAAGGGAGTTCTACACCTTCCGTAAAGGGCTTCGTGGGGTGCCATCCCGATGCTGGCTTGGTGACTATTGTTATAGGTGAATTCCACGAGGGGTAATAGCCTTTCCCATGGCTTCCCTCTATCCAACATGCAGTGTCTCAATAGGTCTTCTAATGTTTTGATGGTCCTCTCAGACTGCCCATCCGTTTGAGGATGTAATGCTGTGAAAGTTAGGGTTAGATCTGATATACTCTAGAGGGGTGGTGAATAGAGTATCTTGAAACTTTAAGGCCTATTTGATGTAAATAAAAAACAGTCCTAAGATAAAGTGATCTACCACAGGCACTGCAAATATAAACTAATATCACAGACACATCAACCTAACTAGCATAGCTATAGCAAGAACAAAAGAAAAAAGATGGCATGCAGACAACACAATTATTTTATAGTGGTTCCCCTAAACTTGGGTACATCCACTCTTCTACCACCATGGTAGGAATCCACCCATGTTTTTGATCAGGTGACTGCCACCAATGAGCTTTTGATCAGGTGCTCAAAAACCAATCCCAAGTCTTTTGATCAGGTGACTTACAACTAGGAATAACTTTTGAAGGGAGTTAAAGAACCCTTTTTGTAGTGGGGGTGAGAGAGTGATGATTTATTCTCTATCTCAAATACAACTGAGAAGACTTTAGTGGATCTTTGATTTTAACAAAGTCTCCCCCTGAGATATTGAATTGTTCAGGAAGGTTGGAGCTTTTCTTCAGGGTGAGTAGGTCTTCAATATTTCAGCCTTGTACAGATGATATCCAGTAACTTCTTGGCTTATAGAGTATTTGTTGTCCTCTGAAGAATCCTAGAATGAAGAGAGAATAATACTCTTGATTTTTGATTGATGTTCTTCTTCTTCTGTATCTGGTATTATTTCTCTAGACTAGGGCTTTTCATCTTTACTGTTCTATTGCCATGTGTTTCTTGTTCTCTGTGTTCACTGTATTCTGTATGTCGTCTGTGTTGAGAAGGAAGAAGAAAAAAAATCCTTTTTATGTTTCTTATGACAACTTCCTTCTAAAATTTTGAATTCCTTCAGCATTGATTGTTGACGGCCAGGAGAATGTCGGCATTAAATGATTTCCCCAAATGTCCAATTAAAAAGCGGCAAGTAATAATCCTGATGAAGATCATAATCAATGCATTTTCTAACAGTAATATTCAGAGAATATTAAGCATTGATTACTCAGGAATTATTGCAATAAAATAAGGACAGAGGGAGGGAAATTTCCTAGTCTGGAACTGCACAGAAATCATCGAGCAGAGAACAAAATTCTTCGACCTAGGTCCTGAGTTTGTCGAGCTGAGAAGTTATGTTCGTCGACCAGATAATCTTTGTTCGTCTAGCTGAGATCCAAGATCATCGAACTAAGAACATATAACTGCTTTCTCCAGAGCCTTGCCAATTCTGTGTATCAAGATCGTCGAGCTGAGAATATAAGTTCGTTGACCTGAGAACTGCTAACAGCTACTTGATAAACTTGTCAATACTGTGGACTAAGTTCGTCGATCTGAGAACATGAAGTCATCGACTGAAGAATGATTCTGTACTTAGAATATTTAGATGTTTCTGGTCTTAAAATGTTGAGGTAGAACATCCAGAAATCGTTGACCTGAGAACCAAATTCGTCGAGCTGATATTCTAACTTCGTTGACTGGAGTTTAGAGAAAGGAATTTTGGACTTGGCGTGTTGAAGTGTAGTGTCCAGAGATCGTCGACCTGAGAACCAAATTCGTCGAGCTCAGCTCATAGAATTGTCTCTATGTTCGTCGAGCTGAGCACGCCTTTCGTCGAGATGAGTTCGACGAACGTCGAACTTATTTCTTGAGTCTTTGAAATTTCTCTAAATCCTGAGTCTTCTGTAGTCTGTTGATGGCTGGTCCATGTAGTGTTGACTCCAAGGACATGGCCTAGACTCTAGGACACAAACATGACTCTGGCTATACATGTTGTGTCAAACATCCTAGTTTAGTGAACCTAGCCCAAATCCAACTAGAGATCCAACAATCACCCCCTATTTGGGTGAGGTCACTAATTACAGACACAAAGAGCTACAAAGCAAGAAAACATATATCTGGCAGGAAAAATTAAATGTGTAGCAGATATAAATATATAAAGTAAGCTTTGTATCAAGAAATAAATAAGCAGTTTTAGGACAACACAGAAGTTAAAACAGTTCAAAAATCATTTCTTCTTCTTATCCTCCTTGTGCTTCTCCTCTTGAACTTTTTCACCAGGTCAAGTGAACTTGATCTCCCTATTTGGATTGGCTGCTTGTACTTTTGTCATTGTCATATCAGCAACCTCAATGATATTAAGAGAGATGGCCCTTGGCACTACAACTACTGGATGCAATTTCATGTAGTCATCAACATTAAAAAAAAATTTAGCTTTAGCAAACCTGTTGAGTTCTTCCTTCATGTATTTAGACATGGTAGTGTATTCAGAAGGATCCTTTGCTTCAGCTTTTTATTTATTGATCATGGATAGGACAACCTATTTCTGGAATCTGGCCATCCTTGCTGTTGTAGCTGTTTCTGGATCTTCAAAAGGTACAGGAGGGGAGGCAGGTCTCTTTGGGCTTTTAGCTTTCTGATGTTTAGTGATTTGTTACTGTTGTTGTTGATGATGTTGTTGTTGATGTTGTTTGCCAAATGAATATTGCCTCTGCTGGCTGGTTCCTAAAGAAGAGGAGGACCTACCCTGATGTCTCTGATATGTTTGATACTGGATAGTCCTCTGAGTTGAAGAACCTGAAGCACCAACAGTAGGTGGAGGAGAAGGAGGAGGGTCTTTCCTGAATCTTGGAGGAGGAGGTGAGTATCTCCTGCTTTTCTTTCTTTTTTTGTTTGTTCATGAACAGCCATATCCATGCTGGCATGCCCTTATATGGTGTGATTTTCTGCAGTATATAGTAGGGAGTATCATTTGTTGGATTTGGTTTTGGGGCAGGAGGTGGAGGAGCTTTTCTCTTCTTAGAGACTTTATTCTTAGGCTCATCATCAGAGTCCTCTTCATCATCATCCTCATCAGAAGATCCTTGAGGAGTATCATATAAAGCATCAATGGCTTTTAGTACAGATTTATCTATAGGCTTTTTAGCCTGAGTAGGAGCTGGAGAAAGAACTGGAGTTGGAGCTGGAGAGCTATAAACAATAGTGCTTTTAGCAACTGTTTTATTTTCTTCTTCTATATCAGCCATGATCAATGGATCAAGATAAGGCATTGGGGAGTCATCCATAACAAAAGTGGGGAACAAAAATGTCTCTGGGAGGGGATGAGATAATGGGGGAAGCAGCTTTTGGTGGAGATGGAATAGCTGGAACCTCTATTATAACAAAACTAGTCTATAGTTGCTTGGCAACCTTGGGGCTTATTGGAGAGGTATAAGGGACTATAGACAAAGATGGCTTAATGTTGTCTTCTGGCAGAAAGTTCTAGTGCACTATATCAAAAATGCTTAACAGATTCAAAAGATAAACTGTGGGATTTATAATATAATCACCAATAGTGTCTATCTCAGCTATAACAGGCTCATCCATATCAGTATCTGATTCTATAAAATATATTATGTCAGAAGGATTTGCATCTTCTGAAGAATCTGTCATGAAAGAATGAAGTTCAGCTGTTGATGCTGCTTCTGCTTCTGTTGTTTCTGCTGCTGTTTCTATTGCTACATTCACTGGAGCTTCTTCATCATGAAGCATCTCCCCCTTACTACTGTAGAAGGTCCTGGAGCCAGTCCCCCAGAAGAAGGAGGGACAGGGGATAAAGCATCAACTGTGGCAGAGAGATTGTTGATGGAAGCAGTGAGAGGAGCTAGAGCATTAGTTAGAAGATTTTGAAGAGTGGGAGAGATGAAAGCAAGAAGGTCCTTAGTAATATACGAGAAATTTAAATAAAGAGATTCTAGAGCACTGAAGGAGTAGGGATTGTGGTGACCACAGTTGGAACAAACAGAAAATGCACTACACATATCTTGGTGTGTGTGGTCAAGTGCAGAAGATGAAATTTCAATTGTGGGGAAGTATTCTTGATGTGGCGATGATGGGGGAATCACGAGATTGAATGTGTGGGAGGAGAGAAAGGTGTCAGGATCTATGGTAGTTAAATGAGGAGGAAGTGGGCATTGATGTGGGGATGGTTGTGGTGATTGGGAAGGAGAATGTTGTGTGGATTCCTGAATGGGAGAAGATGGGATTTCATTTGATTGGATTGCAGTGAGATTTATTTGAGGAGAGGATGGAGGTGGAGAATGTGCAGGAGATGAAACAGGTCTAGAAATGTGAAGTGGTTGTTGTTGTTGATGTTGAGGAGAAGAAGTAATGTTGGAGGTGGAGGGGGCCTCTTCTGGGGTTAGAGGAGCGGCTGTGACAACCCTAGTGCTTTCAGAAGGCCTGGAGGAGGAAGAAGCCTTGGAGGGCTTGTTGATGTTCCTCTCCCACCTGCCAAAGAGGGCATAGGTGAGCCTCTTGGAGGCATTTATGAATATGGTCGGGGTGACCAGGGATTCAGCAGCCTTTTCTTTAAGGAAGATTCCTAGAATCCTTCCAAATCAAACCTCCTTTTTAGTGTTCTTTTTCCTAATCAGTTCAAACATGATTTGAGCCCAATTCTCTATTTTATTATTCACCACTGCACACATTAGCAGGAATTGATGCCTGCTTATATAATCATGGGCAGTGTGCTTGCCCAACAATTACTTTCCCCACAACATCTGCGAGAAATTTGTACTCAGTAGACAGATGTTTCTTCAGCAGTTTATTAGGGGTTACTCCAGAATAACCCATTTTATTCAACATATCATTAAATTCTTCATAATCAATTTCCAGTTCCTCTGTACCATTGTTTAATCAAAATAATTCAGTCAGAATGGCGGGGGTAAGAGAGACAGCATTACCCGATATTGAGCCGGTGTCACATCCCGCATTTTCTCATTTATATAATGAATCAGAGCACGAGAAAACTACGAGCTGTGATGCCACATCAAGCAGGGGATAACTGCTGACGCTCAGGCAACACTCTAATCCTTCAAATCATAAGTTAAAATGAATAGAAAACTGATTTTTAAATTAATTGGTCGTATCCCTCGGCTCAGTGGATCAGATAGTCCACGGTTTGAAAACTATTTTATACGTAGCGGAAAAATACTTCATTTATGCTAAACATCCTAAAAGAGCGCATAAGCGTCCTAAGAGGACAACTTACACTATGCAAGACCCTAGATTTCAATTTATAATATTTATAAAGAAAACCATCTTTTTACGCATTGGAAAATAGAGTTTGAGCTTTTATAAAACATGCTGATCATGCAATACATATAGTAGTTCTTTTATAGGGTTTAAAGTAACTAGCAACCTAGCATAAAACATTCCCAGAGAGCAAGTGAAACTACCACCAAAACAGGTAAACTAGCAGCTAAGCAAATACTTAATATCACAAAGGAAAATCACCAACGAGCGTCAACAACCTGACACGAACTCGCTGGTGAGCATGTATGTCTGTACTACAACAAGGCTAAAGAACTACCTCGACAAGCGAGGAAAACACTGCCAAAGCGCAGTCCACAGAGAAACTCCTGAAACTAGCCGCACAGCCGGCTACAGACCTGAACCTGAGGCATTCAAAAGAAGAACACCTCAGCAAGAAATAATGAAACAAGTGGCAAAGAAGCATCAGATAATAATTGAATAAAAGAACAGAAAGAAAAAGGGTTACCAACCCTGCAAGAGTAAATGCCGAAAACTCAGCTAAAGAATCCAAAAGAGGACAAAATGCAGGTGTAATAATCAGTAAAGTGAGAGAAAATGCAACAAGTACAGAAACGTACCAAACTCCGCTCAAGCCTGCAGAGACAGAAGAAAACCAATATGCATCAAATGAACAGTAAGAAGGAACTAACAGTCCTAAACTTGTAAATCATTAGCACTGGCACAAATCCCAAACCTGTGTCGGAGACTAAGAACAGTCACAACCGAACAACCAGGTCCAGGTGTCTCAAGAGTACTAAAGGGGCCGCCACAGGGTCCACACACATAGAGTTCCAACCTCTTACAGGAACCCAAAAAAAATATCCAAAGGAGGGAATGGTGGTGGCCACGGCTCGAACTCCCCTGGTACCATACTCCTTCAGAAACCCAGCTACCACATGCTAAGGATCTACGATTCGGCGCTAAAGCTAGCCGACAACACCACTTAGAAACTACCAAATTCTACAACCAAAACCCGCCGAATTATTTTCCCCTACCCGCCGAACTATTTTCCCCTACCCGCCGAACTATTTCCCCCTACCCGCCGAGTACAACTAAAATAAAACCGATAACTTCCTAGTTTAGGCCGACCACAAGCCCTAAAATAGGAATATTCCAAATTTCACCTATTCTACGACAAGGAGAAAAGAATAATACAACAAAAAAATGCAACTCATGGAGGCACGCAAGAGGGGAGAAATCCACTTGCCTCAAATCGACCTTGAAATCGTCACCCAAAATACTCCACCACGTAGATCCGCCCAAAAGGGGACACGCGGAGACGAGATCTACGAAAAAAACGGACAACCGGGGTTAGGGCCGAAAAAAATCTATGGCGAAACGGTCACCGAAACGGGAAAAACTTACCGCGATCTCGAAGCTCTCGCCGAGAGCTTTCCAACGCCGCGATCGGATCGAAATTCCGTCCACCGGATCGGCGGTGGCGGCCGCCGGAAGTTTCGCGAACGGAAGGGTTCCGCACTCGCTAAAAAAGGTCGCACAGGGGGGGGCTGCTGTTCGGGGAAGAAGAAGGAATCATTTCTTCTTTAACTTATATAATAATAATAATATAATAATAATAATAATATAATATTAATAATAATATATTAATTATATATTAATTATAATTATAATAATATAAATCATATAACTTAAAAGGGGGGAAAACGGATCGGTGAGAATGAATCTCACCGATTCGGTGAGAATCGGTGAGATTCATTCTCACCGATTCTCCACGAAAACTTTCCTCTTTTTTTTTATATAAATTATTTATATAAATATATATATATAATAATAATATATATAATTATTAAAAACAAACGATATAATATATATCGTTACGGAGGGTCAAACGCGCGCCGAAACGAACGAAATTCGCACCATAGGCGAATGACGACGCTACGAATCCAACGGCGAAGTCGAAATCGAATTCCGACGCACCGTTTTCGAGATAATAATTTCTAAAGTTAACGGCATACGCGAAAACATACAAACTACAATCGCGCGTCGAGGCTCCAAAAATGCTCGGAACGCGACGAAACTTGACGAGCAAGTCTAAAATTAGCCGATCTAATTTCCTAATATAAAATTTTCCACTCCCAACGCAAATCCCAAAATCTGGCCGGTCAAACCTAACGAACGCAAACGCGCTACGACAAAGTCGGTAACAAAATCCGACGAGCAAAACTCGGGCAAAACTCCCGAAGCCAAAACACAAGCATTTCCCAAGAGGCTCCACCGAGTCACCAAACAGACTCCGGCTCGCTAGGGAATCTTGCTGCCAGGCATCACCAAGCCACGCAGGGAACCTAAAGAGCTAAAAGCACGCTCTAACAACGCCACCTGACCAAAACGCGCTAACAAAACGCTCTGACGTCATAATACGTCAAATAAGAAATTAAATAAATCACTGAAAAATCGGGGGCGTTACAGTCACTCCCCCTAAAAGAAAGTTTCGTCCCGAAACTTTACGCACAAAACACTTCTACCAAAGAAGGAAAAGAAAATAACCAAGAGTTATCGAATGCTTACCGAGCACAACTAGGAGAACAAATGAGGATGCGTCTCCCTCATAGCTGACTCCAACTCCCAAGTCGCGCTCTCCACGTCTTGGTTTCTCCACAGAATCTTTACCATCGGTATTGTCTTTTTCCGCAACACTCGATCTTGCACATCCAAAACACGGATAGGAACTTCCACGTAGGAAAGGTTAGGCTCCAACTGGGGCACTACATCCAGCACTTGTCTGTCACTTAGCACACACCTCCGCAGTTGGCTTACGTGAAAAACATTGTGCACGCCAGGAAAATTTGCGGGCAATTTCAACTTGTAGGCTGACACACCAATCCGCTCCACAATTTCAAATGATCCCACATACCTTGGGTCCAACTTATGGTTCTTACCGAACCTCTTCACTCCAACCATCGGGGAAACCTTAAGGAATACCATGTCCCCCACAGAAAATTCCAAAACGGACCTACGCCGATTGGCGTTCTTCTCGTATCGCTCTTGAGCTATCCGAAGCTTCTCTCGAATAAGCTTTACAGAAACTTCCATTTCTTCTAAGGCATCTGGACCTAACATCGGCCTCTCACCAACCTCAGCCCAAAATAGAGGAGTTCTACATCGTCTTCCATATAGCGCTTCGAAAGGAGCCATTTGCAGACTCTCTTGATAACTGTTATTGTATGCGAACTCCATCAACCTCAAGCGTTCATCCCACGCTCCTCCGTGGTCTAATATATAACAACGGATCATATCTTCCACAATCTGATTAACACGCTCTGTTTGACCATTGGTCTGTGGATGATATGCGGTAGAATATCTCAAGTCAGTTCCCAATCCTTCTTGAAGGCTCTTCCAGAAACGAGACGTAAACCTGGAGTCTCGATCTGATACTATACTTACGGGTACTCCATGTAACCTGATAACTTCATTCAAATATAGCTCCGCTATCTTCTTCATCGAGTAACCAATCTGAAAGGGTACGAAGTGTGCACACTTTGTTAATCTATCAACAATCACCCAAACAGAGTCATGCCCTCGGGGAGATCTCAGCAAACCAGTAATGAAATCCATTGAGATACTCTCCCACTTCCAAGTTGGAATCTCTAAAGGCGCTAACTTTCCACCAGGCCTTCCATGATCAGCCTTAACTCTTTTGCACGTAAAGCATTCTGACACAAACCTTGCAATGTCACCCTTCATCCCAATCCACCAGGCAATCTGTTTCAAGTCCTTATACATTTTTGTAGACCCTGGATGGTAGGCCACACTTGAACCGTGTGCCTCACTGCACAACTTATCTCGAATATCTCGAAAATTGGGGACGCAAAATCTACCGCGGTACTTTAGAGTACCCGCGTCATCGATCGAAAAGTCAGGCAGCTCCCCCTTCTCAGTTCTATTATGAAGGTGCAGTAGATCAGGATCGTCCTTTTGATGAAGCCTCGTAAGAGAAATCCATGAAGGCTCAGACACTTCCAAACTGCTTGGCGAGTCACATCTACCAACTGAAATATCCATTAAAAGAAACTCTTCTACCAACAACTCAGTGGAGAGATTGAAAATTTTCCCTGTCTTCCTGCTTAAGGCGTCGGCTACCACGTTAGCCTTACCCGGATGGTATAAGATCTCCACTTCATAATCAGCCACATACTCTAACCATCTGCGCTGGCGCAAGTTCAACTCCTTTTGAGTGAAGACGTACTTCAAACTCTTATGATCTGTATAAATCTTGCACTGCGCGCCATACAACAAGTGTCTCCATAATTTTAATGCATAAATAACTGCTGCGAATTCCAAGTCATGCGTAGGGTAATTCCTTTCATGAATCTTAAGCTGTCTTGACCCATACGCAATCACTTTTCCTTCTTGCATCAGCACACAACCAAGACCCACGTGGGATGCGTCCACGTAAACGGCATAGTCTAATCCTTCCGTAGGCAATGTCAATATCGGAGCAGTGCACAGTCTATTCTTTAGCTCTTGGAACGCTTCTTCGCACTTATCGCTCCACACAAATGCTGCATTCTTCTGGGTCAATTTGGTCAATGGCGCAGATAACGTAGAGAAACCCTCTACAAATCTTCTATAGTAGCCAGCCAACCCTAGGAAGCTTCTTATTTCTTTGGGTGTGGCAGGTCTCGTCCATTCCATAACTGCGGCTATCTTTTCTGGGTCGACAGAGATTCCGTCCTTGTTAACCACATGACCCAGGAAAGAAACCTGAGGCAACCAGAACTCGCATTTACTTAGCTTGGCGAACAACTTATGGTCCCTCAAGGCAGACAAAACTAGACGCAAATGTTGGTCATGCTCCTCAACATGGCGTGAATACACCAACACATCGTCTATAAATACGACCACAAACTTGTCCAGAAAGTCCTTAAAGACCCTGTTCATCATGTCCATGAAAGCAGAAGGTGCGTTGGTCAAACCAAACGACATCACCAAAAATTCAAAATGTCCATGTCGGGAACGGAAGGCAGTCCGCGGTATATCTGATTCACGGATCCTTAATTGGTGGTAGCCCGAACGAAGGTCAATCTTAGAGAACACGGCGCTGCCTCGCAGTTGATCAAACAAATCGTCTATCCTCGGCAACGGATACCTATTCTTGATCGTTACCTTATTTAGCTCTCTATAATCGATGCACAACCTCATCGATCCATCCTTTTTCTTGACGAACAAAACGGGAGCACCCCAAGGCGAAGAACTCGGCCTTATAAATCCGTTCTCAAGCAACTCGTCTAACTGGATACGCAACTCCTCCAGTTCGCGTGGGGCCATTCGGTAAGGCGCCTTGGCAATAGGACGCGTACCCGGCTCCAAATCTATAACAAACTCCACGTCTCGATCAGGCGGGAGACCAGGAAGATTAGCTGGAAAGACATCAGGATAATCACGAACCACCGGGATCTCCTCCAAACACGGTAAACTAACCTTGGTTTCTAAAACCGAAACCAAACAAGCAAAACATCCGGAATCTACAAGCTTCCGAGCACATACCGCCGATATAGTCGGAGAATCCTGGCGCGGATAACCGTAAACACTCCCGGGCTGACCGTTGTCCATCCTGAAGTCCAAGCGTTTACCCTTGCATTGGATCACAGCATCATATCTGGACAACCAGTCCATGCCTAGGATCACATCGAAGTCTTCCAGATCTAACAGCTTCAAATCAGCAAACGCGAGGAAATCGCCTAACAAAATTGGACAACTCTGAATACCCTGGTCCGAAACTACAGATTCGCCTGAAGGAAACTTGACACAGAACGCATCACCAACACGATCGAGATCCAAACGGTAACGCTCTACGAAGGCCCTAGCCACAAACGAGTGGGTAGCGCCGGAATCGAACAGAACACGCGCCCAGCGGTTCTTTACCTTAAATCGTCCTATAAAATTGCACACGCGACTAAGGAAGAGAACGCTCAAAACTATAACTATGAGCCAAACATTAAAACTAGGGGAGAATCTAACCTGATATCACTTGCGTGGACGTCTGAGCTTCGTCCATAGAGACCACGTTCAACTTCCCCTTTCCCTTGTCCACTCGCTGCGGCGGCGGCAAGGCCTGAAGAGGAACTGGCTGCAGAGTAAGCTGAGCTTGCGGGCACTGATACTTGAGATGACCCACTTGACCGCACAAGAAACAACTTCTAGTCTTCTTCCAGCAATGGGCATCATCGTGCCCCGGCTTCTTGCATACCGAACAAAGCAAAACTTTCTTTTGGACACCTTGGATCGCATGAATCTGCTCTTTCTTTTGAGCTCCTAACCTTTGATAACATCTTTCCAATGGATGGCCCGGTCGGCCACAGAAACTGCATACCTCCTTGTTTCTCTTCCTCGGAGCAGCGTCAGGGACCTGAGCACTCTTACCCTCATCAGATTTTCTTTTATCCTTCCTCAGTTGTTGACCTCGATTCTTGGCATTATCAATTGCCTCTACCTTTAAGGCAGCTTCCACCATACCAGCATAACTTGAGGTCGCATAGGCACTTGCTAATTGCTGGACGTCACTCCTTAGCCCAGCCAGAAATCGCTTGCTTCTATTTTCGTCGGAACTCACCAAGTCTGGGGCAAATCGGCTTAGCTTACTAAACTCGATTTCGTACTCGCTAACCGTGAGCTGCCTCTGCTTTAAGTGCAGGAAATCATTCATCAGACGGTCCCTCTCGACCGATGGCAGAAACTTGCTCAGAAGTAGCTCCTTAAAGGACTCCCAGGAACACCCGTCCTTCAGACCTTCTTTCTCCCTCAGCCACCAGCCCTTCGCCAACCCCTTGAGCTGATATGCGGCTAACATCACCTTCTGGTCATCAGTGATCCCGGAGTATGAGAACATCTCCTCGATTGATATCATCCAATCGTCTAAGACCATGTAATCTGCCTTGCCATCATACGTCGGAGGCCTAAGTCGCTGAAACTGAGAAATAAAGGTCATCTCTGGTGGCACCACGACCGGAGGCACCAGAGGAGCGGGGGGAACAGGGACAGCTTGACCCACCACAGGGTCCTGAACTCTCGGAATCTGCCCTGCCACGACTGCTAACAAGGACTGGACCTGAGACTGCAAATCCCCTACTTGCTTTGACAAGGCTTCATTGCTTTGTCTCAGACCTTCTATCACTGCGCTGCTCTGCGCACCTGAAGATTCTCCCTCCGACTGGGGAGTCAACCTTGTCGAAGGACGCCTCGACATTCTAATGGAACAACAAAACACTAATTAGACACCTAGCCCACCCACTAGAACCAAACACATAGTACAAACAATACATACTTAAGTACTTGCTCATGCTACTAACTTGCTCTGGGATTTTTTTTGTAATGATGATATGCTTATCCTACGATGATTCACTATCATCACACTAACTCTTGTGCCTAGATCGGGAATGCATGAATTTATATTCTTTTTGACTCAAAATCATGTGTGTACACATGTCATCCTGCAAATCTTTAGCTTGGCACGTTGTGCTTATGCAATGTTATGCTATGCATGATTGTGCTATGCATTCTAAAAAGGCCCTAATGCATGTTATGAGCGTCGTACACATGAAAATATTATGCATCCCATACTACATAACATTTCCATGCAACGAAAAGGAAAACGTGCTAGCCGCATTCATGTGGTGAGGTTATGCATCCCATACTACATAACCCTCACATGTTGCCTCCTATGGTGGATCCATATACAAACACATATTATGCATCCCATACTACATAATATGCCCCGTATACTTCTTTATGCTCATGAGTGTAGTGTTCGTGCTTTAGCCAAGACGTGCTGATGACATATCGGTGTGTGTATGGTATGATTCTAAACACCTAACACTTACAGGGACAGGTTGCCCGACAATTTGTCAAGCAACCTCCCTCTGATACCAACTGTCACATCCCGCATTTTCTCATTTATATAATGAATCAGAGCACGAGAAAACTACGAGCTGTGATGCCACGTCAAGCAGGGGATAACTGCTGACGCTCAGGCAACACTCTAATCCTTCAAATCATAAGTTAAAATGAATAGAAAACTGATTTTTAAATTAATTGGCCGTATCCCTCGGCTCAGTGGATCAGATAGTCCACGGTTTGAAAACTATTTTATACGTAGCGGAAAAATACTTCATTTATGCTAAACATCCTAAAAGAGCGCATAAGCGTCCTAAGAGGACAACTTACACTATGCAAGACCCTAGATTTCAATTTATAATATTTATAAAGAAAACCATCTTTTTACGCATTGGAAAATAGAGTTTGAGCTTTTATAAAACATGCTGATCATGCAATACATATAGTAGTTCTTTTATAGGGTTTAAAGTAACTAGCAACCTAGCATAAAACATTCCCAGAGAGCAAGTGAAACTACCACCAAAACAGGTAAACTAGCAGCTAAGCAAATACTTAATATCACAAAGGAAAATCACCAACGAGCGTCAACAACCTGACACGAACTCGCTGGTGAGCATGTATGTCTGTACTACAACAAGGCTAAAGAACTACCTCGACAAGCGAGGAAAACACTGCCAAAGCGCAGTCCACAGAGAAACTCCTGAAACTAGCCGCACAGCCGGCTACAGACCTGAACCTGAGGCATTCAAAAGAAAAACACCTCAGCAAGAAATAATGAAACAAGTGGCAAAGAAGCATCAGATAATAATTGAATAAAAGAACAGAAAGAAAAAGGGTTACCAACCCTGCAAGAGTAAATGCCGAAAACTCAGCTAAAGAATCCAAAAGAGGACAAAATGCAGGTGTAATAATCAGTAAAGTGAGAGAAAATGCAACAAGTACAGAAACGTACCAAACTCCGCTCAAGCCTGCAGAGACAGAAGAAAACCAATATGCATCAAATGAACAGTAAGAAGGAACTAACAGTCCTAAACTTGTAAATCATTAGCACTGGCACAAATCCCAAACCTGTGTCGGAGACTAAGAACAGTCACAACCGAACAACCAGGTCCAGGTGTCTCAAGAGTACTAAAGGGGCCGCCACAGGGTCCACACACATAGAGTTCCAACCTCTTACAGGAACCCAAAAAAAATATCCAAAGGAGGGAATGGTGGTGGCCGCGGCTCGAACTCCCCTGGTACCATACTCCTTCAGAAACCCAGCTACCACATGCTAAGGATCCACGATTCGGCGCCAAAGCTAGCCGACAACACCACTTAGAAACTACCAAGTTCTACAACCAAAACCCGCCGAATTATTTTCCCCTACCCGCCGAACTATTTTCCCCTACCCGCCGAACTATTTCCCCCTACCCGCCGAGTACAACTAAAATAAAACCGATAACTTCCTAGTTTAGGCCGACCACAAGCCCTAAAATAGGAATATTCCAAATTTCACCTATTCTACGACAAGGAGAAAAGAATAATACAACAAAAAAAATGCAACTCATGGAGGCACGCAAGAGGGGAGAAATCCACTTGCCTCAAATCGACCTTGAAAACGTCACCCAAAATACTCCACCACGTAGATCCGCCCAAAAGGGGACACGCGGAGACGAGATCTACGAAAAAAACGGACAACCGGGGTTAGGGCCGAAAAAATCTATGGCGAAACGGTCACCGAAACGGGAAAAACTTACCGCGATCTCGAAGCTCTCGCCGAGAGCTTTCCAACGCCGCGATCGGATCGAAATTCCGTCCACCGGATCGGCGGTGGCGGCCGCCGGAAGTTTCGCGAACGGAAGGGTTCCGCACTCGCTAAAAAAGGTCGCACAGGGGGGGGCTGCTGTTCGGGGAAGAAGAAGGAATCATTTCTTCTTTAACTTATATAATAATAATAATAATAATAATAATAATATAATATTAATAATAATATATTAATTATATATTAATTATAATTATAATAATATAAATCATATAACTTAAAAGGGGGGAAAACGGATCGGTGAGAATGAATCTCACCGATTCGGTGAGAATCGGTGAGATTCATTCTCACCGATTCTCCACGAAAACTTTCCTCTTTTTTTTATATAAATTATTTATATAAATATATATATATATAATAATAATATATATAATTATTAAAAACAAACGATATAATATATATCGTTACGGAGGGTCAAACGCGCGCCGAAACGAACGAAATTCGCACCGTAGGCGAATGACGACGCTACGAATCCAACGGCGAAGTCGAAATAGAATTCCGACGCACCGTTTTCGAGATAATAATTTCTAAAGTTAACGGCGTACGCGAAAACATACAAACTACAATCGCGCGCCGAGGCTCCAAAAATGCTCGGAACGCGACGAAACTTGACGAGCAAGTCTAAAATTAGCCGATCTAATTTCCTAATATAAAATTTTCCACTCCCAACGCAAATCCCAAAATCTGGCCGGTCAAACCTAACGAACGCAAACGCGCTACGACAAAGTCGGTAACAAAATCCGACGAGCAAAACTCGGGCAAAACTCCCGAAGCCAAAACACAAGCATTCCCCAAGAGGCTCCACCGAGTCACCAAACAGACTCCGGCTCGCTAGGGAATCTTGCTGCCAGGCATCACCAAGCCACGTAGGGAACCTAAAGAGCTAAAAACACGCTCTAACAACGCCACCTGACCAAAACGCGCTAACAAAACGCTCTGACGTCATAATACGTCAAATAAGAAATTAAATAAATCACTGAAAAATCGGGGGCGTTACAGCCGGTCATGCAGTTCTCATTCGTGGTGGAGGAAGTGTAGACCCACTCTCTGATTTCTGCACTGGCGAGCTTGATCCTGGTGGTCTTCAACTTTTTCAACTGCTGTTCTTCAAGATGTTTTAGAATATCCAGGAAGATTGGGTCGGAGTGTTGAAACGATTCAAAGCCCACATCCAAGACAGTATCAAATTTCATGGCCGCAAGACTGCCTGCTTCAATCTCCATTAATTCACCTGCAAGAGAAAAACGAAGATCAAGTGCAAGGGAACTGAAAGCGCGGGATGAAGGTCGAAGAAAAACCTAGATATAGTATTTTTCGGAATATGAATCGACAAACTCCGTTACATGAAAAATGAAATAGTTCTTTGATATGAGATCGACGAAATTATTTATAGTTAAATAATCCGTCGAGCTCAGTCTGAAGATTTGAAAACATTTCGTCGTGCTCCATTCGACGGAAGTTTTCTGAAGAAAATTCGTCGACCTCCGTTCGACGAAAATAACTTAACTCACAGAGAGTTCATCGATATCCATTCGACGAATATCTCAAGAACTTTTCCCAGTTCGTCGAGCTCTGTTCAAAGAACTTTGAAAAATTCATCGAGTGTAGACAGAAGTTAAATCAAAGCTTGTCCATTGATCATGCCCAACTGATTTATAAAGAACAAGTGATTTCTTTCATCCAAGGATTTGGTGAAAATATCTGCTCTTTGTAAATCATTATGGATATAGACAAGTTTAATTTTGTTTTTATTTACACACTCTCAAATGAAATGATACTTAATGTCTATATGCTTAATCCTACTATGATGGACTGGATTCTGTGCTATGGATATAGCACTTGTGTTATCACATAAGAGAGTTGAATTATTTAAGTTGAACCCATAGTCTATGAGTTGGTTTTGAATCCACAATATCTGGGAACAATAACTGCCAGCTGTAATGTACTCTGCTTCAACAGTTGATGTGGACACAAATGATTATTTCTTGCAGAACCAAGAAACTAATCTCATACCAAGGATCTGACAAGTTTCTGAGGTACTTTTCCCGTCTACCCTACATCCAGTAAAGTCAGCATCTGAATATCTAGTTAAATCAAATTCTGACTCAGTAGGATATAGAGACCTAAACTAGGACAATTCTTTATATATCTCAAAATTCTTTTTAGAAAAACTAGATGAGATTCTTTTGGGTTCTCTTGGAACCTAGCATAAAGAAATGTGTCAAACATTATGTCAGGTCTACTTGCTGTAAGATATAGTAGGGACCCAACAATGCCCCTATATAATTTCGATCAACTTGTTTCCCATGTTCATCAGTGTCTACTACAGCATTAATAGCCATAGGTGTTTTCTTTGCTGAGGCATCAGCCATCCCAAACTTTTTAAGAAGCTCTATAGCATTTTTAGCCTGGATGTTGAAGATGCCATCAGGTAGCTGCTTCACTTGGTGACCAAGGAAGTAGGAGAGCTCACCCATGCTACTCATTTCAAACTTAGTATGCATGAGGTCAGAAAACCTCTTGAATAATTTGGAATCAGTAGACCCAAATATAATGTCATCTACATATATTTGTACTAACAAAGTTTGATCCTTATGGTGCCTAGTGAACAATGTTTTATCTACTATGCCTCTAGTGAATTTATGCTCTCTCAGGAAGTTAGCTAGGGTCTCATACCAAGCTCTTGGATCTTGCTTTAGACCATAAAGAGCTTTATGCAATTTAAAAACATATGGGGGATGGGTTGGAGAGATAAAACCTGGAGATGTTCAACATAAAACTCTTCTTTCAGTACTCCATTCAGGAAGGCACTCTTTATATCCATCTGATAGACTTTGAACTTTTTGTATGCATCATAAGTAAGGAAGATTCTGATTGCTTCTAACCTTGCAACTGTGAAAATTTTTGGTCATAGTCTATACCTTCTTCTTGCATATAACCTTGAGCAACAAGCCTAGCCTTGTTCCTCACAATTGCACCATGGCCATCTAGCTTGTTTCTATATACCCATTTAGTTCCAATGACTGGGTAGTCTTCAGGTCTTGGAACTAAATCCCAAACTCTAAATCTCTCCAATTGGTTGAGTTCCTCTTGCATTGCAATGATCTAGTGGGGATCTTGCTCAGCATCTTTTATGGATTGAGGCTAACTTGAGAGAGAAAACATGCATGCATCATATCTTGATTGAGTTGATTCCTTGTCTATACATCTTCTGATATGTCTCCAATCACTTGGGATCTAGGGTGATCCCTTAGTGTGACAAGATCAGTGGGTGGAGTTGGTTCAGCAACAGCATTTGGAATTAATTCCTCTTGTGGTATTTTGTTTGCTGTTGAGTGAAGTTCAGCCTCTTCCAAAGGTTCATCTTCAGTGTCTTCATCAACTTGTGGAGTAGAAGGTGCAATAGCTTCTTGTGGAAAGTTTAATTCACCCATTTTCTCACACAAGTGAGGTACCTTCAAGGTGCTATTGGTAGAAATTTCTTTCTCCTTATAAAACATGTTCGCCTCATCAAAAGTAACATGAATTGATTCTTCAATTTTTAAAGAGGATTTGTTAAACACCCTATAAGCTTTGCTTACTTGGGAATATCCTACAAAAATTCCCTCTTCAACTTTAGCTTCAAACTTTCTAATATGTTTCCTGTTGTTATTATGTATATAACATATGCAGCCAAATACTTTAAAATAGGTGATTTTAGGTTTCTTCCCTTTAAGCAATTCATAGGGAGTCCTATTCTTAAGTTTATGTATTAGTCTTCTATTCAGTACATAGTTTGTTGTGCTTACAGCCTCTGCCCAAAAGGATAGGGTCATATAAGCATCTACAAGTAATGTGTCTGCAGCTTCAATTAAGGTCATGTTCTTCCTTTCAGCTACCCCATTTTGTTGAGGAGTTCTAGAAGCTGTAAAGCAGTGTCTGATACCTTCCTTCTCACAGAACTCATGCATTAGAAGAGACTCAAACTCTGTACCATGATCACTTCTGATCAATGCAACATGAATATAGTACTCAATCAGTATGGTCCTGAGAAAATCTGTAAGAACTTTGAATGTATCTGACTTAGATCTCAGAAAGAACACCGAAGTGAATCTTGAGAAGTCATCTATAATAACTAGAGTATAGGATTTACCTCCTAGACATTGTACATCAATATGTCCAAATAGGTCCATGTGTAGCAAGTACAAAATACTAGGTGAATCACTTTTATTAACTGACTTAAAACTAGATTTAGTTTGCTTGCCTAGTTGACAAGCCCTGCAAAGGTCTTCCTTCTTGTAGGGACCAAAAGGTAAACCTCTAACAAGGCCGTCTTTAAATAGCCTAGTAATGTTTTTCATATTTACATGTCCTAGCCTTTTATGTCATAATTCATTTTGATTGCAAACAATGTTAAGCAGATAAATATCTGATTTGGCAGAATGAAAGTCAACTAAATATATGTTTCATTGTCTATTTCCAATTAAAACATTTTGTTTTTCTTTCTTAGAAATAATACAAGTTGTTGAGTTAAAGTGTACCTGATAACCTTCATCACATAGTTGGCTTATGGAGATGAGGTTATGCTTGAGTCTACTTACATATGTCATCTTCTTGAAAGTGACTGCTCCAATCTTTTCTTCTCCAAAGCCTTCTGACTGGCCACACTTTGAATCACCAAAGATAACCTTTGGTCCTAGCTTTGACTTGTAGTTAAATAAATTATTCTTGCTACCAGTCATATATTTTGAGCATCCACTGTCCAGGTACCATTTTTGATTAACCACTGGAGAGCCCTTTACCTGCATTGAAAACAGTTAGTTGTTCTTGACCCAGGTTACCTTGGGTCCTTTATATTGTTGATAAGAAAAACTAGATATTACTCAAAATTCAGGTTGTGATTTGTACCCTAAGGGGTGATATCTTCTAGGAGGAATTGTCCAATCAGCAAGTGGATTAAAAGGTTTCCTAGATTGATTTGAGTTACTGTGATAATTATGACTTTTGTTAAGTATTTTTGGGTTCGACGAAATGTTGTGAGTTTGTTTACCAGAGTTCGACGAAATGGGATGAGATCATCAATCTCTGCTCAGAGAATGAACATACTCATTTTCTGTGCCCCAAGTTCATCGATCTCTGCTCGACGAACCATACACAGTTCGTTGATTGCAGTAAGACGAATAATCATTATTTTGATTTGCGTTCAGAGTTCGTCAACATGAGTTCAACGAACTGGCCATATTTCGTCGATCTGAGTTCGACGAAATCTGCTAAACTTTGTTTTTATCTAAGGTTTTCTGATTTTGATTTTTCTTATTTTTGTGTGTGATTTCAGTTTGATTGGGATTGTTATTATCTGCCTTTTCTTTACCCTTTTCAGACACAAACTTTATTGGTGTGGTTAATATATGTTTCTTGAGTATGGGTGATAAACTTGATGATACACCCAAGCCTAGTTTACCATTCAGTCTGTCATTGACTGTGCTTGTGATGTCCATCAGCTTAAGGCTTCTCCCATTAAAAGATTCCTCAAGTTGTTTGGCCTCACATAGCTCTGTTTTTAAAGAAGTGATTTGTTTATTATCTAATGTTAGTTCTTCTTTTAACTTGGTGTTTTCAGAAATGATGTTTTCCTGATTTGATAATTTTTCACTAAGTATTTTGATTTCCTTTTCTGAGTTTATTAAATCAATGCACATAGTTTTAAATTCAATGTTGAAACTATTAGAATTATAGTCAAAAGATAACAATACCTGATAAGCTTCTGATTCTGAAGCTCCTTCATATTCAGATTCTTCCTCTTTTGATTGACTTCTGGAGGCATCAATGGCCATGAGGCAGACTTCCTTGGCACTTGCCTCTTCTTCTTCTTCACTAGAACTGGAAGATGTGGATTCATCTTTAGTGTCACTCCAGCTTTCTGCTACAAAGACCTTCTCCTTCATTTTGTATTTGCTGGAAGAAGGCCTTGAGCTTTGTTATTTTCTGGAGTCTTTCTCTATTATCCTTTCTTTCTTTTGATACTCTGGACACTCTGAGATGAAATGTCCAGGTTTCCTGCAGCCAAAGCAAACTACTTCTTTAGTGGGAGTTTTGTCATACCTTGGCTTATCATCCTGCCTGGATGATTTTCTCCTGAATTCTTTCCTTGCCATTTTGTAAAATCTTTTGGCAAGAAGACTCATTAGCTCTTCATTCACTATTGAGGCTTCAGTTTCTTTAGCAGCCTTGAATTCAAGGTTGTGCTCTTTCCTTACTGGTGGACGAGTCCTTTGTTAAGCTGCTTCTCTGGACTTTATGAGTTACTGATGAGTCCGATTTATATAGGGTTTTTCAGACTCATCTGGGCTAGTTTTCATGCGTTTGCACTTCATGTTTAGTTCGTTATTGTATATATTTCATCTTATCTTTATTTCCATAGGAAGTTCACACTTAGGCCTGTGGTTGTGTATTTTTGTACTTTTAATATTTGTACTCCCTTTTTGTGCTTGCCTGGAATGTCTTCACATATCAGTGCTGGTTTTAGGGGTCGTGTGCGTGTTCCGGGGATGTTTTGAAGCAAGAATAGTGCGAAAGATCATCGGATATAGTGCGCACGACCACCGGTCGTGCGCCGATGATCGTGCGCAATGTACCCGGATTTACAAAATATGTCTGGGGTAATCGCACGACCAATGGACATAGTGCGCACGACCGCTGGTCGTGCACCACTGATAGTGTGCATTGATTCCTCATTTCCTGGAGTCTTGTCTGGGGTAATCGCACGACCATTGAACTTAGTACGCACGACCACTGGTCGTGTTCCACTGCTCATGCACGTTATCCCAGTTCTTCTTCCTAATCTGCTATACCAGTGCGCACGATCACTGGACATAGTGCGCACGACCACGGGTCGTGCGCCCGTGATCGTGTGCGTTGTTCAGTTATGCTTTTTATAAATATTGCAGGTCTCGCCCTAATTCGGAATAATTCGGATCGCTCGACACTTCTTCGCTATTTTCCGCCTTCTCCTCCATTTTTCATCATCTTCCACCCTAGGGAGGCACTCCGGGCAAGCTTTCACCGCCAAATCCAAGGCAGGAGCTTCCTCTCGACCTCCTCCATCATCTCTTGGGTTCATTTCAAGCTTCAACGCCATAGCAATCAAGCAAAGGGAAGCTTGCAACTTTCATCCGCTATCGTGACACAAAGAAGACGGGACATTGGAAGGTGGTGACAAACCTTCTCTACCCCGGACATAGTTGAGGACCGAGCTTGGACGCGGATTGACAACCCGACGATTCCAACCGTGAATCCTCAGCAAGACTTTGTATTCGGTCGATCTCTTGACTTGTTCTTCCTTTATTGTTGTATATGTGTGTTAAAACTTCATTTATATTGATGTTGTTGCACTTTAGATGTAAACTTTATTAGATTTATGTCTATGTGATTCTGTATTGTTTTACGCTTTAGTTGCTTGAGGTGCGCCATATTTCATCCACCACCATCCACCCTTGTCGCACTAGCAATTGCTAGTGGTGTGCGTACTGAAGAGGTGCTCATGACCCTCATTCTGCCATTCTCATCACATCATCCGCAAGCCTACTCGCCCATCCGCCTAGTGATTCGGTGCATAGCGGCCCGACTAGTCTTCCATCCCGCCTGGTGAAGCATCGCATAGCGGCATTGCATAGCAGTAGTTGTTAGATTTTTACTTTCTTTTTCCACAAATATCAAAACCCCCCGTAGTTAGCTCTGACCTAAGGACTTCAATCTCAAGTCCTCCTTGAAATTAACTCCACCTTACTGTGTTCCTTGAGAGATTGATACTTGGGAAAACTCGCACATTTTATATTTCTTGTGCGACCGGTTCACTGCCGTGATCTTTAGCATCAAAGTTTTGGCGCCGTTGCCGGGGAACACAGTCGTGTGAGTTTTTGGAGAGGGAGATAGAAGATAGAAGCCCTTTTCCATTTGTATATTTCATGTTTCTTCTTTGCTTTAGTTTTTAGAATCTGTTTCTTGTTTTTATTTGTTCCTCTTCTAATTTTATTTTTTCTGTAGCAGGTTTCCTATTCTTTTATCTGTACTGTGTAGTTAATTGTTGCTTAGATACTTTTAGTTGGTGAATTCTTCTTGTTGCACCATGTATTCTTATATGAATATTCGTTACCGATGGTGCGTGGATTATAGGCATGGTAGTGATGAGTGCCCCACTGAAGATTGGGAGAATAATTATCGTGGTTCTGTATTTGGAGCACCGTCTTCCTATGGTACTTCATACACCCAACCCAGGTCTTATGGTCACTCCACTTATATGCATTCATCTTTTTCTTATTCCTCTCCAGTCCCACCTAGATCGAGGAGTAATGGAAAACGATGTTTGTGTTGTCGTAGCACCGACCACGTATTGAAAGATTGCGCAGAATTTCAGCGCCAGTTGGAGGAGGATGATGAACCGGGTATCTGATTCACTCTATCACCCTCTCAAATGGCTGCCCCTTCTGATTCTGATGATATATTCGCAGCACCACCTTGTCTATGGGGGACTGATGCAGATATGACCATCAGACTTTCTGCTGATCGGTGTTACGACATTGTGGCGCCGTCCCTCCCCATACACTCTTCCCCTCTTGTTGATTCACCCCCGGAGAAACCTGCACATATTTTCTCTGATGCTGTTATTACTCCGCCTTCTTTGCAAGAATTATCTAACCCTATTTTTAGTGAGTCGGTTGATGATGTTCGGCCGGATTGTGATTCTGAGCCTGGGGATGTGCCCTTGTTTGACAATGATATTATTTTCATTAATGGAAAGTATTACGTCTTGGAACATGTGGACGCACCGAGGTGTGTTGATGAGGAAATCCTCATTATTGAGAAAGTTTCCACTTCCTTGATGGATGAGGAGGTCCAAACCACCACCGAGGACCTCGAGCTTGCGGATTCCCCTCGCCATGACTCATATGACGTCGTCGATGATCTATGTTGGGATCCTGCAGGGAGTGAGACTGGGACCACTCCCCCTATTTCTGATTCTTTTAGTTATTCATCTCCTTTATTTCTTGATCCCATTTCTGTATCTGAGCCTGTGCGGGTTGAGTCTTCGCAGGTGCTTCAGGAGGACTTGGAGCTTTCAGCTCGAGTCATGGATGATAGCATGCTCTTTTGCGAGGAGGTTGATTCCTCCTCTGTTGAGGAAGCTCCATTCATCGCTTTATCCTCCTGCAGTCTCCCTGTAGATGATACCTTGCTATGCAAGGATTTATTTTGTGATAAGATAAGCAAGGACCAGTGCTCCTCCTCTTCTTATTTCTTATTTCCTCTACCAGTGTTGGGCAGGTATTACTATTTAGGTAGAGGGGTAACTTCTCTATCTCCGTATCGGTACTTGTTGCCACAATGAATTTTGGGACAGTTACATGTGCATTTTTCTTTTCATAGGCCCATTAGCTAGAACATTTTCGTAGCCGAATAAGTCGTGCTGGCATGACAATAACCCCAATACTTATCTTTCATTTTCTGCATTTTGTTTTTCATGTCTAGTTAGTTTTAATATTTCTTTGTAGTTTGTATAATTTTGTTTTGTTTTTGCGGAACTCACCCCTGCAGGTATTCACGGCAAATCGCATTGGCGGGGTTGTGATTCTTCGTATGGCGGGCCTGCTTCAGTTTTCCACGCGTCTTCTGGTATGCTCACTGGCTGAGCATTTGGTAACCTCTTCCCTTAGCTCTTTATGATTTTAATTTCTCTATCATATGCTGTGTAGTTTAGTTTAAGTTTGGGGGAGAGATTTGTTACCTATTGCACGCGCACATTTCATGTGCATACTAGAAGCTTTTATAGTTTTATTTTGATTAGTTCATTGCACTGCACCAACTTGAGCGCGTGCTTAGCTGTTAGTGCGCCGCGAGTTAAACTCATTTCTTCGTTAGATTTGGAAAAATTATGGTGCTGACTTAGGATTGTGAGACAGAGTAAAATGTTGACTTTGTTGTGTTTCTAGTCAACTGCTCTCGTCTCGTGTAGAAATTAGAGTAGATTTAATTTTTTTGTATGCTTATGTTTTTATACTTTTCTATTTGCATAAAGATCTTTTTATTCTACAAAAAAATTGGTGAATCCGGTGTGAATCCGACGGTAGCTTAGGGATGTGTGTAGATGGCCGTTAGTTTCGTATTGCACGGGTCGGGAGGATGGATAGTCTTTCTCGTTCGCTAAGAACTTGCCCCGAGCTATTCTTGAAGCATGGGTATAGGTTAGTTCACTCGCATGAGCGTGATGTAGGCCATCATTTTTGCCCGGTTGAGCTTTGTACCATTCCTAACATCTTATCCCTACTAGCCCCGTTGTGTCTACCCCTCCTTTTGATTCAGCTCCACCATGATTTCCCCAAAGCCTCATAGCCAATCCCAGTCGCACACCCAAGTTGAGCTTTAGAGTTTTACATTTTTCATGTTGGGGTGTTGATGTGGTGCTTTTACATGTGAATATGTGGATGTGCTCCAATGCTTAAATTTGCTGAAATTGTTAAAAGAAAAGTAATTTGAAAAAGAAAACGAAAAAAAATGATGTTAATTGTGAAAAAGTGAAAAGTAAAAGTAAAATTGAAAATCCTATTTGAGATGTGAGTATTTTTGGAGTAGGCGGTGCACACACCCTTATGTTAAAAGTTAAGTCTGTGGGTGTGGTGTACCCGCATATATTTTGGTTAGCTGATAGATTCTTTCTTTGATAGCTCATTTGGGTTAGGTGCATAGCCTTCCTGTTTATCTTTGTTTACCTCACCGAAACCCAAGCCCCATCTCTTCACCTAAAGTCCTACTGATTCGTGTGTGAACCCAACCAGTGCCGTGGAGAGAATGCGAAAGGGTAAGCATATGGTCACTGACATTGGTGGATTCCTTTGGAGGTTATCCCGAGCCCCGATCTTTGGCAATGCTCGCATAGCAATTAGTCTACTTTCTCCCTACGTGTGACCGGATGATTCACCGTGATTCCATTTTTGAGTAATAATAAAATGTTGACACGCATTGTGACAAGTACAAACTATTTTGTATACTTAGAAATTTCTTCTATTATATATTTACGCGTGCGAGCATGCGACTTCGCATGGTACTCCGTATCGCACTTTCCTTGTTAGCTAAATCATTTTCCCTATATGCTTAGATTTTGTTTGCTCGGGATGCGCAAACAGTTAAGTCTGGGGGTGTAATGAGTCCGATTTATATTGGGTTTTTCGGACTCATCTGGGCTAGTTTTCATTCGTTTGCACTTCACTTTTAGTTCGTTATTATATATATTTCATCTTATCTTTATTTCCATAGGAACTGCACACATAGGCCCGTGGTTGTGTATTTTTGTACTTTTAATATTTGTACTCCCTTTTTGTGCTTGCCTGGAATGTATGCACATATCAGTGCCGTGTTTAGGGGTCGTGTGCGTGTTCCGGGGATGTTTTGAAGCAGGAATAGTGCGCACGATCATCGGATATAGTGCGCACGACCACCAGTCGTGCGCCGATGATCGTGCGCAATGTACCCTGATTTCCAAAATCTTCCTGGGATAATTGCACGACCACTGTACATAGTGCGCACGACCACCGGTCGTGTGCCACTGATCATGTGCATTGATTCCTCTTTTCCTGGAGTCCTGTCTGGGGTAATCGCACGACCATTGAACTTAGTGCGCACGACCACTGGTCGTGCGCCACTGCTCGTGTGTGTTATCGCAGTTCTTCTTCCTAATCTGCCATGTCAGTGCGCACGATCACTGCACATAGTGCGCACGACCACTGGTCGTGCGCCCGTGATCGTGCGCATTGTTCAGTTCTACTTTCTATAAATATCGCAGGTCTCGCCCTAATTCGGAATAATTCGGATCGCTCGACACTTCTCCACTGTTTTTCATCATCTTCCACCCTAGGGAGGTGCTCCTGGCAAGCTTTCACCGCCAAATCCAAGCCGGAGCTTCCTCTCGGCCTCCTCCATCATCTTTTGGGTTGATTTCAAGCTTCAACGCAATAGCCATTAAGCAAAGGGAAGCTTGAAAATTTCGTCCGCTATCGTGACACTAAGAAGACGGGCCATTGGAAGGTGGTGACAACCCTTCTATACCCCGGACGCAGTTTAGGACCCGGCTTGGATGCGGATTGACAACCCGACGATTCCAACCGTGAATCCTCAGCAAGACTTCAGATTCGGTCGATCTCTTGACTTGTTTTTCCTTTATTGTTGTATAGTGTATTAAAACTTCATTTATATTGATGTTGTTGCACTTTAGATGTAAACTTTATTAGATTCATGTCTATGTGATTCTGTATTGTTTTACGCTTTAGTTGCTTGAGGTGCGCCAAATTTCATCCACCACCATCCACCCTTGCTGCACTAGCAATTGCTAGTGGCGTGCGTAGTGAAGAGGTGCTCAAGACCCTCATTCTGCTATTCTCATCACCTCATCCGCAAGACTACTTGCCCATCCGCCTAGTGATTCGGTGCATAATGGCCCGACTAGTCTTCCATCCAACCTGGTGAAGCATCGCATAGCGACGTTGCATAGGAGTAGTTGTTAGATTTTTTACTTTCTTTTTCCGCAAATATCAAAACCCCCCTTAGTTAGCTCTGACCTAAGGACTTCAATCTCAAGTCCTCCTCGAAATTAACTCCACCTTACTGTGTTCCTTGAGAGATCGATACTTGGGAAAACTCGCCCATTTTATATTACTTGTGCGACCGGTTCACTGCTGTGATATTTAGCATCAGCTGCTCATAGGACTTGATCTTTCCTAATAGAGACTCTGTGGAGATCTCATTTAAGATCTTGGCCTCCTTGATTGGCCAGTTCCTTGAATACCATGAGCTTGGGAAGCACATGAGGATTTTGTCATTCACCTCAGTGAGGGTGATATTCTTGTCCAAGGTCTTCAGCTCATTGATTATTGAGCTCAACCTATTGTACATGTCTGCAATAGATTCTGCTTCATCCTTCTTGAAATTCTCATACTGGATATGAGATTTGATCTTCTGTCCTTCCTTTCATCAGCAGAGCCAGCCACCATTTGGTTGAGAGAGTCCAAAATGGCCATGGCTGATGTGCATTCAGCCACTCTTTGGAAAATATCATCTGAAATTGTTTGGGTCAGAATGTTCATGGCTTTAGCATCAGCAACCTTTGCTTTCTTCTTAGCATCAGTCCACTCAGGTGGTGGAACTGCATTAGTGCTTGAGGCTGCTGTAGATGTAGAGGCAGTTGCTTGAGGAGGACCTGTCAAAATAGAGTTGTAGATGTCCTCATCAATAGAATTCATATACAGTTTTATTCTTGCCTTTCAGACGGCAAACTTATTTAAGTTGCACACTGGAGGTCTGGTGCTTGCATAGTGTTTGTTCTGTGCCATGCTGTGTATATAATCCTAATAGAAGTAAAATAAAAAACAGATCTGACAAGGGATCTTTTGGTTCAAGAGTTAGCTTGTACAACCAAAGGAAGCTGCTTTGATACCAACTGAAAGTTAGGGTTAGATCTGATATACTCTAGAAGGGGGGGTGAATAGAGTATCTTGAAACTTTAAGGCCTATTTGTTGTAAATAAAAACAGTCCTAAGATAAAGTTATCTACCACAGGCACTGCAAATATAAACTAATATCACAGACATAGCAACCTAACTAGCACAGTCACAACAAGAACAAAAGAAAAAAGATGGCAACCAGACAACACAAGAACTTTATAGTGGTTCCACTAAACTTGGGTACATCCACTCTTCTACCACCCTAGTAGGAATCCACTCAAGTTTTTGATCAGGTGACTGCCACCAATGAGCTTTTGATCAGGTGCTCAAAAACTAATCCCAAGTCTTTTGATCAGGTAACTTGCAACCAGGAATAACTTTTGAAGGGTGTTAAAGAACCCTTTTTACAGTGGGGGGAGAGAGTGATGATGTCTTTTCTATCTCAAATACAACTAAGAAGACTTTTGTGGATCTTTGATTTTAACAAAGTCTCTCCCTGAGATATTGATTTGTCCAGGAAGGTTGGAGCTTTGCTTCAGGGTGAGTAGATCTTCAATATTTCAGACTTGTCCAGAAGATATCCAGGAACTTCTTGCCTGGTAGAGTATTTGTTGTCCTCTGAAGAATACTAGAATGAAGAGAGAAGAAGACTTTTGATTTTTGATTGATGTTCTTCATCTTCTTCTGTATCTGGTATTATTTCTCTAGATAATGGCTTTTCTTTGTTACTGTTCTATTGCCCTGTGTTTCTTGTTCTCTGTGTTCACTATGTAAGGCCCCTTTTTTTTTCTTTTTGAACATCGGGGTCTTAGGCCCTGAACAGCCGCTTTGCGGTGACACCTTCAGGCTCTGAAGGGTCATCACCGCAAATCGCCGATTCTGCCGGCCGATTCAATCACAGAAAAGTAACACAAGTAGAGTAAGCACAAGAGTGGTAAAACTCTAACCAGAATTCCACAAAATATAATCACATCAGAGTAAATATATCTCCACGAAGGGAGAGTCCACAGAATATATAAAAGTACTGGAAATAAGTGCTTAAGCCCGCTACAACAAATCCTCACTCCAAAGTCACTCAAGCGGAAGCAAAATAAAAACACTACTAAGGTTAGGGGCTCACAGACCCTGTCGTCTGAACTCCGGTGCTAGACTGCCCCATCTCTAAGCGTGCCGACCTGCGGGGCTGGTCCTCCATGCTCGGCTCCACAATCCCCTAAATGATGTGGTTCGAAAACCATTAGTCTAAAACACTAAGTCCTATCATCCCCCACCCCTTCCACCATGGCCACTAGGCCGCACCGGGCGGAGAGGAAGAAAAGGGGTGGACTTGAAGGTGGAGAGTAATCAAGAAACAGATGGTGGAGGACCTATACTAGCAACTTTATAGTACATGTGACAGTAAAGTAAAGTATGAAAGGTAACCTTAACTTATACGGAAACGTATAAGCAAGGGATCTTTTACAGGGCTCCCATCGTATAAAAAGTCTCATACCAATTTATACGTTGGGGTGTCGGTTATTAACAGCAATATATATATTTATATATAAATAATTTAACCTTAATTTATAAACTTGCCCACACAAGCTTATAGACCAAGGGGTCGTTTTGCAGGGCCTATTGTATAAGCGTCCAATTCCACTTATACAATAGGTGGAAGGGGTTTTATGCTATGATTATGTTATGACATGCTAGTGGGTTATGATGTTATCATGCAAGTGCAACTCACCCACCCGACTGTGTGCACACAGACCTTTAGTTCCCCTTTTCTAGAGCCGAACCTTCCAGGATACCTCCGTAGTGGCAGACGGAAGCGGTGGGTTGGGCCTCGCCCACCTCTAAACCAGTTAAGCACTACCGGTCAGACCTATCGTACACCTCAATACCGGTGCACTAAGCGGACTCCTGCGTACTCTTGCCGGTTGGCGCACCGGACTTCTGTTGGCGAAGTGCTAGCCACACTTCCCGAGTCAATGTATTGGCGTCGGTGCATCGACACTACAATACCGAAGACCCACCACCTTTAATTTTATGCACATGGAACGTTATGTATCAGTACCGAGCCAAAGCTCACCGGACCATCCCGTCCGTCACAAACATCAACCGAGCCAAAGCTCGCCCGGCCATCCTGCCCCCTTTCCACAACCACCGAGCCTACCGCTCGGACATCCTAGTCAAACCAACTTCCCGAGACACCGTGGTGTGTGAAAGTGAACCCCTAATTATTATAGTTGCTTTTTAAGATTTTATCACTCCTACAGTTTACGTTAGCCCAGGACTGCCTAAGGTATACCCCGTGAAGGGCTCTCGAAGGCACTAGGAACTCCAAATGGATTACGCCCAAACCTCCCTTTCGTAAGGCACTTACTATTCTTGGTTGCTACCCTATTTCCCGACCCCTAATTAATTTTACTGAATCTATCCCGAGTGCAATAACCACTTCCTCCCTTCAGGAAGGACGATCTTTCGCCGATCCCGAGCACCACCTAACACTAGTCAACCTCTCACTCTACAAATCCTGTCTTCCAATGATGAACCCCTTTATTTACCGAAACCAGCAACCTACTGAGGATTCAATTCTCCAAAGTCAATAATGACTCTAGATCAGTTTCCGCAGTTACTATATGCAGACCACCCTATACTATATGAGATGTTTTAAGGAGGTACTCCGGATTGTCTTCCAAATCTCCTATAAAATTTACCAGAGGTCTATCATAGCAAATTTAGTCTAAAATCAGAGATCCATAATTTTTCAAATTAAATTGATATTTATTGAATTTTCCCAAATGTTTGGCCATTGGCAATTTTGAACATGAACTATATGATCTACTCAAGTAATGGCCACCCAAAAATTTTGAACACTAAATAACAAAGATATATGGCTATATATTAATTTCCCTTATTTTCCAGAGAATATTTGACCTCTAATTAATTTATCCAAAATATTTCCCTTTTTCATATGTAAAGAAGGATGTACCAAAATTATCCATCATAAAATTATACAAAAATTACAGAATCTTAATATGGTTCTGAAAAGATCATTGTACAAAAATCATAATTTTAGATGTTATTTAGGCTCCAAAATGAATTGAATTAAATTTTTATGGGAAACCATGCTTAATGAAGCAACCCTTAAAAATAATAATCCAAAAATTTTATAAAACTTCACAGAGCTTTAAAACATAATAATAGTTCATCTGCCTAAATTTCGTCAATTTTCAGCAAGTAGTTACTTCATAATAAATACCCAAGTAAATACTACAAATTATTAAATTGTTAATGAAGTATCCAAAATATGAATCCTAAATTCATGATAAAATCTCCAGAGCTTGTGATAGCCTCAAAGGCTACTCAACCCAAAACTCAGCCATTTTCAAAGAGTTTTACTGACATTTTCTATCCTTACAAGATTTGTGCCCTACGCTAGGGTTAGGGTTTTAAGGGGGTTTAAGGATTCCAAATTTCCTAAAATTTTAACCAGAGGACTATACTAATCATATGGTCCTCTCCACAAAGTTTCAAGTCAATTCAAGGTCATGTGACCCTATGTTCTTCAAACCCTAAGAATCCCCATTAAGGAATCTACCCTAGGGTTCTAGTGCTACCGTACACTTAACCACCCCAAATTCCATTGGAGGGTGAGTCATACAATAAAAAGTCAGTGGCCAAAATATCAACCTCTGTTGAGGTGATTTGACCACTCAAAACCCAAAGGGGATGCTTGACCTATTTAACCCTAAAAGGGGTCAACCTAGGGTTGAATCAATACCTAACCTAAACCTCTCCAAATGAGATGAAACTTTTACCAGAGCCCTAACAGGCCCTCTAAGACCTCCCACCCAAATTTGGGGGGATGCTTGTGTAGACTCCTGCCAAAATTGCAATTAATTTGGACAAAGGATGAAGGGTGGGCACTGAGTTTAATGTCTGCCTAGCCCTAGGTGTAGGTCCCACCAAAATGGGTGCCCTAGTAAAACAAGGCACCGAAATTGGTTCAAATAAATTTTAAAATAAAATAGACACCTAGGGCTACAAGTTTCATGTCGGTGACCTTTTTAGTAGAGGAGCATAGGTTTTTTTAAATATTAAAACCATTAAATACAAAATACTGTGACATAATGAAATAATCAGGAATATTAATAATATAGTTTCAGATCTGATATGGCACGAATCTTGGTGCAAAAGAACGGGATCCGTTCATCTCCTTCCTTGAGCCGACGACCAGGATTCGTTTTTCCTGGGCCGACTTCAAACGCTTGCCACCGGCCATCCAGCCGCTGCCCCGGCCGGCCACCACCACCATCACCTCCGTTGAGGTGGTGGCTGTCTCCAGGCGGCGGCTTGGCCGCCGGAGGGCCACTTTCCGGCGAACCCGAGAGGTGAAACTTGCAGAAAAAGAAGGGGAAATTTCGAATGGGAACGGGCTCAATTGAGCCCGAACCTTGGCACTAACGATTCCTAAGATCTACCCATGAAAGAAGGATTAGAGGAGGACCTGTTGATAGGGCTGGAGGCGAGCTGATCTCCGGGTTGCCATGGAGGTGGTGGCGGCGATCGGGTTTCTGCAACAACACAGTGGGGTGGCTCGATTTCTTCAGGTAAAGGTAGGGAAATCTTCCTCTCGGCCCCCTAAAGGTGTTTAAAGGCTCAGTTGGGGAGGGGAGAGGCTGGATCTTCAATGGACTTTAAGGCCATTAATGGCCACATTCGGCCATGGTGGAGGGGGCTGAATCTGGCCCTTGGTGACCAGGGAAGTGGCTGGAAACTTCACCCCTTACTTAGGGGAGTTGAATCCAGCTATTAAAGGTGGCCTTTGGCCTCCCCTTGGCCGAGCCCCTTCCTTCTCCCTTCATCCATTTTTCTCTCTCCTCCATAACCATGAATATGAAGCCCACTCTCTCTCCTAGTCACCAAGTTGACTTGGTCAATCTAGAGGTCTCTTGGCAGCCCATCCATACACATCATTCTCCTAAAGAAGCCACATGAGGAGGCTTGAACTTGGGTTAGCCTATTTGGGCTAGGTTGACCCAAGGTAGGCTTGGGTTGACCTTGGTCTTTTTGACCTTTTTGTTTGCCCCTAAAGAGTCCCTGGTGACCCATTGATCTCCCCTAAGGTCTAGGTAGGGTTGGATAGGGCTGACTGGGCACCTTGGAGGTCACTTGACCCTTGGTAATGACACTTTGACCACTTTATGGCTAGAGTTGACTTGGGTCAACATGACCATTAGGGTTGACCCCAAGGGGTACTTGGGGCTCTAATGTGCCTCCCAAAATGTTTGGGGGTGTTGTGTTAGGTGAAAGAAATAGTACCTAAACACCTAGAGGGGGGGGGGTGAATAGGTGACCTAATCCTTTTTAAACTTTAATGGCAGCAATCAGTTATATCACAGAATTCTAACTACTTTTGCACAGCAATTACACAAGCATTCACAATCACAGCACAATCACAGCAGACACAGTGTTTTATAGTGGTTCCCCAAGCATTGGGTACATCCACTTTCCCCCTTCGCCTATCTAGCAGTGTACTAGATTCGGCCAAACTTCTCCACTGTCTCAGAACCCAAACTGGTTCCTACACCTCAGGCCCAAGGCCCTACAACTCAGCTTTATCCTAAAGCCTACACTCAGCCACAAAGGCCTACACTCAGCCAATCAAGGCCTACACTCAGCCAACAAGGCCTACACTCAGCCAATAAGGCCTACACTCAGAGATTTCAATCTCCTACACTCAGGCTCTCAAGCCCTACCCTCAGCCTTTATAATTACAGGCTTACAATTCACTCAGATCCAAAGGATCCTACAAGTTAAAAATGAATTACAAATATTAACTCAATAACTCAGAAACAAGAGAGGGGAGTTGTGAGTTTCTTGATGAGTTCTTGGAAGAACTCAGCTGGATTCAATCTGACTTAGCTTTCTTCAAAGCTTCTTGAAAGTAGAACTGAATAAGAATGAATCCTCCTGCAGTTGATCCTTGATCTCTGCTTCTTAAGATTCAGAAAATATCTGAACCCTTCTTCTCAGCCTAGTTCCAAAGGCTGATTTCTTGGATGGAGCCCTCTCTCTCCAACTTCTTAGATCTGCACAACTAGATCTTCTTGATTTGATACTTGATCAATAACTCTGTGAACCACTTTAATAACTTGTTTAACAACAATCTGATCCACCTTTTCAACCTCTGTTTCTGTAAACTGTATGAGCCTATTTATAGGCCTTCTTCATGGTAACCGGTTGGTCCGGTCCATAACTGAATTCTGACAACTCTGACAGGTGCTGTAGACCGGCTGGAACGGCAGCTGTCAAGTCATCCAGTCAATTCTTGAAAATCTCTAACTATCTGAAAGTGTCGAGACTTTCTGTCTTTAAGTGTCGACACTTATAGACCAAGTGTCGACACAAGTTGTGTAAGTGTCGACACAAGTCTACAAGGTGTCGACACAACTCCTTGTGTTGTAGATACTATATCTCGACACAGATTCTTCTTCATGTGTCGACACTGAAATTGAGTGTCGACACAAGTACTTGATCTTCTATCTTTTGCTGAATTCTTCTAAGTGTCGACACATCTCCTTTGTGCCGACACAACTTCTTGTGTTGAATCTGTTAAGTGTCGACACTGCTTCTTGGTGTCGACACATAGTCTTTTATGTTGATACTTGCTGAGTGTCGACACAGCTTCTTGTGTCAACACTTGATTCTTCTGTCGAGACTACAGCTGAGTGTCGACACATTCCCTTAGTGTCGACACTTGTACTTAGAATAATTTGACGATCTTGCTGTTCTTTGCTAAGTGTCGACACAACTCCATGTGTCGACACTTTCTTCAAGTGTAGAGTCTTCAGCTGAGTGTCGACACATTGTTCTAGGTGTCGACACTTACTTCATGTGTTGACTCTTCTGTTGAGTGTCGACACATTGTTCTGAGTGTCGACACTTACTTCAAGTGCTGACTCTTCTTGTTGTGTGTCGACACATTGTTCTTGGTGTCGACACTTATACTTAGTTTCTGCAGACTCTTGCTGAGTGTCGACACAGCTCCAAGTGTCGACACTTTCTGGTGTAGACACAGCTTCACTGGGTGTCGACACAGCTCCTTGTGTCGACACAGCTTCTCTGCACTTTTCTTCACTGAGTGTCGACACAGCTCCAAGTGTCGACACTTTCTGTCTGGTGTCGACTCTGCATTCCAGGTGTCGACACAATGACTCCAAGTGTCGACACTGCTTGTCTGGGTGTCGACACAAGTCTTCTTAAGTGTCGACACTTTCCCTCTGGGTGTCGACACATGGACTTAGAAACTTTTTTATTCAGTCCAGTAATTACTTAACCTGCACAAGTAAACTCAACATACATCAAATACATTATGATGTATATCATTGAGTTGGGTGAGGCTTCTTCAAATCAGGTACATTTAACCAATGTACCCAACAATCTCCCCCTATTTGGAGAAGTCATAACCCTTAGTCAATGATATACGCCATTCATGATTAAAATTACAAAATGATGTAAAGCAGGACAATGTACAGCAGGGTAAAAATAAACATGTATCAATTTCACATGTATACAAATTCATCATTACAGAACAAATAAGAAATAGACATATTCACAGAACAAACATGAAATATATTGATCATATATTGTTCTAATATCTGTCTTATACATTTTCAGTAGTTCACAAAAAATGTTTTACATTCAAAAGAATACAAAGTAATCTTCAAGTAAATTCTTAGACTATTTCTGTTCTGGTTCCTTGATAACTATTCCTTTGCCAGCTTGGACCTTAGCTTGGACAGCAACATCAGCAGTTTCAGCATCAGCAGGCTTCTTGCCTTTCAGATCTTTCTTCTTAAGCTCTTCAGCTTTGATCTTCTGTCTTTCAAAATAATGGTATGGCTTAGGAAAGTACTTGCTAGGCTCCACTGCAGTAGGAGGTAGCTTTCCCATCTTTGCCTTCCTTCTATACTGAACTATTGTCTCCTGCCTGATCTCATGTTTTCTCCATTCAGCTTCAGAAAACCATTTGTTCCTGTCATGAGTGTTATCCTTGGCAGCTTTCCAGGCAGTTAATATTTTGTTTCTAGAGGTAGGGCTCCACTGTTCAAAATCTGGCCTTTGTTCTGCTTGTTCCCTAAACCTCTTCTTAGACAACCTTGTCTCTTCCTCTTTCTGCAATGCCTCTTGTATGGCTTCTGATATAGGCTGAACAACCTTTTCAATATGGACATTATCCTTGCCCCCAGGTGGGCTATACATAGACTGGACATCAGCATGAATCATTTCAAAATCTGGAGGTGGATAAATGACCTGAGCTACTTCTGGTTGCTCACCTCCAAGATAGGCAGGGTTAATGCCAGATTCAGCAACATCATTGTCATCACATAGAGGAGGGTATCCAAGTGTAGCTCTGATGGAATTTGATATCCACTTAGCATGGTCAGAGCTTGCCTTGACTAACACTCTCTCCCCCTTTATGACTTCTCTAGCCATATGATCTCTGACATCATCCTTCTGAAATCTGATTTGACTATCCAAGTATCTGATTCCATCTTTAAAGAATGGTTTGAGCTTTTGAAGTTGTACAGATATGACTTTCTGGGATGCTTGGATAGCAGTCTGAACAGCAGAGATTTCTTCCTGGAATACTTTGTCAAAATCAGCTTTAATAGCAGCAGTGGAAGTAGAAGGTTCAGCAGCCTTGTTCTTCAATTCAGTGACAATAGCATTATGTGAAGCAGTTAAATTGTCATTCATCCTTAGTTGATTTTCAAGAACATAGCCTTGCTTCAATGCTATGTCATCCACCTGTGCCTTTATCTTTTCCTGGTGGGTTGCCAAGTACACCACTACATTTCCACCTTTGTGGAAGCAATCTGTCATCTCTTTCTTGTTAAGGTTCATTTCAAACCTTATAGATTTTATATCTTGGGCAAGATCAAACTGTAAAGATTTCTGCCCTTCATACACATAAGCCTCTATGGCTTTTCTATGTTCATCCAGTTTTATCTGTAGGGCAATCATTAAAGCACTATAATCAACAGATGGAGTTTGCTGAACTATAGGCTGTGGGGCAATAGATTGAAGTGCCTTCTTATAACTTTGACTTCTTCTCTTGAATACATAAAGTTTCTTTTGCTTAGCCCTAGTAGCCTCCTCATCTTCAGATTCTGAGGAGCTGGCTATGTCAACCCTCTCCTTAGGGCTTGGAGGCTTTTCTTTCTGCACTTCAGGTGCCTTTTCAGTTTCCTGCCTTATTGGCTCTTCCATAATGTGCACTTGCTCCCCCTCAGCAGCAGCATTCTTTTCTTCAGCAGCAGCCTTGTCCATGTCAAAGTCATGTTGGTCTAGATTTAAAAATAAATCCTCCATAGTGTATTCTTGTGGTGATGGAGCAGGAGAAATTCTTGGTTCTTCAACTACTGAATCAGGAACCACTTGTAGAACAGCAGATGTGTCATCTCTAACAGCATCTGGAACTTGACTATCCAGCTGAGTTTGCTGATGAACATCAGACAAATCAGCATCTTCTTTAAGAAATTCTAAAGTATTTAGGCTAGTGAGTACCTCTAGTATGATGGTGGTGGCTTGTTCACTTTCCAGTGTAGAGGATTCTTCTATAACTGGAGGCTCCCCCTGGCTTTGATCCTTGTGGATGGGGCTAGCTTGAGGCAGTTCCCCCTGGATCTCAGCAACCTCTTGAGGAGCAGAAGTCTTTTCAGCAGGCTCTTCCTCATTGTCATCTGGAGTGAAGACAACCTGTTCTTCACTACCAGAACTGCTAGTGGACTCTTGTGCCATTGGAGCAGTCTTGCTTTTCTTCTTTGGAGGAGTGTCTTTCTCAGCAACTGGTTTCTCAGGGGTTGGCATCTCTTTAGTCAACACCCAGTCCCATCTTGAGAACAACCTCATATCCATCTTTCTCATATGGTTTATCTTGCTTCCAGCAGCAGTACTCATTACCTCTGGTATCACACCAGCTAGGTATAGACTAATGATTCTGCCCAGGTTTGGCTTCTTCAGACTTTCCTTGATTTTCTCAAATACTATAACTGACCAATCAGTTTTTAAAGTGAAGATAATCCTGGTCATTATATTGAACATGGAGGCTGACACTCTGTCATGCCCTCCTGGCTTGCTTAAGATCACCTTGCCAACTATCTCAGACATGAATTTGCCTTGACTGTTCATGCCCTTTCTGTTGAAAACAGAACTTATCTTCATCTTAGAGTCTAGTCCACACCAGGTAAGAGCTTCCCTGGTCTTGGATGCAGTAACTTCATCTTCCTCTTGAGTTTTTGGAAGCTGTAGAATCTTTCTCAGACTCTTTGGTGATACCTTGACCTTCGTTCCATGAACTCTGGATTTGATTCTGTATCCAGACTCATCTACTTCAGCTACATTTAGGAATTCAAGAACCTCTTTATTCCATATCTTTGTAGGTTCAGAAACTAAATACTCTAACCCTGAATCTGCGACTAGGGTTACGACAGACTTGATTTCTTGATCTGCATCACTGAAAGCGCAGCGCACCAGCTCATATCCTTCGTTGACGTTCTCCTCAAGCTTAGGCGCCATTAGGGTTTGTAGAATTTGTCTTGAGAGAAGAGAGGTGTCGACACAGTAGTTTTGGTCTCGAAACTTTGAAAGCGTGTCGACAAACAAAGACAAAACCCTATTTATACCTTTCTAATTTTGAAGATGAACAGGAGGGACAGCTAACTTAAAATGTGTCGACACTGGCAATAAGTGTCGACACTGACTTATAATGTCTCGACACATATGTGTCGACACAAGTTTAGTCAACAGATTTTATGTGTCGACACTTGTTTATGTGTCGACACAACATAACTCGACACATTGTCGAGACTTTACTTAGAAAATTATGAGTAAATACTAAGTGTCGACACCACTTTGGATGTGTCGACACCTATTTGGCATGTGTCGACACTAACATTCTGAAGTGTCGACACCAACTTCCTAGATGTGTCGACACCTTTTTCCTGAAGTGTCGACACCACTATTCTGTGTCGACATAGACTTGTCTATGTGTCGACACCTTTTTACTTAGCCAATTTCAATTCTATAAACTTACTCTAAGTTTATCATTCCTAGTTCAATTTTGAATCTATTGAACTTAGCTTCTTCTAGTGGCTTAGTATACATATCAGCTACTTGATTATCAATTTTAACATATTCTAATGAAATATCTTCTCTTTCTACATGCTCCCTAAGAAAATGATATTTAATTTCAATATGTTTTGTCCTACTATGAGATACAACGTTATTAGCTATTGAAATAGCACTAGTAGAATCACAGAAAAGTGGAGTTCTACTTACCTGAAATCCATAGTCCTCTAGCTGATATTGTATCCACAGAAGTTGAGCACAGCAACTTCCTGCAGCCACATACTCTGACTCTGCTGTGGAGATAGCCACACTGGTTTGCTTTTTGCTACTCCATGAAATTAGTCTCCCACCTAGGAATTGACAGGTTCCAGTAGTGCTCTTTCTATCTTCTTTGCATCCTGCAAAGTCTGCATCTGAATAACCTGTTAGATCAAAATCTCCATTCCTAGGGTACCAGAGGCCTAGATAGGGAGTGCACTTTAGATATCTCAATATTCTTTTGAATGCTGTCAAATGAGACTCTTTAGGGCAGGCTTGATACCTTGCACAAACACATGTAGCATACATGATGTCAGGTCTACTAGCAGTCAAGTATAATAGGGAGCCAACTATCCCTCTATACAAGGTTTCATCTACAGGTTTCCCTGCATCATCCTTGCTAAGAGACATACTTGACCCCATAGGAGTCTTCATGGTACTGGATGAATCCATACCATATTTCCTTATGAGTTCTAGGGTGAACTTACACTGACATATGGATAAACCACTCTCAGTCTGTTTAACTTGGAGACCCAAGAAAAACTTCAGCTCTCTCATACTACTCATCTCAAACTGACTTTGCATAAGTTTTGCAAACTTTTTGCAAAGGCTGCTTTCAGTAGACCCAAATATAATGTCATCTACATATATTTGGACTAGTATAACTTTGTCTCTAGATTCCCTAAGGAATAGAGTCTTATCTATTTTCCCCCTTGAGAACTTGTTCTCAATGAGGAAACTAGATAGGGTTTCATACCAAGCCCTAGGGGCTTGCTTTAACCCATATAAAGCTTTCCTAAGTATATAGACATGATGAGGTAGAGTTGGATCAACAAAACCTGAAGGCTGTTCCATATAGACTTCTTCCTTAAGATTACCATTCAGGAATGCTGACTTGACATCCATTTGGTAGACTTTGAATCCTTGATAGGTTGTATAGGCCAAGAACATTCTTATGGCTTCCAGTCTGGCTACTGGAGCAAAGGTTTGATAAAAATCAATACCTTCTTCTTGCCTATATCCTTTAGCAACCAGTCTTGCTTTATTCTTAATGATGACCCCTTGTTCATCCATCTTATTCCTGTAGATCCACTTGGTTCCTATTATATTGTGTTCTCTAGGTCTAGGAACAAGTTCCCAGACCTTGCACCTTTTGAACTGATTAAGCTCTTCTTGCATTGCTTCAGTCCATTGTGGATCCAGTATTGCTTCTTCAAACTTCTTAGGTTCAACTTGAGACAAAAAGCTGGAGTAGATTGCTGCATTCATGTATCTGCTCCTGGTTTGTACTCCTTGTCTTGGATCTCCAATAATCTGCTCTACTGGATGATCTCTAAGATGCCTATTGGCTGGAGGCATCCTAACTTCTGGTTGAACCTCTTCAGCATCTCCATCATGCTGTATTCCTTGTACTTCATCAGCAATTGGCACATGTAGTTCTCCCCCTGGACAACAACTACTCTCCTCTACTTGCTGTCTTGCAACAGGTACTTCTTCTATAGTAAGCTTGTCCATTTTCTTTGTTAAACCTGTGGGGCTGCATACAGTACTAGACAACTCATTGTTAATAAGTTTAGTCTCATCAAAAACTACATGCACAGATTCTTCTACAACTTGTGTAGTCAAGTTGTAGACTCTATATGCCTTACTGTTATTGATGTACCCAACAAAAATTCCCTCTTGGGACTTGGCAGCAAACTTAGTCAAGTAAGACTTCCCATTGTTAAGTATGAAGCATTTGCAACCAAAGATCCTGAAGTAGGATAGGTTTGGTTTCCTGCCTTTCACAACTTCATAGGGGGTCTTGTTGAGCCTTTTAGTGATGGTAGCCCTATTTATAACATGGCATGCAGTGTTAACTGCTTCAGCCCAGAAATACTCTGGCAGTGATGTATCACTTAGTAGGGTCCTACCAGCCTCTATCAAGGTTCTATTCTTCTTCTCAGCAATGCCATTTTGCTGAGGTGTTCTAGGTGAAGAGAATTCTTGAAATATCCCAAATTCTTCACATAGTTTTGTCATGCTATCAGACTGAAATTCAGTACCATGGTCACTTCTAATTTTGACCACTGTACTATCTAGTTCATTCTGAATTTGCTTGACAAAGCAATAGAAGACACTAGGTGTTTCAGATTTCTGTCTTAAGAAGAACACCCAGGAAAACCTTGAGTAGTCATCTACAACTACAAAGGTATAGACCTTCCTACCTAAGCTGTGAACTGGCATTGGACCAAAGAGATCCAAGTGCAAGAGGTATAAACACCTCACAGCATCTTTGATTTCTATGCTTCTAAAGGTGGATTTAGTCTGCTTGCCCTTTTGACAAGCTGAGCAAATACCATCTTTAACACACTTAACTTGAGAACCATTCCTCACTAACTCTTTCCTAAAGAGTTTGCTAATAGTCTTGTAGTTAAGATGGGCTAGCCTCTTGTGCCATTTGACACAATGAGAGACTGTCTCATCAGTTACAAGACACACTGGAGAACCATTGGTCTCACACATAATGTCTAGGCAGTAGACATTCCTCTTCCTATAACCTGTCAAAATGATCTCTTGATCACTTGACCTCTTGATATGACAACCATTTTTAACAAATGAGATGTCATACCCTACATCACTTAATTGACTTATACTTATTAGGTTGTGTTTCAACCCTTTAACATAAGCCACTTGAGTAATGGTAACCAAGTTGCTAGAAATGTTACCAAATCCTTTGATGATTCCTTTTTCAGAACCACCAAAGATGACTTTTGGACCATCTTTTATTGGTATGTAGTCCTTTAGTAATCCTCTAGTTCCAGTCATATGTCTGGAACATCCACTGTCCAAGTACCATGTTGGGGTATGGCAACTTGGACTCACCTGCAAAACAGATTAATGAACCTTAGAACCCAAAGATTTCTTGGGTCCTTGGTACTTGTTAGTTTGCAATCTGACAAAGCTACCTACTGGCTTTCCAACAGGTAGTTTGGTACTCACTTTGGCACTAGCATTGTGCCAACAGTCCACTACAAAATGGCCAACTTTGCCACAGCACCAGCATTCAAACTTATTGTACCTTTGCTTAGGTACTGTCTTTGCTGTCTTATCTACATCAGACTTGTTGAATGTTGGGGCTTTGCCCTTGGACTTGGGCTTGGACTACTCAGTCCTTGCAGGTCTAATAAAACCCAGTCCAGCCTTGCCTTTATGATGAACAAATTCATCAATTAAAGGTAGCACTGACTTAGGTTTAGAAAACCTAGCAACAAGCTCTCTCTCTTTCTGAAGATTGATCTCCAGACTCTTGATTTGATCATTCTTAAAGGTCATAGTCCCCATCTGAATTAATGTTATGTGTTTTAGCCTGTCTATGTCATTAAGCTTTTGATCAAATTGCTTCTCAGAATCTATTACAGCAGCTTTTAGATCAGCAATTTCCTTTGCCTGACTTTTGGCAAGGGACTTGCTCTTCTTATAAGCTTGCAACAGCACTTGATATTCATCTATAAGCTGATGAATATCTTCCTCAGACTCAGATACACTCTCATCACTAGATGATGATGAATCTGATTCTGTACTAGAACAAGAAACTGAACTTAAAGTTGAACTTTGTACCTTACTGGGTCCTGGCTGCTCCAGGATTTTGTCATTCTATGTCAAAGCCATTAGCCCTTGGCATTGACTATCTTCTTGTTCATAAATAGACTCCATTATCTGCATGAATTCTTCTTCTTCTTCTTCGGCAAACAGCCCTATGTATGCCTCAGCATCAGACTCAGTTTCTGAAGAGATATCTGATAGAGTCTTCTCCTTCTTGGCTACAAAAGACTTCTCTTTCTTGCCTTTAAAATGAGTCTTTTTCCTGTCACTAGACTCTTTTCTCTTTTCAGGACAATCTGCAATAACATGGCCTTGTCTATTGCAGCAATAGCACAATATCTTAGAACCAGTTGCCTTGCTAGATTTTGTCCTATTCCTGTCTTTCTTTGAAGTCTTTTTATCCTGATAAAAATCTTCTTTTCCTTTTGAAGTAGAAGGCCTTGTCCTCCACTGTTTCTTCTTCAAGAATTTCTGAAAGTGTCTAGTGAAGGCAGCAAAGTCTTCATCACTTTTACTGCTTTCAGATTTTGTACTGGCTGACTCATCAGACTCTGATTCAACTACCTTTGGAGGTGGAGTTGGTGACTTATTCCTGCACTTTCTGGAGGCTTCTATCTTGAAGGCTACTGTTCTTTCCTTGTGTTCAGTTCTTGTTGATTTCTCCTCCTCTTTTCTCACTGTCAACTGCATCTCATATGATAATATTTTGCCAAACAGTGTAGGTGGAGGAATTTATCCCAACTTAGCCATTTCTCTAATGGCACAGATCTTGGTGTCCCAATCTTTGGTTAGGGACCTTAAGAACTTGTCATTTAGTTTATAGTTACTGAAGTCTCTTCCATAAGACATGAGTTCATTCACTATTCTGTAGAACTTCTTATAGCACTCAGTTATGCTATCACCCTTTCCTTGTCTAAAACTTTCATACTCCTGATTTAGCAAGGATTTTCTATCTTGTCTAACTTCTTCAGATCCTTCCATATACACAATAAGAGTGTCCCACATCTCTTTGGCTGTCTTACAGTGTATAAGATTCTGAAATGTTGCATCATCTATGGCACTCACTATAATGTTTTGTGCCCTTTTGTCCATGGTGGCTAGGACAATCTCATCCTTAGTCATCTCAGAGAAATCCTTTGGGGTTCTCTGATTTGCATCTAGAACTGATATCTTCATGGGCACATAAGGCCCTTCCTTTACTGTGATGTAGATTCTAGGGTCTGAGGCCTCCATAAATAGCCTTACCCTTTCCTTCCAGATCCCAAAGATCTCTTTCCTGCATATGGGCAATTTCATGGAACCCAATTCCTTGTGATTCTCAGAAGAACCCATGTTTCTTGATTTTCTTGAATCTGTAATTTGCCTTACACTGAATCTGCCAATCAGGATCTCCTTAGACTGTTAGTCCTTTTTAAGGAACCTCGCTTTGATACCACTTGAAAGAAATAGTACCTAAACACCTAGAGGGGGGGGGGGGTGAATAGCTGACCTAATCCTTTTTAAACTTTAATGGCAGCAATCAGTTATATCACAGAATTCTAACTACTTTTGCACAGAAATTACACAAGCATTCACAATCACAGCACAATCACAGCAGACACAGTGTTTTATAGTGGTTCCCCAAGCATTGGGTACATCCACTTTCCCCCTTCGCCTATCTAGCAGTGTACTAGATTCGGCCAAACTTCTCCACTGTCTCAGAACCCAAACTGGTTCCTACACCTCAGGCCCAAGGCCCTACAACTCAGCTTTATCCCAAAGCCTACACTCAGCCACAAAGGCCTACACTCAGCCAATCAAGGCCTACACTCAGCCAACAAGGCCTACACTCAGCCAACAAGGCCTACACTCAGAGATTTCAATCTCCTACACTCAGGCTCTCAAGCCCTACCCTCAGCCTTTATAATTACAGGCTTACAATTCACTCAGATCCAAAGGATCCTACAAGTTAAAAATGAATTACAAATATTAACTCAACAACTCAGAAACAAGAGAGGGGAGTTGTGAGTTTCTTGATGAGTTCTTGGAAGAACTCAGCTGGATTCAATCTGACTTAGCTTTCTTCAAAGCTTCTTGAAAGTAGAACTGAATAAGAATGAATCCTCCTGCAGTTGATCCTTGATCTCTGCTTCTTAAGATTCAGAAAATATCTGAACCCTTCTTCTCAGCCTAGTTCCAAAGGCTGATTTCTTGGATGGAGCCCTCTCTCTCCAACTTCTTAGATCTGCACAGCTAGATCTTCTTGATTTGATACTTGATCAATAACTCTGTGAACCACTTTAATAACTTGTTTAACAACAATCTGATCCACCTTTTCAACCTCTGTTTCTGTAAACTGTATGAGCCTATTTATAGGCCTTCTTCATGGTAACCGGCTGGTCCGGTCCATAACTGAATTCTGACATCTCTGACAGGTGCTGTAGACCGGCTGGAACGGTAGCTGTCAAGTCATCCAGTTAATTCTTGAAAATCTCTAACTGTCTGAAAGTGTCGAGACTTTCTATCTTTAAGTGTCGACACTTATAGGTCAAGTGTCGACACAAGTTGTGTAAGTGTCGACACAAGTCTACAAGGTGTCGACACAACTCCTTGTGTTGTAGATACTATATCTCGACACAGATTCTTCTTCATGTGTCGACACTGAAATTGAGTGTCGACACAAGTACTTGATCTTCTATCTTTTGCTGAATTCTTCTAAGTGTCGACACATCTCCTTTGTGTCGACACAACTTCTTGTGTTGAATCTGTTAAGTGTCGACACTGCTTCTTGGTGTCGACACATAGTCTTTTATGTTGATACTTGCTAAGTGTCGACACAGCTCCTTGTGTCGACACTTGATTTTTCTGTCGAGACTACAGCTGAGTGTCGACACATTCCCTTAGTGTCGACACTTGTACTTAGAATAATTTGACGATCTTGCTGTTCTTTGCTAAGTGTCGACACAACTCCATGTGTCGACACTTTCTTCAATTGTAGAGTCTTCAGCTGAGTGTCGACACATTGTTCTAGGTGTCGACACTTACTTCATGTGTTGACTCTTCTGTTGAGTGTCGACACATTGTTCTGAGTGTCGACACTTACTTCAAGTGCTGACTCTTCTTGTTGTGTGTCGACACATTGTTCTTGGTGTCGACACTTATACTTAGTTTATGCAGACTCTTGCTGAGTGTCGACACAGCTCCAAGTGTCGACACTTTCTGGTGTAGACACAGCTTCACTGGGTGTCTACACAGCTCCTTGTGTCGACACAGCTTCTCTGCACTTTTCTTCACTGAGTGTCGACACAGCTCCAAGTGTCGACACTTTCTGTCTGGTGTCGACTCTGCATTCCAGGTGTCGACACAATGACTCCAAGTGTCGACACTGCTTGTCTGGGTGTCAACACAAGTCTTCTTAAGTGTCGACACTTTCCCTCTGGGTGTCGACACATGGACTTAGAAACTTTTTTCTTCAGTCCAGTAATTACTTAACCTGCACAAGTAAACTCAACATACATCAAATACATTATGATGTATATCATTGAGTTGGGTGAGGCTTCTTCAAATATGGTACATTTAACCAATGTACCCAACATTAGGGTCCTGGGGTCAAGGTGTAGCCCCATGGTCATCCTAAACTATTGTTAAGAATTCTACTATTTGCAGAACTTGATGATTTTCAACCTCGTGCCTAAGCTCACTTGGTCTTCTTGAGCTTCCTAGGGTTTTGTCATGACCTAGTCATGACCAAAAGCACTCTTAGGGGTCTAGTTAGAAATGGGATATTACAAATCCCAATAAACAAAACAAAGATTTCGTTCTCGAAATCTAGGTTAAGCCTACAGGAATTTCTATCGAAGGAAAGGAAGCTTGTAACATCCCATAAGAAGTGAAAGATTACATCTCGACGCCATGTTTATTAAGTGGGGTTTAAAGGGAAACCTAAATCTATGACCAATTCGCCCAATTGGTAAAGTCAAAATCCCAATAAACAAAAGATTAGCCTCTACTCTTCCTAGAGCAGCCCTACTAGTGTACAACAGGAAAGTAAATTGAACATCTTGAGAGGTTGTGAGGTATACCTGACTGAACAGCTCTGGATACTTTTGTCGCATCAGGTCCTGTGGTTCCCAGGTTTACTCCTCGTGGCAATGGTTTCTCCACAAGACTTTGACTAATGGAACCTTTTTGCGACGCAAGATCCTTACTCCTCGGTCATCGATCCGAACCGGCTCCAAGTGAACTGACCGGTCTGAAGCTACCGGTCCATCTATGGTCATAATCTGCTGCTCTGGGCATAGTAGAGGCCTCCTAACTGAAGAAATATGAAACACGTCGTGTAAACCCGTCAGCTCCGGTGGCAGCTCCAGCCTGTAAGCTAGGGGCCTGATCCGCTCCAGGATCCTGTAAGGGCCCATTGTACAACCCCGTAGCCGGGCAAGTGGGACCCTCCCCAAATATCGGCCTAGGGGCGTGCTATGAGCGACGTTTTGGTGCCGCCTCGTTCGAGACGTGCGGGTACTCGTGCGTGCGTGCGAAGTTTTTACGTGCATAGACCTTTAATATATAATTATATATATGTCTATATATTATATTATATAAATTGTATTATATATATATTATTGTATTATATATATTAGAGATATGTATATAGAGATGGATTTAGGAGGAGGAGAAAAGGGGCGGCAGGGGGTCGGTACAGCGGAAAAAGGAGAAGAAATAAATAAAAGAAGAAAGAAAAAGACAGGCAGGGGGGTCGGGACAGGGAAAAAAGAAGGAGAAAAGAAAAAGAGAAGCACGGGAGAAATCGGGGGAAGAGGGCCAGGAACCCTAGCCGCCGTCGGCCTGGAGTAGCACAGCCGCCTCCGCCTCTCTCCCGCCCCTATCTCATCGTCGGCCACTAGCAGCAGCCCGATCTCTCTCCCTCTACCCCGATCTCTCTCTGGTCGCAGTCGCCTAGGGCAAGAGCAGGGACGAGCCCGGCTTTACTTCCTCGTCGCCGCCTTCATCCAACCCGAGCTCCCCGCCTGACGATCCCTCTGACGCTACCGCCTAAGCAAAACAACCCCAACCCCAGCTCTCTCTCCTTCTGTCCCGCCGTCCTGCAGCAGTGTCTGACGCCCCTTCCCCTCTCTTCGTCGCCGCCACCTAGGGCAAAGCAAGGCCGACCGGGAGCTCCTCTCCCGGCGCCGCCTAAAGCGAGGTCGGCCGGGAGCTCCTCTCCCGGCGCCGTCTACAGCGAGGTCGGCCGGGAGATTCTCTCCCGGCGCCGCCGGGAGCTCGAATCGGCCACCACCAAGGAAAAATGAAGAGTAAGATGTGGATTTCTTCGCTCCCAACAAGGCTCGGTCAAAGAGGGATGAGGATTTCATCCCCCGAGAGGGATCAAGATTACAACTAGAGCAAGGCTCGGCCTGGAGTGGAGATCGGCCACCGTCGCAACCACTCGGCCACAGCCGCCAAGCACGCGTCCAGGGTAATGAAATTTATACTTGGGCAGGTGAAGCCCTCAGTTTCCATATTTGCATGGAAGCCCCCTCCCCACCAACGGGTGAGAGAAGGGAGCTCTCCGATGGGTTGACGTGTACGTCCCCGCAATTAACTGTGTTAGCTCCCGGAAGCGTGAGTACGAGTTTAGGCATGCTGTGTGAAGCCCATCCGGACGTGTGAGTCGGATTGGTGATGTTCTGGGGTTCCCGGAGAAGGCTCCGAGGAAGTTGTATATTTTCCATTTGCAGTTAATGCGCACCATAGCCCCGAAAAAGGGGTATGCGCAATATGTTCGGCCAGCTTATGTTAACCAACTGGCGTTTAGCTGACCGCCGCTTGTCGAGACGTTGGCGTACAGGTGTTGCAGTACCAGGCAAGGAGTAGCGGGCTTAAGCCCAAATTTGTGCCGGCCCATGAAGGCCTATTTTTTCTTATATTACCGGCCTGCGTGCCGAAGTATGGAATTCATATTCCTGTAATATTCTTTTAATATCTGTAATGCTCTGTTTATGCATGAAAGATATAGTACCTAAACACCTAGAGGGGGGGGGGTGAATAGGTGACCTAATCCTTTTCTAACTTTGTTGGCAGCCACTTAGTTAAATCACAGAGTTCTAACTACTTTTGCACAGCAAACAGCAATAACAAAACATACACAGCACAACACACAGTGTTTTATAGTGGTTCCCCAAGATATGGGTACATCCACTTTCCCCCTTCGCCTATCTAGCAGTGTACTAGATTCGGCCAAACTTCTCCACTGTCTCAGAACCCAAATTGGTTCCTACCTCAGGCCTAAAGCCTTACAACTTAGCTTTATCCCAAAGCCTACACTTAGCCAATCAAGGCCTACACTCAGCCAATCCAAGGCCTACACTCAGAGATCTCTATCTCCTACACTCAGGCAAAGAAGCCCTACCCTCAGCCTTTATAAATATAGGCTTACAATCACTCAGATCCAATGGATCCTACAAGTTAAAAAGTTATTACAAATTATAACTCTACAACTCAGAATTAAAGGAGGGGAGTTGAGAGATTCTTGATGAGTTCTTGGAAGAACTCAGCTGGATTTACCCTGACTTAGCTTTCTTCAAAGCTTCTTGAGTAGAACTGAATAAGGCTGAATCCTCTGCAGTTGTTCCTTGACCTCTGCCACTTAAGATCCAGACTGAATCTGAATCCTTCTTCTCAGCCTAGTTCCAAAGGCTGATTTCTTGGATGGAGCCCTCTCTCTCCAACTTCTTAGATCTGTAGTTGGACTGCAAGATCTTCTTGTGTTGATACTATGTGTACTACTTTTCTGATTACTTGAATAATCTGTACTACTTGTTAATCACTTGATCAACTCTTTCAACAACTTCAACAATAATAGTTTCTGTAAACTGTGGATGACTATTTATAGGCCTTCTTCATGATAACCGGCTGGTCCAGTTCATAACTGACTTCTGACATCTCTGACAGTTACTGTAGACCGGCTGGATCGGTAGCTGTCATGTCAACCAGTCACTTCTTGAAAATCTCTAACAGTCAGTAAGTGTCGAGACTTTCTGTCTTTAAGTGTCGACACTTATAGACCAAGTGTTGACATATGTTGTGTAAGTGTCGACACAAGTCTACAAGGTTTCGACACAATTCCTTGTATTTCTCGACACAGATTCTTCTGCATGTGTCGATACTGAAATTGAGTGTCGACACAAATACTTGTTCTTCTAGCTTTTGCTGAATTCTTCTAAGTGTCGACACATCTCCTTTGTGTCGACACAACTTCTTGTGTTGAATCTGTCTAGTGTCGACACTGCTTCTTAGTGTCGACACATAGTCTTCTATGTTGAAACTTGCTGAGTGTCGACACAGCTCCTTGTGTCGACACACCTTCTTGTTGTTGAGACTTCAGCTGAGTGTCGACACATTCTCATAGTGTCGACACTTGTACTTAGAATAATTTGTTGTTCATTCTGTTCTTTGCTAAGTGTTGAGTCTTTAGCTGTGTGTCGACACATTGTTCTGAGTGTCGACATATACTTCAAATGTTGACTCTTCTGTTGAGTGTCGACACATTATGTTGAGTGTCGACACTTACTTCAAATGCTGACTCTTCTGCATAGTGTCGACACATTGTGTTAAGTGTCGACACTTGTACTTAGACTCTGCAGACTTTTGCTGAGTGTCGACACAGCTGCAAGTGTCGACACTTTCTGGTGTAGACACAGCTTCACTGGGTGTCGACACAGCTCCTTGTGTCGACACTTTCTGTCTGCACTTTTCTTCACTGAGTGTCGACACAGCTCCAAGTGTCGACACTTTATGTCTGGTGTCGACTCTGCATCCCAGGTGTCGACACAATGACTCCAAGTGTCGACACATCTTGTCTGGGTGTCGACAAAAGTCTTCTTAAGTGTCGACACTTTCCCTCTGGGTGTCGACACATGGACTTAGAAACTTTTTGCTTCAGTCCAGTTCTTTCTTAACCTGCACAAGTAACTCAAACATACATCAAATACATTATGATGTATATCATTGTATTGGGTGAGGCTTCTTCAAATCAGGTACATTTGACCAATGTACCCAACAATCTCCCCCTATTTGGAGAAGTCATAACCCTTAGTCAATGATATACACCATCCATAATTAAAATTACAAAATGATGTACAGCAGATTATAAACAGCAGGGTAAACATAAACATGTAATAAATTCACACATGTATACACATTCAGCATTGCAGAACAATTAAGAAATAGATGCTTCTCAGAACAACCATGAAATATATTTATCATATATTATTCTAATATTTTTAATACACCTTTAATGCTTTACAAAAATGTTTTACATTCAACAGATTTCAACAAGCATCAAGTTTAATTCATAATCTATTTCTGATCATGTTCTTTGATAACTATTCCCTTTTCAGCTTGGACTTGAGCTTTGGCAGGGGCTTCAACAGTTGCAGCATCAGCAGGCTTCTTTTCTTTTAAGTCCTTCTTCTTCAGCTCTTCTGCTTTGATTTTCTGTCTCTCAAAATAGTGGTATGGCTTGGGGAAGTACTTGCTAGGCTCCACAACAGTAGGAGGTAGCTTTCCCATCTTAGCCTTCCTTCTGAATTGTACTATAGCCTCCTGCCTGATCTCATGCTTTCTCCATTCTGCCTCAGAGAACCATTTGTTCCTGTCATTCATGTTGTCCTTAGCAGCTTTCCAGGCAGTTAGAATTATATTTCTAGAGGTAGGGCTCCATTGTTCAAAATCTGGCTTTTGTTCTGCTTGTTCCCTAAACCTCTTTTTAGACAACCTTGTCTCTTCTTCTTTGTTCAGAGCCTCTTGCAGAGCTTCAGAAATAGGTTGAACAACCTTCTCAATATGAACATTGGCCTTGCCCTCAGTTGGGCTATACATTGTGCTGACATCTACTTGAACCATGTCAAAATCTGGAGGTGGATATACTACTTGAGCTACTTCTTGTTGCTCACCTCCAAGATATGCAGTTTGTATTCCTGATTCAGCCACATTATCATCATCACAAAGTGGAGGATAGCCCAGTGTAGCTCTGATGGAGTTAGATATCCATTTGGCATGGTCAGAGCTAGCTTTGACTAATACCCTCTCCCCCTTTATGACTTCTCTGGCCATATGGTCTCTGACATCATCCTTTTGAAACCTTATCTGACTGTCCAAGTATCTGATGCCCTCTTTAAAGTAAGGTCTGAACTTAGTGAGCTGTTCAGAGATGGCCTTCTGGGAATCTTGAATTGTAGTCTTGACAGCAGAAATCTCAGCTTGAAAGACCTTATCAAAGTCAGCCTTAGCAGCAGCAGTAGATGTTGAAGGTTCAGCAGTCTTATTCTTCAACTCAGTGACTATAGCATTATGGGAGGCAGTCAAATTATCATTCATTCTTAACTGATTCTCCAGCACATATCCTTGCTTTAATGCTATATCATCTACCTGAGCCTTGATCTTCTCCTGGTGAGTTGCCAAATAGACTACTGCATTCCCACCCTTGTGGAAGCAGTCAGTCATTTCCTTTTTGTTCAGGTTCATTTCAAACCTTATAGATTTGATATCTTGTGCAAGATCAAACTGTAGGGACTTGTGCCCTTCATCCACATAAGCCTCTATTGCCTTCCTTTGCTCATCCAACTTGATCTGCATGGCAATCATCAAAGCACTATAATCAACTATTGGAGCTTGTTGAACTATAGGCTGCGGGGCAATGGATTGCAAGGCTTTCTTGTAACTCTGACTTCTTCTTTTAAAAACATAGAGTTTCTTCTTCTTGGCCCTCGCACTCTCCTCATCCTCAGAGGCAGAAGTGCTGTCAATATCAACCCTGTCCTTAGGGCTTTGAGGTTTGTCAGCTGGTACAGCAGTTGCCTTTTCAGTTTCCATCCTAATAGGCTCTTACAGAACTTCCATGTGCTCCCCCTCAGCAGCAGCACTCTTATCTTCAGCATCAATTTCTTTGTCAAAATCTGCCTGATCCAGATTTAGAAACAAATCTTCCATTATATATTCATGAGGGGATGGAGCTGGAGACAGTCTTTGCTCTTCAACCACTGATTCAGGTACCACTTCTTGTTCAGCAGATTTGTCTTCTAAAACAACATCTGGTACTTGACTGTTTAGCTGAGTTTGCTGATGGACATCAGACAAATTAGAATCTACTATAGAAAAATCTAAAGTGTTTAGTTCAGAGAGTACCTCTTGTATAATGGAGGTGGCTTGTTCACTCTCCAATGTAGAGGGTTCTTCTACACCTGGAAGCTCTCCCTGACTGTGATCCCTATGGATGGGGCTAGCTGGAGGCAGCTCCCCCTGGATCTTAGCAGTCTCTTAAGGAGCAGGAGTCTTTACTACTGTCTCTTCCTCTTGCTCATCAGGTGTGAACACCACATGTTCTTCACTCTCAGAACTGCTTGAGGACTCTTGTGCCACAACAGCAGTTTTCCTTTTCTTCCTGGGAGGAGTGACTTTCTCTGTAACTGGCTTCTCAGGGGTAGGCATGTCCTTTGACAACACCCTTTCCCATCTAGAAAAGATCCTTTGATCAATCTTCCTCATGTGATTGATCTTACTTCCAGCAGTAGAGCTCATTACCTCTGGTATGGTACCAGCTAGGTAGAGACTGATAATCCTGCCCAGGTTGGGCTTTTTCAGACTTTCCTTTATTTTCTCATAAACTATCATAGACCAATCTATTTTTAGGGTGAATATTATTCTGGTCATGACATTGAACATGGAGGCTGACACCCTGTCATGCCCTCCTGGCTTACTGAGGATAACCTTTCCCACAATCTCTGACATGAACTTTCCTTGGTTGTTCATGCCTTTCCTATTAAACACAGAACCTATCTTCAGTTTGGGATCAAGTCCACACCAAACTAAAGCTTCCCTAATCTTGGAGGCAGTTACTTCTTCTTCATCTTGAGTCTTAGGTAGCTGGAGTACCTTCCTCAGACTTTTTGGTGAAATCTTGACCTTGGATCCATGAACTCTGGATTTGATTCTGTATCCAGATTAATCAACTGCAGCTCCAGTAAGGAATTTTAGCACTTCCTTCTTCCAAATCTTTGTTGGTTCTGAAACCAAGTATTCAAGTCCAGAATTGGCGACTAGGGTTATCACTGATTTGATTTCTTGATCTGCGTCGTCGAACGCGCCGCGCATTAGCTCATAGCCCTCGTTCACGTTCTCCTCAAGCTTAGGAGCCATTAGGGTTTGGAGAATTAGTCTTGAGAAAAGAGAGGTGTCGACACAGGAGTTATGGTCTCGAAACTTTGAAAGCTTGTCGACAAACAAAGACAGAACCCTATTTATACCTTTCTGATTTTGAAGATGAACAGGCGGGACAGCTAGCTAAACATGTGTCGACACTGGCAATAACTGTCGACACAGACTTATAATGTCTCGACACACATGTGTCGACACAAGTTTAGTCAACAGATATTATGTGTCGACACTTGGTTATGTGTCGACACAACATAACTCGACACATCGTTGAGACTTTACTTAGAAAATTCTGAGTAAAACATAAGTGTCGACACCATATTGGATGTGTCGACACCTACTTGACATGTGTCGACACTAACATTCTGAAGTGTCGACACCACATTCCTAGATGTGTCGACACGTTTTTCCTGAAGTGTCGACACCACTATTCTGTGTCGACATAGACTTGTCTATGTGTCGACACATTTTTACTTAGCCAATTTTCTATTCTGTAAACTTAGTCTAAGTTTATCATACCTAGTTCAATTTTGAATCTATTGAACTTAGCTTCATCTAGTGGCTTAGTAAACATATCAGCTACTTGTTCATCTGTTTTAACATATTCAAGTGAAATATCTTCTCTTTCTACATGTTCTCTAAGAAAGTGATATTTAATCTCAATATGTTTTGTTCTACTATGAGATACAGGGTTATTAGCTATTGGAATAGCACTTGTAGAATCACAGTAAAGTGGAGTTCTACTTACCTGAAATCCATAGTCCTCTAGCTGATGTTGAATCCACAGAAGTTGAGCACAGCAACTTCCTGCAGCCACATATTCTGACTCAGCTGTGGAGATAGCCACACTAGTTTGCTTTTTGCTGCTCCATGAAATTAGTCTTCCACCTAGGAATTGACAGGTTCCAGTAGTGCTCTTTCTATCCTCTTTGCATCCTGCAAAGTCTGCATCTGAATAACCTGTTAGATCAAAGTCTCCATTCCTAGGGTACCAGAGGCCTAGATAGGGAGTGCCCTTTAGATATCTCAAAATTCTCTTGACTGCAGTCAAGTGGGACTCTTTAGGGCAGGCTTGATACCTTGCACAAACACATGTAGCATACATGATATCTGGTCTACTAGCAGTCAAGTATAATAGGGAGCAAACTATCCCTCTATACAAGGTTTCATCTACAGGTGTCCCTGTATCATCCTTGCTAAGAGACATACTTGACCCCATAGGAGTCTTCATGGTACTGGATGAATCCATACCATACTTCCTTATGAGTTCTAGGGTGAACTTTGACTGACAAATGGACAAACCACTCTCAGTCTGTTTAACTTGGAGACCCAAGAAAAACTTCAGCTCTCCCATACTACTCATTTCAAACTGACCTTGCATAAGTTTTGCAAACTTTTTGCAAAGGCTGCTTTCAGTAGACCCAAATATAATGTCATCTACATATATTTGGACTAGTATGACATTGCCTCTAGATTCCCTAAGGAATAGAGTCTTATCTATTTTCCCCCTTGAGAACTTGTTCTTAATGAGGAAACTAGATAGGGTTTCATACCAAGCCCTAGGGGCTTGCTTTAACCCATATAAAGCTTTCCTAAGTCTATAGACATAATGAGGTAGAGTTGGATCAACAAAACCTGAAGGCTGCTCCACATAGACTTCTTCTTTCAAATTACCATTTAGGAATGCTGACTTGACATCCATTTGGTATACCTTGAATCCTTGATAGGTTGCATAGGCCAAGAACATTCTTATGGCTTCCAGTCTAGCTACTGGAGCAAAGGTTTGATCAAAATCAATACCTTCTTCTTGCCTATATCCTTTAGCAACCAGTCTAGCCTTATTCTTAATGATGACTCCTTGTTCATCCATCTTATTCCTGTAGATCCACTTAACTCCTATTATATTGTGGTCTTTAGGTTTAGGAACCAATTCCCAGACCTTGCACCTCTTGAACTGATTAAGCTCTTCTTGCATTGCTTCAGTCCATTGTGGATCTTGTATTGCTTCTTCAAATCTTTTAGGTTCAACTTGAGACAAAAAGCTGGAATAGATTGCAGCATTCATATTTCTACTCCTGGTTTGTACTCCTTGTCTTGGATCTCCAATAATCAGCTCTACTGGATGATCTCTAAGATGCCTGTGGGCTGGAGGCATCCTCACTTCAGGTTGAACCACTTCAGCATCTGCATCATGCTGTATTCCTTGGATTTCTTCAGCAATTGGCACATGTAGTTCTCCCCTGGACAGCAGCTACTCTCCTCTCCTTGCTGTCTTGCAGCAGGCACTTCTTCTATAGTCAGCTTGTCCATTGTCTTTGTCAAACCTGTGGGGCTGCATACATTGCTAGACAACTCATTATTAATAAGTTTAGTCTCATCAAAAACTACATGCACTGATTCTTCTACAACTTGTGTAGTCAAGTTGTAGACTCTATAAGCCTTACTATTATTGCTGTACCCAACAAAAATTCCCTCTTGGGACTTGGCAGCAAACTTAGTTATGTAAGACTTCCCATTGTTAAGTATGAAGCATTTGCAACCAAAGATCCTGAAGTAGGATTGATTTGGTTTCCTGCCTTTCACAACTTCATAGGGGGTCTTGTTTAGCCCTTTAGTGATGGTAGCCCTATTTATAACATGGCATGTAGTGTTAACTGCTTCAGCCCAGAAATACTCTTGTAGTGATGTATCACTTAGTAGGGTTCTACCAGCCTCTATCAAGGTCCTATTTTTCCTTTCAGCAATGCCATTTTGCTGAGGTGTTCTAGGTGAAGAGAATTCTTGAAATATCCCAAAGTCTTCACATAGTTTTGTCATGCTTTCAGATTGAAACTCAGTACCATGGTCACTTCTAATTTTGACCACAGTACTATTAAGTTCATTCTGAATTTGCTTGACAAATCTGTAGAAGACACTAGGTGTTTCAGATTTCTGTCTTAAAAAGAACACCCAGGAAAACCTTGAGTAGTCATCTACAACTACAAGGGTATAGACCTTCCTACCTAAGCTGTGAACTGACATTGGACCAAAGAGATCCAAATGCAAGAGGTACAAACACCTCACAGCATCTTTGTTATCTATGCTTCTAAAAGTGGATTTAGTCTGCTTGCCCTTTTGACAAGCTGAGCAAATGCCATCTTTAACACACTTAACTTGAGGACCATTCCTCACTAACTCTTTACTAAAGAGTTTGCTAATTGTCTTGTAGTTAAGATGGGCCAGCCTCTTGTGCCATTTGACACAATGAGAGACTGTCTCATCAGCTACAAGACAAACTAGAGAAACATTGTTCTCAATCATAATGTCTAGGCAGTAGACATTTCTCTTCCTATAACCTGTCAAGATGATCTCTTGATCACTTGACCTCTTGATATGACAACCATTTTTAACAAATGAGATGTCATACCCTACATCACTTAATTGACTTATACTTATTAGGTTGTGTTTCAACCCTTTAACATAAGCCACTTGAGTAATGGTAACTAAGTTTGAAGAAATGTTACCAAACCCTTTGATGATTCCTTTTTCAGAACCACCAAAGGTCACTTTAGGACCATTTTTGATTGGAATGTAGTCCTTCAGTAGTCCCCTAGTTCCAGTCATATGTCTGGAACATCCACTGTCCAAGTACCATGTAGGGGTATGGCCACTTGGACTCACCTGCAAAACAGATTAATGGACCTTAGAACCCAAAGAAATCTTGGGACCTTGGTACTTGTTAGTCTGTAACTTGACAAAGCTACCTACTGGCTTTCCACCAGGTAGCTTGCTACTCACCTTGGCACTGGCATTGTGCCAACAGTCCACTGCAAAGTGGCCAACCTTGCCACAGCACCAGCATTCAAACTTGTTGTACCTTTGCTTAGGTACAACCTTTGCTGTTTTATCTACAGCAGACCTGTTGAATGTTGGGGCTTTGCCCTTGGACTTAAACTTGGACTGCTCAGTCCCTGCAGGTCTAACAAAGCCCAGTCCAGCCTTGCCTTTATGATGAACAAATTCATCAATTAAAGGTAGCACTGATTTAGGTTTTGAAAACCTAGCAACAAGCTCTCTTTCTTTCTGAAGATTGATCTCCAGTCTCTTAATTTGATCATTTTTATAGGTGATAGTTCCCATCTGAATCACTGTAATGTGTTTCAGCCTGGCTACCTCATTCAGTTTTTGATCAAATTGTTTCTCAAAATCTGTTGCAACAGCCTTGAGATCAGCAATCTCCTTTGCCTGACTTTTGGCTAGGGTCTTGCATTTCTTGTAGGCTTGCAACAACACCTTATATTCATCTATAAGCTGATGAATATCTTCCTCAGACTCAGATACATTCTCATCACTTGATGAAGAAGAATCTGATTCTGAACTAGAACAAGAATCTGAATTTAAACTTGAACTTTGTACCTGACTGGGACCTGGCTGCTCCAGGATTTTGGCACTGTCTGTCAAAGCCATTAGCCCTTGGCAATGACTGTCTTCTTGTCCATAAATTGACTCCAAGATCTCCATGAATTCTTCCTCTTCTTCTTCTGCATACAGCCCTATGTAGGCTTCAGCCTCAGACTCAGTTTCTGAAGAAGATATATCTGATAGAGTCTTCTCCTTCTTAGCAACAAAAGACTTTTCTTTCTTCCCTTTGAAGTGAGTCTTTTTCCTGTCACCAGATTCCTTTCTCTTCTCTGGACAATCTGCAATAACATGGCCCTGTCTATTGCAGCAATAACAAACAATCTTTGAACCAGTTGTCTTGCTTGATTTTGTCCTTCTCTTGTCATTCTTTGAAGATCTCTTTTTCTGATAAGAGTCTTCCTTTCCTTGTGATGTAGAAGGCCTTGACCTCCATTGTTTCTTTTTCAAAAACTTCTGAAAGTGTCTAGTGAAAGCAGTAAAGTCTTCATCACTTTCACTGCTCTTAGACTTTGTGCTGTCAGACTCATCAGACTCTGATTCAACTACCTCTGGAGGTGGAGTTGAAGATTTATTCCTGCACTTTCTAGGAACTTCTGTCTTGAAAGCAACAGTTCTTTCTTTGTGCTCAGTCCTTGTTGATTTCTCCTCCTCTTTTCTCACTGTTAACTGCATCTCATATGACAATAGCTTGCCAAACAGTGTGGGAGGTGGAATTTCCCCCAACTTAGCCATTTCTCTTATGGCACAGATCTTGGTGTCCCAATCTTTGGTTAGGGACCTTAAGAACTTATCATTTAGTTCATAGTTAGTGAACTCTCTTCCATAAGACATGAGTTCATTAACTATTCTGTAAAATTTCTTATAGCACTCAGTGATGCTATCACCCTTTTCTTGCCTAAAGCTTTCATATTCCTGATTTAGCAAGGACTTCCTATCTTGCCTAACTTCTTCAGAACCTTCCATATAGACAATGAGAGTATCCCACATCTCTTTTGCTGTCTTACAGTGAATTAAGTTCTGAAAAGTGGCATCATCAATGGCACTCACTATTATGTTTTGTGCCCTCTTGTCCATGGTGGCCAGGACAATTTCATCCTTAGTCATCTCAGAGAAATCCTTTGGAGTTCTCTGATTTGCATCCAATACTGAAATCTTCATTGGCACATAAGGCCCTTCCTTTTCTGTGATGTATATTCTAGGGTCAGAGGCTTCCATAAATAGCCTTACCCTCTCTTTCCAGATCCCAAAGATCTCCTTTCTACATATGGGTAATTTCATGGAACCCAATTCCTTGTGATTCTCATAAGAACCCATGTTTCTTGATGTTCTTGATTTTCTTGAAACTGTGTAATACCTTACTCTGAATCTGCCAAACAGGATTTCCTCAGGCTGTTAGTCCTTGTTTTGAGGAACCTCGCTTTGATACCACTTGAAAGATATGGTACCTAAACACCTAGAGGGGGGGGGGGTGAATAGGTGACCTAATCCTTTTCTAACTTTGTTGGCAGCCACTTAGTTAAATCACAGAGTTCTAACTACTTTTGCACAGCAAACAGTAATAACAAAACATACACAGCACAGCACACAGTGTTTTATAGTGGTTCCCCAAGATATGGGTACATCCACTTTCCCCCTTCGCCTATCTAGCAGTGTACTAGATTCGGCCAAACTTCTCCACTGTCTCAGAACCCAAATTGGTTCCTACCTCAGGCCCAAAGCCTTACAACTCAGCTTTATCCCAAAGCCTACACTCAGCCAATCAAGGCCTACACTCAGCCAATCCAAGGCCTACACTCAGAGATCTCTATCTCCTACACTCAGGCAAACAAGCCCTACCCTCAGCCTTTATAAATATAGGCTTACAATCACTCAGATCCAATGGATCCTACAAGTTAAAAAGTTATTACAAATTATAACTCTACAACTCAGAATTAAAGGAGGGGAGTTGAGAGATTCTTGATGAGTTCTTGGAAGAACTCAGCTGGATTCACCCTGACTTAGCTTTCTTCAAAGCTTCTTGAGTAGAACTGAATAAGGCTGAATCCTCTGCAGTTGTTCCTTGACCTCTGCCACTTAAGATCCAGACTGAATCTGAATCCTTCTTCTCAACCTAGTTCCAAAGGCTGATTTCTTGGATGGAGCCCTCTCTCTCCAACTTCTTAGATCTGCAGTTGGACTGCAAGATCTTCTTGTGTTGATACTCTGTGTACTACTTTTCTGATTACTTGAATAATCTGTACTACTTGTTAATCACTTGATCAACTCTTTCAACAACTTCAACAATAACAGTTTCTGTAAACTGTGGATGCCTATTTATAGGCCTTCTTCATGGTAACCGGCTGGTCCAGTTCATAACTGACTTCTGACATCTCTGACAGTTGCTGTAGACCGGCTGGATTGGTAGCTGTCATGTCAACCAGTCACTTCTTGAAAATCTCTAACAGTCAGTAAGTGTCGAGACTTTCTGTCTTTAAGTGTCGACACTTATAGACCAAGTGTCGACATATGTTGTGTAAGTGTCGACACAAGTCTACAAGGTGTCGACACAATTCCTTGTATTTCTCGACACAGATTCTTCTGCATGTGTCGATACTGAAATTGAGTGTCGACACAAATACTTGTTCTTCTAGCTTTTGCTGAATTCTTCTAAGTGTCGACACATCTCCTTTGTGTCGACACAACTTCTTGTGTTGAATCTGTCTAGTGTCGACACTGCTTCTTGGTGTCGACACATAGTCTTCTATGTTGAAACTTGCTGAGTGTCGACACAGCTCCTTGTGTCGACACACCTTCTTGTTGTTGCGACTTCAGCTGAGTGTCGACACATTCCCATAGTGTCGACACTTGTACTTAGAATAATTTGTTGTTCTTTCTGTTCTTTGCTAAGTGTTGAGTCTTTAGCTGTGTGTCCACACATTGTTCTGGGTGTCGACATATACTTCAAATGTTGACTCTTCTGTTGAGTGTCGACACATTGTGTTGAGTGTCGACACTTACTTCAAATGCTGACTCTTCTGCATAGTGTCGACACATTGTGTTGAGTGTCGACACTTGTACTTAGACTCTGCAGACTTTTGCTGAGTGTCGACACAGCTCCAAGTGTCGACACTTTCTGGTGTAGACACAGCTTCACTGGGTGTCGACACAGCTTCTTGTGTCGACACTTTTTGTCTACACTTTTCTTCACTGAGTGTCGACACAGCTCCAAGTGTCGACACTTTCTGTCTGGTGTCGACTCTGCATCCCAGGTGTCGACACAATGACTCCAAGTGTCGACACATCTTGTCTGTGTGTCGACACAAGTCTTCTTAAGTGTCGACACTTTCCCTCTGGGTGTCGACACATGGACTTAGAAACTTTTTGCTTCAGTCCAGTTCTTTCTTAACCTGCACAAGTAACTCAAACATACATCAAATACATTATGATGTATATCATTGAGTTGGGTGAGGCTTCTTCAAATCAGGTACATTTGACCAATGTACCCAACAATGCATGGTTTACTCCTTCCGTCTTGGGGCGAGTAGTGTGCTCGTGAACCGCTCGCCCCGTGGGAGCCCCGAGGTATAGTTGCCGGGAAGCCCCAAATGGCCTGTTGGCGGCCTGTTAGAATAACAGAATTATGCTATTAGTGGCCCAACTTGGGCAGCGTGCCCTAGAATTGCTCGGCGAGTTTGCGCCATCAGTAGGGCGGGTGAGCAGTATTTTGTGTAGACCCAAGGAGACACATCTGGATAGGAGAGAGAGAGATTTGATCTCGAGATCCTCCTTAGATATTCCGGTCGGCCAAGAGCGCCATCCAAAGGTGTCTTAGCTCAGCCTTTGGCTAGGGAGGGGAAGAGTTTGTTAGTCTTCCGGGTAAGCGGTGGGTCCTCCATGCTGAGACCTTGGGTCTGTCCCTCGTGTTCCTAATCTTGTGCCTAGATCGTTCTCCTGAGGGTAGTAGGTGCGCGGTCACCCCTCTTTTGGGACTCCGAACTCCACGAGAGACCAAGTTCTGGTTTCAACATTAATGGTGCGGTGAGCGTGGAGAGTGACCAGCACAGAAAAACTCAGTCGAACGCCATGGCTATAGAAGAGGAACCAAGTGACGACCAAGGTCATGTGATGAAAGAAGTCCCCTCCCACTCCTCTTTTGTCGCTCCTAACCATCTTGACTTTTCATCTCGATTGTTTCTCAAATGCCAAAGTACAAACTCTCACAGTTGAAAAGTAGCACTTTAAATAATTTTCCACTAGCTAAAATTTTAAGGTTGGAAAGTGCACAATTGAAAGGTTGAAGTGTTAGTACTAGCATACTGGGTTCAGACTTATGCGAGTCATCTATGTTCCAGAGAACGTATATTAACAATTATTCTCAAATGTGTGTCTTAGGATGAGAGAGGTGGGAGTAAAAAGAACAGTAAAACCAAAGAGTACCACTGCAGCCGCGGACAATAACTAATTCATCTGTGCTAGGGGGTTTGCTTGCGAAACTGTAGAACGAAATCCGGAGAACGAAGATAGACCAGGATTAAACTTGTAGCCCTTAATTTAGATGAATGTGCAGCACCACCACATACATCATGACTTTCCAGTGCAATAACATCCTGACTGTGTTTAGCTAAAAGTCCAGAATAGCATAACCCACCAATACCACTACCAATCACTACCACATCTGCTCATAACTCCTCTGAACATTTGTCATGGTTAAGCAAAAAGATGTTTGCTATAAGTGAAATAGAAGTAATTTCGATTTTTATATTTATATAGGAAAAATTAGCAGACAACTAACTACTAAAGGCTCAATCGTTTACCCTCCCGTGACAAGCACATTTATGAATACGAAGCGAAGAATACTTACCGTATTACCACGTAACACAGTACAGGTAAAGTGATGTGTATAATGAGCCAAGTGAAGATTATTTACCTTGTTTCTCTTAGTTGAAATCCTACTTGAGGTTGGTTGATTATTTATAAATCTCTAATTGCAAGTATAGACATGAGAGCCCAATACATCAATAAAGTTATAAGATTTTATTCTATCAAAAAATACCAAGTGGGATAAGATATGAGAACTGGAATTTTGAATTATGATTTAGAATAGTAAAACAAGAAAGATACATGTAAATCACATAGGATGTTCTATCCTGGTGATCAAAATGTGCTTTAGGGAGGATATTATATGATCGACCCTGATTCTCAGGAGGGTGGACGTAGCGGGTAAAGGTGCCTCGTGTCGGACTCTGACTTGATTGACCGGGTTACCAGTTCTTTTGAGTTATTTGTTTACCTTTACGTTTGCTTTATAGATGTTTTGGAGAGGAGACCCCGAGCAGACCCGCTGACCAGGCTCCCATCTAGATGGCAGGGCTGTAGGCTAAATCGGTGGTTGGAGGTATGTTAGAGAGGAGACCCCGAGCAGACCCGCTGACCAGGCTCCCATCTAGCTGGCAGGGCTGTAGGCTCACTCGGTGGTTGGAGGTGTTTTGTAGAGGAGACCCCAAGCAGACCCGCTGACCAGGCTCCCATCTAGCTGGCAGGGTTGTAGGCTCACTCGGTGGTTGGAGGTGTGTTAGAGAGGAGACCGCGAGCAGACCCGCTGACCAGGCTCCCATCTAGCTGGCAGGGCTGTAGGCTCACTCGTTGGTTGGAGGTGTTTTGGAGAGGAGACCCCGAGCAGACCCGCTGATCAGGCTCCCATCTAGCTGGCAGGGCTGTAGGCTCACTCAGTGGTTGGAGGTGTGTTAGAGAGGAGACCCCGAGCAGACCCGCTGACCAGGCTCCCATCTAGCTGGCAGGGCTGTAGGCTCACTCGGTGGTTGGAGGTGTGTTAGAGAGGAGACCCCGAGCAGACCCGCTGACCAGGCTCCCATCTAGCTGGCAGGGCTGTAGGCTCACTCGGTGGTTGGAGGTGTGTTAGAGAGGAGACCCCGAGCAGACCTGCTGACCAGGATCCCAACTAACTGGCAGGGCTGTAGGCTCACTCGGTGGTTGGAGGTGTGTTAGAGAGGAGACCCCGAGCAAACCCGCTGACCAGGCTCCCATCTAGCTGGCAGGGCTGTAGGCTCACTCGGTGGTTGGAGGTGTTTTGGAGAGGAGACCCCGAGCAGACCCGCTGACCAGGCTCCCATCTAGCTGGCAGGGCTGTAGGCTCACTCGGTGGTTGGAGGTGTGTTAGAGAGGAGACCCCGAGCAGACCCGCTGATCAGGCTCCCATCTAGCTGGCAGGGCTGTAGGCTCACTCGGTGGTTGGAGGTGTTTTGGAGAGGAGACCCCGAGCAGACCCGCTGACCAGGCTCCCATCTAGCTGGCAGGGTTGTAGGCTCACTCGGTGGTTGGAGGTGTGTTGGAGAGGAGACCCCGAGCAGACCCGCTGACCAGGCTCTCATCTAGCTGGCAGGGCTGTAGGCTCACTCGGTGGTTGGAGGTGTGTTGGAGAGGAGACCCCGAGCAGACCCGCTGACCAGGCTCCCATCTAGCTGGCAGGGCTGTAGGCTCACTCGGTGGTTGGAGGTGTTTTGGAGAGGAGACCCCGAGCAGACCCGCTGACCAGGCTCCCATCTAGCTGGCAGGGCGGTAGGCACACCTGTGGGGAAATGACTACCTCCCCGTGTTCAACACATTACAAATATGTGGCTTTATTGTTTTGCAGTATTTTGGAAAATTGTGTACTTATTGTAAGTAAGGGTATAAGGCAATTCAATAGCAAGGAGCATTCTCAGGCATCGAGTGGTTCAAAAAGATCAAATGGGTCATGTAGAGACTAGTTCTCTAAGTGCAGTTTTCAGTTTCCCCCAAATTTTTTTCTTTGGGTCGGCTCCAACTGGCTGGATACGTGGGGTTGGACATTTCTTTCCGAGCTTGTGCCAACCTCGAAAAGAGCGGGGATTATGTACAACCCCGTAGCCGGGCGAGTGGGACCCTCCCCAAATATCGGCCTAGGGGTGTGCTATGAGCGACATTTTGGTGCAGCCTCGTTCGAGACGTGCAGGTGCTCGTGCATGCGTGCGAAGGTTTTACGTGCATAGACCTTTAATATATAAATATATATATATATGTCTATATATTATATTATATAAATTGTATTATATATATATATTATTGTATTATATATATTAGAGATATGTATATAGAGATGGATCTAGGAGGAGGAGAAAAGGGGCGGCAGGGGGTCGGTACAGCGGAAAAAGGAGAAGAAATAAATAAAAGAAGAAAGAAAAAGACAGGCAGGGGGGTCGGGGCAGGGAAAAAAGAAGGAGAAAAGAAAAAGAGAAGCACGGGAGAAATCGGGGGAAGAGGGCCAGGAACCCTAGCCGTCGTTGGCCTGGAGCAGCATAGCCGCCTCCGCCTCTCTCCCGCCCCTCTCTCATCGTCGGCCACTAGCAGTAGCCCGATCTCTCTCCCTCTACCCCGATCTCTCTCTGGTCGCAGGCGCCTAGGGCAAAAGCAGGGACGAGCCCGACTTTACTTCCTCGTCGCCGCCTGCATCCAACCCGAGCTCCCCGCCTCACAATCCCTCCACCGCTGCCACCTAAGCAAAACAACCCCAACCCCGGCTCTCTCTCGTTATGTCCCGCCGGCCTGCAGCAGTGTCTGATTCCCCTTCCCCTCTCTTCATCGCCGCCGCCTAGGGCAAAGCAAGGCCGGCCGGGAGCTTCTCTCCCGGAGCCGCCTAAAGCGAGGTCGGCCGGGAGCTCCTCTCCCGGCGCCGTCTACAGCGAGGTCGGCCGGGAGATTCTCCCCCGGCGCCGCCGGGAGCTCGAATCGGCCACCACCAAGGAAAAATGAAGAGGAAGATGTGGATTTCTTCGCTCCCAACAAGGCTCGGTCAAAGAGGGATGGGGATTTCATCCCCCGAGAGGGATCAAGATTACAACTGGAGCAAGGCTCGACCTGGAGTGGAGATCAGCCACCGTCGCAACCACTCGGCCACAGCCGCCAAGCACGCGTCAAGGGTAACGAAATTTATACTTGGGCAGGTGAAGCCCTCAGTTTCCATATTTGCATGGAAGTCCCCTCTCCACCAACGGGTGGGAGAAGGGAGCTCTCTGACGGGTTGACGTGTACGTCCCCGCAATTAACTGTGTTAGCTCCCGGAAGCGTGAGTACGGGTTTAGGCATGCTGTGTGAAGCCCATCCGGACGTGTGAGCCAGATTGGTGATGTTCTGGGGTTCCCGGAGAAGACTCCGAGGAAGTTGTATATTTTCCATTTGCAGGGAATGCACACCATAGCCCCGAAAAAGGGGTATGCGCAATATGTTCGGCCAGCTTATGTTAACCAACTGGCGTTTAGCTGACCGCCGCTTGTCGAGACGTTGGCGTACAGGTGTTGCAGTACCAGGCGGGGAGTAGCAGGCTTAAGCCCAAATTCGTGCCGGCCCATGAAGGCCTATTTTTTCTTATATTACAGACCTGCGTGTCGAAGTATGGAATTCATATTCCTGTAATATTCTTTTAATATCTGTGATGCTCTGTTTATGCATGGTTTACTCCTTCTGTCTTGGGGCGAGTAGTGTGCTCGTGAACCGCTCGCCCCATGGAAGCCCCGAGGTATAGTTGTCGGGAAGCCCCTAATGGCCTGTTGGCGGCCTGTTAGAATAACAGAATTATGCTATTAGTCGCCCAACTTGGGCTGCGTGCCATAGAATTGCTCGGCGAGTTTGCGCCATCAGTAGGGCGGGTGAGCAGTATTTTGTGTAGACCCAAGGAGACACATCTGGATAGGAGAGAGAGTTGATCTCGAGATCCTCCTTAGATATTCCGGTCGGCCAAGAGCGCCCTCCGAAGGTGTCTTAGCTCAGCCTTTGGCTAGGGAGGGGAAGAGTTTGTTAGTCTTCCGGGTAAGCGGTGGGTCCTCCACGCTGAGACCTTGGGTCTGTCCCTCGTGTTCCTAATCTTGTGCCTAGATCGTTCGCCTGATGGTAGTAGGTGCGCGATCACCCCTCTTTTGGTACTCCGAACTCCACGAGAGACCAAGTTCTGGTTTCAACACCCATATATCTAGGGCTGAGCTTCTTCTTCCTCCCACGCACCCGTGAAACTCCGTGCATTGGGCCGGATCTTCAGGAAAACCCAGTCTCCCACTTGAAACTCTACCTGACGGTGTCGGGCGTCGTAGTACTTAGCATGTCGGCTCTGTGCTTCTAGCATCCTGTCCCGTATCAGTCGCACCTGAGCTTCGGTGTCTTCGACAAAATCCGACCCCAATGCCTTTGGATCCTCGTCCTGAACCCATGAAACTTGAGTCCTGTACCTCCTTCCGTACAAGGCTTTATAAGGAGCCATCCCTATGCTGGACTAGTAGCTGTTGTTATAGGAGAACTCGACCAGTTGTAAAAGCTTCTCCTAAGGCTCGTTTCGATCCAGAATGCATAGCCTTAGGAGGTCCTCCAATGTCCGGTTGGTGCGCTCTGTCTGCCCATCTGTCTGGGGATGAAATGCTGTGTTGAAGGTCAGCCGCGAGCCTAGGTAAGCCTGCACGGATCTCCACTCCCTGCATGTGAACCGACTATCCCGATCTAACACGATCGTCCTGGGTACCCCATAGTAACGAATAAACTGCTCTACGAATCTCTGCACCAGTACCCCAACCGGGTCCTCTTTCCTGATTGGAATGAATCTAGCCACCTTCGTCAGCCGATCGACAATGACCCAAATCGAATCATTTCCCGTCTGTGATCGGGGAAGGCCATGAATGAAATCCATCGTGATGTCCTCAAATTTCTACTCCGGCGCCGGAAGTGGTTGTAGCAATCCCGCGGGGTTTCTGCATTCCTCCTTCACTAGCTGGCAAGCCTCACAATGTGTCACGAAGTATGTAATGTCCTTCTTCATCCCCGGCCATAACATCGTCTTCTTCAAGTCTGCCGTCATCTTGGTGATCCCCGGGTGTATAGAATATCTGCTACAATGTGCTTCTGCCATGATATCCTCCCGAATCTGACCTCCTGCGGGTATGTAGACCCTGCCTAAAAAACATAGCAATCCATCCCTCAGTGAATAATCTCCCGTCGAACCCTCCTTCAAGGCTTGGAATATCGGCTCTGCCCAAGCATCTGTCATCTGTCCGTCTCGGATGCGGTCCCTAATATCATCTATGGCAACCATCAATGCTAGATACTCCATGTACAGCTCTGGATCATTCTCGGATACTAAGGATATCTGCATATCTCTGAAAGACCGGACTAGCTCCTTGGACATCAGCTGTGGTCCCTTCCCTGAGGTGTCCCCTCTCCGGCTCAGAGCATCTGCCACCACGTTCGCCTTGCCGGGATGGTAGTGCATGGTGTACTGGTAATCTGACAGGAACTCCACCCAACGTCTCTGTCTGATGTTGAGTTCCTTCTGTGTGTCCACATATCTCAAATTCCTGTGATCGGAGAAGATGTCACAGTGAACCCCGTAAAGGTAGTGTCGCCAAATCTTTAGAGTGAAGATCACTGCGCCCATCTCCAGATCATGCACCAAATAGTTCTTCTCATGTATCTTCAACTGTAGGGAGGCGTAGGCTATTACGTGCCCATTCTGCATCAGAACGGCACCCATCCCCTTGTAGGAGGCATCTGTGTACACCTGGAATCCCTCCCTTCCCGACGGAAGAGCGAGAATGGGAGCTGAGGTAAGCCGACCTTTCAACTCCACAAAGGCCGCCTAGCACTGTGGCATCCAAATGAACGTGGATTCCTTTTTTGTTAGGGATGTAAGAGGGAGTGCAATCCGGGAGAATCCTTCGATGAACTTTTGGTAATATCCGGCAAGTACCAGGATGTAACACCTCCCCTGTAATGAACGTATAATATGGGTCCGGCCGGGGCCCCACAACATACGAACGCCAAAACTTTAGTATTATAAGATGATATAACTACCCACACTCATAACTCTTTGCACAACACACCGGAAACACAAGCAAGACAAGAAGTTATCCACCACTACAAGAGTTATAAAAAGATGGCCTTATGGCCTTACAACAAGAGAGTCCAAACTCAAATAATACAACAATCATGAAAGTGCATAAGCACTCCTAGTCTACCTCGGCATTCAAGCCGGTCACCAAGGGCATCAAAACATACAATGTCATAAAGAGTAGAGCTACTACAAAAGTTAACACTTCATGAGGCTTAGGCCTTTCTGGCCGGTGAGCTAGCTCCTACTTGCAATCCTTGCCCTGTAGAAATTATTAGTAACGTGGGTCAGCAAAGGCTGACCTCAAACTGTGTAACCAACACATCTCCTCCCGCCCGCCCCTAACGGACCCCGGGGAACCCTCCAACCTGCAAGTCAGCACTTCGTATGCAATATAAAAATATAAACAAGAAGTGCATTAAGAACAAGCTTGGATGTCTCAATCATCATACACGTTCTTTACGGGTTGAGCACATAATATAAAAAGGGGCCTACTTATGCAACATGTATGCAACCACCTGGGTTTCACACAAGGCACCCTATAGCGTATGCATCTAGCACAACATCACATCAATTGGGTACTCATCATTTCGTCATTGGCATAAAGCCACAAACAAAGGGGGGTAACACAATCTCACCCAACGGCGCACATGCCGCCACATGGAACTCTTGCTAAGGCCCCACCCGCTCAAGGTCTTAGACCTGAGCTTGCCTGCAAGCTCTGACGTCTCATGTCAGGATTCCAACAAACACAAACTGACCGATTCTAAGAAGCCTTGCAGGACCCCACCCGCTCATGGCCTCATTGCCCGGGCTTGCCCACAAGCTTGGAATTCTCGTCAGTCTCACAGAAGGGGACTAGTCTCGCCGGGACACTTTCCACACATGACTTGCACGTCACGGGATAGCCAGCCTACCACAGAGACACAGCCACGCCTTGGCACATCACAAACCAAGACAATTCCACCCTAGTCCCTCATTTGTACTGCAGCTTTCCCGCGCACCAAGGAAATATCTACCACTCATGCGGAGCTAACCTTGTCCACCAAGGAAACCATCTACCACCATTGAGGAGCTAAACTTGTCCGGTTCTGCCTACACGCACTTACTCGAGAAAAAGGGGAAAACATCACCACATCACAAAATGGCATCTTACCGCAACGGATCTCTACGAATCCTTAAAGCTCGTATGCAACATCACCGAGCCGGACTAACGGTCGCGACTACGGCTTCACACAACATGCCTAATCCACTAACGGAGCGGATCTCTAATGCAAAAACATGCCGGGGACGGACTCAATCGACCCGAAGGTTCCTCTTGAACCTTGGCGACCCAAACCCCTCTCATTTGAGTGATAGGTGCCCAAAAACTAGAAGAGAAAAGATGCTAAGACATGCATCCTAAAAACCGAGAGGAGAAGTGTCATTACCTTCCGACTCCTCTTCCTAGCCATGTCAAAATAGCCGGATGAAAACCTTCGCAATGGTCTAGCCTCCACGGATCTGGACTCGGCTCGCGATTTGGAGCACTGAAGCCTCTCCAACAACCAGATCTCTACTTCTCCTTCTTCCTTGCTCTCCCTTCTCTCTAGAATTTTAGTAAGAGAAAGCTTGGAGAAGAATGAGGGTTTCCAACCCTATTCTCGGACTTAACTCCCCAAGAGAAGTCCTGGACCATCAGATCCCAAAATAAGGGAAAAATGGCCACGATCCGCCTGAAAAAATAAAACACCTGCGCCGAACACGGCCTGGCACACCCCCGTGTCCAGGGCCGTGTCTCTCATTCGCTGTCACAAAACGACGTGCCTGGAACAACACACGGGCATCTGACACGCCCGTGTTCGACTTGACACGCCCGTGTCCCGACTGACACGGCCGTTTGGTCGGTCGTGTGCCTCCATCGACACAGCCCCGAAAATAACCCGATAAGGACATGGCCTGGGACACGCCCGTGTCCCACGCCGTATGCGTAGTCTCGACACTCGTTGACTGCCTTTATGTCGACACCGCGAAAAAACATCGAGCGAAGTTCGTCGACCATGCGGGACACGCCCTGTGACACGCCCGTGTCACAGGCCGTGTGCCCCTGTCTCGACACTCGACACTCATCGAGTGAACTTCGTCCAGAGAGGTTCGTCGACTGACTGACAGGGCCTTGGACACACCCGTGTCCTAGGCCGTGTGCCTTCTCTCGACAAACCGTCGAGCGAAAATCATCGACTCCCCGGACCGATCATCAACACGGGCTCGACATGCCCTGAGACATGCCCGTATCTCAGGTTGTGTGCCTTGTCTCGACACATCGTCGAGCGTTATTCGGCAAACTCTCGACCAAAATGTTGATTGGAGCCTGACACGCCCTGGGAAATGCCCGTGTCCCAGGCTGTGTGCCCCCTGCCAGAAAGCAAACTTGGCCAGAAAATGCTGGTCTACCCTCTCTCAAAATTTGGGGTGTTACACAGGAAGCTCCGTACATCCGTGGCTGTCTTAATCGGTGGCCAATCCTGAACTGCCCGAATCTTGGCCGGGTCAACTGCCAACCTTGCACCGCTGATGATATGACCTAAGAAGGCCACGTCATTTAGCCAAAACTAGTATTTGCTGAACTTCACATACAGCTGGTGTTCCCGTAGCCTCTCTAGAGTCAAAGTCAGGTATCGTGCATGCTCTTCCTCCTTCCTTGAGTAGATGAGGATGTCGTCAATAAATACGATGACGAATACATCCAAATACTCCTCGAATACCCTGTTCATGAGGCTTGTAAATGCTGACGGCGCATTAGTGAGCCCGAATGGCATCACTGTAAACTCGAACAGTCTGTACCTACTACTGAAGGCGGTCTTTGGAATGTCCTCCTCTCGAATCCGTAGCTGGTAATAGCCTGACCTCAAATCAAGTTTTGAGAAGAAATGTGCTCCTTCCAGTTGGTCGAACAACTCATCAATCTGTGGCAGTGGGTATGTATTCCGGACCGTCAATCTATTCAGCGATCGGTAATCAATACACAAGCGGAGAATTTCGTCCTTCTTCTTGACAAATAGCACCGGGGCTCCCCACGGTGAAGAGCTTGGCCGGACAAACCTTGCCTCTACTAGTTCCTGCAACTGACTTTGAAACTCTGCTAACTCTTTCGGGGCCATCCGGTAAGGGGCCCTAGATGCCGGCTTGGCCACCGGCAGAAGCTGTATCTGGAAGTCTTGCTCTCGCTGCGGGGGTAACCCTGGCAGTTTCTCTGGAAAGACGTCAGCAACATCTCGCACCACCGGGATGTCTTCCACAGACCCCTTGGCCTCCGCCAACTCAAATAAAATCTGATAAACCTCCTCTCCCTACAGGTGGGCCTTAACGGCCTGTACTGAAGATAAGGGTATACGAGAGGCAGGTCTTATACCTTCGATGATAATAACAGAGTCCCCATGCCTCACAGTGATCCTCTTTGCTTGACAATCAATCTGGGCATGGTTCTAGTGTAACCAAGTCATGCCCAGGATCAGCTCGAAGACTGGCATCCTTAGGATCGTTGCCGATACTTCGAATGACTTTCCTCCAATCTCCGCCTCCATGTTGCAATGGGCAGAGGTGAGTATCTCCGATCCGTCGGGTAGACGCACCCTCCTCATCAGGCATGTGAACCGCTCCACTCCTTCCAGCCCTTCCAGAAAGGCCTCCGACACAAACGAGTGCAAGGCACCCGTGTCGAACAGAGTATAGGCGGGCTTGCCACTGATGAAGACTATACCTGGGACGGTTAAATGTCTTAGTATTTTATAACGAGTTTTCTTTACTCTTCATTCTACATAGTGCAGTTCTACTTATTGGGCAATTGAGAAAGGGAATTCAATTTAAACAATTTAAACATCTTGGCGTACCTACTATGACCTGCTCTGGTTTCCGAGGCTGCGCCAGGTCCAAAGCATGCAACTTCTCCCTTTCTTGTCTACGATCCCATCCCTAGTGTCCACGTCCTCGGCCACGACCTCGGCCTCCAAAATATTACGCTGGCTGGGCAGCCGGTGGTGCTGGTGGGGGTGCCCCACTAATGGGGCAGTTCCTCCTGATGTGCCCCACCTGATGGCAATTGAAGCATTCCAGCGGGGGATATGCCATTCCCCCGGGTCTCTGTCCCTCCCGTGTCTGAAGAGGTGTTGGAGCCACCACCACTGGCTCCCTTGTCTCCGGTCTTTCCTCCTGACGAGGCTGGTCCACGTCCCTCCTCCCGTCTGTGATACGGGCTCATCTCTGATTCTTCCTTTCTCCTCGACCCTGATCCTCCATTGGCGGTTTCCAGCCCCGAGTAGCCTGCCAATCAGCCTCTATCCTTTTTGCCATCTCTAGTATCCGGGAAATGGGCCCGTCGGATACAAACAATAGAGTATCCCTCAGCTCCTCTCGTAGGCCCTTGTAGAACCTTTTGGTATATCCTTCCTCGTCTAACTGGTAAGTGTCTGCAAACCGTGTTAAATGGTTGAACGTTCGGTGGTACTCCACCACCGTCTTGTTCCCCTGCCTCAACTGCAAAAATCTGTCCTCCAGCTCATCCCTGGCCGACTGTAGAACAAAGTGTTCCAACAGCGCGCCCCTAAAATCCTCCCAAGAAATCTCTGCTACTTCCCGGTCCACAAATGTCGTGTCTAGCGAGGTCTTCCACCATCTCTTTGCATGCGAGTCCAGGCAGGAGATCACCAACGACACCCTCTCCTCCCAAGGGCACTGTATTCCGGTAAGCATCTCGTACATAATATCCAGCCACTCCTTTGTCCGAACAGCCGACTCAGTCCCCAAGTAGGATGGGGGACCAAGTCCTCGGAAAATGCTCAGCTAGTTGGCCCCCAGGCTCGACTGCGGAGCCGGAACCTATTGGGCCCTAAAAGCTTCCAAAATTGATGTTAGAGTTTGTCCCATCTCCGACTGTAGGAATGGAGTGGGGACAACGTCCGGAGTATGATGAGCTCCACCTTGTGCGGTGGGCTGAGCTGGGTGCTGCAAAACGAACTACATTAGTAGGTAATCAACTCAATACTTAATAAGAAGTGGACAATTTACATGTGATACCTCATATGGGGACACCACTGCTTCCGCTGCTTAGTTTGTCCCCAAAGAAAACTCACGCGGGGGTGACCCAGGGGTTGTGGACTGTTACTTTTTGATCGAGGTTCTCTCTGATACCACTTGTAAGACCCCCCCCCCCCTTTTTCTCTTTTCTTTTTGAAGACCGGGGTATGAGGCCCATAACCGCCGCTTTGCGGTGACACCTTCACGCCCTGAAGGGTCATCACCGCAAATCGCTGATTCTGCCGGCCGATTCGATCACAAAAAAGCAACACAAGTAGAGTAAGCACAAGAGTGGCAAAACTCTAACAAGAAATCCACAAAATATAATCACATCAGAGTAAATATATCTCAACGAAGGGAGAGTCCACAGAATATATAAAAGTACTAGAAATAAGGGCTTAAGCCCGCTACAGCAAATCCTCACTACAAAGTCACTCAAGTGGAAGCAAAATAAAAACACTACTATGGTCAGGGGCTCACAGTCCCTGTCGTCTGAACTCCGGTGCTAGACTGCCCCATCTCCAAGCGTGCCGACCTGCGGGGCTTCTCCTCCATGCTCGGCTCCACGATCTCCTAAATGATGTGGTTCAAAAACTGTTAGTCTAAAAGACAAAGTCCTATCATCCCCCACCCCTTCCCCCATGTCCCCTAGGCACCGGGCGGAGAGGAAGAAAAGGGGTGGACTTGAAGGTGGAGAGTAATCAAGAAACGGATGGCGGCGGACCTATACTAGCAACTTTATAGTACATGTGGCAGTAAAGTAAAGTATGAAAGGTAACCTTAACTTATACGGAAACGTATAAGCAAGGGATCTTTTACAGGGCTCCCATCATATAAAAAGTCTCATACCAATTTATACATTGGGGTGTCAGTTATTAACAGCAATATTATATAAAGAATTTAACCTTAATTTATAAACTTGCCCACACAAGCTTATAGACCAATGGGTCGTTTTGCAGGGCCTATTGTATAAGCGTGCCATTCAACTTATACAATAGGTGGCAGGGGTTTTATGCTATGATTATGCTATGACATTCAAGTGGGTTATGATGCTATCATGCAAGTGCAACTCACCCACCCGACTCTGTGCACACAGACCTTTAGTTCCCCCTTTCTGGAGCCGAACCTCCTAGGATACCTCCGTAGTGGCAGACGGAAGAGGTGGGTTGGGCCTCGCCCACCTCTAAACCAGTAAAGCACTATCGGTCAGTCCTATCATATGCCTCAACGCTGGTGCACTAAGCGGACTCCTGCGTACTCTTGTCGGCTGGCGCACCGGACTTCTGTTGGCGAAGTGCTAGCCACACTTGCTGAGTCAACGTATTGGCGTCGGTGCATTAACACTCCAATACCGAAGACCCACCACCTTTAATTTTATGCACATGCAACCGTATGTATCAGTACCGAGCCAAAGCTCACCGGACCATCCCGTATGTCACAAACATCAACCGAGCCAAAGCTCGCCGGGCCATCCTCCCCCTTTCCACAACCACCGAGCCTACCGCTCGGACATCCTAGTCAAGCCAACTTCCAGAGACACCGGGTTGTGTGAAAGTGAACCCCTTATTATTCTAGTTGCTCTTTAAGATTTTATCACTCCTACAGTTTACGTTAGCACAGGACTGCCCAAGGTATACCCCGTGAAGGGCTCTCGAAGGCACTGTGAACTATGATGGGATTATGCCCAAAGCTCCCTTTCGCAAGGCACTTACTATTCTTGGTTGCTACCATATTTCCCAACCCTTAATTAATTTTACTGAATCTATCCCTAGTGCAATAACCACTTCCTCCCTTCAGGAAGGACGATCTTTCGCCGATCCCGAGCACCACCTAACACTAGTCAACCTCTCACTGTACAAATCATGTCTTCCAATGATGAACCCCTTTATTTACCCAAACCAGCAACCTCCTGAGGATTCAATTCTCCAAAGTCAATACCCACTCTAGATCAGTTTCCGCAGTTACTATATGCAGACCACCCTATACTATATGAGATGTTTTAAGGAGGTACTCCGGATTGTCTTCCAAATCTCCTATAAAATTTACCAGAGGTCTATCATAACAAATTTAGTCTAAAATCAGAGATCCATAATTTTTCTAATTAAATTGATTTTTTTTGAATTTTCCCAAATGTTTGGCCATGGGCAATTTTGAACATGAACTATATGATCTACTCAAGTAATGGCCACCCAAAACTTTTGAACACTAAAAAACAGAGATATATGGCTAGATATTAATTTCCATAATTTTCCAGAGAATATTTGACCTCTAATTAATTTATCCAAAATATTTCCCTTTATCATATGTAAAGAAGGAAGTACCAAAATTATCCATCGAAAATTTATAAAAAAATTACACAATGTTAATGTGGTTCTAAAAAGAGCATTGTACAAAATTCATAATTTTAGAGGTTTTCTAGGCTCCAAAATGAATTAAATTAAATTTTCATGGGAAACAATTCTTAATGAAGAAACCCTTAAAACTAATAATCCAAAAAATTTATAAAATTTCACAGTGCTTTAAAACATAATAATAGTTCATCTGCCTAAATTTCGTCAATTTTCAGCAAGTAGTTACTTCATAATAAATTCCCAAGTAAATACTACAAAGTATTAAATTGTTAATGAATTATCCAAAATATGAATCCTAAATTCATGATAAAATCTCAAGAGCTTGTGATAGCCTCAAAAGCTACTCAACCCTAAACTCAGCCCTTTTCAAAGAGTTTTAGTGACATTTTCTATCCTTACAAGATTTGTGCCCTAAGCTACGGTTAGGGTTTTGAGGGGGTTTAAGGATTCCAAATTCCCTAAAATTTTAACCAGAGGACTATACTAATCCTATGGTCCTCTCCACGAAGTTTTAAGTAAATTCAAGGTCATGTGACCCTATGTTCTTCAAACCCTAAGAATACCCATTAAGGAACCTACCCTAGGGTTCTAGGGCTACCCTACACTTAACCACCCCAAATTCCATTGGAGGGTGAGTCATAATATAAAAAGTCAGTGGCCAAAATATCAACCTCTGTTGAGTTGATTTGACCACTCAAAACCCAAAGGGGATGCTTGACCTATTTAACCCTAAAAGGGGTCAACCTAGTGTTGGATCAATACCTAATCTAAACCTCTCCAAATGAGATGAAACTTTTACCAGAGCCCTAACATGCCCTCTAAGACCTCACACCCAAATTTGGGGGGATTGTAAGGTGTTTAGGACCCCTAATTTATTTATTCATGAATTATTAAATTTTTCTAAAAACTATACAAACATATTTTCTAAAAATCCTGAATTTTGGAAAGGCCCTAGATATAGCTAGGGTAGACGCCCTTCCAAAATTGCAATTAATTTGGACCAAGGATGAAGGGTGGGCACTCATTTTAATGTCTGTCTAGCCCTAGGTGTAGGTCCCCCCAAAATGGGTGCCCTGGTCAAACCAGGCACCCAAATGGGTTCAAATAAATTTTAATATAAAATAGACACGTAGGGCTACAAGTTTCATGTTGGTGACCTTTTCAGTAGAGGAGCATAGGTATTTTTAAATATTAAAACCATTAAATACAAAATACTGTGACATAATGAAATAATCAGGAATATTAATACTATAGTTTCAGATCTGATATGGCACGAATCTTGGCGCAAAAGAACGGGATCCGTTAATCTCCTTCCTTGAGCCGACGGCCAGGATTCATTTTTCCTGGGCCGACTTCAAACGCTTGTCGCCGGCCATCCAGCTGCTGCTCCGGCCGGCCACCGCCACCCTCACCTCCGTTAAGGTGGTGGCTGTCTCTAGGCAGCTGCTTGGCTGCCGGAGAGCCACTTTCTGGCGAACCCGAGAGGTGAAACTTGCATAAAATCCAGGGGAAATTTCGAATTGGAACGGGCTCAATTAAGCCCGAACTTTGGCCCTAACAATTCCTAAGATCTACCCATGAAAGAAGGAGTAGAGAAGGACCTGTTGAGAGGGCTGGAGGCGAGCTGATCTCTGGGTTGCCAAGGAGGTGGTGGCGGCGATCGGGTTTTGCAACAACACAGTATGGTGGCTCGATTTCTTCAGGTAAAGGTTGGGAAATCTTCCTCTCGGCCCCCTGAAGGTGTTTAAAGGCTCAGTTGGGGAGGGGAGAGGCTGGATCTTCAATGGCCTTTAAGGACATTAATGGCCACATTCGGCCATGGTGGAGGGGGCTGAATCTAGCCCTTGGTGACCAGGGAAGTGGCTGGAAAATTCTCCCCTTCCTTAGGGGAGTTGAATCCAGCCATTAAAGGTGGTCTTTGGCCTCCCCTTGGATGAGCCCCTTCCTTCTCCCTTCATCCATTTTTCTCTCTCCTCCATAACCATGGATATGAAGCCCACTCTCTCTCATAGTCACCAAGTTGACTTGGTCAATCTGGATGTCTATTGGCAGCCCATCCATACACATCATTCTCCTGAAGAAGCCACATGAGGAGGCTTGAACTTGGGTTAGCCTATTTGGGCTAGATTGACCCAAGGTAGGATTGGGTTGACCTTGGTCTTTTTACCTTTTTAATTGCCCCTAAAGAGTCCCTGGTGACCCATTGATCTCCCCTAAGGTCTAGGTAGGGTTAGATAGGGCTGACTGGGCAGCTTGGAGGTCACTTGACCCTTGTTAAGGGCACTTTGACCACTTTAGGGCTAGAGTTGACTTGGGTCAACATGACCATTAGGGTTGACCCCAAGGGGTCCTTTGGGCTCTAATGGGCCTCCCAAAGTATTTGGCGGTGTTGTGGTAGGGTCTTGGGGTCAAGGTGTAGCCCCATGGTCATCCTAAACTATTGTTTAGAATTCTACTATTTGCAGACCTTGATGATTTCCAACACCGTGCCTAAGCTCACTTGGTCTTCTTGAGCTTCCTACGGTTTTGTTATGACCTAATCATGACCAAAAGCACTCTTAGGGGTCTAGTTGGAAATGGGATGTTACGTACTGTATTCTGTATGTCGTCTGTGTTGAGAAGGAAGAAGAAAAAATCCTTTTTATGATTCTTATGACAACTTCCTTCTGAATTTTTCAATTTCTTCAGTATTGATTGCTGACGGCCTGGAGAATGTCGGCATTAAATGATTTCCCCAACAATCGCATTGAAAAGAGACAAGTAATAATCCTGATGAAGATGATAATCAATGCTTACTTCTAACGGTAATATTCAGAGAATATTAAGCATTGATTACTCAAGAATTATTGCAATTAAATAAGGACAGATGGAGGGAAATTTTCAAGTCCAGAACTGCACAGAAATCGTCGAGCAGAGAGCCGAATTCGTCGACCTGCGTCCTGAGTTCATCGAGCTAAGAAGTTATGTTTGTCGACCAGATAATATTTGTTCGTCGAGCTGAGATCCAAGATCGTCGAACTAAGAACAGATAACTGCTTTCTCCAGAGTATTGCCAATTCTATGTATCAAGATCGTCGAGCTGAGAATATAAGTTCGTCGACCTGAGAAATGCTAACAGCTACTTGATAAACTTGTCAATATTGTGGTCTAAGTTCATCGAGCTGAGAACATGAATTCGTGGACTGACATATGATTTTGGACTTAGAATATTTAGATGTTTCTGGACTTAAAATACTGAGGTAGAACATCCAAAAATCGTTGACCTGAGAACCAAATTTGTCGAGCTGATATTCTAATTTCGTCGACTAGAGTTCAAGAGAAAGGAATTTTGGACTTGGCGTGTTGAAGTTTAGTGTCCACAGATCGTCAACTTGGGAACCAAATTCATCGAGCTCAGCTCAGAGAATTGTCTCTGAGTTCGTCGAGCTGAGCATGCCTTTCGTCGGTTAGAGTTTGACGAACGTCGAACTCATTTCCTGAGTCTTTGAAATTTCTCTAAGTCCTGAGTCTTCTGCAGTCTGTTGATGGTTGGTCCATGTAGTGTTGACTCAAAGGACATGGCCTAGACTCTAGGACACAAACATGACCCTAGCTTTACATGTTGGGTCAAACATCCTAGTTTAGTGAACCTAGCCCAAATCCAACTAGGGATCCAACATAATGTGCTAAAGGTAAGGCGCGAACCCAAATACGCCTGTATGGCCTTCCATTCTTTAGAAGTAAAATGACCATCCCGGTCAGAAACGATTGTCTTTGGCACACCATGGTACCATACAAATAGCTCCACAAAGAGGCGTACCAAGACATCCACATGAGCTTCTTTCTTCATAGGTATAAATCTGGCTACCTTTATCAGGCGGTCAACGATTACCAACACCGAATCTTTCCATGCGCATGAGTGAGGCAATCCGTGGATGAAGTCCATGGAGATATCCTCGAACTTTCACTCGGAAATGGGCAATGACTGTAATAATCCACCAGGGCTTTGCATTCTGCCTTCAACCTTTGACATGCCTCGCAATGTATAGCAAAATATCTGACGTATTTCTTCATTCCCGGCCAACACATTGTCTTCCGCAACTCGGCGTACATCTTGGCAATCCCAGGATGCACCGAATACTGAGTGCAATGTGCCTCTCTGAAGATATCTTCTCGAATTTTTCCGCCTTCGTAAATGTAGAGCCGGCCACGAAAATAAACGAGGTCGTCCTTTATTGTATACTCTTCAGTGGAACCACCCTCAATTGACTTAATCACGAGGGCTTGTGCAGCATCTCTTTGTTGATCTGCCCAGATTTGGTCCCAAATATCACAGACTATACTCATGGTCGCCAAGTACTCCGTATACTTTTCCAAAGGAACTTTATATACCAAAGTGATCCCCATTTCCTCGAGCATTTGAGCTAATTCCATCCTTATCTACCGAGACTCAAGACTCGAGTCCGGTACTTTTCTGCTCAATGCATTAGCCACTGAGTTTGCTTTTTTGCGGTGGTAGTTCAAGGTGATCTCATAATCGCACAAAAACTCCAACTAGTGTCGTTGCCTCAAATTCAGTTCCTTCTGAGTATGAACATACTTTAGATTTTTATGGTCTGAAAATATCTCGCAATGGACTCTATATAGGTAGTGTCTCCAAACTTTCAGGTCAAACACAACTGCCGTCAAATCTAAATCGTGAAATGGATAGTTGTGTTCATGCTTCTTTAGTTGCCTTGAGGCATAAGCAATTACATGACTGTGCTACATCAGTACTGCTCCCATCCCTTGAAAAGATGCATCCATGTAAACTTGAAATCCTTCCTTCCCAGATGGAAGTACTAGGATGGGGGCGGAGGTAAGTCTATGTTTCAGTTCCTGGAACGCAGTTTCGCACTGGAGTGTCCACTCATATGGCACACCTTTCTTTGTTAGGGTAGTAAGAGGAAGGGAAATCTTTGAGAACCCTTTTACTAACTTGCGATAATACCCGGTAAGTCCGAGGAAGCTCCGCACATCAGCCGCTGAATTCAAAGACGACAACTCCCTCACGTGAGCTTTCAAGGCCTGAATCGAAGATAATAACAAACGAGATGCGAATTTTATACCTTGAAAGATGACATTAGTGTCCTCATGTTTCAAGCAAATTCGCTTCTCCACGCAGTCAATTCTTGCATTGTGCTAATCCAACCATCCCATGCCCAAAATAAGATCGAATTCTGGCATTCTCAAAACTATGGCAGGGGTATCAAAGGCCTTTCCCCCAATGAATATCTCCAATTCGCACTTGGCGGTTGCGGTCATCTCAGAGCCGTCTGGGAGGCATACACGTCGAGCAATACCAGTGAAGTATTGCACTTCTTCTAGGTCTTTAATGAAGTCTGCATACACAAATGAGTGTGAGGCAACGATATCGAATAACGTATAGGCTGGTTTCCCACCAACCATTATGGTGTCTACGTTCCAATAGCAAAACTCAAAGCTAGACCACTTAGCACTTAAGATGATTACTGAAAAGGTGTCAATTAACTATGACATACCTGTGATCACCTCCTAAGCGTTCCACTCCTTGATGTAGGGATTCGTCGGATTAAAATAGCGTACGGATTTTCTTACAACTCAAGCCCACATAACACGTTCTAATGCGTCCTAACACAAACATTCTAGCCGCACGATTCACCGTCATCCCGCACAAACACGCGGAGGGGAGAGGACTAAAAGCGACGATCTAATTAAAGTCCAATCCTTTCCAACCGAAGATCGAAAGCAAAGGTCGACACACCTTTTTGAGAGGAATATCAATAACTATATGCCAAGATCTTCCTCAAGCAAAAGGATCCACCCAATCCGGCTTCTTGCAAGGTTTCGAAAATAAACGCAAGAAGGTTTTCGATTAAATCCAAAAGATCGTATTCAAGATCGCGAATAAAAAGCCATTGCATCCATTCCAAATCTCACAAGAACTCACAAAGGAAAGATGTAGATATTACCCTCCCCAAGATGGGGTGAAGATCACACAAGGAAAGTGGAAGAGTCACACGTCCACGCACCACCGGCGTCACACCGAGCAGCAACCTTCTTCTTCGCCGGAGTCACACCGAGAAGCATCCGCCTCCGCGTTTCACAAGCCTTGGATCACCCAAGCGATTGGCTAACAAGGAGGAGAAGGAGGATGAAGGGGGGCGGCAATCCCAAAGGGAGGTGGCCGAAATTCTCAAGAGAGGATTAATTTAGGTTTTCAAATAGCATGCCTTTATTTCTCATCAAATAAGCCTATATATAGGCAAGTCCAAAAACAAGCAAAATAAATCTAGCCATCCAATTTATCATCTATTGGATGGCTATGAGCACACCAAAAATTAAACATGTCCAAAATAAAAGACAACATGAAATAATGATAACATTAAACTAGGAAAATAAAGGTGCAAATAAGGGAAGGGCTTAAGCCCGCCGCGAACGAAGATTGTAGCCACCAAGGTCACGAGTCGCGGTAGAAGGTCGTCGAGCATCTTTATGTTGCGCCGCATCAACTTGGTCACGAGCAACTTGATCATCATCCACAGCAACTTGATCACGAGCACTCTTAGCATCAACGGGCAAGGGGATGGGAGACGAGCCGGCATCAATCCTCCCCCCCTTAAAGTCACTCAACACCGATGAGTGGGCTGTAAGGTAGCGGCAGAGGAGGTCCTCATCCAAGCGAAAGAGATCCGACTCAATAACCCAGGAGTCGTCGGAGGGAGGACGATCACGCCAACGAACGAGGAAGCGGCGATGGCCGCCATCAGCTGGAGAAGTGTAGCCATCTGCAAGTACCTGAGTTGGGACAAGAAATGTACGGGGAAATCTAGGAAACATATCATCATGTGGAAGCAAAGTAGAAGACTTACCACCCGGCGCTAGGCCTATAGCTGCAATGGAAGAATGACTCACGGAACTACCACTCACCAACCCAGAAGAGACATTTGTGGAGGAAGAAATATTGGGGGGAAAAGAAGGCGTAGAAGTCAACTCAGTTGGAATGGAAACATACGGCGTTAAATCCGAAACATTGAAAATGGGTGAAATACCCCAATCCGTCGGCAAATCCAAAACAAACGTGTTATCTCCTAGCCTCTTAATAATTCGAAACGGGCCGGCTCGCTTTGGTGCCAACTTCTTAACGGTGCCAGAAGGAAGCCGCGTGGGAATAAGGCGCACTAAAACAAGATCGCCAACTTGGAAGTTAGACTCCCTCCGATGTAAATTCGCTTGGGATCGATACGACTCATACGTGGTAGCTAAAGTTGTTCATATTTGGGCGTGTAAGTCATGTATGTGCTCGGCAAAAGATTGTGCAAATTGACTTGTATGATAAGATGGAGGTAACGGAATCAAGTCAATGGGCACATTCGCAAGGTACCCGTGCACTACTTCATTTGGTGACATACCCGTAGACCGATTGGTAGAGTTGTTGTAGGCTAATTGGGCTTGGGGGAGGAGCAAATCCCAAGTGCCTTTGTGGTCACCCACAAGACAACGCAACAAGTTTCCCAAACTCCTATATACCACTTCCGTCTGCCCATCAGTTTGTGGGTGATAGGAGGCGGAAAACAACAACTTCGTTCCCATTAATGTTCAAAGCGTCTTCCAAAAATAACTTGTGAATTTAACGTCGCGATCCGAGACAATGGTCTTAGGAACGCCGCGGTGACTCACCACCTCTTTAAAATATAATTTTGCAATGTGAGACGCGTCATTAGTCTTACTACAGGGTATGAAATAAGCCATCTTAGAGAACCTATCAACCACCACAAAAATGGAATCGTGTCATCGCTGGGTTGGAGGAAGCCCCAAAGTAAAGTCCATACTCACGTCCTCCCAAGGTCTAGATGGAATAGGCAACGGAGTGTATAGTCCCACATTAGTCTTTCCCCCTTTAGACACTTGACAAACCCGACAGCTACTCACGATTTTCCCAACTAAAACGCGAAGTTTTGGCCAAAAGAATTTCTCCTCGACTAAGGCTATCGTTTTATCCCGCCCAAAATGGCCGCTCAACCTGCCACTATGTAGTTCCCATACTATGTGATGGCGTAGGGAGGTATGGGGAATACATAGCTTAGCGTGCCGAAATAAATAACCATCTCTCAATACATATGCTGACACTATCATTGGTGAGTCATCGTGTGCCGCTAGATACACTTCTCCAAAATCAGGACATATGGCATATTCATCCTTTATTCTCTCAAATCCGACAACCTTTACTTCCATGATCGACAATAAAAGTGTCACTCTACTAAGCGCGTCGGCCACACGATTTTCAGTGCCCTTAAGGTGTTTTAAGGTGAACGAAAACTCTTGCAGATAAGATACCCATTTTTCATGACGAGGGCTGATTTTAGATTGCCCGTTAATGTGCCTAAGTGCATCATGGTCAGAGAGAATCACGAACTCCTTGGAAAGGAGGTAGTGTCTCCACTGGTGTAGGCATCTAACGATTGCATAGAACTCTCTATCGTAATTGGAATAATTAAGTTTTGCACCCGCCAATTTCTCGCTAAAATAACTTATTGGGTGTCCCTCTTGGCTTAAGACACCTCCTACTCCTACTCCGGATGCATCACATGTCAATTCAAATACTTTATTAAAATCTGGTAAGCGCAAAATAGGAGCCTCAGTCATCATCTTCTTAATGTGTTGGAATGCCTGGGTAGCTGTTGGCGTCCATTTAAACTCACCCCTTTTCATGCATTCCGTCACAGGAGCCATAATAGTACTAAAATCCCTAATAAATCGTCTATAAAATGAGGCTAACCCGTGGAAACTCCTAACGTCTCTCAAGCTTGTGGGTTCGGGCCACTCCAGAATTTCTTTCACCTTACTGGGGTCTACCTTTATTCCCTTAGATCCAACCAGGTAGCCCAAAAATTCCACTTCCTTTACATAAAATATACACTTCTTTAAATTTAAATATAATTTTTCGTCCCGAAGTGTAGATAGATCCGTAGGTGAGACACATGTGAGTCAAAAGTGGTGCTATAAATCAATATGTCATCAAAGTACACCACCACAAATCGTCCCATGTATGGTTGGAATACGTGGGTCATCATTCGTGAGAAAGTTCTTGGAGCATTTGACAACCCAAATGGCATGACCAACAACTCGTAGAGCCCGTCCTTAGATTTAAATGCAGTTTTCCATTCATCCCCATCACGTATCCGAATCTGATGGTAAGCACTCCGCAAATCCAATTTCGTGAAGATCGAGGCACCAGACAACATATCCAAAAGATCGTCCAATCTAGGGATGGGAAACCTATACTTGATAGTGATCTTATTTATGGCTCTACTGTCTACACACATACGCCACGTACCACCCTTTTTTGGAGCCAACAAAGCCGGTACCGCACACGGACTCTTGCTGTTCCTAATGAACCCCTTTGCCAATAAATCCGAAATTTGGGCTTGGAGCTCCTCATGGGCTGCGGGGTGCAACCTGTAATGGGGCTGATTAGGCAATGAGGCGCCCGACATAAAGTCAATGGCATGTTGGATATCACGTAGAGGGGGCAACTTAGGGGGCAACTCGTCCGGGTAGACATCCTTATACTCTTCCAGCAGTTTTTTTAATTCTTTTGGTAAATCTTCTAAAACCCCATTTTCTTTATTATTATTCAAAAGAACCAATGCATAAATAATCCCATCCACAAAGGGGTCCCTCTCAAATTTTCTTCTACCCATTAGGCTTACTAATTTCTTCTCGACTGGGATTGTAGTATCCGTACTCGGGCTATTGGGTTCCTTTGGGGCCGTGGGTTTTAACGTGACTACCTTCCCATTATATTTGAACTCATAAGTGTTTGCCCTCCCGTAGTGGGTGACATCACGGTCATAGAGCCAAGGTCGGCCTAACAACACATGACAAGCATCCATAGGGATGACATCACACCACACCTCATCCGTATATCACTTGATCGTAAGTGGAACTAGGCAACGCTTGGTGACCGGGATGGTTACCTTGTTGACCCAAGCCACTTGGTAAGGGGTAGGATGAGGCTCGGTAGCCAAATGCATCCGCATAACGGCGTTCTCGGAAACAACGTTCATGCAGCTGCCGCTATCAATGATGAGCTTACAATATTTGTCCCCACTCTTAAAGATGAGGGAGAAAATAGTGGACCTCTTCCAATCGTCAAACGGGCGAGGGGTCGTCAGAATACAACGCATAACGCTAAGTAGGTGTCCATCCTCCATATCACTAGGCACACCATCCGTCTCATAACCCTCATCTGCCTCAATCACTAAATCTGCAAAGTCACTAGTGGACTCGTCTAGAAGAGCTAAAGTAGCCTTGGCCTTGGTGGGGCACTCATAGGCATAGTGGCCTTGAATACCGCAAGAGTAACACGTGGTGTTAGCCTTGCTCACCTTGCCAATAGGGATTCTCTCACTATTAGGCTGCCTAGGGTTTCTCGCAGTCACGACAATTGGTTTAGACTCCCCAACCTTCGCCTTACCCTTATCATAATAAGTGGAGGAAAGGGCGCCTATGGGGGCCTTTCCCTTTTGTTGGGAGTAACGGGGTTGGGTTTTCATGGCCAAATGTTTTTCAATGTCCAAGGCGGCATTGAAAGTAGTATTAATATCAGTGTGGCCATATCGAAGAAGCTTCTTCTGAATGTCCGGATTAAGTCCATTACGGAACCTAGAAAGCGTAACCTCTGGCATCTCTTGGATCTCACACCGCACCAACTTATCCTTTAAATCACCCATGTCATCAGCCACCGATTTTGGACCTTGCCGAAGGGTGGCAAGATCGTCGAACATTTGAGTTCGGTGGTAAGCGGGCACGTATTGGTCGGTGAGCAAATTTTTCATAACCGTCCAACCAACTAGGGGTACACCATGACCGGTCCCTAAACGTCGCTCCTCATTTAACCAAAAGGTCTTGGCCCTCCTGTTTAATTTCATACGAGCTACTTGAACCTTTTGCTCATCGGTAAGGTGATACCAATCAAAATAGCATTCTATGTCAACCACCCATGTAAGGAAGACTTGGGGGTCTCCCATACCATCGTAAGAGGGGGCTTCCATACGAATCGCTTTTGTTATATCGAACTCTCTTTCCAGATCGGGAACTTGACGGGCTGCTCCGGGGAAGTACCCATCATGTTCCGCAACATGCACCGGGGGTGGTCGGGGGGCTTGTCCATGGTTAGGTGGTGGTGGTGTTTGAGCAGCTTGGTTCGCCAAAAGTTGTGTCAGCAAACCCCTCAACTCTCCTAATTCTTGCCTAAGCTCAGTGATAGCCGTAGGATTAGTTTCCTCATCAGGGTGTTCAGCCATAGTGGTGGTAGACGGGTTCATGTACTCCGTACCGTGCCGAGTACGCATTAACACCCTAAAAACCAAAGGCTAGAGCGCAGTTTTCTCTTTGTTTTTTTTTTTGAATTTTGAAATTTGAAATTTTGAATTTTGAAATTTTGAAATTTGAAATTTGAAATTCGAAATTTGAAATTTGAAATTCGAAATTTGAAATTTGAATTTTTTTGAAATTTGAAATTTAAAATTTGAAATTTGAAATTTGAAATTTAAAATTCGAAATTTGAATTTTGAATTTTTTTTTTTGAAATTTGAAATTTAAAATTTGAAATTTTGAAATTTGAAATTTGAAATTCGATATTTGAAATTTGAAATTCGAAATTTGAATTTTGAATTTTTGTTTTTGAAATTTAAAATTCGAAATTCGAATTTTGAATTTTTTTTGAAATTTGAAATTTAAAATTTGAAATTTTGAAATTTGAAATTTGAAATTCGAAATTTGATATTCGAAATTTGAATTTTGAATTTTTTTTTGAAATTTGAAATTTAAAATTTGAAATTTGAAATTTTGAGCGGGGGAGGAGTGCCAATTAGGAAACTGACGAGAACCTCCCTCTGATACCAAATTGATGTAGGGATTCGTCGGATTAAAATAGCGTACGGATTTTCTTACAACTCAAGCCCACGTAACACGTCCTAACGCGTCCTAACACAAACATTCTAGTCGCACGATTCACCGTCATCCCGCACAAACACGTGGAGGGGAGTGGACTAAAAGCGACGATCTAATTAAAGTCCAATCCTTTCCCACCGAAGATCGAAAGCAAAGGTCGCCACACCTTTTTGAGAGGAAGATCAATAACTATATGCCAAGATCTTCCTCAAGCAAAAGGATCCACCCGATCCGGCTTCTTGCAAGGTTTCGAAAATAAACGCAAGAAGGTTTTCGATTAAATCCAAAAGATCGTATTCAAGATCGCGGATAAAAAGCCATTGCATCAATTCCAAATCTCACAAGGACTCACAAAGGAAAGATGTAGATATTACCCTCCCCAAGATGGGGTGAAGATCACACCAGGAAAGTGGAAGAGTCACACGTCCACGCACCACCGGCGTCACACCGAGCGGCAACCTTCTTCTTCGCCAGAGTCACACTGAGAAGCATCCGCCTCCGCGTTTCACAAGCCTTGGATCACCCAAGCGATTGGCTAATAAGGAGGAGAAGGAGGATGAAGGGGGCGGCAATCCCAAAGGGAGGTGGCCGAAATTCTCAAGAGAGGATTAATTTAGGTTTTCAAATAGCATGCCTTCATTTCTCATCAAATAAGTCTATATATAGGCAAGTCCCAAAACAAGCAAAATAAATCTAGCCATCCAATTTATCATCTATTGGATGGCTATGAGCACACCAAAAATTAAACATGTCCAAAATAAAAGACAACATGAAATAATGATAACATTAAACTAGGAAAATAAAGGTGCAAATAAGGGAAGGGCTTAAGCCCGCCGCGAACGAAGATTGTAGCCACCAAGGTCACGAGTCGCGGTAGAAGGTCGTCGAGCATCTTTATGTTGCGCCGCATCAACTTGGTCACGAGCAACTTGATCATCATCCACAACAACTTGATCACGAGCACTCTTAGCATCAACGGGCAAGGGGATGGGAGACGAGCCGGCATCACTCCTACACCATATCCAGCGCGAACACCTGATTGCGAGGAGGTCCATGGTTTCCTCCTCGTGGTCCTCATCCTCGACCACGCATATGACCCCGCCCACGTGGAGCTGCAGGAGGGAGAGCAGGAGGTGCATTCCCAAACAGCTACGGGCAGTAATGTCGGATGTGGCCCGCTTGGTTGCATTGGAAACACACCCGCTCATACCGCCCCTCTGGTTGGTGAAACTATTGAGGCTATGGAGGTGGAGGCAAAGCTGGCGGTTGTGGAACCGGATGATCCATTCTAAAATTCCAGTGGAAATGACCGCCACCTCTCTGATGTCCTCTTCCTCCCCTATAGTCATGTCTCCTTCTATTGCTAGGGCCTTCTTCCATCACACCCTCAGTAGGTATCTTACCACTTACCAAGTGGTCTACTTCTAGCCTCTTCTCCATGTCAATTATTTCCGCCAAGCTGGAGTCTGCTATAAACAAAAAGGCCTGCCTCAGGGGGGGCCCGTAGCCCTTTGTAGAAGCGCTTGGTCTATCCTCTGTCATCCAAGTCATATGAGTCGGGGAATCTTGCGAGATGTTGGAACTCTCGTTGACACTCCGTAACCGACTTCGATCCCTGCTTCAGTTGTAAAAATTTCTCTTCAATTTCATCTCGAGCCGACTAGGGAATGAAGTGCTATAAAAAGACTCCTGAGGAACTTGCTCTAGCCAATCTCCGTATAAACTCGCCCTTGAAAGGTGGAGCCCATGAGGGACTTCCACCACCTCTTGGCATGTAGTTCCAGGACGGAAACTGCCAATATTACAGCAATACTGGCTGGGCAACGGATTCCTGCCAATTACTCCTGCACCGTATTGAGCCTTTCTTCTGTGCGCACGACCGACTCTATCCCGAGGTAGGCGGGAGGGGAGAGAGCCCGAAGATTGCTCAACCTGTTTGAGCCTGGATCCTGTGGCTGCACTAGGGTCTGCTGCGACCTAAAGGCGACCAGGATTGCTGTGACCGTCTGTCCCAATTCTAATTGTTGGAATTGAGTATGTACGGAAGGGGCAGGAGTGCACCCTACTGGCTCTACTTGCGCTGGGACCTGTACGTAGGGTATAAAACTAGTATCAGGTTGGCTAATCGTAAGGTCGAAATTGGACTTGCTTAGTGTGAATTAAATATGAGCACACCACTGCTTCCACTAAGTCAGTTTGTCCCCAAACTAACTGATCGAACGGGGGTGTCATCATTGTTGAATGACTTCTTTAGTTTATGATCGTAGCAAGCTGATACCATTTGTAAGACCCCCCTCCCGTAACACAGAACACGGCATGAGGGGAGTCTTATGCCCAGAACAGCCGCCTTGCGGTGGCACCAACGCACGTTTTGGTCTACCCTACAAGACGCCTATCCTACCGGCCAGAAACAATATCATCTAGTGCCAAGCCAACCAAGAACATGAAATAGAATTCAAATCCATACGTAAGCAAAATAATCCAAAAGTACATTAAGAGTAAGAAGCTACAACAAGCTTCTATAATATCAGAGTACAGGTACAACTTGCCCAAAGGGCTATATCATGAAACTCTCAACTCATATCGGTCACCGACGTAATCAAAGGAACTATCCCTTCAGGCCCTGTCATCCTGGCCTAGCTGTCCTGCTGTATGACCTGCTGCAGTCCTGTCTGCGGGGTTTCCTCCTAAAAAGGAAGATGTTGAAACCGTTAGTCAAAAAGACTAAGTGGCTATCACATCCGCTCCCCCGACGACTCCTCGGCACCGGGCGGAGGAAAGGATCAAGGGAACAATATATTTATATCAGCAGTAGCACAAGCAAGTGGAGTAAGTATACATGTCATGAGTACAATAGATGTAATGTAACACAATATTATCAGCATTCTATTCTAGTAATTCTACTCAAGCTATATCAATCCATCTAAGCATAGAGATCTACAACAGAAAAGTAACTTAACTTATAAGAATGCCCATACAAACTTATAAGTTAAGGATCAGCTCAACAGTAAAGTAACTCACCATATAAGAGTACCCATACAAACTTACACGATGAGGATCTTGTGTATGCAATGCAATGTAATGATATGATTGCAATGCAATGACTCACCCATGATTATGCACATGCAACTGCTATGTCGACATAGACTTGTAGTTCCCACTATTTGAGCAGGTTGCTAACCTCTCAATCGTCAACCGTCATGGTATAATACCCCCAATCCGTCGCATAGCATATAGCAGTAGGTCCTGCCATGGCCCGACGCCATATACCACAGACAGAACAGAAGGTTACTCAATGGAAACCATCAAACTAAGAATCAATGTCCTACACAGAGTACATTCTAGTGGAAGCAATTTAAAAGTTGTAAAAATTAGAACCCAGCCAACAACATGAATGTCCACTACAAAACGCAACAGGAATGACGTACAATACACAAGTATATGACCATAAGGCCTTACAATAGTTTACTCAAAATACAGTATTTTCTAAACATCGACATGCAGGACGGTCACATATGAATAATACAAGTAAATATTCAAATTAGGCCTTCGAGTGCTGGCTCAGCAATAAGGGCTTTTTGCCCGTTGTTTACCACTTGACTCCGCAGCACCTACAAGCACAATCCACCGTGACGGTGGCAAAAAAAAAGCAACGGTTAGCTATGCTCACCAAATTATAATGAACTCGCCCCCAAACTCGTGGCGGCGATGCTCCTTCCTTGCACTTTATTAGAATAACCAAGAAGTATAGTGAAAAAACACTTCATCATAGGCGTGGGAACGCACGACCACAAACTTCATGCTCTCAGGGCACATTCTCGGTGAACACGGTCAAAGTCCGCTGACTCACCACCACCCCCTTGGCGGCAATATCTCGTGAGCATTTGGTCTTTCTGGCGACTGCCTAAGACCCTCCATCAATACCAATGATAAGTGCCACGTACCGTTAGGTCTCTTTACCGAACGACATAGAGCGGGTATAGTTTCGCCTAACCCGTTGCTCAAACCGCCCTGTCACCTTAAGACATGGGTGCGGGTCAAACTTCCCCGAGTCCCAATCCGATCACACACTTCACATAAACCAGTTATGTGCATGTTGGCTCCCAGGCTACCATGATGGCAGAATCACGCATCTGCCCAGTTTTCCAGGTGCACCTTAGAGTTAGTCCCAAAGGCACCCTGTTGCAATCTAGAACGTAGAAAACCCAAAAAACAACCATCGACGCGGAGTCTTCTCCGGCCATTCATGCAATGTAACATCAACGATCCAGACCAACTTGTCAGGGTAGGCTTCACACATCATTCCTATGTCTGTTTCTCGATTACGGACTCTACATGCAAAATAACGGGGATTATTCATGTCTACCCGAAGGAATGCCTCAAACTCACTGCAAACTCACGAGAGCGGGCTTCCTATGTAAAGAAAAGAGGACTTCACATGTCCTAGGATGAGAATTGTTACCCTAGCATTTCTCCTTGGCGCCATGGAAATCTATGCAGATGAAAAGCATTGCAATGTCCTTGCCTCCATAGATCCGAAGTCGGCTTGCGATTTGAAGCTCCGAAGCTCCGACGGTGGCCGGATCTAGCTTCCTTTTTCTTCCTTGCTCTCCCCTCTCTCTAAAAGTTTAGAAAGAGAATGCTTAAATGAAATGAAGGCTTGCCAACCATATTCCCGTATATATACCAGCAAGAACAGCCCAGAGCCGTTAGATCCCAAAATAAGGAAATGGACGGCCACGATTCAGACTTTAAATCCAAAACCTGGGCTGAACAAGGCTTATGACAGGCCCGTGTCCAAGGCCGTGTTCCCCATTCGTCATCGAAACTGATGTGTCTCAAAAAGAACACGGGCTCTCGACACGCATGTGTCTTGCTGGACACGCCCGTGTCAGCCAGTACACGCCCGTATTGTCAAGTATGTTCCTCCATCGACACAGGACAAAAAATGCCCGAAAGGGACACGGGTACTCGACACACCCGTGTAGCATTTGACACGACTGTGTCTACCCGATAGGGCCCGTGTGCTGACCCCGTCTATCACCCCCTCCATGGCCCGACTTCACCCCGTGAAGGACACGGCCTGCGACACGCTTGTGTCTCAGGCCGTGCTGCTCGACAATCATCGACTCCAAATTCATTGAACACTCGGCTAGATCGTCGACCCGAGCATGACATGCCCCAGGGACACGCCCATGTCCCAGGCCGTGTGACCCCTTCCAAGTTCCAAACTTAGCTCAAAACGCCACCTGTCTCTCTTTTGAGTTTCGGGGCGCTACACACGGCCAGGTGGGGATAGTGGAGCGGGCTTCTCCACTACTACGTGGGCATCCACAATACCAAACCTACGCCTCTGTACGCCTCAACACTAAGAACACAACAGTGGAGCTAACATGCATACTACAGCCCAGCAGGAGTCTCAGGTAGATGTGCACCGAGAACCAAGCCCCGAACTGACCTATGTTGTGACCCGGAAGGAGCCTCGGAAAAAGCACAAGGACCCAGCCCAACCGTTCACTTGACACAGAATGAGTCCTGGGAGTGAACACCGAGGAGCAATCCCAACCGCCCAAAGTCTATCTGTCACCTCCCGTCGGTGTGACAACTAGCAAGCCCGTAGACCTGCCACACTATCCTTAGCAAAGGATTATGACACCGTGTGTCGACTCACATCGCTTGCAATTCCCCATCATCGTGGCACAAAAGGAGCCTCGGAAAAAGCACGATGACCAAGCCCAACTGTCCACTAGGCACGGAAGGAGCCCCGGAAATGAACATCGGGGACCAAGCCCAACTGTCCACTTATGTCTCTTCTCATCATTACCAAACCAGCGCAGTCAAACCCCCACACTTACACCCTTTCCCAATCCACGTGCCCCATAGTACACATGAGTTCATTATCTATGTATGACTATTTCACACATTCATCTTATAAGACCACGACCATTTGTTCGTAACTGTCATTACCAATTATATACAGCATGGTCCGGCCGACCTCATCATTATTCAACCCATTACCACTCTCAAGACGTTTTCAATAATTCAAATATATAAATCATTCCAACCATACCAATTCATCAATCTATTATTCCTCTAACCTCCACCACATAACCTCGATCAAGTACATTCATCTACTTCATTTGTTCATTAGGAATCTAACCAACAAATGTCATTAACATTTTTCACCTCAATAATTTATAGTCTAAATTCCACAAACATTAAAGTTACTGTTCTAATATTTCTCTACCAATACAAAACAAACACGGGAAACACATGTGCAGGAATGATTACTGTACAACAATTTCAAACGGGGATTCTTGAGGCTATAGGAATCAGGTGAAGGCATTTAACCCCTCGTTGGAATGTTATTTCCAAGGGCAGTGACTTTCGTGTTTAGTCGAAAACCCAGATCTGGCTGCATCGTACCCGAAAATGGCCTCGAAGGCTGCTGCGCGCAGAAAATAGATTTCTACGTCATCTTAAAGCAGATCGGACGACGTCGGATCGTCTTCTCCCTTCAACCCATCTTTCTAACAACATCCAGAATTTCTCCTCCCTTATTCACCCTCATAAGGCCACTTCTCTTCACGAAACAAGCCTCCATCTTCACATAGGAGGAAGGAGAGGTTGAAGGCGTCTAATTACTTGGACTCAAGTCCTAGCATGGCCTCTTCCTAGAAATCTTCTTCTCACAAATCAAGACTCTTTTGCATCGATATCTCTCCTAGGAATAACTAGAGATCTAGCACCAAGGGAGAGGGTAGGAAGCTCACCTCATTTCCAGCATTTTCAGCCATGGACCTTGTCACCCTTCTCGGTGGCATCTTCTTCTCCTCGGTCGTTGTTAGTTCTTCACGGAAAGAAGATCGGCGCCAGCACCTACTTCCTATATAGCAGTTTCTTACAGCAATGGCTTGGAAGAAAGACTAAAAAAGGGTAGGGTTTTCTCCCCGTTTCATGTGAGAAGTTTGGCAACTGCATAAACACGTGTGAGCCTATCATTGGACCTCCAATCAACTCAGTAAATGAGACCCTTCAAAACGGCGCAGCAGGAAAATTCGCCAAAACCCAAAATTGGACTACATGGGTATTGACACGCCCGTGTCACTACCCGTTTCCTGCTCGGGTTGAATGTGGTCGACGATTCGTCGATCTCCGGTCGACGAATCATCGAGCTATTTGGACACACACACGGGTAGGGACACGCCCGTGTCGCTACCCGTGTCCTACTCGGAAGGAACACGGTCGACAAATCGTCAATCTCCGCTCGACGATTCATCGAGCTGCTGTAGGATAGACACGGGTAGAGACATAGTCGTGTCACTACCCGTGTCCTGCTCCGGATGAACATGGTTGACAACTCGTCGATCTCCGCTCGATGATTAATCTAGCTGAAGCAGGACAGACACGGGTAGAGTCACGGTCGTGTCACTACCCGTGTCCTGCTCGGGAGGAACACGGTCGACGGTATTAGTCGAGCTCTACTCGATGAATACAAACACACGGGTAGGGACACACCCGTGTCACTACACATGTCCTTCTCTGGACATTTCACAAAGAAGATGCGAAGACACCAGAGAACCACACGGGTATGGACATGCCCGTGTCACTACCCGTGTCCTTCTCTAGACCAACTTCACCCCCCCCCCCCCCAACTCGAGTGCAAGCCTAACTTCTAGTACTCCCTGATCCCCAGTCAGCTCTCCTAACTTAAAAGTGCTTACGAGGTTCCTAGCGCGAATTGGGACGTTACAACATGTGTGCTACGGCTCAGCAGGAGTCTCGGGTAGATGTGTACCGAGAACCAAGCCCCGAACTGGCCCATGTTGTGACCCAGAAGGAGTCTCGGAAAAATCACGAGGACCAAGCCCAATCATCCACTTGGCACAAAAGGAGCCCCGAGAATGAACACCGAGGACCAAGCCCAACTGCCCAAAGTCTATCTGTCAGCTCCCATCAGTGTGACGACTGGCGAGCCCGTTGACCTGCCACACTGTCCTTAACCCAGGATTATGACACTACGTGCCGACTGACACCGCATACAATTTCACATCATCGTGGCATGGAAGGAGCCTCAGAAAAATCACGAGGACCAAGCCCAACCGTCCACTTGGCACGGAATGAGCCTCGGGAATGAACACTGAGGACCAAGCCCAACCGCCCACTTATGTCTCTTATCAACATTACCAAACCAGTGCAGTGAAACACCCTCACTTACACCCTTTCATAACCCCGTGCCCCAAGGTACTTAAGGGTTCATTATTAGTGTAAGGATACTTCACACATCCATCATCTAAAGACCACAACCATTTGTTCGTAACTGTCATTACCAATTATATACAACATATTCAAGTGAAACTCATCATTATTCAACACATTACCACTGTCAAGTACGTCCTCATTATTTCACATATTTAAATCATTCCTGCCATGCCAACTCGTCAATCCATTCGTTCTCTAACCTCCACCACATCACCTCGATCAAGTACACTTTTTTGCACCATTTGTTCGTTAGGGATCTATCCAACAAATGGTATTAACATGATTCATCATAACCACTTATGGACTATATTTCAACAAAAAGTTAACGTTAATGTACTATAATCTCTCTAACAAACCTAAAGTCGATACAAAACAAACATGAGAATTATATGTGCAGGAATGATTATTGTGCAACAATTTCAAACGAGGATTCCTGAGGATTTAGGAATCCAGTGAAGGCGTTTAACACCTCGTTGGAAAGGTATTTTCAAGGTCTGCGACTTTCATGTTTAGTCGAAAGCCCAAATCTGGCCGCATCATGTCTGAAAACGGCCTCGAAGGTTTCTGCGCGCAGAAAACAGATTTCTACGTGCATCTTAAATAGATCAGACGACATCGGTTCGTCTTCTTCCTTCAACCAAACTTTCTAATAACATCCAGAATTTCTCCTCCATTATTCACCATCATAATTCCACTTCACTTCACGAAACCAGTCCACAAACTGCATTTGAAGTGAGGGAAAGGTTGAAAACACTAATTCTTAGGACACAAGTCCTTGCATGGCCTCTTCCTAGTAACCTTCTTCTCCCAAATCAAGACGATTTTGAGTCGATATCTCTCCTAGAATAACTAAAGATCTAACGCCAAGGGAGAGGGCAAGAAGCTCACCTCATTTCCGGCATTTCCGGCATTTCTGGCATTTCCAGCCATGGATCTTGTCACCCTTCTTGGCGCATCTTCTTGTCCTCGGTTGGTGTTTGTTCTTCATGGGAAGAAGATCGGCTCCAACACCTTCTTCCTCTCCAGCAATTTCCTACAGCACGGCTTGGAAGGAAGAATAGAAATGGCTACGGTTTTCTCCCCTTTTCATGTGAGAAGTTGGGTAACTGCATAGCCACGTGTCGGCCTATCATTGGACCGCCAATCAACTCATTAAATGAGTCCCTTCGAAACGTTGCGGCCGAAAAATTCGCCAAAACCAGAAATTTAACTACATGGGTAGGGACATGACTGTGTCACAACCCGTGTCCTTTTCGGGACGAACGCGACAAATAATGAGTAGGGTTTTTAGAGAACCATATGGGTATGGACACGCCTATGTCACTACCTGTGTCCTTCTCTGGAAATCTCACAAAGAAGACGCCAAGAAACCAGAGTACCAAATGGGTATTGACACGCCCGTGTCACTACTCGTGTCCTACTATAGACCAACTTCTCCTCCCTTACTCAAGTGCAAGCCTAACTGTCAGCACTTCCTGAGCCCCAGTCAACTCTCCTGACTTAAAGGTGCGCATGAGGGGCCTAGCACGAATTGGGACGTTACATGAAAGGTCCCTCTCTTACTGACACAAAGATCCTTGTGTCATAGGCTTCCTTAAATAGCCTGACTCTCTCCTTCCAGATTCCAAAACTCTACTTCCTACAGATGGGGAGTTTCATGTAACATAGATCCTTATGGTTCTCTCAAGAACCCATATGTACAGAACTGTAGCTACCCTTGGAGATCACTCAGACTGTTAAATCCTTTTCGAGCAACCTCCCTCATATACTACTTGAAAGTCTTTATTTTCAAGGTCACTAACAACCTAGAGGGGGGATGAATGGGTTTTCAGTTTTTTGTTAGTATTATTAACTTATTGTGTAGTAAGTTAGTAGATTAAAGCTTTCATGATGAACCACAAAAGCAAACACAAAATTTATAGTGGTTCCCCAGATCATGGGTACATCCACTCTCGTCCCCCCTTTCTAACTTCTTATTAGAAAAAGCACTTCTCCAAAAACTCAACTCCAAAGAGCTGACACCATAGATCACTAAGGATCTCTCAGTATCCTCCAAGACTTACAATGCAGGCAGAAAGCCCTACCTTAGAGAAAACTTTCTCCTACAACTCAGTGATCAAATGATCACCAACATTAGACTTGAAGCCAAGTCCTACAGCTCAGGCTATGGAGGATAGCCCTACCTTAGAGAGAATTACTCTCCTATAGGTTAGGCACAAGACCCTACCTCAGATCCAAATCTGGATCCTACACACAAACCCAAAAGTCGTACACTCAGAGAGTATGACTCTCCTACAGCTTAGGCAAAACTGCCTTAACTCGGTCTCAAAAGCACAACAACACAGATCTACACAGGATCCGACCTCAAACCCAAAGGTCCTACACTCAGATCCAAAACTAGAACCTATAATCAGGAAAATCTGCCCTACCTCAAGAACAAAGGCCTTACAGCTTAGATCCAAATGGATCTTATAGAAATGAAAATGATTTGTATTAATTTGATACTGAGATATTTCTCTATGTCTGCTTCCTGAGCAGAGTTATCTCAGCCCTAACTATCTTCACAGTAGCAGAAAGTTGATCTTCAGTAACTAGCTGCCTCTCCTGGATGTATCTCAAAAATATGTTTCTGAACTTGCTGTAGAAGACTGAAGACTTGCCTGATCATGAATTCTTCAAACATCTAACCTGAACCAGCAGAAAACGGAAGGCTCTTCTTCTTTTTCTTTATCAGAAACTAATCTGAACATGCTGTAGCAGAAGAAATTACTACAACAATCTGGAATGAACTTTTAGTTAAGCTTGATCGACCTCAAGCTTTTAGCTCGACAACAATGGCGAGGAAGTTGCAGTCCAGTTGCACTTTTTGTGAAAAAAAATAAACCATAAAAGTTAAGTTATTCCTTCTAAAGCTATCCCCTTTATCTTCTACCGATTAACTTCTCCAAGAAGCAGTGGTGTCCACCTGCAGTTGACATCTACAACTTGCTTTAATGTAAGAAGATGTACAGTAGAGCGCTTGTGCTATTTGTCGTGTTTTGTAGCTTTCCCACACCTTTTTTGAACTTTGTTGACTTTTGTTGACTTTGGCTGACGTCATCAGTTATGGACTTTGAAAGTTCTTGTTTTCAAGGTAGATGTCAACATAGAGGGGGTGGTGTGAATATGTTTATCTAGGTCTTTTGAGTTTCTCTTAGTTTCTTATTAAGTTACTATGTGATTGAGAGCTTTTTGTGACCAATATCGCATGGAAACGCACGGGTCAACGCTTCTTCTTCAGCAAGCTTGTTCTAGAATTTAATATCGCATGGTTAATGCACGATTGTGCGCCAAACCGTGCATGACCAATATTTCTGACTTCTCTATTTAAGTCACAAGGACTGATTCGCCCAATGAATCCAGTCGGCCATTTCTACACCTTTTAGCGGGAAATACTTCCACCAGCTGCTTTTTCCTCTCTCCTCCTTGGAGTGCTTGTCTGGCCACCGTTCTCCCTCCAAAAGATCTCAATAGTTTCATCTTCGGCCACCATAGTCTTCTCCAACCTCAAAGCTTCGTTTCATGCTCTTAGGCGCTGCATACGTGGAGTTCTCCGGTCAGGTTAAACCCGATGGCTATTCACAAAGAAGACGGGCTATTGAAGGAAGTTACAGTCCTTCTCAACCACGGACGTCATATGTAGACCGAGTACGGACAAGGCCCTGCAACTCTTAACTCAGGCCACGAATCTCGGAAAGTCTTTGTGCGTTTGGTTGTATCTCTCCCCCTTCTCTTGTAGTAACTTTGCTCCTAATTTCTTGGTTGTTGGATTGATGAGAAAAAACTTGATTTATGACATGATTTCAGCATGTCTATGTGTTGATATATTTTAGTTCTTGATTGTGTTGATGCGCTTCCATCCTTTGTGTTCTTGACGCGATAACGCCGTCCTAACCATTGTTAGGAGCATGCGTGGCGAAGAGGTGACTTCAACCCTCACTGTTTTGTCCCTCCTCCTCATTACTCGCTTGAGTAATCCACCCAAGCACCGAGGTGAAGGCGACCCGCATTAGTTTTATTAGTGTTCAGATTAGGAAACCAAAAATCAAAACCCTTTGTTACGTTGGCACTTGCAATCCCTCTTTCAATAGCGATGTCACACTCCCTAATTGCACTACTCGAGAGATCGATATTCATGGATTCAACTCCTCAAATCTATTACTTGACTACGATCGGTACACTTGCCGAAAGTGCCCATCAAGTTTTTTGCGCCGTTGTCGGGGAGTGCAATCGTTGTGTGCATTTATCTACTAGAAATGTTGTTGCAAGCGTTATTGGCATTTTGATTTTTTTTCGTTGTGTTTTTGTGTGTTGTATGACATATCCAAACCCCAGGAATATAGAGGAAGATCATGGTGTAGATCTTGAAACCGCGCGAGCGAGGAGAGCTCGCCGACGTGCTACTTCTGCTGAAGGTAGCGATAGAATGGAAGAGTTAGGCCAAGGAGTAAATGACCTTCGTGAACGGGTCGTTGAGAACTATGAGGTGGTCCAACCCTGCATTAGGACAATGCGAGACTTAACGACCCGTACTATGGGAAGTGTTTATCCTGTCTTCGGTCCGGCCATCATAAACAACCACTTCAAGATAAATCCTACCATCCTCAACATGATCAGAAATAACACGCAGTTTTCAGGCTTGCCAAGTGAGGATCTGCAGCTCCAACTGGCAGAATTCTCCGAGATTTGTGGCACCTTCCGTTACGCCAGTATTACAGATGAAGTGGTGAAGCTAAGGCTGTTCCCATTTTCGCTAAGGGTCAGGCAAAAACCTGGCTCCACACTATTGCTCTCGGTACTACAACTACGTGGGAGGCTCTTTCTATGAAGTTCCTAGCTAAATTCCACCTAGTGGACAAAATAGTGAACGCCCGAAGGGAGATAGCCACTTTCCGGCAGCTGGACCAGGAAACTTTGTTTGAGGCCTGGGAAAGATTTGCTGATCTGCAGCGTCGATGCCCCAAGCATGGCTTTGAGCCACGGAATTTAGTTGAAATATTTTATTTTGTTGTTGATCTGAATAATAGGGCTATGATCGACATTATGGTTGGAGGCACTATCATGAACCTGACTCGCGACAAGGCTTTGTGTCTCCTTCGTGACATCGCTTCTCATAGCACGTATTGGACTATAGGAAGAAACGCACCGAGGGGTGCGAGAAATTTCTTTGAGGTGATGGTTATTTCATGCCAGGGTTGTGGAAACCCCGGCCATCATATATATGAATGCCCAATTGGAGTTGCCTTTGCTGATTCCTCAGGTATATCTACTCACGAGAGTGTAAATTTTATAAATAACCAGAATCACACTAATCCTTATAATAATGATTATATCCCAAATGCGAGAAATCAATCGAATTTCTCTCGGAACCAATTTACACTCGGTCAAAAGTGGCAGGGAGGCCAGCATCAGTTTGATGCTCAAGATTCTAATTGCCAGCCGCGACCGCCGCATGCGGGTTATTATCATAACATGCAGGGGATGTGAAAGAGTGCGCTAGAAGAAATGATGGAAAAGTTTGTGGAGATGGCCCAATCCAACATGACCACTCAGACCGCCCCCATGAGGAACTTGGAGACGCAGATGGGTCAATTGGTTCATATGTTCTCTGAGCGTACTCGCGACGCATTCCCGAGCGACATGGAAAAAAATCCCCGTGAGCAATGGATGTGTGTTGGGGAGACAGATGAGAGTACTGAAAATGAAGTGGCCGTAAAATTTGAGATAAATGAGATTTAGACTGTGGCCGTAAGTGATTCCGGATATTCTTGCAACATTCTTGCTTTGCAAGATGTTGGAAAATTTAATTTGAATATCGAGTCGAATGTGCCAAAATCACTCGTTCTGGCCGATGGGTCAGTAGTGAAGACCGACGGTGAGATTAAGGAAGTGGAAGTGCTAATGAACGGGGCTGCTGTGATCACCGACTTTCAGGTTTTGGGAGCAATGGGGAATGCTTCAAAACCTATCTTAGGGGTCCCATTCCTGAAAGCTAGCGAAGCAACGTTGCAATTTGATGCGAGTGGCATCACCTTGGGATCCAAGGTTGATTCACCTTTACCTCCATCCCTTCCCCCTTTTATTCAAAATGAACCTGGAAAATTGCTTAACTTAAATGTTGTGTTATCTGATGGTTTTCTAGTGCAGCTGTGACAGGCGTGCTTCAGAAAGAGGAAGACCGAGCTATGAAAGTGGCATAAGTGCTGATGATAGCTGAAGAAGAAACAAAGACGAAGTTGCTTGGAGTGAAATAAGATTCAGAGGAGAAATGTGAGGGGATAACGGCTATTGAGAGCACGCATAAAATAGATTTAAAAAATTTTATTATGCCGAATAAATTGTGTAAAACTATGAAACGGGTCACTTGAGCTGATCTATCACACGTCACGGCTGAGGAAAGGATGCCTCCGGATGTAAAAGCTGGAAATACCAATGGATTGGATGGAGTAGTTGTACCACTGTGGAAATCTCCATCCGTAGAATTGCTAAAGAATGATCTGCGAAGGCGCAAGGCGCTGCATTTTGCTTGTCAGCACGAGAAGGAAGAAGCTAAGGTCCTGAGGGACTCGTCTTCCCTAGGCCCTAAAGCTTTTGCCTCTTCCTCATCTCACGTCACTGGGGGGATCGATCACAAGTCAGCATTTATCTGAGATGTGAATGATCTCTGGGGCCCTCCCCCTTTCTTTTAGTTTAATTTTTGCTTTAAGCTGCATGTGCCTTTAGAATTTAGCGTTGGTTATGCGCTTATGCGCTTGAACTTTATATAAAACTGCTAAAACAGGTATTTGGTCCACCTTAAGGATGGTAAAGAAAAGTGGCTTCTGGGAGACAACCCATTATTTTGTTTTTGTTGTTTATATAATATAATTGTTGTGCTTGGAGGTATTTTCTTTTGCAGGTGGTGTTCGTTTGGGCCATGGACCTTCTACAGAAATTAACGCCAATCTTATTGTGACCTCATTTCTGAGCATTGGGTAACCACTTCTCCTTGCTTTTTAATTTCACGATCACATTGTGGTGTTAGGATGTTTATGCTATGTCTGGTGGGGAGTGTTATTCGGCGTACTTACGCACGTGCATTAAATCACTATCATACTAGAAGAATATTTTCATTTGCTGTTATTGATTGGCATTGCATACCACTACACCACACTTGAGCGCGTGCTTGAACTGGAGCACGTCGTGAGTTTTATCGTCATTAGTGTGTGATTTGGAAAATTTCGACGCTGGCCGAGGATTGTGAGGCAGAGTAAAATGTTGACTCCTGCAGTGCTCCTAATCGAGTGCTCACGTATCATTTAGGATTATGTGTAGAATTAGATTCTTTTTATGCTCTTAGCGTATATTATTTCTATTAGCGTAAATATTGTTTATTCTACTCGTCTACTTCAAATATGGCGTGAATCAAACATTAGCATAGGGATGTGTGTCGACATCGCTAGCCTCGTATTGCTCGATTTAGGAGGAGGGATTGTATTTCTCGGTGGCTAAGAACTTTCCCCTATCTACTCTCGAAGCATGGGTGCATGGTTAGTCAATTGTGCACGTGATGTAGGACGTCACTTTGTCTAGTTTGAGTCGTGTACCATTCCTGACGTCTATCCGTTGTTATTCCCGTTGAGCCTGTCCCTTCCTTTGATACCCCTATGTCTCGCTACCAAAGTCATATAGCCATTCGTACTCGCACACCTAAATGTGGATGCTCGCTTGGTTTGTTTTATTATAGTTTGTATCTATTATGTGTGGTATTTATGTGGGTGTTTGTCCAGATTGTGGTGTTGCCGTGTTTTCAGCTAGTTTTGGTTATTTGGTTAAAAGAAAAAAATGAAAAGAAAATTAAAAGAAAATAAAAAGAGAAAAAAAAACGAAAAAAAAATTTATTGTAGAGTTGTGATTTTATATTTGTGGAAGTTGGTTGTGTTATGATCGTTATGGGCGTGCACACACCGTTAAAAATCCAAGTCTGGTGGTGCGTTGCGCGTTTTTGTCGTTGAGTATAGTTGTTATTGTTTTCGAGCGGTCTCATTTTGGGTGTGCGTATCCGTCTTGTCAATCTTTATATACCCCACCTTTTCCTAAGCAACCATTATATTCCAACTCCTACAGATTCATGCTTGAGTCAAACTAGTGCCATAGAGAGAGTATGAACATGCAAGCATATGGTCATCTACATTGGTGGACTCCTTTGGAGGTCATCCTGATCCCTTGCTTTGGCAATGCTCCATTTAGTGATTGTCTGGTTTCTCCTTGCGCGTGACCGAATTATTCCCCTCGATTCTATAGTAAGAGTTGTAATAATATTTTGATATGCCTTTATAAATATATAGGCTATTAGTATATAATTAGAAACTCTTTCTACGGTATTCCTAAGAGCGTGAGCATGCGATTTCGCATGGTACTCTGCTACACAGTTATAGGCCAGCTATGCTAGTTTATTCGTCCGTGTTAGGGATGATTTGCTCGGGACGAGCAAATGTTTAAGTCTGGTGGTGTGATGAGTCTGATTTATATATGGTTTTTCGGAATCATCTGGACTTATTTTCATGCTTGTGCAGTACTATTTCAATAGTGATTGTCAAATATTTGATTAGGGCCTCACTTAGCCATTGTGCATTGTTTCACCCCCTTTTGGTTTGCGAATTACACTGGGAAATCGGAGGTATGTACTGGTGTACTCCCACTGCAGCTTTGGTTATTCATTGTTGTATATTGGGTTTTGGGAGCTTGTGCTCCAGTTATGATTTTTTGCTGTGCAGGTAGTGCGATCTCCCCAAGGCAACATTTCTGATTTATGGAAACTGCACGGTCGTGCGTTTCCTTACCGCACGCCTTTTGCCAATCATGCATTTTATTGAGCGGGAGAAGCGCCGAGTGGAGTTCGATGAATTTCGTCTAGCTGAGCTTGAGGATCTAAACGCACGGTTAACGCACGGTTTCTTTGAAACCATGCATGAAGGAAATGCACGATTTTCCTATGGCTGACTTGATTTATTGTGCTCTGTGTTTAATAGTACGATCTGTTCACGCACGGGAAGAAGTTCCCGTGCATGAGTAAAACGCACGGTTCCACCTGCTTGCCGGAAATTTCTCCTTTTTATGGTTACATGTGCATTTTCCTTCATGCACGGGTGGAATCTTCCATGCGCGAAGGAAATGCCCGGGTCAATGCTTCTTCTTCCGCAAGCTTGTTCTGGAATTTAAAATCGCGCGGTTAACTCACGGTAGTGCGCCAAACCGTGCGTGACCAGTATTTATCACTTCTCTATTTAAGTAGCATGTCTCATTAGCCCAAAGTATCCAGTCAGCCATTTCCGCTCCTTTGAGCGGGAAAACCTTCCTCCAGCCGCTTTTTCCGCTCTCTCCTCCTTGGAGAGCTTGTCTGGCCACCGTTCTCTCTCCAAAAGCACTCAATAGCTTCATCTTCATCCACCATAGTCTTCTCCAACCTCAAAGCTCCATTTCAAGCTCAGAGGCGCTGCATACGTGGAGTTCTCCGATCAGGTTTAACCCGACGACTATTCACGAAGAAGACGGGCTATTAGAAGAAAGTGACAACCCTTCTCAACCCTAGATGTCATCTGTAGACCGAGCACGGACAAGTCCCGACAACCGTTGACTCCGGCCGCGAATCTCGGAAAGTCTTCATGCGTTTGGTTGTATCTCTTACCCTTCTCTTGTAGTAGCTTTGCTCTTGATTGCTGGTTGTTGGATTGATGAGAAAGAACTTGATTTACTTAATGATTTTAGCATGTCTGTGTGTCGATATATTTTAGTTCTTGATTGTGTTGATGCGCTTCCATCCATTATTTTCTTGACACGATAATGTCGTCCAAACAATTGTTAGGAGCGTGTGTGGCAAAGAGGTGACTGCGACCCTCAATATTTTTTCCATCCTCCTCATTACTTGCTTGAGTAATCCACCCAAGTGACGTGGTGAATGCGACCCACATTAGTTTTATTAGTGTTAAAATTAGGAAACCAAAAATCAAAACCCTTTGTTATATTGGCACTTGCATCCCTCTTTCAATAGCAAAGTCACACACCCTACTTGCACTCCTCGAGAGATCGATATCCGGGGATTCAACTCCTCAAATCTATTACTTGAGTACGATCGGTACACTTACCCAAAGTTCCCATCAATCCTACAACAGGAAATAATTTAATTAACTTTGACAGATAGAAATTTCTCTGTGTCAACAACTAGAACAGAGAAATTTTTGCTCTTACTCTCCTCACAACAGAGAAAAATATTATTATAGGTACTCAGAAGCTGCCTTCTAAACTTACTGAAGAAGTCTAAAGATCTGTTGATCTTGAGTCTTCAAGTAGCTAACTGAACCAACCCAAGGCTGAAGGTTCTTCTTTCTTCAGAAAAATTTCTGATTCTGCTGTGGCTGTTGGAGATTTCACATCTATCTGAACTTTTTTCTTGCAGGAGAGCTTCAAGTTTTTGCATGCAGCAATGGGGAAGAAGATGAAGCCGGCTGCTAACTTTTTTAGTTGATAATGCCATAAAAGTTGTATTGTGTCTTGGCCCATCTCATCCTTTTGTAGTTCATTGATCAATGGCTTTTAGAGATTAGTGGGTCCCACCTACAGCTTCTAGCTGCGTCTTGCTTTAATGACTATCTGTCGTATTGTAGGCCTGCGACGCCTTTTTTCATGTACTGTAGCGTTGTCACTATCAATTTGAATATGGTTCACTTTTTGACTTGCTGACATCAGCACCTGAAGACTTAGTCAAAATTCAAGCATCAGTAGTATAGGCGTCGAGTGAGTGAGCTTCACTCAATGACAAAGTACTTAGACAATTTTACTGTCTCTTGGCGTTGAGTGAGTTACCTTCCCTTAACGCCAAACTACTTAGAATATAAATCTGTTTCTAGGCATTGAGTGATTCTGTTTCACACAACGCCAACTTGTTTTCTCAGCTTTCTCATGCTTGACGTTGAGTGAGTAAGCATCACTCAACGCCAAACATCTTAGACAAAATTCTATCTTTACTAGACGTTGACAGTGTTTAGTGAGTAATGCACACTAAATGCTTTCTCACTTAACCCTTTTTACATCCTCTTCTGCATGTATGGTGTTGAGAGCATTGAGTGAACATGCCTCACTCAATGTTTTTTGCTTTAACAAATTCTGCGTCATGGCGTTGAGAGCGTTGATTGACCACGGCTCACTCAACGCTTTCTGTCTTAGCAAAATTTTTGTATTGTTTAAAAATAATGGCTTTGACTGACTGACTATTACTCGACACTTAAGAGGCTATGGCATAGAGTGAAAGACCTTCACTCAACGCATGTAGACTTAGCCACATTTCTGCCTCTTAAACCGTATGCATAGTCTGTCTCAGCCAGCCTCACTCAACTCTGAACTGAGTTCGACAAATGCTGAACTGAGTTCTACGAACAGTGAGCTCAGCTCGACGAACTCTGAACTCAGTTCGACGAATTTAGACTTGGCCAAATTTCTCAAACTCTGAGCTTAGTTCAACAAAGGATTGGCTCAGCTTGACGAACTCTGAACGTAGTTCGATGAATTTGGACTTAGCCAAATTTCTCAAACCATATCTTAGGTAAGATTTTTCCTGACTTAAACACTTAGGCTACCTATCCTATCACTGTCATCTACCGATATATGTATATCATTGACAAGATTTTCCTCCTCAAATCTAGGACATTGTGGGCAATGTGTGAGACCCACCTCTCGAAAAACAAAACATGGTATGAGGGGAGTCTTATGCCCAGAACCGATGCCTTGCGATAGCGTTAGCATACGGGCTAACCTGTACCACATGATGCCTATCCTGTCGGCTATAACCAATATCAACCAATGCCAACCAACCAAGAATATAAAACAGAAGTCAATACACACATAAGTAAAATAGACCACAAAGTACTTCAAGAAAAAGAACTTACAACAAGCTTCTATAATATCAAAGTGTGAGTAAAACTTGCCCAAAGGGATATATCATGAGTCTCTCAAAACACACATCAGTCACTAACGATAGCTATCGTACCGTCCCTTCAGGCCCTGTCGTCCTAGCCTAGTTGTCCTGCTACATAACCTGTTGTTGCTCTGTCTGGGGGGTTTCCTCCTAAAAGGAAGATGTAGCAACCATTAGTCATAGACTAAGTGGATATCACATCCGCTCCCCCGGCGACTCCTCGACAACGGGCAGAGAAAAGAACAAGGGTATAATATATATAAATAAAATTATAGTACAAATATGTGGTATAGAGTGAACAATACCAAGTATATCAGTAGTATAATAAATGAGTAAACAATCTAATCTATCAGTTCTATCATCTACAATAGTATATGAAAAATGTAAATCTACAACAGAAAGTAACTCAACTTATATGAATGCCCATACAGACATATAAGTTGAGGATTGGCTCATCAGTAAAGTAACTCATCGTATAAGAGTGCCCATACAAACTTATATGATGAGGATATTGTATATGCAATGTAATGTAATGCCATGAATGCAATGCAATTACTCGCCCATGATCACGCACATGCAACTGCTGTTGAATTTTGTGAAGTGGAAGTGGTTGACGGGACAGGCCGGGCGGCCTGGGCGGATAGCTTTGGCGGACTAGGCGGACTGGGCAGACTGTGATGTGCGGCCTGGTGGAAGGTCTAGTGGAAAGTCGGCTGTCTTCTGAGCGAGTTGTTGCATGAAGTCCGCGGACTGTGCGGCCTGGTATCTGCGGATAGGACGTTGGCTTTGGTTTTCCCAAGGAGCAGCCTGAGCGGATAGAGGCTTACGGATTGGTGCATTGCTCAGTGGCCGTGGTGCAGGCTTGTGCTGTTTGGCGGTTTGGCTCATGTCCGCGGGATGTTTGCGGACTAGTGTGTCCGCGGTGTGGGCTGTTGCGGACTGGGGTTAGAGCATGGCTGAGGCCTTGTCGAGCTCTGGTGGCACAGCAGGTGCTTTGCTGTGGAGGTCGGTGGCGGACTGGTCTTGGAGTCCGGGAGATGGCTGCTGCGATGGGGCAGGAGTGCGACAAGCTTGCGGACTGCTGGCGGTCTGTGCTAAGGTGTTTGGCAGACGGGAGTTTGAGTCCGCCATGCTCGCATTGGCATTTGATGGTTTTGGACTTGGTCACACTCTATGCTAAGACCATGGTGTCCGCCGTATCCGCCAAGTTCGCTGTGACCGGGCGGACTGTTGCTGTCTGCCTTTGGTCGTGGACTTGTGGCGGATTGAGGCTTGAGTCTTGCGGACTGCCTCGGGTTGGTGCGGACAGCCATTGAAGGGGGTTGCTGTCCTACAATGGTCCGAAGCTTTGCGGGCTGATGCCTTGTCCGCATTGCTTGGGCAGACTGGAGAGGGTTCGCCAATGTTGCCTTGCTCCTGGCGGTTTTCCTTGGTATCTGGCTAAGTCCTTGCGGACTCAGTGGATGGTGTTTTGCTATCGCGCGGGCTAGGGCGGTGTCGCTATCTCTAGGTCGGTGACCACACTCCTCACCTCGCCTATAAATAGGACCCCCCTGGCACATCTACAGTAACTAGAGTGATTAGTAAGTTGGGTTGGGCAAGGAGCTGCGGTCTGAGTTTATCTGTCCGCGCGGATTGATTCAGTGCTGACGTTTGTTGTATGCATGTCGCGCGGGTTGCTTCAAGGAGCCAGGAGTTTGGCTGTGACTTCGGTCAAGTACTTGGAAGTGTGCGGTCTCTACGGACTCAGCAGGAGGTCACTCTGCGGCTTGTCAGTTCTGTTTCATCTTTGCCAGCTTCAATAACCTGTCCGCCGGCTTCAGGCGGGTAGGGGGTGTTCCTCAGTTCAGCTTCAGCCGGAGACGAATAACGGTGTGTCCGTGCGGCCTCGCGGCTTCGGCGGACTCCGTGGCTATTCGGCGGATTGCAGCTTAAGTTCTGGCGATCTCAGCGGACTCGGCGACCTCGGCGACCTCGGCGGTCTCCGGTGCTGTCCGCCCGGCTTGTTTTGTGGTGCTTTCTGTTTACAGCTGTTATACTAGCGAAATCATGTCTCGCTATGTATGCCTCGTATTGTAAAAAAGTGAATGAATTACAGACCTGCTTATGCTTCCATTGTTTGTTGGGTTTAACCTTTGTTCCTTGGTTTTCCCCTGGTTCAACGTGAGAACTGGGTAGTTCCGAAGATATTAATTTGGCATTTGGGCTATCTTGCTGACCACGGTGAGAAAATTTAACATGGTATCAGAGGCAGGTTCAGTTGCATGAGCGGAGGTCAGCCAGTGTTGTTACTCAGTGATTGAGTGGTGATCAACCTGTGTTGTTGCTCGGAGCTTCTGAAAGGTTGCCAACAGGTGTTGCAATGGAAGGGAGTTTTGTAAGAGGTCTGGGCATTGAACTCTTAATGCCGACTAACTTCAAGAAGTGGAAGTCGTGCATGAAGAGTTATCTTCTTGGCAAGGAGCTGTGGGAAGTCGTCGGTGGTGACGACAGGCAGGAAGTCACTGCTGCTTTCGGTACTGCTGAGCAGGTTAGGCTCTGGAAAAGAACAAATGCTAAGGCGGAGTTCATTCTGAAGAGAGCCGTGTCTCCGGAACTGTTTGATCACATCATTGGATGTCAGTCGGCTACTGATATTTGGACAACCATTGATGAGTTATTCAAAAGGAAGAATGTGGCGCGGCTTCAGTTCCTGGAGAATGAGTTGGCCAGGGTAACTCAAGGAGACCTTTCCATCTCCAAGTACTTCTTAAAGATGAAGAGCTTGTGTGCTGAGCTATCGGCACTGGATCTTGATGAGCCTATCTCTGAGGCGAAGATGAAAATGCACATTATCCGCGGCTTGCGGAAGGAATATGTGGCCTTTGTTACATCTGTTCAAGGGTGGGCTACTCATCCGTCTTTGCTGGAGCTGGAGAATCTGCTTGAATCGCAGGAGAGCTTAGCAAGGCAGATGGCTGGAGTAAACCTGAATCAGGAAGGCAGCAAAGCTCTCTTCTCAGGCAAGAAGAAAGGATGGGACGGGAAGAAGAAGAAGAAGGTGCAGGTCGCTGGTGAGAAGGAGACTTCAACTTCATATCCGCCGGAGAGGAGCAATGCTCCTAAGGTCTGGAAGAAGAACTTGAAGTGCTACCGGTGTCATCAGCGAGGGCACTTCAAGCGGGACTGCAAGGTCAAACTACAGCCTGGGCATGCTGCGGGAAAGAAGGAAGCTTGCTCGAGAAGTGTGTTGGGTTTCTCTATAGGGTTGGCACAACGCTTGTGCACGCAGCGGAAAAATAAACATCAAGAAAAACCCAAAGAGATGTGGATCGGGCCATGAACATTGAATCAAGAAGTTAGCAAAATCTAGGCAAAAATTACCTCAGTGGCGTTGAGTCACAACCCAACGGAGATGCTCCAAACTTTGATTTCTGCTGGTGGCGAGTTCTACGTGGAATAGTGTCCACGTTTCTGTAGAAGTCCACACGAGCGGGAGAACGCCGAGATTTCCGTCGCACGGAAGATCGGGAAGGAGAAGACCGTACCTCGGCTATCCCACGGACTACTAGGTCCGCGCCAGGAAGAGCAGCACCAGCGACAGTCGCTGGAGAAGAGGCGGTCGACGGAGCAAACACGGCGGCGGCGGAACTCTTCCGTCGGCGGCGGGGATCGGGATCGGCGGATCGAAAGGCGGAACGGCTTCCGTCGGGTTTCGATCTACTACAGGAGAAAATCGCGAGAGCCCACGATCACGAAAACCCTAAGTGTCCTATTTATACCAAAGGTATAAATAAACCCAGGAAAATCGCTATCCGCAGACCACCCGAAAATAGGGTTCAGAATCGGCGAGTATCAGTCGGTGAGAATCGGCGACAATCGGCGAGAATCACTGAGCAGGTTCGGCGAGAATCGGTCGACGAGTATCATACAGGATCGGCGAGAATCAGAGTACAATACTCGACGATTCTCGCCGATCGTCGAGCCGCGCTCGACGATACACAACGATACTCGACGATCGTCGAGCCGCGGTCGACGATAATTGTCGAAGTAGTCGATCGTCGAGAATCAACATTTGATTCTCGACGATTCTCGTCGATCGGCGAGAATCAGAGAGACGATTCTCGCCGATCGGCGGGAATCAGAAGACGATTCTCGACTAATGTCATCGACCCTCGGACGACAATCCCAACCAGCCCTTCGAGGCAACATTTGCCCAACCTGATGATCCTATAAGGCAACACTTTGCCCATAACCCTATTCAGGTCGGTGATTGGTAACCTTTACCAACACAGTCAGTCATCCAACTTCTCCACATCTCTTATGTGCGACTCTGCAGGCTCATATCGCGTTGGCAGTGAGATTACATGCTTGATCACTTCCAGATCACAATGTTAACTCCAACAGACTCCCACTTGATCTCGAAAGTATCAAACCAAAAAACTCACAAAGAATGAGCGGCATCTAGCAATGCATCATTGCTCCCCAAGCAATATGAGTTTATAACTCATAAGCCTTTATGACCAATGTATCAGCGTTGTCTTTGTCCCTTTGTCCCTTACATCCGGAAAGAACTAGAGGTATGGACCGTGTCACCCTCGTAATAGCTCAATCCTAGTTTCTTGATCCAGGACGGACTTCCAGAGAATGGTGAGTCCAATATCACATATTGACTCAACTAAGCATGGCCATGCATTTCTCAGTCCAGTTCCATCAAGGGGCCCATGGATGCAACTCCTGTCATACAGGAGGACAAATCCCATATCTGCTCACACACAAACACCCAAATGATTCGTAACATGCCCAACAACCACCCTTATCATCAACCTTTCTCAAGGAAGACTTTAGATGGCATCAAAGCACGCTCTTCCTCACTTGATGAATGCTGTGACTTCAGGTCAAAGGATCACAACACCATTGTCAATTGAGACCTACTCGTGACACGATTGGATGAAAATCCACAGAGTAGTCTCAGGTTGGGTCTGTCAAGTACAACTTGTTCACTAACAAGTACCCACGTGATGACTTGATATCACAATATCATGACCTGTGAGAACCAGTCATCAGTCAACACACGTGCTAGCCTTCATGTATCATCATCACCCTTAGCTTCTATGATGATACTCGACCAGGGACCTTTAAGAATGAAGCTTCAAATAAATCATGGGCTCTCACATTCAAGTCACGTACTTGATGTCCCATGGAAGCGAACATTCTAAGGGTATCTATTATGTTAACATTTAACTATCATATAGAAAAAGACATAATAAAAGAACTTGCCATTAATTGTAAAAGAAAAACTAGGTACACAGTTCATCATATGAACAAACAGCCAACAAAATACAAGATTACATGCAACCCACAAGATTCTCGCTAGAGTTGATCATTTAGGTATCGTATACCCATCGATCTAGTATGACCATCATGCTTTCTCTGCGCGAGAGGCTTTGTCAGCGGATCCGCAATATTTTCCTCAGTCGGCACTCTGCAAATGTTTACATCTCCTCGTTCGACAATCTCACGAATAAGATGAAAACGCCGGAGTATGAGCGTGGAGCGCTGATGAGATCTAGGTTCCTTAGATTGTGCAATTGCACCATTGTTATCACAGTAGAGAACTACGGGACCAACAATGCTAGGAACTACATCAAGCTCGCCGATGAATTTCCTAATCCATACAGCCTCCTTCGCCGCATTAGCTGCTGCGATATACTCGGCCTCTGTTGTAGAATCAGCAACTGTCTCTTGCTTGGAACTCTTCCAGCTCACAGCTCCTCCATTCAGGCAAAACACAAAACCTGACTGAGACTTGGAGTCGTCTCGATCAGTTTGGAAGCTAGCATCCGTGTAACCACTTACAACGAGCTCTTCCTCTCCACCATACACCAAGAACACGTCCTTAGTCCTTCTTAAGTACTTCAGGATATTCTTGACTGCAATCCAGTGACACTCACCGGGGTCTGACTGATACCTGCTAGTCATGCTCAAAGCAAAGGAGACATCGGGTCGAGTACATAACATTGCGTACATAATTGATCCAATTGTCGAAGCATATGGAATCAACTTCATGCGGTCCTTATCTTCACAAGACTTTGGACACTGGTCCTTAGAGAGATTCACACCATGAGACATGGGCAAAAATCCTTTCTTGGACTCAAGCATGTTGAACCGCTTCAACACCTTTTCGATGTACGTACTCTGGGTCGAACCGAGTAACTTCTTCGATCTATCTCTATAGATCTTAATACCGAGTATATAAGTCGCTTCACCCAAATCCTTCATTGAAAAGCAGTTCCCTAGGTTGTTCTTAACAACTTTCAGGGTAGGAATGTCGTTCCCGATCAACAGTATGTCATCTACATACAATATCAGGAAGACAACAATGCTCCCACTGATTCGCTTGTAAACACAAGGCTCATCTTCATTCTTGATGAAACCAAACTCTTTGATTTTCTCATCAAAACGAAGATTCCAACTTCGAGAGGCCTGTTTCAGTCCATAAATGGACTTATTCATCTTGCATATTTTAGTGGCTTCATCTGGGGATACAAAACCCTCGGGTTGTGTCATATACACTTCCTCAAGGAGGTTTCCATTAAGGAAAGCTGTTTTGACATCCATCTGCCAGATCTCGTAGTCATAATACGCAGCAATAGCAAGCAATATCCTTATGGACTTTACCAAAGCAACAGGGGAAAAGGTCTCATCATAGTCAATACCATGAATTTGCTTGAAACCCTTAGCCACCAGTCGCCCTTTGAATGTCTGTACATTCCCATCCATGTCGGTCTTCTTCTTGAAGACCCACTTTCACCCTATGGGTCGTACCCCTTCAGGTGGTTCCACTAAGTTCCAAACTTGGTTTTCATACATGGAGTCCATTTCGGATTTCATAGCCTCAAGCCATTTGTCGGAGTCCGGTCCATTCATAGCCTCTTGGTAGGTTGCTGGTTCATCATCATGATCCATGAGCAACACATTACCTATTTGAGACACGAGAAATCCATATCTCTCAGGCTCAAACCTCGGTCTACCAGATCTACGTAGGACTTGTGTTCCCTGAGCAGGTTCTCTAGCTACAACATCTTGTAGTCCTGTCTCAGAATCCAATTCTGGTTCATTCACTACATGTGGTTCTTGAACTTCTCCAAGATCTACCTTTTCAGTCTTTCTTGATAAGAACTCCTTCTCCAAGAAGACACCAGTCCTTGCGACAAACACTTTGCCCTCAAACGGTAGGTAAAAGTAATACCCTTTCGTTTCCTTAGGATATCCCACCAGATAACATTTATCCGATTTGGGTTCCAGCTTGTCAGGCATTTGACGTCTCACGTATGCCTCACAGCCCCAAATTTTAATGAACGACATACTAGGACGCTTCCCAGTCCATATCTCATATGGTGTCTTCAGAACCGTTTTAGTTGGAGCGCGATTCAATGTCATTGCAGCAGTCTCTAAAGCAAAACCCCAAAAGGAAACAGGCAAGTCTGCATGACTCATCATCGAACGTACCATGTCTAACAGAGTACGATTTCTCCTCTCAGACACACCATTATGTTATGGTGTTCTAGGTGGAGTGAGCTGTGATACAATACCACACTCTTTCAGATGATCACGGAACTCATGACTCAGGTATTCGCCACCTCGATCAGATCGGAGTGCTTTAACCCTTTTACCCAACTGGTTTTCTACTTCATTCTTGAACTCTTTGAACTTTTCAAAGGTCTCGGATTTGCACTTCATAAGATACACATATCCGTATCTACTGAAATCATCAGTAAATGTAACAAAGTAGAAATACCCTCCTCTAGCCATGGAACTCATGGGTCCGCATACATCACTATGTACAACACCCAAGAGATCCTCAGCCCTCTCAGTATAACCAGTGAAAGGAGCTTTAGTCATCTTGCCTAACAAACAAGATTCGCATCGCTCAAATGATTCATAATCAAATGAGTCCAAAAGTCCATCTCTATGGAGCTTGGATATGCGCTTCTCGTTGATATGGCCCAAACAACAATGCCAGAGAAAAGCAGGGTTCGAATCATTCGTTCTTAGTCTTTTATTGTTTTCTACATTACAGATCAGATGGTCCAAGTTCAAAACGTAAAGACCATTAAACAATTGGGCTACAGCATAACAAACATCATTCTTAAATATAGAACAACAATTGTTCTTAATTATAAAAGAAAATCCAATCATGTCCAAACATGAAATAGATATAATGTTTCTAGTTATCGCCGGAACAAAAAAACAGTTATCTAGTTCTATTACAAGCCCACTGGGCAAAGAAAGACGGTAAACTCCTACGGCTACAGCATCAACTCTTGCTCCATTGCCGACGCGGAGGTCCACCTCCCCTTTACTCAGCAATCTTCTCCTTCCCAGTTCCTGTACATTTGTACAAATGTGAGAACCACATCCGGTATCCAATACCCAAGATGAAGGAGCAGAAAGGTTTATCTCTATAACGTAAACATTAGAAGCGGAAGTCATACCTCCCCTCAATTTCTGCAGACCCTCAATATACGAAGGACAGTTCCTCCGCCAATGACCAGCCTTGCCACAGTGGTGGCATTTCCCATCCTTCACCGTGCTCTTCTTTTTCATCAGTGCTGAAGACTTGGGCTCAAGATATGACTTAGGTCCTACCTTCGTCTTCTTGGAGCCCTTGGCTTTGCCCTTGCCCTTGTTCACCATCAGTATGGGGCTGGCAGGCTTGGCCTTCTTCATATTGATTTCGGCAATTCTCAACATGCCTAGGAGTTCGGGCAGTGTCTTGTCTATCTCATTCATGTTGTAGTTCAAGACAAACTGCTCACAACTGTCCGGCAACGATTGCAGGATCAGATCCATGGCCAACTCTTGACCAAGAGGAAAACCCAGCCTTTCAAGGTTCTCTATATACCCAATCATCTTGAGTACGTGAGTCCCTACTGAGTCTCGAACTCCCATCTTGCACTGAAACAACGCTTTCGTGATGTCGAACCTCTCTTGACGAGCCTGCCCTTGAAACATTTTCTTGAGATGCTCGTCAATCTCCTTGCACCCCATGTTCTCATGTTGCTTCTGAAGCTCAGAGTTCATGGTGGCAAGCATAAGGCACTCGACATCCAAAGCATCGTCAGTATACTTCTTATAAGTATCTTTCTCAGCACGGGAAGAGTTCCCGGTCGGCACCTCGGGGGCTTCTTCTTCCAAGACATAGAGCTTTCGCTCTTGCCTGAGAACAATTCTCAGGTTCCTATACCAGTCCATGTAATTTGTCCCACTGAGCTTATCCTTCTCAAGGATGGCTCTCAGAGACAACGTGGAGTGTGAAACACTTGCCATGGAATTCTACAAGAATTTATGCAGAATAAAATCAGTACCTAAATTTCAATTACAATTTATTCTAATTAGGACTTCAATTAAAATACTCCCACTATTTTATTCGAAATGATAGCCCTCACTAGCAATTCGGAGAGTTCATGCGAGCTACTCTCTTAGTGGACAAGATCCGTATTTCACCAACACTATGAGTCCGCTTTGGCGTTCCTCTCACGATGCGGTTATTTAGGTAGGCAACGCTTGCCAATTGCATCTTCATGCAATTCTTTTAGGGTTGGTGAATAACTCCTTATTCACATCCATCATATGGTGCATGCCAACCCTATGCCTCTAGGCACTCAACCTTTGAGGTCACCTAGTTAAGCTGGACCCGATGTCGACAGTGGGATATCACAATTATCCGCTCGCACCCTTACCAAGATAGATTAATGCACCTTGCTTTGACAAGCCCACACTTCATCGATCGAGGCAGGAAGAGTGTCATCCATCGGAAGGCATCCGAACACTTAATATTTGATGAAGGGATTTCAAATATAGGTTAACAATTAACCATGATCAACATTTGATCGATGTGCACATCCAAAGAAAAACAATTCTTCTAAAACCACATGCATCCCTTATGTGCACATCCTGACACCATCAACATTTGATAGAAGGAAGGGCTGAATCTGAACATCCGGAAATTTCCAAATCCTCAGATTTACATGCATTGGACAAAGGCAAAGACAGCTCAACTTAAAGCAGTAGACAAGCTCATCTCTCTTTGTTGGATTCAAAATCCAAAACAAAATCGAGGGATGGTTACTGCTAAGGAGATCACAATTTCTAACACTTAGAAATTCCCACGCAATTCCAGACGTTCTTGGCGGGAACCAAGACTAAATCTAGACATTTAGAACACTTTTAAATCCCTAGGTTTACACGCACTGGAATAACAAACTTCCAAAACAACGATCATGGCCGCAACCTCCCTCTGATACCACTATTGGGTTTCTCTATAGGGTTGGCACAACGCTTGTGCACGCAGCGGAAAAATAAACATCAAGAAAAACCCAAAGAGATGTGGATCGGGCCATGAACGTTGAATCAAGAAGTTAGCAAAATCTAGGCAAAAATTACCTCAGTGGCGTTGAGTCACAACCCAACGGAGATGCTCCAAACTTTGATTTCTGCTGGTGGCGAGTTCTACGTGGAATAGTGTCCACGTTTCTGCAGAAGTCCACACGAGCGGGAGAACGCCGAGCTTTCCGTCGCACGGAAGATCGGGAAGGAGAAGACCGCACCTCGGCTATCCCACGGACTGCTAGGTCCGCGCCAGGAAAAGCAGCACCAGCGACAGTCGCTGGAGAAGAGGCGGTCGACGGAGCAAACACGGCGGCGGCGGAACTCTTCCGTCGGCGGCGGGGATCGGGATCGGCGGATCGAAAGGCGGAACGGCTTCCGTCGGGTTTCGATCTGCTACAGGAGAAAATCGCGAGAGCCCACGATCCCGAAAACCCTAAGTGTCCTATTTATACCAAAGGTATAAATAAACCCAGGAAAATCGCTATCCGCAGACCACCCGAAAATAGGGTTCAGAATCGGCGAGCATCAGTCGGTGAGAATCGGCGACAATCGGCGAGAATCACTGAGCAGGTTCGGCGAGAATCAGTCGACGAGTATCATACAGGATCAGCGAGAATCAGAGTACAATACTCGACGATTCTCGCCGATCGTCGAGCCGCGCTCGACGATACACAATGATACTCGACGATCGTCGAGCCGCGGTCGACGACAATTGTCGAAGTAGTCGATCGTCGAGAATCAACAATTGATTCTCGACGATTCTCGTCGATCAGCGAGAATCAGAGAGACGATTCTCGCCGATCGGCGGGAATCAGAAGACGATTCTCGACTAATGTCATCGACCCTCGGACGACAATCCCAACCAGCCCTTCGAGGCAACATTTGCCCAACCCGATGATCCTATAAGGCAACACTTTGCCCATAACCCTATTCAGGTCGGTGATTGGTAACCTTTACCAACACAGTCAGTCATCCAACTTCTCCACATCTCTTATGTGCGACCCTGCAGGCTCATATCGCGTTGTCAGTGAGATTACATGCTTGATCACTTCCAGATCACAATGGTAACTCCAACAAAGTGAAGAAGCAGGATGAGGCGGAGCTTTTATGACGGGCACTTGTGTCCGGGCCATGTCTGCTGAGGACTTCAACGACGAGTGGATCGTGGACTCCGGGTGTGGTCATCACCTCACCGGAGAGAAATCGAAGTTCACCTCCATGCAGGCTTACTCAGGTGATGAAGTTATTATCACTGCTGATAATACTGTTTATGCAGTAGAGAAAGAGGGTGTCGTGTCTTTGGGTAGTGATCAAGGGCCACTCACATTAAGGAGTGTGTATCAAGTGCCGGGCATGAAGAAAAACCTCTTCTCGGTGACCAATGCAGTGGACGCTGGTTATCACGTTCTGTTTGGGCCAACAGACGTGAGGTTCCTTCGCAACGTATCAGCGGTGAAGGCTGATGTTGCTCATGTAGGGTGGAGGGTGAAGAACTTGTTTGTTCTTGCCACCAATTCCTATGTTGATAGGATGAGGGCCAATGATAGCGCTGCTATTTGGCATGAGAGGCTGGGGCATGTTGGCATGGACAAGCTGAAGGCGATGGCGGGTAGAAGTCTGGTGAGGGGGTTGCCGAAGTTGTCCTCCTTTGGTGATGGGCATGTTTGTGCGGGCTGTCAATACGGTAAGGCACATCGCCTTCCGTTTGATAAATCACAAACAAGGAGCAAGAAACCATTGGAGTGTATTCATGGCGACCTGATGGGACCGACGGTTACTGCCAGCCTTGGTGGAAGCAGATACATGCTTGTCTTGCTCGATGACTACTCAAGGTATACTTGAGTGTACTTCTTAAAGGAGAAGTCGGAAGCCTTCCATTTGTTTGTGGAGTTTAAGGAGTTGGTAGAAGGCCAGCTTGGCTTGCGGATTAAGAAGCTTAGAACTGATAACGGGGGTGAATTTGTTTCCTTCGAGTTTTCTAACTTCTGTAGGAAGCACGGGATCCAACGAGAGCGTACTTGTGCTCACACTCCACAACAAAATGGGGTAGCGGAGCGGAAGATCCGTCATCTGACGGAGACTTGCAAATGCTGGCTTCATGCGAAAGATATCCCAAGGTCCTTTTGGGCGGAGGGGATGTCTTGTGCTGCTTACGTCATCAACCGGATGCCACTCAGCCCTATCAACATGAATACTCCTATTGAGCTATTGCTGAAGGAGAAGCCGAGTGTGGGACACCTTCGGGTGTTCGGTTCAACTTGCTACGTGCATTTCCCGGATGCTTCACGGACTAAGCTAGATGCGAAGGCAAGGAAGCTTGTCTTTGTTGGCTATGATGAGCGGAAGAAGGGATGAAAATGCATGGACCCTGTGACGAAGAAGTTCGTGGTATCAAGAGACGTTGTCTTTGACGAGCTGACGTCGTATGGAGGTGGCTCGGTTGAGCTAACCGAAAGTAGCAAGGTTGATGAAGCACGGGTGGCGGCTGCTGAAGGCTTGGAAGAGGAGCTTGATGTTTCACCAGCAGCTCCTGTTACTTCTAACTCCGAGGCTGAGCCTTCTGGCTCAGGAAGCAGGGGCAGCACTGCTCAATGCTTGCCCCAGGTAGGAGTGGAGCCCGAAGAAGCAACGGAAGAAGTGAGCAAGGAGCCGATTCTTCGGAGATCGAAGAGGGTGGTTAAGCCACCGGCTTGGTACTGTGATGGGAATGCAGTGAGCTTTGTCTCCTGCTTCTTTGTAGGTCCTCTGGATGAGCGAGAGCCTGCAAACTTCAACGAGGCCACTGGAGTGAAGGAGTGAGAAGGTGTCATGAAAGAAGAGATTGATGCTCTGAATAAGAATGAAACCTGGGACCTTGTGCCCAAGGTTGATGGCATTACTCTGGTTACTTGCAAGTGGGTGTACAAGTTGAAGAAGAAGGCTGATGGGAGCATTGATTGGTTCAAGGCTCGCCTGGTCACTAGAGGATTCTCACAGCAGTATGGAGAATACTATGAGGAGACATTCAGTCCAGTTACGAAGATGACTTCAGTAAGAGTGGTGATCGCCTTGGCTGCTAGCAAGGGATGGAGGTTGTGGCAACTCGATGTGAAGAATGCCTTTCTTTATAGAGAGATTGACAAGGACATCTTCATGGATCAGCCGCTTGGTTTTGTCTCTGAAAAGCATCCGGACTATGTCTGTAATCTCAGGAAGGCTCTCTATGGGTTGAAGCAAGCTCCTAAAGCGTGGTATGGGAAGATTGCAGAGTACTTGCAATTCTGTGAATACCTTGCTTCTAACTCGGATTCAAGCTTGTTCGTCAAGAAGAAGGGGGAGCTACAAGTCTTGGTCCTTCTGTATGTGGATGACATGATCATCACAGGGAACTCGGAGGGGGAAGTAGCAAGGCTCAGGGCGGAGCTTGCTATACGCTTCGAGATGAAAGACTTGGGAGAATTGCATCACTTTCTCGGTCTGGAAGTGGAGAGGAAGGAGTGCGGGGTTCTCATTTTCCAGAATGGATATGATGATCGCATTGTGAAGCGGTTCGGCATGGGAGAAGGGAAGAAGTGCTCTACTCCACTGGAACCTGGGCTGAAGCTTCGACGAGATGAGGGAAGGGTTCTCCATGATCCCTTGGTGTTCAGGGCTCTTGTTGGGAGCTTGATTTACCTGACGATTACAAGGCCGGACTTTGCTTTTGTTTTTGGCCGAGTAAGTCGGTATATGGCTGAACCAAGGCAATCTCATCTAGTGGCAGCGAAGGGTATTCTGAAGTATGTCAAGGCTTCTTCTGACATGGGACTCCTCTATAAAAGAGACTCGGAGTTTGCGTTGCTTGGGTACATGGATGCTGACTATGGCGGTGATTCGGATGATCGGAGGTCTACTTCAGGTTATGTGTTCACTTGCGGTTCAGCTAGCATCTCGTGGTGTAGCAAGAAGCAGGACTCGGTGTCGGTTTCAACAATGGAGGCGGAGTATAAGGCTTCGACCTTGGCTGCTCGGGAAGCCGTTTGGTTAAGGAGGCTTATAGAGGATGTTCATGAAGAAGTGCAAGGGCCTACTTTACTCCGGGGTGACAATGAGAGTGCTCTCAAACTGGTTAACAATCCAGTGTGTCACGCCAGGACCAAGCATATAGAGATTGATCACCACTTCATTAGGGAGAAGGTGTTGGAGGGGTCTCTGCTGGTCGAGCATGTTCGGAGTGAAGACAATCTTGCTAACATCTTCACGAAGCCACTGTCGAAGGGGCCCTTTGAATGCTTGCGCAGCATGTTGGGCTTGGTCACCACTTCCCACTTCAAGGGGGAGTGTTGAATTTTGTGAAGTGGAAGTGGTTGACGGGACAGGCCGGGTGGCCTGGGCGGACAGCTTTGGCGGACTGGGCGGACTGGGCGGACTGTTATGGGCGGCCTGGTGGAAGGTCTAGTGGAAAGTCGGCTGTCTTTTGAGCGGGTTGTTTCATGAAGTTCGCGGACTGTGCGGCCTGGTATCTGCGGATAGGACGTTGGCTTTAGTTTTCCCAAGGAGCGGCCTGAGCGGATAGAGGCTTGCGGACTGGTGCATTGCTCAGTGGCCGTGGTGCAGGCTTGTGCTGCTTGGAGGTTTGGCTCATGTCCGCGGGATGCTTGTGGACTGGTGTGTCCACGGTGTGGGCTGTTGCGGACTGGGCTTAGAGCTTGGCTGAGGCCTTGTCGAGCTCTGGTGGCACAGCAGGTGCTTTGCTGTGGAGGTCGGTGGCGGAATGGTCTTGGAGTCCAGGAGATGGCTGCTGCGATGGGGCAGGAGTGAGAGGAGCTTGCAGACTACTGGCAGTCTGTGCTAAGGTGTTTGGCGGACGGGAGTTTGAGTCCGCCATGCTCGCATTGGCCTTTGATGGTTTTGGACTTGGTCACACTCTTTGCCAAGACCATGGTGTCTGCCATATCCGCCAAGTCTGCTGTGACCGGGCGGACTGTTGCTGTCTGCCTTTGGTCGTGGACTTGTGGCGGATTGAGGCTTGAGTCTTGCGAACTGCCTGGGGTTGGTGCGGACAACCATTGAAGGGGGTTGCTGTCCTACAGTGGTCGGAAGCTTTGCGGGCTGATGACTTGTCCACATTGCTTGGGCGGACTGGAGAGGGTTTGCCAATGTTGCCTTGCTCCTGGCGGTTTTCCTTGGTATCTGGCTAAGTCCTTGCGGACTCAGCGGACGGTGTTTGATATCGCGCGGGCTAGGGCGGTGTCGCTATCTCAAGGGCGGTGACCACACTCCTCACCTCGCCTATAAATAGGACCCCCCTGGCACATCTACAGTAACTAGAGTGAACAGTAAGTTAGGTTGGGCAAGAAGCTGCGGTCTGAGTTTGTCTGTCCGCGCGGATTGATTCAGTGCTGACGTTTGTTTTGTGCAGGTCGTGCGGGTTGCTTCAAGGAGCCAGGAGTTTGGCTGTGACTTCGGTCAAGTACTTGGAAGTGTGCGGTCTCTGCAGACTCAGCAGGAGGTCGCTCTGTGGCTTGTCAGTTCTGTTTCATCTTTGCCAGCTTCAATAACCTGTCCGCCGGCTTCAGGCGGGTAGGGGGTGTTCCTCAGTTCAGCTTCAGCAGGAGGCGAATAACGGTGTGTCCGCGCGGCCTCGCGGCTTCGGCGGACTCCGTGGCTATTCGGCGGATTGCAGCTTAAGTTCGGGAGATCTCAGCGGACTCAGCGACCGCGGCGACCTCGGCGGTCTCGGCGGACTCCGGTGCTGTCCGCCCGGCTTGTTTTGTGGTGCTTTCTGTTTACAGCTGTTATACTAGCGAAATCATGTCTCGATATGTATGCCTCGTGTTGTAAAGAAGTGAATGAATTACAGACCTGCTTGTGCTTCCATTGTTTGTTGGGTTTAAACTTTGTTCCTTGGTTTTCCGCTGGTTCAACGTGAGAACTGGGTAGTTCCGAAGATATTAATTTGGCGTTTGGGCTATCTTGTTGACCACGTTGAGAAAATTTAACAAGTGCTATGTTGACACAAACTTTTAGTTCCCACTATTCGAGGAGGTAGCTTACCTCTCAGGCATCAACCGCCATGGTCAGACGGTGACAGTAGAGTGGGGTTCTTCATTACTAGGAGGGCATCCATACTACCAAACCTAGGCCTCCATATGCCTTAATGCTAAGAACACAACAGCGGAGTTCACATGCATACTACGGCTCAGAAGGGGGTCTCGGGTAGATGTGCACCAAGAGAATAGCCTAACTGCCCTATCTTGTGGCGCGAAAGGTGCCTATGGGAGCATATCACCAAAGGACCAAGGCCACCCGCCCACTGGCACGGAGTTTCCTTCGAAAGTAAGCACTGAGGACCAAGGCCCAACAGTCCAAGTATAACTGCCAACTCCCACCGATGTGATGACTGGAGAGCCCGTAGACCTGCCAAACTATCCTTAACCCAGGATTACGACATTGCGTGTCAACTCACACCACATGCATTTCACATATGGGGCTCCACATTGAGCCCCCTTTTCATTTTTCACATTTCGTGCTCAACAACATACAAGTGCTCCAAACCGAGTCTCTTACCAATACATAATTCCGGTGCGGCAACACACACGCACTTTCAACCCTTCCACATTTTCGTGCATTGAAGCACACCAATGGTTCACCATCAACATAATGGTACTCCATACATATTTACCAACCATTTGGTTATCATAATTACATGTATACTATGATCACATGACTTTAACATCACTGGTTACAATTATTTTACCAAGTTCGAACTATTCGTGTACATATGGATTTAACAACTAAAAGCCATCAACCATATGTTCATCGCAATTACTACAAATTATGTCCAACAAACTTCAATTGAACATCATCATTATTCATTATATTACCATTATCAAGTACATCCTTATCGATTCACATATTTAAGTCATTCCTTCCATCCCAACTCGTCAATCCATTTATTCACTAACGTCCACCAAATCACCTCGATCAAGTACACTTTACTACACCATTTGTTCATTAGGGATCTATCCAACAAATATTATTAACATATTTTATCACAATTACTTATAAACAAAATTCCACAAAACATTAACGTTAATGTACTACAATCTCTCTACCAAACCCAAAGCCGATGCAAAACAAACACCAGAACTATATATACAAGAATGATTATTATACAATAACTTCGATCGGGGATTTCTAAGACTACATGAATCCAGTGTAGGCGTGTAACCACTCGTTTGAAAGGTATTTCCGAGGGCTACAACTTTACCGTTTAGTCAAATGCCCAGATCTTGACATATCATATCTGAAAATGGTCTCGAAGGTTGCTACATGCAAAAAATAGATTTCTACGCGCATCTTAAAGCAGATCGAAAGTCATAGGTTCGTCTTCTTCCTCCAACCAAACTTTCCAAATAACATCAAGAATTTCTCCTCCCTTATTCACCCTCATATGGCCACTTCTCTTCACGAAACCAATCCACAGACTTCATTTGAAGTGAGGAAAGGTTGAATACACTAATTCCTATGACACAAGTCCTAGCATGGTCTCTTCCTAGAAACATTATTCTCACAAATCAAGACTTGTTTGAAACGATATCTCTCCTAGGAATAACTAGAGATCTAGCACCAAGGGAGAGGGTAGGAAGCTCACCTCATTTTCGGCATTTCAACCATTTCCAACCATAGATATTGTCACCATTCTTGGCGTCATCTTCTTCTCTTTGGTTGATGTTCGTTCTTCACGGGAAAGAAGATCAGCTCCAGCAATATCTTCCTCTCCGACGGTTTCTCATAGTGATGACATGGCAAGAAAGATAAGATACGGCTATGGTTTTCTCCCTTTTTCTTTGTGAGAAATTAGGGTAACTGCCTCACCACATGTCGGCCTGACATTGGACCGCCAAACATCACATTAAATGAGCCATTTCGAATGGACGCGACCCTAACATTCGCCAAGGGATAATTCTGCACTCGACGAATTATGCTCTACATTTCGTCGAGCTCTGCTTGGCATTTCGTCGAGCCCTGCTCGACGATGTTCGTCGAGATCTGCTCTACGATGTTCGTAGAGATCTGCTTGACGATTTTAGTCGAGCTCTGGTCACTACCAATGTCATGGGTAGTCTTGGATTGGCCACACATAGGTAGGGACACTCTGATGTCACTACCCATGTCCTTTTCTGGAAAGATCACAAAGAAGGTGCAAAATCTACAAGAGTATGACACGGGTAGGGACACGCACGTATCGCTCTCTGGAAGGATCACAAAGAAGGTACAAAATCTATAAGAGTGCCACACGGGTAGGGACACGCCCATGTCTCTACCCATGTACTTCTCTGGAAGGCTCACAAAGAAGGCACAAAATTTACAAGAGTTCCACATAGGTAGGGACACGCCCGTGTCACTACCCGTGTCCTTCTCAGGAGGAATCAACACCTCCTCCCCTACTAAGGTGCAAGCCTATCTGCGAGCACACTCTGACCCCAAGTCAGCTCTCCTGACTTAAAAGTGTGTATGAGGGGCATAGCGCGAATCGGGACGTTATACAATGGACCCAAAAATCTCCAAATATTTTAGGAAGTCAAAACTCTTAAGCAAGTGAGTCAATGACATACACAAAACCATTTAACAAAAGGCATAAAGACTATATAATTGAGAAGTCATCTATAGCTACCACACTTCCTAGCCTGCAGAGTGGAACATCACTGCACTTGCTTCCCCTGAATTGCTACTACCATGCTAGAACATTAATATGATCATCTGATCATCTTTTCCTCCCACTTAATGACTTCAGCAAATAGCTGGAAGGATTCTTCTGATCATCTGAACATCTTGTCATCTGCTCCCCCCTTAATTAGATAGCATTGAATTGTTGGAATTGTGTTGGACAAGCTCCCCCTCAATTGGAGAATCTTCAATTCTTTAAAGAACAATTCCATCTGCAAAATACCAAATAGCTTGCAACCATATGAGGAGCAACTGAAGCTATACTAAATTTAACACACCCAACTCAAATTTGAAGGTATTAAACTTAGCTTAATCTAGTGGCTTAGTAAATATTTCAGCCACTTTCTTGTCTATTGGAACAAACTCAAGGGTGATGTCTTCACATTCCACATGCTCCATAATGAAATGATATCTAATCTCTATGTGCTTAGTCCTACTATGGGAGAAAGGATTCCTAGTAATTGAGATTGCACTAGTAGAATTATAGAATAAAGGAGTTCTACTTATCTGGAAGTTGTAGTCTTGAAGCTAGGGCTGGATCCACAGTAACTGAGCACAGAAGCTGCCTGTTGAGATGTACTCTGACTCTGCAGTTGATATTGCAACACTATTTTGTTACTTGCTACTCTAAGATACCAGTCTCCCTCCCAAAAATTGACAGGTGCCTGATTTGCTCTTCATATCCTCTTTGCAGCCTGCAAAATCTGCATCTGAGTTGCCTATTAGTTCAAACTCCCCATTCCTAGGGTACCATAGGCCAAGATCAGGAGTGCCCTTAAGATACCTAAAGATTCTCTTAGCTGCAGCGTAGTGAGATTCTTTATGGAAAGCCTGAAACTAGAACAAACACATGTAACATACATGATGTCTGACCTACTTGCAGTCAGATATAGAAGGAAGCCAATTATCCCACTATACAAAGTTTCAACAACAGGTTTCCCTGCCTCATCTTTGTTTATAGTCATACTTGACCCCCATGGGAGTTCTCATGGTGGAGGAGTTCACCATGCCAAATTTCTTTATCAACTCCCTAGTGAACTTAGACTTTGATATGGACAAGCCATCATCAGCCTGTCTTACTTAGAGGCCCAAAAAGAATTTAAGTTCACCCATGCTGCTCATCTCAAACTTCCCCTGCATAAGATTAGCAATATTTTTGTAGAGGTTGTCATCAGTAGATCCAAAGTTGATGTCATCTACATAGATCTAAACTAGGATGATCTTACCCTTAGATTCCCTTAGGAATAGGGTCTTCTCTATCTTCCCCCTTGAGAATTTGTTCTCAATGAGGAAGCTAGATAAAGTCTCACAACATGGTCTAGGAGCTTGCTTTAACCCATATAGAGCTTTCCAAAGTCTATAAATAGAATCATGTGAGTAAGGAACTACAAAACCTAGAGGTTGCTCAACATAGACTTCCTCTTTTAAGTCACCATTCAGGAAGTCTGACTTCGCATCCATCTGGTAGACCTTGAATCCCTTGTGTGTAGCATATGCAAGGAATAATCTGTTGGCCTCCAATCTTGCTACAAGAGCAAAGGTTTGATCAAAGTCAATGCCTTCTTGTTGCCTGTACCCCTTAGCCACTATTCTGTCTTTTTTTTTCTTGATTATATAGCCACTTTCATCAAGCTTGTTCCTGTAGATCCACTTGACTCCAATGATATTATGTCTTTGTGGTCTGGGAACCAGGTTCCAGAGCTTACACCTCTTGAACTGGTTCAGTTCCTCCTTGATAGCTCTAATCCAATGCTTGTTTATGTTGGCTTCTTCAAACTTCTTGGGGTCCACTTGGGATAGAAAGATTGAATACATGGTAGTATTCTGACTTCTACTCCTTGTTGTTGCTCCTTGGCTTGCCTCACCAATTATCTGGTGTGTTTGATGATATCCTATGTGTCTAACTGCTGGTGGCAGTCTTCTTTCAGCAATAGGTTCAACTTCAGGTGCATCGTCTTGTTGATCTTCATCCACTCCTAGTGTACCCGGTAGATCTACTGGAGTATCCACTTCATCTTGTATAACTGGTGATGCTTCCTTGATGTTCAGTTTGTCCATCATCTATTTTGAACCTGCAGTACTATAAGAGGAGCTCGGTAGCTCTGTGTTAATCATAGTAGACTCATCAAAGACTACATGAACTGATTCTTCTACAACTTTGCTTTTCAAGTTGTAGATCCTATAGACTTTGCTATGATTATTGTACCCAATAAAAATTCCATCAAAGGATTTGGCAGCAAACTTAGTCACATATGACTTTCCATTATGAAGTACATAACACTACTACCAAAGATTCTGAGATTGCTCAGGTTTGGTTTTCTGCCTTTCAAGATCTCATAGGGATTCTTCTCATGGATTTGGGTTACAGAGGCCCTATTGAGGACATGACATGGATTATTTACTACCTCGGCCTAGAAATACTCTGGGAGAGATGTATCACTCAGCAGTTTTCTACCAGCCTCTATGAGAGTCCTATTTTTCCTCTCAACAATCCTACTTTGTTGGGGTGTCCTATGATTCTGCAAAGATATCAATGGTTTCATTCTTTCTCCTTAGGAAGAATACCCAATCAAACCTGGAAAAGTCATCAACCACAACAAGGTTATAGACCTTCCTACCAAGACTATGAACTGGCATAGGACCAACACAGGTCCATATGCAGGAGGTATATGCATCTCACATAATCTTTGGCCCCAATGCTCTTGAATGATACTTTTGTCTGCTTGCCCTTTTGGCAAGCTGAGCAAATGCCCTCTTTGGAGCACTTCATATTGGGACCATTACTAACTAGCTCTTGACTAAAGACCTTACCAATAGTCTTGTAATTCAAATGGGTTAGCCTCTTGTGCCACTAGACACAGTAGGTGACTTTCTCATTTTCCACTAGACAGATAGGAGAATTTGTATCTAGATACAGAAAGTTCAAGCAATAAACGTTCCCACTCCCATTGCATGTCAAGATGACCTCTTAATCACTTGACCTCCTAATTGGGCACACATCCTTTTGGAAGAGAATAACATAGCCAAGATCAGAGAGCTTCTTATGCTTATAAGGTAGTGTTGCAACCCTTCAACATAAGCCGCCTTGGTGATGGTGACTATGCCATTGGTGATATTACCATATCCCTTGGTTACACCTCTATCTGAACCACTAAAGATGACTTTGGGTCCATATTTTACTGTAGTAAACTCCTTTAACTTGCTCCTTATTCCAGTCATGTGCCTGGAACAACCACTATCCAAGCACCATATAGGGGTATGACAACTTGGACTAACCTACAATACACAATTTACTTTACCTTAGGAAACCAATATCTATTGGGTCCTAGGTGCACATTAGTATCTGTTGGGTATTGTATCCACAACGTACCTGATTTGAAGAAGCCCCTGAACAAGCTAAGGTAAATAGGCAATGTTTTTGACAAAATATTTCAAGTTGTGCTTGCAGTTATTCCACGCTAAGTGCACACTAATGTCAGGGTGCAGTAGGTCAATATACACGGGTCTGCACGACGTAATCCCTCGTTGAGCAGATCAGTGTGTTGGCCTACGTGTACTCTCTCTATTGGAGTGCACTTAATTTCAAGTACATGGCTGTAACTATGCAAGAGCAGACAAGGAGCAAGGATGGGTCAAGGAGCAGCTCTTAGGTGGAAAGACGAAAAATCGTCTAAGTATAAATCGACGAGAATCACTAGTGATTCTCGCCGAATCGTCGAGAATCATTAGTGATTCTCGCCGACTCTATCCGGCTACCTCAAAGCGGTGCCAAGTAAGATTGGGCGAGAATCACTAGTGATTCTCGCCGAACCCATCGTTGAGCAGATCATGGCCAAGTAATATTCATCGAGAATCAACAAGTAATTCGGCGAGAATCACTAGTGATTCTCGACGAATCGTCGAGAATCACTAACTGATTCTCGCCGATTCGTCGAGAATCACCTTCGATTCTCGCCGATTTTGACTTGGGCAATTTCCTGGAAACCGCTGGACCGGATTCTGCCGCTGACTCTATTCTGAACCGGGCTAGGGTTTCTTCATGTGGGACCCATAACAGTTATAATGAGGTATTTCCACCGTATATATATACGCGTATTTTTGAACAGTGAAGACATACAGAAAGAAGCCGAGCGACGTTCTTGACCTAGAATCGCGAAACAGCTCCGCCGCCGTCGCCGCTCGTGCAAGTCGATCGTCGGTCGTTTGATCGTGGTTTCCTCCAGATCTCCCGGCGACAGAAGCTTAGCCAAGCTTAGAGTCTCACGCGTCTATCCAGAGATCCCTTGTCTCTCGATTTGTTGATCGGGAAAAACTTCCCCGTCCGAATCGATCGAGACGATAGATCCTAGAGTGACCGTTGGAATACCTAGCTAGCTTCGCTACGAAGTTTGGATCTCCAAAGCACAGCAGCTGCACATCGTTGTCGCCGCCGATCCCGTGAACCAAGCCGCCGCCCATCTTGCCGCCGCCGGTTCCGGGGAGATTCTCTCCAAGAGAGATCTAGGGTTGTGAACTCTTCGTGGACTTCAAAAACACGTCGTCAACGAAGAGGGACACCTTAGTCTCCGAACGTAGTTTGTATCTCTTGTACATTCTAGTTTTACTTTTGTTGTAAAGGAACGTTGGTTCCTATTTGTAAGGGTTGGGTGCAACCCGTGTGTGGGAGTGTTGACTCCTACGTGTACAAAACCGAGCATTGATCAACAAGCATCATCGTAAGACGCCTTACGAGCTGCTGAAAGGCAGGAAACCAACCATGTCCTACTTGAGGATCTTTGGTTGCAGATGCTATGTACTGAATAATGGGAAGTACCCGCGTACTAAATTTGGTGAAAAATGCTTCGAAGGCATATTCATGGGCTATAGTTCCCACAGTCGGGCATATAGGGTCTTCAATAAGAAAACCCTAGTGGTAGAAGAATCAATTAATGTTGTATTTGATGAAGGAAGTTTGCTTAACAGCAATTCTTCCAGTGGTATTCTTGAAGATGCAGGTGCACGACTTGAACAGCTGGATCTCGATGAGACCGCTAAAGATGAAACTCCTAAGTACGTCAAAGTTTCCACCTCCACGTCATCTGGGAATGTTGAAGATCAAAATGGAACAAATCTCTTAGAAGAAGGAGAAGCCCAAGAAGTAGTCGAAGCTCCAAACGCCAGACTTCTAGAGCTCCGACACGTGAGGGATCATCCTAGAGATCAGATCATCGGAGATCCTCGTGTCGGTGTCAGAACTCGAAGAGGTACTATTAACGAAGTTTTGCATCTTAGCTTCCTGTCACAGGTTGAGCCAAGGAAGTTCGACGAGGCGAACAAAGATGCGTCTTGGATTCTGGCCATGCAAGATGAACTACATCAATTCGAACGATGCAACGTCTGGACGCTGGTTCCCAATCCACACAAGCAGAATGTGATTGGCACCAAGTGGATCTTCAAAAAAAAACCTGGATGAACATGGTGTCATCATAAAGAACAAGGCAAGGCTGCTGGCTCAAGGTTACAGACAGGAGGAGGGGATTGACTTCGACCAGACCTTCGCACCAGTGGCAAGGCTCGAGGCAATCAGACTGTTCCTGGCGTATGCTTCGCACAAAGGATTCACAGTCTATCAAATGGATGTGAAATCAGCATTCCTGAACGGAGACCTGAAAGAGGAAGTATACGTCGCTCAACCCCCAGGTTTTGTCAATCCTACTTATCCCAATCATGTGTATTTTCTCAATAAAGCTCTATATGGTTTAAAAAAAGCTCCACGAGCTTGGTATGAGACTTTATCTAGTTTTCTTCTTGAGAACAAGTTCTCTAGAGGTAAAATAGATAAAATATTGTTCTCAGGGAAGTCAAAGGCAAGATTTTGCTGGTGCAAATCTATGTCGATGACATTATATTCGGCTCAACGGACAACAATCTTTGCAAAAAGTTCTCTAAACTTATGCAAGGAAAGTTTGAAATGAGCAGTATGAGAGAGCTCAAGTATTTCTTGGGACTTCAAGTGAAACAGTCTGAGGATGGAATCTTCATCTCTCAGACGAAGTTCACAAATGAACTCCTCAAGAAATTCGGTATGGAGAGTGCAACCTCCATGAGGACTCCAATGGGATCCACTATATCTCTGGATAAGGATGAGAAAGGTAAACCTTTCGATGAAACCAAATACAGAAGCATCATTGGATCCCTGCTCTACCTTACTGCCAGTAGACCGGATATCATGTTCTCCACATGTGTCTGTGCCAGATATCAGGTGAACACTAAGGAATCTCACTATGTCGCTGCAAAGCGAATTTTAAGATACCTTAAAGGTACTCCCAATCTTGGCTTGTGGTGTAACGCCCCGAAACTCAAAGGAGCAAAGGGGGACATTTTGGGCCAGTTTGGGTTCTGGCTGCAGGCACACGACCTGGGACACGGGCGTGTCCCAGGGCGTGTCGAGCCTGTGTCGACACTGAGACGGGAAGTCGACACTTTGGTCTCGACATTGTGTCGAGACTGGGCACACGGCCTGCGACACGGGCGTGTCGCAGGGCGTGTCGACCCGTGTCGACACTTAGCCGCGAAGTCGACACTTTGGTGTCGACAATGTGTCGAGACATGGCATACGGCTTGCGACACGGGCGTGTCGCAGGGCGTGTCGACCCGTGTCGACACTCGTCCCGGGAAGTCGACACTTTGGTGTCGACAATGTGTCGAGACAAGGCACACGGCCTAGGACACGGGCGTGTCCAAGGCCGTGTCAATAGGTCGACGATCTTCGCTCGACGAAATGTCGAGACCGTATACACGGCCTGGGGTCCAGGCGTGTCAAGGTGACACGGGTAAGGACACGGGCATGTCCTAGAACCCGTGCAGTGCTCGGGTTGAAAATGGGGAAAAATCATGGGGTACACGGCCGGCCACACGGCCGTGTCAGGTGGAACACGGGCATGTCAGCTCGAACACGGGCGTGTTCGATACCCATGTGAGGTTCCAGGTGATCCGATTTTGACGGCGAATGAGGCACACGGCCCTAGACACGGGCGTGTGCCAGGCCATGTTCGGTCCAGATTGGGTATTTCAGCCCGAATCGAAGCCGTTCATTTCTTTAACTGAAGATCCAATGGCTGGGGGTTGTTACTGAAGGGATATACCCGTGAGTGGACTTGGAAAACCCTTACTTTTCATAAGTTTCATCTTTCTAAAACCTTAGAGAGAGAGGAGAGCCAAGGGAGGAAGAAGGAGCTAGATCCCGCCATTGGAGGAGCTTCGAAGCTCCGAATCGCGAGCCGACTCCGGATCCACGGAGGCAGCGCTAGTGCGGTGGTTTTCATCCGATTACTTTTCCATGGCGCCAAAGAGGAACGCAAGGGTAACGATCCTCATCTTGAGCATGAGTAGCTCTCTTTCTTAGCATAGGAAGCCCGCTCTCGCGAGTTTGCGGAGAGTTGGAGGCGTTCCTTCGGGTAGATATGTGAAGTCCCCGTTGTTTAGAGTCCGTAAGCGAGAACGGACATAGGCATGATGTGTGAAGCCTACCCGGACATGTTGGTCTGGATCGGTGATGTTGCATTGCATAATGCCGGAGAAGACTCCGTGCTATTGGTTGTTTTTCGAGTTTTCTACGCGGTAGATTGCAGCAGGGAGCCTTGGGGACTAACCCAAAGGTGCACCCGGAAAACTGGGCGGATACGAGATCTTGCCAACTTGTTGGCTTGAGAGCCAACTTGAACATAATCGGGTTATGTGACTTGTGATGGAAATGAGACTCGGTGGAAGTTTGACCAGCAAAAATGGCTTAAATTGCCGTTGCGATGTGAGCACGGGTTAGATGGAACCGTACCCGTTCTATGTCGTTCAGGTTAAAGAGACCTAAAGGCACGTGGCACTTACCGTTGGCATAGATTAGGGTCTTCGGCGGTCAATGGCTTAAATTGTCGTGACCCAGGCCAAGAAGACAAATTGCTCATAGGTTTGGCCGTCCAAGTGGCGGTGGTGAGTTCGGAATGTCTATGGCTTTAATTGACGTGACATCGACCGGTTCACCGAGAATGTGCCCTGAGAGCACGGGGCGTGTGGCCGTGCGAGCCAACGTCTGTGATGTAATGGCTATATGTGCTTATTGCTCGCTTATGCTAATGAAATGCAGGGAAGGAGCATCGCCGCCCTGAGCTGGGGGCGGGATCGTTATAATTTGGTCAGCATTGCTGACCGTTGCCTTGTTTTGCCACCGTGCGGTGGTTTGTTGCTTGCAGGTGCAGCTGGACCAAACGGTCAATAGCGGGCTAAAGCCCTTTTTGCGAAGCCGGCCCTCGAAGGCCCATGTGGAAGTGTTTACTGTTTTATTCATGTATGACCGGCCTGCGTGCCGTGGTTTGTAAAACATGTAATATTCAAGTGAAACATTTTGTAAGGCCTTAAGGCTTGTTTTGAGTATTTTGTATAACATTCCTATTTTTGTATTAGTGGACATTCGTGCTTTGATGCTGGGTTCTTGTGTACAACTTTTATAAACTGCTTCCGCTAGAATGCTCTGTGTAGGACGTTGAGATTGGTTGGATGGTTTCCATAAGTAACCACCCGGTCTGTCTGTAGTATATGGCGTCGGGCCCCGGCCGGACCTACTGCTATATGCTATGTGACGGATAGGGGGTGTTACAATTTGGTATCAGACTACTGGTTTTGGTCGGGCTTAAAGTGAATTCGTGGGCGAATTCTTTTTAAGGGGTGGGGAGCACATTGTGTGCGTCATCGTTATAATGGTAAAAGAACCCATGAATGTCCACTTAGGAATGAAAATACTCGTGTTTGAGGAACCTGCGTGTTCCTATAATTGCTGTTTGCAATTTATTTGGTCGCTTAACGGTGTTTTGTACCACTATAGGTGACCAGAAGTGGTGTTGGGCCGTCAGAACGCCGAGTTTCTGAGGCTAGTAGTGCACCGGATGTTGCTCCTGCAACACCTCTGTCGGCTGAGAATATTCGATTGGTGGCTGAAGCGGTGTTGGCCGTGATTAATGCGCAGCCTGGAAGGCAACGCAGCAGCCCGCTCCTGTGATGGAGCAAGTACCTCTTCAAAAGGCTGAGCCGAGGAGGGTGGAGCAAGTGGTTGTGGAACCGGTAGTGCCAAGGAGGGCAACTGAGAGGCAGCTTAAGCATGTTAATGAGCTTTAACCCTCCGGTATTCTCGGGGTTGGGAACCCCATCTCAGGCTGAAGACTGGCTCTCCAGGGTGAAGAGAGTCATGACAGCGACGGAGACGGAGGAGTGGCAAATGACCACCATCGCTACGTTCCTTTTGGACGGTGAAGCGAGGATGTGGTGGGAAGGATTGGAGCTGCACTTACTGAGAGGTAGGCAACTTGGTGATGTCTCGATGGAGGAGTTCTCGAGATTATTTTTGGCTAGATACCTCCCTTCGACGCAGAAGATAGCGTTGGAGAATGAGTTCCTGAAGTTGGTACAGGGTGAGAGGAGCGTGGATGAATATCTCCACGAGTTTACTCGTCTGAGTCGTTATGCTAGCTCCACCATAGTGGATGAGGAGCGCAAGACTAATCGCTTCTATGAAGGCTTGAGGGATGAGTTGAGACTACTACTTTCGGGGCCGATGACGCAGGGTTTCTTAACCTTGGTCAATACTGCCCGGTCCTTGGAGAAGGACATGAAGAACGTACAAGCGAAGAAAGGCTTGGGAGATAGAAAATCTGAATTTAAAGTGCCGACTACTTCAAAGTCCGGCTATCGGAGGGCTTTCAAGAAGCATAGGACTTCGGGTCCAGCTCCTTCTGCGCTTTTGGGGCGACTACGGGTCGGACCCCGGGTGCGTGTTTTACTTGTGGCAAGACGGGGCATTTTGCCCGTGATTGTTGGAGCGGACGTCCTAAGTCCGAGAGGAAGCCGGGAGCTACTTATGAAGAGAAGGGAAAGGCGGTGGAGTCGACCGCATCCCACTATGCTCCGGCCCAACCAAGGGTCTATAATCTTGGCCAACAGGAGGCCATTAAACAAGCTGATGTGGTGACAGGTACGATTTAATTTATAGCAAGTCAATTTCTTTAAATACTTGTTATGCACATGTTACCTTACCACTGCTTGTTTAGGATTTGTATTGATTTGTGAAAATCCGGCACGAGCACTCTTCGATACGGGAGCATCACACTCCTTGTCCGAAGGATTTATATCACGCATCGGAGTCCCTTCTTCGATGGCGAAGGATAAGTTGGATGTGTTGTTGCCCAATGGGTGTTCGATGCGAGCGGATAGGATCTGCGATGTTAAGATTCGTATTGGGGAGCAGGAGTTCGACCTGCGGGCGTCTTTACTTCCGTTGGTGGAGTTCGACGTCATATTTGGCATGGACTGGCTCTCGGAGCAGCAGGCCCATATAGATTGCGGTAGCAAGGAAGTCAAGCTGGGAGCAAGTCGTGAGACGACTTTTACGGGCTTAAAGGGGTCGAGCAGGACGTTGATGTCTGCTCTTCAGGTGGTGAAGGCGGTTCGTGCCGGAGCAGAACTGTTCTTTACACTAGTGGAGGTTGCAAAGCCGAAGCCCGCGTTGGATTGTATTTCAGTGGTATCGGAATACCCTGATGTGTTCCCCGCAGATCTTCCTGGAGCCCCGCCTCAGCGGGAGATAGATTTTACGATCGAGCTAGTGCCAGGTGCAAAGCCTGTGTCACGATCTCCTTATCGGCTAGCGCCTAAGGAAATGGCGGAGCTGAAAGTTCAACTGCAAGAGTTGTTGGAGCAAGGGTATGTGCGCCCGAGTTCTTCGCCTTGGAGCGCACCGGTCCTCTTTGTTAAGAAGAAGGACGGAAGCTTGAGGCTATGTATTGATTATCGGGAGCTAAACAAGCTGACGGAGAAGAACAAGTACCCGATCCCCCGGATTGATGATCTCTTTGATCAGTTAGTCGGGTCGACGGTGTACTCGAAGTTGGATCTCAAGGCTGGGTACTATCAGCTGCAGATAAGGGAGAGTGATATCCCGAAGACAGCGTTTAGTACGAGATACGGGCATTATGAGTTTACGGTCATGCCGTTTGGGCTGACTAATGCGCCGTCAGTATTCATGGATTTGATGAACAGGACGTTCAGGGAGTACTTGGACCATTTTGTGATCGTCTTCATCGACGATATTTTGGTGTACTCGCAAAGTGAGGAAGATCACTTCAAGCATCTTCATTTGGTGTTGGAGACGCTAAGGAGAAATCAGTTGTATGCCAAGTTCTCGAAGTGCGAGTTTTGGCTATCCTCAGTGGCGTTCCTCGGGCATATAGTGAGTGGAGAGGGTATTGCTGTGGATTCCGGCGAAGATTGTTGCGATACGGGAGTGGCCTGAGCTTGCTACTGTAGCGGAAGTCCGGAGTTTTCTGGGGCTTGCCGGCTATTATAGGCGCTTCGTAGAGAACTTCTCGCGGATAGCGTTACCTCTCACTACTTTGACGAGGAAGGAGCATAAGTTCGTTTGGACGCCGGAGTGCGCGCGAGCTTTTGAGGAGTTGAAGTGTCGGTTGACCACGGCGCCTGTGCTGAGTTCGCCATGTGGGACCGAAGGCTATGAGATATATAGCGATGCTTCAGGCAGCGGTTTGGGTTGCGTGCTACTGCAGCACGGAAGCGTGATAGCTTATGGCTCGAGACAGCTAAAAGTGCAGGAGAGGAATTATCCGGTCCATGACTTGGAGTTAGCGGCCGTGATTTTTGCCTTGAAGCTGTGGAGACACTACTTGTACGGTGTGAAGATTGATATCTACACCGATCACAAGAGCCTGAAGTATCTTATTGATCAGAAAGATCTGAATATGCGGCAGCGTAGGTGGATGGAGTTCCTGGGGGACTATACATTCAAGATCCACTACGTGCCTGGCAAAGGAAATGCGGTTGCGGACGCGTTGAGTCGCTGAGCCCCAGCTCAAGCCAATTGGCTATCGGTGCATGATGAGCGGTTGGTGCGAGAGTTGGAGGCGTTGGAGATTGTTTGTGTGGATAGACAATCAAGTGCTGAAGCAGTTCTGAATTGGACTGAAGTCCAATATGACCTGGCTGATCGTATTCGGCAGGCTTTGGATATGGATGCTCATATGAAGCAGTTCATGGTAGAGGCTCTGGATGGGTCAAATTCCCAATTCGTCGTGGAGGACGGATTGCTTTGGAGAGACGGTCGTTTGTGCGTCCCAAGTGTGGGCAATTTACGGGTGGAGTTGTTGTACGAGGCGCACCATACCAAGTACTCGATTCACCCGGGGAGCACGAAGATGTACCGTGATGTGAAGAAACTGTTTTGGTGGCCGGGTTTAAAGAAGGATGTGGCGCTATACGTAGCAAAGTGCCAAACCTGCGCCTTGGTTAAGGCGGAGTGCCAAAAGCCGGGAGGATTTCTTAAGTCCTTGCCTATTCCGGAGTGGAAATTCGACGACATCTCTATGGACTTTGTGCACGGTTTGCCAAGGTCGCAAAAGGGGAACGACGCCATTTGGGTGGTTGTTGATCGTTTAACGAAGGTGTCGCATTTTATTCCGCATAGGAAGGATGATCCGGTGGAGAAGCTGGCAAAGCTTTATGTGGATAACATAGTACGACTTCATGGTGTGCCCCGCAGCATCGTGAGTGACCGAGATGGGCGGTTCACGTCCAATGATTGGAGGCTAGTGCAACAAATGTTGGGAACAAAGTTGAAGTTCAGCACAGCCTTCCATCCGCAAACGGATGGCCAGACCGAGAGGGTCAATAGAACCATGGAAGACATGCTCCGCATGTGTGTCTTGTATTTCGGAAAGCAATCGGAAGACCACCTTTATTTGGTGGAGTTCGCATACAACAACAACTACCAAGCGAGTATTCAGATGGCGCCTTTCGAGGCCCTATATGGTAGGAAATGTCGCACGCCGTTGTCTTGGTTAGAAACGGGTGAGTCAAAGTTGTATAAGCGATCGGAAGTGGAGGATGCTACTTCTTTGGTGAGAACCATTCGGGAGAGGTTGCTTATCGCTCAGGACCGGCAAGCAAAGTACTATAATGCCAAGCACAGGAATGTGGAGTTCGCTGTGGGCGATTATGTATACTTAAAGATCAAGCCGTTCAAGGGTGTCTCGCGGGTGCGGCGATTGAAAAAGCTAAGCCGAGGTAACTTGGACCGTTTGAGGTTCTGGAGCGAGTTGGTGAAGCGGCCTATAGGTTGAAGCTTTCAGTGGAGCTTAGTGGTTTACATGATGTATTCCACAATTCGGTGCTTCGGAAGGCGGTGCAAGAGCCTACGCAAGTGATCGCGGTTGATCAAGTACCGGTGGATAGTGGGCTGACGACAAAGGTCAAGCCCGTGCGGATTGAGGACTCGGAGGTCAAGCGGCTACGCAATAAAGAGATCAGGATGGTCAAAGTCCGGTGGGACAATTGCGGTCGTGAGGAGCTCTCTTGGGAGCGAGAGCAGACTATGCTTGACGAGTATCCGGAGTTGTTCCGCTCAGGTACAAATTTTGGTTTTGTACATGTCTTTCCTTTATGTAATTTCGTGGGCGAAATCTTTTAAGAGGGGGAGAGTTGTAACGCCCCAAAACTCAAAGGAGCAAAGGGGGACATTTTGGGCCAGTTTGGGTTCTGGCTGCAGGCACACGGCCTGGGACACGGGCGTGTCCCAGGGCGTGTCGAGCCTGTGTCGACACTGAGACGGGAAGTCGACACTTTGGTCTCGACATTGTGTCGAGACTGGGCACACGGCCTGCGACACGGGCGTGTCGTAGGGCGTGTCGACCCGTGTCGACACTTAGCCGCGAAGTCGACACTCTGGTGTCGACAATGTGTCGAGACATGGCACACGGCCTGCGACACGGGCGTGTCGCAGGGCGTGTCGACCCGTGTCGACACTCGTCCCGGGAAGTCGACACTTTGGTGTCGACAATGTGTCGAGACAAGGCACACGGCCTAGGACACGGTCGTGTCCAAGGCCGTGTCAATAGGTCGACGATCTTCGCTCGACGAAATGTCGAGACCGTGTACACGGATTGGGGTCCAGGCGTGTCAAGGTGACACGGGTAAGGACACGGGCGTGTCCTAGAACCCGTGCAGTGCTCGGGTTGAAAATGGGGAAAAATCATGGGGTACACGGCCGGCCACACGGCCGTGTCAGGTGGAACACGGGCGTGTCAGCTCGAACACGGGCGTGTTCGATACCCGTGTGAGGTTCCAGGTGATCCGATTTTGACGGCGAATGAGGCACACGGCCCTGGACATGGGCGTGTGCCAGGCCGTGTTCGGTCCAGATTGGGCATTTCAGCCCGAATCGAAGCCGTTCATTTCTTTAACTGAAGATCCAACGGCTGGGAGTTCTTCCTGAAGGGATATACCCGTGAGTGGACTTGGAAAACCCTTACTTTTCATAAGTTTCATCTTTCTAAAACCTTAGAGAGAGAGGAGAGCCAAGGGAGGAAGAAGGAGCTAGATCCCGCCATTGGAGGAGCTTCGGAGCTCCGAATCGCGAGCCGACTCCGGATCCACAGAGGCAACGCTAGTGCGGTGGTTTTCATCCGATTACTTTTCCATGGCGCCAAAGAGGAACGCAAGGGTAACGATCCTCATCTTGAGCATGAGTAGCTCTCTTTCTTAGCATAGGAAGCCCGCTCTCGCGAGTTTGCGGAGAGTTGGAGGCGTTCCTTCGGGTAGATATGTGAAGTCCCCGTTGTTTAGAGTCCGTAAGCGAGAACGGACATAGGCATGATGTGTGAAGCCTACCCGGACATGTTGGTCTGGATCGGTGATGTTGCATTGCATAATGCCGGAGAAGACTCCATGCTATTGGTTGTTTTTCGGGTTTTCTACGCGGTAGAGTGCATCAGGGAGCCTTGGGGACTAACCCAAATGTGCACCAGGAAAACTGGGCAGATACGAGATCTTGCCAACTTGTTGGCTTGAGAGCCAACTTGAACATAACCGGGTTATGTGACTTGTGATGGAAATGGGACACGGTGGAAGTTTGACCCGCACAAATGGCTTAAATTGCCGTTGCGATGTGAGCACGGGTTAGATGGAACCGTACCCGTTCTATGTCGTTCGGTTAAAGAGACCTAAAGGCACGTGGCACTTACCGTTGGCATAGATTAGGGTCTTCGGCGGTCAATGGCTTAAATTGTCGTGACCCAGGCCAAGAAGACAAATTGCTCATAGGTTTGGTCGTCCAAGTGGCGGTGGTGAGTCCGGAATGTCTATGGCTTTAATTGACGTGACATCGACCGGTTCACCGAGAATGTGCCCTGAGAGCACGGGGCGTGTGGCCGTGCGAGCCAACGTCTGTGATGTAATGGCTATATGTGCTTATTGATCGCTTATGATAATAAAATGCAGGGAAGGAGCATCGCCGCCCCGAGCTGGGGGCGGGATCGTTATAATTTGGTCAGCATTGCTGACCGTTGCCTTGTTTTGCCACCGTGCGGTGGTTTGTTGCTTGCAGGTGCAGCTGGACCAAGCGGTCAATAGCGGGCTGAAGCCCTTTTTGCGAAGCCGGCCCTCGAAGGCCCAAGTGGAAGTGTTTACTGTTTTATTCATGTATGACCGGCCTGCGTGCCGTGGTTTGTAAAACATGTAATATTCAAGTGAAACATTTTGTAAGGCCTTAAGGCTTGTTTTGAGTATTTTGTATAACATTCCTATTTTTGTATTAGTGGACATTCGTGCTTCGATACTGGGTTCTTGTGTACAACTTTTATAAACTGCTTCCGCTAGAATGCTCTGTGTAGGACGTTGAGATTGGTTGGATGGTTTCCATAAGTAACCACCCGGTCTGTCTGTAGTATATGGCCTCGGGCCCGGCCGGACCTTCTGCTATATGCTATGCGACGGATAGGGGGTGTTACATGTGGTACCCGAGAGAAACAATGATGTCGAGCTAATAGGTTTTTCAGATGCTGATTTTGCAGGGAGTAGGGATGACAGGAAAAGCACCTCCGGGACGTGTCAATTCCTCGGACGAAGGCTTATTTCATGGAATAGCAAGAAGCAGAATTGTGTTGCAACCTCCACAGTAGAGTCTGAGTACATCTCGGCAGGCAGCTGTTGCGCACAACTCCTATGGATCAGAAATCAGTTAGCCGACTACAACCTTCAGTTCGAGGAAGTTCCAATGTACTGTGACTCCTCCAGTGCAATTGCAATTGCCAACAATCCGGTATCGCATAGAAGAACGAAGCATATTGAAGTGCGCTACAACTTCATTCGGGAGCACGTGGAGAACAAGGACATCTCTCTCTATTATGTCCCCACGGACAAGCAGATTGCAGATATATTCACAAAGCCCTTAGACGAGGCCAAGTTCAGTCTTTTCAAAACTGAATTGGGAATGCTAAATTATGAGGAATGAAGACTACAGAAGCTCCAAGATCATGCCTCTAGGTGGAGCCTCTGCCAGGAACTCCATTGTGAGCACAGGTGCAAGAACTGAGGGGGAGCAAGTGGTCAAATGCTACAGACCCAGATTTGCAGAAGCCGAAAAGGGGGAGATTACCCTCTCGGCTAAGGCTAAGGTGGCTCCAAGTTTGCTCTCAAGAAATTGGTATTGGTAATGAATATCTCTCTCAGCTAAATTTTAAGGTTATGATTTTCATTCCCATACGCTTTATTCACCTTAGCTTGTAGGGTTTAGTCTTCTTCAAATAGGGGGAGATTGTTGGGTATTGTATCCACAAGGTACCTGATTTGAAGAAGCCCCTGAACAAGCTAAGGTAAATAGGCAATGTTTTTGACAAAATATTTCAAGTTGTGCTTGCAGTTATTCCACGCTAAGTGCACACCAATATTAGGGTGCAGTAGGTCAATATACACGGGTCTGCACGACGTAATCCCTCATTGAGCAGATCAGTGTGTTGGCCTATGTGTACTCTCTCTATTGGAGTGCACTTACTTTCAAGTACAGGGCTGTAACTATGCAAGAGCAGACAAGGAGCAAGGATGGGTCAAGGAGCAGCTCTTGGGTGGAAAGACGAAAAATCGTCTAAGTATAAATTGACGAGAATCACTAGTGATTCTCGCCGAATCGTCGAGAATCATTAGTGATTCTCGCCGACTCTATCCGTCTACCTCAAAGCGGTGCCAAGTAAGATTGGGCGAGAATCACTAGTGATTCTCGCCGAACCCATCGTTGAGCAGATCATGGCCAAGTAATATTCGTCGAGAATCAACAACTAATTCGGCGAGAATCATCAAGTGATTCGGCGAGAATCACTTGTGATTCTCGACGAATCGTCGACAATCACTAACTGATTCTCGCCGATTCGTCGAGAATCACCTTCGATTCTCGCCGATTTTGACTTGGGCAATTTCCTCGAAACTGCTGGACTGGATTCTGCCGCTGACTCTGTTTTGAACCGAGCTAGGGTTTCTTCAGGTGGGACCCATAACGGTTATAATGAGGTATTTCCACCGTATATATACACGCGTATTTTTGAACAGTGAAGACACAGAAAGAAGCCAAGAGACGTTCTTGACCTAGAATCGCGAAACAGCTCCGCCGCCGTCGCCGCTCGTGCAAGTCGATCGTCGGTCGTTTGATCGTGGTTTCCTCCAGATCTCCCAGCGATAGAAGCTTAGCCAAGCTTAGAGTCTCACGCGTCTATCCAAAGATCCCTTGTCTCTCGATTTGTTGATCGGGAAAAACTTCCCCGTCCGAATCGATCGAGACGATTGATCCTAGAGTGACCGTTGGAAGACCTAGCTAGCTTCGCTATGAAGTTTGGATCTCCAAAGTACAGCAGCTGCACATCGTTGTCGCCGCCGATCCCGTGAACTAAGCCGCCGCCCATCTTGCCGCCGCCGGTTCCGGGGAGATTCTCTCCAAGAAAGATCTAGGGTTGTGAACTCTTCGTGGACTTCAAAAACACGTCGTCAACGAAGAGGGACACCTTAGTCTCCGAACGTAGTTTGTATCTCTTGTACATTCTAGTTTTACTTTTGTTGCAAAGGAACGTTGGTTCCTATTTGTAAGGGTTGGGTGCAACCCGTGTGTGAGAGTGTTGACTCCTACGTGTGGAAGGGTTCCTTCTGATAGTGCAAGGATTGGATTTCAATCCTGTTGGTGAAGAGACCGAGTCGTCCCTTGTTGGGAGATAGGTCGAAGGGGGAAAGTGGATGTACCCAAATCGGGGAACCACTATAAATAGCTTGTGTATTCTGTGTGCTGTGTTGTTTATTTTTATTGTGCAGGTACAATTTTTAATTCCGCAAAAACGCTGCACTTCACCTATTGCCCCCCCATAGGTGAAGATAGTTGACACTAGGTGAACTTTCAATATCAAACTGAACATGTCTACCAGCAGAATTTCTAACTGGTGGACTGACCCTAGCTCTGGCCACATTGGGATTGCGCAAGCAGTCAATGGAAAATTGCCCTATCTTGCCACAACACCAACAGTCATGTATGTTATATCTTCTCATCTGTGTAGGCCATGCAGCTTGGTTAGCAGGAGTCCTAACAGGATGAAGATGTGTTGTAGCCCTTTTTGATTTCTTTCAGCTAGAATTTAACTGAAGGTAAGTTTTCTAGCAGGCTTGTTTGGTCTGCTCTGATTACTATCAACAACAAGCTTCTTTTCAGAGAGCACACTTTTGATGGCATCAGAAATGCCCAAATCAACCTGACTGTTAGACTTGCCCTTAGTATAACCCTTAGTTGTCAGATTAATTGCCTTGTCAGTAGCAGTATAATTGAGTGTTGGTGTTGAAGCTCCAAAAACAAATGTTCCTGGTTCTCCCATCTGAAATTTCTCATGGGTAGCCACAACAGCACTCAACAGGCTAGAGCTTTCACCATGGCTGTGAATATCTTTATGTAACGCCCCAAAACTCAAAAGAGCGATGAGAGGCATTTTGAGCCAAGTTTGGAATTTGGCAGGGGGCACACGGCCGAGGACACAGGAGTGTCCCCGGGCGTGTCGTGCTCCTGTCGACGATCTAGCGAAGAGCTCGACGATCATCGAGCGGCGAACATGGCCTGAGACACGGGCGTGTCCCAGGCCGTGTCCTTCTCGGGTTGGAACTGGGCTGTTTCTTGAGAGACACATGGTTTTGGAACACCGGCCATGTCGAATAGACACGGGCATGTCAAATTGGACACGGGCATGTCCAAGACCCACGTGATTCTCAGGTTGGTGTTGGTCCTGTGTCGATGGAGGAACACGCCCGGGAACACGGGCGTGTACTGGATAACACGGGCATGTCGGGAGCCCGTCTGCACTTCAAGACATGTCAGTTTTGATGACGAATGGGGAACACGGCCCTGGATACGGGCTTGTCACAGGCCGTGTTCAGACCAGATTATGCATTTTAGCTCTGGATCGTGGCCGTTCGTTTCCTTATTTTGGGATCCGACGGCTGGGGTTGTTCCTGCTGGGATATACCCAGGAATAGGGTTTCAAATCCCTCATTTCTTTCACTTAGTCTCTTTTTAAAGTCTAGAGAGAGGGGAGAGCAAGGAAGTAGAAAGGAGGCTAGATCCGGTCACCGACGGAGCTTCGGAGCTCCAAACCGCGCGCCGACTTCAGATCTACGGAGGCAAGGAGATTGCCGTGCTTTCCATCTGCATACATTTCCATGGAGCCAAGGAAAAAAAACTAGGGTAACGATTCTCATCCTAGGACATGTGAAGTCCTCTTTTCCTTTGCATAGGAAGCCCGCTCTCGCGAGTTTGCGATGAGTTGAGGCATTCCTTCGGGTAGAAATGAATAGTCCCCGTTGTGTACATGTAGAGTCCGTAATAGAGAACGGATATAGGCATGATGTGTGAAGCCTACCCGGACAAGTTGGTCTGGATCGGTAATGTTGCATTGTATAAATGGCTGGAGATGACTCCGTGCAATAGGTTGTTTTTCGGGTTTTCTACGCGGTAGATTGCAACAGGGAGCCTTGGGGACTAACCTCGAGGTACACCCGGAAAACTGGGCAGATGCGTCATTCTACCATCTTGGTGGCCTGGGAGCCAACTTGTACAGAACTGGGTTATGTAATATTGTGTGTTCGATTCATGGGCTTTGGGGAAGCTTAACCCATGCTGATGATTTTAATTATCGTGGCAAGTGAGCAACGGGTAGAGTGGAACCGTTCCTGCTCTATACAGTTAGGTGTTAGAGGCCTACCGAGGGCATATAGTTCGGGTCTTAGGCTGTCGATGTTTTCAAGTGACGTGACTTTTTCCTGAAAGACTCAAATTCTCACGAGTTGTGCCGTCCATGTGGCGGTGGTGAGACCGCGGTTTTGACCGGATTCACCGAGAATGTGCCCTTAGAGCACGGGGTGTGTGGTCGTGCGTGTGTACGCCTGTGATGTAGTGTTATTACTCTATACTTCTTGGTTATGCTAACAAAGTGCAGGGAAGGAGCATCGCCGCCCCGAGTTTTGTGGCGAGATCGTTATAATTTGATCAACATAGCTGACCGTTGCTTTTCTTTTCCACCGTTGCGGTGGATTATTATTTGCATGTGAGGCGGAGCCGAGCGGTAAATAGTGGGCTAAAGCCCAAGTTGCTGAGCCGGCGCTCGAAGGCCAAATTTTGAGTGTTTACTTGTTTATTCATGTGTGACCGGCCTGCGTGCCGTGGTATGGAAGACACATTTTATTTAAGTAAACAATTGTAAGGCCTTAAGGCCATTTTACTTTTGTATTGTACTTCATTCCTATTAGGTTCTGTAGTGGACATTCATGCTTGTGGCTGGGTTCTTTAATTTGCAACTTTTAATAATTGCTTCTGCTAGAATGACTCTGTATAGGAGGTTGGTTATTAGTTGGATAGTATTCCATTGAGTAACAACCCGGTCTGTCTGTGGTATATGGCGTCGGGCCCCGGCCGGACCTACTTCTATATGCTATGCGATGGATAGGGGGTGTTACAATTTGGTATCAGACTACTGGTTTCGGTAAGGCTTAAAATGAATTCGCGGGAGAATTATTTTTAAGGGGTGGTGAGCACATGTGTGTGCGTCATCGTTATAACATCAAAAGAACCCATGAATGTCCACTTAGGAATGAAAATACACGTGTTTGAGGAACCTGCGTGTTCCTATAATTGTGTTTTGCAATTTTGTTTGGTCGCTTAACGAGGTTTTGTACAACTATAGGTGACCAGAACTCGTGCAGGGCCGTCAGAGCGTCCAGTTTCTGATGCTAGTAGTGCACCAAATGATGCTCCTGTGAAAGTCCACCTAGTGTCGGCTATGTGCACCTATGGGGGGGGGATAGGTGACGTGTGGTTCTTTTGCGGAATTTACAGATGTACCTGCACAATAAAAACAACAAACACAGCACACAGAAAACACAGCAAATTTATAGTGGTTCCCCGACTTGGGTACATCCACTTTCCCCCTTCGACCTATCTCCCCAACAAGGGACGACTCGGTCACTTCACCAACGGGATTGAAATCCAATCCCTTCACTAACGGAAGGAGCCCTTCCACACGTGAGAGTCAACACTCCCACAAATCGGGTTGCACCCAACCCTTACAACACGGAACTAAAGTTCCTTTACAATGAAATAAAAGTAGAATGTACACGTGATACAAACTTCTCTTGGAGACACCGGTGTTCCTCTTTGTTCGACGACGTGTTCTTGAAGTCGATGAAGAGTCTACGACCTTGGTCTCTCTTGGAGAAGATCTCCCCGGAACCGGCGGCGACACACGAGCGGCGGCTAGCTTCGGGATCGGCGGCTACGATGAAGAGCAGCTGCTGAACTTGGAGATCCAAACTTCGTTGCGAAGCAAGCTAGGTCTACCAACGGTCACTCTAGGATCAGTCGCCTCGATCGATTCGGACGGGGAGTTTTTCCGGTCAACGAATCGAGAGACAAGAGATCTCCGGATAGACGCGTGAGACACAAGCCTTGCTAAGCTTCTGTCACCGGAGATCGGGAAGAAGAGCGATCAGCAGCGGCGACCACTTGATGCGAGCGGCGGCGGCGGAGCGGAGCGAGTTCGCGGATTTAGGGTTACGTGCTCGGCCTCTTTCTCCGTGGATTTACTGTTCAAAAATACCTGTGTATAAATACTGTAGGATTCTCAAATATGACCGTTTGAGGGACCCACAAATGAAATCCCCAAAATCCGGTTCAAACAAAATCCAGAAGCAGAATCCGGTTCAGCAGCATTCTGAGAAAACGCCAAGTAAAAATCGGCGAGAATAGCAAACGATTCTCGACGAATCGGCGAGAATCATCAAGTGATTCTCGACGATTCGTCGAGAATCGTTTGTGATTCTCGTCGAATCACTTGTCGATTCTCAACGAATTTCACTTTACACATGGGCTGCTTGACCACTGGTTCGGCGGGAATCACAAGTGATTCTCGCCGAATCTTACTTGGCACCGTCTTGAGATGGCCAAAAAGGAGTCGGCGGGAATCACTAATGATTCTCGTCGATTCGGCGAGAATCACTAGTGATTCTCGCCGAATCGGCGAGAATCACTTGGTGATTCTCGTCGAATTTGCCTTGGAAGATTTTTCGTCTTCCACCCCAGGAGCTGCTCCTTGATCCTCCATGCTCCTTGTCTTCTCTTGCATATGAGCGGCCCTGTGCTTGAAAATAAGTGCACTCCAATAGAGAGCGTACACGTAGGCCAACACACTGATCTGCTCAATGAGGGATTACGTCGTGCAGACCCATGTATATTGACCTACTGCACCCTGACATTGGTGTGCACTTAGCGTGGAGAAACTACAAGCACAACTGGAAATGTTTCATCAAATACATTGTGAATTCATCTTAGCTTGACAGGGGGCTTCCTCAAATCTAGGTAATCGTGGATACAATACCCAACAATCTCCCCCTATTGACGAAGCCAAAACCCTACTAGCTAAGATGAATAACACCTATCAAATAATAATAATAGCATTTAAAGATTAAATATGCGACACAAGGGAATATATGCAATCAGAACAGGACTTGAGTCATTCACACATTCAAGTATATATATATGTACCAAGAGAAATATATTCACATGAAAGTCAGAATTGTTCACACGACAGTAATAATTGTTAAATGTTCTTAATACACCGTGACCAGCTATAATATAATGACTATTTGTCCTTAGCTCCGTCACCCTTAAGAGTTTGCGCCAAGTACTTTTTGCTCTGCCTTTCCATGTATTCCTTGGGCTTTGGGTAGTACCTAGGAGGAGCAACTTTGTCTGGATCCTTGTTGTTTCTGAAGAAAATGTTGCGTTTCGCTTCAAATGCTTTGTGTGTCTCCCATTCATACTGGCTATATGCTTCATTTCGATTTATCTCTCCTCTTTCTTGCAGCCGGAAGGTGTCTAGGATGATGTTCCTTGAAACTGGGCTCCACCTTTCGTTTCTTACCTCCTCCTCACTTAGTCTGATCCTCTTTTGAGTTGGTGTCTCCTTTGATGTCCCTTCCTTAATTTTCCTCTTTCCCCTTGCTTTAGCTAAGGCCTCCTGGTCAAACATGCTTCTCAGCTTAGATTTGGAGATGGCCCTAGCGTCAGCTTCATCAGTGAAAATATCAGCAGCACTTGTACTTACATTCTCAGCAATATGTACTTCCTCGGCAGCCGTAGAAGTCTCAGGAGCCTGAACACCGCAGGTTGGTCAGGTAGGACGACTCCTAACGTGCCCAGTGCCTGTTATAGCATCCACCAGCAACTCTCATAGACGTAGTTGCTTGATTTCACAAAGTTTGCATCCATGCTTTTCTGGAGCTCAGCCATCTTAGCGATATACTCCTTCTCCCCTTTTTTGGCTTCTTCAGCTATGCAATTGGCATATGAGTGCAAGGAGTCATCAATGTGCTTAGTTGTCTTGCTGAATTTCAGTGACTAGGGCCTGCTGATTTGCATTTAAAGTGACCATGTTGCCATCAAATTTCTGAATATTGTTGGCCACAACGTGTGCGTTCTGATTGACAACAGCCAGAGTATCAGTAGTCTTTTTCAAGCCGGCCATTAACAGTGTGACAGCTTCGCCGGCCGCAGTATACTTTTCTTCAAACTTCTTCTCCATCATATCCAGTTTGTGGTTGATTGCCACCATATTCTTCAGCATGAGATCTTCAGAAGTCTTAATCTCTTGCAGCATTGTTTTCTGAGCTTTATCAAAAGAGGTTTTAAGCTCATTCACGATGCCCTGAATTATATGTACAGTGTGAATGGGTAGGTCATCTCGTAGTGGAATACCCAGAGGCACTTCTTGGCCCTGTTCTGGCTCGGCCGCAGAAGCATCAGTAGAGCTGGATATAATCACAGCCTCTATGGGAGGAATGTTGGTGGCCTCATTTACCTCCCCCTCCACTGGTGCAGACTTATCAGTAGGAGGTTCATCAGTATCTGGAGATTCAACCACTTCATGGCCCTCACTGACCTCGTCCTCTCCATCCTCATCCAAAAAACTCATCCAGATCAGCATCTTCTTCCACTTCTTGATCAGCAGAGTCCAGTGTTTCAGCTTCAGTTCCGAGAGTGTGTCTGTTCAGGACCTCCTCATCCTCCAACCCAGGTTCACTTTCTGCATTAACTTCGGCCACCGCATCCCTGGCCACCTGGGCGATGTCAGATATTATATCCATCTGAGAGGGTAGAGTCTCCCCCTCGATTCCTGCAGTCAGGGTATCAGGAATTTCACGGGGGGAGGATGCTGGAGATACTTCCCCTTGCTCTTCACAGCCGACTGCCCGATGCGCCGCTCCATCGATCAAATACAGTAGCATCCATCTTTTTCAAGTAATGTAGAGGAACTCCTTTGCTCATGTCGAATTTATCTCCGTTGAGCTGGTTGAGATATAGACTGATGATGCGGCCGAAGCTCGGAGTGCACAGAGTGTCCTTGATCTTTTGAAACATCAACTCTCCCCAGTTGAACCTCTTTCTGCAGACCACGGCTATGAGAATTTTGAACATATCTCCGGAGATATGATCATGGGAGCCTGGCTTACAGATGAGTACTTTTCCTATGATGTCGGATAGCAGCTTCCCTTCTTCATTCATCTCTTTTCGTTTTACTGATCGGGTGCCTCTGGGTAGACCGCAGAACAGGAGGGTTCTGGCTTTGTCCTCGTCCTCCAAATAGTCTTCCTGCTCCGCACTTGAGAGCTGCAGGTAGCGAGTTAGCTTACCGGCAGACATCTTGACCTTAGTCCCCGCCACCTTGCTCTTGATGATGGAGTCTCGGTTTCGAAGCCTTGCTGTAGAAAGAACTCCAGCACTTCTTTATCTAAGACTTTGCAAGGATGCTCCAATATGAAGGTTAGCCCGGCTTCTTCCAGCATGAGAACGATGTTCCGGAACTCGTCCGAGGCATGAGAAAAACCAGTGCGAACCAGTTCGCAACCAGAAATCAAACCTGCGGTCGTCCTTGGGCCATTGAGGATCTAGAAAGAAGCCCGACTCCAAGAATTAGTGTACATTCAAAAAGAAGGCATCACATGGGGTTCGGCCTTGGAGCCAGTGAGGAGGAGGTTACCTAAGGGCTTCGGTGGAAGAGAGTTGGTGAGCTTCGGGAAGAGCTTCGGTGGAGGGAAGAGTATCCCGTGGGATGCGACCTAGTTAGAATCTCATGGGAGCTGCGGGAGTTGGTGAGCTTCGGGAGAAGAAGATCACGCACAGAAGCGATTCGACGGCGTCGACGAGAGCATCGGAGGGCTGCGGGTGTCGGCGAGTTCGCGGAAGTGCACTTGCGCGAGGAAGGCGAGGGTCGTCCAGAGGTCTCCTGCGCGAGTCGTGAGGAAGGTGAACAGGCGGAGATTCTTTCGGCGGGATTTATAGGAGTCGTCGGGATTCGGGGGAAGCCGAGCGGCCGCGAGTTCCTTCGACGGGATTCGGCGAGATTTGTCTAATTTGATTTCTAATACCGTTTGTCTAATTCGGTGAGATATAAAATTGGTCGGCGAGATTCGGAGTATATATGATGGTTTTCTTGACTACTTTGGGAGCATTGCACCATTTTTAGAGATTTTCCGATGTCAAGTAATAAAAGGAATGATAAATACAAGTATATTCTTAAAGTCAATCTATTTGAATTTTATGGAGGTTTTTGCAAAGTCTTCTAAATGTCAATTGTGTGTTGTCGAAATTCGCAATGACATAAGTATACGTATACACAATGATAGAAATGTATATAATTTACTTTGAATGAGGATGCATCATGACACAAGTCCTTGAACTGATCAAAATCACCTGGGATATGGAGAGTCATCGTCTTAGTCCCACAGGTAGAACATATCAGTAGCTTAAAGTGATTATGCTCAACAGGTAGCACGTCTGTTATTGTAGACGCTTGTTCCAAGTTAGCCTTGAGCCACGTACTGTCTAGTTCCCAAGTATTCACGGGGATCTAGACTACCCTGCAAGACAGAATTACTTTACCTTAGGAACCCAATCATATTGGGTCCTAGGTTTCTATTAGCATGAACACGCAACTGCCTTCCGTGAGAAAACCTGTCTGGAAGACTGCCTCTGTCCCTATAATATGGAGAAGCCCTTGCTGTGGGCAAAGAGAGGTTGTGCCAACAGTCAATGGCAAAGTGTCCCACTTTACCGCAGCACCAACAAGAGTGAATGTTGTATCGCCGTTTTTTGACCTGATCTAGTGACTGATGTAGTCACGGTCCTAGGTCTCAAAGGATAGGGCATGTTCTTGTTGCACAAATTCCTCTTCCATCGAGGCATGATGAAGGGTGGAATGAATGCATGATGTGAGCGTTATGAGGCCGAGAAGGTGGTGCCATTCTTTCAGGCATCTTCCTTGCTGAGGCTCCATGACGCCTGACATCATGACTTCTATTCTCCCTATCCCGTGTCCTTGAATGGAGAGAATTCTTCTGTGAACCAGGACCTACATGTAACGCCCAGAATTTTGTGTGCGAGTCGGTCGCGGAAAAAAAAGAGTTTTGGTGCCTGTAGGGGTACACGGCCTAGGACACGGGCGTGTCCAAGGCCGTGTCTGTCTGGTGATTTTGGCCGTTTCCAACCCGAGAAGGACACGGCCAGGAACACGGCCAGATGACACGGGCGGGTCACCTGACACGGGCGTGTGCCAACCCGTGTCCAGAACCCGTGTCCTGAGGGGTCGTGTCCGTTGCCGTGGCGGTTATGCTGACACGCCCTCGAACACGGGCGTGTCGAGGAACCAGACACGGGCGTGTCAGGTCAGACACGGGCGTGTCTTGGCCCGTGTGCGTTTCTCAGTTCGACGATCGTGCCTGGATCGAGGCACACGCCTTGGACACGGCCGTGTGCCAAGCCGTGTGCGGCCCAGTTCTTCTGGAATTTTGTGCAGATCCGAGCCGTTCATTTTTCTTAATTTAGATCTGACGGCCCAGATTAGTTTAGGCTCTGTTAAGGCCGGGAATAGGGAGTTATTCCCTCATTTTCTCTCCAAAATTCTCCCCTTCCAAAGTGAGAGAGGAGAGGAAGAAGAAGGAGGTTTCCGGCCGCGGCGGAGCATCGGAGCGCCATTTCGAAATCGGAGAGCGGATCCGTGGAGGGAAAGTCATTGCGAAGAGTTCTAACGCGTAGTTTTTCCATGGCGCCAAAACGGACTACAAGGGTAACGATTCTCAACTCGAGCGCTTGAATCTCTTTCTTTCTGCATAGGGAATCCCGCTCCCGCGAGTATGCGGTGAGTGCGTGGTGTTCCTTGGGGTTGACGGGAATAGTCCCCTTGTGTTGCATGTAGAGCCCGGAATCGTAAGTACGGGCATAGGCATTGTGTGTGAGCCTACCGACGTGTTTTGTCTGGATCGGTGATGTTGCATTTGATATGGTTTTTGCCGTTAGAAGACTCCGTGCTTTGGTTTTTCGG